>CM066032.1:665980589-667274755 GCA_033557465.1 Ichthyophis bannanicus
CAGCAAGTTCAGGAAATTTCGCTAATGGATTAGGGGGTTCAGATGCATTAACCACTGACCACCAGGATGTCTGTTTGGTGGTGTCATTATAGAACTTTTGGCTGAGACAGACCAGCTGTCCCACCTGCAGAGTGAACTGAGGTCCAGTTCGGGCATAACATAGACGCCCAACTATTGAGTGTGCTAAGACCCATTCGCTTGTAGTCTTATGTAATTCAGTATGATTGTATGTCATAGAATAGTTCAATTCTTTTGCTTCCCATGGCCACTGATCACCCATCTTAGTTCCACCACAAAAGTAGCAATCGGAGATGTGTAAACTGGAGACTACTGCCCCCGCTAATTCTAAAAACAAATTCTGAGAAGGGTGAGGGATATCAAACTTGTTTATATGCATAGTCTCGTAAAAAGTGTTATGTATATGGTATCGTGATGATCTATGGGCCTGGGTGTTTAATCTAATATATACAATGGTTCCGGGATCTGACCCGGAGCCCGCAATTCTAAGTCCAAATTTATATCCTTGTTTCCAAGCACTAGGATTTATTACAAGAAATTCTAACGGGTTACAAGCTCCCTTCTTGCAATTCTTTTCTATATCCTTCACATATGGCCTTTGCAAAACCGCCATTCGATTGTCTCTGGTATTTTCTACCATCTTTCCAGTTTTCCATGTGGCATAGAAAACACATTCCCATTTTGGACAATAGTAGTCTGCTTCCGGGGCTGTACTATATTCATTAGCTAGAACTCGTTTACCTGTACACTCTCCCCATCCAGTGGTTCCTTCTGGACACATGTATTTATCATCGAGAGCATAGGATTTCTCCCAATTAGCACATTTTGAACGACTATCCCTATTGATAACATCACAGGCATCAAAGTATAATACAGCAATCTTAGTAGGGTCGGTGAGTGGGGGTGTGGCATTAAGCAGAGGTCCATCCGCATCATTCCATCGTATTTCTAAAGTGTAATAGGATGGATTCTGATGTGGGTTGAAACAAACTTTAGTTTTCCCTTTGGTGCAAACATTTAGTTCAGTGGTGTTATAAATACACCGAGTCACTTTACCAGTGCAAGTATAGTAAGAATGATATAGCAAAGTCTGAGTTACTTTCATTCCAGTCCGAGTGGAAGTAATGCAAGCAGTACATGGAGGCAAGGCACAAGTCAGTTCAAGGCCTCCTAGGCAGGCAACCAGGACAAAGCAAAAACAAAGATGCATGTTGATTGGAGTTCTTCTGAATCCTCACTTGAAAATCTTGACCTCGACGTCCTCGTTTTGGCACAATGCTGTCCCGTTTGCTAATGAAGCAATTCAACGGGTGTCGAATGTTGATTGAAGATCCTCACAATGTCCGTCGTATGCCAACTAGCTTATCAATTTCAGTTGGCTCTGAATATTTGTCAATCAATATAGTATCAAACAGTGTGCAAAACCGCACACATAAGGTTTGTTTGAGCTAAATTCTGCTGTATTGGAAACAGCAATCCTCTTCAAAAGACTTGGCTATTACCGCTATGGTTGTTGGGAAAGTATCTAGGTCACTGGTTGCCGTCTCAAGGTGAGTCGCAAAGGTACATCAGGATGCTGTACTGCTGTCCACTGCTCAGGTTCTGGAACAGCTGCGGGCTTGACTCTGCTGTGGTGGATCCAGGAATCGATCTCTGCTACCTTCACTGCAGTTGGGGTAGACAGGATGACGGTATATGGCCCCTTCCAATGTGGTTCCAACGGTGTCTTTCTCCAATCTTTGATCCACACCGAGGTTCCAGGCTGGTAGGGATGCAGGGGTTCCGTCAAGTTGATAGGCAACTGGTCCTGTATCCACGTATGGAGAGTCTGTAGAACAAAACTAAGAGCTAGAAGTTCTTGTCTGGTTATTTCTGAACCAATCTGTGTTAAACTACCTTTAATTCCCTGCACTATTGGTGGGGGTTTACCATACAGAACCTCAAAAGGGGAAAATCCTGTTGACTTTACAGGAGCTGAGCGTATTCTGAGTAAAGCTATTGGGAGTACTTGGGGCCACTTCAGGCGAGTCTCCTGACAAAGCTTAGACATTTGAGCTTTCAAGGTACGGTTCATTCGCTCAACTTTCCCTGAACTCTGAGGTCTATATGCAGTGTGAAGCTTCCATTGTATCTGCAGGGCTCTTGCTAGCTGCTGAGTAATCTGAGAAATGAATGAGGGCCCATTATCTGACCCTATTACTGCTGGGATTCCAAATCTGGGGATAATTTCTCTCAGCAAAACTTTGGTAACTTCTCGGGCTTTTTCAGTTCTGGTGGGAAAAGCTTCCACCCACCCGGAGAAAGTACAAACTAATACTAACAAGTAGCGGTAGCCATTGGCTTTTGGCATTTCAGTAAAGTCAATCTGCAGGTGGTGCATGGGGGTCACACCTCCTGACTGAACTCGAGGTGGTGGTGTGGGACCTTGTTTAGCATTATTCTTGGCACAAATTAGACATTGGCGTGCTACTGAAGCTGATAGGGCTGCCAACATAGTAATGCAGAAATGTGGTCTAAGTGCCTTTTCCATAGCGCTTTTTCCATAATGTGTGGCTTGATGAAAAGCCTTGACAAAGGCTGGTCCCAACAATTCAGGGATTACTATTCGGCCTGGAGGTTGACTGCCCTCTGCCGGTGGCAGCTCAATCCATCCATCTTTCAGCACTCCCTCTTCTTTATTACAGTAATAATCCAATTCTTTGGTGGTATATCGCGGTGTCCATAAATTAAGGGGTACTGGAAACAATGCTGCCTGCATTGGCATAGCCTGTGGTGAAATTTGTCCTGTCATGGCTGCTTGTCGTGCTGCGGCATCAGCGAATCTATTTCCTTGGGCAACATCTCCTTTACCTGCTTGATGTCCTCGGCAGTGCATGACAGCTACACGAGTTGGGGCCCATACTGCATCAAGTAACATCAATATCTCCGGGCCATATTTGATGGATTTTCCTCCTGACGTGATGAGCTCTCGTTCTTTGTAGAGGGCTCCATGGGCATGCAAAGTGGTGAAGGCATATTTAGAGTCTGTGTACACATTTAACAAGAGGTTTGCACCTAGCACTAATGCTCGGGTAAGTGCAATCAATTCTGCTTTCTGGGCTGATGTGCCTGATGCCAGGGCTGATGATTCAATGACTTCATACCGGGTGACTACTGCATACCCGGCACAACGTCGTCCATCAAGGATGAGACTACTTCCGTCTACAAAATAAGTCTGATCAGGATTCTCTAGGGGCACATCTGTCAAATCAGGTCGACTTGAGAATACAGTCTCCATGACTTCTATACAGTCATGTTCCGGGGGTTCTTCGCTGACAGGTATCAACGTGGCTGGGTTCAAGGCATGGTTCACTTCCAATTGTATCTGTGGGTTTTCACATAACATACTCTGATATTTCAACATTCGGGAATTGGTGAGCCAGTGATTCGCCTTCTGCTCCATGAGGGCAAGGACTGCGTGTGGCACAGTGACTCGTAGATTCTGTTCTAAGGTGAGCTTGTCTGCTTCACTTACTAATAATGCTGTAGCTGCAACTGCTCTCAAGCAAGGTGGCCATCCTTTGGCCACAGTGTCCAATTGTTTTGACAGGTATGCTACAGGTTGCTCCCAATTTCCTAATTTCTGAGTCAATATGCCCAGGGCGTTCCCTTGTGTCTCATGTACGAATAGATGAAAAGGCTTGTGAACATCTGGTAATCCAAGTGCTGGTGATGACATCAATTCTTCTTTTAACATCTTGAAGGCTGTTTCCTGCTCAGGTCCCCACTCTAGTGGCGACTTTTCTTCTCCTTTTGTAGCTTCATACAATGGTTTGGCAATTTGAGCAAAATTGGAAATCCAGATTCGGCAGTATCCTGCTGCTCCTAGAAAGGCTCTGACTTGCTTTCTGGTAGTTGGGGTTGGGATTCTGCACACAGCTTCTTTTCTCTCTCTTCCTAATTGTCGGCTTCCTTTAGTCAAATGAAAGCCTAAGTATTTCACTTCTTTTTGGCATAGCTGTGCTTTGGCTCTGGAAACTTTATATCCAGCTTCATCCAGTAGCTGCAAGAGGTCTTTGGTGGCTTGTATACATTCACTTTCTGATACAGCAGCTATCAGCAGATCGTCCACATACTGGAGAAGTACTCTCTTCCCCGGGGCCACTGGATAGCTTGAAAGGTCTTGGTTCAATGCAGCACTGAAGATGGTAGGTGAATTCTTGAACCCTTGGGGTAATCGTGTCCAAGTAAGTTGGCCCCGTCTTCCAGAGACAGGGTCCTGCCATTCAAAGGCAAACAGCAATTGACTAATTGGGGCTAATCTTATGCAAAAGAACGCATCTTTTAAGTCCAAAACAGTAAAGTGGGTAGCTTCAGCAGGAATTAGTCCTAAAAGTGTGTAAGGGTTTGGCACAACTGGATGTATGGTCTCAACTGCTTCATTCACTCTCCTCAGGTCCTGCACTGGACGGTAGTCATCTGTTCCAGGCTTCTTCACTGGCAAGAGTGGAGTGTTCCATGATGACTGACATACTTTTAGTAGGCCATACTCTAGCAATCTTAACAAGTGGCGGTGAATGCCTTCAATTGCTGCTCTTGGGAGAGGGTATTGCTTAACATATATTGGTGTAGCACTGGGTTTGAGATTCACAATTATTGGAGCTATATGCTTGGCTAGGCCTGGGGGATTGCCTTCTGCCCATACCCCAGGCGGAGCATCAATACTTTTCAGAGTTTGTTCAAAATAGGTGTCCTGAGCGGACTCATTACTATAATATCTCCATTCTTCTTCTCGGGGGACAGTAAGCAGCATTAATCCAGCAGGTTTCGTCTGGGAATTCACTGTCATTTGCATCTCTCCTTTCTCAGTAAAGGATATTTGGGCCTGCAATTTGGCTAACATGTCTCGTCCCAGCAATGGTACTGGACACTCGGGCATATAGAGGAATTGATGTGTTATTTGCTGTCCTCCCAGACTGCATATTCGGTTCTGAAGAAAAGGCTTTGTGGCTTTGGCACCAGTTGCTCCCACAATGGTGACTGCTCTTGCGGAAAATGGGGCAATTTGTTTATCTACTACAGAATGTTCTGCTCCAGTATCGACCATAAAGTCCATAACTTGGTCTCCTATTTGTATACTGACCATAGGCTCCTGGAGACCTAAAGCAAATTCGGAGCCCGGTCTGTCCTAATCTACTTCATCTTCGTCATTGGTTGTTGCGGCCAATGCTTGGATGGCATCTCCTCTTTCTCGCTGAAATTGTTCTCGATTAGCTCCTACGCGGTTCCGGGGTCGGCCCCGTCCTCTTTCTCTCCATTGAGCATTATTTTCGTCTTCAAGTTGCGGGCATGTATCTCTCCAATGTCCTTCCTCTTTGCAATAGGCGCATTGGTTCACGCCTAGTTGGGGCCGGCCTTCTCCTCGGCCCCTCCCTCTTCCTCTGCTCCTTCGACTAGGGAAACCTCCCCTTTTCTGTTCAACTATGGCCGCAGCCAAAAAATCAGCTTTCTTCTTCATCTTTCGATCACATTCTTTCTGTCTCTCATTATCACGATTCACATACACTTTATGAGCGACTTCCAGTAACTGAGTTGCATTCATGCCCGCAAACCCTTCTAGTTTCTGTAGCTTACGTCTAATGTCTGGTTGAGACTGATTTACAAAAGCAGAATTCACCATGCATAAGCTTCCTGGTGCATCTGGATCATAGGGAGTATACATTCTATACGCTTCAGTCAATCTTTCATAAAATACTGCTGGGCTTTCATCTATGCCCTGATTAACTTCGGTCACTTTAGAAAGATTCATAGCTTTCTGGCCCCCCCTTCTCAAACCTTGCATAAGGCCTTGGCGAAACCGTGATAGAGATTTGGATCCTCTCTCTGTATTCGGATCCCACCGGGGGTCTTCATTTGGGAATTCTCTTTGGGCTGCTTCCCGATTATCTATCCTTACGCCGTCCCCCGGAGCTACAGGGTTATCTGCCAGCCAGTCAACGGCTGCTCGTTTTATTCGGGTCCGCTCCTCAGTAGTGAATAAGGTGGACAGGAGCTGACGGCAATCTGCCCAAGTGGGTTGGTGGGTTTCCATGATAGTATGCATTAATTCTGTCAATTCCTGGGGCTTATCGGTATAGGAAGCGTAATGTGACTTCCAGTTTAACAAATCAGTAGTTGAGAAGGGCACATACACTAAACTTAGGGGTCCTGGTACCACCTGATTCTCGTCATCTCTTACGGGCACTCCCGGGACTTGCCGTAAAGGCATCATCTTTGCAGTAGATGTCTTTTGAGATCTGAGAGAGATTTTCGAAACTTTCCTATCAGGGGTTTTCTTTTTCTCGGTGCGCTTCGATTGGGATGCCTTATTTTTAACTGATGAACTCACACTGACAGTCGTTTTTACACTGTCAGTATCACTCGGGGAAGCCTCATTTTCCTCTTGCTCTTCTGTCTCTGACTCAATTTTCTCCTCAGTCTCAGTGGAATCATCCTCCTCCTCTGAAGGGAGCTCATCTGCCTGCTCTTCGGATGATTGTTCGGGGGTTGGGTCCCGTTCCCGCTGTCTCCGGGGCCCTGGGGCGGGACGCGGTGGCACCCTTACTGGACGCTGAGCTTGGGGCTGTCGGGTTATTACTTCTGGGGATTCAGGGTCTGCCAGGACGGGTTTCCATCCGGATTTCTCACCTGTCCCTGTCTTTTTAGTCTGATCTTCTTTCTGTGTTTGATCTGTTCGTGCTAACATTATTCTGCACTGTTCTTCATAACAGCGCTTCGCCCAGGAGGGCGGGTTCTCACAAATACTCAACCAGGAATCTATATAAGGGTACTGATCGGGGTGCGCTACTCTCACTTTCTGGTGAACTGACTGAATAATTCCTATAGTAAAGGTTCCCTCTCGGGGCCATGAGGGGTCTAAGTCGGGCCACTCCCTAGTACACAAAATCTGTAATCGTGATGCAGTCATTTTAATTCCATAATCTCCTGAATATCCTTCTTTAAAATGGGTGATCATACATTCTAATGGAGTGTTCCTAGTAGACCCCGCCCCTCCCATTTCGATGTGTGTGCGCAACAACAGACAGAAGGGAAAAGGAGGGCGGACCGTGGGTAAGGGGTCCTCACGGCCCTAGAAACATATAAGGGAAACGAATAACAAGACAAGACGACAGTCGCTTCCTCCTTTTTACGACCTGGACGCGGTCGCCCGGCCAGGAAATGCGTTACTCAGGAGTCCGCCTTCGCTTGGTCCGTGCTGCCAGACCTCTCATTCACACTTCAGTCACACAATCATGCTAGCAACGTATCCCAAGAATACAATCCAATCCTGTCTATTCTGACTAGTCTTATTCAACTTCCAAAATACAAGAAGACGGGAGTTTCGCCCCGCGAATACTCATGCAGGGGTAATCGGTCTGTCTTTGAGAGGTGATCAAGCTCTCTTACCAAGTTCCAAGTTCCAGGTTCAAGATTCAAATGGCAGTACTGCTCTGACTCATCTGTCTAGACATACAAAATCAAAACTCTACTCACCGGATCCGGTCCTCAAAGTTCCCAAGCAAGCGCATGAGTTGGACCTCGGACTCCCCTCACTCGGGTTCGAGGTGTTGGTTCCAGCCGGGCCCGGCACCCACCGAGGTCCGGCCAGCTCCCTCCGATGCAAGGGACCGGTGGCGCCAGGGAGCGAGCCCCCGTCGGAAGGGCGCGATCCCAGCAGGACCAAACCTGTAGAGGCGGAAAGTTATGGTATATTGCCCTATATACCCTCTATTACCACACCTTCCCGGCCAACGCACCAAGAATATGTAGCAGCAGAGCGCAGACAAACCAATGATACCAGGAGTCTGTTCAGAAGGTCCAAATCATTTATTTGTGCAAAAGTCTCAAGCAGAATCAATTTCAAAATGGCTGAGCAATGGTTTCTAGCAAAACAACAACTTTTATAGACTTCTTCTCCATTCTAGACATAGGAAAACATTTCATTGGTCCCGGTATTGATAAGGTTATCCAATTATGTCCTTTGACTGGGCTTAGCACCTGTTCACCCCCCTTCTAGTCCCAATTACAATGGTCAGTTCACCAATTTAGTTACTTTTCTCTCCAAGGCCATTTAACTAGTTAGCACATGTGAGAAAGCGGGGCACTGTAACCTTTCTTTCAGCAGATTTAATTAATTCCATAGCAGCTGTACTCTCTTATCAGTGGTATTTAAACTTATTTTTCTATATTTTCTGAGTTTCGATTCTGCTCAGCTAAGCTAATTATGCTTTGCTAAGTTTCAGTTCTATAATAGCAGCATTCTGGGGGATGTGCAATTCCTATGGGCCTCTCCACAGGCTCCATTTACAGGTCAAGCTATTTAGGCCTGTCTGTTTATTTCAGACACCATGGATCATGGGCCTTCGCCTACCACAATGAGACTGAGGCGCTGCCTACTGCGCTAAGAAGGCTTCTGCTTGGGCCTAAGTTCTGCCTAGCATGCCGAACGTCCGCAGCTGAGATCAGCTTTCTCTGCATGACGAGGCAAGGCGAACCCTGGATCTTGTCTCTCACGGCGCGTGCCTTCCAGTCATCTGCTGCTAGAAAGAGCGTGGGGGCTGTGGTAGCCCGTGTTTAAACCTGTGAATGGCACTAGGAGTAGCCTCTTCTCATTCTCCTTCCCTCTGTTGGATGGCTTCTGCTTTGCCTTTCTTCAGCGATGTCCCTCCAGCACAGGTCGAAACTGATCATGGATCGTAGCTCTGCTCTCCCTGGTAATGGTTTTAGCGCTTCGAGTGTGCACTCTTTGCGGTGAGCCTTGTGGGAGGCAAGGCATGATGTTGGCCTCCTGTTCTAAATGCCCTGAGGCTGATGCTCAGGAAGTGTAGGAAGCTTGTTGCTAGAACTAAACCTCAGTGCAGAATGACAAGAAAACCTATGGGAGAAAGACAAGGGCATCCTAAAAAAGAAGGAGAAGCCCACAGCTAGCCTCCCCGTCGGGGAATTCGACACCGGTCTCCTGCATGACAGGCAGGGATACTCACCACTATACTAATGAGGTGGTGAAGGTGGTGGCTGTCCCAGCCAAGGCGCTCCTCTATGCCTTCCTTTCGGGTGTGGCCACAAAGAACAAGGCCAGGAGAGGCTCTTCCCGGTAACCGAGGCCTCCAGCTCTCTCCCTTGTCAAAAGCAAACAGCTCTTGCTCGCAAAACTGCCTTCTCTGAGGATTGAACTAAGGACCTTCAGATTATGAGACTGATGTGCTGCCTACTGCGCTAAGAAGGCTTCTGCTTGGGCCTAAGTTCTGCCTAGCATGCCGATCGTCCGCAGCTGAGATCAGCTTTCTCGCATGACGATGCAAGGCGAACCCTGGAGCTTGTCTCTCATGGCGCGCGCCTTCCAGTCATCTGCTGCTAGAAAGAGCGCGTGGGCTGTGGTAGCCCGTGTTTAAACCTGTGAATGGCACTAGGAGTAGTCTCTTCTCATTCTCCTGCCCTCTGTTGGATGGCTTCTGCTTTGCCTTTCTTCAGCGATGTCCCTCCAGCACAGGTCGAAACTCGGATCGTAGCTCTGCTCTCCCTGGTAATGGTTTTAGCGCTTCGAGTGTGCACTCTTTGCGGTGAGCCTTGTGGGAGGTAAGGCATGATGTTGGCCTCCTGTTCTAAATGCCCTGAGGCTGATGCTCAGGAAGTGTAGGATGCTTGTCGCTAGAACAAAACCTCAGTGCAGAATGACAAGAAAACCTACGGGAGAAAGACAAGGGCATCCTAAAAAAGAAGGACAAGCCCACAGCTAGCCTCCCTGTCGGGGAATTGAACTCCGGTCTCCTGCGTGACAGGCAGGGATACTCACCACTATACTAATGAGGAGGTGAAGGTGGTGGCTGTTTCAGCCAAGGCACTCCTCTATGCCTTCCTTTCGGGTGTGGCCACAAAGAACAAGGCCAGGAGAGGCTCTTCCCCCGTAACCGAGGCCTCCAGCTCTCTCCCTTGCCAAAAGCAAACAGCTCTTGCTGTCAAGACTGCCTTCTCTGAGGGTTGAATCAGAACCTTCAGATTATGAGACTGATGCGCTGCCTACTGCACTAAGAAGGCTTCTGCTTGTGCCTAAGTTCTGCCTAGCATGCCGAACATCCGCAGCTGAGATTAGCTTTCTCTGTATGACAAGGCAAGGCGAACCCTGGAGCTTGTCTCTCACGGCGTGCACCTTCCAGTCATCTGTTGCTAGAAAGAGCGCGGGGGCTGTGGTAGCCCGTGTTGAAACCTGTGACTGGCACTAGGAGTAGCCTCTTCTCATTCTCCTGCCATCTGTTGGATGGCTTCTGCTTTGCCTTTCTTCAGCGATGTCCCTCCAGCAAAGGTCGAAACTGATCATGGATCATAGCTCTGCTCTCCTTGGTAATGGTTTTAGCGCTTCGAGTGTGCACTCTTTGCGGTGAGCCTTGTAGGAGGCAAGGCATGATGTTGGCCCCGTGAGGGTGTGTTTGCTGGCAGCACTAATTAAAATTGACAAACAAAATGCTTCAGACAGCATTGATTTTGAGTAAGAGGTGTTGTCTCAGCCAGCTTTACTCATTAGACCAACAGGGGGACTGAACTCACATCCCCTACACCATTATTCAGTGTATTAACAATTGTGCTACAGTTCTAGATGCCTTCCTAGATACCTTATCAGACGCCATATGGGCACGCGTTGCGTGGCGCTCTACACAATGTTTTTTAATGCTCATTAGGCTATGGTGCCTGGTAATGCTCGTTATTGGTAACGATATACCGTCCATGTCCTTATTTGGGATTTCTGCCTGTACCGCGGATCCTAACGCAAAACATATTAACGCAGTTTAGTAAACATTCCCCTAAGTCTGAAGTGGTACCATGCTGGTGTGTTGGTGTGCCGAATGTCTGGCGGTAATTTAGTGATTCCATGGCCTTAAGGAATGCTGTAGCTTCTTTAGTAGATGTGGAAGTTAGGTTATAGTCTCCTAGTGCAATGAGAGGTTTATGCTGTCTTCTCTGTGTGCATATTGCTTCTAACACCATGGAGAGATGTTCAGCTGTAGAACTAAGTGGCCTGTAGGTGAGACAGATGTGAAGTATTAGATATGTTGATTGTGCTGTTCTTGGTCGAGTTACTGATAGAGATCAATTTGAATCTTTTCTGGCTAATATCAGGGTTCCTCCTCCTTTCTTATGTGTTCTGATGCAGTTGAATGCCGAGAGGTCTGATGGAGTGACTTGGTTTAAAATACCCTGGTCAGAGTTATCAAGACAGGTCTCGGTGATGCAGATTATGTCCAGTTTATGATCCAGAATTAGGTCTTGGATAGTATTCGGTTTGTGTCTGATTGATCTAGCATTCAATAATGCACATCTGTTAGCGAATGTTATGAAAGTGAAAATGGAAGCATGAAAATGAAAGTGAAAGCATGAAAGTGAAAGTGTAAAAATGAATGTGTATGTGAAAGTGTTAAAATGAGAGTGAAAGCATTAAAATGAAAGCGAATGTGAAAGTGTAAAAATGAAAGTGAAAGTGTGCAAACGAAAGTGAAAGTGAGAAAATGAAACTGAAAGAGTGAAAATGAAAGTGAAAGTCTGAAAATGAAAGTTAAAGTGAACGTGTGAAGGTAAAAGTGAAAGTGTGAAATTTAAAGTGAAAGTGTTAAAATTAAAGAAAAACTGAAAGTGTGAAAATGAAAGTGAAAGTGAAAGCATGGAACTTAAAGTGAAAGTGTGAAATTGAAAGTGAAAGTGGAAGTGGAAGTGAAAGCATGAAAAAGAACTTGAAAGTGTGAAAATAACAGTGAAAGTGAAAGCATGAAAATGAAAGTGAAGGTGTGAAAATGAAAGTGAAAGTGTGAAAATTAAAATGAAAGTGAAAGCATGAAATTGAAAGTGATGCTTCTTGGAAACCATCCACAATTTTTTTTGCTTCTTTCCAGATTTGCAGAAAGAGTAATCCAATCCACATCCGGTAAAGTCATCCAATATGATCACTTCCCCTTTTGGCTATCTTGGCAATATCTATAATCAATTTGTTATCTATTTCTTCGATTTGAGTTGGAGGTCTGTAGACTATAGCAGTATGGATGACAATGCCATCTCCTCTTTCCAACACAGTCCAGAGCGCTTCTTCTTTTCCCCATTCCCCCTGCATTTCAGTAGCTTTAATTTTGTTTTTGACCTACAAGGCTACTCCTCTTCCTCCTCTTCCTCCTCCTTTTCCTCTTTCTATGTCTCTTCTGAATAGATTATAGCCAACTATGGTTATATCCCAATCATACAATTCATTAAACCATGTTTCTGTAATGGCCACAATGTCCAAGGTGTGCATGTATTTTGCATTGATTTTGTTCTGCCCACTTCTTCCCACTTGTCATTGATGTGTGGCTTAAAAGTGTGGCTGTTTCTGATGTTATTAAAAGTGAAAGTGTGAAAGTGGAAGTATGAAAGTGTGAAAATGGAAGTGAAAGCATGAAAATGAAAGTGAAAGTGTGAAAATGAAAGTGAAAGTGTGAATATGAATGTGAATGTGAAAGTGTGAAAATGAAAGTGAAAGCATTAAAAAGAAAGTGAAAGTGAAAGCGTGAAAATGAAAGTGAAAGTGTGAAAACAAAAGTGAAAGAGTGAAAATGAAAATGTTAAAATGAAAAAGTGAAAGTGTGAAAGTGAAAGTATGAAAATGAAAGTGAAAGTGTGAAAGTTAAAAAGTGTGATAAGGAAGCTTATCATAGCTCAGGAAGGAGCTATAGAAAAGGTGAAGTGACTCTGAACAAGCAACCTGTCAGTTCTGGTAGAAATAAGAAAACAGAATTTTCCCATAAAAGACTACCAGTCCCAGAATGCACCAGGTTTCCAACAGCCATTAGAGGAGCTGAACTGGGGAAACGTGTGTTCAATCAGGAGGGCTATGAGGTAATCCCTAAGCACTCATCTCAAAGGGCAGGGCCTGATTCAGCACAGCTGCGCTGTATTAGGGAGGAGTACTCATCCAAGCAGAATAAGAGTAGAGTTTATTCTACAGATGACCATCTTCATGATCACCTTGGATATCCAGAGAATTGTCCTCAGTATCCTGAGAATCAGCTTGAGTTTGATCATCAGTTTCATCTGAAGGATCATCAGAAGCAGAAGCCAAACCGGACGGACAGAGAGGGAAAGAGACCCTTTGGAAGAAGGAAGAGAAAAGCCTTTGGGAGGTCTAGAAGAGTCCAAAGCAGTACGTATACTGGGAGGTATTCCAAGGGCCAGCATACACCATTGGACTGGGGAAAGCCAGAGGAATGGTGCTGCAGAGCTAGGAATCACCAGAGGCTACCTGTGAGGGAGACGGCTGCACGTGGAAGGGACCCTAAGACCCGTGCCAGAAGGTATGTGAAGAGAGATCCAGTGTCCAGGGATCTGGATTGGAAGGCTGGACATAAGAACTGGACTACATACTGGCCAGGCTATATAGAGAGGAACTCTAGCAGCAATGGAAGCTCAGGTATGAACACTGATCTATGCCCTAGCAATAACCTTGAAAGACAGCAGGGAAACAAGTATTCTCCTGAAAATGCTCCATTGAGAGATTCATCTGTGCCAATCCATGATATTGAACCCATGCTTGTTGAACAAGGGGGAATAATAGCAGATGAGGATCCTGTTTATATGGACTGCTCTCTATCTAAACTCCGTTGGTAACTTTCTGTTATAAAGTACAGCAACCATCACAAAGAAATACAAATTTGTTCTTTAATCTACTCAGAAAAGCTCCTGAAGCAGGATTTGACCCACACAGTGGAAGGCAAGCCAGCTAAGGGGTTTCAGCTGGTAACTGCTAGCAATTAAGCCTTACCTAATTGCTTGTGAGCTAGGAGAGAATCACTTCTGTATCTATGTGGGAAGTAATCAGAAGTTAACCTGAAAAGAACAGTTTGTTTCTTGCTTTGTGGCTTTTCATTTGTTGTTTTCCTGATTTTAACTTTGTTTTACCAAGTTAACACTGAAAGCAGTAACCTAATTTATGTGCTACCAAGCATATCTGTGTTGGGAGAAATAACCCCATAAATAAATATCTTATTGGCTTTACCCAAGAGCACAACTAAATTATTGTCAGCAGCTGTGTCTGGTGTGAATGAACTACATTGCCCACAATACCTTGCAAATCATATAGATATATGCACTTGACAAGACTGTGAAGATTCTCACCCAGGCAGCCGTCTGACAAAAGAAAGTGTAAAAATGAAAGTGAAAGTAAAAGCATAAAAATGAAAGTGTGACAATTAAAGTGAAAGCGTGATAATGAAAGTGAAAGTGTGAAAATGAAAAAGAAAGTGGAAGTTTGAAAGTGAAAGAGAGAAAATGAAAGTGAAAGTGTGAAAATTAAAGTGAAAGCATTAAAATGAACGTGAAAGTGAAAGCATGAAAATGAAAGTGAAAGTGTGAAAACAAAAGTGAAAGAGTGAAAATGAAAGTGAAAGAGTGAAAATGAAAATGTTAAAATGAAAAAGTGAAAGTGTGAAAGTGAAAGTATGAAAATGAAAGTGAAAGTGTGAAAGTTAAAAAGAAAGTGTAAAAATGAAAGTGAAATTAAAAGCATAAAAATGAAAGTGTGACAATTAAAGTGAAAGCGTGATAATGAAAGTGAAAGTGTGAAAAAGAAAAAGAAAGTGGAAGTTTGAAAGTGAAAGAGAGAAAATGAAAGTGAAAGTGTGAAAATTAAAGTGAAAGCATTAAAATGAACGTGAAAGTGAAAGCATGAAAATGAAAGTGAAAGTGTGAAAACAAAAGTGAAAGAGTGAAAATGAAAGTGAAAGAGTGAAAATGAAAATGTTAAAATGAAAAAGTGAAAGTGTGAAAGTGAAAGTATGAAAATGAAAGTGAAAGTGTGAAAGTTAAAAAGAAAGTGTAAAAATGAAAGTGAAATTAAAAGCATAAAAATGAAAGTGTGACAATTAAAGTGAAAGCGTGATAATGAAAGTGAAAGTGTGAAAAAGAAAAAGAAAGTGGAAGTTTGAAAGTGAAAGAGAGAAAATGAAAGTGAAAGTGTGAAAATGAAAGTGAAAGCATTAAAATGAACGTGAAAGTGAAAACATGAAAATGAAAGTGAAAGTGTGAAAACAAAAGTGAGAGTGAAAATGAAAGTGAAAGAGTGAAAATGAAAATGTTAAAATGAAAGAGAAAGTGAAAGTGTGAAAGTGAAAGTGTGAAAGTTAAAAAGGAAGTGTAAAAATGAAAGTGAAAGTAAAAGCATGAAAATGAAAGTGTGACAATTAAAGTGAAAGCGTGATAATGAAAGTGAAAGTGTGAAAATGAAAAAGAAAGTGGAAGCTTGAAAGTGAAAGAGAGAAAATGAAAGTGAACGTGTGAATATGAAAGTGAAAGCATGAAATGAAAGTCAAAGTGTGAAATTGAAAGTGAAAGCATTAAAATTAAAGTGAAAGTGAAAGTTAAAAAGAAAGTGTAAAAATGAAAGTGAAAGCAGGAAAATGAAAGTGAAAGCGTGAAAATGAAAGTGAAAGCATGAAAATGAAAATAAAAGTGAAAGTGAAAGAGAGAAAATGAAAGTGAAAGCGTGAAAATGAAAGTGAAAGAAAAAGTGTGAAAAGGAAAGTGAAAGCATAATAAAATTGAAAGAGAAAGTGTGAAAATGAAAGTGTGCAAGTGAAAGTGTAAAAATGAAAGCAAAAGCAAAAGCGTGAAAATGAAAGTGAATGTGTGAAAATGAAAGTGAAAGTGAAAGAATGAAAGTGAAAGTGTGAAAACAAACGTGAAAGCATGTAAGTGAAAGTGAAAGCGTGAAAACGAATGTTTAAGTATGTGAAAGTGAAAGTGAGAAAATGAAAATGAAAGTGAGTGTGGAAAGAGTGAAAATGAAAGTGAAAATAAAAGAGTGAAAGTGACTGAGTGAAAATGTGAAAATGGAAGTGAAAGCATGAAAGTGTGAAAGTGAAAGTATGAAAATGAAAGTGAAAGCATTACAATGAAAGTGAAAGTGAAAGAATGAACGTGAAAGTGTGAAAACGAATGTGAAAGCATGTAAGTGAAAGTGAATGCGCGAAAACGAATGTGAAAACATGTGAAAGTGAGAGAGAAAATGAAAATGAAAGCATGAAAATGAAAGTGAAAGTGTGGAAAGAGTGAAAGTGAAAGTGTGAAAATGAAAGTGAAAATAAAAGAGTGAAAGTGACTTAGTGAAAGTGTGAAAATGGAAGTGAAAGCATGAAAGTGTGAAAGTAAAAGTATGAAAATGAAAGTGAAAGCATTACAATGAAAGTGAAAGCATGAAAGTGAAAGTTTGAAAACCAAAGTGAAAGCATTAAAATTAAAGTGAAAGTATGAAAATCAAAGTGAAAGAGTAAAAATGAAAGTGAAAGCTTGAAAGTGAAAGAGTGAAAATGAAAGTGAAAGAGAAAGCATTAAAATAAAAGTGAAATCATAAAAATGAAAGTGAAAGCATGGAAATTAATGTGAAAATGTTAAAATGAAAGTGAAAGTGAATGTGAAAATGAAAATGAAAGTGAAACCATGAAAATGAAAGTGAATGTGAAAATGAAACTGAAAACAGGAACATGAAAGTGAAAGTATGAAAGTGAAAATGAAAGCATGAAAATAAAAATGAATGTGTGAAAATAAAAGTGAAAGTGAAAGCATGAAAATGAAATTGAAAGTGTGAAAATGAAAGTGTGAAAGTGAAAGCATTAAAATGAAAATGAACGAGTGTAAATTAAAGTGAAAGTAAAAGCATGAAAATGAAACTGAAAGTGAAAGTATGAAAATGAAAGTGAAAGGAAAACTGTAATAAAGAAAGTGAAATTAAGAGCGTGAAAATGAAAGTGAAAGTGAAAATGTGAAGGTGTAAGTGAATGCGTGAAAATGAAAGTGAAAGCATGAAAATGAAAGTGAAAGTGTGAAATGAAAGTGAACGCGTGAAAATGAAAGCGAAAGCATGAAAATAAAAGTGAAAGTAAAACAGTAATAAAGAAAGTGTGAAAATGAAAAGGAAAGTGAGAGTGAAAGTGAAAGTCTGAAAATGAAAGTGAAAGTGAAAGAGCAAACATGAAAGCAAAAGCATTAAAATGAAAGTGAAAGTGTGAAAAGGAACGTGAAAGAATGAAAATGAAAGTGAAAGCGTGAAAATCAAAGAGAAAGTGAAAGAGTGAAAATAAAAGTGAAGGTGTGCCAAAGTGAAAGTGTGAAAGTGAAAGTGAGAGTGTGAAAATGAAAGAAAAAGTGAAAGTGTGA
Source organism: Ichthyophis bannanicus (assembly GCA_033557465.1). NCBI lineage: Eukaryota > Metazoa > Chordata > Amphibia > Gymnophiona > Ichthyophiidae > Ichthyophis > Ichthyophis bannanicus. The sequence continues at coordinate 665,997,789 of CM066032.1, forward strand.
AAGTGAAATTGTGTAAATTGAAAGTGAAAGCGTGTAAATGAGCCTCTCGTGCCATTAAACAGCTGCACCTTGCTGGCCCGCGCCTGACTGCCTCAGTAGAGGGCCCTTTGGTGCGGCCCTTAGGTGAGGCACAGAATCTGGCTTGTCAACAACCGCTGCACGTTCTACTATCCGGGTATAGACCATGTTTACAATGCTTGAAGGACTACCAAGAGGACTGCTACTGCACGGAAGAAAACTGCACTCATGAGTACTTATCACCTGAGTCATTCTTTAAATCTTGGAGAAAAGGGAATTCTTGGAGTAAAACTGATAAAATCTGTATATTTTAAAATTCAGTGTTTTATCAAGTCAGTTAGTACTACAAGCCAGAGTGGAGGATGTGCATTGTAGCTGGGCCTTTCAATCTGACCTGAAGTTTACCTTGAAGGAACATGCATTTCTCGCTGCATTTGATTATGATTATCTCCTGCTACATTGCCTATTGACTCTACCTACTCCAAAGCCTCTGCTCCTTCTCTCTTTTCTCCTCACCTCATTCGATGCTTCTCCTCATTCTTCTCTCCTCTGGTAAGTCCCTTCTTCCTTCCTATCTCATGATGAGGCCACTTCGTAACTTGGCTAACCTGATCTACGTCTTCCCCAATTCTGGTCTCCCTAAATCTACCTCATACTCTTTGAGGTTTCCTACCCTCCCTAAACATCTCTCTCATATTAGAACTAGGCCTTTTCACAATCCTTCTAACCTTATTCACATTCCTCTCCTCTCCCCGTCTGCTCTCCCCTTTTCCTGTGCCTTAAGGACTGTTCACTCTATCTCTAATAAACTTGCCTTTGTACATGACCTTTTTATTTCCTGCTCTTTTCACCTCTTTGCCTTAACTGAGACCTGGCTTCTTCCTGAAGACATTGCCGCTCTTTGTCATGGGGGCTTCCAGTTCTCCCACGCTCCTCGGCCTACTGGTCGTGGTGGGGGTATTGGACTTCTTCTGTCTCCCTCTTGTCACTTCCAGTCTCTCATCCTACCTCAATCTCTTTACTCTCTCTCTTTTGAACTCCACTCGATCCACCTCTTCGCTCCTCTCCCACTCCGAGTAGCTGTTCTCTATCGTCCTCCTGATACTTCTATTTCGACTTTTCTTTCTGACTTTGATTCTTGGCCGTCTACCTTTCTTCACCTCTCCTCCCCCACCCTTATTCTTGGCGACTTTAACATTCATGTTGATGACCCCTCCAATCCTCATGTTCTAAAACTCCTCTCTTTTACCTCCTCGTATAACCTTCAGCTCTCTTCCACTGCTCCTACTCACCAACATGGTCATTGCCTTGACCTAATTTTCTTCTCTAACTGCTCACCCTCCAACTTCTCTAACTCTGTCCTTCCTTTATCTGACCACCACCTTTTAAGTCTTATTATTCATCATCCTCCACCTCAGCCTCATCCTGCTTCCACTAATCTATTTAGAAACCTTCTTGCTATTGATACCTTAGCTCTCTCCTCCACTATTTCCTCACCCCTTTCATCCATTCTTTCTTCTAATTCTATTAATGAGGCTGTGGCCTCCTATAAAGCTGTACTCTCCTCTGCTTTGGATTCTCTTGCTCCCCTCATCTCACGTCCTGTTAGGTGTTCTCCACAGCCTTGGCTCTCTCCTTTTGCCCGCTATTTGCACTCCTGTGCCCGCTCTGCTGAGTGTGCCTGGCTCAAATCTCGCTCTCATGCTGACTTTCCCTACTTTAAATTCATGCTCTTCTCCTTCCAATCAGCCATTGCACTTGCCAAACAAATCTACTTCACCTATCTGACTAACTCTCTTGTCTCTAATCCTTGTCGTCTTTTTTATACACTCAATTCTCTCCTCAGTGTGCCCCTACCTCTGGCTCCTACCTCCCTTCCTGCCCAAACCTTGGCACAGTACTTCCATGACAAAATCCATAAAATCACCCTCTATTTCACTACGTCCTCTTCTCCCCCCCCCCCTTTTTCCCAACTCTCTCCCCTTACTTCTGCTTCCCTTTCTTCCTTCCCTCTGGTCTCTGATGAGGAAACAACACTCCTCCTTTCTTCCTCTAAGCTGACTACCTGCCCTTCTGATCCTATGCCCACCCACCTCTTTAGCTCCATTTCTTCCACTATCATCCCCTCCATCACTCATATTCTCAACCTATCGCTCTCCACCGCTACCTTCCCTTCTGACTTCATTCTTGATATTGTCACACCCCTCCTCAAGAAACCCTCACTCGATCCCTCCTGTCCTTCTAACTATTGTCCCATCTCTCTCCTTCCCTTCATTTCTAAATTACTTGAACGTGCTGTCTACCACCGCTGTCTCGACTTCCTCTCCTCTCATGCCCTCCTAGATCCTTTACAATCCGGTTTCCATTCCCTACATTCTACTGAAACTACTCTTACCAAAGTCACCAATGATTTGTTTCTGGCTAAGTCCAAAGGCTTTTATTCTGTCCTCATTCTTCTGGATCTCTCTGCTGCCTTTGACACCATTGACCACAATCTTCTTCTTATCACCCTGTCTTCACTCGGTTTCAAAGACTCTGTACTTTCTTGGTTCTCCTATCTCTCCCACCTCTCTTTCAGTGTATACTTCGGTGGCTCCTCCTCCTTTTCTACCCCTTTACCTATGGGTGTACCTCAAGGTTCTGTCTTAGGTCCGCTCCTCTTCTCTATCTATACCCAATCCCTTGGTGCCTTTATCTCTTCCCATGGCTTTCACTATCATCTCTATGCTGACGACTCTCAAATCTACCTCTCTACGCCTGTTATCTCTCCTGAAATTCAAGCTAAGATCTAGGCCTGCCTCTCTGACTTTGCTTCCTGGATGTCCTACTGCTGCTTGAAGCTGAACATGGCCAAAACTGAACTCCTTGTCTTTCCCCCTAATGTTTCCCCTCCTCCTTCCCCTTTCTCAATCTCTGTGGATAACTCTGTTATCCTTCCTGTCTCTTTGGCACGGAACCTTGGTGTTATCTTTGACTCATCTCTCTCCTTCTCTTTACATATCCAAAACATTGCTAAAACATGCCGTTTCTTTCTTTACAATATCTCCAAGATTCGCCCTTTTCTCTCTGATAACACTACTAAACCGATTGTCCACTCTTTAATCACCTCCCGCCTTGATTACTGTAATCTTCTCCTTGCTGGCTTCCCTGCTAACCACCTCTTTCCTCTGCAGTCTATTCAACATTCTGCAGCTCGTCTGATTTTCCGTCAAACTCGTTTTTCACACATTACTCCTCTTCTCATGTCACTTCACTGGCTCCCCATCCGCTTCCGTATCCAGTTCAAACTCCTCCTTCTAACCTATAAATGTATTCATTCTTCTGCCCCTCATTACCTTTCATCCGTCATCTCTACCTACACCCCCTCTCGCCTACTCCGCTCATCTAATTGTCTTCGTTTAGCTATGCCTTTTACTCGTACTTCTAATTCTAGACTTATGTTTGTACAGCACTTCGTATGTTGCAGCGCTTTATAAATGCTTAGTTATAATAATAATGAAAGTGAATGTATGAAAATTAAAGTGAAAGTCAAAGCATGAAAATGAAAGTGAAGATGTAAAAATGAAATGTGAAAGTGAAAGTGTAAAAATGAAATTGGAAGTGTGAAAATGAAAGTAAAAGTATAAAAATAAAAGTGAAAGTGTGCAAATGAAAGTGAAGATGAAAGTGGGAAAATGAAAGTGAAAGCATGAATATGAAAGTGAAAGTGAAAGTGAAAGTGTGAAAATCAAGGCAAATGTGAAAGTGTGAAAGTGAAAGTGAAAGTGAAAGCGTGAAAATTAAAGTAAAACTGTGACCATAAAAGTGAATGCATGAACTCTTGACCCCCTGGTTTACAAGACCAGTGCTCTGACTGCTGAGCTACAGAGGCTGCCCAACAACAAAAAAGATGCCTCTCATCCTCAACGAGGTGCCAATAGAGCGGAACTTGCACTCGCATGCCCTGAATGTTATCCCCAAAGTATCAAATCACTGGGCACCCTATCTCCACGGTGCATTGTCAGATCTTACTTGCTTGGCTAACCCCTAAAATAGATGTCCACTCTAGAAAAAGCTCTTGTTCAGAGGCTCACCGATACCCAGATCCAGCCAAGGATCACATGAAATCGAAGCTATTCCTTTCTAGTTCCTATGGCACGTAGCTCTTGTTGGTTTCTGCTAAGTACCACCCTTCTATTCCATAAGAAGACTCAAGTGTCAAAGAGAACACTGCACTGAAACTAACAAGCTTGCCATCCTGACCAGCTTACACAGTTGTTCTTTCGTCTACTGAAACCAATCCATGCCCCAAGACTTCAGTGTTTGCAAGGCAGAACCACCCATCCTGGAGGAGCCCGTGAAGGCCTACCTCTCTTAAAATGGTAAGACAATGCTCTGATGTGGGTTGAATTCATGACTCCTGGTTTACAAAACCAGTGCTCTGTCCACTGAGCTACAGAGCCCACACAAAAAGCACCCAGCATGCATCTCCAGTGGTGCTGATACAGAAATACTTGCACTCGCTTGCCCTGAACACTTTCCCCAAGGCATCAAATCACTGGGCAACCTGAACACCAGCCTATAAACAGGGCTGGCTCCATAATCGTTCAAGGTGCTGGTGCGCTAAGCAAGCCTTAGGACTTATGCCCCTTTTCGCTGTCAAACTCTATAGTTTCTCTTTGAATGCCTAGCTTTCTGCAGTCCTCTTCCCCACTTCTTCCCACCTCCCACCAAAGAAGCTACCAAACCAGGTGGCAGCTTAGTTTGCCTAATGGTCGGGGTGGCCCTGCTCGCAAAAAATGCAAGAGCTAGGAAAAAGTCAGAGGAAGAGAGCAGCAAAGAGAGAGAGCTTGAGAGTCACAGGTTAGGACACTACAAAAAGCTCTAGTTTGGAGGCTCGCACATACCTAGATCCAGCCAAGGATGACATGAAATCACAGCCATACCTCTCTAGTGTGTATGGCACGTAGCTCTCATTGGTTTCTCATAGGTTCCACCCTTCTATTCCATAAGAATGCTCTTGTCAAAGAGAAGTCTGGACTGAAACTGACAAGCTTTCCATCCTGGCCAGCTTACACAGTCGTTCTTTCATCTACTGAAACCAATCCAAGCCCCAAAACCTCTGTGTTTACAAGACAGAACGACCCATGCAGGAGGAGCCCTTGAAGGCTTGTTTCTCTGAAAAGGGTACAACAAGGCTCTGATGAGGATTGAACTCATGAATCTTGGTTTAAAAACCAGTGCTGTGACCACTGAGCTACAGAGCCAAATTGGTGAGTGTTTATTACAGCAGCTGTGGTAGGAGCAGTAGCAATGGGAGCAGAGGCTGGATCCTCTAGGAGTATGTTTAGGGGTGTGAGAGGTCCTGGGTTCAACTCCCAGACAAGCTCTCCTTGCTCTTTCTCTGGTCAGTACTAGTGAAGTTTTTGCTTCTGTACAGGAAATGCAGAAACCGCAGGCTACTAGAGATCACAGTAGAAAGAAGCAGGAGCTGAGACTCCACCTTCAGGAACGTGTTTGGTGAGGGAGACCACACCTTGAAGAGGACATGGGCAAGGTGAAGACCATTCAAAGGTGGCCTGAAAAGCACTGTCATCAGGAGTGCCAGGAAGATGTTTGTGAGTATATTTATTTATTTGAACAGTTTTTTTATACCGCCCCTTCCAGTGATCAGGGACGGTTTCCATGAAACAAAAACTTGAAGCTACATGGAACATTCTTAATAATAACATAACATAATAGGAACTAGGAATCTAGTTGAAACATGAAGTATATACACACCAGTAAAAACGAGTTGCCGAGGCATAGTGATAGCTGGTTCTCTTATCTATTTACAAAGATACATCTTGAAAAAAGGAAGGATTACGGAATTTGGGTGGTAGAGGGGAGGATTGACGAATCGGAAGTGTTGTTGTTGGAGGGTGTATTAAAGTATTCTGCGAATTTAATTCCTTGCGCAAAGCTAGGAGGTCTTTGATTTCTCTGAGATGTTTGGGTATCGCATTGCAGAGTGTGGGGGCTGTAAATCCAGAAGCTCTATTGCTTCTAAGTTGTTTAGTTTTTCGTATAGAGGATGGTATTTTTAGTTAGTTTTGTGTGCTTTTCCTCCTGTGCGTAATGTCTGTTTGAGATTGTATTAGAGTGGATTGGTAGGAGGGGCAGATATCATTATACAGTTTGAAGACAGTGATTAATTGCTTATATTCTATTCTGGAGGCTATTGGGAGCCAGTGGAGGTCATACAGGATAGGTGTAATATGTTCATAAGAACATAAGAACATAAGATATGCCATACTGGGTCAGACCAAGGTCCATCAAGCCCAGTATCCTGTTTCCAACAGTGGCCAATCTAGGTCATATGTGCCTAGCAGTTTCTCCAAAAGACACAGGTTCTGCAATGCTTGTACTGGGTCAAGAATTGATATCCTGGGTCCCTTCTTAATAATGGTTTATGGATCTTATCTCCAGGAACTTGTCCAAACCTTTTTTAAACCCAGCTACACTAACAGCCTTTACTACATCCTCCGGTAACAAATTCCAGAGTTTGATTACACGTTGAGTGAAAAAATATTTTCTTTTATTAGTCTTAAATAGTTTACCCTGTAGATTCATTGCATGTCCCCTAGTCTTTCTATATTCTGATAACGTAAACAATCGATCTACGTTTACCCGTTCCACTCCGTTCATTAATTTATAGACTTCTATAATATCTCCCCTCAGCCGTCTCTTTTCCAGGTTAAAAAGCCCTAACCTTTTTTAGCCTTTCTTCATAGGAGTATCCTTCCATCCCCTTTACCATTTTGGTGGCTCTTCTCTGAACCTTTTCTAATAACTCTATATCCTTTTTAAGATACGGTGACCAGAATTGCACACAATATTCAAGGTGCAGTCTCACCATGGAACGATATAGAGACATTATAATATCTTTTGTTTTATTTTCCATTCCTTTCCTTATGATACCTAGCATTCTATTTGCTCTCTTGGCTGCTGCTGCACACTGGGCCGAGGGTTTTAACATGTTATCCACAATGACGCCTAAAGCTTTTTCCTGGGTGGTGGTTCCTAATGTGGAACCTTGCATTGTGTAACCATAGTTTGGGTTGTTCTTCCCTAGGTGCATAACTTTGCTCTTGTCCACATTAAATTTCATCTGCCATTTTGATGCCCAGTCTTCTAATTTATCAAGATCCTCTTCCAATTTTCCACAATCCTCTTGGGTTTTAACAACTTTAAATAGTTTTGTGTCATCTGCAAATTTGATAACCTCACTCGTTATTCCACTTTCCAGGTCATTTATGAATAGGTCAAAAAGCAGCAGACCCAGCACAGATCCCTGGGGTACACCACTATTCACCTTTCTCCATTGGGAAAATTGGCCATTTAGCCCAACCCTCTGCTTTCTATCTCTTAACCAGTTCTTGATCCACAGTAGTACACTGCCTCCTATCCCATGACTCTTTAGTTTTGCCAAAAGTCTCTGATGAGGGTCCTTGTCAAAGGCTTTCTGAAAGTCCAGATACACTAAGGGGTATGTTTACTAAACTGAGGTAATCGTGAATAACGCACTTTATGTAACGTTAACGATCATTAGTGCATCAAACGTGCGTTATGATGCGCTAACAATTGTTAACTTTACATAACGCGCATTATGATGCGCTAACGATTGTAATGCTCCGCGGCGCGGTAAAACACCACAGAAGGTGGAGAGAAGGGGTCAATGGGTGGAGAGTGGGCGGGGAGAGGCTCCCTTCACACTAACGCGCTGATTTTCAGAGCTGAATTCCAACGCGAATGAAAACCTACCGTTAAATGCACATTAAAGGGGAGAGAAACCATTTCAGTGTCAGCAATGTACAGCCAAGGCAGGGAAACCAAACAAAAGTGATAAGTGTGATACATGTGCACAGAACAAAAGGGCACAGAAACACTGAAAATGACCCCAACAAACTGGAAAAAAACAATAACCAAGCTGGCCAATAGTGGTATCAATGAGAAACATCAACCCATCCCCCCCCCCGAGTAAGCTCCATAGAACAGATATAAATCGTGGAAGGGTCTATACGCCGTCCCCATACAAGGTGAATGAGCCCACAGTGAAATAGCGCTGCTCAGGGTTTTCCCCACCATCGGACAGGGTTCCTATGGCATGCACATGTCCCACAACATCAGGGCAGGCATGTCGGAACAGCAACTGGACAGATGCCGGAGAAGGGGATACAGAGGGCCACAGGCGGCACATGCTGTGGTGCAGCTGGGCCACAGTGCTGACTAGGGTGATGCCTAGGTGGCCCATACGAATGCTGAAACAGTGGAGCAGCCAGACAGCAACTGCTGAAGGCCCAACATGGGCACGAGTGTGTTTCCCAAAGTGTCACGGGGTACCCAACAGCTACCCCCAAGGGCACGGAACACTGGTAGGAGGGGCTGGGGGGGAGCGTGGATGTCTATGCAGGCACCCCTACCCCAGAACCCGCACTATAGGCAGCCGCCTACCTGCACACTGGATGGCCTGAGACTGCGCACCACCAGCTCCACCAGCAGAAGGGCATGTCAGCATGGTGGCTGAGGGATACTGGTGGTGGAGGGTGCAGTGGCAGCTGCCCAGAGCAGACCGTGGCCTAGCCCTGTGTAGGTGTGTGCCATGCACTGCAACAGACAAGCCCTGTCTGACCAACAGTCATGGTATCACCAGGGAACACACCACCTCTGTGATAACATGGTGGTGCAGTGCACAAAATCAGTGTGTTCAGAAGCAAAAGGTCACAGGTTCAAGTCCCAGCTGTGGTTTCTGCCAACCCAGTCCTCATATTTTACCCACCACTATAACGTGCTAATACAGACAGAACCTTTCTTGCAGATGACGTAAACATGCCCAAAACACCTACATTTTACCCTACAGAGCACAGACACCAGGGCCAAACACCATTCAGGTTCCATGCTGCCTCTGATAAAGATGCCTGTGCTGCATTTCTATGCGCCACCCCCATGGTATGCATATGTATCTCATGCATATTCATGAGGGACAGCACAAAAACCCAAATAGTGTTTTGCACCGCAGGAATGGAGTTGGGAACCTCTGCCGTAAAGCAGCAGCCAACAGGGGCAAACACACCCGCACCCACAGGCCCCATTATCCAAAGCCTCCTGGAGAGGCAGGACTTTGGGCTCTGCATGCATCTCCCAATACTAGCACTTGCATACCTTAGTAATGCCACCCTAAACCTGGGAATATGGTACACATCTATCAAAAGGTTGCTATGATTACTGGCAGATAGCAATTCCTAGGTTAAGTACAATTTTCAGAGTGAGCTGCATCATAGCAACTTTTCTGATGTCTGTGGAGTGTGCTACAGGTCTTGTGTCTGACAGTGTTTACCAATCTGGGGAGTGACTCCTACAGTATTGCGTACCATAGCCATGCCTGCACTGTGCCCAGGACTGGTGTGGTGGCCTGGGCTGCCCAACACCTCTATAGTTGCACAATGCTGGCATAGGTGTGGGGAGTGTGTGTCTGTCTATCCAGTGTGTGGTGGCTGTCAACACCCTCCACAGCCCACACTGCTAGCACTGTTGCCAGTATTGGCCTGCCAATGTGCATAATGAGGAGCAAGGTATCGTGGGAATAGCCTGGATAGGGTGGCCTGGCCTGGCCGCATCTGCACAGGGTATAGGGCAATGGCCGGACATTGTAGTGCCCGGTACCACCTGCACGGACAGGGTGGCCATAGCATGTCCTGCTGGGAGGTCACTCTCACCCTGACTGAGCAGTGACCATGGCATGGCTAGGTTCCCCCATAGTGCTATATAGTATTTTTTTAATGTGATATTTTTGGGTTTCCTTTTGGGGCCCAATCACTGACTTATCTGCTTGGTGTGTATGCTGATATCCCCGTTCTGGGTACATGCATCTCCTCCAGGACCATGCACTATGGACTAGCTGGCGGACTGTCTGCAGCTGGTATGTGTCTTGCTGGAACACTGTGCAGGGTGCAGCGGCTGTAGGCTTGCTGCTGGAGAATGTCAGATAATGGTGGGGGGCAGCTGAGCATTTCCAGACCTGCCGTCTGTCTGCTATTGCGTTATGGATGTGTACTGCTCTGCATTGCCTGCCCTGTAGGTTTTTGATCCTTAGCAGAACTGGGGTGATGGTCCCCTCTACTGCCACCATTGCAGGGGGGTAGAAAGTGGATTTGTTGGCGGGAGATCCTGTCCCCCATCCTGAGCCCCAGAGGGTGCGTGGGGTGGTAGTATGTAATCTCCCTGGTAACCACAGCAGAATGTGGGTGTGGTGCCATGCAGTCCTCCTGTAGCCAGCCAGGTGTTTATTAGCAGCTCTAGCCCACTGGTTACTTCACTGCTCCTGGAGCCAGAGGTCATGGGTTCACAACCCACAGTGGGGTTCATCGATAGGGCTGTCTTAGGCATTGTCTATTTTTATTGTATATTAGTGCTGCCAGCAGAACCACCCTCAGGATACTGTCACCTTAGGGTGGCTCATACGTCGCCCTATAGGGCGCCTTATACGGCGCCCTATAAAGCGTCTTATAAGGTGCCTTATATGGTGTCCTATAGGGGACATTATAGGGTGCCTTGGCAGACAGCGTACTTTATAATGTGCCCTATGGAGTGCCTTCTAGGGTGCCTTATGTGGCACCTTAGGTTACGCCACTGTGAGGGTGTGTTTGCTGGCAGCACTATTAAATCACAACTAAACTTCCTCACAGCCCAATACTTAACCCTTTCCAGGCCAAGCCCAAAACTTTCGGGATCCACACTTCTGCCTAAATATTCCTATCAAATGGTATATAATACATGACCATGGCAGAGGGAACGTCACTATTGGAACATATTGAATAAGACGGGTACAATTTTCCTGACATATGCAAACTTTAACCCGGCTGCAGAATGTGGATTAAAATATTATAGTAGGCCTTCAAAGGGTTACACATGACACCTCAGCCAGCCTTATTCATTAAGCACACTGGGGAATCAAACCCATGACCATTGTACCATCAGTCTGGGTAGTAACCATTGCGCTACAGCTCTGTTTCTGTATTTGGGTGTCAGCGCGCCTTCTTAAGCTTAATGCGCAGTAACGTGCCCTGTAACGATCGTTGCTGCGCGGCGCCTTATAACGCGCGGTAACGCACGTTATTGGTAACGATGTACCGCCCATGTCCTTTTTTGGCATTTCTTCTACTAATGCGGCTCCTAACGCGAATCACACTAGCGCAGTTTAGTAAACATACCCCTAAATCAACTGACTCACCTTTGTCCACCTGTTTATTCACACTTTCAAAAAAACATAACAGATTAGTAAGACAAGATCTTCCTTGTCTAAAGCCACCTGCTGTCTCCCATTAGGCCATGACTATCTACATGCTGAGTAATTTTATTCTTTATGATGGTTTCTACCATATTTCACGGTACTGACGTGAGGCTCACCAGTCTGTAGTTTCCCGGATCACCCCTGGAACCCTTTTTAAAAATTGGTGTTACATTGGCGATCCTCCAATCTTCAGGTATTAGAGATGATTTTAATGATAGTTCACAGATTACTAATAGCAGGTCTGCAATCTCATATTTCAGTTCTTTCAACACCATTGGATGTATACCTTCCGGCCCAGGTGATTTGCTACTCTTCAGTTTATCTAATAGTTGTAAGACATCTTCCCGATGTATCGATATTTCCTTCAATTCTTCCGCACCTTTAAATACCACTTCAGTCATGGGTAACATCCCTACATCTTCCTCAGTAAAGACTGAAGCAAAGAATTCATTCAGTTTCTCCACTATCGCCTTGTCGCCTCTTAGTGCCCCTATAACTCCTCTATCATCTAATGGACCAACTAACTCTCTCACAGGTTTTTTGCTGCAAATGTACTTGAAAAAATCTTTATTTCGCATTTTTGCTTCCACAGCAAGCTTCTTCTCAAATTCTCTCTTTGCCTGCTTTATCAATGCCTTGCATTTGATTTGCCAGTGCTTGTGCTGTTTCCAGGTTTCGTCATTTGGTTCTTTTTCCATTTCCTGAAAGATGCTTTTTTGGCAACAACAGCCTCTCTGACCTCACCTTTAAACCATGCTGGCAGTTTTTTGGACTTCCTTCCACTTTTCTTAAAGCGTGGAATACAGCTGGTCTGGGCTGCCAAGATAGTATTTTTCAACAACACCCAAGCTTGATGTAAGTCTTTAACCTTTGCAACTGCTCCTTTTAGTTTTTTCTTAACTATTTTCCTCATTTTATCATAGTCTCCCTTTCGAAAGTTAAAAGGTAGTACTGTGGATTTCCGTACTATCCCTCCTCCACTAATTAAATCAAAGGCGATCATGCTATGATCACTATTGCCAAGTGGTCCCAACACCCTTATCTCTTGCACTAGATCTGGTGTCCCACTAAGGACCAGGTCTAATATGGCTTCCCCTCTGGTCGGTTCATGAACCAGCTGCTCCAAGAAGCAGTCATTTATGTCATCTAGGAACTTTATCTCCCTAGCATGTCCTGCCGTGACACTGACCCAATCGATACCGGGGTAATTGAAATCACCCATTATTATTACTGCGCTGTAACGTTTGTTTGCTTCCTTGATTTCTTTGAGCATTTCATCATCCATTTGTTCATTCTGGCCCGGTGGTCGATAGTACACCCCCACTGCCATCGCCTTCCCCTTTTTACATGGAATTTCAATCCATAGAGATTCTACAGCAATTTTTGTTTCCTGCAAAACTTGAATCCTTTCTGATTCAATGCCCTCTCTAACATAGAGCACAACCCCTCCACCAATTTGATCAGCTCTATCATTACGATATAGTTTGTACCCAGGTATCACAGTGTCCCACTGGTTGTCCTCCTTCCACCATGTCTCTGATATTCCAATCATATCTAACCTCTCATTTAGTGCTATATATTCTAACTCTCCCATCTTATTTTTTAGACTTCTAGCCTTTGCATACAAGCATTTTAGAGACTGTATTTTATTCATATTAATTTTGCTATTGGTAGACATGGGTATTTTGGGATCTTTAAGCTCTGTCTGCTCCATATTGAGGGCATTTGGGCTACTTTGCTCTTTTTTGGAACCTCTCTGTTTTTGGTAGTAGCCTTCAAGGATACATTCTTCCGAACCATCTGCTCTTGGGCGACTGTCGGCTTTCCCCTATTATCTAGTTTAAAAGCTGCTCTATCTCCTTTTTAAAGGTTCAGTTAGGTTAGCTTTGGTGATTATCCTGGCAGCGACATTTTGTGCAAGTTGTAGTGTGTATAGACTTTTTTGGGATGCCTTGAAGTATACCATTACAGAAATCCAGATGAGGATTTACTAGTAGTTCCTGGACTATTGCGGCCTTCCCACCAAAACCATAGGGAGAGAGATGCACAATAACAGCCCTGAAAAATCTAGCATGGATGTAGACAGCAACAATGTTCTCCATGGAATTGAAAATTTGAAGCACAAGGCATCATCCTATCAAGCTGCAGTGAAGAAAGCCATCAAGGAACCTATGTGAAACCTGCTTTGCAGAAAGGATGGCAGACAGCTGCAAATGATTCCCGGCTTCTCTTGAAGAAATCAAGACACTGATGAAGTTTAAGCATTGCTGGATTGGGGTTGTAGGCAGGAGAGGAACGAGGACCAAACAAGAGTCCTCAAAGAGCTGCAAATCTTTTGGCATTAGCAATGTGCGGAGAAATGAGAAGACAAAGAGCAACTTTGCAGCAGACGGTGACTTGCCAGCTCTCTTTCACAGAGCCTCAATTTTAGCTTCTCTTTCCCTAAGTTTGGCCATTTCCTCTCACGTTGGGGTATTTTTCACATGCTTGCTTTCAAAGACCTTATTGCACCTTAAGATGCTTGTGGCCTGCCTTGAACCACTTAAGGTGCCTTGATTTGGAGTGTGGGGCACCCTAAATTGATCCAGTGTGGGTTGCTATGGCGTACGAGCGAACCTGACATGCACCAAGGACCATACAGCCCTGGTTATTTATTTATTTATTTAGACAGTTTTGTATACCACCTTATCCTTCAATCAAAGTTGTCACAACACAATTGGGGGATTTACATTTAACAGGAGGAAATATGACTCACAAATGTCAATGCATGTTCATATAGCTCTAAATGGGGATGGGTGGTAGGGGCCAAGTGTTTTAGGTAGATGTTAGGCCATTTGGGTGGTATCTGGTGTTTGGCATCTTAAGATGGTTTCTCATAGGCCTCGGTAAAGATCAGATTCTTGAGTGCCTTGCGGAAGTCTTTGGTATTGTTCAGGGCCATTATGTCCATAGGGAGGGTGTTCCAAAATGCAGGATCCAGTAGCGAGGGAGCTCTCTTATATGTTGCTTCCTTAGTCTTGTGATAACCTACGGGTGTTTTGATTCTGTTGCCATTGTTGGTTCTTCTTGGTCTTTGCTGGCATCTCTGGTTATTATATCCTGGAGCTAATCTGCCGAGCGGTGGTGGAAGATATTGTATATGTTCAGGAAAGCTTTGAATTTTGCCCTTGCATTTATTGAATGCTAGTGTAGTTGTTGTAAGACTGGGGTGATGTATTGCGATCTTGCAGTGCCCGTGATGATGCTTGCTGTAGTGTTCTGCACCATTTGAAGTGGGTGAATAGTCTGCTGGGGGAGGCCTTGGCATAATGAGTTTACATAGTAAAACAGTGGAGTGACAAGTGATTGGCAAACTGTGTTGAAGTGGTCTTTATTAAGGACTGGTTTGAGCTTTCTGATGATCCTTAATCGGTTGTAGGCTCTTGCTACAGTTTTAGTAATGTGAGGTTTTCGGTTCACAGCTTTATCCAGGGTAATGCCCAGGTACCTCACTTCACCCTTGACTGTTATAGCTTTGTTTAGAATGCTGATTACTTGTGGCAGAATGAAAGTGGAGTCTCTAGTGATGAGGACAGTAACTGAATTCAAAAAAGCATGGGACAAACACAGAGGATCTCTAAAGGTAAAAAGGGAACTGTTGTAGTTGTTGATATGGAAGAACAGACTAGATAGGCCATGTGGTCTTTTCTAATGCTATATTTCTGTGTTTCTATGTTTCTAACATAGCCTCTGTTTTATCAAAGTTGACCGTCAGGTTGTTAGTGGTGAGCCATGTGCTCATGTCTTCAAGGCATTTTGTCATCGTTGTCGTGTCAGGTGATTGTAGGTTGATTGGGGCATATACCATGATATCGTCGGCATAGAGGTGGTAATGTAGCTTGTGGCATTTGATGGCATTGCATATGGGTTGAATGTATATATTAAAGAGTATAGATGATAGTGCTGAACCTTGTGGTATTCCTTGCATGATGGGGAACTGCAATGATTTCTTTTGTGCACATTTGGCTTGCTGCATCCTTTCTTCCAAGTAGGATGTAAAACCATTTTAGGATGTTCTTACTTATTCTGATCTGCTGTAGGTGTTGCAGCATTATGGTATGGGACACTGTGTCAAAAACGGCTGGGATTTCCATGAACACTAGCAGGAATCCGTTCTTTATGTTAACTATGCCTTTTAGGAGATTGTTGAAGAGGGATGAGAGGAGAGTTTCCACATTGTGCTGCATTTTAAAGCCATGCTGGTGGATGTCTAGTGGGGCATTCAAATCTATATAGTCCTGTAGTTGTCTTTGCATTGCACACAAACCATAACAATGGGCATTACCTACAGCCGAGTCCCCCAAATTCAGTCCTGGAGTGCCACAACTCAATCAGGTCATATGCTTTTTTCTAGATAGGGACATGTCTGCATGTTGGCGGAAGGGTACAGGTGGTGGAGGGGGCAGTGGCTGCAAACCACAGCAGACAGTGGCCTAGGCCTGTGCAGGCTTGCACCGTCCACTGCAACAGACAGGCTCTGTCGGATGTACAGTCATGGACTCCCCAGGGAACCCAGCATATCTGTGGCAACACAGTGGTGCAGTGCACACAGACAGTGTGTGCAGGAACAGAGAGTCACAGGTTCAAAGCCCAGTTGGGGCTACTGCCAATCCAGTCCACATATTTTTCCTACAACTAAACTGTGATAGTACGAACAAACCTTTATTGCTGAGAACATACGCATGGTTCATACGCCGATATTTTACCACACCAAACACAGACGCCATAAACAGCCGCATTACCTAGAGCAGAGTCTCCCAAATGCAGTCCTGGAGGGCCCCCACACCATTCAGGATCTATGCTGCCTCTAATAAAGATGCCTGTGCTGCATATCTATGTACCACCCCCATGGTATGCTGATGTAGCTCATGCATATCTATGAGGGACAGCATGAAAACCCGAACAGTGGTTCGAACACCAGGACTGGAGTTGGGACACTCTGCCGTAAAGCAGCAGCCAACAGGGCCAGACACACCCACCCACCCCTCCCCCCCCCCCCCCCACACACAGGCCCCATTGGCCAATGCATCATGGAGAGGCAGGACATTGGGCCCTGCCTGTATCTCCCAATACTAGCAGTTGCATACCTTAGCACTGCCACCCTACACCTGGGTATATGGTACACAGCTATCAAACATTGCCCATGATAACTGGCAGATATCAATTCCTACGTTAAGCACATTTTGCTCATTGATCTCCACCATAACAATCATTGTGATGTCTGCGGTGTGTGCTGCAGGTCTGGTCTCTGACAGTGTTTACCATCCTGGAGAATGACCCCCAACAGTAGTGCGTACCATATCCATGCCTGTACTGTGCCCAGGACTGGTGTGGCTGGTATGGCTGCTGGACTCCTCTATAGTAGCACAATGCTGGCATAGGTGTGGGGGTGGCTGTCTGCCTATCCAGTGTGTGGTGGCTGCAAACACCTTCCACAGCCCACACTGCCAGCAATGTTGCCAGTATTGGGCTGCCAATGTGCATAATGAGGAGCAAGGTACCATGGGTATAGGCCGGACAGGGTGGCCTGGCCAGGGTGCATCTGCACAGGGCATAGGGCACTGACTGGGACATTTTAGTGCCCGGCCACCACCTACACAGACAGGGTGACCTCAGTATGTCCCGCTGAGAGATCACTCTCACCCTGACTGTGCAGTGACCACAGCATGGCTAGGCACCCCCATAGTGCTATATAGTATTTCTCTCATGTGATAGATATGGGTTTCCTTTTGGGGCCCAGTCACTGATTTATCTGCTTGCTGTGTATGCTGACATCCCAGTTCTGGGTGCATGCATCTCCACTGGGAACATGCATTGTGGACTAACTAGCACACTGTTTGCAGCTGGTATGTGTTGTGATGGAGCAGCTTGCAGGGTGCAGCGGCTGATGACTTGCTGCTGGAGAATATCAGATAGTGGTGGGGTGCAGCTCACCATATCCAGGCCTAATATCTGTCTGCTATTGTGTTATGGATGTGTATAGAGCTGTATTGACTGCCCTGTGGGGGTGTCTGCTCCTCAGCAGGACTGGGGTTGATGGACCCCTTTACTGCCACCTTTGCAGGGAGGTAGAATGTGGATCTATTGACAGGAGACCCTGTTTGCCACCCTCAGCCCTGGAGGGGGGGGGGTGGTGCACTGTTCCCTCTAAGCTGTGCGCGTGTGCGCGCGCACACACCTCACCGAGTGAGCGCACATACTTTACAACAGAGCGCACAAAAATTACGGTTCTGATTCCGATAGAAAACACCACAGACATCTTAAAATTTAAAAGTTGTGATTGTAATTACTAGAAATTTTCTGCTTCATTTAGTAATCATCTATTTTCATTTAATTTGATTAAAATCAATGTGTACTTACTGTATTCTGACGTGTAGTCAAATTTTAAAGTATATAACTCTGAGTGTCATGTTATGGCGCACAAAAATTTAACCTTCCTTCAAAAGCTGCACAGCTGATATTTTATGCGCACACAGCCTACAGAAAATTAGAGGGAACATTGGGGTGGTGGTAGTACATGGCCCACCTAGGGGCTATACCTGACTGAGTCAGACAGAGATATCCAAGGTGTTTAGTGCAGGAACTACCTATCTCACACATTAACACTGCTTTGGACCTCCGGCATGGTCTCTTTCAGCCATGGAAGGTGTTGTGGACCTGGTCCTAGGCGCCTCATTGCACTCTCAAGGTGAGCACAGTACCCGCACAATGTGACGGTGTGTAGCTACTCTGTGCCAGTAAAACACACGGTCAGTACCCCCTACCAGGCCAAGGTGGTGTGTGGGTGCACATGGTCACTTCCCTCTAACGGGCCGAGGTGCTGTGGGGTGCATTGCCCATCTTGTGTTAATCTGTGGACAGCTGATTTGCATGTGCAGTGCATCATGGGTATGGGTGGGCTAACCCTATCCTGGTGACCACAGCAGACTGTCTGTGTGGTGACGTGCATGCTCTCTGCAGCCAGCCAGGGGCTTGCTAGCAGCTATAGAGCTGTAGCCCAATGGTGACTTCACTGCTTCTGAAGCCAGAGGTCATGGGTTCAAACCCACAGTGGGGTTATTTGATAGGGGTTGTCCAAGGCATCTTTTTTAATGTACATATTTTGATGCCAGCAAAAACACCCTCAGCGTACTGTACCCATAAGGTGCCTCTGAGGGTGCTTTATACGGCGCCCTATAGGGCACCTTATGGTTCCCGTCCACATAAGGTGCACTATACAATATCCTGTGATGCAACCTATAGGGTGCCCTATAGGGGACATTTTAGGGTGCTGTGGCAGACAGTGCAATTTCTAATGTGCCCTATGGAGTGCCTTATAGGGTGCCTTATACGGCACCTTCAATTACGGCACGTGAGGGCGTGTTTGCTGGCAGCAATTAATAACATAAAATTAAAGTGTTGCAGGACAAAATATGTTCAATGCAAAGCTGATGCCACAGCCAGCCTTACGTATTAGGCACACTGGGGAGCAAACTCATGACCCCTGTATCAGCAGTCAGTGCCTTAACCATTGTGCTCCACTGCTGCTCCTCCTTGCCTGTCAGCACACCTACTTATGCTTTTCATTCCTTAAACTGCACAGTGCTGCCATAAAAACCAGTACACTGACCTTGCGGTACCTCATATGGCACCCTCTAAAGCGCCCTATAAGCAACATTCTAGGGTGCCTTGGCTGACAGTGCACTTTAAAATGTGCCTTATAGGGCACCTTATGTTAACACGCTTTGGGAGTGCGTTTGCTAGTAGTGATAATTAAAATATGAATAAAATGCCTCCTAAAGCAATCTTCCCCTTAATATGTTATGCCTCAGCCAGCCTTGTTCATTGGGTACTTTGGGGGATTGAACCCCTGATCCCTGCACCATTGGTCAGTGTCTTAACCATTCTGCTGTGGCCCTGTTCCTGTGATTGCACATCAGTGCGCCACCTTATGCCGCCCAGTATTAAAAAGCCTAAAACAGCGCACCGCCTTATGCCGTCCACACCTGACAGCGCACCGCCTTAGGCCGCCCAAAACGCTGAAACTTCAAGGCACCGCCTTATGCCCAAAATTTACAGTGCACTGCCTTATGACGCCAAAACTTAACAGCGCACCACCTTATGATGCAAAAGATTAACAGTGCACCGCCTTAGGCCTCACAAAATGAATATGCCTCCTATAGCACTTTTAGAAAAACATTACTGCCTCAGCCAGGCTTTTTCATTGTGCACAGTAGGGATTGAACCCCCGATCGCTGCACCATTGGGCATTGTCTTAACCATTGGACTGTGGTTTGGTTCCTGTGCTTGCACATCAGCGAGCCGCCATATGCCTCACAATATTAAAATGCCCACAAAAACATTAGCGTGCCGCCTTATACAGCCCATTATTAATATGCCTCCAAAAACATTAGCATGCTGCCCATTATTTCAATGCCTCCTAAACTAATGCCTCAGCCAGCTGTCTTTATTGGGCACTGTGGGGATTGAACCCCAGATCCCTGCACCATTGGTAGGTGCCTTAACCATTGTGCTGTGGCTCTGCTCTTCTGCTTGCCCATCAGCGTACCACATATGCCTCCCGCGCAGCCATCTGATGCGCTAAGGTGCGGGACGCACAAGGGCGCCGCGCACCTTAGCGCATATTAAAATTACAACTTTTTTTTTTCAGGACGGAATGCCCACTCCTTATATGGCATCCGCACTCTACCGGGGTTTTAGTAAACATCCCCCTAAGTGGCCTGTAGGTGAGGCAGATGCTGAGGTATTAGATATTTTGATTGTGCTGGTCTCGATCGAGTTACTGATAGAGATCAATTTGAATCTTTTCTGGCTAATATCAGGGTTCCTCCTCCTTTCTTGTGTGTTCTGATGCTGTTGAATGCTGAAAAGTCTGATGGAGTGACTTGGTTTAAAATACCCTGGTCAGAGTCATCAAGGCAGGTCTCGGTGATGCAGATTATGTCCAGCTTATGATCCAGAATTAGGTCTTGGATAGTATTCGGTTTGTTTCTGATTGATCTAGCATTCAGTAATGCACATATGATAGCGGATATTATGAAAGTGAAAGTGGAAGCATGAAAATGAAAGTGAAAGTGTAAAATTGAATGTGTATATGAAAGTGTTAAAAT
Source organism: Ichthyophis bannanicus (assembly GCA_033557465.1). Classification (NCBI taxonomy): domain Eukaryota; kingdom Metazoa; phylum Chordata; class Amphibia; order Gymnophiona; family Ichthyophiidae; genus Ichthyophis; species Ichthyophis bannanicus. The sequence goes on from CM066032.1 coordinate 666,018,264, forward strand.
GAGAGTGAAAGCATTAAAATGAAAGTGAATGTGAAAGCGTAAAAATGAAAGTGAAAGTGTGCAAATGAAAGTGAAAGCTTAAAATGAAAGTTAAAGTGAACGTGTGAAGGTAAAAGTGAAAGTGTGAAATTTAAAGTGAAAGTGTTAAAATTAAAGAAAAACTGAAAGTGTGAAAATGAAAGTGAAAGTGAAAGCATGGAACTTAAAGTGAAAGTGTGAAATTGAAAGTGAAAGTGGAAGTGAAAGCATGAAAAAGAACTTGAAAGTGTGAAAATAACAGTGAAAGTGAAAGCATGAAAATGAAAGTGAAGGTGTGAAAATGAAAGTGAAAGTGTGAAAATTAAAATGAAAGTGAAAGTGACACTTCTTGGAAAGCATCCACAATTTTTTTTGCTTCTTTCCAGATTTGCAGAAAGAGTAATCCAATCCACATCTGGTAAGGTCATCCAATATGATCACTTTCCCCTTGTGGCTATCTTGGCAATATCTATAATCAATTTGTTATCTATTTCTTTGATTTGAGTTGGAGGTCTGTAGACTATAGCAGTATGGATGACAATGCCATCTCCTCTTTCCAACACAATCCAGAACGCTTCTTCTTTTCCCCATTCCCCCTGCATTTCAGTAGCTTTAATTTTGCTTTTGACCTACAAGGCTACTCCTCTTCCTCCTCCTTTTCCACTTTCTCTGTCTCTTCTGAATAGATTATAGCCAGCTATGGTTATATCCCAATCATACAATTCATTAAACCATGTTTCTGTAATGGCCACAATGTCCAAGGTTTGCATGTATTTTGCATTGATTTTGTTCTGCCCACTTTTTCCACTTGCCATTGATGTGTGGCTTAAAAGTGCGACTGTTTCTGATGTTATTAAAAGTAAAAGGGTGAAAGTGGAAGTATGAAAGTGTGAAAATGGAAGTGAATGTGAAAGTGTGAAAATGAAAGTGAAAGCATGAAAATGAAAGTGAAAGTGAAAGTGTGAAAATGAAAGTGAAAGTGTGAATATGAATGTGAATGTGAAAGTGTGAAAATGAAAGTGAAAACATTAAAATGAAAGTGAAAGTGAAAGCGTGAAAATGAAAGTGAAAGTGTGAAAACAAAAGTGAAAGAGTGAAAATGAAAGTTGTGACACAGCAGATGGTACAGAGCCCATGGAGTTAGGGGAAAGTAAGGAACTTACCTCAGAATTAGCTGAGCAGCAGACAAACTCAGCACATGTAGAATTAGCTGAGCAGCAAACTCAGCACAAGAAAAGCAAAAAGGCATTAGAGTAAAATGTCCTTGCACTAGCCCTGACGTAGCTAGAAGCAGGAAGGCTAATCAGGAACACTTGTTCTCAGAAACCCAGGCAGCATGCAAAGAGAACAAGGATAAAAGCTGCAGGGTAGAACCAGGGAAGGCCAGTAGGGGCAGTGACCTGGGAGGACTAAGCCAGCATCCAGTGAACACACGTCATGCTGGAGGAAATCCACTAAGGGAAGGAAGCAGTAGGTGTGGCAGCAGAGCAGGAAACAGCCAGCATCGTGCCCAGGACCCTGCTAGGATTCCTGGTAGTTGGAGAGCCCAGGAGAGAGCTGCCAGAAGCCCAGATATAAGAGACAGAATCACAGCTAAGAGGTGGGAACCTAGCTTTGCTAAAGAAAAGGCAAGAAGTTCTGTTTGGTTTGAAAGGCAAGGGCGTGGCACCAGAAGTAACTTTGACACTGTAAGTTACACAGGAATTTCACCAGCGTGGAGATGAACGGAAAGCCAGAAGGAAGCTTTTAATATACCAGGCATTCAGAGCCCTGGATTTAAAGAGCCCTTTCTAGAAAAGCTAGCCCATGACTCACAGGAGAGTTTTAAGGAAGACAGCAGCTGTGAAGAGTGTGACCCATATGCAATCGTAAGTGACTCTGAGTTAATGCAGTGGGAGAACAGCAGCTATAATTCTGACCCTGTGCCCATGGATTGTACAATTTGTTTATCTGACGATACTGTATCTTTATGTTGAATGTGTGCAAAGCAGCCAGCTGATTGTACCTAAAGGAAAGAAGATATCTTTCTGTGCGACAGTTCTATTGTTTCATATTGTTTGTTGTATCCCATGAATATCCCCTCAGGGCAGGGAATAAAGCCCTAATATTATTTTGCCTTACCACTTGACTACAAGACTTTTTTTGTATCAAAAGCAACTAAAATTGTAACACCCTAGGCAGCTGCCTAATAGGGTCATATGAGGTAGCTATCACTCACTATCTCTCACAAAGTGAAAGAGTGAAAATGAAAATGTTAAAATGAAAGTGAAAGTGAGAGTGTGAAAATTAAAAAGAAAGTGAAAAAATGAAAGTGAAAGCAGGAAAATGATAGTGTGATAATTAAAGTGAAAGCGTGATAATGAAAGTGAAAGTGTGAAAATGAAAAAGAAAGTGGAACCTTGATAGAGAAAGAGAAAAAATGAAAGTGAAAGTGTGAAAATGAAAGTGAAAGCATGAAAATGAAAGTGAAAGCATGAAATGAAAGTGAAAGTGTGAAAGTGAAAGTGAAAGCAGGAAAATGAAAGTGAAAGTTAAAAAGAAAGTATAAAAATGAAAGTGAAAGCAGGAAAATGAAAGTGAAAGCGTGAAAATGAAAGTGAGTGAGAATAAAAGTGAAGCTGAACATGAAAATGAAAGTGAAAACATGAAAATGAAAATGAAAGCGTGAAAATGAAAGTGAAAGAAAAAATGTGAAAAGGAAAGTGAAAGCATGATAATAAAAGTGAAAGAGAAAGTGTGAAAATGAAAGTGTGCAAGTGAAAGTGTAAAAATGAAAGCAAAAGCGAAAGCATGAAAATGACAGTGAACGTGTGAAAATGAAAGTGAAAGTGAAAGTGTGAAAACGAATGTGAAAGCATGTAAGTGAAAGTTTGTGAGTGAGAGAAAATGAAAATGAAAGCATGAAAGTGAAAGTGAAAATAAAAGAGTGAAAGTGACTGAGTGAAAGTGAAAATGGAAGTGAAAGCATGAAAGTGTGAAAGTGAAAGTGTGAAAATGAAAGTGAAAGCATTACAATGAAAATGAATGTGTGAAAATAAAAGTGAAAGTGAAAGCATGAAAATGAAATTGAAATTGAAAGTGTGAAAATGAAAATGAAGGCATGGAAATTAATGTGAAAGTGTTAAAATGAAAGTGAAAGTGAATGTGAAAATGAAAATGAAAGTGAAACCATGAAAATGAAAGTGAATGTGAAAATGAAAGAGAAAACTGTAAAATGAAAGTGAAAGTATGAAAGTGAAAATGAAAGCATGAAAATGAAAATGAATGTGTGAAAATAAAAGTGAAAGTGTGAAAGTGAAAGCATGAAAATGAAAGTGAAAGTAAAACCTTAATAAACAAAGTGAAATTAAAAGTGTGAAAATGAAAGTGAAACTGAAAGTGTGAAGGTGTAAGTGAATGCGTGAAAATGAAAGTGAAAGCATGGAAATGAAAGCAAAAGCATGAAAATGAAAGTGAAAGTAAAACCGTAAAAATGAAAGTGAAAGTAAAACCGTAATAAAGAAAGTGAAAGTGTGAAAATAAAAATGAAAGTGAAAGAGTGAAAATGAAAGATGCTTTTTAACTTTCACACTCTCACTTTCATTTTCATACTTTCACTTTCACATTTTCACTTTCATTTTAACATTTTCATTTTCACTCTTTCACTTTCATTTTCACTCTTTCGCTTTTGTTTTCACACTTTCACCTTCACTTTAATGCTTTCACTTCCATTTTCATACTTCCACTTTCACACTTTCACTTTTAATAACATCAGAAACAGCCGCACTTTTAAGCCACACATCAATGACAAGTGGGAAGAAGTGGGCAGAACAAAATCAATGCAAAATACATGCAAACCTTGGACATTGTGGCCATTACAGAAACATGGTTTAATGAATTGTATGATTGGGATATTACTATAGCTGGCTATAATCTATTCAGAAGAGACAGAGAAAGTGGAAAAGGAGGAGGAAGAGGAGTAGCCTTGTAGGTCAAAAGCAAAATTAAAGCTACTGAAATGCAGGGGGAATGGGGAAAAGAAGAAGCGCTCTGGACTGTGTTGGAAAGAGGAGATGACATTGTCATCCATACTGCTATAGTCTACAGACCTCCAACTCAAATCGAAGAAATAGATAACGAATTGATTATAGATATTGCCAAGATAGCCACAAGGGGAAAGTGATCATATTGGATGACTTTACCGGATGTGGATTGGATTACTCTTTCTGCAAATCTGGAAAGAAGTAAAAAAAAATTGTGGATGCTTTCCAAGAAGCGTCACTTTCACTTTCATGCTTTCACTTTCATTTTAATTTTCACACTTTCACTTTCATTTTCACACCTTCACTTTCATTTTCATGCTTTCACTTTCACTGTTATTTTCACACTTTCAAGTTCTTTTTCATACTTTCACTTTCACGCTTTCACTTTCAATTTCACACTTTCACTTTAAGTTCCATGCTTTCACTTTCACTTTCATTTTCACACTTTCATTTTTTCTTTCATTTTAACACTTTCACTTTAAATTTCACACTTTCACTTTCACTTTCATTGTCATGCTTTCACTTTCATTTTCACACTTTCACTTTTCCTTTCATTTTAACACCTTCACTTTAAATTTCACACTTTCACTTTTACCTTCACACGTTCACGTTTTCATTTTCAAGCTTTCACTTTCATTTTCACTCTTTCACTTTCAGTTTCATTTTCTCACTTTCACTTTCATTTGCACACTTTCACTTTCATTTTTACGCTTTCAGTTCACTTTCATTTTAATGCTTTCACTCTCATTTTAACACTTTCACATACACATTCATTTTTACACTTTCATGCTTTCACTTTCATTTTCATGCTTCCACTTTCACTTTCATAACATCCGCTATCAGATGTGCATTAATGAACGCCAGATCATAAGAACATAAGATATGCCATACTGGGTCAGACCAAGGTCCATCAAGCCCAGTATTCTGTTTCCAACAGTGGCCAATCTAGGTCATATGTACCTAGCAGTTTCCCCAAGAGACACAAGTTCCACAATGCATGTACTGTGATAAGGAAGCTTATCATAGCTCAGGAAGGGGCTATAGAAAAGGTGAAGTGTCTCTGAACAAGCAACCTGTCAGTGCTGGTAGAAATGAGAAAACAGAATTTTGCCATAAAAGACTACCAGTCCCAGAATGCACCAGGTTTCCAACAGCCATGAGAGGAGCTGAAGTGAGAAAACGTGTGTTCAATCAAAAGGGCTATGAGGTAATCCCCAAGCACTCATTGCAAAGGGCAGGGCTTGATTCAGCACATTTGCGCTGTTCTAGGATGGAACACTCATCTCAAAGGGCAGGGCCTGATTCAGCACAGCTGCGCTGTATTAGGGAGGAGCACTCATCTAAGCAGAATATGAGTAGAGTTTATTCTACAGATGACCATCTTCATGATCACCTTGGATATCCAGAGAATTGTCCTCAGTATCCTGAGAATCAGCTTGAGTTTGATCATCAGTTTCATCTGAAGGATCATCAGAAGCAGAAGCCAAACCGGACGGACAGAGAGGGAAAGAGACCCTTTGGAAGAAGGAAGAGAAAAGCCTTTGAGAGGTCTAGAAGAGTCCAAAGCAGTACGTATACTGGGAGGTATTCCAAGGGCCAGCATACACCATTGGACTGGGGAAAGCCAGAGGAATGGTGCTGCAGAGCTAGGAATCACCAGAGGCTACCTGTGAGGGAGACGGCTGCACGTGGAAGGGACCCTAAGACCAGTGCCAGAAGGTATGTGAAGAGAGATCCAGAGTCCAGGGATCTGGATTGGAAGGCTGGACATAAGAACTGGACTACATACTGGCCAGGCTATATAGAGAGGAACTCTAGCAGCAATGGAAGCTCAGGTATGAACACTGATCTATGCCCTAGCTATAACCTTGAAAGACAGCAGGGAAACAAGTATTCTCCTGAAAATGCTCCATTGAGAGATTCATCTGTGCCAATCCATGATATTGAACCCATGCTTGTTGAACAAGGGGGAATAATAGCAGATGAGGATCCTGTTTATATGGACTGCTCTCTATCTAAACTCCGTTGGTAACTTTCTGTTATAAAGTACAGCAACCATCACAAAGAAATACAAATTTGTTCTTTAATCTATTCAAAAAAAAGCTCCTGAAGCAGGTTTTGACCCACACAGTAGAAAGCAAGCCAGCTAAGGGGTTTCAGCTGGATAACTGCTAGCAATTAAGCCTTACCTAATTGCTTGTGAGCTAGGAGAGAATCTAGTCTGAATCTGTGTGGGAAGTAATCAGAAGTTAATCTGAAAAGAACAGTTTGTTTCTTGCTTTGTGGCTTTTCATTTGTTGTTTTCCTGATTTTGTCTTTGTTTTTCCAAGTTAACACTGAAAGCAAGTAACCTAACTTATGTGCTACCAAGCATATCTGTGTTGGGAGAAATAACCCCATAAATAAATATCTTATTGGCTTTACCCAAGAGCACAACTAAATTATTGTCAGCAGCTGTGTCTGGTGTGAATGAACTACATTGCCCACAATACCTTGCAAATCATATAGAAATATGCACTTGCCAAGAGTGTGAAGATTCTCACCCAGGCAGCCGTTTGACAGTACTGGGTCAAGCATTGATATCTTCGGTCACTTCTTAATAACGGTTTATGGACCTTTCCTCCAGGAACCTGTCCAAACCTTTTTTAAACCCATCTACACTAACAGCCTTTACTACATCCTCCGGTAACAAATTCCAGAGTTTGATTACAAGCTGAGTGAAAAAATATTTTCTTTTATTAGTCTTAAATAGTTTACCCTGTAGCTTCATTGCATGTCCCCTAGCCTTTCTATATTCTGATTACGTAAACAATCAATCTACGTTTACCCGTTCCACTCCGTTCATTAATTTATAGACTTCTATCATATCTCCGCTCAGCCGTCTCTTTTCCAGGTTAAAGAGCCCTAACCTTTTTAGCCTTTCTTCATAGGAGTATCCTTCCATCCCCTTTACCATCTTGGTGGCTCTTCTCTGAACCTTTTCTAAAATTGCTATATCCTTTTTAAGATATGGCGACCAGAATTGCACACAATATTCAAGGTGCGGTCTCAACATGGAACGATATAGAGGCATTATAATATCTTTTGTTTTATTTTCCATTCCTTTCCTTATCATACCTAGCATTCTATTTGCTCTCTTGGCCGCCGCTGCACACTGGGCCGAGGGTTTTAACATGGTATCCACAATGACGCCTAAATCTTTTTCCTAGGTGGTGGTTCCTAATGTGGAACCTTGCATCGTGTAACCATAGTTTGGGTTGTTCTTCCCTAGGTGCATAACCTTGCACTTGTCCACATTAAATTTCATCTGCCATTTTGATGCCCAGTCTTCCAATTTATCAAGATCCTCTTGCAATTTTTCACAATCCTCTTGGGTTTTAACAACTTTAAATAGTTTTGTGTCATCTGCAAATTTGATCACCTCACTCGTTATTCCACTTTCCAGGTCATTTATGAATATGTCAAAAAGCAGTGGACCCAGCACAGATCCTTGGGGTACACCACTATTCACCTTTCTCCATTGGGAAAATTGGCCATTTAGCCCTACCCTCTGCTTTCTATCTTTTAACCAGTTCCTGATCCACAATAGTACACTGCCTCCTATCCCGTGACTCTGTAGTTTTGCCAAAAGTCTCTGATGAAGGACCTTGTCAAAGGCTTTCTGAAAGTCCAGATACACAATATCAACCGACTCACCTTTGTCCACCTGTTTATTCACTCCTTCAAAAAAACATAACAGATTAGTAAGACAAGATCTTCCTTGTCTAAAGCCATGTTGGCTGTCTCCCATTAGGTTGTGACTATCTACATGCTGAGTAATTTTATTGTTTATGATGGTTTCTACCATTTTTCCGGGTACTGACATCAGGCTCACCGGTCTGTAGTTTCCCGGATCACCCCTGGAACCCTTTTTAAAAATTAGTGTTACATTGGCGATCCTCCAATCTTTAGGTATTAGAGATGATTTTAATGATAGTTCACAGATTACTGATAGCAGATCTGCAATCTCATATTTCAGTTCTTTCAACACCCTTGGATGTATACTATCCGGCCCAGGTGATTTGCTACTCTTCAGTTTATCTAATAGTTGTAAGATATCTTCCCGATGTATCGATATTTCCTTCAATTCTTCTGCACCTTTAAATACCACTTCAGTAATGGGTAACATCCCTACATCTTCCTCAGTAAAGACCGAAGCAAAGAATTCATTCAGTCTCTCCGCTATTGCCTTGTCGCCTCTTAGTGCTCCTTTAACCCCTTTATCATCTAATGGACCAACTGACTCTCTCACAGGTTTTTTGCTATGAATGTACTTGAAAAGGTCTTTATTTCGCGTTTTTGCTTCCGCAGCAAGCTTCTTCTCAAATTCTCTCTTTGCCTGCCTTATCAATGCCTTGCATTTGACTTGCCAGTGCTTGTGCTGTTTCCAGGTTTCGTCGTTTGGCTCTTTTTTCCATTTCCTGAAAAATGCTTTTTGACAACAGCCTCTCTGACCTCACCTTTAAACCATGCTGGCAGTTTTTTGGACTTCCTTCCACTTTTCTTAAAGCGTGGAATACAGCTGGTCTAGGCCTCCAAGATAGTATTTTTCCACAACGCCCAAGCTTGATGTATGTCTTTAACCTTTGCAACTGCTCCTTTTAGTTTTTTCTTAACTGTTTTCCTCATTTTATCATAGTCTCCCTTTCGAAAGTTAAACGGTTGTACTGTGGATTTCCTTACTATCCCTCCTCCACTAATTAAATCAAAGGCGATCATGCTATGATCACTATTGCCAAGTAGCCCCAACACCCTTATCTCTTGCACTAGATCTGGTGTTCCACTAAGGACTAGGTCTAATATGGCTTCCCCTCTGGTCAGTTCATGAACCAGCTGCTCCAAGAAGCAGTCATTTATTTCATCTAGGAACTTTATCTCCCTAGCATGTCCTGACGCGACACTGACCCAGTCGATACCGGGGTAATTGAAATCATCCATTATTATTACTGCGCTGTAACATTTGTTAGCTTCCTTGATTTCTTTGAGCATTTTATCATCCATTTGGTCATTCTGGCCAGGTGCTCGATAGTACACCCCCACTGCCATTGCCTTCCCCCTTTTATATGGAATTTCAATCCATATAGATTCTACAGCAGATTTCGTTTCCTGCAAAACTTTAATCCTTTCTGAGTCAATGCCCTCTCTAACATAGAGCGCAACCCCTCCACCAATTTGATCAGCTCTATCATTACGATATAGTTTGTACCCAGGTATCACAGTGTCCCACTGGTTGTCCTCCTTCCACCATGTCTCTGATATTCCAATCATATCTAACCTCTCATTTAGTGCTATATATTCTACCTCTCCCATCTTATTCTTTAGACTTATAGCATTTGCATACAAGCATTTTAGAGAATGTATTTTATTCATGTTAATTTGGCTATTGTTAGACATGGGTAAATTGGGATCTTTAAGCTCTGTCTGCTCCATACTTGAGGGCATTTGGGCTACTTTACTCTTTTGTGGAATCTCTCTGCTTTTGGTAGTATCCTTCAAGGATACATTCTTCCGAACCATCCGCTCTTGGGCGACTGTCAGCTTTCCCCTAATATCTATTTAAAAGCTGCTCTATCTCCTTTTTAAAGGTTAATGCCAGCAGCCTGGTTCCATCCCGGTTAAGGTGAAGCCCATCCCTTCGGAAGAGCCCCTCCTTTCCCCAGAATGTTCCCCAGTTCCTAACAAATCCCAAACCCTCATCTCTGCACCATTGTCTCATCCATGCATTGAGACTCCGGAGCTCTGCCTGCCTTTTGGGTCCTCCGCATGGAACAGGAAGCATTTCGGAGAACGCTACCATGGATCAATCAGAAACAAACCGAATACTATACAAGACCTAATTCTGGATCATAAACTGGACATAAACTGCATCACCAAGACCTGGCTTGATGACTCTGACCAGGGTATTTTAAACCAAGTCACTCCATCAGACCTCTCGGCATTCAACTGCATCAGAACACAAAAGAAAGGAGGAGGAACCCTGATATTAGCCAGAAAAGATTCAAATTGATCTCTATCAGTAACTTGACCGAGACCAGCACAATCAACATATCCAATACCTCAGCATCTGCCTCACCTACAGGCCACTTAGTTCTACAGCTGAACATCTCTCCATGGTGTTAGAAGTAATATGCACACAGAGAAGACAGCATAAACCTCTCATTGTACTAGGAGACTATAACCTAACCTCCACATCTACTAAAGAAGCTACAGCATTCCTTAAGGCCATGGAATCACTAAATTACCGCCATACAAATGACACACCAACACACCAGCATGGTACCACTTCAGACTTAGGGGTATGTTTACTAAACTGCGTTAGTGTGATTCGCGTTAGGAGCCGCATTAGTGGAAGAAATGCCAAAAAAGGACATAGACGGTACATCGTTAGTGATTACGCGCGCTATAACGCGCTGCGCAGCAACGATCATTACAGGGCATGTTACTGCATGTTAAGCGTAAGAAGGTGCGCAGACACCCAAATACAGAAACAGAGCTGTAGCACAATGGTTACTACACAGACCGATGGTACAAGAGTCATGGGTTTGATTCCCCAGTGTGCCTAATGAATAAGGCTGGCTGAGGCATCATGTGTAACCCTTTGAAAGCCTACTATAATATTTTAATCCACAGTCTGCAGCTGGGTTAATGTTTGCATATGTCAGGAAAATTGTACCCGTCTTATTCAATATGTTGCAATAGTGACGTTCCCTCTGCCATGGACATGTATTATATACCATGTGATAGGAATATTTAGGCAGATGTTTGGATCCCGAAAGTTTTGGGCTTGGCCTGGAAAGGGTTAAGTATTGGGCTGTGAGGAAGTTTAGATGTACGTTAATAGTGCTGCCAGCAAACACACCCTCACAGTGGCGTAACCTAAGGTGCCACATAAGGCACCCCATAAGGCACTCCATAGGGCACATTATAAAGTGCGCTGTCTGCCAAGGCACCCTATAATATCCTCTATAGGACACCATATAAGGCACCTTATAAGACACTTTATAGGGCACCGTATGAGGCGCCCTGTAGGGCGACGTATGAGGCGCCCTGTAGGGCGACGTATGAGGCGCCCTGTAGGGCGACGTATGAGGCGCCCTGTAGGGAGACGTATGAGGCGCCCTGTAGGGTGACGTATGAGGCACCCTGTAGGGCAACGTATGAGGCGCCCTATAGGGTGCCTTATGAGCCACCCTAAGGTGACAGTACTCTGAGGGTGGTTGTGCTGGCAGCACTAATATACAATAAAAATAGACAATGCCTAAGACAGCCCTATCGATGAACCCCACTGTGGGTTGTGAACCCATGACCACTGGCTCCATGGGCAGTGAAGTAACCAGTGGGCTAGAGCTGCTAAGAAACACCCGGCAGGCTACAGGAGGACTGCACGGCACCACACCCACATTCTGCTGTGGTTACCAGGGAGATTACATACCACCACCCAACCCACCCTCTGGGGCTCAGGGTGGAGGACAGGATCTCGCGCCAACAGATCCACTTTCTACCCCCTGCAATGGTGGCAGTAGAGGGGACCATCACCCCAGTCCTGCTAGGGACCAAACACCCTACAGGGAAGGCAATGCAGAGCAGTACACATTCATAACGCAATAGCAGACAGACGGCAGGTCTGGAAATGCTCAGCTGCCCCCCACCATTATCTGACATTTTAAAGCAGCAAGCCTCCAGCCGCTGCACCCTGCATGGTGTTCCAGCAAGACAATACTAGCTGCAGACAGTCCGCCAGCTAGTCCATAGTGCATGGTCCTGGAGGAGATGCATGTACCCAGAACGGGGATATCAGCATACACACCAAGCAGATAAGTCAGTGATTGGGCCCCAAAAGGAAACCCATAAATATCACATAAAAAAAATACTATATAGCACTATGGGGGAACCTCGCCATGCCATGGTCACTGCTCAGTCAGGGTGAGAGTGACCTCCCAGCAGGACATGCTATGGCCACCCTGTCCGTGCAGTTGGTACCAGACACTACAATGTCCGGCCATTGCCCTATGCCCTGTGCAGATGTGGCCAGGCCAGGCCACCCTATCCAGGCTATTCCCACAGTACCTTGCTCCTCATTATGCACATTGTCAGGCCAATACTGGCAACAATGCTAGCAGTGTGGGCTGTGGAGGGTGTTGGCAGCCACCACACACTGGATAGACAGACACACACTCCCCACACCTATGCCAGCATTGTGCAACTATAGAGGTGTTGGGCAGCCCAGGCCACCACACCAGTCCTGGGCACAGTGCAGGCATGGCTATGGTACGCATTACTGTAGGAGTCACTCCCCAGATTGGTAAACACTGTCAGACACAAGACCTGTAGCACACTCCACAGACATCAGAAAGGTTGCTATGATGCAGCTCACTCCGAAAATTGTACTTAACCTAGGAATTGCTATCTGCCAGTAATCATAGCAACCTTTTGATAGATGTGTACCATATTCCCAGGTTTAGGGTGGCATTACTAAGGTATGCAAGTGCTAGTATTGGGAGATGCATGCAGAGCCCAAAGTCCTGCCTCTCCAGGAGGCTTTGGATAATGGGGCCTGTGGGTTCGGGTGTGTCTGCCCCTGTTGGCTGCTGCTTTACTGCAGAGGTTCCCAACTTCATTCCTGCGGTGCAAAACACTGTTCAGGTTTTCATGCTGTCCCTCATGAATATGCATGAGATACTTCTGCATACCATAGGGGTGGCGCATAAAAATGCAGCACAGGCATCTTTATCAGAGGCAGCATGGAACCTGAATGGTGTTTGGCCCTCCAGGACTGCATTTGGGAGGCTCTGCTCTAGGTAATGTGCATGTTTACGGTGTCTGTGCCCTGTAGGGTAAAATGTAGGTTTTTGGGCATGTTTACGTCATCTGCACGAAAGGTTCTGTCTGTATTAGCACGTTATAGTAGTGGGTAAAATATGAGGACTGGGTTGGTGGAAACCACAACTGGGACTTGAACCTGTGACCTTCTGCTTCTGAATACACTAGTTTTGTGCATTGCACCACCATGTTATCACAGAGATGGTGCATTCCCTGGTGATACCATGACTGTTGGTCAGACAGGGCCTGTCTGTTGCAGTGCATAGCACCCATCTACACAGGGTTGGGCCACGGTCTGCTCTGGGCAGCTGCCACTGCCCCCTCCACCACCAGTATCCCTCAGCCACGATGCTGACATGCCCTTCTGCTGGTGGAGATGATAGTGTGCAGTCTCAGGCCATCCAGTGTGCAGGTAGGCAGCTGCCTATGGTGTGGGTTCTGGGGTAGGGGTGCCTGCATAGACGTCCACGCTCCCCCCCAGCCCCACCTGCCAATGTTCCGTGCCCTTGGGGGTAGCTGTTGGGTACTATCCCCTGTGACACTTTGGGAAAACCACATGTGCCCATGTTGGACCTTCAGCAGTTGCTGTCTGGCTGCTCCGCTGTTTCAGCATTCATATGGGCCACCTAGGCATCACCCTAGTCCACACTGTGGCCCAGCTCCACCACAGCATGTGCCGCCTGCGGCCCTCTGTATCCCCTTCTCCGGCATCTGTCCAGTTGCCGTTCCGACATGCCCGCCCTGATGTTGCGGGACATGTGCAGCTGTCCAATGGTGGGGAAAACCCTGAGCAGCGCTATGTCACTGTGGGCTCATTCACCTTGTATGGGGACGGCGTATAGACCCTTCCACGATTTTTATCTGTTCTATGGGGCTTAATCGGGGGGAGGGGCAGGGGTTGATATTTATCATTGATACCACTATTGGCCAGCTTGGTTATTGTTTTATTCCAGTTTGTTGGGGTCATTTTCAGTGTTTCTGTGCCCTTTTGTTCTGTGCACATGTATCACACTTATCACTGTTTTTTTGGTTTCCCTGCCTGGGCTGTACATTGCTGACACTGAAATAGTTTCTCTCCCCTGTAATCTGCCTTTAACGGTAGGTTTTCATTTGCAATGGAATTCAGCCCTGAAATTCAGCGCGTTAGTGTGAGGGGAGCCTCTCCCTGCCCACTCTCCACCCATTGACCCCTTCTCTCCGCCCTCTCTCCACCTTCTGCGTTGTTTTACCACGCCGCGGAGCATTACGCTCGTTAGCCACCAGCATGGCTTTAAAATGCAGCACAATGTGGAAACTCTGCTCACATCCCTCTTCGACAATCTCCTAAAAGGAATAGGTAACATAAAGAACGGATTCCTGCTAGTGTTCATGGACATCCCAGCCGTTTTTGACACATTGTCCCATACCATAATGCTGCAACACCTACAGCAGATCAGAATACTGGGCTTGATGGACCTTGGTCTGACCCAGTATGGCATATCTTATGTTCTTATTAGAAAGACTAGGGGACATGCAATGAAGCTACAGCGTAAACTATTTAAGACTAATAAAAGAAAATATTTTTTCACTCAACGTGTAATCAAACTCTGGAATTTGTTACCGGAGGATGTAGTAAAGGCTGTTAGTGTAGCTGGGTTTAAAAAAGGTTTGGACAAGTTCCTGGAGGAAAGGTCCATAAACCATTATTAAGAAGTGACCGAAGATATCAATGCTTGACCCAGTACAAGCATTGTGGAACTTGTGTCTCTTGGGGAAACTGCTAGGTACATATGACCTAGATTGGCCACTGTTGGAAACAGAATACTGGGCTTGATGGACCTTGGTCTGACCCAGTATGGCATATCTTATGTTCTTATGTAATAAGTAAGAACATCCTAAAATGGTTTTACATCCTACTTGGAAGAAAGGACGCAGCAAGCCAAATGTGCACAAAATAAATCACTGCAGTTCCCCATCATGCAAGGAATACCACAAGGTTCAGCACTATCATCTACACTCTTTAATATATACATTCAACCCATATGCAATGCCATCAAATGCCACAAGCTACATTACCACCTCTATGCCGACGATATCATGGTATATGCCCCAATCAACCTACAATCACCTGACATGACAACGATGACAAAATGCCTTGAAGTCATGAGCACATGGCTCACCACTAACAACCTGACGGTCAACTTTGATAAAACAGAGGCTATGTTAGAAACATAGAAACACAGAAATATAACGTTAGAAAAAGACCTGTCCCTCGGTTGCCGGTGACACAAAGATTATACGCCACTAGGTAGCACTGTTAAAGTACAAAGAGTCCAAGTGTAGGGTAATAAAGGCTTTTATTCCCCGTTTAAAGCAAGGTTCAACTAAGAGATATTTTAGATAACAGAAACAGTCCTTTGTTTCAAAAGGTACCAATATTCACTGGCTAGTTAACTGTTACTTCACAGTTTAAAGCAGGTTTTCTTCAAAGTAATATTCAGTATAATAAACATCAACTTATACTTCATTTATTCTTCTGTGGAGCATACACACTTTGGAGCATAGGCAGTGCACCAATCACATTCCATTTCCTCAGGCAAAGGTGTGGGAAAAGTGCTGGGAGCATCCACTTCCATCAAATCCTCTCCCCTATACTGATTCAAAGGGCTTCCACTGTCCCTGTCTATTTCAGCATGGTAATCTCCAGCTTGGGAGTTTGGCTTCACATAACCAGGGACTCTTAAGGCTGGTGGTAGTTTAGTGAACCAGTCTGCACTCTTGTTTCCCTTAGGAGGAATTCTTCTTTTAGCATAGCTTTTAGCAGTACAATCATTACAGTTAATCTTCAATGCCTCATACCTTGGCTCACTGAGTAAAAACTTCCGTTGCTTATAAAACTGCTTTTCCCTCTGAATAGGTGAAACTGGGCAATGATCCTCTAGAGATAAGCTTCTGTCAGAACCTCCCTCTCTGGTTCTTAGCTTTCTTCTCTCTATGTTACAAACAGGCAGAGTATAGGAACTAGGCGTGGCAGAGCCTCTCACCTTGGAGCAACTTCCACCAAACTCCCCTTGCACAACAGGTCCAGTTTGGGCTTTCTGGCTTCCCACCTTGTGAGGTCTGTTTCTCCTCCAGCTTCCAGCTTGGCTTCTTCCACAGCAATCAGGCTTATGTCCTTGATAGCCTCCAGGGTTCTCTGCTGTTTCTCCTTCTAGTCCAGCTCCAGTTCCTTCTTCCTCTTTCTCCTCCTTCCTCAGCTCCTGCTGTGTCCACTGCTTCCTCTGCTTATGCCACTGCTGCTTATGCCACTCCTTATGCCACTCCTCTCCAGAAGCATTCTGCTCTGGCTTATAAAGTGAACCATTACTGCTGACTTCCTGGTTCCCTTTCAGCTGCAGGTCATCAGTGAGATTAGGTTCATTAAGACCAGTATGTCTGTTCCTGCTCCCTCTAGCTGTTCCTGAAGGTAACTGCACATCTAGTTCTTCTAAAACAGGATTTCTTTTCTTAAAACCAACTTTATTAGTGCCCGCATCATGACAGACCACATGGCCTATCTAGTCTGTCCTTCCATATCAACAACTACAACAGTTCCCTTTTTACCTTTAGAGATCCTCTGTGTTTGTCCCATGCTTTTTTGAATTCAGTTACTGTCCTCATCACTAGAGACTCCACTTTCATTCTGCCACAAGTAATCAGCATTCTAAACAAAGCTATAACAGTCAAGGATGAAGTGAGGTACCTGGGCATTACCCTGGATAAAGCTGTGAACCTAAAACCTCACATTACTAAAACTGTAGCAAGAGCCTACAACCGATTAAGGATCATCAGAAAGCTCAAAACAATCCTTAACAAAGACCACTTCCACACAGTTTGCCAAGCACTCGTCACTCCACTGCTTGACTATGTAAAATCATTATACCAAGGCCTCCCCCAGCAGACTATTCACCCACTTCAAATGGTGCAGAACACTACAGCAAGCATCATCACGGGCACTGCAAGATCGGAATACATCACCCCAGCCTTAAAACAACTACACTAGCATTCAATAATTGCAAGGGGTCAAGTTAGGGTGCCCCACACTCCAAATCAAAGCACCTGAAGTGGTTCAACGTAGGCTACAAGCATATTTCATGTTTGCTCTTTCACTTTCACTTTCATTTTCAGACTTTCACTTTCATTTTCACACTTTCACTTTCTTTATTACAGTTTTACTTTCACTTTCATTTTTACAGTTTTACTTTCACTTTCATTTTCACGCTTTTGCCTTCATTTTGACGCTTTCGCTTTCATTTTCACACTTTCACTTTCATTTCCATGCTTTCACTTTCATTTTCACGCATTCACTTACACCTTCACACTTTCAGTTTCACTTTCATTTTCACGCTTTTCATTTCACTTTCTTTATTACGGTTTTACTTTCACTTTCATTTTCATGCTTTCACTTTCACACTTTCACTTTTATTTTCACACATTCATTTTCATGCTTTCATTTTCACTTTCATTTTACTGTTTTCACTTTCATTTTCACATTCACTTTCATTTTCATGGTTTCACTTACATTTTCATTTGCACATTCACCTTCACTTTCATTTTAACACTTTCACATTCATTTCCACGCTTTCATTTTCATTTTCACACTTTCACTTTCACTTCTATTTTCACACATTCATTTTCATTTTAATGCGTTCGCTTTGGTTTTCACACTTTCACTTTCATTGTAATGCTTTCACTTTCACTTTCATTTTCACACTTTCATGCTTTCACCTCCATTTTCACACTTTCACTTAGTCACTTTCATTCTTTTATTTTCACTTTCATTTTCACACTTTCACTTTCACTCTTTCACTTTCATATTCACACTTTCACTTTCACGCATTCACTTACACCTTCACACTTTCAGTTTCACTTTCATTTTCACGCTTTTCATTTCACTTTCTTTATTACGGTTTTACTTTCACTTTCATACTTTCACACTTTCACTTTTATTTTCACACATTCATTTTCATGCTTTCATTTTCACTTAAATACTTTCACTTTCATTTAACTGTTTTCACTTTCATTTTCACATTCACTTTCATTTTCATGGTTTCACTTACATTTTCATTTGCACATTCACCTTCACTTTCATTTTAACACTTTCACATTCATTTCCACGCTTTCATTTTCATTTTCACACTTTCAATTTCATTTTCATGCTTTCACTTTCACTTTCACACTTTCATGCTTTCACCTCCATTTTCATACTTTCACTTAGTCACTTTCACTCTTTTATTTTCACTTTCATTTTCACACTTTCACTTTCACTCTTTCACTTTCATATTCACACTTTCACTTTCACTTTCATTTTCATGCTTTCAATTTCATTTTCTCTCACTTTCACATACTTTCACTTATATGCTTTCACATTTGTTTTCACACTTTCACTTTCATTCTTTCACTTTCACTTTCATTTTCACACATTCACTTTCATTTTCATGCTTTTGCTTTTGCTTTCATTTTTACACTTTCACTTGCACACTTTCATTTTCACACTTTCACTTGCACTTTTATTATCATGCTTTCACTTTCCTTTTCACACTTTTTCTTTCACTTTCATTTTCATGCTTTCACTTTCATTTTCTCACTTTCACTTTCATTTTCATGTTTTCACTTTCATTTTCACGTTCAGCTTCACTTTTATTCTCACGCTTTCACTTTCATTTTCACGCTTTCACTTTCATTTTCCTGCTTTCACTTTCATTTTTAACTTTCACACTTTCACTTTCATTTTCCTGCTTTCACTTTCAATTTCACACTTTCACTTTCATTTTCTCTCTTTCACTTTCAAGGTTCCACTTTCTTTATCATTTTCACACTTTCACTTTAATTGTCACGCTAACCTTTTCCTGCTTTTACTTTCACTTTCATTTTTACACTTTCTTTTTAACTTTTACACTCTCACTTTCATTTTCATACTTTCACTTTCACACTTTCACTTTCACTTTCATTTCAACATTTTCATTTTCATACTTTCACTTTAATTTTCACGCTTTCACTTTCACTTTCATTTTAATGTTTTCACTTTCATTTTCACACTTTCACATTCACATTCATATTCACACTTTCACTTTCATTTTCACACTTTCACTTTCATTTTCATGCTTTCACTTCCATTTTCACACTTTCATACTTCCACTTTCACACTTTCACTTTTAATAACATCAGAAACAGCCGCACTTTTAAGCCACACATCAATGACAAGTGGGAAGAAGTGGGCAGAACAAAATCAATGCAAAATACATGCAAACCTTGGACATTGTGGCCATTACAGAAACATGGTTTAATGAACTGTATGATTGGGATATAACCATAGCTGGCTATAATCTATTCAGAAGAGACAGAGAAAGTGGAAAAGGAGGAGGAAGAGGAGTAGCCTTGTAGGTCAAAAGCAAAATTAAAGCTACTGAAATGCAGGGGGAATGGGGAAAAGAAGAAGCGCTCTGGACTGTGTTGGAAAGAGGAGATGGTATTGTCATCCATATTGCCAAGATAGCCAAAAGGGGAAAGTGATCATATTGGATGACTTTACCGGATGTGGATTGGAGTACTCTTTCAGCAAATCTGGAAAGAAGCAAAAAAAACTGTGGATGCTTTCCAAGAAGCATCACTTTCACTTTCACTTTCATGCTTTCACTTTCATTTTAATTTTCACCCTTTCACTTTCATTTTCACACCTTCACTTTCATTTTCAATCTTTCACTTTCACTGTTATTTTCACACTTTCAAGTTCTTTTTCATGCTTTCACTTTCACGCTTTCACTTTCATTTTCACACTTTCAGTTTTTCTTTCATTTTAACACTTTCACATTAAATTTCACACTTTCACTTTCACTTTCATTGTCATGCTTTCACTTTCATTTTCACACTTTCACTTTTCCTTTCATTTTCACTTTCACTTTCATTTTCACACTTTCACTTTTCCTTTCATTTTAACACCTTCACTTTAAATTTCGCACTTTCACTTTTACCTTCACACGTTCACTTTTTCATTTTCAAGCTTTCACTTTCATTTTCAGTTTTATTTTCTCACTTTCACTTTCATTTGCACACTTTCACTTTCATTTTCATGCTTTCACTTCCATTTTCACACTTTCATACTTCCACTTTCACACTTTCACTTTTAATAACATCAGAAACAGCCGCACTTTTAAGCCACACATCAATGACAAGTGGGAAGAAGTGGGCAGAACAAAATCAATGCAAAATACATGCAAATCTTGGACATTGTGGCCATTACAGAAACATGGTTTAATGAATTGCATGATTTGGATATAACCATAGCTGGCTATAATCTATTCAGAAGAGACAGAGAAAGTGGAAAAGGAGGAGTAAGAGGAGTAGCCTTGTAGGTCAAAAGCAAAATTAAAGCTACTGAAATGCAGGGGGAATGGGGAAAAGAAGAAGCGCTCTGGACTGTGTTGGAAAGAGGAGATGGCATTGTCATCCATACTGCTATAGTCTACAGACCTCCAACTCAAATCGAAGAAATAGATACCGAATTGATTATAGATATTGCCAAGATAGCCACAAGGGGAAAGTGATCATATTGGATGACTTTACCAGATGTGGATTGGATTACTCTTTCTGCAAATCTGGACAGCAGCAAAAAAAATTGTGGATGCTTTCCAAGAAGCGTCACTTTCACTTTCATGCTTTCACTTTCATTTTAATTTTTATATTTTCACTTTCATTTTCACACCTTCACTTTCATTTTCATGCTTTCACTTTCACTTTCACTATTATTTTAACAAATTCAAGTTCTTTTTCATGCTTTCACTTTCAATTTCACACTTTCACTTTAAGTTCCATGCTTTCACTTTCACTTTCATTTTCACACTTTCCGTTTTTCTTTCATTTTAACACTTTCACTTTAAATTTCACACTTTCACTTTCCCTTTCATTGTCATGCTTTCACTTTCATTTTCACACTTTCACTTTTCCTTTCATTTTAACACCTTCACTTTAAATTCCACACTTTCACTTTTACCTTCACACGTTCACTTTTTCATTTTCAAGCTTTCACTTTCATTTTCGCTCTTTCACTTTCAGTTTCATTTTCTCACTTTCACTTTCGTTTGCACACTTTCACTTTCATTTTTACGCTTTCATGTTCACTTTTATTTTAATAATTTCACTCTCATTTTAACACTTTCACATACACATTCATTTTTACACTTTCATGCTTTCACTTTCATTTTCATGCTTCCAATTTCACTTTCATAACATCAGATGTGCATTACTGAACGCCAGATCAATCAGAAACAAACCGAATACTGTACAAGACCTAATTCTGGATCAAAAACGGGACATAAACTGCATCACCAAGACCTGGCTTGATGACTCTGACCAGGGTATTTTAAACCAAGTCACTCCATCAGAATTCTCGGCATTCAACTGCATCAGAACACAAAAGAAAGGAGGAGGAACCCTGATATTAGCCAGAAAAGATTCAAATTGATCTCTATCAGTAACTTGACCGAGACCAGCACAATCAACACATCTAATACCTCAGCATCTGCCTCACCTACAGGCCACTTAGTTCTACAGCTGAACATCTCTCCATGGTGTTAGAAGCAATATTCACACAGAGAAGACAGCATAAACCTCTCATTGTACTAGGAGACTATAGCCTAATCACCACATCTACTAAAGAAGCTACAGCATTCCTTAAGGCCATGGAATCACTAAATTACCGCCAAATGACACACCAACTCACCAGCATGGTAGCACTTCAGACTTAGTCTTTATTCCAATGTAACTGGTAGAACAGTGCAAAGTCACAGACCCAGCAATCACTCCAGCCCCATGGTCAGACCATCATGTAATTGCCTTTTCTTTGATCTTGGATAACCCCACCCAACTCACGGAAGAAGAGAACAAAGCCAGACAATTCAGAGCATTCAACAAAGATGCTTTTCTAAAGGAAATAATTCCACAGCTACAGCAGGAGTGCAACACTTTCAATATAACCATAGAGGAATGGAACTGCATAATAGCTGAGGCAGCATCAGCTCCTAGCAGAGAAGCACAACATGCGCACAGGAAATCCAATGCTCCCTGGTTTTCAAATGATATCAGGGATGCTAAACACATACTCCGAAGTCTGGAGAGGAAATGGAGGTGAGACAAGTCACAGGGCTCTAGGGCCCAATACAGATCCAAGCAATTGGAATACAACCGCCTGGTCAATGAGCACAAGCAACAGCACCATACCAATTTAATCATGAGATCAGCCAAAAAACCAAGGGAACTATTTAACATTGTACAGAAGCTCACCAAAGATACCACCCAGCACTGCATTCTCACCTGGACCCACAAGAATTTGTAGACTACATAAAGACAAAGTACACCACACAAACAAGCATCCCTCTCCCCCAGACCTACAACCCCAGAATGAAGGAACCTCAGCAAACCTGGGAGGACTTTAGCATACCATCAACACAGCAAATAGAAGACATAGTAAATGACCTTAACACAATGACCTCACCATCAGACCCATGCCCAGTGGCATGGATCAAAATCACTAGAAGCCAAATAGCCCACTACCTTCACAATATTGTTAAGGAATCCCTCCAGCAAGGACATATGTCACAATCCCTGAAGCAAGCCATGATATGGTCAGTCCTCAAGAGCACCATGCTAAGCCCCTCTGAACCAAAATCCTACTGCCCTATCTCCAGCCTTCCATTCCTTACAAAAATCATTGAGAAGACAATACAAAGACAACTACAGGACTATATAGATTTGAATACCCCACTAGACATCCACCAGCATGGCTTTAAAATGCAGCACAATGTGGAAAATCTGCTCACATCCCTCTTCGACAATCTCCTAAAAGGCTTCGTTAACATAAAGAACGGATTCCTGCTAGTGTTCATGGAAATCCCAGCTGTTTTTGACACAGTGTCCCATACCATAATGCTGCAACGCCTACAGCAGATCAGAATAAGTAAGAACATCCTAAAATGGTTTTACATCCTACTTGGAAGAAAGGACGCAGCAAGCCAAATGTGCACAAAAGAAATCACGGCAGTTCCCCATCATGCAAGGAATACCACAAGGTTCAGCACTATCATCTACACTCTTTAATATATAAATTAAACCCATATGCAATGCCATCAAATGCCACAAGCTACATTACCACCTCTATGCCGACGATATCATGGTATATGCCCCAATCAACCTACAATCACCTGACATGACAACGATGACAAAATGCCTTGAAGACAAGAGCACATGGCTCACCACTAACAACCTGATGTTCAACTTTGATAAAACAAAGGATATGTTAGAAACATAGAAACACAGAAATATAACGTTAGAAAAAGACCACATGGCCTATCTAGTCTGTCCTTTCATATCAACAACTACAACAGTTCCCTTGTTACCTTCAGAGATCCTCTGTGTTTGTCCCATGCTTTTATGAATTCAGATACTGTCCTCATCACTAGAGACTCCACTTTCATTCTGCCACAAGTAATCAGCATTCTAAACAAAGCTATAACAGTCAAGGATGAAGTGAGGTACCTGGACATTACGCTGGATAAAGCTGTGAACCTAAAACCTCACATTACTAAAACTGTAGCAAGAGCCTACAACCGATTAAGGATCATCAGAAAGCTCAAACCAATCCTTAACAAAGACCACTTCCACACAGTTTGCCAAGCACTCGTCACTCCACTGCTTGACTATGTAAAATCATTATACCAAGGCTTCCCCCTGAAGACTATTCACCCACTTCAAATGTTGCAGAACACTACAGCAAGCATCATCATGGGCACTGCAAGATCAGAATACATCACCCCAGCCTTAAAACAACTACACTAGCATAAAATAATTGCAAGGGATCAAGTTAGGGTGCCCCACACTCCAAATCAAAACACCTGAAGTGGTTCAACGCAGGCTACAAGCATATTTCATGTTTGCTCTTTCACTTTCATTTTCAGACTTTCACTTTCTTTATTACAGTTTTACTTTCACTTTCATTTTCACGCTTTTGCTTTCATTTTCACACTTTCACTTTCATTTCCATGCTTTCACTTTCATTTTCACGCCTTCACTTACACCTTCACACTTTCAGTTTCACTTTCATTTTCACACTTTTAATTTCACTTTCTTTATTATGGTTTTACTTTCACTTTCATTTTCATGCTTTCACTTTCACACTTTCACTTTTATTTTCACACTTTCAATTTCAATTTCAAGCTTTCACTTTCACTTTTATATTCACATTCATTTTCATTTTCATGCTTTCATTTTCAAACGGTTTTCACTTTCATTTTCACATTCACTTTCATTTTCATGGTTTCACTTTCATTTTCATTTTCACATTCACTTTCACTTTCATTTTAACACGTTCACATTCATTTCCACACTTTCATTTTCATTTTCACACTTTCAAATTCATTTTCATGCTTTCACTTTCACTTTTATTTTCACACATTCATTTTCATTTTAATGCTTTCACTTTGGTTTTCACACTTTAACTTTCATTGTAATGCTTTCACTTTCACTTTTACACTTTCATGCTTTCACTTCCACTTTCATTTTCAGACTTTCACTTTCATTTTCACACTTTCACTTTCGTTATTACAGTTTTACTTTCACTTTTATTTTTACGGTTTTTCTTTCACTTTCATTTTGACGCTTTTGCATTCATTTTGATGCTTTTGCTTTCATTGACACACTTTCACTTTCATTTCCATGCTTTCACTTTCATTTTCACGCATTCACTTACACCTTCACACTTTCATTTTCACTCTTTTCATTTCACCTTCTTTATTATGGTTTTACTTTCACTTTCATTTTCACACATTCATTTTCATTTTAATGCTTTCACTTTGGTTTTCACACTTTCACTTTCATTGTAATGCTTTCACTTTCACTTTCATTTTCACACTTTCATGCTTTCACGTCCATATTCACACTTTCACTTAGTCACTTTCACTCTTTTATTTTCACTTTCATTTTCACACTTTCACTTTCACTCTTTCACTTTCACTCTTTCACTTTCATATTCACACTTTCGCTTTCATTTTCTCTCACTTTCACATACTTTCACTTACATGCTTTGTGATAAGGAAGCTTATCATAGCTCAGGAAGGAACTATAGTAAAGGTGAAGTGACTCTGAACAAGCAAGCTGTCAGTTCTGGTAGAAATAAGAAAACAGAATTTTGCCATAAAAGACTACCAGTCCCAGAATGCACCAGGTTTCCAACAGACATTAGAGGAGCTGAAGTGGGGAAACATGTGTTCAATCAGGAGGGCTATGAGGTAATCCCCAAGCACTCATCTCAAAGGGCAGGGCCTGATTCAGCACAGCTGCGCTGTGCTAGGGTGGAGCACTCATCAAAGCAGAATAAAGGTAGAGTTTATTCTACAGAGAATTATCCTCATCCTCAGAATCAGCTTGGATATCCTCAGCTTGGAGGTCTTCATCATCTGGAGGATCATCAGAAGCAGAAGCCAGAGCGGACAGACAGAAAGGGCAAGAAACCCTTTGGAAGAAAGAAGAGAAAAGCATTTGGGAGGTCTAAAGGAGTCCAGAGCAGTACGTATACTGGGAGACATTCAAAAGGCCAGCATACACCATTGGACTGGGGAAAGCCAGAGGAATGGTGCTGCAGAGCTAGGAATCTCCAGATGGTACCTGTGAGGGAGACGGCTGCATGTGGAAGGGACCCTAGGACCCGTGCCAGAAGGTATGTGAAGAGAGATCCAGTGTCCAGGGATCTGGATTGGAAGGCTGGACATAAAAACTGGACTACCTACTGGCCAGGCTATTTAGAGAGGAACTCTAACAGCAATGGAAGCTCAGGTATGAACACTGATCTATGCCCTAGCTATAACCTTGAAAGACAGCAGGGAAACAAGTATTCTCCTGAAAGTGCTCCATTGAGAAATTCCTCTGTGCCAATCCATGATATTGAACCGATGATTGTTGAGGAAGGGGGAGAAGTCTTAGATACAGGCTGTGAATATATGGATTGCTCTCTGTCTAAACTCTTTTGGTAATTTTCTGTTACAAAGTACAGCAACCATCACAAAGAAATACAAACTGGTTCTTTAATCTACTCAGAAAAGCTCCTAAAGTAGGATTTGAGCCATGCCGTAGAAAGCAAGCCAGCTAAGGGGTTTCAGCTGGGTAACTGCTAGCAATTGAGCCTTACCTAATTGCTTGTGAGCTCTGAGGGAATCACTTCTGAGTCTATGTGGGAAGATATAAGAAGTTAACCTGAAAAGAACAGTTTTTCCCTTTGTGTATTTTGTTTGTTGTTTGATACACTGCTAAGAAAATATTAGCTAAAGCCTACAGAAAAGACCAGTTTGTTACCAACCAGGTCTTTATTCTTTTCATTTGATTGCCTGACAAGTTCAACTGTTGTTTTCCTGATTTTGTTTTTCTAAGTTTAACACTGAAAGCAAGTATCCTGTTTTATGTGCTACCAAGCATATCTGTGTTGGGAGAAATAACCCCATAAATAAATATCTTATTGGCTTTACACTCAAACACAACTAATTATTGTGAGCAGCTGTGTCTGGTGTGAATGGACTGCATTTCCCACAATCCCTTGCAAATCATATTGATATATGCACTTGCCAAGACTGTGAACATTCTCACCCAGGCAGCCGTCTGACAGCTTTCACATTTGTTTTCACACTTTCACTTTCATTCTTTCACTTTCACTTTCATTTTCACACGTTCACTTTCATTTTCATGCTTTTGCTTTCATTTTCATGCTTTTGCTTTTGCTTTCAGTTTTACACTTTCACTTGCACACTTTCTCTTGCACTTTTATTATCATGCTTTCACTTTCCGTTTCACACTTTTTCTTTCACTTTCATTTTCACGCTTTCACTTTCATTTTCTCTCTTTCACTTTCATTTTCATGTTTTCACTTTCATTTTCACGTTCAGCTTCACTTTTATTCTCACGCTTTCACTTTTATTTTTACACTTTCACTTTCATTTTCCTGCTTTCACTTTCATTTTTAACTTTCACACTTTCACTTTCATTTTCCTGCTTTCACTTTCAATTTCACATTTTCACTTTCACTTCATGCTTTCACTTTCATTTTCACGCTTTCACTTTCATTTTCTCTCTTTCATTTTCAAGGTTCCACTTTCTTTTTCATTTTCACACTTTCACTTTCATTATCACGCTTTCATTTTAATTGTCACACAAACCTTTTCCTGCTTTTACTTTCACTTTCATTTTTACACTTTCTTTTTAACTTTCACACTCTCACTTTCATTTTCATACTTTCACTTTCACACTTTCATTTTCACTTTCATTTCAACATTTTCATTTTCACTTTCATTTTCACGCTTTCACTTTCACTTTAATGCTTTCACTTTCATTTTCACACTTTCACATTCACATTCATATTCACACTTTCACTTTCATGCTTTCTCTTCCATTTTCACACTTTCATACTTCCACTTTCACACTTTTAATAACTTCAGAAACAGCCGCACTTTTAAGCCACACATCAATGACAAGTGGGAAGAAGTGGGCAGAACAAAATCAATGCAAAATGCATGCAAACCTTGGACATTGTGGCCATTACAGAAACATGGTTTAATGAATTGTATGATTGGGATATAACCATAGCTGGCTATAATCTATTCAGAAGAGACAGAGAAAGTGGAAAAGGAGGAGGAAGAGGAGTAGCCTTGTAGGTCAAAAGCAAAATTAAAGCTACTGAAATGCAGGGGGAATGGGGAAAAGAAGAAGCACTCTGGACTGTGTTGGAAAGAGGAGATGGCATTGTCATCCATACTGCTAAATTCTACAGACCTCCAACTCAAATCGAAGAAATAGATAACAAATTGATTATAGATATTGCCAAGATAGCCACAAAGGGAAAGTGATCATATTGGATAACTTTACCGGATGTAGATTGGATTACTCTTTCTGCAAATCTGGAAAGAAGCAAAAAAAATTGTGGATGCTTCCCAAGAAGCGTCACTTTCACTTTCATTTATTTATTTTATTTTATTTATTTATTTATTTAACAATTCTTTTATACCGCGCTATTATAATCAGTGCGGTGTACATTGAACAAGAACATACTACAATGCATACAAGTAACATTGAGTTTACAATGAACAGGGAAATTCAACAGTGGACAACCGGGGGAACTATGTACAGATTAACTTATTAATATATACAGTAATAATAAAACTCAATTGGATGTTGCATGTGCTTTTGGGTGGTTCGCCAATAGGACTAGAGAGAAAGGTTGACCAACTAGCCCTTTTCTGGTTGTATTGAGGTGTTATTTTTGCTAATGTCTAGGTTGTCTTCTGGGTAGCATTTTGTGAACAAATGGTATTTCAATGCTTTTCTGAAAAGGATTAGGCTTTTGATAGCACGGATTTCATGGGGAAGCGCATTCCAGTTTAAAGGAGCAAATAAGGAGAAGGCCCTGTTGGAGGTGGCCTTAGTGCACTTCGTTATCATTTTTGGGACTATTAAGGTGTTCATTGATGTAGGTCTCCTTTTTCTATTTTCCAGGGTGACATGGATAAGCTTGCTGATTGGTGTAGGGGGGTGGTTATTTAGGGCCTTGAAAGTAAGGACTAAAGACTTATACTGTATTCTGGCATGTAAAGGTAACCAATGCAGTTCTTTCATGATGGGTGTTATATGGTCGGATCTTGATGAGCCGGAGAAGACTCTGGCAGCTGTTTTCATAGCTAGGCGGAGCGGATTTAGAGTTGATTGAGGGAGACCATGGAGGATGATGTTGGCAAAATCCAGGTGTGGGAGGACTAATGCCTGGAAGGTTGTTCGGAAGTCTGTGGGATCTAGTAGGGGGCGGAGGTGACGTAACGATTTAATCTTATAATATATAGTTTTTGTGACGTTCTTTACATGTGTAGTCATATCCATGTGCTGATCCAATGTGATGCCGAGGTAACGTATTGTAGTTTTTGATTTCAATTCTACATTGTTGTCGAGTAGTGATGGAGGAGGAATGAACTTGCGGTTCCTCGTGACGAAAAGAACATCAGTTTTGTTGTGGTTAATCCGAAGGTTTTGTGATAGCAACCATTCGGCTACAGCTTCAAAGCAGTTGCTTTCACTTTCATTTTAATTTTCACACATTCACTTTCATTTTCATGCTTTCACTTTCACTGTTATTTTCACACTTTCAAGTTCTTTTTCATGCTTTCACTTTCACTTTCAATTTCACACTTTCACTTTAAGTTCCATGCTTTCACTTTCACTTTCATTTTCACACTTTCAGTTTTTCTTTCATTTTAACACTTTCACTTTAAATTTCACACTTTCATTTTCACTTTCATTGTCATGCTTTCACTTTCATTTTCACACTTTCACTTTTCCTTTCATTTTAACACCTTCACTTTAAATTTCACACTTTCACTTTTACCTTCACAAGTTCACTTTTTCATTTCCAAGCTTTCACTTTCATTTTCACTCTTTCACTTTCAGTTTCATTTTCTCACTTTCACTTTCATTTGCACACTTTCACTTTCATTTTTACGCTTTCACATTCACTTTCATTTTAATGCTTTCACTCTCATTTTAACACTTTCACATACACATTCATTTTTACACTTTCATGCTTTCACTTTCATTTTCATGCTTCCACTTTCACTTTCATAACATCCGCTATCAGATGTGCATTACTGAACTCCAGATCAATCAGAAACAAACCAAATACTATCCAAGACCTAATTCTGGATCATAAACTGGACATAAACTGCATCACCAAGACCTGGCTTGATGACTCTGACCAGGGTATTTTAAACCAAGTCACTCCATCAGACATCTCGGCATTCAACTGCATCAGAACACACAAGAAAGGAGGAGGAACCCTGATATTAGCCAGAAAAGATTCAAACTGACCTCTATCAGTAACTTGACCGAGACCAGCACAATCAACATATCTAATACCTCAGCATCTGCCTCACCTACAGGCCACTTAGTTCTACAGCTGAACATCTCTCCATGGTGTTAGAAGGAATATGCACACAGAGAAGACAGCATAAACCTCTCATTGTACTAGGAGACTACAACCTAACCTCCACATCTACTAAAGAAGCTACAGCATTCCTTAAGGCCATGGAATCACTAAATTACTGCCAGGCAAACGACACACCAACACACCAGCATGGTACCACTTCAGACTTAGTCTTTATTCCAGCGCAACTGGTAGAACAGTGCAAAGTCACAGACCCAGCAATCACTCCAGCCCCATGGTGAGACCATCATGTAATTACCTTTTCTTTGATCTTGGATAAGCCCCACCCAACTCACAGAGGAAGATAACAAAGCCAGACAATTCAGAGCATTCAACAAAGATGCTTTTCTAAAGGAAATAATTCCACAGATACAGCAGGAGTGCAACACCCTCGATATAACCATAGAGGAATGGAACTGCATAACAGCTGAGGCAGCATCAGCTCCTAGCAGAGAAGCACCACATGTGCACAGGAAATCCAATGCTCCCTGGTTTTCAAATGATATCAGGGATGCTAAACGCATACTCCGAAGTCTGGAGAGGAAATCAAGGTGAGACAAGTCACAGTGCTCTAGGCCCAATACAGATCCATGTAATTTGAATACAACCGCCTAATCAATGAGCGCAAGCAACAGCACCTTACCAACTTAATCATGAGATCAGCAAACAAACCAAGGGAACTATTTAACATTGTACAGAAGCTCACCAAAGACACCACCCAGCACTGCACCCACCACCTCGACACACAAGAATTTGTAGGCTACATAAAGACAAAGTACACCACCCAAACAAGCATCCCTCGCCCTCAGACCTACAACCCCAGAATGATGGAACCTCAGCAAACCTGGGAGGACTTTAGCATACCATCAACACAGCAAATAGAAGACATAGTGAATGACCTTAACACAATGACCTCGCCATCTGACCAATGCCCAGTGGCATGGATCAAAACCACTAGAAGCCAAATAGCCCACTACCTTCACAATATCATTAAGGAATCCCTCCAGCAAGGACATATGTCACAATCCCTGAAGCAAGCCATGATATGGCCAATCCTCAAGAGCACCACGCTAAGACCCTCTGAACCAAAATCCTACTGCCCTATCTTCAGCCTACCATTCCTTACAAAAATCATTGAGAAGACAATGCAAAGACAACTACAGGACTATATAGAATTGAATGCCCCACTAGACACCCACCAGCATGGCTTTAAAATGCAGCACAATGTGGAACCTCTGCTCACATCCCTCTTCAACAATCTTCTAAAAGGCATAGTTAACATAAAGAACGGATTCCTGCTAGTGTTCATGGAAATTCCAGCCGTTTTTGACAGTGTCCCATACCATAATGCTGCAACGCCTACAGCAGATCAGAATAAGTAAGAACATCCTAAAATGGTTTTACATCCTACTTGGAAGAAAGGACGCAGCAAGCCAAATGTGCACAAATGAAATCACTGCAGTTCCCCATCATGCAAGGACTACCACAAGGTTCAGCACTATCATCTACACTCTTTAATATATACATTCAACCCATATGCAATGCCATCAAATGCCACAAGCTACATTACCACCTCTATGCCGACGATATCATGGTATATGCCCCAATCAACCTACAATCACCTGACATGACAATGATGACAAAATGCCTTGAAGTCATGAGCACATGGCTCACCACTAACAACCTGACGGTCAACTTTGATAAAACAGAGGCTATGTTAGAAACATAGAAACACAGAAATATAACGTTAGAAAAAGACCACATGGCCTATCTAGTCTGTCCTTCCATATCAACAACTACAACAGTTCCCTTTTTACCTTTAGAGATCCTCTGTGTTTGTCCCATGCTTTTTTGAATTCAGTTACTGTCCTCATCACTAGAGACTCCACTTTCATTCTGCCACAAGTAATCAGCATTCTAAACAAAGCTATAACAGTCAATGATGAAGTGAGGTACCTGGGCATTACCCTGGATAAAGCTGTGAACCTAAATCCTCACATTACTAAAACTGTAGCAAGAGCCTAAAACCAATTAAGGATCATAAGAAAGCTCAAACCAATCCTTAACAAAGACCACTTCCACACAGTTTGCCAAGCACTCGTCACTCCACTGCTTGACTATGTAAAATCATTATACCAAGGCCCCCCCCAGAAGACTATTCACCCACTTCAAATGGTGCAGAACACTACAGCAAGCATCATCACGGGCACTGCAAGATCGGAATAGATCACCCCAGCCTTAAAACAACTACACTAGCATTCAATAATTGCAAGGGATCAAGTTAGGGTGCCCCACACTCCAAATCAAAGCACCTGAAGTGGTTCAACGCAGGCTACAAGTATATTTCATGTTTGCTCTTTCACTTTCACTTTCATTTTCAGACTTTCACTTTCATTTTCACACTTTCACTTTCTTTATTACAGTTTTACTTTCACTTTTATTTTTGCGGTTTTACTTTCACTTTCATTTTCACGCTTTTGCTTTCATTTTGACGCTTTCGCTTTCATTGACATACTTTCACTTTCTTTCCATGCTTTCACTTTCATTTTCACACATTCACTTACACCTTCACACTTTCAGTTTCACTTTCATTTTCACGCTTTTCATTTCACTTTCTTTATTACGGTTTTACTTTCACTTTCATGTTTTCACTTTCACTTTTATTTTCACACATTCATTTTCATTTTCATGCTTTCATTTTCTCTCATTTTACTGTTTTCACTTTCATTTTCACATTCACTTTCATTTTCATGGTTTCACTTTCATTTTCATTTGCACATTCACTTTCACTTTCATTTTAACACTTTCACATTCATTTCCACGCTTTCATTTTCATTTTCACACTTTCAATTTCATTTTCATGCTTTCACTTTCACTTTTATTTTCACACATTCATTTTCATTTTAATGCTTTCACTTTGGTTTTCACACTTTCTCGTTCATTGTAATGCTTTCACTTTCACTTTCATTTTCACACTTTCATACTTTCACCTCCATTTTCACACTTTCACTTAGTCACTTTCACTCTTTTATTTTCACTTTCATTTTCACACTTTCACTTTCACTCGTTCACTTTCATATTCACACTTACACTTTCATTTTCATAGTTTCATTTTCATTTTCTCTCTTTCAAGTACTTTCACTTACATGCTTTCACATTTGTTTTCACACTTTCACTTTCATTTTCACACGTTCACTTTCATTTTCATGCTTTTGCTTTTGCTTTCATTTTTACACTTTCACTTGCACACTTTCATTTTCACACTTTCTCTTGCACTTTTATTATCATGCTTTCACTTTCCTTTTCACACTTTTTCTTTCACTTTCATTTTCACACTTTCGCTTTCATTTTCTCTCTTTCACTTTCATTTTCATGTTTTCACTTTCATTTTCACGTTCAGCTTCACTTTTATTCTCACGCTTTCACTTTCATTTTCATGCTTTCACTTTCATTTTCCTGCTTTCACTTTCATTTTTAACTTTCACACTTTCATTTTCATTTTCCTGCTTTCACTTTCAATGTCACACTTTCACTTTCATTTCATGCTTTCACTTTCATTTTCTCTTTCACTTTCAAGGTTCCACTTTCTTTATCCTTTTCACACTTTCACTTTCATTATCACGCTTTCACTTTAATTGTCACACTAACCTTTTCCTGCTTTTACTTTCACTTTCATTTTTACACTTTCTTTTTAACTTTCACACTCTCACTTTCATTTTCATACTTTCACTTTCACACTTTCACTTCAACATTTTCATTTTCATACTTTCACTTTAATTTTCACGCTTTCACTTTCATTTTCATTTTAATGCTTTCACTTTCATTTTCACACTTTCACATTCACATTCATATTCACACTTTCACTTTCATTTTCACACTTTCACTTTAATTTTCATGCTTTCACTTCCATTTTCACACTTTCATACTTCAACTTTCACTTAGTCACTTTCACTCTTTTATTTTCACTTTCATTTTCACACTTTCACTTTCACTCTTTCACTTTCATATTCACACTTTCACTTTCATTTTCATACTTTCATTTTCATTTTCTCTCTTTCACGTACTTTCACTTACATGCTTTCACATTTGTTTTCACTTTCACTCTTTCACTTTCATTTTTACACTTTCACTTTCATTTTCCTGCTTTCACTTTCATTTTTAACTTTCACTTTCATTTTCCTGCTTTCACTTTCAATTTCACATTTTCACTTTCACTTCATGCTTTCACTTTCATTTTCACGCTTTCACTTTCATTTTCTCTCTTTCGCTTTCAAGGTTCCACTTTCTTTTTCATTTTCACACTTTCACTTTCATTATCACGCTTTCATTTTAATTGTCACGCTAACCTTTTCCTGCTTTTACTTTCACTTTCCTTTTTACACTTTCTTTTTAACTTTCACACTCTCACTTTCATTTTCATACTTTCACTTTCACTTTCATTTCAACATTTTCATTTTCACTTTTATTTTCACGCTTTCACTTTCACTTTCATTTTAATGCTTTCACTTTCATTTTCACACTTTCACAATCACATTCATATTCACACTTTCACTTTCATTTTCACACTTTCACTTTCATTTAGCCCACTACCTTCACAATATCATTAAGGAATCCCTCCAACAAGGACATATGTCACAATCCCCGAAGCAAGCCATGATACGGCCAATCCTCAAGAGCACCACTCTAAGCCCCTCCGAACAAAAATCCTACTGCCCTATCTTCAGCCTACCATTCCTTACAAAAATCATTGAGAAGACAATGCAAAGACAACTACAGGACTATATAAATTTGAATGCCCCTCTAGACACCCACCAGCATGGCTTTAAAACGCAGCACAATGTGGAAACTCTGCTCACATCCCTCTTCGACAATCTCCTAAAAGGCTTCGTTAACATAAAGGATTCCTGCTAGTGTTCATGGACATCCCAGGCGTTTTTGACACAGTGTCCCATACCATAATGCTGCAACGCCTACACCAGATCAGAATAAGGTTCAGCACTGTCATCTACACTCTTTAATATATACATTCAACCCATATGCAATGCCATCAAATGCCACAAGCTACATTACCACCTCTATGCCGACGATATCATGGTATATGCCCCAATCAACCTACAATCACCTGACATGACAACGATGACAAAATGCCTTGAAGACAAGAGCACATTGCTCACCACTAACAACCTGACGGTCAACTTTGATAAAACAGAGGCTATGTTAGAAACATAGAAGCACAGAAATATAACATTAGAAAAGACCACATGGCCTATCTAGTCTGTTCTTCCATATCAACAACTACAACAGTTCCCTTTTTACCTTTAGAGATCCTCTTTGTTTGTCCCATGCTTTTTTGAATTCAGTTACTGTCCTCATCACTAGAGACTCCACTTTCATTCTGCCACAAGTAATCAGCATTCTAAACAAAGCTATAACAGTCAAGGATAAAGTGAGGTACCTGGGCATTACCATGGATAAAGCTGTGAACCTAAAACCTCACATTACTAAAACTGTAGCAAGAGCCTACAACCGATTAAGGATCATCAGAAAGCTCAAACCAATCCTTAACAAAGACCACTTCCACACAGTTTGCCAAGCACTCGTCACTCCACTGCTTGACTATGTAAAATCATTATACCAAGGCCTCCCCCAGCAGACTATTCACCCACTTCAAATGGTGCAGAACACTACAGCAAGCATCATCACGGGCACTGCAAGATCAGAATACATCACCCCAGCCTTAAAACAACTACACTAGCATTCAATAATTGCAAGGGATGAAGTTAGGGTGCCCCACACTCCAAATCAAAGCACCTGAAGTGGTTCAATGCAGGCTACAAGCATCTTTCATGTTTGCTCTTTCACTTTCACTTTCATTTTCAGACTTTCACTTTCACTTTCATTTTCACTCTTTCAATTTATTACGGTTTTACTTTCACTTTCATTTTTATGGTTTGACTTTCACTTTCATTTTCACGCTTTTGCTTTCATTTTCACGCTTTCACTTTCATTTCCATGCTTTAACTTTCATTTTCACGCATTCACTTACACCTTCAAACTTTCAGTTTCACTTTCATTTTCATGATTTTAATTTCACTTTCTTTATTATGGTTTTACTTTCACTTTCATTTTCATGCTTTCACTTTCACACTTTCACTTTTATTTTCACACTTTCAATTTCATTTTCAAGCTTTCATTTTCACTTTCATACTTTCACTTTCATTTTACTGTTTTCACTTTCATTTTCACATTCACTTTCATTTTCATTTTAGCACTTTCACATTCATTTCCACGCTTTCATTTTCACACTTTCAATTTCATTTTCATGCTTTCACTTTCACTTTCATTTTCACACTTTCACTTTCACACTTTCATGCTTTCACTTCCATTTCACACTTTCACTCAGTCACTTTCACTCTTATTTGCACTTTCATTTTCACACTTTCACTTTCACTCTTTCACTTTCATTTTCACACTCAGTTTCACTTTCATTTTCATGCTTTCATATTCATTTTCTCTCACTTTCACATACTTTCACTTACATGCTTTCACATTCGTTTTCACACTTTCACTTTCATTCTTTCACGTTTACTTTCATTTTCACACATTCACTATCATTTTCATGCTTTCGCTTTTGCTTTCATTTTTACACTTTCAGTTGCACACTTTCATTTTCACACTTTCTCTTTCACTTTTATTATCATGCTTTCACTTTCATACTTTTAATTTCACTTATATTTTCATGCTTTCACTTTCATTTTCTCTTTCACTTTCACTTTAATTTTCATGTGTTCACTTTCATTTTCACGTTCAGCTTCACTTTTATTCTCACTCTTTCACTTTCATTTTCACGCTTTCACTTTCATTGTCCTGCTTTCACTTTCATTTTTACACTTTCTTTTTAACTTTCACACTTTCACTTTCATTTTCCGGCTTTCGCTTCCAAATTTTCACTTTCATTTCATACTTTCACTTTCATTTTCTCTCACTTTCAATGTTCCACTTTCTTTTTCATTTTCACATTTTCACTTTCATTATCACACTTTCACTTTCATGCTTTCACTTCCATTTCACACTTTCACTCAGTCACTTTCACTCTTATTTTCACTTTCATTTTCACACTTTCACTTTCACTCTTTCACTTTCATTATCACACTTTCACTTTAATTGTCACACTATCATTTTCATGCTTTTACTTTCACTTTCATTTTTACACTTTCTTTTTAACTT
Organism: Ichthyophis bannanicus; assembly: GCA_033557465.1. Lineage (NCBI taxonomy): Eukaryota > Metazoa > Chordata > Amphibia > Gymnophiona > Ichthyophiidae > Ichthyophis > Ichthyophis bannanicus. The sequence goes on from CM066032.1 coordinate 666,055,407, forward strand.
TCACACTCTCACTTTCATTTTCATACTTTCACTTTCACACTTTCACTTTCATTTTAGCATTTTCATTTTCCCTCTTTCACTTTCATTTTCACACTCACTTTCACTTTCATTTTCATGCTTTCATATTCATTGTCTCTCACTTTCACATACTTTCACTTACATGCTTTCACATTCGTTTTCACACTTTCACTTTCATTCTTTCACTTTTACTTTCATTTTCACACATTCACTATCATTTTCATGCTTTCGCTATTGCTTTCATTTTTACACTTTCAGTGGCACACTCATTTTCACACTTTCTCTTTCACTTTTATTATCATGCTTTCACTTTCCTTTTCACACTTTTATTTTCACTTTCATTTTCATGTGTTCACTTTCATTTTCACATTCAGCTTCACTTTTATTCTCACTCTTTCACTTTCATTTTCACGCTTTCACTTTCATTTTCCTGCTTTCACTTCCAAATTTTCACTTTCATTTCATACTTTCACTTTCATTTTCATGCTTTCACTTTCATTTTCACACTTTCACTTTCATTTTCTCTCACTTTCAATGTTCCACTTTCTTTTTAATTTTCACATTTTCACTTTCATTATCACACTTTCACTTTAATTGTCACACTATCATTTTCATGCTTTTACTTTCACTTTCATTTTTACACTTTCTTTTTAACTTTCACACTCTCACTTTCATTTTCATACTTTCACTTTCACACTTTCACTTTCATTTTAGCATTTTCATTTTCCCTCTTTCACTTTCATTTTCACTCTATCACTTTTGTTGTCACACTTTCACCTTCATTTTCACGCTTTTACTTTCACTTTCATTTTAATGCTTTCACTTTCATTTTCACACTTTCACATTCACATTCACACTTTCACTTTCATTTTCACACTTTCACTTTCATTTTCATGCTTTCACTTCCATTTTCACACTTTCATACTTCCACTTTCACACTTTCACTTTCACTTTTAGTAACATTAGAAACAGCCACACTTTTAAGCCACACATCAATGATAAGTGGAAGAAGTGGGCAGAACAAAATCAATGCAAAATACATGCAAACCTTGGACATTGTGGCCATTACAGAAACATGGTTTAATGAATTGTATGATTGGGATATAACCATAGCTGGCTATAATCTATTCAGAAGAGACAAAGAAAGTGGAAAAGGAGGAGGAAGAGGAGTAGCCTTGTAGGTCAAAAGCAAAATTAAAGCTACTGAAATGCAGGGGGAATGGGGAAAAGAAGAAGCGCTCTGGACTGTGTTGGAAAGAGGAGATGGCATTGTCATCCATACTGATATAGTCTACAGACCTCCAACTCAAATCAAAGAAATAGATAGCGAATTGATTATAGATATTGCCAAGATAGCCACAAGGGGAAAGTGATAATATTGGATGAGTTTACCAGATGTGGATTGGATTACTCTTTCTGCAAATCTGGAAAGAAGCAAAAAAAATTGTGGATGCTATCCAAGAAGCGTCACTTTCACTTTCATGCTTTCATGTGTTCACTTTCATTTTAATTTTCACACTTTCACTTTCATTTTCACACCTTCACTTTCATTTTCATGCTTTCACTTTCACTGTTATTTTCACACTTTCAATTTCTTTTTCATGCTTTCACTTTCACACTTTAACTTTCAATTTCACACTTTCACTTTAAGTTCACACTTTCACTTTAAGTTCCATGCTTTCACTTTCACTTTCATTTTCACACTTTCAGTTTTTCTTTCATTTTAACACTTTCACTTTAAATTTCACACTTTCACTTTCATTTTCAAGCTTTCACTTTCATTTTCACTCTTTCACTTTCAGTTTCATTTTCTCACTTTCACTTTCATTGGCACACTTTCACTTTCATTTTTACGCTTTCAGTTCACTTTCATTTTAATGCTTTCACTCTCATTTTAACACTTTCACATACACATTCATTTTTACACTTTCATGCTTTCACTTTCATTTTCATGCTTCCACTTTCACTTTCATAACATCCGTTATCAGATTACTGAATGTCAGATCATAAGAACATAAGATATGCCATACTGGGTCAGACCAAGGTCCATCAAGCCCAGTATTCTGTTTCCAACAGTGGCCAATCTAGGTCATATGTACCTAGCAGTTTCCCCAAGAGACACAAGTTCCACAATGCTTGTACTGGGTCAAGCATTGATATCTTCGGTCACTTCTTAATAACGGTTTATGGACCTTTCCTCCAGGAACCTGTCCAAACCTTTTTTAAACCCAGCTACACTAACAGCCTTTACTACATCCTCCGGTAAAAAATTCCAGAGTTTGATTACACGTTGAGTGAAAAAAAATTTCTTTTATTAGTCTTAAATAGTTTACCCTGTAACTTCATTGCATGTCCCCTAGTCTTTCTATATTCTGATAAGGTAAACAATCGATCAACGTTTACCCGTTCCACTCCGTTCATTAATTTATAGACTTCTATCATATCTCCCCTCAGCCGTTTCTTTTCCAGGTTAAAGAGCCCTAACCTTTTTAGCCTTTCTTCATAGGAGTATCCTTCCATCCCCTTTACCATTTTGGTGGCTCTTCTCTGAACCTTTTCTAAAATTGCTATATCCTTTTTAAGATACGGCGACCAGAATTGCACACAATATTCAAGGTGCGGTCTCACCATGGAACAATATAGAGGCATTATAATATCTTTTGTTTTATTTTCCATTCCTTTCCTTATCATACCTAGCATTCTATTTGCTCTCTTGGCCGCCGCTGCACACTGGGCCGAGGGTTTTAACATGGTATCAACAATGACACCTAAATCTTTTTCCTGGGTGGTGGTTCCTAATGTGGAACGTTGCATCGTGTAACCATAGTTTGGGTTGTTCTTCCCTAGGTGCATAACCTTGCACTTGTCCACATTAAATTTCCTCTGCCATTTTGATGCCCAGTCTTCCAATTTATCAAGATCCTCTTGCAATTTTTCACAATCCTCTTGGGTTTTAACAACTTTAAATAGTTTTGTGTCATCTGCAAATTTGATCACCTCACTCGTTATTCCACTTTCCAGGTCATTTATGAATATGTCAAAAAGCAGCGGACCCAGCACAGATCCCTGGGGTACACCACTATTCACCTTTCTCCATTGGGAAAATTGGCCATTTAGCCCTACCCTCTGCTTTCTATCTTTTAACCAGTTCCTGATCCACAATAGTACACTGCCTCCTATCCCATGACTCTTTAGTTTTGCCAAAAGTCTCTGATGAGGGACCTTGTCAAAGGCTTTCTGAAAGTCCAGATACACAATATCAACCGACTCACCTTTGTCCACCTGTTTATTCACTCCTTCAAAAAAACATAACAGATTAGTAAGACAAGATCTTCCTTGTCTAAAGCCATGTTGGCTGTCTCCCATTAGGTTGTGACTATCTACATGCTGAGTAGTTTTATTCTTTATGATGGTTTCTACCATTTTTCCCGGCACTGACGTCAGGCTCACCGGTCTGTAGTTTCCCGGGTCACCCCTGGAACCCTTTTTAAAAATTGGTGTTACATTGGCGATCCTCCAATCTTCAGGTATTAGAGATGATTTTAATGATAGTTCACAGATTACTGATACCAGGTCTGCAATCTCATATTTCAGTTCTTTCAACACCCTTGGATGTATACCATCTGGCCCAGGTGATTTGCTACTCTTCAGTTTATCTAATAGTTGTAAGACATCTTCCCGATGTATCGATATTTTCTTCAATTCTTCCGCACCTTTAAATACCACTTCAGTCATGGGTAACATCCCGACATCTTCCTCAGTAAAGACCGAAGCAAAGAATTCATTCAGTCTCTCTGCTATCGCCTTGTTGCCTCTTAGTGCTCCTTTAACCCCTTTATCATCTAATGGACCAACTGACTCTCTCACAGGTTTTTTGCTACGAATGTACTTGAAAAGGTCTTTATTTCGCCTTTTTTCTTCTGCAGCAAGCTTCTTCTCAAATTCTCTCTTTGCCTGCCTTATCAATGCCTTGCATTTGACTTGCCAGTGCTTGTGCTGTTTCCAGGTTTCGTCGTTTGGCTCTTTTTTCCATTTCCTGAAAAATGCTTTTTTTGGCAACAACAGCCTCTCTGACCTCACCTTTAAACCATGCTGGCAGTTTTTTGGACTTCCTTCCACTTTTCTTAAAGCGTGGAATACAGCTGGTCTGGGCTTCCAAGATAGTATTTTTCAACAACACCCAAGCTTGATGTACGTCTTTAACCTTTGCAACTGCTCCTTTTAGTTTTTTCTTAACTGTTTTCCTCATTTTATCATAGTCTCCCTTTCGAAAGTTAAAAGGTAGTACTGTGGATTTACTTACTATCCCTCCTCCACTAATTAAATCAAAGGCGATCATGCTATGATCACTATTGCCAAGTGGCCCCAACACCCTTATCTCTTGCACTAGATCTGGTGTTCCACTAAGGACTAGGTATAATATGGCTTCCCCTCTGGTCGGTTCATGAACCAGCTGCTCCAAGAAGCAGTCATTTATTTCATCTAGGAACTTTATCTCCCTAGCATGTCCTGACGTGACACTGACCCAGTCGATACCGGGGTAATTGAAATCATCCATTATAATTACTGTGCTGTAATATTTGTTAGCTTCCTTGATTTCTTTGAGCATTTTATCATCCATTTGATCATTCTGGCCAGGTGCTCGATAGTACACCCCCACTGCCATTGCCTTCCCCCTTTTATATGGAATTTCAATCCATATAGATTCTACAGCAGATTTTGTTTCCTGCACAACTTTAATCCTTTCTGAGTCAATGCCCTCTCTAACGTAGAGCGCAACCCCTCCACCAATTTGATCAGCTCTATCATTAGGATATAGTTTGTACCCAGGTATCACAGTGTCCCACTGGTTGTCCTCCTTCCACCATGTCTCTGATATTCCAATCATATCTAACCTTTCATTTAGTGCTATATATTCTAACTCTCCCATCTTATTCTTTAGAGGTCTAGCATTTGCATACAAGCATTTTAGAGAATGTATTTTATTCATGTTAAATTGGCTATAGTTAGACATGGGTAAATTGGGATCTTTAAGCTCTGTCTGCTCCATACTTGAGGGCATTTGGGCTACTTTACTCTTTTGTGGAACCTCTCTGCTTTTGGTAGTATCCTTCAAGGATACATTCTTCTGAACCATCCGCTCTTGGGCGACTGTCGGATTTCTCCTAATATCTAGTTTAAAAGCTGCTCTATCTCCTTTTTAAAGGTTAATGCCAGCAGCCTGGTTCCTTCCCGGTTAAGGTGAAGCCCATCCCTTGGGAAGAGCCCCTCCTTTCCCCAGAATGTTCCCCAGTTCCTAACAAATCCAAAACCCTCATCTCTGCACCATTGTCTCATCCACGCATTGAGATTCTGGAGCTTTGCCTGCCTTTTGGGTCCTGCGCGTGGAACAGGAAGCATTTCGGAGAACGCTACCATGGATCAATCAGAAACAAACCGAATACTATACAAGACCTAATTCTGGATCATAAACTGGACATAAACTGCATCACCAAGACCTGGCTTGATGACTCTGACCAGGGTATTTTAAACCAAGTCACTCAATCAGACTTCTCGGCATTCAACTGCATCAGAACACAAAAGAAAGGAGGAGGAACCCTGATATTAGCCAGAAAAGATTCAAATTGATCTCTATCAGTAACTTGACCGAGACCAGCACAATCAACATATCTAATACCTCAGCATCTGCCTCACCTACAGGCCACTTAGTTCTACAGCTGAACATCTCTCCATGGTGTTAGAAGTAATATGCACACAGAGAAGACAGCATAAACCTCTCATTGTACTAGGAGACTATAACCTAACCTCCACATCTACTAAAGAAGCTACAGCATTCCTTAAGGCCATGGAATCACTAAATTACCACCAGACAAATGACACACCAGCATGGTACCACTTCAGACTTAGTCTTTATTCCAACGCAACTGGTAGAACAGTGCAAAGTCACAGACCCAGCAATCACTCCAGCCCCATGGTCATACCATCATGTAATTGCCTTTTCTTTGATCTTGGATAACCCCACCCAATTCACGGAGGAAGATAACAAAGCCAGACAATTCCGAGCATTCAACAAAGATGCTTTTCTAAAGGAAATAATTCCACAGCTACAGCAGGAGTGCAACACCCTCAATATAACCATAGAGGAATGGAACTGCATAATAGCTGAGGCAGCATCAGCTCCTAGCAGAGAAGCACCACATGCGCACAGGAAATCCAATGCTCCCTGGTTTTCAAATGATATCAGGGATGCTAAACGCATACTCCGACGTCTGGAGAGGAAATGGAGGTGAGACAAGTCACAGGGCTCTAGGGCCCAATACAGATCCATGCAATTGGAATACAACCGTCTGATCAATGAACACAAGCAACAGCACCATACCAACTTAATCATGAGATCAGCCAACAAACCAAGGGAACTATTTAACATTGTACAGAAGCTCACCAAAGACATCACCCACCACTGCACTCACCACCTGGACCCACACGAATTTGTAGGCTACATAAAGACAAAGTACACCACCCAAACAAGCATCCCTCTCCCCCAGACCTACAACCACAGAATGATGGAACCTCAGCAAACCTGGGAGGACTTTAGCATACCATCAACACAGCAAATAGAAGACATAGTGAATGACCTTAACACAATGACCTCGCCATCTGACCCATGCCCAGTGGCATGGATCAAAACCACTAGAAGCCAAATAGCCCACTACCTTCACAATATCATTAAGGAATCCCTCCAGCAAGGACATATGTCACAATCCCTGAAGCAAGCCATGATATGGCCAATCCTCAAGAGCACCACGCTAAGACCCTCTGAACCAAAATCCTACTGCCCTATCTTCAGCCTACCATTCCTTACAAAAACCATTGAGAAGACAATGCAAAGACAACTACAGGACTATACAGATTTGAATGCCCCACTAGACACCCACCAGCATGGCTTTAAAACGCAGCACAATGTGGAAACTCTGCTCACATCCCTCTTCAACAATCTCCTAAAAGGCATAGTTAACATAACGGATTCCTGCTAGTGTTCATGGAAATCCCAGCCGTTTTTGACACAGTGTCCCATACCATTATGCTGCAACGCCTACAGCAGATCAGAATAAGTAAGAACATCCTAAAATGGTTTTACATCCACTTGGAAGAAAGGATGCAGCAAGCCAAATGTGCACAAAAGAAATCACTGCAGTTCCCCATCATGCAAGGTATACCACAAGGTTCAGCACTATCATCTACACTCTTTAATATATACATTCAACCCATATGCAATGCCATCAAATGCCACAAGCTACATTACCATCTCTATTCCAACGATATCATGGTATATGCCCCAATCAACCTACAATCACCTGACATGACAACGATGACAAAATGCCTTGAAGACATGAGCACATGGCTCACCACTAACAACCTGACTGTCAACTCTGATAAAACAGAGGCTATGTTAGAAACATAGAAACACAGAAATATGACGTTAGAAAAAGACCACATGGCCTATCTAGTCTGTCCTTCCATATCAACAACTACAACAGTTCCCTTTTTACCTTTAGAGATCCTCTGTGTTTGTCCCATGCTTTTTTGAATTCAGTTACTGTCCTCATCACTAGAGACTCCACTTTCATTCTGCCACAAGTAATCAGCATTCTAAACAAAGCTATAACAGTCAAGGATGAAGTGAGGTACCTGGGCATTACCCTGGATAAAGCTATGAACCTAAAACCTCACATTACTAAAACTATATCAAGAGCCTACAACCGATTAAGGATCATCAGAAAGCTCAAACCAATCCTTAACAAAGACCACTTCCACACAGTTTGCCAAGCACTCGTCACTCCACTGCTTGACTATGTAAAATCATTATACCAAGGCCTCCCACAGCAGACTATTCACCCACTTCAAATGGTGCAGAACACTACAGCAAGCATCATAACGGGCACTGCAAGATCGCAATACATCACCCCAGCCTTAAAACAACTACACTAGCATTCAATAATTGCAAGGGATCAAGTTAGGGTGCCCCACACTCCAAATCAAAGCACCTGAAGTAGTTCAACGCAGGCTACAAGCATCTTTCATGTTTGCTCTTTCACTTTCACTTTCATTTTCAGACTTTCACTTTCACTTTCATTTTCACTCTTTCACTTTCATTTTCATTTTCACACTTTCACTTTCTTTATTACGGTTTTACTTTCACTTTTATTTTCACGCTTTTGCTTTCATTTTCATTTTCACACTTTCACTTTCATTTCCATGCTTCCACTTTCATTTTCACGCATTCACTTACACCTTCACACTTTCAGTTTCACTTTCATTTTCACGCTTTTAATTTCACTTTCTTTATTATGGTTTTACTTTCACTTTCATTTTCATGCTTTCACTTTCACACTTTCACTTTTATTTTCACACTTTCAATTTCATTTTCACTTTCATACTTTCACTTTCATTTTACTGTTTTCACTTTCATTTTCATGGTTTCACTTTCATTTTCATTTTCGCATTCACTTTCACTTTCATTTTAACACTTTCACATTCATTTCCACGCTTTCATTTTCATTTTCACACATTCATTTTCATTTTAATGCTTTCACTTTGATGTTCACACTTTCACTTTAATTGTAATGCCTTCACTTTCATTTTCACACTTTCACTTTCACACTTTCATGCTTTCACTTCCATTTCACACTTTCACTCTTTTATTTTCACTTTCATTTTCACACTTTCACTCTTTCACTTTCAATTTCACACTTTCACTTTAAGTTCCATGCGTTCACGTTCACTTTCATTTTCACACTTTCAGTTTTTCTTTCATTTTACCACTTTCACTTTAAATTTCACACTTTCACTTTCATTGTCATGCTTTCACTTTCATTTTCACACTTTCACTTTTCCTTTCATTTTAACACCTTCGCTTTAAATTTCACACTTTCACTTTTACCATCACACGTTCACTTTTTCATTTTCAAGCTTTCATTTTCACTTTCACTTTCAGTTTCATTTTCTCACTTTCACTTTCATTTGCACACTTTCACTTTCATTTTTACGCTTTCACGTTCACTTTCATTTTAATGCTTTCACTCTCATTTTAACACTTTCACATACACATTCATTTCTACACTTTCATGCTTTCACTTTCATTTTCATGCTTCCACTTTCACTTTCATAGCATCCGCTATCAGATGTGCATTACTGAACGCCAGATCAATCAGAAACAAACTGAATACTATACAAGACCTAATTCTGGATCATAAACTGGATATAAACTGCATCGCCAAGACCTGGCTTGATGACTCTGGCCAGGGTATTTTAAACCAAGTCACTCCATCAGACTTCTCGGCATTCAACTGCATCAGAACACACAAGAAAGGAGGAGGAACCCTGATATTAGCAAGAAAAGATTCAAATTGATCTCTATCAGTAACTTGACCCAGACCAGCACAATCAACATATCTAATACCTGAGCATGCGCCTCACCTACAGGCCACTTAGTTCTACAGCTGAACATCTCTCCATGGTGTTAGAATCAATGTGCACACAGAGAAGACAGCATAAACCTCTCATTGTACTAGGAGACTATAACCTAACCTCCACATCTACTAAAGAAGTTACAGCATTCCTTAAGGCCATGGAATCACTAAATTACCACCAGAAAAACGACACACCAGCATGGTACCACTTCAGACTTAGTCTTTATTCCAACGCAACTGGTAGAACAGTGCAAAGTCACAGACCCAGCAATCACTCCAGCCCAATGGTCAGACCATCATGTAATTACCTTTTCTTTGATCTTGGATAAGCCCCACCCAACTCACAGAGGAAGATAACAAAGCCAGACAATTCAGAGCATTCAACAAAGATGCTTTTCTAAAGGAAATAATTCCACAGCTACAGCAGAAGTGCAACACCCTCGATATAACCATAGAGGAATGGAACTGCATAATAGCTGCGGCAGCATCAGCTCCTATCAGAGAAGCACCACATGCGCACAGGAAATCCAATGCTCCCTGGTTTTAAAATGATATCAGGGACGCTAAACGCATACTCCAAAGTCTGGAGAGGAAATGAAGGTGAGACAATTCACAGGGCTCTAGGGCCCAATACAGATCCAAGCAATTGGAATACAACCATCTGATCAATGAGCGCAAGCAACAGCACCATACCAACTTAATCGTGAGATCAGCCAACAAACCAAGGGAGCTATTTAACATTGTACAGAAGCTCACCAAAGACACCACCCAGCACTGCACCCACCACCTGGACCCACAAGAATTTGTAGGCTACATAAAGACAAAGTACACCACCCAAACAAGCATCCCTCTCCCCCAGACCTACAAACCCAGAATGATGGAACTTCAGCAAACCTGGGAGGACTTTAGCATACCATCAATACAGCAAATAGAAGACATAGTGAATGACCTTAACACAACGACCTCGCCATCTGACCCATGCCCAGTGGCATAGATCAAAACCACTAGAAGCCAAGTAGCCCACTACCTTCACAATATCATTAAGGAATCCCTCCAGCAAGGACATATGTCACAATCCCTGAAGCAAGCCATGATACAGCCAATCCTCAAGAGCACCACGCTAAGCCCCTCTGAACCAAAATCCTACTGCCCTATCTTCAGCCTACCATTCCTTACAAAAATCATTGAGAAGACAATGCAAAGACAACTACAGGACTATATAGATTCGAATGCCCCACTAGACACCCACCAGCATGGCTTTAAAACGCAGCACAATGTGGAAACTCTGCTCACATCCCTCTTTGACAATCTCCTAAAAGGCATAGTTAACATAACGGATTGCTGCTAGTGTTCATGGAAATCCCAGCCGTTTTTGACACAGTGTCCCATACCATAATGCTGCAACACCTACAGCAGATCAGAATAAGTAAGAACATCCTAAAATGGTTTTACATCCTACTTGGAAGAAAGGACGCAGCAAGCCAAATGTGCACAAAAGAAATCACTGCAGTTCCCCATCATGCAAGGAATACCACAAGGTTCAGTACTATCATCTACACTCTTTAATATATACATTCAACCCATATGCAATGCCATCAAATGCCACAAGCTACATTACCACCTCTATGCCGAAGATATCATGGTATATGCCCCAATCAACCTACAATCACCTGACATGACAATGATGACAAAATGCTTTGAAGTCATGAGCACATGGCTCACCACTAACAACCTGACGGTCAACTTTGATAAAACAGAGGCTATGTTAGAAACATAGAAACACAGAAATATAAAGTTAGAAAAAGACCACATGGCCTATCTAGTCTGTCCTTCCATATCAACAACTACAACAGTTCCCTTTTTACCTTTAGAGATCCTCTTTGTTTGTCCCATGCTTTTTTGAATTCAGTTACTGTCCTCATCACTAGAGACTCCACTTTCATTCTGCCACAAGTAATCAGCATTTTAAACAAAGCTATAACAGTCAAGGATGAAGTGAGGTACCTGGGCATTACCATGGATAAAGCTGTGAACCTAAACCCTCACATTACTAAAACTGTAGCAAGAGCCTACAACCGATTAAGGATCATCAGAAAGCTCAAACCAATCCTTAACAAAGACCACATCCACACAGTTTGCCAAGCACTCGTCACTCCACTGCTTGACTATGTAAAATCATTATACCAAGGCCTCCCCCAGAAGACTATTCACCCACTTCAAATGGTGCAGAACACTACAGCAAGCATCATCACGGGCACTGCAAGATCAGAATACATCACCCCAGCCTTAAAACAACTACACCAGCATTCAATAATTGCAAGGGATCAAGTTAGGGTGCCCCACACTCCAAATCAAAGCATCTGAAGTGGTTCAATGCAGGCTACAAGCATCTTTCATGTTTGCTCTTTCACTTTCACTTTCATTTTCAGACTTTCACTTTCATTTTCACACTTTCACTTTATTACGGTTTTACTTTCACTTTCATTTTCACGCTTTTGCTTTCCTTTTCACGCTTTCACTTTCATTTCCATGCTTTCACTTTCATTTTCACGCATTCACTTACACCTTCACACTTTCAGTTTCACTTTCATTTTCATGATTTTAATTTCACTTTCTTTATTACGGTTTTACTTTCACTTTCATTTTCATGCTTTCACTTTCACACTTTCACTTTTATTTTCACACTTTCACTTTCATACTTTCACTTTCATTTTACTGTTTTTACTTTCATTTTCATGGTTTCACTTTCATTTTCATTTTCACATTCACTTTCACTTTCATTTTAGCACTTTCACATTCATTTCCACGCTTTCATTTTCATTTTCACACTTTCAATTTCATTTTCATGCTTTCACTTTCACTTTCATTTTCACACTTTCACTTTCACACTTTCATGCTTTCACTTCCATTTCACACTTTCACTCAGTCACTTTCACTCTTATTTTCACTTTCATTTTCACACTTTCACTTTCATTTTCACACTCACTTTCACTTTCATTTTCATGCTTTCAGATTCATTTTCTCTCACTTTCACATACTTTCACTTACATGCTTTCACATTCGTTTTCACACTTTCACTTTCATTCTTTCACTTTTACTTTCATTTTCACACATTCACTATCATTTTCATGCTTTCGCTTTTGCTTTCATTTTTACACTTTCAGTTGCACACTTTCATTTTCACACTTTCTCTTTCAGTTTTATTATCATGCTTTCACTTTCCTTTTCACACTTTTATTTTCACTTTCATTTTCATGCTTTCACTTTCATTTTCTCTTTCACTTTCACTTTCATGTGTTCACTTTCATTTTCACGTTCAGCTTCACTTTTATTCTTACTCTTTCACTTTCATTTTCACGCTTTCACTTTCATTTTCCTGCTTTCACTTTCATTTTTACACTTTCTTTTTAACTTTCACACTTTCACTTTCATTTTTCGGCTTTCACTTTCAAATTTTCACTTTCATTTCATGCTGTCACTTTCATTTTCATGCTTTCACTTTCATTTTCACACTTTCACTTTCATTTTCTCTCACTTTCAAGGTTCCACTTTCTTTTTCATTTTCACATTTTCACTTTCATTATCACACTTTCACTTCAATTTTCACACTATCATTTTCATGCTTTTACTTACTTTCATTTTTACACTTTCTTTTTAACTTTCACACTCACTTTCATTTTCATACTTTCACTTTCACACTTTCACTTTTAACATTTTCATTTTCACTCTTACACTTTCTTTTTCACTTTATCACTTTTCTTTTCACACTTTCACCTTCATTTTCACGCTTTTACTTTCACTTTCATTTTAATGCTTTCACTTTCATTTTCACACTTTCACATTCACATTCATATTCACGCTTTCACTTTCATTTTCACACTTTCACTTTTATTTTCATGCTTTCACTTCCATTTTCACACTTTCATACTTCCACTTTCACACTTTCACTTTTAGTAACATTAGAAACAGCCACACTTTTAGCCACACATCAATGATAAGTGGAAGAAGTGGGCAGAACAAAATCAATGCAAAATACATGCAAACCTTGGACATTGTGGCCATTACAGAAACATGGTTTAATGAATTGTATGATTGGGATATAACCATAGCTGGCTATAATCTATTCAGAAGAGACAGAGAAAGTGGAAAAGGAGGAGGAAGAGGAGGAAGAGGAGTAGCCTTGTAGGTCAAAAGCAAAATTAAAGCTACTGAAATGCAGGGGGAATGGGGAAAAGAAGAAGTGCTCTGGACTGTGTTGGAAAGAGGAGATGGCATTGTCATCCATACTGCTATAGTCTACAGACCTCCAACTCAAATCAAAGAAATAGTTAATGAATTGATTATAGACTAGGTATAATATGGCTTCCCCTCTGGTCGGTTCATGAACCAGCTGCTCCAAGAAGCAGTCATTTATTTCATCTAGGAACTTTATCTCCCTAGCATGTCCTGACGTGACACTGACCCAGTCGATACCGGGGTAATTGAAATCATCCATTATTATTACTGTGCTGTAACATTTGTTAGCTTCCTTGATTTCTTTGAGCATTTTATCATCCATTTGGTCATTCTGGCCAGGTGCTCAATAGTACACCCCCACTGCCATTGCCTTCCCCCTTTTATATGGAATTTCAATCCATATAGATTCTACAGCAGATTTTGTTTCCTGCAAAACTTTAATCCTTTCTGAGTCAAAGCCCTCTCTAACATAGAGCGCAACCCCTCCACCAATTTGATCAGCTCTATCATTAGGATATAGTTTGTACCCAGGTATCACAGTGTCCCACTGGTTGTCCTCCTTCCACCATGTCTCTGATATTCCAATCATATCTAACCTTTCATTTAGTGCTATATATTCTAACTCTCCCATCTTATTCTTTAGACTTCTAGCATTTGCATACAAGCATTTTAGAGAATGTATTTTATTCATGTTAAATTGGCTATAGTTAGACATGGGTAAATTGGGATCTTTAAGCTCTGTCTGCTCCATACTTGAGGGCATTTGGGCTACTTTACTCTTTTGTGGAACCTCTCTGTTTTTGGTAGTAACCTTCAAGGATACATTCTTCTGAACCATCCGCTCTTGGGCGACTGTTGGCTTTCTCCTAATATCTAGTTTAAAAGCTGCTCTATATCCTTTTTAAAGGTTAATGCCAGCAGCCTGGTTCCTTCCCGGTTAAGGTGAAGCCCATCCCTTGGGAAGAGCCCTCTCCTTTCCCCAGAATGTTCCCCAGTTCCTAACAAATCCAAAACCCTCATCTCTGCACCATTGTCTCATCCACGCATTGAGACTCCGGAGCTCTGCCTGCCTTTTGGGTCCTGCGCATGGAACAGGAAGCATTTTGGAGAACGCTACCATGGATCAATCAGAAACAAACCGAATACTATACAAGACCTAATTCTGGATCATAAACTGGACATAAACTGCATCACCAAGACCTGGCTTGATGACTATGACCAGGGTATTTTAAACCAAGTCACTTCATCAGACTTCTCGGCATTCAGAACACTACAGCAAGCATCATCACGGGCACTGCAAGATCGGAATACATCACCCCAGCCTTAAAACAACTACACTAGCATTCAATAATTGCAAGGGATCAAGTTAGGGTGCCCCACACTTCAAATCAAAGCACCTGAAGTGTTTCAACGCAGGCTTCAAGCATATTTCATGTTTGCTCTTTCACTTTCCCTTTCATTTTCAGACTTTCACTTTCTTTATTACAGTTTTACTTTCACTTTTATTTTTACGGTTTTACTTTCACTTTCATTTTCACGCTTTTGCTTTCATTTTGACGCTTTCACTTTCATTGACACACTTTCACTTTCATTTCCATGCTTTCACTTTCATTTTCACGCATTCACTTACACCTTCACACTTTCCGTTTCACTTTCATTTTCACGCTTTTCATTTCACTTTCTTTATTACGGTTTTACTTTCACTTTCATTTTCATGCTTTCACTTTCACCTTTATTTTCACACATTCATTTTCATTTTCATGCTTTCATTTTCACTTTCATTTTACTGTTTTCACTTTCATTTTCACATTCACTTTCATTTTCATGGTTTCACTTTCATTTTCATTTGCACATTCACTTTCACTTTCATTTTAACACTTTCACATTCATTTCCACGCTTTCATTTTCATTTTCACACTTTCAATTTCATTTTCATGTTTTCACTTTCACTTTTATTTTCACATATTCATTTTCATTTTAATGCTTTCACTTTGGTTTTCACACTTTCACTTTCATTGTAATGCTTTCACTTTCACTTTCATTTTCACACTTTCACTTTCACACTTTCATGCTTTCACCTCCATTTTCACACTTTCACTTAGTCACTTTCACTCTTTTATTTTCACTTTCATTTTCACTTTCACTTTCACTTTCATATTCACACTTTCACTTTCATTTTCATGCTTTCATTTTCATTTTCTCTTTCACATACTTTCACTTATATGCTTTCACATTTGTTTTCACACTTTCACTTTCATTCTTTCACTTTCACTTTCATGCTTTTGCTTTTGCTTTCATTTTTACACTTTCACTTGCACACTCATTTTCACACTTTCTCTTGCACTTTTATTATCATGCTTTCACTTTCCTTTTCACACTTTTTCTTTCACTTTCATTTTCAAGCTTTCACTTTCATTTTCTCTCTTTCACTTTCATTTTCATGTTTTCACTTTCATTTTCACATTCAGCTTCACTTTTAATCTCACACTTTCACTTTCATGCTTTCACTTCCATTTTCACACTTTCATACTTCCACTTTCACATTTTCACTTTTAATAACATCAGAAACAGCCGCACTTTTAAGCCACACATCAATGACAAATGGGAAGAAGTGGGCAGAACAAAATCAATGCAAAATACATGCAAACCTTGGACATTGTGGCCATTACAGAAACATGGTTTAATGAATTGTATGATTGGGATATAACCATAGCTGGCTATAATCTATTCAGAAGAGACAGAGAAAGTGGAAAAGGAGGAGGAAGAGGAGTAGCCTTGTAGGTCAAAAGCAAAATTAAAGCTACTGAAATGCAGGGGGAATGGGGAAAAGAAGTGCTCTGGACTGTGTTGGAAAGAGGAGATGGCATTGTCATCCATACTGCTATAGTCTACAGACCTCCAACTCAAATCAAAGAAATAGTTAATGAATTGATTATAGATATTGCCAAGATAGCCACAAGGGGAAAGTGATCATATTGGATGACTTTACCGGATGTGGATTGGATTACTCTTTCTGCAAATCTGGAAAGAAGCAAAAAAGAATTGTGGATGCTTCCCAAGAAGCGTCACTTTCACTTTCATTTTAATTTTCACACTTTCACTTTCATTTTCACACCTTCACTTTCATTTTCATGCTTTCACTTTCACTGTTATTTTCACACTTTCAAGTTCTTTTTCATGCTTTCACTTTCACGCTTTCACTTTCAATTTCCATGCTTTCACTTTAAGTTCCATGCTTTCACTTTCACTTTCATTTTCACACTTTCAGTTTTTCTTTCATTTTAACACTTTCACTTTAAATTTCACACTTTCACTTTCATTGTCATGCTTTCACTTTCATTTTCACACTTTCACTTTTCCTTTCATTTTAACACCTTCACTTTAAATTTCACACTTTCACTTTTACCTTCACACGTTCACTTTTTCATTTTCAAGCTTTCACTTTCATTTTCACTCTTTCACTTTCAGTTCATTTTCTCACTTTCACTTTCGTTTGCACACTTTCACTTTCATTTTTACACTTTCTTGTTCACTTTCATTTTAATGCTTTCACTCTCATTTTAACACTTTCACATACACATTCATTTTTACACTTTCATGCTTTCACTTTCATTTTCATGCTTCCACTTTCACTTTCATAACATCCGCTATCAGATGTGCATTACTGAATGCCAGATCAATCAGAAACAAACCAAATACTATCCAAGACCTAATTCGGGATCATAAACTGGACATAAACTGCATCACCAAGACCTGGCTTGATGACTCTGACCAGGGTATTTTAAACCAAGTCACTCCATCAGACGTCTCGGCATTCAACTGCATCAGAACACACAAGAAAGGAGGAGGAACCCTGATATTAGCCAGAAAAGATTGAAATTGACCTCTATCAGTAACTTGACCGAGACCAGCACAATCAACATATCTAATACCTCAGCATCTGCCTCACCTACAGGCCACTTAGTTCTACAGCTGAACATCTCTCCATGGTGTTAGAAGGAATATGCACACAGAGAAGACAGCATAAACCTCTCATTGTAGTAGGAGACTATAATCTAACCTCCACATCTACTAAAGAAGCTACAGCATTCCTTAAGGCCATGGAATCACTAAATTACCGCCAGACAAACGACACACCAGCACACCAACACACCAGCATGGTACCACTTCAGACTTGGGGGGATGTTTACTAAAGTGCGGTAATCGTGATTAACGCGCGTAAAGTACGTTTAACGATCGTTCGCATGTCCGAACGCACGTTCTGACGTGCTAACAATCTTTAAACGTACTTTACGCGCGTTAACCGCAGTTAACGATCGTAAACCTCCGCGACGCGTTAAAACAGCACAGAAGGTGGAGAGTGGGCGGAGAGAAGGGGTCAATGGGCGGAGAGTGGGCGGGGAGAGGCTCCCCTCACACTAACGCACTGAATTCCTGAGCTCAATTCCAACGCGAATGAAAACCTGTCGTTAAAGGCATATTAAAGGGAAGAGAAACCATTTCCGTCAGCAATGTACAGCAAAACCGGGGAAACCCACAAAACGTGAGCAATGTGATACATGTGCACAGAACAAAATTTCACATAAAACGTTAAAAATGATCACAAGAAACATTGTAAAAAGCATAATTCAGCTGGGCAACAGTGATAGCAATGGGCAACAAGGAACAACACTCCCTGGAAAGCACCAAAAAAAAAGAAATGATGTGTGGAAGGGTCTACGCTCCGCAGACCCTTTCAAAGATCATTTCATTGTAATGGAGCTGTCCTGGGAGTGTTGTGTAATGTTGCCCGATGATATCATTGTTGCCCAGCTTGGTTATGGGTGTGTGCCCCTTTTTTGAGGTCTTTTATGAGGTTTATGTGCACCTTTGTCTCCATACAAGGTAACTGAGCCCACAGTAAATTTGTGCAGAGCAGGGTTTGTGACTCGTCAGGCCGGTTTAACTAACTCCAGGGACTACACTGTCTCTGTGGCTACAGTGTGGTGCAACAGACATAGCCAGTGCCTGTAAGACCAGAGGATCACAGGTTCAAATCCCAGCTGGGGCTCCTGCCAACCCAGTCTCCATAGTTTTACCCACCACTAAACAGTGATAGTAAAGACACCCCTTTATTGCAGAGAACATACGCATGGTTCATACACCTATATTTTACCACACCAAACACAGACACCAGAAACAGGTGCATTACCAGAGCATAGTCTCGCAAATGCAGTCCTGGAGGGCACCACACCATTCAGGTCCCATGCTGCCTCTAATAAAGATGCCTGTGCTGCATATCTATGCACCACCCCCATGGTATGCAGATGTAGCTCATGCATATTTATGAGGGACAGCATGAAAACCCGAACAGTGTTTGGAACACCAGGACCGGAGTTGGGGAACTCTGCCGTAAAGCAGCAGCCAACAGGGCCAGACACACCCACACACACCCACAGGCCCCATTGGCCAATGCCTCCTGGAGAAGCAGGACATTGGGCCCTGCCTGTACCTCCCAATACTAGCAGTTGCATACCTTAGCAATGCCACCCTACACCTGGGTATATGGTACACAGCTATCAAACGTTTCCTGTGATAACTGGCAGATATCAATTCCTATGTTAAGCACAGTTTGCTGAGTGAGCTCCACCGAAACAAGCATTCTGATGTCTGCGGTGTGTGCTGCAGGTCTGGTCTCTGACAGTGCGTACCACCCTGGGGAGTGATCCCCAACAGTCTTGCGTACCATATCCATGCCTGAACTGTGCCCAGGACTGGTGTGGTGGGTATGGCTGCTGAACACCTCTATAGTTGCACAATGCTGGCATAGGTGTGGGGGTGGCTGTCTGTCAATCCAGTGTGTGGTGGCTGCAAACACCTTCCACAGCCCACACTGCCAGCAATGTTGCCAGTATTGAGCTGCCAATGTGCATAATGAGGAGCAAGGTACCATGGGTATAGGCCGGACAGGGTGGCCTGGCCAGGGTGCATCTGCACAGGGCATAGGGCAGTGACAGGCACATTTTAGTGCCCGGCCACCACCTACACAGACAGGGTGACCTCAGTATGTCCTGCTGAGAGATCACTCTCACCCTGACTGTGCAGTGACCACAGCATGACTAGGCACCCCCATAGTGCTATATAGTATTTCTCTCATGTGATAGATATGGATTTCCTTTTGGGGCCCAGTCACTGATTTATCTGCTTGCTGTGTATGCTGACATCCCAGTTCTGGGTGCATGCATCTCCATTGGGTACATGCATTATGGACTAACTAGCAGACTGTTTGCAGCTGGTATGTGTCTTGATGGAGTGGCTTGCAGGGTGCAGTGGCTGATGGCTTGCTGCAGGAGAATATCATATAGTGGTGGGGTGCAGCTTACCATATCCAGGCATAATGTCTGTCTGTGTACAGAGCTGCATTGCCTGCCCTGGGGTTGATGTTCCTCTCTACTGCCACCTTTGCAGGGAGGTAGAATGTGCATCTATTGTTAGGGGACCCTGTTTGCCACCCTTGGCGCGGGGGGGGGGGGAACATGGGCCACCTAGGGGTCCATGGGGGCTATATCTGACTGCAAGGTGTTTGTGCAGAAACTACCTATCTCACACATTAACACTGCTTTGGACCTGCGCCATGGCCTCTTTCAGCCGTGGACGGTGCTGTGGACCTGGTGCTGGGCGCCTCACTGCACCCTCAGGGTGAGCACAGTACCCGCACAATGTGACGGTGTGTAGCTACTCTGTGCCAGTACAACACACGGTCAGTACCCCCTACCAGGCCGAGGTGCTGTGGGGGTGCACATGGTCACTTCCCCCTACCAGGCCGAGGTGCTGTGGGGGTGCATTCCCCATGGTGTGTATCTGTGGACAGCTGATTTGCATGTGCAGTGCATCATGGGTGTGACTGGCACGATCCAACCCAGGGAGGATCCTGCGCCTGCTCACAGGCTCTGACAAACCATAGGCCATCACACGTACATCTGTTAGCATAATGCATAGGTGCAAGACACCCTAAAGTGTCTGTACTATAAGATGCCCACGCTGGTAAAAACACAAGTACCCACGCACGATTGTACGCACGCACCAACGCACGTAGCTATGCACGGGGCTATGCCCGTAACAGCGCACGCAGCCATGCATGCACCAACGTACATGGCTACATGCACTGCAAGAGTGTGTTTCAGTAACCACTACTGAACGTAAAGAAAAACATGCCTCCTCATTCCCTATGTGATGTCTGGGACAGCCTTTTGCGTTAGGCACACTGGGGACTCGAACCCATGCTGCCTGTAAGAGCGGTGAATACACTAACCATTGTGCTACAGCTCTGTTTCAGTGATTTGTGTCTGTACGCCTTCATACGATTAATGCTCAGTAACGCGCCACGGCGCCCTGTAACGCTCGTTAGTTTTTGGAACGCGCGTTAGTGGTTACGATGTCCCGCCCATGTCCTTTTTTGGCTTTCCTTTCACTAACGCGGCTCCTAACGCGATTTGCACTAACGCAGTTTAGTAAACATACCCCTTAGTCTTTATTCCAACGCAACTGGTAGAACAGTGCAAAGTCACAGACCCAGCAATCACTCCAGCCCCATGGTGAGACCATCATGTAATTGCCTTTTCTTTGATCTTGGATAAGCCCCACCCAACTCAAAGAGGAAGATAACAAAGCCAGACAATTCAGAGCATTCAACAAAGATGCTTTTCTAAAGGAAATAATTCCACAGCTACAGCAGGAGTGCAACACCCTCGATATAACCATAGAGGAATGGAAATGCATAACAGCTGAGGCAGCATCAGCTCCTAGCAGAGAAGCACCACATGCACACAGGAAATCCAATGCTCCCTGGTTTTCAAATGATATCAGGGACGCTAAACGCATACTCCTAAGTCTGGAGAGGAAATCAAGGTGAGACAAGTCACAGTGTTCTAGGGCCCAATACAGATCCAAGTAATTGGAATACAACTGCCTGATCAATGAGCGCAAGCAACAGCACCATACCAACTTAATCATGAGATCAGCCAACAAACCAAGGGAACTATTTAACATTGTACAGAAGCTCACCAAAGACACCACCCAGCACTGCACCCACCACCTCGACCCACAAGAATTTGTAGGTTACACAAAGACAAAGTACACCACCCAAACAAGCATCCCTCACCCCCAGACCTACAACCCCAGAATGATGGAACCTCAGCAAACCTGGGAGGACTTTAGCATACCATCAACACAGCAAATAGAAGACATAGTGAATGACCTTAACACAATGACCTCGCCATCTGACCCATGCCCAGTGGCATGGATCAAAACCACTAGAAGCCAAATAGCCCACTACCTTCACAATAACATTAAGGAATCCCTCCAGCAAGGACATATGTCACAATCCCTGAAGCAAGCCATGATATGGCCAATCCTCAAGAGCACCACGCTAAGCCCCTCTGAACCAAAATCCTACTGCCCTATCTTCAGCCTACCATTCCTTACAAAAATCATTGAGAAGACAATGCAAAGACAACTACAGGACTATATAGATTTGAATGCCCCACTAGACACCCACCAGCATGGCTTTAAAACGCAGCACAATGTGGAAACTCTGCTCACATCCCTCTTCAACAATCTCCTAAAAGGCATAGTTAACATAAAGAACGGATTCCTGCTAGTGTTCATGGAAATCTCAGCCGTTTTTGACATAGTATCCCATACCATAATGCTGCAACGCCTACAGCAGATCAGAATAAGTAAGAACATCCTAAAATGGTTTTACATCCTACTTGGAAGAAAGGACGCAGCAAGTCAAATGTGCACAAAAGAAATCACTGCAGTTCCCCATCATGCAAGGAATACCACAAGGTTCAGCACTATCATTTACACTCTTTAATATATACATTCAACCCATATGCAATGCCATCAAATGCCACAAGCTACATTACCACCTCTATGCCAACGATATCATGGTATATGCCCCAATCAACCTACAATCACCTGACATGACAACGATGACAAAATACCTTGAAGACATGAGCACATGGCTCACCACTAACAACCTGACGGTCAACTTTGATAAAACAGAGGCTATGTTAGAAACATAGAAACACAGAAATATAACGTTAGAAAAAGACCACATGGCCTATCTAGTCTGTCCTTCCATATCAACAACTACAATAGTTCCCTTTTTACCTTTAGAGATCCTCTGTGTTTGTCCCATGCTTTTTTGAATTCAGTTACTGTCCTCATCACTAGAGACTCCACTTTCATTCTGCCACAAGTAATCAGCATTCTAAACAAAGCTATAACAGTCAAGGATGAAGTGAGGTACCTGGGCATTACCCTGGATAAAGCTGTGAACCTAAAACCTCACATTACTAAAACTGTAGCAAGAGCCTACAACCGATTAAGGATCATCAGAAAGCTCAAACCAATCCTTAACAAAGACCACTTCCACACAGTTTGCCAAGCACTCGTCACTCCACTGCTTGACTATGTAAAATCATTATACCAAGGCCTCCCCCAGCAGACTATTCACCCACTTCAAATGGTGCAGAACACTACAGCAAGCATCATCACGGGCACTGCAAGATCGCAATACATCACCCCAGCCTTAAAACAACTACACTAGCATTCAATAATTGCAAGGGATCAAGTTAGGGTGCCCCACACTCCAAATCAAAGCACCTGAAGTAGTTCAACGCAGGCTACAAGCATCTTTCATGTTTGCTCTTTCACTTTCACTTTCATTTTCAGACTTTCACTTTCACTTTCATTTTCACTCTTTCACTTTCATTTTCATTTTCACACTTTCACTTTCTTTATTACGGTTTTACTTTCACTTTCATTTTCACGCTTTTGCTTTCATTTTCACGCTTTCATTTTTATTTTCACACTTTCACTTTCATTTCCATGCTTTCACTTTCATTTTCACGCATTCACTTACACCTTCACACTTTCAGTTTCACTTTCATTTTCACGCTTTTTTTTTGCCATTTTATATTTATTAGATTTTCTCATTTAACATTCAAATAGCTAAATGACAGGAAACATGGTAATACAATAATGCAATAAAATATTACACCATACATTCACAGGAAATAATTTCTTATTAATACCATAGATTAGACCACAAATAAGGGGGAGGAATCAGGAAAAAAATAAGCACCAAGAATTAAAGCAATGCAAGACTTATGCGTCAGCCATAGGGGAGGAAACTTTCACATCAATCTCTTCCCTAGCTACCAGAAATTCCAAGAGCTGAGAGGGCTCAAAAAAAATATAAAACTTCCCAGCATATGTAACATAACATCGTGCAGGAAACTTTAACAAAAAAGACCCGCCCAGAGAAAGTACCCGGGATTTATACCCCAGAAATTTCTTCCTCTTAAGCTGGGTACTCCATGCTAAGTCAGGAAAAATCCTTACATTTGCTCCCATAAACTGTTCCTGGAAATTTCTAAAATACAAAAGGAAAATTAATGCTTTGTCAGACTCGAGGGCAAGCGTAATAAGGAGGGTAGTATGGGCCGTGACTAACTCCAACGAGCTCTCTAGGAATCCCATAAGATCCCCAGAGGTCCCCCGGGGAAGATTATTATTCCCTTGACTACCAGTGCCCACCAGTAAATATTGAACTCTGGTTAATGGTGGTAGAGCCTCCTCGGGGATCTTCAAAACCTCCCGGAAGTATCTACGAACCATTTCCAGAGGAGAGCATAAAGGAGACTTGGGAAAATTAACCAGTCTTAAATTGTTCTTCTGGACTTGGTTCTCCAAGTACTCCAGCTTCCTCATATTCACATTCCGATCTTTCACATGGGCCTGGTGTAAGTTACGGAAATGTTCCATTTCAGCAGCCAACTGGACCAATTTCCCCTCCTGTTCCTTCTGTACCGACGAGACCTGTTGAATTTGACCCTTCACAATTACAGATTCAGAACTAACAGAGACCACAAGTTTCTCCAAGGAAGCATTGATTGTAGCAAGAGCCTACCATAGCACCTCCATTGTAATCAATGCAGGCTTCACCAACACTCCAGCACCTGAATGCAGCAGCAGGGACTCACTTCCCCAGAGAGAGCTACCTGGCATCTCAGGGCCAGCTCCAGATCGACCTCGGGTTCCAGGGACCCCACTCGGAGCGTTCACCTCAGTAGAAGAGCCCTCGGCACTCTCCTGCCGTGGTGTACTCGTCACCACGCCAGCGGGAGATTCCCCTCTAACATCCAGAATGCTTCCGGGGCATGGAGGGGGGGCCCGCTGCTCCGGAGAGAGAAACACCCCGGATACCGTGCTCAGGTCCGAAGATCCCTCCAGACCCGCTGTAGACGCCACTCGCTCCACCGGACCTGTAAATCCACACATCTGGAGAGTCCTCTGTGCCGCACCACCAGAAGCAGGCTCCCCCGAGGGAAGGTAAGCCTGCTTTTGCTTTCTCTGGCCCATATTGGCCTCGGAACACGGCGCAGCAACAAACAGACCCCACAGAATGTGTGCTCCAACCGGTAGAGTCACACTGCCGCCATCTTACTCCTCCCATTTTCACGCTTTTAATTTCACTTTCTTTATTATGGTTTTACTTTCACTTTCATTTTCATGCTTTCACTTTCACACTCACTTTTATTTTCACACTTTCAATTTCATTTTCATGCTTTCATTTTCACTTTCATACTTTCACTTTCGTTTTACTGTTTTCACTTTCATTTTCATGGTTTCACTTTCTTTTTCATTTTCACATTCACTTTCACTTTCATTTTAACACTTTCACATTCATTTCCATGCTTTCATTTTCATTTTAACACATTCATTTTCATTTTAATGCTTTCACTTTGATTTTCACACTTTCACTTTCATTGTAATGCTTTCACTTTCATTTTCACACTTTCACTTTTACACTTTCATACTTTCACTTCCATTTCACACTTTCACTCTTTTATTTTCACTTTCATTTTCACACTTTCACTTTCACTCTTTCACTTTCATTTTTACACTTTCACTTTCACTTTCATTTTCATGCTTTCATATTCATTTTCTCTCACTTTCACATACTTTCACTTACATGCTTTAACATTCGTTTTCACACTTTCACTTTCATTCTTTCACTTTTACTTTCATTTTCACACGTTCACTTTCATTTTCATGCTTTCGCTTTTGCTTTCATTTTTACACTTTCAGTTGCACACTTTCATTTTCACACTTTCTCTTTCACTTTTATTATCATGCTTTCACTTTCCTTTTCACACTTTTTCTTTCACTTTCATTTTCTCTTTCACTTTCACTTTCATTTTCATGTGTTCGCTTTCATTTTCATGTTCAGCTTCACTTTTATTATCTCTTTCACTTTCATTTTCACGCTTTCACTTTCATTTTCCTGCTTTCACTTTCATTTTTACACTTTCTTTTTAACTTTCACACTTTCACTTTCATTTTCCTGCTTTCACTTTCAATTTCACACTTTCACTTTCATTTCATGCTTTCACTTTCATTTTCACACTTTCACGTTCTCTCACTTTCAAGTTTCCACTTTCTTTTTCATTTTCACATTTTCACTTTCATTATCACGCTTTCACTTTAATTGTCACACTATCATTTTCATGCTTTTACTTTCACTTTCATTTTTACACTTTCTTTTTAACTTTCACACTCTCACTTTCATTTTCATACTTTCACTTTCACACTTTCACTTTTATTATAACATTTTCATTTTCACTCTTACACTTTCATTTTCACTTTCACTTTCACTTTTGTTTTCACACTTTCACTTTCACTTTCATTTTAATGCTTTCACTATCATTTTCACACTTTCACATTCACATTAATATTCACACTTTCACTTTCATTTTCACACTTTCACTGTCATTTTCATGCTTTCACTTCCATTTTCACACTTTCATACTTCCACTTTCACACTTTCACTTTTAATAACATCAGAAACAGCCACACTTTTAAGCCACACATCAATGACTAGTGGGAAGAAGTGGGCAGAACAAAATCAATGCAAAATACATAGATATTGCCAAGATAGCCACAAGGGGAAAGTGATCATATTGGATGACTTTACCGGATGTGGATTGGATTACTCTTTCTGCAAATCTGGAAAGAAGCAAAAAAAATTGTGGATGCTTTCCAAGAAGCGTCATTTTCACTTTCATGCTTTCACTTTCATTTTAATTTTCACACTTTCACTTTTATTTTCACACCTTCACTTTCATTTTCATGCTTTCACTTTCACTGTTATTTTCACACTTTCAAGTTCTTTTTCATGCTTTCACTTTCACGCTTTCACTTTCAATTTCACACTTTCACTTTAAGTTCCATGCTTTCACGTTCACTTTCATTTTCACACTTTCAGTTTTTCTTTCATTTTACCACTTTCACTTTAAATTTCACACTTTCACTTTTACTTTCATTGTCATGCTTTCACTTTCATTTTCACACTTTCACTTTTTCCTTCATTTTAACACCTTCACTTTAAATTTCACACTTTTACTTTCATTGTCATGCTTTCACTTTCATTTTCACACTTTCACTTTTCCTTTCAACACCTTCACTTTAAATTTCACACTTTCACTTTTACCTTCACACGTTCACTTTTTCATTTTCAAGCTTTCACTTTCATTTTCACTTTCATTTTCAGTTTCATTTTCTCACTTTCACTTTCGTTTGCACACTTTCACTTTCATTTTTACGCTTTCACGTTCACTTTCATTTTAATGCTTTCACTCTCATTTTAACACTTTCACATACACATTCATGTTTACACTTTCATGCTTTCACTTTCATTTTCATGCTTCCACTTTCACTTTCATAGCATCCGCTATCAGATGTGCATTACTGAATGCCAGATCAATCAGAAACAAACCGAATACTATACAAGACCTAATTCTGGATCATAAACTGGACATAAACTGCATCGCCAAGACCTGGCTTGATGACTCTGAGCAGGGTATTTTAAACCAAGTCACTCCATCAGACTTCTCGGCACTCAACTGCATCAGAACACACAAGAAAGGAGGAGGAACCCTGATATTAGCCAGAAAAGATTCAAATTGATCTCTATCAGTAACTTGACCCAGACCAGCACAATCAACATATCTAATACCTGAGCATGCGCCTCACCTATAGGCCACTTAGTTCTACAGCTGAACATCTCTCCATGGTGTTAGAAGCAATATGCACACAGAGAAGACAGCATAAACCTCTCATTGTACTAGGAGACTATAACCTAACCTCCACATCTACTAAAGAAGCTACAGCATTCCTTAAGGCCATGGAATCACTAAATTACCACCAGACAAACGACACACCAACACACCAGCATGGTACCACTTCAGATTTAGTCTTTATTCCAATGCAACTGGTAGAACAGTGCAAAGTCACAGACCCAGCAATCACTCCAGCCCAATGGTCAGACCATCATGTAATTACCTTTTCTTTGATCTTGGATAAGCCCCACCCAACTCACAGAGGAAGATAACAAAGCCAGACAATTCAGAGCATTCAACAAAGATGCTTTTCTAAAGGAAATAATTCCACAGCTACAGCAGAAGTGCAACACCCTCGATATAACCATAGAGGAATGGAACTGCATAATAGCTGAGGCAGCATCAGCTCCTAGCAGAGAAGCACCACATGCGCACAGGAAATCCAATACTCCCTGTTTTTAAAATGATTTCAGGGATGCTAAACGCATACTCCGAAGTCTAGAGAGGAAATGGAGGTGAGACAATTCACAGGGCTCTAGAGCCCAATAGAGATCCAAGCAATTGGAATACAACCACCTGATCAATGAGCGCAAGCAACAGCACCATACCAACTTAATTGTGAGATCAGCCAACAAACCAAGGGAACTATTTAACATTGTACAGAAGCTCGCCAAAGACACCACCCAGCACTGCACCCACCATCTGGACCCACAAGAATTTGTAGGCTACATAAAGACAAAGTACACCACCCAAACAAGCATCCCTCTCCCCCAGACCTCCAAACCCAGAATGATGGAACCTCAGCAAACCTGGGAGGACTTTAGCATACCATCAACACAGCAAATAGAAGACATAGTGAATGACATTAACACAACGACCTTGCCATCTGACCCATGCCCAGTGGCATGGATCAAAACCACTAGAAGCCAAATAGCCCACTACCTTCACAATATCATTAAGGAATCCCTCCAGCAGGGACATATGTCACAATCCCTGAAGCAAGCCATGATACAGCCAATCCTCAAGAGCACCACCCTAAGCCCCTCTGACCCAAAATCCTACTGCCCTATCTTCAGCCTACCATTCCTTACAAAAATCATTGAGAAGACAATGCAAAGACAACTACAGGACTATATAGATTTGAATGCCCCACTAGACACCCACCAGCATGGCTTTAAAATGCAGCACAATGTGGAAACTCTGCTCACATCCCTCTTTGACAATCTCCTAAAAGGCATAGTTAACATAACGGATTCCTGCTAGTGTTCATGGAAATCCCAGCCGTTTTTGACACAGTGTCCCATACCATAATGCTGCAACACCTACAGCAGATCAGAATAAGTAAGAACATCCTAAAATGGTTTTACATCCTACTTGGAAGAAAGGACGCAGCAAGCCAAATGTGCACAAAAGAAATCACTCCTGTTCCCCATCATGCAAGGAATACCACAAGGTTCAGCACTATCATCTACACTCTTTAATATATACATTCAACCCATATGCAATGCCATCAAATGCCACAAGCTACATTACCACCTCTATGCCGACGATATCATGGTATATGCCCCAATCAACCTACAATCACCTGACATGACAACGATGACAAAATGCCTTGAAGTCATGAGCACATGGCTCACCACTAACAACCTGACGGTCAACTTTGATAAAACAGAGGCTATGTTAGAAACATAGAAACACAGAAATATAAAGTTAGAAAAAGACCACATGGCCTAACTAGTCTGTCCTTCCATATCAACAACTACAACAGTTCCCTTTTTACCTTTAGAGATCCTCTGTGTTTGTCCCATGCTTTTTTGAATTCAGTTATTGTCCTCATCACTAGAGACTGCACTTTCATTCTGCCACAAGTAATCAGCATTCTAAACAAAGCTATAACAGTCAAGGATGAAGTGAGGTACCTGGGCATTACCCTGGATAAAGCTGTGAACCTAAAACCTCACATTACTAAAACTATAGCAAGAGCCTACAACCGATTAAGGATCATCAGAAAGCTCAAACCAATCCTTAACAAAGACCACTTCCACACAGTTTGCCAAGCACTCGTCACTCCACTGCTTGACTATGTAAAATCATTATACCAAGGCCTCCCCCAGCAGACTATTCACCCACTTCAAATGGTGCAGAACACTACAGCAAGCATCATCATGGGCACTGCAAGATCGGAATACATCATCCCAGCCTTAAAACAACTACACTAGCATTCAATAATTGCAAGGGATCAAGTTAGGGGGCCCCACACTCCAAATCAAAGCACCTGAAGTGGTTCAACGCAGGCTACAAGCATCTTTCATGTTTGCTCTTTCACTTTCACTTTCATTTTCAGACTTTCACTTCACTTTCATTTTCACACTTTCACGTTATTACGGTTTTACTTTCACTTTCATTTTCACGCTTTTGCTTTCATTTTCATTTTCACACTTTCACTTTCATTTCCATGTTTTCACTTTCATTTTCACACATTCACCTACACCTTCACACTTTCAGTTTCACTTTCATTTTCACGCTTTTAATTTCACTTTCTTTATTATGGTTTCACTTTCACTTTCATTTTCATGCTTTCACTTTCACACTTTCACTTTTATTTTCACACTTTCAATTTCATTTTCATGCTTTCATTTTCACTTTCATACTTTCACTTTCATTTTACTGTTTTCACTTTCATTTTCATGGTTTCACTTTCATTTTCACATTCACTTTCACTTTCATTTTAACACTTTCACATTCATTTCCACGCTTTCATTTTCATTTTAATGCTTTCACTTTGATTTTCACACTTTCACTTTCATTGTAATGCTTTCACTTTCCCTTTCATTTTCAGACTTTCACTTTCACTCTTTCACTTTTGTTTTCATTTTCACACTTTCACTTTCATTTTCACATTTTCACTTTCATTTCCATGCTTTCACTTTCATTTTCACGCATTCACTTACACCTTCACACTTTCAGTTTCACTTTCATTTTCACGCTTTTAATTTCAATTTCTTTATTACGGTTTTACTTTCACTTTCATGCTTTCACTTTCACACTTTCACTTTCATTTTCACACTTTCAATTTCATGCTTTCATTTTCACTTTCATACTTTCACTTTCATTTTACTATTTTCACTTTCATTTTCACATTCACTTTCATTTTCATGTTTCACTTTCATTTTCACATTCACTTTCACTTTCATTTTAACACTTTCACATTCATTTCCACACTTTCATTTTCATACTTTCAATTTCATTTTCATGCTTTCACTTTCATTTTTATATTCACACATTCATTTTCATTTTAATGCTTTCACTTTGGTTTGCACACTTTCACTTTCATTTTCACACTTTCACTTTCACACTTTCATGATTTCACTTCCATTTCACACTTTCACTCAGTCACTTTCACTCTTTTATTTTCACTTTCATTTTCACACTTTCACTTTTTCACTTTCATTTTCACACTTTCACTTTCACTTTCATGCTTTTATATTCATTTTCTCTCACTTTCACATACTTTTACTTACATGCTTTCACATTCATTTTAACACTTTCAATTTCATTCTTTCACTTTTACTTTCATTTTCACATGTTCATTTTCATTTTCATGCTTTCGCTTTTGCTTTCATTTTTACACTTTCAGTTGCACACTTTCATTTTCACACTTTCTCTTTCATTTTTATTATCATGCTTTCACTTTCCTTTTCACACTTTTTCTTTCACTTTCATTTTCACGCTTTCACTTTCATTTTCTCTTTCATTTTCACTTTCATTTTCATGTATTCACTTTCATATTCACGTTCATCTTCACTTTTATTCTCACTCTTTCACTTTCATTTTCACGCTTTCACTTTCATTTTCCTGCTTTCACTTTTAATTTTACACTTTCACTTTCATTTTCATGCTTTCACTTTCATTTTCACAGTTTCACTTTCATTTTCTCTCACTTTCAAGGTTCTACTGTCTTTTTCATTTTCACATTTTCACTTTCATTATCACGCTTTCATTTTAATTGTCACACTATCATTTTCATGCTTTACTTTCACTTTCATTTTTACACTTTCGTTTTAACTTTCACATTCTCACTTTCATTTTCATACGTTTACTTTCACACTTTCACTTTCACTTTCATTTTAACATTTTCATTTTAACTCTTTCACTTTCATTTTCACTCTTTCACTTTTGTTTTCACACTTTCACTTTCTTTTTCACGCTTTCACTTTCACTTTCATGCTTTCACTTCCATTTTTACACTTTCATACTTCCACTTTCACACTTTTACTTTTAATAACATCAGAAACAGCCGCACCTTTAAGCCACACATCAATGACAAGTGGGAAAAAGTGGGCAGAACAAATTCAATGCAAAATACATGCAAACCTTGGACATTGTGGCCATTACATAAACATGGTTTAATGAATTGTATGATTGGGATGTAACAATAGCTGGCTATAATCTATTCAAAAGAGACAGAGAAAGTGGAAAAGGAGGAGGAAGAGGAGTAGCCTTGTAAGTCAAAAGCAAAATTAAAGCTACTGAAATGCAGGAGGAATGGGGAAAAGAAGAAGCTCTCTGGACTGTGTTGGAAAGAGGAGATGGCATTGTCATCCATACTGCTATAGTCTACAGACCTCCAACTCAAATCGAAGAAATAGATATGAATTGATTATAGATATTGCAAAGATAGACACAAGGGGAAAGTGATCATATTGGATGACTTTACCGGATGTGGATTGGATTACTCTTTCTGCAAATCTGGAAAGAAGCAAAATAAATTGTGGATGCTTTCCAAGAAGCGCCACTTTCACTTTCATGCTTTCACTTTCATTTTAATTTTCACACTTTCTTTCATTTTCAAACCTTCACTTTCATTTTCATGCTTTCACTTTCACTGTTATTTTCACACTTTCAAGTTCTTTTTCATGCTTTCACTTTCACACTTTCACTTTAAGTTCCATGCTTTCACTTTCACTTTCATTTTCACACTTTCAGTTTTTCTTTAATTTTAAGTTTCACTTTAAATTTCACACATTCACTTTCACTTTCATTGTTATGCTTTCACTTTCATTTTCACACTTTGACTTTTCCTTTCATTTTAACATCTTCACTTTAAATTTCACACTTTCACTTTTACCTTCACACGTTCACTTTTTCATTTTCAAGCTTTCACTTTCATTTTCACTCTTTCACTTTCAGTTTCATTTTCTCACTTTCACTTTCGCTTGCACACGTTCACTTTCATTTTTACGCTTTCACGTTCACTTTCATTTTAATGCTTTCACTCTCATTTTAACACTTTCACATACATATTCATTTTTACACTTTCATGCTTTCACTGTCATTTTCATGCTTCCAATTTCACTTTCATAACATCCGCTATCAGATGTGCATTACTGAATGCCAGATCAATCAGAAACAAACCGAAAACTATCCAAGACCTAATTCTGGATCATAAACTGGACATAAACTGCATCACCAAGACCTGGCTTGATGACTCTGACCAGGGTATTTTAAACCAAGTCACTCCATCAGACTTCTCGGCATTCAACTGCATCAGAACACATAAGAAAGGAGGAGGAACCCTGATATTAGCCAGAAACGATTCAAATTGATCTCTATCAGTAACTTGACCGAGACCAGCACAATCAACATATCTAATACCTCAGCATCTGCCTCACCTACAGGCCACTTAGTTCTAGAGCTTAATATCTCTCCATGGTGTTAGAAGCAATATGCACACAGAGAAGACAGCATAAACCTCTCATTGTACTAGAAGACTATAACCTAATCTCCACATCTACTAAAGAAGCTACAGCATTCCTTAAGTCCATGGAATCACTAAATTACTGCCAGACAAACGACACACCAACTCACCAGCATGGTACCACTTCAGACTTAGGGGTCTGTTTACTAAAGGCCGGTGTTGTGCGGTCCGCGGTACCGAGCGGGTGCCGTATAAGGAGTGGGCGTTCCGTCGTGAAGAACAGAAGCTGTGATTGACAGATGCGCTAAGGTGCGCGGCGCCCGTGTGGTTAGTGCCCTGTGACATTACGGCGTTTGATCTGTGCACATAGATCACACTGCTCACGGTTTTTGGGCTTCCACTATTGTGCTGCACATTGCTGACGGAAACGGTTTCTTTTCCCTGCACAGCACCTCTAACGCGAGTGTTTCACTGGCGGTAAAGTTCTTTGCAGATTCGGGCACGCTCCTGTGCGGCGAGTCTCTCCCCTCCCACATTCCGCCCACTGACCCCGTCTCTCCGCCCCTAGGGGGCCTTCCTCCGCCCTCATTTCGCCTTGGCACGCCTCTTTCGCACATTACCGCCCCGCAAACGTGCGCGTTTTCGGCGCACGTGTGCGGGGCCCGTTAATGTGACCCGCACGTGTACGGGGCGTTTAAGAGCACTTAAATGCATCATTTTAGGGCGCTCAGGTGCGCCCCGCACAGGTGCGCCGTTTAGTAAACATGCCCCTTAGTCTTTATTCCAACGCAACTGGTAGAAAAGTGCAAAGTCACAGACCCGCAATCACTCCAGCCCCATGGTCAGACCATCATGTAATTGCCTTTTCTTTAATCTTGGATAACCCCACCCAACTCACGGAGGAAGAGAACAAAGCCAGACAATTCAGAGCATTCAACAAAGATGCTTTTCTAAAGGAAATAATTCCACATCTACAGCAGGAGTGCAACACACTCGATATAACCATAGAGGAATGGAACTGCATAATAGCTGAGGCAGCATCAGCTCTTAGCAGAGAAGCACCACATGTGCACAGGAAATCCAATGCTCCCTGGTTTTCAAATGATATCAGGGATGCTAAACGCATACTCCGAAGTCTGGAGAGGAAATGGAGGTTGTGATAAGGAAGCTTATCATAGCTCAGGAAGGAGCTATAGAAAAGGTGAAGTGACTCTGAACAAGCAACCTGTCAGTTCTGGTAGAAATAAGAAAACAGAATTTTCCCATAAAAGACTACCAGTCCCAGAATGCACCAGGTTTCCAACAGCCATTAGAGGAGCTGAAGTGAGGAAACGTGTGTTCAATCAGGAGGGCTATGAGGTAATCCCTAAGCACTCATCTCAAAGGGCAGGGCCTGATTCAGCACAGCTGCGCTGTGTTAGGGAGGAGCACTCATCTAAGCAGAATAAAGGTAGAGTTTATTCTACAGAGAATCATCCTGAGAATCAGCTTGAGCGTGATCATCTTCATCATCTTCATGATCAACTTGGATATCCTCATCCTCAGTTTCATCTGGAGGATCATCAGAAGCAGAAGCCAGAGCGGACGGACAGAGAGGGCAAGAAACCCTTTGGAAGAAAGAAGAGAAAAGCCTTTGAGAGGTCTAGAAGTGTCCAGAGCAGTACGTATACTGGAAGGCATTCCAAGGGCCAGCATACACCATTGGACTGGGGAAAGCCAGAGGAATGGTGCTGCAGAGCTAGGAATCTCCAGACGGTACCTGTGAGAGAGACGGCTGCACGTGGAAGGGACCCTAAGACCCGTGCCAGAAGGTATGTGAAGAGAGATCCAGTGTCCAGGGATCTGGATTGGAAGGCTGGACATAAGAACTGGACTACATACTGGCCAGGATATATAGAGAGGAACTCTAACAGCAATGGAAGCTCAGGTATGAACACTGATCTATGCCCTAGCTATAACCTTGAAAGACAGCAGGGAAACAAGTATTCTCCTGAAAGTGCTCCATTGGGACATTCATCTGTGCCAATCCATGATATTGAACCCATGCTTGTTGAAAAAGAGGGGGTAATAGCAGATGAAGAATCTGTTTACATGGACTGCTCTCTGTCTAAACTCCTTTGGTGATTTTCTGTTATAAAATACAGCAACCATCACAAAGAAATACAAACTTGTTCTTTAATCTACTCAGAAAAGCTCCTGAGTAGGGTTTTTTTAGCCACGCAGTAGAAAGCAAGCCAGCTAAGGGGTTCCAGCTGGATAACTGCTAGCAATTGAGCCTTACCTAATTGCTTATGAGCTAGGAGAGAATCACTTCTGAATCTAGGTGGGAAGATATAAGAAGTTAACCTGAAAGGAACAGTTTTTTTCTTTCTTTCTGACTTTTGGTTTGTTGTTTGATACTTGCTAAGAGGATATTAGCTAAGCCTACAGAAAAGACCAGTTTGTTATCAACCAGGTCTTATTTCTTTTGCTTTGATTGCCTGATAAGTTAAAATGTTGTTTTCCTTATTTTGTTTTTTTCCAAGTTTAACACTGAAAGCAAGTAACCTGATTTATGTGCTACCAAGCATATCTGTGTTGGGAGAAATAACCCCATAAATAAATATCTTATTGGCTTTACCCAAAAGCACAACTAATTATTGTGAGCAGCTGTGTCTGGTGTGAATGAACTGCATTGCCCACAATCCCTTGCAAATCATATAGATATATGCACTTGCCAAGACTGTGAAGATTCTCACCCAGGCAGCCGTCTGACAAATGGCGTACTTTTTCGGATTGCTTTTGCACAAAAGGGATTTACTTGCGGAGGATTACAACTAAAGTTCAAGTTTAAAGCTGGAAAAAAAAAGATTTACCCTCAACTGCACTTTGGAGGAGAAGTGGAGGTTCCAGGTAGCTGTCCCAGGAGGAAAAGACCCTGTGCAGAGCTGGATTCATCACTGGCATAAGGTAACAAGTACCTGGGCATGTCTAGTGGTGGATGGGAGTAAGGCACAGGGGTAATTGGAAAAAAAAAAGTAAAAAAAAAACACACCTGTTTGGAAGGTGGTGCACTTTGTTTTTTTTTTTTTTCTTTCTTTGTTTCTTGCAGGGATCAAGATGGATCCAAGGGAACTAGCTGAATGGATGGCAGCCCAATTTAGCAGGCAACAGGAGCTAGCACAGCAGGCTCAGGACACTGCTATGAAAGCCTTAATGGACCAGCAGAAGCCAGTGCTTGATCTGGTGCAAGCCCTAGTTAAGCTGCAGAACCAAAGTGGAACAGATGCAAGACCAGCAGTAAATACTGGTACACCACATGTGGACAGTGTGGGACTCAATCAAGGGATTGGGGCATTTAGTTTTGGGAAGTTAACTCCAGATGATAATGTTGATGATTTTCTAGAGTCTTTTGAAAGAGTGGCACAAGCATTAGCATGGCCAGAGACCCAGTGGGCAGTAAGGCTGGCAGCCTCATTAACTGGAGAGGCGCTTGCAGCTTACAGAGCAATGCCAGTAGCCCAGGCTTTGAATTATAAGGATGTAAAGGCTGCTATTAGAGATCGCCTAGGGTTGTCTATTTCAGAGTATAGGCGAATGTTTAGAGCTACTACATTGAGAGTGGGTGAAACACCCAGGGCTCTGAGTCAGAGAATCAGAGGTTTAGCTGTAAAATGGTTGGAGCCTGAGCAAAAGACGGTAGAAATGTTATTAGACATTATAATGCTTGAACAATTTATGTCTGCGGTCCCTAAAGATTTGCACACTTTCCTTATACAGCAAAATTGCCAAAATCTTGGAGAGGCAACCATGCTAGCAGAGAGATTCTTGGAAGCCACGCAGGCTTGCCATAGAATGGGTGGCCCTCTGAAGATTGGTGCTGAGGCAAGATGTGCTGTATCAGAAAAGAAATAATTAAAAATGTTTCTGAAAATGAATGTACTGTATCAAACCAGATGACACAGTGGAGTAGAAAGAAATGTTTCAAGTGTGGAAAATGGGGACATTTAGAAAAGGGATGCCAGACACACACTAGCTTAATGGGTGTGGATTTAAAACAGCCCAAAGAAGGTTTTCTTTTGATGGTTGATGTGCAGGGAATTACCACAAATGCTCTGTTAGACTCTGGGGCAGACCAGAGTATGATGTCAAAAAGGCTTTGGAAGAGAATAGAGGCCCAAGAAGGATTTGTGCCTAGAACCCCTGAAAGCCAAGTTCACATCAGATGCATTCATGGTGCTGCAACATCATATCCCACCTATAGGCTAAAGGTTAAGTGCCTGGGGGAACAAGAGGAAGTCCTGTTAGCAGTGGTGCCTAGGCTACCCTTTGATTTGGTTCTAGGAAGAGACTGGCCAAGATTTAAGCAGGGGCTAGTGAAAGGGCTAAGAAAGAAGGAGGGAGAAGGATTAATAGAAATAGCTCCCGGGCCTTTCTTTGGAAGTCCTCAGTCCCTAGCTAAAAAGATGGTTAAACTTCCAGAAGGCCAAACTATGGGTAATAAGAGGGGCCTTGTATCCACCCGCTTGCAGGCTAAGGTAGAGAGCCAGCAGAAGGAGGAGGGGGAGCAGGCAGAGTTATTAGGAGACTTACCCTCTCATGATGATTTAATAACCCCATCATCTGGTAAAGTAAGAAAGTTGAAAGCACAAAAGCGGCATGAGAGACTTTGCAGAGCACAGGGTAGGGCTGAGATGTTAGATGGTCAAAGTTTACCCTGGGTGCCAGCTGAGTTAGTGGCAAAGTTTCCTAACTTTCCACAAGAGCAGCGAGCTGATCAAGCTCTCACCCGGGCTTTTAAGTATGCTCAGGAGGTCAGGGAGGAGTTGCCCAGATTCAGACTAGATAATGACATATTATATAGAGAGAGTCAGGACCCCAGGAATGGGACCACACGTAAACAATTGGTGGTACCCACAACTTTCAAAGGGCTAGTACTTAGATTAGCACATGATCATCCAGTTGGAGGTCATAAAGGGATGCAAGGAACGCTGGATCAAATACTTATGCGTTTTTACTGGCCAGGTATTTTCAAAGAAACTGCCCAGTTTTGTGCTGCATGTCCAGCGTGTCAGTGAGTTACAGCGGCTCACCCACCGGTGGTGCCATTGATCCCCATGCCAATTATCACAGACCCAATTGGTCGCATTGCCATGGATATTGTAGGCCCATTAGTCAAAAAGCCCCGAGGTTTCCAATACATCCTAGTTATGGTAGATCAGGCAACAAGGTTT
Source organism: Ichthyophis bannanicus (assembly GCA_033557465.1). Classification (NCBI taxonomy): domain Eukaryota; kingdom Metazoa; phylum Chordata; class Amphibia; order Gymnophiona; family Ichthyophiidae; genus Ichthyophis; species Ichthyophis bannanicus. The sequence goes on from CM066032.1 coordinate 666,094,213, forward strand.
CCCTGGGCCATACCATTGAGGAATGTTTCTGCAAAAACAATAGCTTTAGAGCTAGTAAAATTGTTTTGTGAAGTGGGATTCCCAAGAGAGGTGTTGACTGACCGAGGGTCCAATTTTGTATCCAAATATTTGGCCCAGGTCTGGGATGCCTTTAGCATTCATCACGTGAAAACCTCAGCCTACCATCCACAATCAAACGGTTTGGTGGAGAGATTCAACCAAACTCTCAAACAAATGTTGAGAAGGGGGTTAGCAGGAGAGGTTAAAGAATGGGATATGCTATTGCCCTTTGCCTTATATGCCTGCAGGGAAAGAATTCAGGTGTCCCTAGGTGTAACTCCATATGAATTGATGTATGGTAGGGCTCCACGGGGTTTGTTAGACATTTTGAGGGAACAATGGATTGATCCTGAACCAGGAAGTCAGGAGGTGCCACAGTTTCTACGTGACTTGAGAGCACGTTTGAAAAGGACCTCGCAGGTTGCTGAGAGGAACCTGCAGGACAGTCAAGTGCGCCAGAAAGGTTGGTATGATAGGAAGGCCAAAAGCCACCAATTAAGCATTGGTGAAAAGGTTTTGGTTCAAGTAGCAGGAACTGCCCCAAAATTTAAAGTACAGTGGAAAGGGCCATGGAAGGTTGTTAAACAAGTGAGCCCAGTGTCTTATATGATAGAAAATGCAAGACGGCGTAGGCAGACCTACCATATTAATGTACTTAAGTCTTGGAAGGAGAGGCCTGTAAATAATAATGACCCTGAAGCCAGTCAGGAAGTAAGTGAGCTTCAAAAAGAAAACACTCTCGTAGGTACTACTGACTGTAGAGAAGAAGTTTCATCAGTTAAACCAGTCCGTAATAACATAAGCAGGGGGGTATGTGATAAGGAAGCTTATCATAGCTCAGGAAGGAGCTATAGAAAAGGTGAAGTGACTCTGAACAAGCAACCTGTCAGTTCTGGTAGAAATAAGAAAACAGAATTTTCCCATAAAAGACTACTAGTCCCAGAATGCACCAGGTTTCCAACAGCCATTAGAGGAGCTGAAGTGAGGAAACGTGTGTTCAATCAGGAGGGCTATGAGGTAATCCCTAAGCACTCATCTCAAAGGGCAGGGCCTGATTCAGCACAGCTGCGCTGTGTTAGGGAGGAGCACTCATCTAAGCAGAATAAAGGTAGAGTTTATTCTACAGAGAATCATCCTGAGAATCAGCTTGAGCTTGATCATCTTCATCATCTTCATGATCAACTTGGATATCCTCATCCTCAGTTTCATCTGGAGGATCATCAGAAGCAGAAGCCAGAGCGGATGGACAGAGAGGGCAAGAAACCCTTTGGAAGAAAGAAGAGAAAAGCCTTTGAGAGGTCTAGAAGAGTCCGGAGCAGTACGTATACTGGGAGGCATTCCAAGGGCCAGCATACACCATTGGACTGGGGAAAGCCAGAGGAATGGTGCTGCAGAGCTAGGAATCTCCAGACGGTACCTGTGAGAGAGACGGCTGCACGTGGAAGGGACCCTAAGACCCGTGCCAGAAGGTATGTGAAGAGAGATCCAGTGTCCAGGGATCTGGATTGGAAGGCTGGACATAAGAACTGGACTACATACTGGCCAGGCTATATAGAGAGGAACTCTAACAGCAATGGAAGCTCAGGTATGAACACTGATCTATGCCCTAGCTATAACCTTGAAAGACAGCAGGGAAACAAGTATTCTCCTGAAAGTGCTCCATTGGGACATTCATCTGTGCCAATCCATGATATTGAACCCATGCTTGTTGAAAAAGAGGGGGTAATAGCAGATGAAGAATCTGTTTACATGGACTGCTCTCTGTCTAAACTCCTTTGGTGATTTTCTGTTATAAAATACAGCAACCATCACAAAGAAATACAAACTTGTTCTTTAATCTACTCAGAAAAGCTCCTGAGTAGGGTTTTTTAGCCACGCAGTAGAAAGCAAGCCAGCTAAGGGGTTCCAGCTGGATAACTGCTAGCAATTGAGCCTTACCTAATTGCTTATGAGCTAGGAGAGAATCACTTCTGAATCTAGGTGGGAAGATATAAGAAGTTAACCTGAAAGGAACAGTTTTTTCCTTTCTTTCTGACTTTTGGTTTGTTGTTTGATACTTGCTAAGAGGATATTAGCTAAGCCTACAGAAAAGACCAGTTTGTTATCAACCAGGTCTTATTTCTTTTGCTTTGATTGCCTGATAAGTTAAAATGTTGTTTTCCTTATTTTGTTTTTTTCCAAGTAATAAGTAATTAGCATTCTAAACAAAGCTATAACAGTCAAGGATGAAGTGAGGTACCTGGGCATTACCCTGGATAAAGCTGTGAACCTAAAACCTCACATTAATAAAACTGTAGCAAGAGCCTACAACCGATTAAGGATCATCAGAAAGCTCAAACCAATCCTTAACAAAGACCACTTCCACACAGTTTGCCAAGCACTCGTCACTCCACTGCTTGACTATGTAAAATCATTATACCAAGGCCTCCCCCAGCAGACTATTCACCCACTTCAAATGGTGCAGAACACTACAGCAAGCATCATCACGGGCACTGCAAGATTGGAATACATCACCCCAGCCTTAAAACAACTACCATAGCATTCAATAATTGCAAGGGATCAAGTTAGGGTGCCCCACACTCCAAATCAAAGCACCTGAAGTGGTTCAACGCAGGCTACAAGCATATTTCATGTTTGCTCTTTCACTTTCACTTTCAGACTTTCACTTTCATTTTCACACTTTCACTTTCTTTATTACAGTTTTACTTTCACTTTCACTTTCACGCTTTTGCTTTCATTTTCACACTTTCGCTTTCATTTTCACACTTTCACTTTCATTTAAATACTTTCACTTTCATTTTCACGCCTTCACTTACACCTTCACACTTTCTGTTTCACTTTCATTTTCACGCTTTTAAATTCACTTTCTTTATTACGGTTTTACTTTCACTTTCATTTTCATTTTCACTTTCACACTTTCACTTTTATTTTCACACTTTCAATTTCATTTTCATGCTTTCACTTTTATTTTCACACATTCATTTTCATTTTCATGCTTTCATTTTCACTTTCATACTTTCACTTTCATTTTACTGTTTTCACTTTCATTTTCATTTTCACATTCACTTTCACTTTCATTTTAACACTTTCACATTCATTTCCACGCTTTCATTTTCATTTTCACACTTTCAATTTCATTTTCATGCTTTCACTTTCACTTTTATTTTCACACATTCATTTTCATTTTAATGCTTTCACTTTGGTTTTAACACTTTCACTTTCATTGTAATGCTTTCACTTTCACTTTCATTTTCACACTTTCACACTTTCATGCTTTCACTTCCATTTTCACACTTTCACTTAGTCACTTTCACTGTTTTATTTTCACTTTCATTTTCACACTTTCACTTTCATTTTCACTTTCACATACTTTCACTTACATGCTTTCACATTTGTTTTCACACTTTCACTTTCATTCTTTCACTTTCACTTTCAGATGTTCACTTTCATTTTCATGCTTTTGCTTTCACTTTCATTTTCACACTTTCTCTTTCACTTTTATTATCATGCTTTCACTTTCCTTTTCACACTTTTTCTTTCACTTTCATTTACACGATTTCACTCTCATTTTCTCTCTTTCACTTTCACTTTCGTGTTTTCACTTTCATTTTCACGTTCAGCTTCACTTTTATTCTCACGCTTTCACTTTCACTTTCACGCTTTCACTTTCATTTTCCTGCTTTCACTTTCATTTTTACACTTTCTTTTTAACTTTCACGCTTTCACTTTCATTTTCCTGCTTTCACTTTCAATTTCACACTTTCACTTTCATTTCATGCTTTCACTTTCACGCTTTCACTTTCATTTTCTCTCTTTCACTTTCAAGGCTCCACTTTCTTTTTCATTTTTACACTTTCACTTTCATTATCACGCTTTCACTTTGTCACACTAACCTTTTCCTGCTTTTACTTTCACTTTCATTTTTACACTTTCTTTTTAACTTTCACACTCTCACTTTCATTTTCACACTTTCACTTTCATTTTCACGCTTTCACTTTCACTTTCATTTTAATGCTTTCACTTTCATTTTCACTTTCACATTCATTCATATTCACACTTTCACTTTCATTTTCACACTTTCACTTTCACTTTTATTTTCATGCTTTCACTTCCATTTTCACACTTTCATACTTCCACTTTCACACTTTCACTTTTAATAACATCAGAAACAACCGCACTTTTAAGCCACACATCAATGACAAGTGGGAAGAAGTGGGCAGAACAAAATCAATGCAAAATACATGCAAACCTTGGACATTGTGGCCATTACAGAAACATGGTTTAATGAATTGTATGATTGGGATATAACCATAGCTGGCTATAATTTATTCAGAAGAGACAGAGAAAGTAGAAAAGGAGGAGGAAGAGGAGTAGCCTTGTAGGTCAAAAGCAAAATTAAAGCTACTGAAATGCAAGGGGAATGGGGAAAAGAAGAAGCGCTCTGGACAGTGTTGGAAAGAGGAGATGGCATTGTCATCCATACTGCTATAGTCTACAGACCTCCAACTCAAATCTAAGAAATAGATAATGAATTGATTATAGATATTGCCAAGATAGCCACAAGGGGAAAGTGATCATATTGGATGACTTTACCAGATGTGGATTGGATTATTCTTTCTGCAAATCTGGAAAGAAGCAAAAAAAATTGTGGATGCTTTCCAAGAAGCGTCACTTTCACTTTCATACTTTCACTTTCATTTTAATTTTCACATTTTCACTTTCATTTTCACACCTTCACTTTCATTTTCATGCTTTCACTTTCACTGTTATTTTCACACTTTCAAGTTCTTTTTCATGCTTTCACTTTCAATTTCACTTTAAGTTCCATGCTTTCACTTTCACTTTCATTTTCACACTTTCAGTTTTTCTTTCATTTTAACACTTTCACTTTAAATTTCACACTTTCACTTTCACTTTCATTGTCATGCTTTCACTTTCATTTTCACACTTTCACTTTTTATTTCATTTTAACACCTTCACTTTAAATTTCACCCTTTCACTTTTACCTTCACACGGTCACTTTTTCATTTTCAAGCTTTCACTTTCATTTTCACTCTTTCACTTTCAGTTCATTTTCTCACTTTCACTTTCATTTTTACGCTTTCACGTTCACTTTCATTTTAATGCTTTCACTCTCATTTTAACACTTTCACATACACATTCATTTTTACACTTTCATGCTTTCACTTTCATTTTCATGCTTCCACTTTCACTTTCATAACATCCGCTATCAGATGTGCATTACTGAAGGCCAGATCAATCAGAAACAAACCGAATACTATACAATACCTAATTCTGGATCATAAACTGGACATAAACTGCATCACCAAGACCTGGCTTGATGACTCTGACCAGGGTATTTTAAACCAAGTCACTCCATCAGACTTCTCGGCATTCAACTGCATCAGAACACAAAAGAAAGGAGGAGAAACCCTGATATTAGCCAGAAAAGATTCAAATTGATCTCTATCAGTAACTTGTCCGAGACCAGCACAATCAACATATCTAATACCTCAGCATCTGCCTCACCTACAGGCCACTTAGTTCTACAGCTGAACATCTCTCCATGGTGTTAGAAGCAATATGCACACAGAGAAGACAGCATAAACCTCTCATTGTACAAAGGAGACTATAACCTAACTTCCACATCTACTAAAAAAGCTACAGCATTCCTTAAGTCCATGGAATCACTAAATTACCGCCAGACAAAAGACACACCAACACACCAGCATAGTACCACTTCAGACTTAGGGGTATGTTTACTAAACTGCGTTAGTGTGATTCGCGTTAGGAGCCGCGTTAGTGGAAGAAATGCCAAAAAAGGACATAGACGGTACATCGTTAGTGATTACGCGCACTATAACGCGCAGCGCAGCAACGATCATTACAGTGCGCGTTACTGCACGTTAAGCGTAAGAAGGTGCGCAGACACCCAAATACAGAAACAGAGCTGTAGCACAATGGTTACTACACAGATTGATGGTACAAGGGTCATGGGTTTGATTCCCCAGTGTGCCTAATGAATAAGGCTGGCTGAGGCGTCATTTGAAAGCCTACTATAATATTTTAATCCACAGTCTGCAGCCGGGTTAATGTTTGCATATGTCAGGAAAATTGTACCCGTCTTATTCAATATGTTGCAATAGTGACGTTCCCTCTGCCAAGGACATGTATTATATACCATCTGATAGGAATATTTAGGCAGATGTTTGGATCCCGAAAGTTTTGGGCTTGGCCTGGAAAGGGTTAAGTATTGGGCTGTGAGGAAATTTAGATGTACGTTAATAGTGCTGCCAGCAAACACACCCTCACAGTGGCGTAACCTAAGGTGCCACATAAGGCACCCCATAACGCACTCCATAGGGCACATTATAAAGTGCGCTGTCTGCCAAGGCACCCTATAATATCCCCTATAGGACACCATATAAGGCACCTTATAAGACACTCTATAGGGCACCATATGAGGCGCCCTATAGGGCGACGTATGAGGCACCCTGTAGGGTGAAGTATGAGGTGCCCTGTAGGGCGACGTATGAGGCGCCCTGTAGGGAGACATATGAGGCACCCTGTAGGGTGACATATGAGGCGCCCTATAGGGTGCCTTATGAGCCACCCTAAGGTGACAGTACCCTGAGGGTGGTTGTGCTGGCAGCACTAATATACAATAAAAATAGACAATGCCTAAGACAGCCCTATCGATGAACCCCACTGTGGGTTGTGAACCCATGACCACTGGCTCCATGGGCAGTGAAGTAACCAGTGGGCTAGAGCTGCTAAGAAACACCCGGCTGGCTACAGGAGGACTGCACGGCACCACACCCACATTCTGCTGTGGTTACCAGGGAGATTACATACCACCACCCAACCCACCCTCTGGGGCTCAGGGTGGAGGACAGGATCTCCCGCCAACAGATCCACTTTGTACCCCCCCCCCTGCAATGGTGGCAGTAGAGGGGACCATCACCCCAGGCCTGCTAGGGATCAAACACCCTACAGGGCAGGCAATGCAGAGCAGTACACATCCATAACGCAATAGCAGAAAGACGGCAGGTCTGGAAATGCTCAGCTGCCCCCCACCATTATCTGACATTTTACAGCAGCAAGCCTCCAGCCTCTGCACCCTGCACGGTGTTCCAGCAAGACACATACTAGCTGCAGACAGTACGCCAGCTAGTCCATAGTGCATGGTCCTGGAGGAGATGCATGTACCCAGAACGGGGATATCAGTATACACACCAAGCAGATAAGTCAGTGATTGGGCGCCAAAAGGAAACCCATAAATATCACATTAATGAAATACTATATAGCACTATGGGGGAACCTAGCCATGCCATGGTCACTGCTCAGTCAGGGTGAGCGTGACCTCCCTGCAGGACATGCTATGGCCACCCTGTCTGTGCAGGTGGTACCGGACACTACAATGTCCGGCCATTGCCCTATGCCCTGTGCAGATGCGGCCAGGCCAGGCCACCCTATCCAGGCTATTTCCACGGTACCTTGCTTCTCATTATGCACATTGGCAGGCCAATACTGGCAACAGTGCTAGCAGTGTGGGCTGTGGAGGGTGTTGGCAGCCACCACACACTGGATAGACAGACACACACTCCCCACACCTATGCCAGCATTGTGCAACTATAGAGGTGTTGGGCAGCCCAGGCCACCACACCAGTCCGGGCACAGTGCAGGCATGGCTATGGTACGCAATACTGTAGGAGTCACTCCCCAGATTGGTAAACACTGTCAGACACAAGACCTGTAGCACACTCCACAGACATCAGAAAGGTTGCTATGATGCAGCTCACTCCGAAAATTGTACTTAACCTAGGAATTGCTATCTGCCAGTAATCATAGCAACCTTTTGATAGATGTGTACCATATTCCCAGGTTTAGGGTGGCATTACTAAGGTATGCAAGTGCTAGTATTGGGAGATGCATGCAGAGCCCAAAGTCCTGCCTCTCCAGGAGGCTTTGGATAATGGGGCCTGTGGGTGCGGGTGTGTCTGCCCCTGTTGGCTGCTGCTTTACGGCAGAGGTTCCCAACTCCATTCCTGCGGTGCAAAACACTGTTCAGGTTTTCATGCTGTCCCTCATGAATATGCATGAGATACATCTGCATACCATAGGGGTGGTGCATAGAAATGCAGCACAGGCATCTTTATCAGAGGCAGCATGGAACCTGAATGGTGTTTGGCCCTCCAGGACTGCATTTGGGAGGCTCTGCTCTAGGTAATGTGCATGTTTATGGTGTCTGTGCCCTGTAGGGTAAAATGTAGGTATTTTGGGCATGTTTACGTCATCTGCACGAAAGGTTCTGTCTGTATTAGCACGTTATAGTAGTGGGTAAAATATGAGGACTGGGTTGGTGGAAACCACAGCTGGGACTTGAACCTGTGACCTTCTGCATACACTAGTTTTGTGCACTGCACCACCATGTTATCACAGAGATGGTGCATTCCCTGGTGATACCATGACTGTTGGTCAGACAGGGTCTGTCTGTTGCAGTGCATGGCACCCACCTACACAGGGCTAGGCCACGGTCTGCTCTGGGCAGCTGCCACTGCCCCCTCCACCACCAGTATCCCTTAGCCACGATGCTGACATGTCCTTCTGCTGGTGGAGATGGTGGTGCGCAGTCTCAGGCCATCCAGTGTGCAGGTAGGCGGCTGCCTATGGTGCGGGTTCTGGGGTAGGGGTGCCTGCATAGACGTCCACACTCCCCCCCAGCCCCACCTGCCAATGTTCCGTGCCCTTGGGGGTAGCTGTTGGGTACTATCCCCTGTGACACTTTGGGAAAACCACACGTGCCCATGTTGGACCTTCATCAGTAGCTGTCTGGCTGCTCCGCTGTTTCAGCATTCATATGGGCCACCTAGGCATCACCCTAGTCCGCACTGTGGCCCAGCTCCACCACAGCATGTGCCGCCTGCGGCCCTCTGTATCCCCTTCTCTGGCATCTGTCCAGTTGCCGTTCCGACATGCCCGCCCTGATGTTGCGGGACATGTGCAGCTGTCCGATGGTGGGCAAAACCCTGAGCAGCACTATGTCACTGTGGGCTCATTCACCTTGTATGGGGACGGCGTATAGACCCTTCAGCGATTTTTATCTGTTCTATGGGGCTTACTAGGGGGGAGGGGGAGGGGTTGATGTTTATCATTGATACCACTATTGCCCAGCTTGGTTATTGTTTTTTTCCAGTTTGTTGGGGTCATTTTCAGTGTTTCTGTGCCCTTTTGTTCTGTGCACATGTATCACACTTATCACTGTTTTTTGGTTTCCCTTGCCTGGGCTGTACATTGCTGACACTGAAATAGTTTCTCTCCCCTGTAATGTGCCTTTAACGGTAGGTTTTCATTCGTGTTGGAATTCAGCCCTGAAATTCAGCGCGTTAGTGTGAGGGGAGCCTCTCCCCGCCCACTCTCCACCCATTGACTCCTTCTCTCCGCCCTCTCTCCACCTTCTGCGTTGTTTTACCGCGCCGCGGAGCATTATGCTCGTTAGCGCGTTATGATGCGCTAACAATCGTTAACGTTGCATAACACGTGTTATTCATGATTATCGCAGTTTAGTAAACATACCCCTTAGACTTTATTCCAACGCAACTGGTAGAACAGTGCAAAGTCACAGACCCAGCAATCACTCCAGCCCCATGGTCAGGCCATCATGTAATTGCTTTTTCTTTGATCTTGGATAACCCCACCCAACTCACAGAGGAAGAGAACAAAGTCAGACAATTCAGAACATTCAACAAAGATGCTTTTCTAAAGGAAATAATTCCACAGCTACAGCAGGAGTGCAACACCCTCGATATAACCATAGAGGAATGGAACTGCATAATAGCTGAGGCAGCATCAGCTCCTAGCAGAGAAGCACCACATGCGCACAGGAAATCTAATGCTCCCTGGTTTTCAAATGATATCAGGGACGCTAAACGCATACTCCGAAGTCAGGAGAGGAAATGGAGGTGAGACAAGTCACAGGGCTCTAGGGCCCAATACAGATCCAAGCAATTGGAATACAACCGCCTGATCAATGAGCGCAAGCAACAGCACCATACCAACTTAATCATGAGATCAGCCAACAAACCAAGGGAACTATTTAACATTGTACAGAAGCTCACCAAAGACACCACCCAGCAGTGCACCCACCACCTGGGCCCACAAGAATTTGTAGGCTACATAAAGACAAAGGACACCACCCAAACAAGCATCCCTCTCCCCCAGACCTACAACCGCAGAATGATGGAACCTCAGCAAACCTGGGAGGACTTTAGCATACCATCAACACAGCAAATAGAAGACATAGTGAATGACCTTAACACAACGACCTCGCCATCTGACCCATGCCCAGTGGCATGGATCAAAACCACTAGAAGCCAAATAGTCCACTACCTTCACAATATCATTAAGGAATCCCTCCAGCAAGGACATATGTCACAATCCCTGAAGCAAACCATGATACGGCCAATCCTCAAGAGCACCACGCTAAGCCCCTCTGAACCAAAATCCTACTGCCCTATCTTCAGCCTACCATTCCTTACAAAAATCATTGAGAAGACAATGCAAAGACAACTACAGGACTATATAGATTTGTATGCCCCACTAGACACCCACCAGCATGGCTTTAAAATGCAGCACAATGTGGAAACTCTACTCACATCCCTCTTCGACAATCTCCTAAAAGGCATAGTTAACATAAAGAACGGATTCCTGCTAGTGTTCATGGAAATCCCAGTCGTTTTTGACACAGTGTCCCATACCATAATGCTGCAACGCCTACAGCAGATCAGAATAAGTAAGAACATCCTAAAATGGTTTTACATCCTACTTGGAAGAAAGGGCGCAGCAAGCCAAATGTGCACAAAAGAAATCACTGCAGTTCCCCATCATGCAAGGAATACCACAAGGTTCAGCACTATCATCTACACTCTTTAATATATACATTCAACCCATATGCAATGCCATCAAATGCCACAAGCTACATTACCACCTCTATGCCGACGATATCATGGTATATGCCCCAATCAACCTACAATCACCTGACATGACAACGATGACAAAATGCCTTGAAGACATGAGCACATGGCTCACTACTAACAACCTACGGCCAACTTTGATAAAACAGAGGCTATGTTAGAAACATAGAAACACAGAAATATAACGTTAGAAAAAGACCACATGGCCTATCTAGTCTGTCCTTCCATATCAACAACTACAACAGTTCCCTTTTTACCTTTAGAGATCCTCTGTGTTTGTCGCATGATTTTTTGAATTCAGTTGCTGTCCTCATCACTAGAGATTCCACTTTCATTCTGCCACAAGTGATCAGCATTCTAAACAAAGCTATGACAGTCAAGGATGAAGTGAGGTACCTGGGCATTACCCTGGATAAAGCTGTGAACCTAAAACCTCACATTACTAAAACTGTAGCAAGAGCCTACAACCGATTAAGGATAATCAGAAAGCTCAAACCAATCCTTAACAAAGACCACTTCCACACAGTTTGCCAAGCACTCGTCACTCCACTGCTTGACTATGTAAAATCATTATACCAAGGCCTCCCCCAGCAGACTATTCACCCACTTCAAATGGTGCAGAACACTACAGCAAGCATCATCACGGGCACTGCAAGATCGCAATACATTACCCCAGCCTTAAAACAACTACACTAGCATTCAATAATTGCAAGGGATCATGTTAGGGTGCCCCACACTCCAAATCAAAGCAACCGAAGTGGTTCAACGCAGGCTATAAGCATATTTCATGTTTGCTCTTTCACTTTCACTTTCATTTTCAGACTTTCACTTTCATTTTCACACTTTCACTTTCTTTATTACAGTTTTACTTTCACTTTCATGTTTATGGTTTTGCTTTCACTTTCATTTTCACGCTTTTGCTTTCATTTTCACACTTTCACTTTCATTTCCATGCTTTCACTTTCATTTTCACGCATTCACTTACACCTTCACACTTTCAGTTTCACTTTCATTTTCACGCTTTTAATTTCACTTTATTACGGTTTTACTTTCACTTTCATTTTCATGCTTTCACTTTCACACTCACTTTTATTTTCACACTTTCAATTTCATTTTCATGCTTTCACGTTCACTTTTATTTTCACACATTCATTTTCATTTTCATGCTTTCATTTTCACTTTCATACTTTCACTTTCATTTTACTGTTTTCACTTTCATTTTCATGGTTTCACGTTCATTTTCATTTTCACATTCACTTTCACTTTCACTTTCATTTGCACGCTTTCATTTTTATTTTCACACTTTCAATTTCATTTTCATGCTTTCACTTTCACTTTTATTTTCACACATTCATTTTCATTTTAATGCTTTCACTTTGGTTTTCACACTTTCACTTTCATTGTAATGCTTTCACTTTCACTTTCATTTTCATACTTTCACCTTCACATTTTCATGCTTTCACCTCCATTTTCACACTTTCACTTAGCCACTTTCACTCTTTTATTTTCTTTTTCATTTTCACACTTTCATTTTCACTCTTTCACTTTCATATTCACACTTTCACTTTCATTTTCATGCTTTCATTTTCATTTTCTCTCACTTTCACATACTTTCACTTACATGCTTTCACATTTGTTTTCACACTTTCACTTTCAGTCTTTCACTTTCATTTTCACACGTTCACTTTCATTTTCATGCTTTTGCTTTCATTTTTACAGTTTCACTTGCACACTTTCATTTTCACACTTTCTCTTGCACTTTTATTTTCACACTTTCTCTTGCACTTTTATTATCATGCTTTCACTTTCCTTTTCACACTTTTTCTTTCACTTTCATTTTCATGCTTTCACTTTCATTTTCTCTCTTTCACTTTCACTTTCATTTTCATGTTTTCACTTTCATTTTCACGTTCAGCTTCACTTTTATTCTCAGCTTTCACTTTCATTTTCACGATTTCCTTTCATTTTCCTGCTTTCTCTTTCATTTTTACACTTTCTTTTTAACTTTCACACTTTCACTTTCATTTTCCTGCTTTCACTTTCAATTTCACACTTTCACTTCATGCTTTCCCTTTATTTTCATGCTTTCACTTTCATTTTCTCTCTTTCACTTTCAAGGTTCCACTTTCTTTTTCATTTTCACACTTTCACTTTCATTATCACGCTTTCACTTTAATTGTCACACTAACCTTTTCCTGCTTTTACTTTCACTTTCATTTTTACACATTCTTTTTAACTTTCACACTCTCACTTTCATTTTCATACTTTCACTTTCACTTTCATTTCAACATTTTCATTTTCACACTTTCACTTAAACAGTTTAATACATCCTCCCTATCCCCAGGAGTCAAGAGAGTCCATCAGAGTGGGCTATCAGTCACCCTGATGATATGGGGTTCTGTGCCAATGTTGTTCAATACATCCTCCCTCTCCCCAGGAGTCCAGAGAGCCCATCAGAGTGAGCTATCAGTCACCCTGGTGATATGGTTCTGTGTGCTTTAAAAGTTCAATACAGCCTTCTCATCCCCAGGAGTCCAGAGAGCCCATCACAGTGGGCTATCAGTCACCCTGGTGATATGTTTGTGTGTGCTTAAGCAGTTTAATACATCCTCCCTATCCCCATGGGTCCTGAGAGCCCATCTGAGTGGGCTATCAGTCACCCTGGTGATATGGTTATGTGTGCCTAAACAGTTTAATACATCCTCCCTATCCCCAGGAGTCCAGAGAGCCCATCAGAGTGGGCTGTCAGTCACCCTGGTGATATGGAGATATGTGTCCTAATGGAGCATGCTCAGTAGTTCATCTCAATGTGAGCCCAGCAATGATGTGCAGGATGGCATAAGGGGGGGGGGACTTCTGATCTGGACATAGGACATGCACAATAGGTTGCGTAGCACACATAATGAGCCGATGGAGGTAGGCATGTGACGTTCATGCTCGTTGATCGTAAGTAGGTGTGCTGACATACAAACATAGTGGCAGAGGTGTGGCACATTGGTTGCCAGTCCGCCTTATGGTACAGGACTCGTGGGTTCCTTCACCCAGTGGGGCTATTAAATATGACTTGCTGGGACATTACTCTTTGATATCAGCAGTGGTTTGTGAGGCCTTTTGTTTTTGGATTTGTTCTGAGAGCAAACACACTCGCACAATGCAGTAACCTAGGGTGCCACATCATGCACCCTATGAGGCACTCCAGAGGAAACATTATGAGGTGCACTGTCCGCCACAGCACCTTATAATGTTCCATTTCGGGCACTTTATAGGGGGCTTTTGAGGAACCTTCAGGCTACAGCACTGAGGGTGTTGCTGGTGGCAGCACCAAATTACATTACAAAGGAAAAAGCCTCCAACAGCCATATCAAATTACCCCACTGTGGGATCAAACCCATGACCTCTGGCTCTACAGGCAGTGATGTCACAAGTGGGCTATATCTCCATAGCTGCTAATAAACCCCTGGCTGGCTACAGTAGGACTGCAGGCCACCACATGACCTGTCTGCTTTGTTTACCAGGATAGGGTTAAACCACATATACCCATGATGCACTGCACATGCAAATCAGCAGTCTACAAATAACAACAGGATGGGGTATGCAGCCCCAAAACCACCTCAGCCTAGTAGGGAGTACTGAGCGTGTAGGTTACTGTCACAGAGTTGGTACTGACCGTCACATTGTGCGGGTCCTGTGCTCACCCTGAGGGTGAGAGGGGCCACCCAGCACCATGTCCACAGCACCTGGCTTAGCTGAGATAGGCTATGGTGTGAGTCCCCATCAGTGACAGTGTGTGATGGGTAGGTCTTGTAGATGCACTGCCAAATACACCTGTGTCCATCTCTTATTTCTCTGTGACGTTTAGCCCTTAAGCAATTTGATGCACCCACATTGGGCATATCCAGTGTGGAGGCCATGGCCACATGTGATATGGGGGGGGGGGCAGGCTGGCTGTTTGGACCCATAGACGGATTCTGTGGTAACACCCAAACTGCCCTCTAGAACGCAGGATCTACCACCAACAGATCCACATTCCACATCACTGCAATGGTGCTGCTGGAGGGGACTATCAACCTAGGTCCAGCTGGGGGGGCAGACAACATACAGGGCAGTCCATGCATTTCTGTACACATCCATAAGGTGATAGCAGACAGACGGCAGGCCTGGAAATGCTCAGCTGCCCACCTCCACTATCTGACATTCACCAGCAGCAAACACAGTGAAGCTGCAGCCGCTGCACCCTGCAAGGTGTTCCAGCCTTACACATACTAACTGCAACCAGTTTGCTAGCTAGTCCATAGTGCATATTACTAGAGGAAATGTGTGCACCCAAAACTGGGATGTCCGCACACCCACCAAGCAGATAGGTTAGTGATTGGGCCCCAAAAGGCAACCCATAGATATCACTTGAGAGAGATGCTGTTGGCATTATGGGAGACCTAGCCATGCCATGGTGACTGCTCAGTCAGGGTGAGAATGACCTTCCAGGAGGACATGCAGGGGCCACCCTGTCTGTGCTGCTGATGGCCGCCCACTACAATGTCCGAGCCATTGCCCTATGCCCTGTGCTCATGCATCCTGGCCAGGCCACCCTGTCGGAGGTATACCCACAGTACCTTGCTCCTCATTATGCACATTGGCAAGCTAACACTGGACACAGTGCACACAGTGTGGGCTGAGTAAGGTGTTGCAAACAGCACACTGGATGGACAGACACACAATCCCACACCTATGCCAGCACTGTGCTACTATAGATAGTTTTTGCAGTCTAGGCCAACTCAACAGTCCTGGACACAGTGCAGGCATGGCTATGGTATGCAATACTGTTGGGATCACTCCCCAGGGTGGAGAACACTGTCAGACACCAGACCTGAGACACACTCCACAGACATCAGAAATATTGGTATGATACAGCTCAATGAGCATATTGTGCTTAACGTAGGAATTGATATCTGCCAGTAATCACAGCAACATTTTGATATATGTGTAGCGTATTTCCAGGTTTAGGGTGGCAGTGCTAAGGTGTGCACGTACTAGTATTGTGAGATGTACGCAAGGCCCGATATCATGCCTGTCCAATAGGCTTTGGGTAATGGAGCCTGTGGGTGTGGTTATTTCTGCTCCTGTTGGCCACTGCTCTCTGGCAGAGGTCCCCAACTCCAGTCCTGGTGGGCCATACACTGTTCATGTTTTCCTGCTGTCCCTAATGAATATGCATGAGATACATCGGCATACCATGGGGCCAGTGCATGGAAATGGAACAAAGGCATCTTTATTAGAAACAGCATAACACGTGAATGATTTGTGGCCCTCCAGGACTGCATTTGGGGGAATCTGCTCTAGGTAATGCACATGTTTCTGATGTCTGTGCTCTTTCGGGTAAAATATAGATGTATTGGCCATGTTTGCGTTATCTGCACTAAAGGTTCTGTCTGTATTACAACATTTGTGTGGTGTATAAAATGTGGGGACTGGGTTGGCAGGGCTGACACCTGGGATTTGAACCTGTGACCTTCTGCTTCTGAAGGCACTGGCTCTGTGTGCTGCACCACTGTCTTGCCACAGAAGCAGTGCATTCCCAGGGGAGTCCATGGCTGTTTGTCAGACTGGCCCTGTCTGTTGCAGTGCACGGCACCCACGTGAAGAGGGCTAGGCCATGGTGTGCTGTGGACAGCTGCCACTGCCCCCTCCGCCACCAGTACCCCTCTGCCACCATGCTGACATGGCCTTATATTGGAGACAGCATAGAACCTGAATGATTTGTGACCCTCCAGGACTGCATTGGGGGACTCTGCTGTAGGTAATGCACATGTTTATGTGGTGTGTGGTGTTGAAGGTAAAATATGAACATTTCAACCAAGCTTATGTTCTCAGCAGCAAAGGTGCAGTCTTTACTACCACGTTTTTTTAGGGGGAAAATTATGAGGACTAGGTTGGCAGGAGCCACAGCCAGGATTTGAACCTGTGATCTTCTGTTCTTGCACACACTGTCTGTGTGCACTGCACCACTGTGTTGCCACAGATATGCAGCATTCCCTGGGGAGTCCATGACTGTACATCTGACAGGGCCTGTTTGTTGCAGTGGACGGCACCCACCTGGACAGAGCTAGACCATGGTCTGCTGTGGGCACCAGCCGCTGCCACCTCCACCACCAGTGCCACTCCATCCTTAGATTGGAGACAGCATAAACCCTCATGGATTTGTGGCCCTCAAGGACTGCATTTGGGGGATTCTGCCGTGGGAATGCACATTTCTATGGTGTTTGTGCTGTGTAGGGTAAAATATAGGTGTTTGACCCATACTTATGTTCTCAGCAATAAAGGTTCAGTCTTTACTACCATGTTTTCTTCATGGGTAAAATAAGGGGACTGGGTTGACAGGAGCCCCAGCTGGGATTTGAACCTGTGACCTTCTGGTCCTAAAGGCACTGGCTGTGTCCGCTGCACCAACATCTTGACACAGAAGCAGTGTATTCCCAGGGGAGTCCATGGCTGTTCGTCAGACAGGCCCTGTCTGTTGCAGTGCACGCCACCCACGTGATGAGGGCTAGGCCATGGTGTGCTGTGGGCAGCAGCCACTGCCCCCTCCAACACCAGTACCCCTCCACTACCATGTTAACATGTCCTTATATTGGAGACAGCATAACACGTGAATGAATTGTGGCCTTCCAGAACTGCATTCGGGGGACTCTGCTGTAGGTAATACACATGTTTATGTGGTGTGTGGTGTTTAAGTTAAAATATGAACATTTCACCCACGCTTATGTTCTCAGCAGCAAAGGTGCAGTCTTTACTACCATGTTTTTTAGGGGGAAAATTATGAGGACTAGGTTGGCAGGAGCCACAGCCAGGATTTGAACCTGTGATCTTCTGTTCTTGCACACACTGTCTGTGTGCACTGCACCACTGTGTTGCCACAGATATGTAGCATTCCCTGGGGAGTCCATGACTGTACATCTGACAGGGCCTGTTTGTTGCAGTGGACAGCACCCACCTGGACAGAGCTAGGCCATGGTCGGCTGTGGGCACCAGCCGCTGCCACCTCCACCACCAGTGCCGCTCCATCCTTAGTTTGGAGACAGCATAAACCCTGATGGATTTTTGGCCCACCAGGACTGCATTTGGGGGATTCTGCAGTAGGTAATGCACATTTCTATGGTGTTTGTGCTGTGTAGGGTAAAATAGAGGTTTTTGACCCATGCTTATGTTCTCAGCAATAATGGTTCAGTCTTTACTACCATGTTTTCTTCATGGGTAAAATAAAGGGACTGGGTTGGCAGGAGCTCCAGCTGGGATTTGAACCTGTGACCTTCTGGTCCTAAAGGCACTGGCTGTGTCCACTGCACCACCATCTTATCTCAAAAACAGTGCATTCCCTGGGGAGTCCATGGCTGTTTGTCAGACAGGGCTTGTCTGTTGGGGTGCACTGCACCCACGTGAAGGGGGCTAGGCGACCGTCTGCTGTGGGCAGCAGCCACTGCCCCCTCCACCAACGGTACCCCTCCGCCACCATGCTGACATGGCCTTATATTGGTGACAGCATCACAGCTGAATGATATGTGGCCCTCCAGGACTGCATTGAGGGGACTGTGGCCTAGGTAATGCACATGTTTGTGGTGTCTGTGCTCTGTAGGGTAAAATAGAGGTGTTTGGACCATGCTTATGTTATCTGCAAAAAAGGTTGGTCTTTACTATCATGGTTTAGTGGTGGGTAAAATATGGGGATTGGGTTTGCAGGAGCCCCAGCTGGGACTTGAACTGGTGATATTTGGCTCCTGAACTCACTGTCTGTGTTCACTGCACCACACTGTGGCAACAGAGACAGTGCAGTCCCTGGAGATAGGAAACCTGGCCAAAGGAGTCATAAACCCTGCTCTGCACAATTTTACTGTGGGATCATTCACCTTGTATGGGGACAGAGCGTAGACCCTTTTAAAATTCATATTTCTTTTTTGGGGCTTTCTTGGGAGTGATTTTTGATGTTTTCCATGACTATCACTGTTGCCCAGCTGGATTATAATTTTTTAGAATTTTGTTGTGGTGTTATTTGCTATTTTGTTCTGTGTAAATGTATCACACTGCTCACGTTTTGTAGGTTTCCCTGGTTTTGCTGTACATTGCTGACAGAAATGGTTTCTCTTCCCTTTAAATCGTCTCTACCTCGAGGTTTTCACTCGCGGTATTTTTTTAATAGAATTTCAGCCCCATTCCTGTGCGGGGAGCCTCTCCCCTCCCACTCTCCACCCACTGACCCCCGTCTCTCCGCCCCTGGGGAGCCTTCCTCCGCCCTCCGGGAGCCTTTCCACGCCTCTATCGCTCATTTGCGCAACGCGCACATCAGCAGGCCCGTTAGTGCGGCGCGCACGTGTGTGGGACACAAAAACGCATCATTAGCGGTAGCTTAGCGCATGCTCAAGTGCGCCTTGCACAGTAGCGCGGTTTAGTAAACATACCCCAAAGTGTGAAAAGGAAAGTTTATGCATGATAATAAAAGTGAAAGAGAAAGTGTGAAAATGAAAGTGTGCAACTGAAAGTGTAAAAATGAAAGCAAAAGCGAAAGCATGAAAATGAAAGTGAACGTGTGAAAATGAAAGTGAAAGTGAAAGAATGAAAGTGAAAGTGTGAAAACGAATGTGAAAGCATGTAAGTCAAAGTATGTGAAAGTGAGAGAAAATGAAAATGAAAGCATGAAAATGAAGTGAAAGTGAAAGTGTGAAAATGAAAGTGAAAGTGTGAAAATGAAAGTGAAAGTGAAAGCATTACAATGAAAGTGAAAGTGTGAAAACCAAAGTGAAAGCATTAAAATGAAAATGAATGTGTGAAAATAAAAGTGAAAGCACGAAAATGAAATTGAAAGTGTGTAAGTGAAAATGAAAGCGTGGAAATGAATGTGAAAGTGTTAAAATGAAAGTGAAAGCGAATGTGAAAATGAAAATGAAAGTGAAACCATGAAAATGAAAGTGAAAGTGAAAGTATGAAAGTGAAAATGAAAGCATAAAAATGAAATTGAAAGCGTGGAAATAAAAGTGAAAGTGTGGAAATAAAAGTGAAAGTGTGAAAGTGAAAGCATGAAAATGAAAGTTAAAGTAAAACCGTAATAAAGAAAGTGAAATTAAAAGCGTGAAACTGAAAGTGAAACTGAAAGTGTGAAGGTGTAAGTGAATGGGTGAAAATGAAAGTGAAAGCATGAAAATGAAAGTGAAAGTGTGAAAATGAAAGTGAAAGCGTGAAAATGAAAGCAAAAGCGTGAAAATGAAAGTGAAAGTAAAACTGTAAAAATGAAAGTGAAAGTAAAACTGTAAAAGTGAAAGTGAAAGTAAAACCGTAGTGAAAGTGAAACTGTGAAAATGAAAGTGAAAGAGTGAAAATGAAAGTGAAAGTGAAAGTCTGAAAATAAAAGTGAATGAGCAAACATTAAAGATGCTTGTAGCCTGCGTTGAACCACTTCAGGTGCTTTGATTTGGAGTGTGGGGCACCCTAACTTGATCCCTTGCAATTATTGAATGCTAGTGTAGTTGTTTTAAGGCTGGAATGATGTATTGCGATCTTGCAGTGCCCGTGATGATGCTTGCTGTAGTGTTCTGCACCATTTGAAGTGGGTGAATAGTCTGCTGGGGGAGGACTTGGTATAATGATTTTACATAGTCAAGCAGTGGAGTGACGAGTGCTTGGCAAACTGTGTGGAAGTGGTCTTTGTTAAGGATTGGTTTGAGCTTTCTGATGATCCTTAATCGGTTGTAGGCTCTTGCTACAGTATTAGTAATGTGAGGTTTTAGGTTCACAGCTTTATCCAGGGTAATGCCCAGGTGCCTAACTTCATCCTTGACTGTTATAGCTTTGTTTAGAATGCTGAATACTTGTGGCAGAATGAAAGTGGAGTCTCTAGTGATGAGGACAGTAACTGAATTCAAAAAAGCATGGGACAAACACAGAGGATCTCTAAAGGTAAAAAGGGAACTGTTGTAGTTGTTGATAAGGAAGGACAGACTAGATAGGCCATGTGGTCTTTTTCTAATGTTATATTTCTGTGTTTCTATGTTTCTAACATATCCTCTGTTTTATCAAAGTTGACCGTCAGGTTGTTAGTGGTGAGCCATGTGCTCATGTCTTCAAGGCATTTTGTCATCATTGTCATGTCAGGTGATTGTAGGTTGATTGGGGTATATACCATGATATCGTCGGCATAGAGGTGGTAATGTAGCTTGTGGCATTTGATGGCATTGCATATGGGTTGAATGTATATATTAAAGAGTGTAGATGATAGTGCTGAACCTTGTGGTATTCCTTGCATAATGGGGAACTGCAGTGATTTCTTTTGTGCACATTTGGCTTGCTACGTCCTTTCTTTCAAGTAGGATGTAAAACCATTTTAGGATGTTCTTACTTATTCTGATCTGCTGTAGGTGTTGCAGCATTATGGTATGGGACACTGTGTCAAAAACGATTGGGATTTCCATGAACACTAGCAGGAATCCGTTCTTTATGTTAACTATGCCTTTTAGGAGATTGTCGAAGAGGGATGTGAGCAGAGTTTCCACATTGTGCTGCATTTTAAAGCCATGCTGGTGGGTGTCTAGTGGGGCATTCAAATCTATATAGTCCTGTAGTTGTCTTTGCATGGTCTTCTCAATGATTTTTGTAAGGAATGGTAGGCTGAAGATAGGGCAGTAGGATTTTGGTTCAGAGGGGCTTAGCGTGGTGCTCTTGAGGATTGGCCGTATCATGGCTTGCTTCAGGGATTGTGACATATGTCCTTGCTGGAGGGATTCCTTAACAATATTGTGAAGGTAGTGGGCTATTTTGCTTCTAGTGGTTTTGATCCATGCCACTGGGCATGGGTCAGATCGCGAGGTCGTTGTGCTAAGGTCATTTACTATGTCTTCTATTTGCTGTATTGATGGTATGCTAAAGTCCTCCCAGGTTTGCTGAGGTTCCATCATTCTGGGGTTGTAGGTCTGGGGGAGAGGGATGCTTGTTTGGGTGGTGTACTTTGTCTTTATGTAGCCTACAAATTCTTGTGGGTCCAGGTGGTGGGTGCAGTGCTGGGTGGTGTCTTTGGTGAGCGTCTGTACAATGTTAAATAGTTCCCTTGGTTTGTTGGCTGATCTCATGATTAAGTTGGTATGGTGCTGTTGCTTGTGCTCATTGATCAGGCGGTTGTATTTCAATTGCTTGCATCTGTATTGGGCCCCAGAGCCCTGTGACTTGTCTCACCTCCATTTCCTCTCCAGACTTTGGAGTATGTGTTTAGCGTCCCTGATATCATTTGAAAACCAGGGAGCATTGGATTTCCTGTGCGCATGTGGTGCTTCTCTGCTAGGAGCTGATGCTGCCTCAGCTATTATGCAGTTCCATTCCTTTATGGTTATATCGAGGGTGTTGCACTCCTGCTGTAGCTGTGGAATTATTTCCTTTAGAAAAGCATCTTTGTTGAATGCTCTGAATTGTCTGGCTTTGTTCTCTTCCTCCATGAGTTGGGTGGGGTTATCCAAGATCAACGAAAAGGCAATTACATGATGGTCTGACCATGGGGCTGGAGTGATTGCTGGGTCTGTGACTTTGCACTGTTCTACCAGTTGCGTTGGAATAAAGACTAAGTCTGAAGTGGTACCATGCTGGTGTGTTGGTGTATCGTTTGTCTGGCGGTAATTTAGTGATTCCATGGCCTTAAGGAATGCTGTAGCTTCTTTAGTAGATGTGGAGGTTAGGTTATAGTCTCCTAGTACAATGAGAGGTTTATGCTGTCTTCTCTGTGTGCATATTGCTTCTAACACCATGGAGAGATGTTCAGCTGTAGAACTAAGTGGCCTGTAGGTGAGGCAGATGCTGAGGTATTAGATATGTTGATTGTGCTGGTCTCAGTCAAGTTACTGATAGAGATCAATTTGAATCTTTTCTGGCTAATATCAGGGTTCCTCCTCCTTTCTTGTGTGTTCTGATGCAGTTGAATACCGAGAAGTCTGATGGAGTGACTTGGTTTAAAATACCCTGGTCAGAGTCATCAAGACAGGTCTTGGTGATGCAGTTTATGTCCAGTTTATGATCCAGAATTAGGTCTTGGATAGTATTCGGTTTGTTTCTGATTGATCTGGCATTCAGTAATGCACATCTGATAACGGATGTTATGAAAGTGAAAGTGAAAGTGAAAGCATGAAAGTGTAAAAATGAATGTGTATGTGAAAGTGTTAAAATGAGAGTGAAAGCATTAAAATGAAAATGAACGTGAAAGCGTAAAAATGAAAGTGAAAGTGTGCAAACGAAAGTGAAAGTGAGAAAATGAAACTGAAAGTGAAAGAGTGAAAATGAAAGTGAAAGCTTGAAAATGAAAAAGTGAACGTGTGAAGGTAAAAGTGAAAGTGTGAAATTTAAAGTGAAGGTGTTAAAATGAAAGAAAAACTGAAAGTGTGAAAATGAAAGTGAAAGCATGACAATGAAAGTGAAAGTGTGAAATTTAAAGTGAAAGTGTTAAAATGAAAGAAAAACTGAAAGTGTGAAAATGAAAGTGAAAACATGAAAAAGAACTTGAAAGTGTGAAAATAACAGTGACAGTGAAAGCATGAAAATGAAAGTGAAGGTGTGAAAATGAAAGTGAAAGCATGAAATGAAAGTGAAAGTGTGAAATTGAAAGTGAAAGCATGAAAATGAAAGTGAGAGTGAGAATAAAAGTGAAGCTGAACGTGAAAATGTAAGTGAACACATGAAAATGAAAGTGAAAGTGAAAGAAAAGGTGTGAAAAGGAAAGTTAAGGCATGATAATAAAAGTGAAAGAGAAAGTGTGAAAATTAAAGTGTGCAATTGAAAGCGTAAAAATGAAAGCGAAAGCATGAAAATGAAAGTGAACGTGTGAAAATGAAAGTGAAAGTGAAAGAATGAAAGTGAAAGTGTGAAAGCATGTAAGTGAAAGTATGTGAAAGTGAGAGAAAATGAAAATGAAAGCATGAAAATGAAAGTGAAAGTGTGAAAATGAAAGTGAAAGTGTGAAAATGAAAGTGAAAATAAAAGAGTGAAAGTGACTGAGTGAAAGTGTGAAAATGGAAGTGAAAGCATGAAAGTGTGAAAGTGAAAGTATGAAAATGAAAGTGAAAGCATTAAAATGAAAATTAATGTTTGAAAATAAAAGTGAAAGTGAAAGCATGAAAATGAAATTGAAAGTGTGGAAATGAATGTGAAAGTGTTAAAATGAAAGTGAAAGTGAATGTGAAAGTGAAAGTGAAA
Organism: Ichthyophis bannanicus; assembly: GCA_033557465.1. Lineage (NCBI taxonomy): Eukaryota > Metazoa > Chordata > Amphibia > Gymnophiona > Ichthyophiidae > Ichthyophis > Ichthyophis bannanicus. Next base: position 666,118,455 of record CM066032.1, read on the forward strand.
CCATGAAAATGAAAGTGAATGTGAAAATGAAAGTGAAAATAGGAAAATGAAAGTTAAAGTATGAAAGTGAAAATGAAAGCATGAAAATGAAAATCAATGTGTGAAAATAAAAGTGAAAGTGAAAGCATGAAAGTGAAATTGAAAGTGTGAAAATGAAAATGAAAATGAAAACGTGGAAATGAATGTGAAAGTGTTAAAATGAAAGTGATAGTGAATGTAAAAATGAAAGTGAAACCATGAAAATGAAAGTGAATTTGAAAATGAAAGTGAAAACAGTAAAATGAAAGTGAAAGTATGAAAGTGAAAATGAAAGCATGAAAATGAAAATGAATGTGTGAAAATAAAAGTGAAAGTGAAAGCATGGAAATGAATGTGAAAGAGTTAAAATGAAAGTGAAAGTGTGAAAGTGAAAGCATGAAAATGAAAATGAAAGAGTGTAAATTAAAGTGAAAGTAAAAGCATGAAAATGAAACTGAAAGTGAAAGCATGAAAATGAAAGTGATAGTAAAACCGTAATAAAGTGAAATTAAAAGTGTGAAAATGAAAGTGAAACCGAAAGTGTGAAGGTGTAAGTGAATGCGTGAAAATGAAAGTGAAAGCATGGAAATGAAAGTGAGTTTGAAAATGAAAGTGAAAGCGTGAAAGTGAGAGTAAAAATGAAAGTGAAAACATGAAAATGAAAGTGAAAGTAAAACCGTAATAAAGAGAGAGTGTGAAAATGAAAATGAAAGTGAAAGAGTGAAAATGAAAGTGAAAGTCTGAAAGTGAAAGAGCAAACATGAAAGTAAAAGCATGAAAATGAAAGTGAAAGCATGAAAAAGAACGTGAAAGAATGACAATGAAAGTGAAAGCGAAAGTGTGAAAATGAAAGAGAAAGTGAAAGAGTGAAAATGAAAGTGAAGGTGTGCCAATCAAAATGAAAGTGTGAAAGTGAAAGTAAAAGAGTGAAAATGAAAGTGAAAGTGAAACCATAAAAATGAGAGTGAAACTGAACGTGTGAAAGTGACAGTGTGAAAATGAAAGGGGAAACATGACAACAGTAAAAGTGAAAGTGTGAAAGTGAAAGTGAGTGTGAAAATGAAAGAAAAAGTGAAAGCGTGAAAGTGAAAGTGTGAAATTGAAAGTGAAAGCGTGAAAATGAGCCTCTCGTGCCGTTAAACAGCTGCGCCTTGCGGGCCCGCGACTGAGGACCTCGCTAGAGGGCCCTTTGGTGCGGTCCTTAGGTGAGGCACAGAATCTGGCTTGTCAACAACCGCTGCACTTTCTACCATCCGGGTATAGACAATGCTTAAAATGCTTGAAGGACTACCAAGAGGGCTGCTACTGCTTGGAAGAAAACTGCACTCATGAGCAATGTTCCCTCTAATTTTCTGTAGGCTGTGTGCGCATAAAATATCAGCTGTGTGCAGCTTTTGAAGGAAGGTTAAATTTTTGTGCGCCACATAACGACACTCGGAGTTATATACTTTAAAATGTGACTACACATCAGAATACAGTTATGTACACCACATTGATTTTAATCAAATTAAGTGAAAATAGACGATTACTAAATGAAGCGGGAAATTTCTAGTAATTACAATCATAACTTTTAAATTTTAAGACGTCTGTGTTGTTTTCTATCAGAATCAGAGCTGTAATTTTTGTGCGCTCTGTTGTAAAGTATGTGCGCTCGCTCGGCGAGGTGTGTGCGCGCGCACACATGCACAGCTTAGAGGGAACAGTGCTCATGAGTACTTATCACCTGAGACATTCTTTAATTCTTGGAGAAAAGGGAATTCTTGGAGTAAAACTGATAAAATCTGTATATTTTAAAATTCAGTGTTTTATCAAGTCAGTTAGTACTACAAGCCAGAGTGGAGGATGTGCATTGTAGCTGGGCCTTTCCATCTGACCTGAAGTTTACCTTGAAGGAACATGCATTTCTCGCTGCATTTGATTATGATTATCTCCTGCTACATTGCCTATTGACTCTAACTACTCCAAAGCCTCTGCTCCTTCTCTCTTTTCTCCTCACCTCATTCGCTGCTTCTCCTCATCCTTCTCTCCTCTGGTAAGTCCCTTCTTCCTTCCTTTCTCATGATGAGGCCACTTCGTAACTTGGCTAACCTGATCTACATCTTCCCCAATTCTGGTCTCCCTAAATCTACCTCATACTCTTTGAGGTTTCCTACCCTCCCTAAACATCTCTCTCATATTAGAACTAGGCCTTTTCACAATCCTTCTAACCTTATTCACACTCCTCTTCTCTCCCCGTCTGCTCTCCTCTTTTCCTGTGCCTTATGGACTGTTCACTCTATCTCTAATAAACTTGCCTTTGTACATGACCTTTTTATTTCCCGCTCTTTTCACCTTTTTGCCTTAGCTGAGACCTGACTTCTTCCTGAAGACAATGCCTCCATTGCCGCTCTCTTTCATGGAGGCTTCTAGTTCTCCCATGCTCCTCGGCCTACTGGTCGTGGTGGGGGTATTGGACTTCTTCTGTCTCCCTCTTGTCACTTCCAGTCTCTTATCCTACCTCAATCTCTTTCCTCTCTCTTTTGAACTCCACTCGATCCGCCTCTTCGCTCTTCTCCCACTGCGAGTAGCTGTTCTCTATCATCCTCCTGATACTTCTATTTCGACTTTTCTTTCTGACTTTGATTCTTGGCTGTATACCTTTCTTCACCCCTCCTCCCCCACCCTTATTCTTGGCGACTTTAACATTTATGTTGATGACCCCTCCAATCCCCATGTTCTAAAACTCCTCTCTCTTACCTCCTCGTATAACCTTCAGCTCCCTTCCACTGCTCCTACTCACCAACATGGTCATTGCCTTGACCTAATTTTCTTCTCTAACTGCTCACCCTCCAACTTCTCTAACTCTGTCCTTCCTTTATCTGACCACCACCTTTTAAGTCTTATTATTCATCATCCTCCACCTCAGCCTCGTCCTGCTTCCACTAATCTATTTAGAAACCTTCTTGCTATTGATCCCTTAGCTCTCTCCTCCACAATTTCCTCACCCCTTTCATCCATTCTTTCTTCTAATTCTATTGATGAGGCCATGGCCTCCTATAATGCTGTACTCTCCTCTGCTTTGGATTCTCTTGCTCCCCTCATCTCACGTCCTGTTAGGCGTTCTCCTCCACAGCCTTGGCTCTCTCCTTTTGCCCGCTATTTGCGCTCCTGTGCCTGCTCTGCTGAGCATGCCTGGCTCAAATCTCGCTCTCTTGCTGACTTTCTCCACTTTAAATTCATGCTCTTCTTCCAATCATCCATTGCACTTGCCAAAGAAACCTACTTCACCCATCTGACTAACTCTCTTGTCTCTAATCCTCGTCGTCTTTTTTATACACTCAATTCTCTCCTCAGTGTGCCTCCACCTCTGGCTCCTACCTCCCTTCCTGCCCAAACCTTGGCACAGTACTTCCATAACAAAATCCATAAAATCACCCTCCATTTCACTACCTCCTCTTCTCCCCCCCCCCCCCTTTTTCCAACTCTCTCCCCTTCTGCTTCCCTTTCTTCCTTCCCTCTGGTCTCTGATGAAGAAACAACACTCCTCCTTTCTTCCTCTAAGCTGACTACCTGCCCTTCTGATCCTATGCCCACCCACCTCTTTAGCTCCATTTCTTCCACTATCGTCCCCTCCATCACTCATATTCTCAACCTATCGCTCTCCACCGCTACCTTCCCTTCTGACTTCAAACATGCTATTGTCACACCCCTCCTCAAGAAACCCTCACTCGATCCCTCCTGTCCTTCTAACTACTGTCCCATCTCTCTCCTTCCCTTCATTTTTAAATTACTTGAGCGTGCTGTCTACCACCGCTGTCTCGACTTCCTCTCCTCTCATGTCCTCCTAGATCCTTTACAATCTGGTTTCCGTCCCCTACATTCTACCAAAACTGCTCTTACCAAAGTCACCAATGATTTGTTTCTGGCTAAGTCCAAAGGCTTTTATTCTGTCCTCATTCTTCTGGATCTCTCTGCTGCCTTTGACACCGTTGACCACAATCTTCTTATCACCCTGTCTTCACTCGGTTTCAAAGGCTCTGTACTTTCTTGGTTCTCCTCCTATCTCTCCCACCGCTCTTTCAGTGTGTACTTCGGTGGCTCCTCCTCCTCTTCTACCCCTTTACCTGTGGGTGTGCCTCAAAGTTCTGTCTTAGGTCCGCTCCTGTTCTCTCTCTATACCCAATCCCTTGGTGCCCTTATCTCTTCCCATGGCTTTCACTATCATCTCTATGCTGACGACTCTCAAATCTACCTCTCTACGCCTGTTATCTGTCCTGAAATTCAAGCTAAGATCTAGGCCTGCCTCTCTGACATTGCTTCCTGGATGTCCTACCGCCGCTTGAAGCTGAACATGGCCAAAACTGAACTCCTTGTCTTTCCCCCTAATGCTTCCCCTCCTCCTTCCCCTTTCTCAATCTCTGTGGATAACTCTGTTATCCTTCCTGTCTCTTCGGCACGGAACCTTGGTGTTATCTTTGACTCATCTCTCTCCTTCTCTTTACATATCCAAAACATTGCTAAAACATGCCGTTTCTTTCTTTACAATATCTCCAAGATTTGCCCTTTTCTCTCTGATAACACTACTAAACTGATTGTCCACTCTTTAATCACCTCCAGCCTTGATTACTGTAATCTTCTCCTTGCTGGCCTCCCTGCTAACCACCTCTTTCCTCTCCAGTCTATTCAACATTCTGCAGCTCGTCTAATTTTCCGTCAGTCTCATTTTTCACACATTATTCCTCATGTCACTTCACTGGCTCCCCATCCACTTCCGTATCCGGTTCAAACTCCTCCTTCTAACCTATAAATGTATTCATTCTTCTGCCCCTCATTACCTTTCATCCCTCATCTCTACCTACAACCCCTCTCGCCTACTCCGCTCATCTAATTGTCTTCGTTTAGCTATGCCTTTTACTCATACTTCTAGTTCTAGACTTCGCACCTTTCAACTGGCTGCACCCTTTTCCTGGAATTCTCTACCTGTCTCTGTCCGCCAAGCCTCCTCCCTGGCCATCTTCAAATCCAAATTGAAATCCCATTTCTTCACTATTGCTTTTTGTTGCTAACTCGTCCTTTTTTGTTCTCTCCATAAACATTTATTCTTCTCTTGTTAATTGTTATTTGTATTATCTCATTTATTTCATATTTTGTCTTGACTAGATTGTGAGCTCTAATGGGCAGGGACTGTCTCTTTTTATGTTTGTACAGCACTTCATAGGTTGCAGCGCTTTATAAATGCTTAGTAATAATAATAATGAAAGTGAATGTATGAAAATAAAAGTGAAAGTGAAAGCATGAAAATGAAAGTGAAGATGTAATAATGAAAGTGAAAGCATGAAAGTGATAGTGTGAAAGTGAAAGTGTAAGTGTGAAAATGAAAGTAAAAATATAAACATAAAAGTGAAAGAGTGCAAATGAAAGTGAAGATGAAAGTGTGAAAATGAAAGTGAAAGCATGACTATGAAAGTGAAACTGAAAGTGTGAAAATCAAGGCAAATGTGAAAGTGTGAAAGTGAAAGTGAAAGCGTGAAATTTAAAGTAAAACTGTGACCATAAAAGTGAACACAGGAACTCTTAACCCACTGGTTTACAAGACCAGTGCTCTGACTGCTGAGCTACAGAGCCTCCCCAACAACAAAAAAGATGCCTCTCATCCTGGACGAGGTGCCAACAGAGCAGAACTTGCACTCGCATGCAATGAATGTTATCCCCAAAGTATCAAATCACTGGGCACCTTATTTCCCCGGTGCATTGTCAGATCTTACTTGCTTGGCTAACCCCTAAAATAGATGTCCACTCTAGAAAAAGCTCTTGTTCAGATGCTCACCAATACCCAGATCCAGCCAAGGATCACATGAAATCGAAGCTATTCCTTTCTAGTTCCTATGGCACGTAGCTCTCGTTGGTTTCTGCTAAGTACCACCCTTCTATTCCATAAGAATACTCAAGTGTCAAAGAGAACACTGCACTGAAACTAACAAGCTTGCCATCCTGACCAGTTTACACAGTTGTTCTTTCGTCTACTGAAACCAATCCATGCCCCAAGACTTCAGTGTTTACAAGACAGAACCACCCATCCAGGAGGAGCCCGTGAAGGCCTACCTCTCTTAAAATGGTAAGACAATGCTCTGATGTGGGTTGAACTCATTACTCCTGGTTTACTAAACCTATGCTCTGATCACTGAACTACAGAGCCAAATTGGGGGCTTGCTGACTGCCAACTGCAGCAGCTGTGGTAGCAGCAGCAGCAGTGGGAGCAGAGGCTGGATTGTCTAGGAGTATGTTTAGGGGTGTGAGAGGTTGTGGGTTCAACTCACTGATGAGCCCTTTCCCTAACCAGAACAAAGGGACATGGGATGGTACTAGTCAAGAATTTGCTTCCTTCAAGAAAATGAAGAAACCCCAGGCTACCGTAGAAGGAGGTGAGAGCTGAGACTGCATCTTGAAGAATGTGTTGTATGAGAGAGAGCACATCTTGCATGGGACATGGGCACGGTGCAGGCCTTGCAGAGGTGGGCTTAATAGCACTGCAGTCAGGACAGTCAGGAAGGGATTAGAGAGGGAGAGCAGGCCAAGCAAGGGCTGCACATCTTTTGATATGAGGAGATAGGGTGATTTTGTACCCTGTGTCTAGCAACTTGCCAGCTCTCTTTCTTTCTTCAAAAGGCATCAACTGGCAAACGAGAAAGAGCAAAGAGGAAGAGAAGGAGGACAGTAGAAAAGGAACAGAGCAGATTTCAAAGTTTCTCCTGAGAAGAAGGAGGACAGCAGGAAGGTGGCAGTTTCTCCCACTACTTCAGAAAGGCCACACCAGGCAGAGTACAACCAGATACTGATGAAAATTTAACTCACAACCCTTGATTTACAAGAGCAGTGCTCTGTCCACTGAGCTACAGAGCCTACCTGAAAAGCAACAAGCATGCACCGCCAGTGGTGCCGATGCAGAGATACTTGCACTCGCTTGCCCTGAACACTTTCCCCAAGGCATCAAATCACTGGGCAACCTGAACGCCAGCCAATAAACAGGGCCAGCTCCATAATCGTTCAAGGTGCTGGCGCGCTAAGCAAGCCTTAGGACTTATGCCCCTTTTCGCTGTCAAACTCTATCGTTTCTCTTTGAATGCCTAGCTTTCTGCAGCCCTCTTCCCCGCTTCTTCCCACCCCCCACCAAAGAAGCTACCAAACGAGGCTGCAGCTAAGTTTGCCTAATGGTCGGGGTGGCCCTGCTTGCAAAAAACGCAAGAGCTAGGAAAAAGTCAGAGGAAAAGAGCAGCAAAGAGAGAGAGCTTGAGAGTCACAGGTTAGGGACACTACAAAAAGCTCTACTTTGGAGGCTCGCACATACCTAGATCCAGCCAAAGATGACATGAAATCACAGCCATACCTCTCTAGTGTCTATGGCAAGTAGCTCTCATTGGTTTCTCATAGGTTCCACCCTTCTATTCCATAAGAATGCTCTTGTCAAAGAGCAGTCTGGACTGAAACTGACAAGCTTTCCATCCTGGCCAGCTTACACAGTTGTTCTTTTGTCTATTGAAACCAATCCATGCCCCAAGGTCTCTGTGTTTACAAGACAGAAACACCCATGCAGGAGGAGCCCTTGAAGGCCTGCTTCTCTGAAAAGGGAACAACAAGGCTTTGATAAGGGTTGAACTCATGACGCTTGGTTCACAAAACCAGCACTCTGACCAAGGAGCTACAGAGCCAAATTGCTGAGTGCCTGCTACAGCAGCTGTGGTAGCAGCAGCAGCAATGGGAGCAGAGGCTGGATCCTCTAGAAGTATGTTTAGGGGTGTGAGAGAACATGGGTTCAACTCACCAAAGAGCTCTTTCTCTAACTGGAAAGCAGGGACATGGGCTGGTACTAGTCAAGCTTTTGCTTCCTTCAAGAAAATGAAGAAACCCCAAGCTACCGTAGAAGGAGGCCAGAGCTGAGACTGCATCTTGAAGAATGTGTTGTGTGAGAGAGAGCACATCTTGCATGGGACATGGGCACAGTGCAGGCCTTGCAGAGGTGGGCTTAATAGCACTGCGGTCAGGACAGCCAGGGATGGATTAGAGAGAGAGAGCAGGCCAAGCAAGAGCTGCACATCTTTTGACATGAGAATAAAGGGTGATTTTGTTCCCTGCGGCTAGCAAATTTTCAGCTCTCTTTCTTTTTTCGCAAGGAACGGCCAAAAGCAAAGACAGAGCAGATTTTGAGAGGCTTTCAAAGTTTCTCCTGAGAAGGAGGACAGCAGGAAGTGGCAGTTTCTCCCACTGCTGCAAAAAGGCCACACCAGGAAGAACAGAAGCAGGCCCTGATAAGAATTGAACTCAAGACCCCTGGTTTACAAGACTAGCACTGTGACAGCTGAGCTACAGAGCCAATGCAAGCAGCACAAAACATTCACCTCTGGTGGTGCTGCTAGAGCGGTACTTGTACTCGCTTGCCCTGAACGCTTTCCCCAAGGCATCAAATCACTGGGCACCCTTTCTCCCTGGTGCTTCGTCAGATCTTGTTTGCTTGCCTAACCCCTAGAATAGATGTCCATTTTCTATTTTATCCTTCAGCGGGATGGGGGGCTTTCTTTTCCTATTTCCTATGAAGCGGAGATCCTCTTGGCACGTTCACTATCCCTCCGCCGTCAAAAGGTCTCAAGAGAACTCAAGAAATGCAGAACATGCCTCATTCCTTCCCGCAACGAGCTAACTGTTCTAATGTAGGGTTGCCAACCAGCCGGTTTTCAGCCGGCCTGGCCGGTTTTTCCATGGCCAGGCCGGCTGCCAGCACAGATGTAAAACCGGCCGTTGAAGAGCCGGCTTTTTGCTCTGGCCGCAAGATCGGGAGCGGCCAGAGCAAAAAACCGGCTTTTGTCCCGAAGTCCGCGGCGCGAACGTGATTCCCCATAGCAGTGCAGCCGCTGCTTCTGCTTTGTACAGAGCAGCGGCTGCAATACACTTACATTGAAAACTAAAGATAAACTGTGTGAGGAGCCCTCCGGTCATCGCAGAGCCCGAGGAAGTGATGTCATGGGGGCGGGCTCCTCACAGGTTGTCTTTCCTTTTCAAATTAACTTTAACTGCAATAAAGTTAATTTGAAAAGGAAAGACAACCTGTGAGGAGCCCGCCCCATGACATCACTTCCTCGGGCGCTGCGATGACCGGAGGGCTCCTCACACAGTTTGTCTTTACTTTTCAAAGTAAGTGTATTGCAGCCGCTGCTCTGTACAAAGCAGAAGCAGCGGCTTGGGCAGGGGGTGTGTGTGTGACCCAGCAAAGGGGGGGGGGGAGTGTGAGTGAACCAGCAGGGGAGGGGGGGTAATTGTTTGACAGACCCAGCAGGAGGGGTGAGTAAGTGACAGGGGGGTGGGTGTGTGAACCAGCAGTGGAGTGGGGGGGGTGTGAGTGAACCAGCAGTGGAGGGGGGGGGTGTGAGTGAACCAGCAGGGGAGGGAGGTTGGTGTGAACCAGCAGGGGAGGGAAGTTGGTGTGAGTGAACCAGCAGGGGAGGGGGTGAGTGAGTGACAGGGGAGTGGGTGAGTGAACCAGCAGGGAGGGGAGGGGAGGGGAGGGGTGGTGTGAGTGAACCAGCAGGGGAGGGGGGGTGAGTGAGTGAACCAGCAGGGGAGGGGGGTGAGTGAGTCAGCAGGGGGGGGTGAGTGAGTGAACCAGCACTGAGGGGAGGGGGGTGTGTGAACCAGCACTGAGGGGGGGTGTGTGAGTGAATCCTCGGTAATTTTTGTGGGTGGGGCTGGGGGCGGGGCATGGGTGGGAATGGGGCGGAGAATGGGTGGAGCATGACGAGCCACAGGTGTTGGGTTTTTCTCAGTGAAAAAGTTGGCAACCCTATTCTAATGGGACACTCCATCGCTACAGTTTCAGTGCTCAAAGATATTTTCTCAGGGAAAGCAGACATTACAAGAAAGCGTAAGAGCCAAAGTGGCATGGTATTACTAGGGGAGTGTGCAGGGCAAAAACTTTAGCTTTGCTTTTGTTGCCTTTGGCCCCCTACCCTCATATTCGGGCATTTTCAAAACGCTTGCTTTCCAAAAAATGTGATGCGCGGTAAGTGATTTTTACCTTCCTTAAACTAACGTTTATTCTCAGGATGGTGCACATTCAATCCATGTAGCCCCATCCTAGAATTTTAAAGGCGCACTAACGGACCGAAAACGCTCTGACGAACGCTCATGCCGGATGTTATCATGCAGCTAGGTTTCAGACTACTTCGCAGTACCCTCAACGGTAGGCCAGTGGTCTTAGGCTGACCTCATCTTTCCTTTGCTTTGGTTCCCATGTTGAAGCTGCAGGCACATATCTCATCTGGAAGCACCCTTATATCGAAGCAAATGTGCAGATTGTCTCTTAGCACCTGAAAAAGTCGAATTTCATCCCGGTCAACTTGGATAAAACAGGTCATTGAAGTACCAGATGAACGCCTGCCTATAAACAGGGCCGGCTGCATATTCGTTCAAGGTGCTGGTGCGCTAAGCAAGCCTTAGGACTTATGCCCCTTTTCGCTGTCAAACTCTATCGTTTCTCTTTGAATGCCTAGCTTTCTGCAGCCCTCTTCCCCGCTTCTTCCCACTCCCCACCAAAGAAGCTAGCAAACCAGGCGGCAGCCTTGTTTGCCTAATGGTCGGCGTGGCCCTGCTTGCAAAAAACGCAAGAGCTAGGAAAAAGTCAGAGGAAGAGAGCAGCGAAGAGAGAGAGCTCGAGAGTCACAGGTTAGGACACTACAAAAAAGCTCTTGTTCGGAGGCTTGCACATACTTAGATCCAGCGAAGGATGACATGAAATCGCAGCCATTCCTCCCTAGTGTCTTTGGCACATAGCTCTCATTGGTTTCTCCTAGATTCCACCCTTCTATTCCATAAGAAAACTCTTGTCAAAGAGAAGTCTGGACTGAAACTGATAAGCTTTCCATCCTGGCCAGCTTACACAGTTGTTCTTTCGTCTATTGAAACCAATCCATGCCCAAAGGCCGATGTGTTTACAAGACAGAACCACCTATGCAGGAGGAGCCATTGAAGGCCTGCTTCTCTGAAAAGGGAACAACAAGGCTCTGATGAGGGTGAATTCATGACTCCTGGTTTACGAAAGCAGTGCTCTGACCACTGAACTGCAGAACCAAATTGCTGAGTGTCTTATACAGCACCTGTGGTAGCAGCAGCAGCAATGGGAGCAGAGGCTGGATCCCCTAGGAGTATATTTAGGGGTGTAAGAGGTTGTGGGTTCAACTCACCGAAGAGCTCTTTCTCTAACTGGAAAGCAGGGACATTGGCTGGTACTAGTCAAGCTTTTGCTTCCTTCAAGAAAATGAAGAAACCCCAGGCTACCTTAGAAGGAGGCGAGAGCTGAGACTGCATCTTGAAGAATGTTGTGTGAGAGAGAGCACATCTTGCATGGGACATGGGCACAGTGCAGGCCTTGCAGAGGTGGGCTTAATAGCACTGAGGTCAGGACAGCCAGAGATGGATTAGAGAGAGAGAGCAGGCCAAGCAAGAGCTGCACATCTTTTGACATGGGGATAAAGGGTGATTTTGTTCCCTGCGCCTAGCAAATTGTCAGCTCTCTTTCTTTTTTCGCAAGGCACTGGCAAAAGCAAAGACAGAGCAGATTTTGAGAGGCTTTCAAAGTTTCTCCTGAGAAGGAGGACAGCAGGAAGGTGGTAGTTTCTCCCACTGCTTCAAAAAGGCCACACCAGGAAGAACAGAAGCGGGCCCTGATAAGAACTGAACTCAACACCCCTGGTTTACAAGACTAGCACTGTGTGACAGCTGAGTTACAGAGCCAATCCAAGGAGCACAAAACATTCACCTCTGGTGGTGCCGATAGAGCGGTACTTGCACTCGCTTGCTCTGAATGCTTTTCCCAAGGCATCAAATCACTGGGCACCCTTTCTCCCTGGTGCTTCGTCAGATCTTGTTTGCTTGCCTAACCCCTAGATTAGATGTCCATTTTCTATTTTATCCTTCAGCGGGATGGGGGCTTTCTTTTCCTATGAAGCGGAGGTCCTCTTGGCATGTTCACTATCCCTCCGCCGTCAAAAGGTCTCAAGAGAACTCAAGAAATGCAGAACATGCCTCATTCCTTCCCACAACGAGCTAACTGTTCTAATGAGACACTCCATCGCTACAGTTTCAGTGTCCAGAGATATTTTCTCAGGGAAAGCAGACATTACAAGAAAGCGTGAGCCAAAGTGTCATGGTATTACTAGGGGAGTGCGCAGGGCAAAATCTTTAGCTTTGCTTTTGTTGCCTTTGGCCCCCTACCCTCATATTCGGGCATAGCGAAAAGGGGTATAAGTCCTAAGGCTTGCTTAGCACGCCAGCACCTTGAACGATTATGCAGCCGGCCCTGTTTATAGGCAGGCGTTCATCTGGTACTTCAATGACCTGTTTTATCCAAGTTGACCGGGATGAAATTCAACTTCTTCAGGGGCTAAGAGACAATGTGCACCTTTGCTTCGATATAAGGGTGCTTCCAGATGAGATATGTGCCTGCAGCTTCAACATGGGAACCAAAGCAAAGGAAAGATGAGGTCAGCCTAAGACCACTGGCCTACCGTTGAGGGTACTGCGAATTAGTCTGAAACCTAGCTGTATGATAACATATGGCATGAGCGTTCCTCAGAGCGTTTTGGGTCCGCTAGTGTGCCTTTAAAATTCTAGGATGGGGCTACATGGATTGAATGTGCACCATCCTGCGAATAAACGTTCGTTTAAGGAAGGTGAAAATCACTTACCGCGCATCACATTTTTTTGGAAAGCAAGCGTTACTGTGTAGTGTCATGAGATAGCTTCATATGTTTTCGTCATCTTGCACTTTCCCTACAGCTCCGCCCCCCTTTTTAGCAGCATTCATTGCGCATGCTTCGGCGTTTTTTTAATGTGACAGACGCTTTGGATGTTTGTCCACGTTTTGGAAGGTTCCTAGCTTTGGAAAGTCTTCTAAATTGTAAGTGTTGTTCATCTTTCATCTTTATACAACTTGCACAATCTTCCGATGCGGTATTTTACATTTTTGTGAGCTATAGTGGGTTCCTAGTGCCTTTATATGGCAATCCTAGCGATTTTTATGTTCCTTGGTTCAAAGCTATAATGTGACTATTTCCTTTGCATTAGCTTTTCTTGGTTTTTTATTCATTTGGTTTTATTTCTTTCGAACCAACAGCCGAAGTTACATTTGCTGGGCTTTACAAGTTTGTCGGCGGTTTCATTTGCTTCACATATAGAGTTTGATAGTTTCATATCCATGGGAGCTATCAATACAGAGACAATATATGCCTAAGGTACAGTTTTTAAATTATAGTGCTTTTACTGGTGATACTACGTTCATCATCATTTTAATTTTCTTTGCGCACATAATGAGCACAGCTCTTTAATTACGATAAGAGTCCGCTGCTCCATGCCGAAGGTGCAGTTTTTAAATTTATAGCGCTCTTACTGGTAATATTACGTTCGTCATCATTTTAATTCCCTTTGCACACATAATAAGCACAGTTCTTCAATTATGATAGAAGAGTTCCCTGCCCTATGATTTCTATTTAATATTTAAACGCGCTATCAGCGCAGCACATGCTCATGATTGTCGTTGGAGATCCTTCTTTCCCCCTGGTTTTCTACTGTTAGTTTGTCACAATATTTAATATTTGGTTTTAATTTTTAATTACCTATTTATTTATTTATTTCTTAAGGCACGTGATCCTTCAGATCTTATCCCTAAATGGGTTCATTCAGACAACATATGGTTTAAGTGGTAGGTTCATTGTTTCCTGTCCTCTATCTCTGCAGACTTTGATTGTCTATTACTGGCCTCCTCCTGCTCCCTCTCTCTCTTTTTTACTCTGTAGTCCTCCTTTGCAATAATATTTGGTATACATATGATTTTTACTTTATTTTTAATTATTTTTTTGATACATGTGATATGTTATATTTATGATTATAGTTTTTAACTGTTACATGTTTCTATTAGTCCTCTCCTATGTTTTTCCCCTCCCCTTTTTTATTCTTTTTATTACTTTTTTATCTCCACTGTATTTATTGATCATTATTTAATATTTGGTGCATTCATATTGTGTTATTATGTATTTTTATGTTAGTTATGCATTTTAATTATTTATTGAGTTGGTTCCTTTTTATATTTATATGCAATGTTGATACATTTTGTTGCATTTTGATGTAGTTTTGTTGCTGTCTCGCATTTTTAATTCATAATTCATTATGAGCGTTATCCTTATATTTGTAATAACTATGTTATTGGTCGTCAAGTGTTTCTCTTGTTTGAGTTGTGTTTTTAGACGTTCCGTAATAACATTGATATTTATTGCTATGTTTTATCTTATTTTATTAACTATTGATATGTTTTCTGTTTTTGGTTTTATTTTTTATGTATTTATTTGTAGTTGAGCCATACCCCTGAAGAAGTTTCACACGAAACACGGCCTGTGTCGGGTTTGGCACCACTCATTCCCTGAATAATAAAGGCTTGTTTTACCTTTCTGCCACGTTTTCAGACTGGTAATTTCCCTGCCTTCGTGGCAGTTAGCTGTTCTTTTGTTGGACCTAGTTTAAGTGCATATACAGGAGGCCTGCACGAGGGAAATCAGAATCCTATATATGTCTATATATGGAAAAGGAATGTGCTGTGCTAAGCTAAATTGATTGTTCTACCCAGAGATGACTCTATTTGCATAGTTACTGATAAGCTATAGTGGGCCCCAGAAGATGGGTGGATGACGTATAAATATGTTTCTGATAATGTATAAAATACGGACAATCCCTCCACCCTATGGAATAAACTTGCATACTTTCCTTCTGTGTGGTCTATGAGTTTTATTCCCCTGGATTCCAGCCAGCCGGAGCAGCATACCGCAGATGAGGGTTCAGGACTTCCCTGGCCTGGAGTGACCAACAAGAAGCAGACCCTTTACATTTGGTGTCAGAAGTGTCGGATACTCCCGTTGGCCAAGGATCCCTGTGCTTTGGCAGCACGGTTTAAATTAGAACTGGCATTCTCCCTTTGGTAGGGAGTGTCCCTATTGCTTTGGTAGCATGGTTTAGTGGTAATTAAGACTTTCCTGTTCCCTGGGTGGGAAGCGGTGGAAAAGCTAAATTTCTTTTTTTCTCACCTGCGGTTGCTGTGAGGGCTGTGTGCTTGTGTGTCTGTGTGAGTCTGGCTAGACGCCCCTGCCGTATTTTGAAGCGATATAGCGCTCGTGATAGATACTGTGCAGAAAGCTAGTGGCCAGATGTGCGATTGTTGTGAATATTAGAGGATGGGCCAGTCCCAAGGTAAGGGGACCAGCTCAAACTCTGCGGGAGTGATTGCCTTGCCTCAGCCTAAAGTGTTTATTAGGTTTAATTCTGCTGTGAAAAAGAACTTGTATTCCAGCCGTACTCCTGTTCCCCCAGGGGCTCCTCCTTTAGATTCAGATTCTCCTAAAGACTATGTTAATCGGGTTGCAGGGGGCTATTATATTGATCCCTGGGTAGATAATCTGGCTGGGTGGACGGAGAGTCTCCGCAGTTCTAACCCCTTCCCCCGGGAGGGCAGTTTTTCTGCCTGGCATTTGGACATGATCAGGGGTTTGTGTTTGGGGGATAAGAAAGCTTTTCCTTTTTATTCCGGTGATCCCAAATGGCCTAAATCTTACATGAAGGAGTGTGGAAATGTGTGGCTGCAGTTAGCTCCTTATTATACTGGACTATCTGCCTCTGTGGATTCACCTAGCCCCCCTTCTGTTCCTGCAGCAAAGTCTCAGGTTTCTTCGTCTCTCCCTCTTGTTTCTGTTTCTGCAGCCCCCTCTGCCCCCCTACCCCCTGAGTCTGCCCTTCCTCCTCCTCCCTATCGGTCTGCTGCATCTAGTTTATATCCTGCTCTTTCTTATCTGAAGGACAATTCGTCCCTGGAGGATTTGGTTCTGGCTGCTGGAAGGGGGGGGGGGTTATAGCCTCTGGCTCTGTGCTGAAAACAAAGGGTACACTGCCTGAGGTAGGACTTCAGCAGGAGGGGCCGGATCCGCTTGTGTTGGCTGACAGTGTACGCCTGCGAGATGGAGAGTTGTTAAGGACCCCTCCGTCTGAGGACGGGGGGAGGGTGATTCTCGCCTGTGTTGGTCAGCAGAAGCTCGTCAGTTGCAGGAATCCCTTTCTCATCTTCAGGATATTATTGTTGGTATGGGGGTAGGCAATCAGGGTTCCTGTATTTCCTCACCTACTACTTCTCTTCCTCCCCCCATTCTAACTCCTCATCGCCCAGAGAATTCTTTTGTTTCTGTCCCAGCTGCTGTCTCTACTCCCCTGCTTGATGTGAAGCAGGAGACCCTTCCCTCTTTGTCTGGAGAGGGGAATTTGCAGCTTCCTTTCTTAACTATTGGTGAACAGGTGGTCATTAAGCCCCTAGATTCTAATGTTTTATCCTCTATTTTGCAATCTGCTCTGAATCCTATGAGGGCTCCAGCAGCTACTGTTCAATATTTGCAGCGTATGACAAGGGGTTTGCAGTGTACAGCACAAGATTACTGGTTGATTATTGAAGGGGTGTTAGGATATGATGAGGAAACCCCATTTGATTTTTCTAAAGTGCCCATATTAGAGGATCCCTTTACTTTTCCTGATGCTGCTGCCCGTGCTTTGCAATATCCAAAGGCTGTTAAAGATATGTGGGGGGAGGTGCAGAAAGAGTTTGAGCGATTGTTTGGAGCTAAGCAGAATTTAGCAGCTTCTATTGCTTGTCAGCAGGAACCAGGAGAAGGAGTGTCTCAGTTTGTGCGAAGATTCAGAAAGTGTTGGAAAGAAGAGGCGGGGTTAGCTATTCCTGCCGATGGTTTGATGGCTTCTATGTATATACAGACGTTGTTAGGGGCCATGCAGCCCGAGGTGCAGGTTGCAATAAAGCAGATGGTTGATGAGTGGTTTGATATGTCGCCAGTAAAGTTAGAGAAAGTGATTTTGTCCAAAGAAGCAGCGGGATGTTTTGCTGGAGTTGAGAGCCAGAGAGAGAAAGGGAAGGTGAAGATGTCGCACGCATGGCAGCAGCCCTGCCCTCCAGGTGAGTGGAGAGGGGGGGCCGGTTTTGGGGGATGGGGGAATCAGGGATCTTTTCCAGGACGAGGTGGGGGCTTTAGGGGGCGAGGGAGAGGCCGGGTGGGGGGGTCGATGGAATGGTGGTATGCCCTGTAATCAGATATGTTTTAATTGTAAGCAGCAGGGACATTGGAAGAATGAGTGTCCGTATGCAGCAGCCATGTCTTTTCCTCCCGCCCCCCCTCCAGTGGCTTTGGCGCCTGCAGTGCCTGGCTCCGGAGCCCCCGCATCTCAGGCCCCACTCATTCCAATTACATGGCAGCCTCCCACAGGTCGTGCCTAGGGCTGCCCTGAGGCGATGGTTCCGACCTGGGTACAGTTAACAGAGAAATGGAAAGACCCCCCTTGTTGTTCTTTGTTGGTTGGGGGGCACCCTGTGTCCTTTGTTATAGACACAGGAGCTACTTGTTCTACGTTGCATGCTTCTATTTGGAAAGAGTCTCTGACGCCAGGTCCTGCCTCAATAGGGATTAATGGAACCTCAACCCCCACTTGGATTACCCCCCCCCCCCATTATCCATTACGCCCTTAGGGCAAAAGTCCTCCTTGTTTACACATTGCTTTACTATAATTCCTTCTTGCCCAGTTAGTTTGCTAGGGAGAGATTTGTTATGCAAGTTAGAGGCTACTACAGTCAGTGCTGCTGACGGTACCTTTTCTTTACTTTCCCCTTATCTTTTGAGCTTGTCGCAGGAGAATGTTGATACAGCATCGGTGCTGGAGCAGGTCCCTCCTTTTTTATGGGCCTCCTCTCCTACCGATGCCGGGTTGGTTCCATGTACCCCTTATGTTGCCAAATTAAAAAATCCCACGGCGGTTGTTTGTGTTAGGCAGTATCCTTTATCTGGTGCAAAAGACGAAGCTTTACGATCCATGATTGCTGAGTTTGTGGCCACAGGGATAGTTGTTCCCACTGTATCTCCTTTCAATACGCCTGTGAATCCCGTCCCCAAAGGGGAGGGGTTCCGTTTTACCAAGGATCTTCGGGCAGTAAATCAATTGGTCGTTCCATTAGCCCCGGTGATGCTGGATATTGCTGGATTGTTAACCCTTATCCCAGTAGATGCTAAATGTTTTACGGTAATAGATTTGGCTAACGCCTTTTTTAGCGTGCCGGTAGACCCCCAAATGCAGCCTTTGATGGCTTTTACGCATGCAGGCAAACAATATACCTGGACTAGGCTGCCGCAGGGATATATTGATTCCCCAGCAGCCTATTCCTTAGTTCTTAAAGCATCAATTGAAATGTGGCATCCGCCTTGTTCCTCCACTCTTCTCCAGTATATGGATGATTTGTTATTGTGTTCTAAGACATGTCACGAATGTGCTACAGACTCTGTATCTCTGCTTTGCCACCTTGCCTCTCATGGACATAAAGCCTCTCTGAAAATGCTGCAGTGGTGCTGTGATCGAGTTACTTATTTGAGGTTTGTGCTGTCTCCTGGAAATCGGGCGCTCTCTCCCGCCCGTGTACAAGCCATTATTAATCTGACTCCTCCCTCAACAGTTACCCAAATGTTGGCATTTTTGGGACTGGTCTCCTTTTGTTGTGCTTGGATCCCGGACTGTGCTTATTGGGATTCTATTTTGAGAAGGGCTACATTGCAATTGCCTGGTTCTGCATCTATTGAATGGACTGAGGAAATGTTCTCTGCCTTTGCCACTTATAAAAGTTGATTATCTCAGCTCCCACTTTGGGACTCCCGGACTATGGAAAAATGTTTTATCTTTATGTAAGAGAAGAAGGGGGAACAATGGCAGCCATTTTGGCTCAAGATCATGGGGGAGGAATGTGCCCGGTCGCTTACCTCTCTAAAAAATTGCCCCTTCAGGTACAGGGTATGCCTGCATGCCTGCGAGCCTTGGCTGCTTCGGCGATTGCCGTGCAGCTGGTAACTCCCATTACCCTGTCACATGAGACTACTTTGTTATCTGCCCACTCTGTATTGAATGTTTTGAAAAATCTTACTACTCAGCACATGACAGCTCAGCGTTTGAGCGGGAATGAGGTTATTTTGACTACCACTGAAGGGTTAACTGTTAAGCAGCAATCTCCTGCTTTCACCCCTATGCTGGCGCTACAGGCTCTAATGCGTCCAGTAGATGATTCTGAGCAGCCCCCAGAAGAGCATGATTGTTTAAAACTGATTAACTTTGAGACGTCAGTACGTCCTGATCTGTCCTCCTCCCCGCTCCCGGATGCCCCTCACATATTTGTAGATGGGAGCTGTGTCCACCCTGCAGACAATGTTTATATTTCCTCTTATGCTATTGTAGAACTCCCGAATATTTTGCATGAAGCTCAGTTATTACCTTATGGTTCTGCACAAGCTTCTGAATTGGTAGCGCTTACTAGGGCCTGTGAATTATTTGCTGATAAACGTATTAATATCTATACAGATTCCTGCTATGCTCATGGAGTAGTGCATGATTTTGGCCTGTTATGGGGGAGACGGGGATGGAAAGCTGCAGACGGTAAGCCCATTTCACATGCGCAGTTGGTGAACGAATTGTTGCAAGCTCTTTGTAAACCAAAGGAAGTGGCTGTTATTAAATGTGCTGCACATAGATATGATACATCTTTTGTTTCACAAGGAAATTCTCTCGCAGATTTAGCCGCTAAACAGTGTGCTCAGGCTGAGAGTGACTGCTTGCATTCTTTCACTGATCCTGGGAATAGGACACCAGCCCCGCCTATTGCAGGAGACCCTTTGTTGTCTGGATTCTATGTTTCCCCTCTTGAGCATTCTTTTCCTTTTCATCATTTACAAGCAGCAGCTGATCCTGAGGACTTAGCCTATTGGGAACAACATCAAGAACAACAACGACATCACATCATTTAAGAAACAGCTAAAGACAATCCTATTCCGTGAACATCTCTCAACGGAAACACCACCAGGACCTCACACTTAGATTTTAGCAGAAGTAAATCATGTCCATGTCCACCCATAATCATTAATTGTTGACCCTGGTGATGGCCCCACCCTAAAAGAAATTACCCCTCCCTATGTTACATGTTACACCGCTTTGACCTGGTGAAAAGCGGGATATAAATGTAGTTAAATAAATAAATAAATAAATAAAATATGTGCTTAAATTCAGCACAAATTTGGCAAGAAAGAGGGGGTAGTCGTAGGGGATTGCCAAAGGCCGCTGCCCCACTTTTAATTAGCCAGGTTCATGGGGTGGGTCACAAAAATAGGAAAACAGTGTTAAAAGAACTACAAGAAGTGTTTGTGTGTAGAGATTTGCCTCAGCTAGTAGAAGTGCAATTAAGTCAATGTTTAACATGTGCTAGGAACAATATACAGCAGGGAAAAGCAATTGGACAATTGCAGCATTTGCCCCCGCCGCAGGGCCCTTTCCAGGACCTACAGGTGGATTTTACCTCTATGCCTAGGTCTGTTGGGGGCTTTAAATATTTGTTAGTGATTGTAGATCGGTTTTCTAAGTGGCCTGAAGCCTTTCCCACTACCAAAGAGGATGCTAGAACGGTGGCCAAAATTTTATGTAAAGAAATCATCCCTCGCTTTGGTTGTCCCTTGTCAATAGATTCTGATCAAGGTCCAGCGTTTATTTCTAAAGTGTTACAACATATCACTCAAATGTTTGCTATTGACTGGAAATTCCATGTCCCTTATCATCCCCAGTCCTCAAGAATAGTGGAGCGAATGAACCGCACTATAAAAGAGAAATTGAAAAAGGCAACTCAATACGCTCCCGGTAAATGGCCTACTTATTTACCAGCGGTATTAGCAGAAATTAGACTTACTCCTGGAGCTTCTGGGTTTTCTCCGTTTGAAATTTTAATGGGACGCCCCTTCCCTTTACCATGGAAATGGCCAGAGGGAGAAGTAATTACAGCTGATGATTTGCTTATTGCACAGGAAGAGTATGCTGTGCAGTTAGCAAAGTATTTATGTGAGGTGTCTGAGCAAGTTTATCAAATGTTGCCTTGTCCCTCTACAGAACCAACACATCCTTTCCGCCCTGGAGATCGGGTCCTGGTGAAGCTGTTCCATAAGGCAGGACAGTGGGATCCGCCCTTCGGTAAACCAGATGAGGTGCTGGCCGTGACCAGAACTGCTGTGCTGACAGATCAACATCCCACCTGGGTCCACACGTCTCGTGTGAAGACGGCACCTGAAGAGATCAGCGCAGTTGACGGGGATTGAGCCGAGCTTTTCACAATGATTGCTGTCAAGCCTGCTCCGTGGGGACCTGTGTGTTTCCTATCGGGAATCTCTATTATCATTGTGCTTCTTATCGAAGGTTTACATCCTGATGGACAATTGAGGGCGCTCATCCAAGGACAGAAGCGAAGCAATCAAACCGGATCCTATATGCCCCCGGTGGATCCAAGGGGGGGCTTGACTTTTTTGAATCAGACTGATCTGACTGTACTTCGCAGCAAGCGGGGGTTGCCTTCAGAGAATTTATGGAAGATTACGGTATTGGAGATTGTGCGTTTAATGAACATTACTGACTGTATTATATGTACTCCGCTTCCCTTAAGTGTGCACACGACTCCAGTAGTAGTGCACCCTCTTACGTTGCATGAAATTATTAGTCCCAATCCTTGTATGGATAACCCCACTTATAATGCTTCCTGCTATGTTCCCACAGACTGTGCTGATACTTGGGCGGCTAATAATATGGGTGACCCTGTTCCCATGTTGGTATCCGTCCCAGAATCTATGAAGTTTTTATTGTGTTATGATATTGCTTCTTCTACCCCCTCCCCTCTTTCCAGTCGTTGTAACCTCACTTACTTCCCAATTGAGCGTAAGTATATAGTCCGAGCAGGAGCTTTATTGCCTCTCTGGTTGCCTTTCACCCATAATACCTCTGCCTCCTTAAGGAATATTACTAGCACTACTAGGGTCATTTCATCAGCTAATTTTCAAGAATCTTCTGCTATTGCTGCTATTAAAATGAATTGTGGCTTTGAAGGGCCTATAATATATGATCAGCGCAGCTCTACTCATTTTAGTCCTTGGTTATCCTGTTATCTTCCAGCGTGCTCTTGGAGGATGAGTAAGTCAAAAACTATGTATAATCATGCCTTTGAACATTTTCCATGGGATAAAGATACTCCATCAGCCCCTGCATTGGCCGGACACTACTTTTTGTGTTCTGGGTCTTTATACCAATCTTTTAATCTTTCTCTGTTACCTTGTGCGGTGGTTAAAATAACTCCCTATTCTGCTTTAATTCCTCTTAATGTATCCCACCATAAGCGGTTTAAGAGGAATGTTAATCCTTGGCAGCCTGAGGACCCCGAGGATGAAGCTATGCAGGCTTCCTACCAATATATAAATTCTACTTATCCTTTGACTAAAACCCGATTAGATGCCCTCAGCTGGACCTCCTGGATCCCGATCTTTCAAACTCCTGCTATCACTGCTGAATTAGGTATGGCTATTAGACGCTTGCAGTGTCTGTTGCATGTTCAGATGCGTTCTGTTACTGAATCTATTTCCAGGTTAGCTGAATCTTTGGAACAAAATACTCAAATGACATTACAGAATAGGAGGGCCTTAGATTTGCTTTTGGCTGCTGAGGGGGGGGGGCATGTACATTTTTAAATGAAACTAGCTGTTGTACGGTGATCGCGAACCACACTGTTTTCGTATTAAATGCTATGAAAAAAATTAAAACCCTGTCAGATTTGAACTTGACTGATTTCCAGGAAGGCCTGGACTTTGGCAATGTGTGGGGGGGTGAGGTTAAGTGGTTTCAGGGTTTAGGTGAGGGCTTCAAAGGATTACTTATTGCTTTTGTCACATGCCCCCTCTGCGCACCTATAGGTTAAGCAGAGTACTGCACTGGGGCCTTAATATAACTGGCCTTCTGGTAGTTGTAGTTGTGCTGCCAGTTAAAAATTAGTCGTGGAATCGATGGTAAGGTTATAAGGGCTTTATTTCCCTTTCCCAAAAGGACTTCTTATCATGTACAAAAACAAAATAAACATAACCCTTCTTGGGCATATAACAAAAGGAAAAACTGTAACCAAAAATAGCTTCCTTTCAGCTTCTTAACCAGAATCAAATGTATTCAAAACACAGACTTGTAGAGATAGGAATAAGCCTTCCTTTCACACTGTCAGGCTTCTTACTTCTCTTTACCTTAGTGAGAATATGTTGTCAGCCACAGAAATACTACAGTCCATCTGCTCAACACTATTCTCTACTTCAGACTGTTCACATTGCATGAATTCTTCAGCAGGGATTAACACATCTTTACCTTCCTCATGTGGGAGCTTTTCAAACAGTCCGTCTTGGCTGTGACGTACTTTCCTTTCTCTGAGAGTAAATTGATTGCTGTTACCACATTCACTGAGGTTCTGTTGGTAAGAGCCTCTCCCCTGCTGGTGCCTGGTAGGTAAGCTAAAATATTCTCTTGCATTCCTATTAGAAGGAATTGATTCACTTCTAGCTTCTGCTTGGCTCAGGACCCTGGGGATAGCTGGAGCTTTGAACGGCAGCCTTTCTGAGATTCTGTTCCTTACGTTTCTCTCAGAATGATTAACTTCTGCAGGTAAAAAGCCTTTAACTTTCTCTTGCTTATAATAGGGGTAGTGAAGCTTCTCTGCTTCCCTTAAGCTGGCTTCATATGGCTTTTGTACTTCAATGAACTGTTTCCTATAGCCAAGCCCTGTGCTTCCCCTCTTAGGATAAGAGTAAAACTTCTCGGCTTGTACCTTTCTCCTCCTGGCTCCGTTCCAACCTGGGCTGTTATACTCAATCTCACTCTCTGAGTCAAGCTGTCTTTGACTCTCACTCAAGCACTCATTGGACTCACTCAGACCTCCGTTCAGGCTTTCAAAGTGGTAGTCAGACACGCTTTCTTCACAGCTATCTCTCCAGCTTCTCTCGTCCTCTCTGTTTACCCAGTTCCTTCTGTTTCTGCTTTCATTCTGAGTCTTAGGCTCCCTTTGAGACTTGGACTCAACCTTCATCATCTCCCTAACTTCTTGTGAGCTGTGCTTATCTAGGTATCTCCGAGCAGCACCTCCCCCCAGGTGTATCAGGTGAGAATCTCCTAGCTTCTCTGCTGGCTGGGTGTGTCTCCCTAGCTCGTGACCTCATTTGCTTTCGTTGCTCATGGCAACTTTCTAACATGTGCTCTCCCCAAACGTCAGTGTCTTCCTGATCTGCTATTTCATCTATCTCCATAGGGTCCGCTAGTGAGTCTGCTCTGTGACACTTTGTTAATAGGTTGTGGTGTATTGCTTGTTTGCTGTTGTGTATTGTGGTACTGCAGACCCTCTGCAGACAGAAGAAAATGCTTTTAACTTAGAAAAAAGAGGCAGACACCGGCTGCAGCATCGCAAGGAGCCATATAGGGGGAGCAAGAGGGACCTCTGGAGGACTGAGGAGCCACACCCCAGAGCCAATGATGCAATACCGGCCTGCACCCAATCCAGAAAGGGAAGAATTCCTTTTAAAAGCCCAGACACAGGAGACACAAGGGACACAGGAAGGAAGCTAACCCTGGAAGGAGAAAGGAGAGCTTTCCTGGAAGGAGAGAAGGACCAGGGAATAGGAGTCCTGACAGAAGGAACCGGCCCAGCAGACTCAACAGAACCAGGTGAAGGAATCCGCTTCAAATATCCCAAGAGGGGAGAGGATACACTTTCCAAGTGGGAAAGATACAAAGAAGAAGCTAACCCTGGAAGGAGAAGGACTGTGCCAGAGAGTCCTGGACCTGAGTCTGGCAGAGGCCAGCAACCTTTGAAAGACACAACGAGGAGTAACCAAGAAGGAGGTGAAAGAGTTACTTTGAAAGGTAACATTCCTGGCCCAGAGAGAAAGAAGCTGTGGTGCAAGTGTGGCTTAACCCCAGCAGAAGGCCGGCCAGAGAACTGGAGGCCTACCTTGGTGTCAGAGAAGCCAAACCACAGCAGGAACAAGCATCAACCCTCACTTGGCCGTGATAAACCCAAAAGGAAAGGTAATCACTATTTTACTGATTGTGATTTTATGAATGCTGTGACGCAGGAGGAGCAGGGCCTAGAGGAATGCTGTCCTTCTAGAACTATTTGTGCTACAAAATACAAACCTGTGCCAAACAAGAAACTCTCTAGTATAAGAGCAGTAGGCAAGAGAAACTGTCCTCACTCTAGAGGTGTACAAAACCAAGGCTTACCTTTGGATGCAGCGCATTGGGACATCGTACAAACATTGTATAAAAAGCCTGAATGCGAGCCACTAGATATTCCTGACTGTGAACCAATGCAGGTGGAATTCCCGGATGACCTTTCGGACCCCGAGATGGATTGCAGCTATTGCCTGGCAGAAAGCTTTGAGCCCTTAGCCGAGGAGTAGAGCTGTGGTCTGGGGGAAGGTTTGAATCTGTGTTTCTTATAGTACTGCTGTGAAGTTAACAGGTCTAACTCAGTTCATGTTTCTTTTTCTTTCAACCTGAAGCAAGGACATTTTTGTGTTGATGTAAATTCTGAGCTATTGAACCTATTTGCAATACGGGAAATAAAAGCCTTTATTCTCCCTACCCTCGGACTGTTATATTCTTTGGAGCTTTGGTTACCCAGAAGGCTACCAGGACTATAAATACCTGGGCCCTGTCTTTGAGCTAAACTCCACCATAAAATATTTTTGTGTCCACCCTCCCTGCTGTGACATCCCAGTGCCACCAGGGGGGCGTTGTGACATAAAATGGCGTAGTTATTGGATTTTTGCCCAGAACGTACATCAGCGCCAAAAAGAAAAGAAGCTTAAAACTCCTGAAAAAAAAAATCCCTAAAACCCGGAGTGGATCAGCTGGAGAAACTGGACCGGAGGAGAAAAGACCCGGAGCGGAGTAGCTGAAAACCCGGAACGGATTGGGGAAATCCTGAACAAGGAAAATCCTGTTGCCGATTCCTCAAGCAGAGAGCTGTGGCGAGCAACAGCAACTTTTATTCCCATGCTGATTACACACTAAACTCAGGTAAAATGTAATTGAGCCTGTCTAGTGTCGGACCCCGGAGGAAGTTTAAAAAAAAAAAAGTTTAGGGAACCGCACTTGGTTGTTTCTCTTTTTCTATCCTTGCAGGTGCACCATGGAGCCAAGAGAGCTATGCGCATGGATGGCCCACCATTTTGACAAACAAGCAGAGGTGGCGCTGAAGAATCAGGCCCAAGCGTTGCAGGCCATGCAAGCCCAGCAAGCACCAGTTTTACAAACTATGGAAAGCTGGTTGGCTCAGCAAAAGGAAGAGATGGCAAGGGTCAATGCCGAGAAGTCGAGTGCGACTGGTCTGAACAACCAAGGGGTTGGACAATGGACATGTCATGATTTGGTGGTAGGAAAATTGAGTCCTGATGATAATGTGGACGATTTTCTAGACTCCTTTACAAGAATAGCTAGTTTAGCTAATTGGCCGCCTGAACAATGGTCAATACGTCTCGCAGCGTCCCTTACGGGCGAGGCACTGGCTGCTTACCGGTCAATGCCGCCTGCCTTAGCCAACACCTATGAAGAGGTAGTGCTAGCAATTAGGGATCGCCTAGGGCTTACCCCATTGACCTACAATAAAATGTTCAGGGCTACTACCCTTAGGGCAGATGAAATGCCAAAAGCCCTTGGTTACAGAATCATGAGCTTAGCGTACAAGTGGCTACAGCCAGAAAGGAAAAACATAGAGACACTAATGGACGCCGTGGTATTAGAACAATACATGACAGCAGTGCCCAGTAGGGTACAGAACTACCTAATGTTACAAAATTGCTGTACCACTACAGAGGCAATAACCCTTACCGAGAGGTACCTAGAGGCTGAGAAAGTCACCCAACATAGGATGGGTAACCCCAAAGCAGCAATAGGTATGGAAGCCCGGAAAGTAGGGAGCCCTTCCCGACCAGTATATGGCAATGTAAGAATTAATAACCCTCCAGATAGGGAAAAGGTTAAGCGCTGTTTTTCCTGTGGTAAAATGGGACATTTAAGGAATGATTGTTATGCTCGCACTGCTCTTGTGGGTGAGGCCCCAAAGACAGTCCGAGAAGGATTTGTGTTAACTGTACAAATACATGGAGTGGATGTAAGGGCGCTTCTGGATTCAGGCGCTGATCAAACGATGATGTCCCAAAAGTTATGGTCTGTGATCAGAGGCCAGGGAGGATCCGTTCCTGAATATCCAGAAGGCCGTGTTAAGATAAAATGTATTCACGGGGCAGCCACAAGCTATCCTCTCTATAGGCTATGGGTCAAAGGCTTGGAAATAAAGAAAGAAATGCTGGTAGCAGTCGTGCCGAAATTGCCCCAAGAATTAGTATTGGGTCGCGACTGGCCGCAGTTCCGGAGGAGCCTTAAAGAGGGCTTATCTCCACCAATAATCCCACATTCCACCTGTAGTTGGCATGAGTCTGTGGATAACCCGGAGTCACGGTCTAAGCCGTCCGATCACTCCAACGTACAGCCAAACAGCTCAAAGAAGAATGAGCCTCCTAAAAAGGCTCTAGTTTCCACAAGATCCCATACCCAGGATGATGAACAGCCCTCGTGCTCCAGAGATAATTCTTTGGGAACCCTCCCCTCGCACGAGGACCTGATTGGAGATCCCATGCGGAAAGAGCGAAAACCGAAAGCGGAGCGAAGGCGGGAACGAAGATGTCGCTCTCAGGGACGGGCAGAATTGGAAGCAGGAGGAGGAATGCCCTGGGTACCAGGCCGAATTAATGGAGAAGTTTCCCTCCTTCAAGAGAGAGCAAAAAGCGGACCCGGTACTAACTCATGCCTTTGAGCAGGCACGAGACAAAAGAGATTCCTACCCCAGATTCTGTATGGAGGATGACCTGCTCTATCGAGAGAGCAAAGATCCACGAACTGGGGTACTACGGAAACAGCTAGTGATACCGAACACGTTTAAATCATTGATTCTACGACTGGCCCATGACCATCCCGTAGGGGGTCATAAGGGAGCACAGGGTACGCTAGATCAGATTCTGGCTAGATTCTATTGGCCAGGGGTATTTCGGGAGACAACTCGATTCTGCGAGTCCTGCGCGACGTGCCAAAGGGTGACCACCCGAAAACCTCCCGCCGTGCCATTAGTACCGATGCCGGTGATTTCAGACCCAGTAAGAAGATTGGCCATGGACATAGTAGGGCCCCTGGTTAAAACACCCAGGGGATTTCAATATATCCTGGTAATCATCGACCAGGCCACCCGGTTCCCGTGGGCCATCCCATTAAGAAGTATTTCAGCTAAGCCCATTGCCAGCGAGCTGGTCAAATTATTCTGTGAAATTGGATTTCCGCAAGAGATCTTGACCGACAGGGGCAGCAATTTTCTGTCAAAGTACCTCGCGCAAGTGTGGGACGCCTTTGGCATTCACCATAAGAAGACAGCTGCGTACCATCCCCAGTGTAACGGTCTGGTGGAACGCCTGAACCAGAGCATCAAGCAAATGCTCCGACGAGCGCTAGGTGGACAGATGTCAGAATGGGACACTATGCTACCATTCATTTTGTACGCTTGCAGGGAACGAAGACAGACTTCCCTGGGCACGTCACCGTATGAACTCCTGTATGGACGGCCCCCACGAGGTTTATTAGATGTCCTAAAGGAACAGTGGATCGAACCCGTTGAGGCCGAAATAGGAGTGCCCCTATTTCTGCAGAACCTCAGGACTCGTCTAGAACGAACCTCCCAGGTTGCCGGTGAAAATCTGAAGAAGAGTCAACAAAGACAAAAGCATTATTATGACCAGCGGGTAAAACACAGACAATTAAAAGCAGGAGAAAAGGTGATGATCCTAGTAGCAGGTGCTACCCCTAAGTTTGAGGCCCAATGGAGAGGACCTCATACGATAGTCAAGTCTATGGGGCCGACTTCCTACGAGGCCAAGGATGACAAAGGGCACACGCAAATTTATCACATTAATACTCTTCGGCCTTGGCATGACCGATCTGTTCTGCTAGCATCAGCAACCAACGTATTCTACCCTGAAGAGATACCGACGGATATCAGGCGGAAGAAGTATAGTACCGATAAACTACACTTTAAGGCGGACGCAATGTCGCGTATTCCGTGCTGTGTGGAAGAGGCTTCACCAGCCCGTCATATTTTAAGAGGGGGGGATATGTGGTACTGCAGACCCTCTGCAGACAGAAGAAAATGCTTTTAACTTAGAAAAAAGAGGCAGACACCGGCTGCAGCATCGCGAGGAGCCATATAGGGGGAGCAAGAGGGACCTCTGGAGGACTGAGGAGCCACACTCCAGAGCCAATGATGCAATACCGGCCTGCACCCAATCCAGAAAGGGAAGAATTCCTTTTAAAAGCCCAGACACTGGAGACACAAGGGACACAGGAAGAAAGCTAACCCTGGAAGGAGAAAGGAGAGCTTTCCTGGAAGGAGAGAAGGACCAGGGAATAGGAGTCCTGACAGAAGGAACCGGCCCAGCAGACTCAACAGAACCAGGTGAAGGAATCCGCTTCAAATATCCCAAGAGGGGAGAGGATACACTTTCCAAGTGGGAAAGATACAAAGAAGAAGCTAACCCTGGAAGGAGAAGGACTGTGCCAGAGAGTCCTGGACCTGAGTCTGGCAGAGGCCAGCAACCTTTGAAAGGCACAACGAGGAGTACCCAAGAAGGAGGTGAAAGAGTTACTTTGA
Source organism: Ichthyophis bannanicus (assembly GCA_033557465.1). Lineage (NCBI taxonomy): Eukaryota > Metazoa > Chordata > Amphibia > Gymnophiona > Ichthyophiidae > Ichthyophis > Ichthyophis bannanicus. Next base: position 666,148,150 of record CM066032.1, read on the forward strand.
AAGGTAACATTCCTGGCCCAGAGAGAAAGAGAAGCTGTGGTGCAAGTGTGGCTTAACCCCAGCAGAGGGCCGGCCAGAGAACTGGAGGCCTACCTTGGTGTCAGAGAAGCCAAACCACAGCAGGAACAAGCATCAACCCTCACTTGGCCGTGATAAACCCAAAAGGAAAGGTAATCACTATTTTACTGATTGTGATTTTATGAATGCTGTGACGCAGGAGGAGCAGGGCCTAGAGGAATGCTGTCCTTCTAGAACTATTTGTGCTACAAAATACAAACCTGTGCCAAACAAGAAACTCTCTAGTATAAGAGCAGTAAGCAAGAGAAACTGTCCTCACTCTAGAGGTGTACAAAACCAAGGCTTACCTTTGGATGCAGCGCATTGGGACATCGTACAAACATTGTATAAAAAGCCTGAATGCGAGCCACTAGATATTCCTGACTGTGAACCAATGCAGGTGGAATTCCCGGATGACCTTTCGGACTCCGAGATGGATTGCAGCTATTGCCTGGCAGAAAACTTTGAGCCCTTAGCCGAGGAGTAGAGCTGTGGTCTGGGGGAAGGTTTGAATCTGTGTTTCTTATAGTACTGTTATGGAAGGACAGACTAGATAGGCCTTGTGGTCTTTTTCTGTCATCATGTTTCTATGTTTCTATGTTTCTACTGCTGTGAAGTTAACAGGTCTAACTCAGTTCATGTTTCTTTTTCTTTCAACCTGAAGCAAGGACATTTTTGTGTTGATGTAAATTCTGAGCTATTGAACCTATTTGCAATACGGGAAATAAAAGCCTTTATTCTCCCTACCCTCGGACTGTTATATTCTTTGGAGCTTTGGTTACCCAGAAGGCTACCAGGACTATAAATACCTGGGCCCTGTCTTTGAGCTAAACTCCACCATAAAATATTTTTGTGTCCACCCTCCCTGCTGTGACATCCCAGTGCCACCAGGGGGGCGTTGTGACAGTATTCTTATTTATTCTTGGCTGTTGTCGCAAGGCCCTGCAGAGCTCTACTACCTTTATGTATTCCTATATTCCTGCTTTTACGGTGGCTGATGTACCTGAGCTGCCGCATACAGATATTCCATCAATGATGCCTGTTTAGTTATTTTGTAGTAGATTGTTAGGCTGTTCTTATAGTGGGCCTATGCAGGCCCAAAGGGGGGAATGATAGGGAATAATAATGTTTAGTTTAAGTGCATATACAGGAGGCCTGCACGAGGGAAATCAAAATCCTATATATGAGTGGAGGAGTGGCCTAGTGGTTGGGGCAAGGTACTTCAGGCCGGAAGGTCAGGGGTTCAAATCCCACTAGAGGACAGCAACCTTGGGCCAGAAGGACTGGGGTTTCTAGTCCCACAGGTGCTCCTTGTGGTCTTGGGCAAGCCACTTAACCCTCCATAGCCCATGTTCCCTGTAAAATAGTTATCTCCAAGTTATAATGCCCTGTTCAATGTAATTTCAGTTTGTTCAATGTAAACCGCACTGATGCAGAATAGCGTGGTATATAAGAGAATGTAAATAAATAAATAAATGTCTATATATGGAAAAAGAATGTGCTGTGCTAAGCTAAATTGATTGTTCTACCCAGAGATGACTCTATTTGCATAGTTACTGATAAGCTATAGTGGGCCCCAGAAGATGGGTGGATGACGTATGAATATGTTTCTGATAATGTATAAAATACGGACAATCCCTCCACCCTATGGAATAAACTTGCATACTTTTCCTTCTGTGTGGTCTGTGAGTTTTATTCCCCTGGATTCCAGCCAGCCGGAGCAGCATACCGCAGATGAGGGTTCGGGACTTCCCTGGCCTGGAGTGACCAACAAGAAGCAGACCCTTTACATTTCCCATCAGCCCCGCGGCGGGATTAACAGAGCCGCAAGAAAGGGAAACTCTCCCTTCACGCGGCTCTGAAAAGCCCGCGCTGAGGCCACATGGAGTACTCTGCAGGGCAGGAGGGCCCTGCGGGATGGTCGATTCTGCCACTGCCACGGCGGCAGCGGCAGCAGCAGCTGGTTTGCGGTTTTTTTTTAACCTAGCTGGGCTGATGGGGGGTGGGAGGGGGTTAGGACTGGTAATGGGCTATGGGGGGCTTAGGACTGGTAATGGGCTGATGGGGGGGCGGGGGTTAGGACTGGTAATGGGCTATGGAGGGGTTAGGACTGGTAATGGACTGATGGGGGGGAGTGGGTTAGGACTGGTAATGGGCTATGGGGGGGAGGCGGTTAAGACTGGTAATGGGCTATGGGGGGGTTAGGACTGGTAATGGGCTATGGGGGCTAAGACTACAAGTGGGCTGATGGGGGGGTTAGGACTGGAAGTGCGCTGATGGGGGGGTTAGGACTGGTAATGGGCTATGGAGGGGCTAAGACTACAAGTGGGCTGATGGGGGGGTTAGGACTGGAAGTGCGCTGATGGGGGGGTTAGGAGTGGTAATGGGCTAGGGAGGGGCTAAGACTACAAGTGGGCTGATGGGGGGTTAGGACTGGAATTGCGCTGATGGGGGGGTTAGGACTGGTAATGGACTATGGAGGGGCTAAGACTACAAATGGGCTGATGGGGGTGTTAGGACTGGAAGTGGGCCGATGGCGGGTTAAGACTGGTAATGGGCTATGGGGGGCTAAGACTACAAGTGGGCTGATGGGGGATTAGGAGTGGAAGTGGGCTGATGGGGGGTTAGGACTGGAAGTGGGCTGGTGGGATGCTTAGGACTGGTAATGGGCTATGGGGGGGCTAGGACTGGTAATGGGCTGGGGGTTGCTAGGACTGGAAATGGGCTAAGTGGAAGGGGGGCTTGGAATGGAAATGGGCTGTGAGGGGAGGGAGCTAGGACTGGAAATGGGCTGAGTGTGGGGGGCTAGGACAGGAAATGGGCAGATGGAGGGGCTAGCATAGGACCGGAAATGGGCTGTTGGGAGGTGCTAAGATCAGAAATGGGCTGTGGTGGGGGCTTGAATTGAAATGGACTCATGGAGGGGCTAGAATTGGAAGTAGGCTCATGGGGGGGGCTTGGATTGGAAATGGGCTGAGTGGAGGGGAGCTAGAATTTGACATGGGCTGATGGTGGGGCTAGGAAAGGACTAGAAATGAGTTGATGGGGTGCTGGGATAGGATTGGAAATGGGCTGATGGGGGGCTAGGACTGGAAATGGGCTGATGCAGGGACTAGAAGGGAGCGGATGCTGGGTGGGGCTGGAACTAGAAGGGAACTGATGTTGGGGGAGGATTAGAATGGGATGGAGCTGGGAGAGGGAAATGGAGAGGGAAAAATATTTTGTGTGGGAGGGAAGACAAATCTACAATTGGCCGGATATTGGGAGAGTAAGTGGGGATTGAGGATGGAGGGGTAAAATTTGAGTGGATGAAATAGGAATGAGGAAAGAGCAAAAGGAGAATGATTAGTATGTTAAAGCAGATGTAGAGAGAATGGAAAAAAACTAGGAAAGAAGAAAGGAGAAATGGACAGCAGACGATGGAGAGTTAGCAGAAGACACGAAGAAACCAGAAGAAAGTGGTTGGAGCAATTGCCACTGAAAAAAAATGCACAAAAGGTAGAAAAATCTCTCTTTATTTTGAATTTATTAACTGGAATATGTCAGTTCTGGGAAATGTGCATCATTAACGTCTGCGCTTTGTTTAGTACAAGAGCAAATTAATGTATAGTTTTATTTCTACAGTGTTGTAGATTCCGAGTTTGGCTTTTGGGGTTCCCAGTTTAATTATTGTCTTCCTGTTTCTAAATTGTGATTTGTTGTTTGGTGATGGTTTATGTTCTGCATGCGTAACTGAGCTGAGGTATTCTGTTTATATAATTCCTATTTGACATTGCCACTTGTTCTCTTTCCCCAGTAGGTCATGTATTGTTGTTCTCTGAAATGTATTGGTTTAATATTTATTTATTTTATTTATTTATTTATTTGCATTCTCTTATATACTGTGCTATTCTGCATCAGCGTGGTTTACATTGAACAAACTGAAATTACATTGAACAGGGCATTACAACTTGGAGATAACTATTTTACAGGGAACATGGGCTATGGAGGGTTAAGTGGCTTGCCCAAGATCACAAGGAGCACCTGTGGGACTAGAAACCCCAGTCCTTCAGGCCCAAGGTTGCTGTCCTCTAGTGGGATTTGAACCCCCGACCTTCCAGCCTGAAGTACCTTGCCCCAACCACTAGGCCACTCCTCCACTCCAGTGTTGCCTTTTGATAGGTAGGGTATGGTGCTTTGTGAGTCCTGGTAGTGCTGTTAGGATACGGTGGGTTTGCTATGGGTTCTAAATGGGCAGTGTTTGTAGTAGTTCCTAATGTGCCTGGCGGTTGGTACTAGATTATAGCAATGTAGAAATCTTTTAGTCTTTCTTTATCCATATACTCATTAAGAGGCGTGTTTACTAAAAGTTAGTGTATGGTAACATTATGCAAATAGTTATGCAAATGAGGCAACTTATGCAAAAGAGGCCCCGCACCGCGTCTCCGCACATGGCCCCACACCCCTCTTGGGCCGCCCCTGCTTGTGGGAGGCAAGGCATGATGTTGGCCTCCTGTTCTAAATGCCCCTGAGGCTGATGCTCAGGAAGTGTAGGATGCTTGTCGCTAGAACTAAACCTCAGTGCACAATGACAAGAAAACCGATGGGAGAAAGACAAGGGTATCCTAAAAAGAAGGACAAGCCCACAGCTAGCCTCCCCGTTGGGGAATTGAGCCCCGGTCTCCTGTGTGACAGGCAGGGATACTCACCACTATACTAACAAGGAGTTGAAGGTGGTGGCTGTTTCAGCCAAGGCGCTCCTCTATGCCTTCCTTTCGGGTGTGGCCGCAAAAACAAGGCCAGGAGGGGCTCTTCCCTGTAACTGAGGCCTCCAGCTCTCTCCCTTGCCAAAAGCAAACAGCTCTTGCTGTCAAGACTGCCTTCTCTGAGGGTTAAACTCAGGGCCTTTAGATTATGAGACTGACGCGCTGCCTACTGCGCTAAGAAGGCTTCTGCTTGGGCCTAAGCTCTGCCTAGCGTGCCGAATGTCTGCAGCTGAGATCAGCTTTCTCTGCATGGCGAGGTAAGGCGAACCCTGGAGCTTGTCTCTCACGGCGCGCGCACCTTCCCGTCATCTGCTACTAGAAAGAGCGCGGGGGCTGTGGTAGCCCATGTTTAAACCTGTGAATGGCACTAGGAGTAGCCTCTTTTCACTCTCCTGCCCTCTGTTGGATGGCTTCTGCTTTGCCTTTCTTCAGCGATGTACCTCCAGCACAGGTCGAAACTGATCATGGATCGTAGCTCTGCTCTCCCTGGTAATGGTTTTAGCGCTTCGAGTGTGCACTCTTTGCGGTGAGCCTTGTGGGAGGCAAGGCATGATGTTGGCCTCCTGTTCTAAATGCCCCTGAGGTTGATGCTCAGGAAGTGTAGGATGCTTGTCGCTAGAACGAAACCTCAGATCACAATGACAAGAAAACCTATGGGAGAAAGACAAGGGCATCCTAAAAAGAAGGACAAGCCCACAACTAGCCTCCTTGTCAGGGAATTGAACCCTGGTTTTCTGCTTGACAGGCAGGGATACTCACCACTATACTAATGAGGAGGTGAAGGTGGTGGCTGTCTTAGCCAAGGCACTTCTCTATGCCTTCCTTTTGGGTGTGGCCACAAAGAACAACGCCAGAAGAGGCTCTTCCCCATAACTGAGGCCTCCAGCTCTCTCTCTTCCCAAAGCCAAACAGCTTTTGCTATCAAGCCTGCCTTTTCTGAGGATTGAATTCAGGACCTTCAGATTTTGAGACTGACACGCTGCCTACTGCACTAAGAAGGCTTCTGTTTGTGCTCAACCTCTGATTAGCATGCCAAACGTCCGCAGCTCTTTCTCACATGCTGAAGTTTTACTTCACCTCCAATCAGGCATTCAAATGATGGCACTACTGAACTCTGTACTCTGTAGGAGATTTCAATATGCCAGATGTTGATTGGCACATTCCTGCTGCAGTATCATCTAGAAGTAAGGAGATCCTGGATTCTCTACAGGGAGAACTATTCAGGCAATTGGTAACAGACCCCACACGCGAAGGGGCCATACTGGACTTGGTGCTTACCAATGGTGAAAGTGTTTCTGATATTGTAGTGGGAGATCATTTTGCATATAGTGATCACCAGATGGTGTGGTTCAGTATTAGGACTAGGGCTGTTAGAATCCATTCCAAGGTGAGGATCTTAGACTTTAGGAAGACTAACTTTGCGAAGATGGGCCAATACCTCAGGGAGTCGTTAGTGGGATGGGAACAGCTAGGGGATGTAGAAAAACAGTGGGCAAAACTGAAAGGGGGTATTTTAAGGGCAACCAACCTTTTTGTTAAAATGGTAAATAAAGGCAAAAGGAAAAGGAGACCGCTATGGTTTTCGAAGGAAGTAGCTGAAAAAGTGAAGAAAAAGAGGGAGGTCTTCATGAAATACAAGAGATCACAGAGAGAGGAAGACAGGCATCTGTATTTGGAAAAACTTAGAGAAGCTAGCAAAATAGTCAAGAAGGCAAAGATTCAAAAGGAGGAGGAAATAGCCAATGCAACAAAATGGGGGGATAAGACATTTTTCAGATATATTAGTGAGAAGAGGAAGGGCAAAAGTGGTATTGTCAGACTCAAGGATGCAGGGGGGGAATATGTAGAAGCTGATAAGGATAAAGCGGAATTGCTTAACAAATATTTTTGTTCTGTGTTCACAGATGAAGAACCAGGAGCAGGACCACAGAAAACACCCACAAATAGGAATAGAAGCGAGGGACATCTTGAACAATTTTCAGAAGACTGTGTTCGTGAGAAACTAGCTCAACTTAAAGTAGACAAAGCGATGGGACCGGATGGGATACACCCTAGAATACTGAGGGAACTTGGGGACGTTCTAGCAACTCCACTGACTGACCTTTTCAATGCCTCGTTGGAGTCGGGAGTGGTGCCAAAGGACTGGAGAGAGGCTCATGTGGTGCTTTACACAAAAGCGGAAGTAAGGATGTGGTTGAAAACTACAGGCCGGTTAGTTTAACTTCGGTGGTGAGTAAATTATTGGAAACGCTGCTGAAAGAGAAAATAGTGAGGTTTCTGGAGTCCAGCGGATTACAGGATCCGAGGCAGCATGGATTCACCAGAGGCAGGTCTTGTCAGACAAATCTGATTGATTTCTTTGACTGGGTGACCAGGGAGTTGGACCGAGGGAGAGCTCTAGATGTGGTTTATTTAGATTTCAGTAAAGCCTTTGACACTGTTCCTCACAGGCGACTTATAAACAAACTGAGCACCCTAGGGATGGACCCTAAAGTTACTGCTTGGGTTAGAAATTGGTTGGGTGGGAGGCGACAGAGTACAAGTAAATGGAGCTCACTCTGAGGAGAAGGATGTTACCAGTGGTGTGCCCCAGGGATCTGTCCTTGGTCCGATTCTTTTTAACATCTTTGTTAGTGATATAGCGGAAGGGCTGTCGGGTAAGGTTTGCCTCTTTGCAGATGATACCAAAATCTGCAATAGAGTAGACACCCAGGAAGGTGTAGATAACATGAGGAGGGATCTAGCTAAGCTTGAAGAATGGTCTAGAATTTGGCAGCTGGGATTTAATGTTAAAAAATGTAAGGTCATGAATTTGGGCTGCAGCAATCCAAGGGAGCAATACAGTATAGGAGGTGAAGTACCTTTGTCCACTAAAGAAGAGCGGGACCTAGGCGTGGTTGTGTCCGATGATCTTAAAGTAGCTAAACAGGTAGAAAAGGCGACGGCAAAAGCTAGAAGGATGCTTGGGTGCATACGGAGAGGAATGGCTAGCAGAAAAAAGGAGGTGATAATGCCTCTGTATAAGTCTTTGGTGCGACCTCATTTGGAGTATAGTGTGCAATTCTGGAGACCGCACCTTCAAAAGGATGTGAACAGGATGGAGTCGGTGCAGAGGGTGGCTACTAAATGATTAGTGGGCTTCATTATAAAGCATATGAGAACAGACTTAAGGATCTTAATATGTACACCTTAGAGGAAAGGCGGGATAGAGGTGATATAATTGAGATGTTTAAATACCTCAGTGGCATAAATGTTCAGGGAGAGAGCCTCTTTCAATTGAAAGAAAGTTCTGCTATGAGGGGACATGGGATGAGGGTGAAGGGAGATAGATTCAGGAGTGATATGCGGAATTATTTCTTTATGGAAAGAGTAGTGGATCCATGGAATAGTCTCCCAGTGGAGGTGGTAGAGATGAGGACAGTAACTGAATTCAAAAAAGCATGGGACCAACACAGAGGATCTCTAAAGATAAAAAGTGGACTGTTGTAGTTGTTGATATGGAAGGACAGACTAGATAGGCCATGTGGTCTTTTTCTGTCATCATGTTTCTATGTTTCTACTCGGTTTTTCAATCTTCTGTGCACTTGTTTGCATCTGGATGGACTAGGTAATGACCTCGTTACTATGTCATTTGAGTGCATTTTAAAAAGTGGTGCTTTTTGATAAAATGAGGAAAATAGTTAAGAAAAAACTAAAAGGAGCCGTTGCAAAGGTTAAAAACTTGTATCAAGCTTGGGTATTGTTGAAAAATACTATTTTGGAAGCCCAGACCAGCTGTATTGCACGCTTTAAGAAAAGTGGAAGCGTGAGAGGCAAGATGGCGGCGGTTAACTGATCCGGGAAGGCAGCGATCTGTGTTTGCTCGAAAGGTACCGGGCCGATATTACCTGTTGCCCCGGTGTCATGGGGTGCAGGAAGAGGAAGCAGGCAAGCTCCCCTGCAGTTCCGCAGCCTGCTTTGCCCTCGGCTCAGCGGACTCTCGAGCGCTGTGGATTCGCGCCGCTCGGAACACAAGCAGCGTCTTCGACGGCACGCTCAGGTGAACTAGAAAGTGTGCTGGGCGCTTCAGGGGTTTCTTTGTCCCCTGAATTGCGGTTGCCCCCAACGCAGCTGGGAGGTGAGGTTTCACCAATTGGGGCATGGTCCCCGGCTCTCCCGGGCTGTGTAGTGAGGTTGGGGCACCAGGAAAGAGCAGGGCAACGACAGCGGCTGTTCGAGGACTCTGGAGAGGGGAAACCGGTTGAGGGCTATGATCCTGACCTTCGGTTGGAGCCCAGAGGAGAACAAGGAAAATTACTGCTGGTAAAGCCTGCTATTATAACTTTGGATGCGCTGTGGGACGCCCTTGCTGGACTGACTAATTCCTTCTCTTCACTTGCCAGTACTGTGAGTACAGAAGTGACTGTGTTAAAAGTTGAAGTCTCTAAACATCAGGAGCAACAGATGAACTCCTTGTCGCAGCTTAAAGAGGAACTTTCGGTGGTTAAAAAGGAACATTCGGCTCTTATTAAAGAGCGGAATGTGTTGACCCGGAAAGTGGAACATATAGAAAATCAAACTAGACGGAACAACCTGCGTGTCTTGAACTTTCCAAAGTCCCCACTTTTATCTCCTTCAGAGATGTTTCAGAAATATCTTTTGGAGGTTCTTAAGATTCCTGTTGATCAGCTTCCTCCATTGACGAGGGTTTACTATCTGGCTGACACCATGGAGTCGAAAAGGGAGACGGTGGGGGCTTCTGTAGCCCAAGGGTCTGGATTTGGAGACTTGACGGGCTTTTTGGAGAGTTCGTTGGAAGTCATCACAGAGAGGAGAACTCTGTTGGTTACGGTAGCATTGGAGACGGATAAATCCTTTATTCTCAGATTTTTCTTTAAGAATATGAATGAGCTGTTTTTTGGTTCAAAAGTTAGAATATTTCCTGACCTGTCTCGGACCACCCAGTTGAGGAGACGAGAGTTCCTGACCTTTAGGCCTAGAGCTCTTGCGCTGGGGGCATCCTTTAAATTGAAATATCCATCTAGATGTGTTATTTCCTACCAAAATAAGATTTATCTTTTTTTTGATCCTTCACAGCTTTCTGGTTTTCTTAGTGGGAGGGAAGAGGTTGGAGCTGGGGGTTTACCTGCATTGGCTGACGCTTAAGTCTTAAACCGCTTGTACTTGGTTTTTTCTTACTTTTGTTATATTGTTAGGTGTACTATCATGCTTGATTGTTTGGATGGGACTTGACAAATGTTATTTCCTGTGGCCTCTTGCTTGATTTGTGGGCTTAGTAGAGGGATGATTGGAGGGATGACTTAATTTAATAATTTGCTGCTTGTTATTTCTTTTGTGTAAGATTATTTAGACTATGAAGCTTATCCCCAGACATCGTTATTTCTTTGATATACATACAACAAGAATATGCATAAGTTGTATAATTCAATAAAAATAAAATTTAAAAAAAAAAAAGAAAAGTGGAAGGAAGTCCATAAAACTGCCAGCATGGTTTAAAGGTGAGGTCAGAGAGGCTGTTATTGCCAAAAAAGCATCTTTTAGGAAATGGAAAAAAGAGCCAAATTACAAAAACTGGAAACAGCACAAGCACTGGCAAGTTAAATTCAGGGCATTGGTAAGGCAGGCAAAGGGAGAATTTGAGAAGAAGCTTGCTGCGGAAGCAAAAATGTTTAATAAAGACTTTTTCAAGTACATTCATTGCAAAAAAACTGTGAGTCATTTGGTTCATTAGATGATAGAGGGGTTAAAGCGGCACTAAGAAGCGAGAAGGCGATAGCGGAGAGACTGAATGAATTCTTAGCTTCGTTCTTTACTGAGGAAGTTGTAGGGAATGTTACCCATGACTGAAGTGGTATTTAAAGGTGCGGAAGAGAGGAGGTCACGTGACACATGAGCAAGTGAGGACGTCTTTCACTTGCTCCGGGACCACCGCGGCAAATTTGGTATAAAAACGGCGTTTTAAGTTCCTGGCGACCGGTGCCGACTGTGGGGAAATCAGCCCTAATATAGCCTCCTTACCTTGCTGCATTTTGGTGCTCTTGGATGCCGCCCCCGGTGCGGAGGGAGAGGGAGAAGGAGAAGGCGCCAAAATCCCAGGCCGCAACAACGGTGGAGACGCACCCCTCTTCGCCGGGCATGGAGAGTGGAGACTCGGCGTCTGAAGATTTGGCAAGGGAAGTAGCCCGGCATTTAAACCCCAAGCTGGATCAAATTCTCACAAAGCTGGAGGCGATGGGGGAGACATTGGCAGCTCAGGGCCAGAGAATTGATGAACTAGAACACCGCGTGTCGGCTATAGAAGACGACGAAGGCCGGCAGGAGAGAGTGCACGCCGACACACGTGCACAGCTTGCGGCACTACAAAATAAGGTGGATGATTTGGAGAATCGTTCCCGCCGGAACAATCTCCGGCTGGTTGGCATCCCCGAAGCAACAACCGACCTTCAGCTTTTGCCGCTCATTGAAAAATGGCTCCCGGAGGAGCTGGGCCTACCTACTTTGGTCGGAGATTTGAAGGTGGAACGTGCTCATAGGATCGGGCCTTGGACGGAGAACAGAGCCAGGCCTCGAGTGGTCATTGCCAAAATACTGAACTTCGCCCATAAGGAGCGCCTCCTAAGAGCCTACCGACAGCACGAGGGTCTTCTGTTGCACAATACAAAAATTCTTCTGTTTCAGGACTACTCCACAGCGGTGTCAGCGAAACGCAAGGAGTTTTCCCCGGTGTGCACGGCCCTTTTTGAGAGGAAGATCCGATTCTCCCTAGCCTTTCCGGCAACGCTGAGAGTCCACCATCTGGGCCGCAATTTGACTTTTGCGTCCGCGGGAGAGGCCAAGACCTTCTTAGCGCAGCTGCACAAGGAGCAGCCGGCACAGGCCGAGGCAAGTGCCGCGGACTCCGTGAATTGAGCGCGATTGGGCCTATGCTGCTAAACTGCATGTTTCCGCTGTGTGGAGGCGGCACGTCTCCTGGAGTGAGGTGATTTTCCCTGGGACGGTGGCTACTGGGACCCGGAGCTGCTTTCCTGCTGATTCCTGGCGGTTTTGTGCCTAGCTGGACTATAAGAGCCTTTTGATGTGTTGCCATGTTGGTCTCTTTGCCCTTACTGCAAAATGTGTTATGTCTTCGAATTTCCTAAATATTTCAGGGGTAAAGTGAGTATGTACAGCTTTCACTCTGGGGCAGCAGTCTAATTTTAATTTTTAATGGACTGTTTCTCTGTTCCCCTCTTCCTCACGGCCCCCTTCCTGTCCCCTTCTTTGATGACCAGGGCGGGGTTGGGGGAGTTGAGGAGGAGTTGCTGTAGTATCTTCTGGGCAATTTTCTGTCCCCAACCGCCTTGCTGGGTATTGTGTGGCGGAGGGGGCAGCGGGGGGCTCCTGGGGGGGGGGCGACCCCGGGATTCGTCTCAAGCACTGGTGCTGGGTGAGAGTTCCCGCGGTGGTCCCGCGGTGCTCAGAGGTGACTTTACTCAGTTTTTGACTGAGGTGGGATGTGTGCTATTCAGGGGGGTAAGACGCATGGAGGTGGGGGGAGGATGATTGGGAGGATGAGAGAGTGGGAGGGGAGGGTGGCTGGGGGGACGGGGGGTGGGCGGGGGGTGGGGGAGAGTGGGGGGGTTATTACGGTCACACCCGGGCACGGAAGCCTTTTTCTCGGGGGGGAACCTCGTGTTGGTGGTGGGGGGAGTCCCAGGCTGGGGGGATCCTCTCCCGGACATTGGTACTGATATGGGTAAAAAAGCTATTTAATATTTTGTTAATCTGAAAATTATTTCCTGGAATGTCTGCGGGTTGGGGAGTCCCATTAAAAGATCCAAAATTTTGCAAGCTTTGGCTCGGCAGCGGGCCGATATCGCCTTGCTCCAAGAAACCCACCAGACAGAGGAAGAGCATCGCAAACTTCAACGAGACTGGGTGGGGCAGGTCTGGGGAGCCCCTGCCGTGGGCAGGAAGGGGAGCGTGGTAGTGCTTATACATAAAAATACCCGCTTTGAGGTTCACCAACAGGTCATTGATCCTACGGGGCGTTTCATTGTGCTGCATGGCCTATTGGGGGGGCAACCGGTCCTTCTCGGTAACCTTTACTGCCCTAATGTATTGGACGCAGCCTTGTATTCGCGCTTGGCATCGCGAATCGAACAGCTACCGGAGCTGCCTCTGATTCTGGGTGGCGATTTCAATGGAGTAATGGATGTCGCATTGGACACCTCACGGGGAGGGGGTCCCAGGGAACGCCTTCAATCGGCCCGTGCGCTCCTGCGGCTGTGCACCCGCTTGGAGTTGGTAGATCCTTGGCGGCTTTTGCATCCGGATGAGAGGGATTACACTCACCAGTCCCGTGCGCACGGGACAAGCGCGAGAATTGATTACTTGTTGATTACTAAAAGTCTGTTTGCCAAGGTGACTGAGGCGAAGATTGGCCCCACGGAGATTTCTGACCATGCCCTGATCTGGCTCACGTTGCAGGGGGTGGGTGACAGTCCGGGGGCGCGCATCTGGCGGTTTCCGCTGGAGCTGTACAAAGATACCCAATTCCGTCAGTTTCTGGTCCGTCGATGGCAGGAGTTCGAGTCAGATCATGCCGGACATCAGGCCGAACCCGAGCTTGTGTGGGAGACGGCCAAGGTGGTCTTGAGAGGCGATATCATAGGATACATGGCTCGGAAGCGGAGGCTCCGGGCGGAACAAATTATCCGCCTTGAGAAAACTGTCACGAAGCTTCGCCGACGGCATGCCTGCACCCCCAGTCCGGCTCTTAAAACACAGCTGTGGGAAACACAAACGGCCCTGAACGAGCTCCTGCATCAGCGGGCAAAGAAGTCGGCTATGTATTATCGATACCAATTGTACTGCCAAGGGGACAAACCGGGCAAATTGTTGGCACGCTGCCTGCGGGGCCCCCGGGGGTCGCGCATGATAGCGGCCGTTAGGGACGATCAGGGGACCCTTCATAGGGATAACTTGCAGATTGCCCAGGTCTTTCGTTCCTTTTTTCGGACACTCTATACGGCGGACGCGGGCTCCCCGGAACGGATGGTGTCTTATATCCAGGGACTGGATTTGCCGCGGTTGAGTGGGACGGAGAGGGCGCTGCTTGACCAGCCGCTGACTCTCCAAGAGGTACAACAGGCTATCACTAAGGCGAGCTGCTATAAGTCTCCGGGACCTGATGGGCTGGGGGCGGAGATGTATAAGATTCTCAATGACCATATTTCCCCAGCGCTGGTGGCCCTTCACACTAAAAGGGCGGAGCAGGGCGGCTTCCGATGGGGGGGGAACCAGGCCCATATTACGCTCTTCCCTAAGCCTGGGAAGGACCCCTTACAGGCAGCGTCTTATCGTCCCATTTCACTGCTCAACTTTGATGTTAAGCTTTTGGCCAAGATTTTGGCGGACCGCCTGGCGGGGGTGTTAGGTCAGCTGGTTCATGAATCGCAGGTCGGCTTTGTCAGGCAGCGTCATGCAGTCCGTAACCTCCGTAAAATCCTCTCCTCGCTGGAATGGGTGAGCCGACGACGGATCCCCTCGTTGTTAGTAAGCTTCGACGCTGAGAAAGCCTTCGACAGGGTAGATTGGCAATACCTCAATTACTTGCTCCCGTGTTATGGCTTGGGGCCTGCCTTTTGCAAGATGGTTCACAGTTTATATGCGGATCCGACGGCGGCCATTTATTGTAACGGGGTCTTATCTGATCCTTTTCCCTTGTACCGGGGTACCCGACAGGGTTGCCCCCTGTCTCCCTTACTTTTTGTGCTCTCCCTGGATCCCCTTGTACGGAGCGTGGAACAATCCCTGGAGATCAAGGGCATCCGCATGGGTTCTCACGAGTTCAAACTATCGGCCTTCGCGGACGATTTGCTGGTACATTTGTCCTCCCCTCAGGCCTCTCTTTCCTCCTTGCTGCAGGACTTTCACCGTTTCGGACGCTTTGCGGGTTTAGCTATCAATATGGAGAAATCCGAGGCTTTAGACGTGTTGGGCCTTTTGAAGGCCGGGTGGCAGGGGGTGTTTCCTCTTCGATGGGCTGAGGAGTATTTCACGTACTTAGGCATTCGGCTAACGTGCCAACCGACTCGGTTGTATCGCTGTAATTTAGAATGGACTTTGAGTAGGCTGCGGGAGCAATTGCTGACCTGGAGATCTCTCCCCTTATCATTGTCGGGGAAGATCGCGGTGATTAAGATGGTTATTCTGCCAAGGATACTTTACTGGATGCAAACTCTGCCGGTTTGGCTGCAGCGGGGTGACCTCCGGAGGATTGAGGGGGTGATCCGGGGGTTCTTGTGGAATGGTAAGAAGGCGCGGATTCCTTTTGGTCGGCTGGTGGGGAAATGGGAGCAGGGAGGGATGGGTCTCCCGGACATAGAGGCTTATGCCCTGGCTTGTCAGTCGCGCCACTTGGGCGACTGGTTGGGGGGCACGGAAGTTTATACTCCGGTGGCCTTGGAGGAGGCGCTGGCGGCTCCAAATTCTTTGCTGGCCTTGCTGCATCTTGACAATCGGTTGTGCTGGGGCAAAGTAGAGGACAGTGTGATATTGGGGTCGGTTCGGCGGACCTGGCGGCGGTTGAATGGGTACTGGGGGGGGAATTGGCGAGTCTCCAGTTGGCTGCCGCTGAAGGGCAATGCGCAGTTCACTCCGGGGACCGACACGGGAGCGTTCTCTGTATGGGCTCGGCAGGGTATCTGTAATGTAGGCCATGTGGTCGACCTCTCGGGGAAATGTAAACAATTCCAGTCTCTGCGTGAGGAATATGAGTTGCTGTCCGGACACTACTTCGCCTACCTGCAGCTCTCTCACTACGTACATTCATTGCCGGTTGCGGAACTCCGGGCGGAGCGTTCCGCGCGAATTATCGAATTCTTTGGGCTGGGGGGGGGTGGAACCGCCTTCCATTCGTGGGCTGCAGAATAGGGTGGTTCCCTTTAGGCCGGTAGCCGATTACCGCTCGGTGGAGCTCGCCTGGGAGGAGGAAATGGGCTGTGCGGTCCCTCCTGGTACAGTGCTGGCGGCCTTACAGCATATTGCAGAATTGGCGGTGGCGGTGGCGGTCCGCTGGAGGGAAGTACAATTCAAATGCATAACTAGGGTGCATTTTTCTCTCCCCGGCGGGCCCTCCGCAGCCATCTTACCACTGACGGGAGCTGTCCGCGCTGCTCCGAGCCCCTCGCCACACTGTTCCATATGTGGTGGGGGTGCCGCCTTATACGGCCTTACTGGGCAAAAATTTGTGCCTTTCTGGTACAACTGCTGGGGCGGCGGGTGTGTTGGGATGGGTCCTTAGTGGTTTTGGATCGACTGCGCCCCACCCAGCCCAAAGGGAAATGGGAGCGTTTGCTGGTGCGTAAAGCCTGTCTGGTGGGTAAGGGTCCTCTTCTGCGTGGGTGGCGGGAACCGCATCCGCCCTCCTACTGGGAATGGCGGAATGCCTTCCATCAACTGATGCTCTGGGATTGTCGCCGCGCTCGGGGCAGTGTGCGACGGTGGCCGGCCTTTCAGAGGCTCTGGGACCCCTACATCCAAGTTTTGAGCCCTGGTGCTCGCAACGGGATTTTGCAAATGGGATGTTAGATCCCCCGACAATGGTTCTTCTACTGGTCTGGATGGTGACTGTATGGGGGGGTGGGGGGGTGGGGGGGGTGGGGGGGAGGGGGAGCGGGGGTAGTTTGGGAATTAAAAACAAAACTTACACCTGGCTGTTAATTGTGCTCTGAAAAGGGGATCAGAGTCCACCCCGCTCGGAGCTTGTTGTTGTTGTTATTTGTTTGTGTGCTGGTGTTTATAAATAAAGCTTATAAAAAAAAAAAAAAAAAGGTGCGGAAGAATTGAAGGAAATATTGATACATCGGGAAGATGTATTACAACTATTTGATAAACTGAAGAGTAGCAAATCACCTGGACTGGATGATATACATCCAAGGGTGTTGAAAGAACAGAAATATGAGATTGCAGACCTGCTATTAGTAATCTGTGAACTATCATTAAAATCATCTGTAATACCTGAAGATTGGAGGATGGCGAATATAACACCAATTTCTAAAAAGGGTTCCTGGGATAATCCAGGAACCTACAGACCGGTGCGTCTGACGTAAGTACTGGGAAAAATGGTAGAAACCATCATAAAGAACAAAATTGCTCAACATTTAGATAGTCATGGTTTAATGGGAGACAGCCAACATGGCTTTAGACAAGGAAGATCTTGTCTTACTAATCTGTTATGTTTTTTTGAAGGTGTGAATAACAGGTAGACAAAGGTGAGTCGGCTGATATAGTGTATTTGGACTTTCAGAAAGCCTTTGACAAGGTCCCTCATCAGAGACTTTTGGCAAAACTAAAGAGTCATGGGATAGGAGGCAGTGTACTATTGTGGATCAGAAACTGGTTAAAAGATAGAAAGCAGAGGGTTGGGCTAAATGGCCAATTTTCCCAATGGAGAAAGGTGAATAGTGGTGTACCCCAGGGATCTGTGCTGGGTCTGTTGCTTTTGACATATTAATAAATGACCTGGAAAAGGAAATAACGAGTGAGGTTATCAAATTTGCAGATGACACAAAACTATTTAAAGTTGTTAAAACCCATGAGGACTGTGGAAAATTGCAAGAGGATCTTAATACATTGGAAGACTGGGCATCAAAATGGCAGATGAAATTTAATATGTACAAGTGCAAAGTTTTGCACCTAGAGAAGAACAACCCAAACTTTGGTTACACGATGCAAGATTCCACATTGGGAACCACCACCCAGGGAAAAGATTTAGGCATCACTGTGGATACCATGTTAAAACCCTCCACCCAGTGTGCAGCTGCGGCCAAGAGAGCAAATAGAATGCTAGTTATCATAAGGAAAGGAATGGAAAATAAAACAAAGGATATTATAATGCCTCTATATCGTTCCGTGGTGAGACCGCACCTTGAATATTCTGTGCAATTCTGGTTGCCGTATCTTAAAAAGGATATAGCGTTATTAGAAAAGGTTAAGAAAAGAGCCACCAAAATGATAAAGGGGATGGAAGGATACCCCTATGAAGAAAGGCTAAAGAGGTTAGGGCTCTTTAACCGGGATAAGAGATGGCTAAGGGGAGATATGATAGAAGCCTATAAATTAATGAACAGATTGGAACGGGTAAACGTAGATCGATTGTTTACATTATCAGAATATAGAAAGACTAGGGGACATGATATTTTAGATTAATAAGAGAAAATATTTTTCACTCGACGTGTAATCAAACTCTGGAATTTGTTACCGGAGGATGTAGCAATGGCTGTTAGTGTAGCTGGGTTTAAAAAAGGTTTGGGCAAGTTCCTGGAGGAAAGGTCCATAAGCCATTATTAAAAAGGGACCCAGGCTATCAATGCTTGACCCAATACAAGCATTGTGGAATCTGAGTCTTTTGGGGAAACTGCTAGGTAGATACGACCTAGACTGGCCACTGTTGGAAACAGGATACTGGGTTTGATGGACCTTGGTCTGACCCAGTATGGCATATCTTATGTTCTTATGTTATCTGCACACCCATTTTTGCACATGTAACATTCATGCCAATCCCCCTCTATGCATTGTGGTGTAGTTTTAAGTATGTGCGGATGTTGTGCTAACTATGCGCAAACATAAGAAATGTCATACCAGATCAGACCAAGGTCCATCAATCCCAATATCCTGGTCAGTCCAGGTCACAAGTACCTGCCATTTTCCCAAAGAGACACACAGGTTCCACAATGTTTCTAATGAGGCAAACAGTGGATTGCTAATGGTATGCTAATGTCTCTGCATCGGCCCCTTAGATTGTGAGCCCTCAAAGGACAGGAAAATTCCTAATGTATATGAATGTTACTTGCCTTGAGCTACCACTGAAAAGACGTGCTAAATTTAAAAAACAACAACAACAATTATATGGATAAGTTATACAGATAAAAGCTGAATAGCGCTGCTATTCATATAACTTTAGGCCCCCACCACTGGTCCTGTCCTCTGATATACAGATACATTTTAGCCATATATCAATGAATCCAGCTCAAATATATATTTATTGAGTAACTCTGCAAATTCAAATAAAAGCACTTGTTCATCCAGTACTTGAAGTCCTGCCCCCCCCCCGTGATAAGTGCTTTTATATCAACCGCCATCTTTTGTAATAAAATAAAGAAAATGTCCAAGACTCCATCAACATCATGTATTTGTTACATCCCTAATAAACCTATCCAAGGACATAAGAAAGCAACAAAGTATTTTCAGACTAACTGCAGAAATGTCCATAAATGTGGAAGGAATGTCCAAAAAACTGCCCACATGGTTTAAAGGTGAGGTCAGAGAGGCTGTTGTTGTCAAAAAAGCATCTTTCAGGAAATGGAAAAAAAAGCCAAATGACGAAAACTGGAAACAGCACAAGCACTGGCAAGTTAAATGCAAGGCATTGATAAGGAAGGCAAAGAGAATTAGAGAAGAAACTTGCTGTGGAAGCAAAAACGCGTATATTCGTAGCAAAAAACCTGTGAGAGACTCAGTTGGACCATTAGATGATAGAGGGATAAAAGGGGCACTAAGAGGAGACAAGGCCATAGCAGAGAGACTGAATGAATTCTTTGCTTCACTCTTTACTGTAGGGATATTACCCATGACTGAAGTGGTATTTAAAGGTGATACTGCAGAAGAATTGAAAGAAATATCAATACACCGGGAAGATGTATTACAACTATTTGATAAACTGAAGAGTAGCAAATCACATGGACTGGATGGTATACATCCAAGGGTGTTGAAAGAACAGAAATATGAGATTTCAGACCTGCTATTAGTAATCTGTGAACTATCATTAAAATCATCTGTAATACCTGAAGAATGAATGATGGCCAACGTAACGCCAATTTTTAAAAAGGGTTCTAGGGGTGATCCGGGAAACTACAGACCGGTGAGCCTGTCGTCAGTACTAGGAAAAGTAGTAGAAACCATAATAAAGAACTAAAAAAGTCATGGGATAGGAGGTAGTGTACTATTGTGGATCAGAAACTGGTTAAAAGATAGAAAGCAGAGGTTAGGGCTAAATGGCCAATTTTCCCAATAGAGAAAGGTGAATAGTGGAGTACCCCAGGGATCTGTGCTGGGTCTGCTACTTTTTGACATATTCATAAATGACCTGGAAAAGGGAATAATGAGTGAGGTTATCAAATTTGCACATGACACAAAACTTTTTAGAGTTCTTATCCGTGAGGATTGTGGAAAATTGCAAGAGGATCTACATAAATTGGAAGACTGGGCATACAAATGGCAGATGCAATTTAATGTGGACAAGTGCAAAGTTATGCACCTAGGAAAGAACAACCCAAACTATGGTTACATGATGCAAGGTTCCACATTAGGAACCCAGGAAAGATTTAGGCATCATCGTCGTTAACATGTTAAAACAAACCGCCCAATGTGCAGCGGCGGCCAAAAGAGCAAATAGAATGCTAGGTATCATAAAAAAAGGAATGGAAAATAAAACAAAGGATATTATAATGCCTCTGTATCATTTCATGGTGCGGCCACACCTTGAATATTGTGTGCAATTCTGGTCGCCGTATCTTAAAAAGGATATAGCATTATTAGAAAAGGTACAGAGAAAAGCCACCAGAATAGTAAAGGGGATGGAAGGATACCCCTATGAAGAGAGGCTAAAAAGGTTAGGGCTCTTCAACCTGGAAAACAGATGGCTGAGGGGAGATATGATAGAGGTCTATAAATTAATGAATACAGTGGAACGGGTAAACGTAGATCGATTGTTTACGTCATCAGAATATAGAAAGACTAGGGGACATGCAATGAAGCTACAAGGTAAACTATTCAAGACTAATTAGAGAAAATATTTTTTTCACTCAACGTGTAATCAAACTCTGGAATTTGTTACCAGAGGATGTAATAAAAGCTGTTAGTGTAGCTGGGATTAAAAAAAAGGTTTGGACAAGTTCCTGGAGGAAAGGTCCATCAACCATTACTAAAAGAGACTCAGGATATCACTGCTTGATCCAATACAAGCATTGTGGAACCTGTGTCTTTTGGGAAAACTGCTAGGTACTTATGACCTGGATTGGCCACTGTTGGAAACAGGATATTGGGCTTGATGGACTTTGGTCTGACCCAGTATGGCATATCTTATATTCTTATGTTTTTATGTATTAACATGATTGTCTGTGTGCTCTGGTTTAGACTGCCATCTAGTGGACATACTTTGTAAAGCTCTGCTGATGCATAACAAAAGAAAATGTTTTTAATGCTCAGAATGTGGAGATAATCATGAAACTAGTTTCTAGGAAATTTTCTCCTCTGCTCATTCTACTGCTGCTTTTTAGAGACCAGGAAGCATGCTCTCTGGTCTCATGTGCAGTCTCTGTCCTCCCAGAGGCAGGAGAGTGAATCTTGACCTGGGCTCACATTCTCCCTGAGCTCTCAGCACCTGCAGAAGATATCAGGGCCAGCCCAACCATTAGGCAAACTAGGTGATCGTCTATGGTGGCATCTTATGGAGGGCGGCAAAGAGCAGGGTATTCTCCCTTATCCCCCAACACCTGAAGAAGGGAGATCCTACTGCAGACCTGCTAGGTCTTCCAGAGGCTCAGATTTAGGCATAGGCAACTGCCTAGGGCAATGCTATTCAAACCTTTATTCCATATGACCCCATTTTAACAACTGAAAATTCACGTGACCCCAGATGATGATGAAATCAAAATAGCCTCCTTCCCCTCCCTCCACTTATCTAAAATAGAAAGGCAAAAGTAACAGTAACGGCAACAGCAGCAGCAGTCAGCACAGGGTCTCTTGTGTCAGTGTGTGCTTACAGACCCCAGTACTCAGCATGAGTTTGCAGCCTAACAGAAGGGGATAAGGGCTTATGAATGTTCACTGGCTCACAGGCAACATGCTGACTGGTGACTGCTACTACTTATCTTAACCCTTTCATGGCTGTTGTTGCCATATGGCAACCTTCACATTTTCCCCCATATGTTTCACCGGAATACTTTATTTCCAAAAAAGTATTAATTGTATCTTAAGTTATGTAATCTGTCGTGGACGCGAAAGGGATAAGTCACAGTGAAAGTGTAGAGAAGAGAAAATGGTCATGTTTCTGTCACTCCATCCACTGATGATGTGACCCCATTCGGAGGCCCAACCCCAAGTCTGGGAACCACTGGCCTAGGACACCAAATCTTGAAGGTGTCAAATATATAAGTCAAAAAGGAAACTGTCCCTACCTACTTTAGGTTCACACGCATAAGTTGTCTCTCAGGGTGCCACTGTGGCACTATGTCATTCCTCTGCTCCTCTTCTGGACTTTTATTCTTTGGGGTCTCTGAGACTCCCACCACCACTCTCTGGGATCTGCTGTCTGATTTTGCTTATGGGCACCAAAATCTTGAATATGGCCTTGGTCTCCTGTACCGGTGCAAAGAAATGAGGTGCCCCTCTCCCTCTCTGGCAGAAAGTTGTTGACAAATTTAAAGATCAGGATAACAGAATTCAACAAGTAGAACAGAGATTGGAAAAATTGGATTTACAAGTGGTTTCCATGAAGGCACATGCTACTACTAATGCTAAGCTCAAAGGTAAAAAAAACAAACAGTTATCCAGACTACTAAACTAGCTAATCATGAAAATTTGATCAAAAACCAAAAGAGTGAAAATAAAATTATGTAAATGTTGGAATGTTTGTTATGCAGGGAAAACCCTCCAAAAAACACCTTTTTAATCTGAAAATCTTGTGCCGAAAAGCCAAATATCTAAGCAGTGCAAAACAATTTTTATCATAAATTAATATGCATACTTAGCTGGCAATTGAAGCCTTGGCTTGCACAATCCTGGAACAAATGATGGCCACAATGTCCAACTCTGGAGCACAGGAACAGATGAGAGTTCAACAGACAGTCCCTGCTAGAGTTGCCTTGAGTAAGCAGAAATGCAACTGTTAATGTAGCAGCAAAATCAACAACATAAAATATAAACCAGCAGAGTTGGCAACATGTAGATATAAACCAGCAGAGTTGGCAGCTACACAGTACTGTGTTTCGGGTCCCCACAGATCCTGTGTCAAGCTTTCAGTTAGTAAAGGACAAATCTTGCCAGGAAAGTCAAAACCAATCTTCATGTGCTTCAAACTAAGTAAGTACGTTTCTCACAATCAAATAAAGAAAAAACATTTTACCAATCCTGCAAAATCCTGCAAATTAGCTTGTAAACAGCTTAATGCAATCGCAGGTTAACTTGTAAATGGTTCTGTGCTTCTAATATTAAGGACACCTTACGTCTTCATAGACAATTGGAAACTTTGGAAAATTTATGGAAATGGCATTGAATTTCTCTAAAATCTGCTGTCTTGTTACTGAAGAAATATCTCAAGGAAAATGTATTGATTTCTAACACAGATACTTTGGGCCATGTCTACTAAACCCTGTTAGCCTTTTGCAGCTATCGCAGTAAGTCCAAAACCTCCATGGTAACTGCAGGGGACATTCACAGCTTTCCCTATGCTGAGCCTGCAGAGGTGTTGGACTTACTGTGGAGGCCCACGATCCCTGAGGTAAGTTCACAGGAAGGACAGGTAGAGATCAAGTGTAAAGAGCTCTCACTAGAGCCCCAATTGCTCCCATTCCCCTCCCCCAAAGCCCCTCAATCCAACAGTATTGCCAGTGTTGTGGATGTACAGTCCGCAGAACTGACAATATAAAAAAAAATGTTAACTCCCCCCTTCAGCACCAATTCCCACTTAAACAAATCCTGATCCCCATAGGGAAATGTCCAGATGGGGGGTTAATGCACCCCCAAACAACTAAGACTGACATTCCAGTTAGTCAGCCTCAAACCCCTCACCTCCAGATCTTTACAAAAAACTTGGCTAGCCTGTTGGGCCCCCAACCCACCTTTCTTCCCATTCAAAACTCTAACTCCTAGCTAGACAGTCAGCCAGCCTGGGGGACCCCTGCTGAAATCCCCACCTCCCTGGCCTCTGCCCAGTCATTACCTTACATCTCCTAGTGGTCAACGGGGGCAGGAGTGGACCTCCCTACTCCTGCAACTGTTGTCACGGCTACTCAAAATGAGAATGATCATGTGGTGCTGCCCTTTAGTGGCCCGATGCTCTGGATCGCTTCTGGTCTCCTCACTGGAACTCTCAAATTGGCGTTACATTGGCCATCCTCCAATCTTCAGGTATTACAGATGATTTTAAAGATAGTTCACAGATTACTAATAGTAGATCTGCAATCTTATATTTCATTTCTTTCAACATCCTTGGATGTATACCATCCAGTCTAGGTGATTTGCTACTCTTCAGTTTATCAAATAGTCGTAATACATCTTCCCGGTGTATCGATATTTATCTCAATTCTTCTGTGGCATCACCTTTAAATACCATTTGAATCATGAGTAACATCCCTACATCTTCTTCAGTAAAGACCAAAGCAAAGAATTCATTTAGTCTCTCCGCTATGGCCTTGTCCCCTCTTCGTGCCCCTTTTACCCCTCTATCATCTAATGGTCCAACTGACTCTGTCACAGGTTTTTTGTATTTGAAAAGTCTTTATTATGCGTTTTTGCTTCCACAGCAAGCTTCTTCTCAAATTCTCTCTTTGCCTGCCTTATCAATGTCTTGCATCTAACTTGCCAGTGCTTATGTTGTTTCCAGTTTTCGTCATTTAGCCAGTAGCCTTATGAGAACAGACTTGAAGACCTGAAAAGGTATACCCTAGAGCAGCGATGGCGAACCTATGGCACGCGTGCCAGCTGTGGCACGCGAAGGCCTTGCAGCTGGCACGCGTGAAGGTCCACAAAAAAAGAAAAAGCGGGCTCTGGCTGCTGCCGCGGACGCGGCAGCATGCAGTGTCCCGCGGGGCCCCCTCCGCCCGCTAAGCCCCTCTGCAAGGGCTTTCAGATTCGCGAGGGAGACAGCGTCTCCCTCGCGTCTCTGTTAAGCCCGTAGGGGTTAATGGGAAATTTCCCATCAGCCCCTTTAGACGCGAGGGACTGATGGGAAATTTCCCATTAGCCCCTGCGGGCTTAACAAGAGACGCGAGGGAGACGCTGTCTCCCTCGCGAATCTGAAAGCCCTTGCAGAGGGGCTTAGCGGGCGGAGGGGGCCCCGCGGGACACTGCATGCTGCCGCGTCCGCGGCAGCAGCCAGAGCCCGCTTTTTCTGTTTTTAAATTTGCCGGGGGGGGGGTGTTAGGACTGCTAATGGGCTGGGGGGGGGGTGTTTGGACTGCTAATGGGCGGGGGGGGGGTGTTAGGACAGCTAATGGGCGAGGGGGGGGTTAGGACTGCTAATGGGCGAGGGGGGGGGTTAGGACTGCTAATGGGCTAGGGGGGGTTAGGACTGCTAATGGGCTGGGGGGGGGTTTGGACTGCTAATGGGCTAGGAGGGGGGGGTTAGGACTGCTAATGGGCTAGGGGGGTTAGGACTGCTAATGGGCTGTGGGCTGATGGGGGCTGTCTGGAAATGGGGTGATGGGGGGTTAGGACTGCTAATGGGCAGGGGGGGGTTAGGACTGCTAATGGGCTAGAGAGGGGGGTTAGGACTGCTAATGGGCTAGGAGGGGGGGTTAGGACTGCTAATGGGCTGGGGGGGTTAGGACTGCTAATGGGCTAGGAGGGGGGGTTAGGACTGCTAATGGGCTAGGGGGGGGTTAGGACTGCTAATGGGCTGGGGGGGGTTAGGACTGCTAATGGGCTAGGAGGGGGGGGTTAGGACTGCTAATGGGCTGGGGGGGTTAGGACTGCTAATGGGCTAGGAGGGGGGGGTTAGGACTGCTAATGGGCTAGGGGGGGGGTTAGGACTGCTAATGGGCTAGGAGGGGGGGTTAGGACTGCTAATGGGCTAGGGGGGGTTAGGACTGCTAAAGGGCTGTGGGCTGATGGGGTCTGACTGGAAATGTGGTGATGGGGGTTAGGACAGGTAATGGGCTATGGGGGGGGGGTTAGGACTGCTAATGGGCTAGAGAGGGGGGGTTAGGACTGCTAATGGGCTAGGGGGGGGTTAGGACTGCTAATGGGCTGATGGGGAGGGGTTAGGACTTGAGGTGGGCTGTTGGGTTTGGTTCGGACTGCAAATGGGCTGATGGGGGGTTAACACTGGAGGTGGTCTGATGGGGTTAGGACTGGTAATGGGCTATGGGGGGGTTTAGGACTGATAATGGGCTATGGGGGGGCTGGGACAAGAAATGGGCTGATGGGGAGGGGTTAGGACTTGAGGTGGGCTGATGGGGTTAGGACTGGTAATGGACTGTGGGCTGATGGGGGGGGTTAGGACTGGCAATGGGCTATGGGGGGCTGACTGGAAGTGGGGGTTAGGACTGGTAATGGGTTATAGGGGGGGGCTTAAACTGAAAATGGGGTGATGGGGGGTTAGGACTGGAAGTGGGTTGATGAGGGGGGGATAGGACTGGTATTGGGTTGGGGGGCTGCTAGGACTGGAAATGGGCTGATGCAGGGACTAGAAGGGAATGGATGCTGGGTGAGGCTGGAACTAGAAGGGAGCTGGTGTTGGGGGAGGATTAGAATGGGATGGGGCTGGGAGAGTAAAATGGAGAGGGGAAAAATATTTTGTGTGGGAGGGATAAAAAATCTACAATTGGCCGGGTATTGGGAGAGTAAGTGGGGATTGAGGATGGAGGGGTAAATTTTGAGTAGATGAAATAGGAATGAGGAAAGAGCCAAAGGAGAAAGATTAGTATGTTAAAGCAGATGTAGAGAGAGAATGGAAAAAAAAAACAAGAAGACAGAAGAAAGGACAAATGGACAGCTGATGGAGAGTTAGCAGAAGACACGAAGAAACCAGAAGAAAGTGGCTGGAACAATTGCAACTGAAAAAAAATGCACAAAAGGTAGAAAAATATCTCTTTATTTTGAATTTATTAACTGGAATATGTCAGCTCTGGGAAATGTGCATCATTAATTTTTGCGCTTTGTTTAGTACAAGAGGAAATTAATATATAGTTTTATTTCTACAGTGTTGTTGTATATTCCAAGTTTGGCTTTTGGGGTTCCCAGTTTAATTATTGTCTTCCTGTTTCTAAATTGTGATTCCTTGTTTGGTGATGGTCTGTTCTGCATGTGTAACTGAGCTGAGGTATTCTGTTTATATAATTCCTATTTGACATTGCCACTTGTTCTTTCCCCAGTAGGTCATGTATTGTTGTTCTCTGAGATGTATTGGTTTAATATTTGCAGTGTTGCCTTTTGATAGGTAGAGTATGGTGCTTTGTGAGTCCTGGTAGTGCTGTTAGGATACGGCGGGTTTGCTATGGGTTCTAAATGGGCAGCGTTTGTAGTAGTTCCTAATGTGCCTGGCGGTTGGTACTGGATTATAGTAATGTAGAAACCTTTTAGTCTTTCTTTATCCATATACTCATTAAGAGGCATGTTTACTAAAAGTTAGTGTATGGTAACATTATGCAAATATTTATGCAAATGAAGCACCTTATGCAAATGGGGCTTTAATTGACGTGCTGGCACTTTGAGGAAATTCTTTGGTTTTGTGCGGCAGTTTGGGCACTCGGGCTCAAAAAGGTTAGCCATCACTGCCCTAGAGGAAAGGAGGGATGGAGGGATTTGATATAGACCTTTAAATTAGAGATGTTTGTGAATACTGGTAACTCAGATTGGTGATCATGATGTTGGATTGTTCTCAGAGCTTGATGGTTTGATTGCAGATGTTTCGTCACCATTCTAGGGGACATCATCAGTGCGGGGTTCCAGATGGTAATGTGCTTGAATGCTTGCGTTTGTACTTATATTGGAGTTGGTGGTGACTCAGCTCTTTGTTCGCAGGGATTGATTGGTTGGTCTTCCTGAGGGTTGCTGGGGTGTGATTGCTGTTTCTGAGCCTTGTTGGTGATGATTCAGCTCTTTAATCTGCAGGGATTGGATGACTGGTTTCCCTGACTGTTGAGTGGTGTGGTTGCTGTTTCTGACCCTTGTTGGTGATGATTCAGTTCTTTGGTTCACAAGGATTGATTGGTTGGTTTGGTTGGTTTCCCTGAGGGTTGCTGGGGTGTGGATGTTATTCCCAGGTGTTGGTGGTGCCTCAGCTCTTTGGTCCATAGGGATTGGTAGATCGGGTCTATGTCAATATGTCTATCTATTGATTTTGTTGTGGAAAACCAGTCTTCCAGAAATTCTCTCTCTCTTTTGTTTGTGTTTGTGCTATGATTTTGGTTGTCTTCCAGTTGAATTTGTGTCCTTCCATGTCTTCATGGCTTGAGACCAGGGAAAGTGGGCCATGTCCTTTGCTGGCTAGATGGTGTTTGTGTAGCCTGATGGATAATTTTCTTCCTGTTTGGCCAATGTAGTTCTTGTCACAGTCACTGCATTGAATTTTGTATACGATTGTCCTTTGATCTTTCTCTGGTTGTAGTTTCGGTTTTGACAGGATTTTTGTCAGGGTCACAGTTGGTTTATGGGCTATTGTAATACCGTAGTCTCTTAGTAGTCTCACAGTCATTTTGGAGTTCTTCTGGATGTAAGGGAGGGTGAATCATTGGGGCGCACTTTCAGTTTGGAGGTTGGGGCTTTTTGGCTGCAGGCAACTGCAGATGAAGTTCCATGGGTATCTGTTCCTTGCTAACACATTGTATAGGTGTTTCTCTTCCTCTGTTTTAGCCTCTGTCATGTTGCAGTGGGATTCTTCTTTTCTGAATAGCGTTTTTATGCAACTTTGTTTGTGGCAATTCGGGTGGTTGCTGTAGAAGTTCAGGATTTGGTCTGTGTGTGTTGCTTTCCCATAGACTGATGTATGGAATTCACCGGTTTGGTTCTTGTGACCATAACATCCAGGAATGGGAGTTCGCTGTCCTTGGCTGTTTCCATTGCGAACCAGATGTCCTCAAAGATGCTGTTGAGTAGTTAGAATTTTTCTTCAATTTTGTTGTGTTTTATTATGACAAAGATGTCACTGACATACCGAACCCCCAGTTTTTGGTTTACTTGTGGGAGTACGATGCTTTCGAGTTTTTGCATCACAATCTCAGCAACTAAGCCAGATATGGAGGATCCCATTGGTGATCCTTTCAGTTGTTCAGCAACCCTCAGGGAAACCATCTAATCAATCCCTGCAGAACAAAGATCTGAATCATCACCAACAAGGCTCAGAAACAGCAACCATACCCCAGCAACACTCAGGGAAACCAAACAACCAGTCCCTGCAGACCAAAGAGCTGAGTCACCACCAACCCCAATATAAGTACAAATACAAGCATATTATTTATTTATATTCTCTTATATACCATGCTATTCTGCATCAGTGCAGTTTACATTGAACAGGGTATTATAACTTGGGGATAACTATTTTACAGGGAACATGGGCTATGGAGGGTTAAGTGGCTTGCCCAAGACCACAAGGAGCACCTGTGGGACTAGAAACCCCAGTCCTTCCAGCCCAAGGTTGCTGTTCTCTAGTGGGATTTGAACCCCTGACCTTCCAGCCTAAAGTACCTTGCCCCAACCACTAGGCTACTCCTCCACTACTCCTCCACATTACCATCTGGAACCCCATGCTGATAATGTCCCCTCAAATGGTGATGAAACGTCTGCAATCAAACCATCAAGCTCGGAGAACAATCTAACATCAAGAACTTTAAATGCTTGAAAGATGTTAATGAGTAAACCAACCTTTTCTAAAGTCAAGGAAGCTGTAAAACTAGACGACATGAAATGAAGCTGAAAGGAAGAAAATTTAAAAGCAACATCAGGAAATATTTTTCATGGAAAGGGTGGTGGATAGGGCTGGTGCTACCCACTAGGCAAACTAGGTGGTTGTCTAGAACACTAACCTTTTGAGGGTGGGCCATTCATTGTCATTGCTGCCACCCCTCTCTGCGTTCTGCAGCAGTGGCAAGGACATTTAAACAGCAATACACTTACTCACAAACACCGATGCTGATGGTGCTGGTGCTGGAATTTGACCAGCCACTTCTGACTCCCCTGCAAACATGAAATCTGCATCGGAGGAGGTGGGCAACAGTGGGCATGGGGAGGGCAGCAGGAATGAGGTTCACCTAGGACACCTTATACCCTTGTACCAACTCTGGTGGTGGAAGCCTGAAATGCCCTCCCACTGGAGGTGGTAGGGACAAAAACAGTGACTGAATTCAAAATGGCATGAGATAGATACAGAAAAGCCCTATATAATGAGAGGGACATTCCTGCTCAATGCATAATTTAAATGACTTTCACACTTCAAAAAGCCATCATGAAGCTGCAGATGCAACCCAAAGTAAAAAAAAGCATATAGCAGGGATAACCTGCACATAGCAGCAATACCAACCCTAAACACCTGGCTGGGAATACTAGATAGGCCATGCTGGTCTTTATCTGCCATCATTTACTATGTTACTATGTCAGCAGACATACAAAGTTTGAAATCAAGGGGCATGTTTACTAAGCTGGGTTAATGGTTAGCACTTGCTATTTGTAACGAGGTCCCATTGAATAACATGGAACCTAGTTACAAATAGATCATGCTAACCATTAGTCTATCTTAATAAACATGCCCCCAAATGGCACATACACAGACTGAAAATGATTTATTTTCATTTCATTTCTTGGATACTTCTGATGAGAATTTCCTGCCTTTGTTTTTCCCATGCTAGGTAGGCAGTCTATTGGCTTGAGGCTCCCAGAAGTAGGTGAAACCAATGTAAATAAGTACTTTTTCTGGAAAGATCAAGGCAGGAAAGCTGCTTCTGTGGGGGTGGGGGTTCAGATGTTGATCAGAAGGTGAGGGGCAGCTTGACCTCTAGCAGTAGTAATGCAAGATTACCACTAGAGGTCAATACTGCCATTTTGAATCTGGGCAGCCACAGCACAGGAGCATTGGAGGATCACTTGTACCCCACCAATATACCACCAGATATGTGCTAGGGCAGTGATGGCTAACCTTTTTGAGCCCGAGTGCCCAAACTGCCGCACAAAACCAAAGAATTTCCTCAAAGTGCCAGCACGTCATTTGCATAAGTGGTCTTATTTGCATAAATATTTGCATAATGTTACCATACACTAACTTTTAGTAAACATGTCTCTTAATGAGTGTATGGATAAAGAAAGACTAAAAGATTTCTACATTACTATAATCCAGTGCCAACCGCCAGGCACATTAGGAACTACTACAAACGCTGCCCATTTAGAACCCATAGCAAACCCGCCGTATCCTGACAGCATTACCAGGACTCACAAAGCACCATACCCTACCTATCAAAAGACAACACTGCAAATATTAAACCAATACATTTCAGAGACTACTGGGGAAAGAGAACAAGTGGCAACGTCAAATAGGAATTTCCTCTTGTACCAAACAAAGCGCAGATGTTAATGATGCACATTTCCCAGAGCTGACATATTCCAGTTAATAAATTCAAAATAAAGAGATATCTTTCTACCTTTTGTGCATTTTCTTTTTCAGTTGCAATTGGTCCAGCCACTTTCTTCTTCTGGTTTCTTCATGTTTTCTGCTAACTATCAATCGTATGCTGTACATTTGTCCTTTCTTATATATTCTTTTTTTTTTTACATTCTCTCTCTCTCTACATCTGCTTTAACATACTAATCTTTCTCCTTTTGCTCTTTCCTCATTCCTATTTCATCCACACAAATTTTTACCCCTCCATCCTCAATCCCCAATTACTCTCCCAATACCTGGCCAATTGTAGATTTTTCATCCCTCCTACACAAATATTTTTCCCCTCTCCATTTTACTCTCCCAGCCCCATCCCATTCTAATCCTCCCCCAACATCAGCTCCCTTCTAGTTCCAGTCTCACCCAGCATCCATTCCCTTCTAGTCCCTGCATCAGCCCATTTCCAGTCCTAGCCCCCCATCAGCCCATTTCCAGTCCTAGCTCCCCCATCCATTTCCAGTCCAAGTCCCTTCATCAGCTCATTTTCAATCCTAGCCCCCCCATCAGCCCATTTCTAGTCATTTCCTAGCCCCACCATCAGCCCATGTCAAATCATAGCTCCCCTCCACTCAGCCCAATTCCAGTCCAAGCCCCCCCATGAGCCTACTTCCAGTTCTAGCCCCTCCAGGAGTCCATTTCAATTCAAGCCCCCACCACAGCCCATTTCCAATCTTAGCTCCCCCCAACAGCCCATTTCCAGTCCTATCCTAGCTGTTCCATCAGCCCATTTTCAGTCCTAGCTCCCTTCCCTCACAGCCCATTTCCATTCCAAGCCCCCTCCCCATCAGCTATTTGCAGTTCAAGCCTCCCCTTCCACTCAGCCCATTTCCAGTCCTAGCAACACCCCAACCCATTACCAGTCCTAGCCCCCCGTCAATCAACTTCCAGTCCTAACCCCCATCACCCCATGTTCAGTTTAAGCCCCCCCCTATAACCATTACCAGTCCTAACCCCCCCCATCAGCCCATTTCCAGTCAGCCCCCCATAGCCCATTGCCAGTCCTAACCCCCCCCCCATCAGCCCACAGCCCATTACCAGTCCTAACCACATCAGCCCACCTCAAGTCCTAACCCCTCCCCATCAGCCCATTTCCTGTCCTAGCCCCCCCATAACCCATTATCAGTCCTACCCCCCCATCAGCCCACTACCAGTCTTAACCCCCCCATAGCCCATTACCAGTCCTAACCCCCCCATCAGCCCACTACCAGTCTTAACCCCCCCCCCATAGCCCATTACCAGTCCTAACCCCCCCATCACCCCATTTCCAGACAGCCCTCATCAGCCCACAGCCCATTGCCAGTCTTAACCCCCCCATAGCCCATTGCCAGTCTTAACCCCCCCCATAGCCCATTGCCAGTCTTAACCCCCCCATAGCCCATTGCCAGCCCTCATCAGCCCACAGCCCATTGCTAGTCTTAACCCCCCCCCCCCCATAGCCCACTGCCAGTCTTAACCCCTCCAGCCCACTGCCAGTCTTAACCCCCCCTCCCTAGCCCATTGCCAGTCTCAACCCCCCTCCCTCCCTCCATAGCCCATTGCCAGTCTGTCCCCGCCTCCCTCCCTCCCTCCCTAGCCCATTGCCAGTCTCAACCCCCCTCCCTCCCTCCCTCTCTAGCCCATTGCCAGTCTCAACCCCCCTCCCTCCCTAGCCCATTGCCAGTCTCAACCTCCCTCCCTGCCTAGCCCATGGGCAGTCTCAACCCCCCTCCCTCCCTAGCCCATTGCCAGTCTCAACCCCCCTCCCTCCCTCCCTCCCTAGCCCATTGCAAGTCTCAACCTCCCTCCCTCCCTCCCTCCCCCATTGCCAGTCTCAACCTCCCTCCCTCCCTCCCTAGCCCATTGCCAGTCTCAACCCCCCTCCCTCCCTCCCTCCCTAGCCCATTGCCAGTCTCAACTCCCCTCCCTCCCTCCCTAGCCCATTGCCAGTCTCAACCCCCCTCCCTCCCTCCCTAGCCCATTGCCAGTCTTAACCTCCCTCCCTCCCTAGCCCATTGCCAGTCTTAACCTCCCTCCCTCCCACCCTAGCCCATTGCCAGTCTTAACCTCCCTCCCTCCCTCCCTAGCCCATTGCCAGTCTTAACCTCCCTCCCTCCCGCGCCCATTGCCAGTTTTAACCTCCCTCCCTCCCTCCCTAGCCCATTGCCAGTCTTAACCTCCCTCCCTCCCTCGCCCATTGCCAGTCTCAACCCCCCTCCCTCCCAACCCCATTGCCAGTCTCAACCCCCTCCCTCCCTCCCTCCCTCCCTAGCCCATTGCCAGTCTCAACCTCCCTCCCTCCCTAGCCCATTGCCAGTCTCAACCTCCCTCGCTCCCTCCCTAGCCCATTTCCAGTCTCATCCACCATCCCTCCCTCCCTAGCCCATTGCCAGTCTCAACCCCCCTCCCTCCCTCCCTAGCCCATTGCCAGTCTCAACCCCCCTCCCTCCCTCCCTACCCCATTGCCAGTCTTAACCTCCCTCCCTCCCTAGCCCATTGCCAGTCTTAACCTCCCTCCCTCCCTCCCTAGCCCATTGCCAGTCTTAACCTCCCTCCCTCCCTCGCCCATTGCCAGTCTTAACCCCCCCCCCAGCCCTTTGCCAGTCCTACCCGCCCCCCCTCGGCTCATGGCAATTAAAAAAAAAAAAAAAAGCTGGCCGCCGCGGCGGCATGGAGTGTCCCGCGGGGCTTCCTCTGCCCGGCGGGACTCTCCCGGCGCAGCTCAGCCCCTCTCTGCCGGCTTGCAGATACGCGAAGGGAGAGAGAGTCTCCCTCGCGTCTCTGTTAAGCCCGCAGGGGCAGATGGGAAATTTCCCATCAGCCCCTGCGGGCTTAACAGAGACGCGAGGGAGACTTTCCCTTCGCGTATCTGCAAGCCGGCAGAGAGGGGCTGAGCTGCGCCGGGAGAGTCCCGCCGGGCAGAGGAAGCCCCGCGGGACACTCCATGCCGCCGCGGCGGCCAGCTTTTTTTTTTTTTTTAATTGCCATGAGCCGGCATATTTTAATTTGCGACCTTCCCACGTGCCAGCTGCAAGGCCTTCGCGTGCCACAGCTGGCACGCGTGCCATAGGTTCGCCATCGCTGTGCTAGGGACTCAGAGGTGTGGGAAAGAGTTGGCTGCCTCTTTGTGAAGTGGGTGGAGGGGCTTGATGCTACTGGGTGGAAGTGGGGAGTAGAATGCTGATGGGGCTATTAGGGGGATCTGGATGCTGATTTGGGAAGGGACACTGAAGGGGTGAGATGGGGATCTTGATCAGAGGATCACACATATTGAACGAAGAAGTGGGGATCAGATATATTGATTGGGAAATTTTAGGCCTGTGTCAAATTTGCCTTGTTTTCCCAGAGTACTGGAAAAGATTGTCCTGAATCAGTGTTTCCAGCAATAATTTGTTGTCACCTTCTCAGTCAGGTTTTAGAGGAAATCATAGTACTGAATTAGTTATACTGGATATTTTGGATGACTGTTGGTACTATATAGACCAGGGGTCTCAAACACGCGGCCCGCGAGAGACCCTTGTGCGGCCCGCGATGCATAGGGGGGAAAAAAAAACCGGCTTCTGCTGCTGCTGCCGCCGCTGCCGTGGCCGGCAATAGCAGCAATATCGCAAGTCCCGCGGGCTCCCCCCCACCCGGCAGATCCCTTCCTGCTTGCCTGCCAATGCTGCCAGTTCTCCGCTTCGGCTTTCAGAGCCGCGAAGGGAGAACTTCTCCCTCGCGACTCTGTTAAGCTCGCCGGGGCAGATGGGAAATTTCCCATCTGCCCCAGCGGGCTTAACAGAGTCACGAGGGAGAAGCTCTCCCTTCGCGGCTCTGAAAGCCGAAGCGGAGAACTGGCAGGCAAGCAGGAAGGGATCTGCCGGGTGGGGGGGGAGCCCGCGGGACTTGCGATATTGCTGCTATTGCCGGCCACGGCAGCGGCGGCAGCAGCAGCAGAAGCCGGTTTTTTTTTAAAGTTTAATTTTCCCGGGGGGGGGGAGGGAGCAGGACTTGATGGGGGGGGAGCAGGACTTGATGTGTGGGTGGGGGGGAGGAGGAGTTGGTGGGGGGGGGGAGGAGGACTTGTGGGGGGGAGCAGGACTTGATGTAGGGGGGGAGCAGGACATGATGGGGGGGAACACGACTTTAAGTAGGGGGGGAACCTGACTTGATGGGGGCTGGGGGGGGTAGTACTGAAATGGGGTGATGGGGGTTAGGACTGGTAATGGACAGATGGGGGTTAGGACTGGAGGTGGTCTGACTGGGGGCCTAAGGCTGAAAATGGGGTTATGGGGAGGCTAAGAATGAAGATGGGGCGATGGAAGGGTTAGGCCTGGAAGTGGGCTGTTGGGGGGCTTAGGACCGATAATGGGCTAGGGGGGGGCTAGAACTGGTAATGGACTGGGGGGGGTGCTATGACTGGAAATGGGCCGAGTAGAAGGGGGAGCTTGAACTGCAAATAGCTGATGGGGACAGGGTCTTGGAATGGTAATGGGCTGAGTGGAAGGGGGCTTGGAATGGAAATGGGCTGATGGGGAGGGGGGCTTGGAAAGGAAATGGGCTGTGAGGGGAGGGAGCTAGGACTGGAAATGGGCTGATGATGCGGGGACTAGAAGGGAGCGGATGCTGGGTTGGGCAGGAGCTAGAAGGGAGTTGATGTTGGGGGACGATTAGAATGGGATGGGGCTGGGAGAGTGAAATGGAGAGGGGAAATATATTTTGTGTGGGAGGGAAGAAAAATCTACAATTGGCCGGGTATTGGGAGAGTAAGTGGGGATTGAGGATGGAGGGGTAAAATTTGAGTGGATGAAATAGGAATGAGGAAAGAGCAAAAGGAGAATGATTAGTATGTTAAAGCAGATGTAGAGAGAATGGAAAAAACTAGGAAAGAAGAAAGGAGAAATGGACAGCAGACGATGGAGAGTTAGCAGAAGACACAAAGAAACCAGAAGAAAGTGACTGGAACAATTGCAACTGAAAAAAAAATGCACAAAAGGTAGAAAAATATCTCTTTATTTTGAATTTATTAACTGAAATATGTCAGCTCTTGGAAATGTGCATCTTTAACGTCTGCACTTTATTTAATACAAGAGGAAATCAATGTATAGTTTTATTTCTACAGTGTTGTACATTCTAAGTTTGGCTTTTGGGGTTCCCAGTTTAATTGTCTTCCTGTTTCTAAATTGTGATTCCTTGTTTGGTGATGGTGTATGTTCTGCATGTGTAACTGAGCTGAGGTATTCTGTTTATGTAATTCCTATTTGACATTGCCACTTGTTCTCTTTCCCGAGTAGGTCATGTATTGTTATTCTCTGAAATGTGTTGATTTAATATTTGCAGTGTTGCCTTTTGATAGTTAGGGTATGGTGCTTTGTGAGTCCTGGTAGTGCTGTTAGGACACGGCAGGTTTGCTATGGGTTCTAAATGGGCAGTGTTTCTAGTAGTTCCTAATGTGCCTGGCGGTTGGCACTGGTTTATAGTAATGTAGAAATCTTTTAGTCTTTCTTTATCCATACACTCATTAAGAGGCATGTTTACTAAAAGTTAGTGTATGGTAACATTATGCAAATATTTATGCAAATGATGCCCTTATGCAAATGAGGCCTGCGTCTTGTGCGGCCCCCGGGTTACTCTACAAGTCCTCATTTGGCCCTCAAAGCAATTTGAGTTTGAGACCCCTGATATAGACCATGGTCAGGAAGTTCTTTTGGTCCTTTTGGACCTAAGTGCAGCATTTGATACTATTGACCATCATATTCTGCTGCAGAGACTATCTGATATGGGAGTTACGGATCTGGTACTTAACTGGTTTAAGTCATTCCTGACTAATAGGTGCCAATATGTAGCAGTAGGAAAAATTATCTCTATACCCAGGCCATTGAAATATGTTCCATAAGGGGCCTTTTTATCAATTCTTCTTTTTAACAACTACATCAAGCCTGTAATTGATGCGATTTCCGCACAACGGGTTCAGGTACACTCTTACATTGATGAATGTTGATGATATTCAGCTGTATGTCCCCTTGGACGTAGATCAAACCTCTGGACTTACCAGTGGTGTTTTGTTTGGATTTGATTAAACAGCGGATGATACAGAATAAGTTATAGATTAATCCTTCAAAAACTGAGGTATTGTGGATTTATTGTTATAGACCCCCCTCCTCCCCCGCTCGAAAAAAATTTGGGGAGGGAGTAGAGCTTCAAATCAAGGGTCGGTTTCGTAGACTAGGAGTTATTATTGATAGTGATCTTTCTCTTAATGGACACGTTTCCCAAACCGTTAAGACCTGTTTCTATTACTTACAATTATATAAGATCAGTCAGGTTTTTCTGTAATCTGAGAGGTTACAACTTGTATATGTACTGATAACAACATCAAGGCTTGATTATTGTAACAGTTTTATGGAGTGACTGCAAAATCAAAGAAGCAACTACAACGGATGTAGAATGCTTCTGTGAGATTGATTTTTGCTTTGAGGTTTAAAGGTCATGTCTCTCCTTATCTAAACTCACTTCATTAGCTACTGATCGGGATGCATTGTATTTTTAAAATGCTTGTATTGGCTTTTAAGTATTTTTATGGTCAGCTTCCAGCCTATGTTGTATATATTTTATATTATGTTATTGCTATCTTTTGCTTATACTGTCCTGACCTGAGGAAGAGGGTTTTAACCTTCGAAAGCTAGTCCAACATGTATTAAGTTAGTCCAATAAAAAGGTAGCACTATTTTCCTTGTTTGTCAAGAGCATTGGACTTGTTAATTTGTAACCTGTTATTGCACAAGAAAAGGCTGGTTTCAATTAACCAAGAGTATCATAGTAAGAAACTGTAATTCTCCTCATTATACTTGGATTTCGCAATATTTTTCTCAGCATTGTAGATGGGTCATGCCACATTTATGCCACCATTGTTTACTTCAGGAAGTTAGCAGCGACCAACCCAAATTCTTTCACACGGAGCTGTTACAAATGTTTTTACAGCCATAACATGAGAAATGGTTTCTGGAGCTCACTTCCTTATACGAAAAATGAAGTGGCATTGGCAGATGGCATATGCAAGATATGTCATTTTTATTTATATATATACAGATATAGTTGATCCCTTTATAACAAAAGATGAAATTAAGACAAACTTAAATATCTCTTATGCTTCAGCAAATAAAAGGGGGGACCTTACTGGGAAGACTAGATGGACCATACTGGTCTTTAACTGCCATCATACACTATGGGCCCAATATTCAAAACGCTAGGTGGCATAAAGGTGGTAAAACAGGATCCAAACCATGCAAGAGGGAGAAACGGAGGTAAACTGGATATTGAGCAACACAAATACACACAAATATTGATGCTGTACGCCGTGGCATAACTATGTATTCGCAGGGGCGTAAAGGCGTGGAGAATGGGCGAGGCCTCCACATATGCATGGAATGTCGATATTCAGCAATGGCGTGTGGCCAAATAAAAGGGCAAAAACCATACAACTCTAGGCCAAGGTTTTAGCAGATTTAGTGACAGTCACTATCAAAATCTGTGTGGTTCGCTATGCAGGCTTGTGTTGGTCACTGCAACAACCAATTCAGGTAATACGCAAAGGATGCCAAGGGATGTAATGGCTACCTAGAGAGCAGTAGAGATAGAGACGCCACAGATAGGCCAGGAACCAGTGCTAGCAACAGCCACAGCAGCTAGTTGTGGGCCAGGCAGGGCAAAGACGTTTTCTGATGCCCCAAGTATACAGATCAAGGGTCACATACATGCAGCTGTCCACAGAGGAGGTATTCCAGAGGTACGGCCAGGGCCAGTCCATCTACTAGGAGAACTAGGTAGACATCTAGGGCAGCAGACCCTGGTGGG
Organism: Ichthyophis bannanicus; assembly: GCA_033557465.1. Taxonomy (NCBI): domain Eukaryota; kingdom Metazoa; phylum Chordata; class Amphibia; order Gymnophiona; family Ichthyophiidae; genus Ichthyophis; species Ichthyophis bannanicus. The sequence goes on from CM066032.1 coordinate 666,187,171, forward strand.
CGGAATGCCATCTGATCCGATCCCTCTCTCTCTCCCTCATTGCAAGCATGGCACGGGGAGGCCTTAAAACAGCAGCACATATGCATGTAGTCACGGCATGCCACTTCTGCCCCCTCCGACAGGAAGTTGCATTGGTGGGGGACAGGAGCAGCATGCTGTGAGAATGTGTGCTGCTGCCTTAAGGCTCACTGAGGCAAGAAAAGGAGAAATTGCCCTGTTGCTCTCCTCCCCCAGGTAAGACAAAGGATGTTGAGGGGGAGGAGAGGGCAACATGGCAACCTCTCCTTTCCATGCCATAGTGAGCCTCAAGGTAGCAGCAGCAGCGTGGTGAGCTGGTGGGGGGCACAGGAGCATGGCAGGACAGGAGGGTGATACTGGAGCACAGCGGGGTTGGGCGAGGAGGCAGCACAGCAGCACTTTGGCCTGGGGGGGGGTGGCACAGGGGTCTGCCTAGGGCATCAGAAACCTCTGGGCAAGCCCTGGGTACTGCCTTGATGCTACCACAATAACAGATCTGTGTGCCATGCTCAGACATAACCTGGAGCCCATAACTGCCAGAAGCCATGCAATGCCTGTGGCTCTGAAAGTGACCACTGCCCTAGCTTTCCTGATTACTGGCAGCTTTCAGCATGTGGTGGGAGTGACAACTGGTATAACAGTCTGCAAAATCTCACTGTATAGAGGCCTTTAGAACTGTCCTCCTGAGAAAGCTCCATGAATATGTCTGTTTCCCTGCCACTCCAGAGTGCAGACAACAGACCATGCAGGATTTCTACCAGAATGCATCCTTTCCATTGGTCTTAGTCATTGACTGCACCCATGTGGTTCTGAGGCCATCCTGATGAGATGACATACCAATACAACTCAATGAGCATGCAGGTTGTGGTCGATGCCCACTTGCAGATCACAGACCTATATGCCTGCTTCCCAGGATCCTGCCATGATGCCTTTGTCCTATCACAGTCCAAGCTGGGTCAGATGGCTGCCTCTGGGCACCTTGGTGATGCCTGGTTGCTAGGTGAGTGACGCATCACTGAAATGCCTGTGTAAAGACATGGGTGCATGCTGGTATGGGGCAGTAGGGCTGCAAAGGGCAGGTAGGAATCCACATCGGGGGCATGAGGAAGTGGCCAATATGTGTGGACATGTCATAATTGAGGGCTGGGGAGGTGTAGGTGGGGACAATGAATGTGGAGGATGTGGGAGTGCTAGGACCAAGGGATGCCCCAGAGTTGGTGGAAGGTATTGACGCCCTAAGCACTACAGAAGTTACATCAGACTCCTACTGGTGAAGATGTAGTACCAAGTGTTGACTGCACTGCTCTTGGAAGCACAACAGAGGGGAGTAGCCAAGTATAGGGCACCGTTTACCCACAGACTTTGCAGAAACAGACCAGCACTGTTGTCTGTGTAGAGGGAGGGAAGCACATGGCTGCATGCACAACAGTGTACTGGGCAGCAACACCAGAAGGCCATTCTGGGGCTGTAGCAGACTGCAGGGGTGCTCAGGTTGAAATGCATGGGAACGCAAAAATGTCATACATATATCTGATGTACTGTAGATGTGACAATGTCTGCTGTAGAGACCACAATCTCCCACTATTGTAGCAGGTCTCATGTTTGCCCCCCCCCCCTTCAATTATTCCATTGGTGATCGGGGATACCCCTTGCAAACTTGTCTCATGATACCATTGCACAACCCACAAACAACCCAGGGGGGAAACTACAACAGAGCGCTAGCATGGACAAGGGCGTTGGTGGAGAATGCAATTGGCCTTCTGAAAAGCAGATTCAGGTGTCTGGATGAGAGTAACTGCTCTACAACACTGAACGGATCTGCAGCATATTTATAACATGCTGCATCCTCCACAACATTGCCATCAAGTGGGGGAAATACCTGCCTCATGAAGAGATTATATGGAAGCAGATCGCGGGCATGAGGGGCCAGAGGGGGAGTACCAGAGGGGCAGCCAGCATGTGACAGCAGTGGCGCAAGCAGCAAGGAACAGACTGGTCTAGGAGAACTTCTAGTGTGAGAAAATCCCTTTATACCCTGCACCAACAGTCCTCCAACACCTGTGTAAATGTGCCCTCTTCCCAACCCCACCCTCTTCGTGAACCTCCCACCCTGCTTCCCAAACCATGCACTGTGCTTCAGTGGTGGCACTTCTAATGCATTACTTGTAGTCTCATCCTCCTCCCTGAGGGTGAAGGCATTGTCAGGCTGTTGGCTGCAGTCCCCAGAGGATCCCAGTCTCAGGAGGCAGCCTAGCAGCTGAAATGTCATAGAAAGAGTGCAAAATGGAGGCCATGTAGGCAGCCATTTCTCACGTGAGGTGAAGCTATGCCTCATGGTGCCTCTCTTGGCACTCTGCCTATTTCTCCAGCTCACACCTGGTAACCTGCAGGCTTGCAAGGATGCCCCTTTGTCAACTCAACCATCTCTGTCCCTTCCTGCAGCATCTGTTGTTCGGAGCCATCTGGACATGTCTCCATGGGGTGCTCAGGGATGGGGAACTGCAGAAAATCCTAGGGACTATATTATGGCTGAGGAGGGGAAGGTGCTGTGCCAACAGTGGTGTCATCATGAGGATCGGCACTCACCGAAGGTGCAGTGATGGGATTGGCTTGTGCAGTGATGTCATCACCCAACTGATGGGTGGCTCCAGAAGAGCCAGCTGAAGGTCCTGGTGGGGGCCATTTGTAGAAAAAGCAGATATAGAAGGATTAGGGGACAGAGAAGTGCCAGTGGAAGATGTGTATGCAGAGAAGTGCCAGTGTGAGATGTGTATGCAGACATACAGGGTGGCCCAAAAAAAGTGAGAACATCTCGTAAATTAAAAGCTTAAATAGTTTACTTATTTACCTTTTTTAGCTATATAACATCGTTGTTTCGACAATTTCCGGTTGCCATCTTTTTTTTTAAATTTGTCAATCGTTTACATCTGTCTTTTTGAATTTTTAAATAACATATGCTACGAGATGTTCTCACTTTTTTGGGCCACCCTGTATACTAATGGACACCAATGGTCACATGCTACTGAGGAGCCCTAATGAGGGAACGCTGCCCCTGCACATGGAATGGAGGGGCAGTGAAGCTATGTCATTGCACAGAATAGAAATCAAAGTAACATGCAAATACCCTACCACTCTGTCTACAGAGCATGCAGTGCAAATGTAGCCACACCAGGTCACTGAGAGGAGGAGGAAGGGATTAGGGTGTACAGACAGGGGCGGCCCAAGGGGGGTGCGGGGCCATGTGCGGAGACTCGGTGCGGGGCCTCATTTGCATAAGTGGCCTTATTTGCATAAATATTTGCATGATGTTACCATACACTAACTTTTAGTAAACATGTCTCTTAATGAGTGTATGGATAAAGAAAGACTAAAAGATTTCTACATTACTATAATCCAGTGCCAACCGCCAGGCACATTAGGAACTACTACAAACGCTGCCCATTTAGAACCCATAGCAAACCCGCTGTATCCTGACAGCATTACCAGGACTCACAAAGCACCAGACCCTACCTATCAAAAGGAAACACTGCAAATATTAAACCAGTACATTTCAGAGAATACTGGGGAAAGAGAACAAGTGGCAATGTCAAATAGGAATTACATAAACAGAATACCTCAGCTCAGTTACACATGCAGAACATAGACCATCACCAAACAATGAATCGCAATTTAGAAACAGGAAGGCAATAATTAAACTGGGAACCCCAAAAGCCAAACTTGGAATGTACAACAACACTGTAGAAATATATCTATAAATCAATTTCCTCTTGTACCAAACAAAGCGCAGACGTTAATGATGCACATTTCCCAGAGCTTTCATATTCCAGTTAATAAATTCAAAATAAAGAGATATATTTCTACCTTTTGTGCATTTTTTTTCAGTTGCAATTGCTCCAGCCACTTTCTTCTGGTTTCTTCATGTTTTTCTCCTGCTAACTCTCCATCGTCTGCTGTCCATTTGTCCTTTCTTCTCTCTTCTAGTTTTCTTTCCATCCTCTCTCTCTACATCTGCTTTAACATACTAATCTTTATCCTTTTGCTCTTTCCTCATTCTTATTTCATCCACACAAATTTTACCCCTCCATCCTCAATCCCCACTTACTCTCCCAATACCCGGCCAATTGTAGATTTTTCATCCCTCCCACACCAAAATATTTTTCCCCTCTCCATTTTACTCTCCCAGCCCCATCCCATTCTAATCCTCCCCCCAACATCAGCTCCCTTCTAGTTCCAGTCTCACCCAGCATCCATTCCCTTCTAGTCCCTGCATCAGCCCATTTCCAGTCCTAGCCCCCCATCAACCCATTTCCAGTCCTAGCTCCCCCATCCATTTTCAGTCTGAGTCCCTTCATCAGCTCATTTCCAATCCTAGCCTCCCATCAGCCCATTTCTAGTCATTTCCTAGCCCCACCATCAGCCCATGTCAAATCCTAGCTCCCCTCCACTCAGCCCAATTCCAGTCCAAGCCCCCCCATGAGCCTACTTCCAGTTCTAGCCCCTCCATGAGTCCATTTCAATTCAAGCCCCCACCACAGCCCATTTCCAATCTTAGCTCCCCCCAACAGCCCATTTCCAGTTCTATCCTAGCTGCTCCATCAGCCCATTTTCAGTTCTAGCTCCCTTCCCTCACAGCCCATTTCCATTCCAAGCTCCCTCCCCATCAGCTATTTGCAGTTCAAGCCTCCCCGTCCACTCAGTCCATTTCCAGTCATAGCAATCCCCCACCCCATGACCAGTCCTCGCCCCCCATCAACCCCTTTTCAGTTTAAGCCCCCCCTATAACCCAGTTCCAGTCCTATCCCCCGATCAGACCACTTCAATTCTTAACACCATCAGCCCATTTCCATTCAGCCACCAATAGCCCATTGCCAGTCCTAACCCCCCCATCAGCCCACAGCCCATTACTAGTCCTAACCACATCAGCCCACCTCAAGTCCTAACCCCTCCCCATCAGCCCTTTTCCTGTCCTAGCGCCCCCATAGCCCATTAGCAGTCCTAACCCCCCCCCATAGCCCATTATCAATCCTAACCCCCATCACCCTATTTCCAGACAGCCCCCATCAGCCCACAGCCCATTACCAGTCTTAACCCCCCCCAGCCCATTTCCAGTCCTAACCCCCCATCACCCCATTTCCAGTCAGCCTCCATCAACCCCCAGCCCATTACCAGTCTTAACCCCCCCAGCCCCCCAGCCCATTTCCAGTCCTAACCCCCCCATCACCCCATTTCCAGACAGCCTCCATCAGCCCCCAGCCCATTACCAGTCTTAACCCCCCCCAGCCCATTTCCAGTCCTAACCCCCCCCAGCCCATTTCCAGTCAGCCTCCATCAGCCCCAACCCATTAGCAGTCTTAACCCCCCCTAGCCCATTTCCAGTCCTAACACCCCCCCCAGCCCATTTCCAGTCAGCCTCCATCAGCCCCAGCCCATTAGCAGTCTTAGCCCCCCCCCAGCCCATGTCCAGTCCTAACCCACCCCAGCCCTTTTCCTGTCATCCTCCATCAGCCCCAGCCAATTAGCAGTCTTAACCCCCCCAGCCCATTTCCAGTCCTAACCCCCCCTCCAGCCCATTTCCAGTCCTAACCCCCCCCCCCCCTTGCAAATTTCCAGTCCTAACTCCCCCCCTTGCACATTTTCAGTCCTACCCCCCCCCTTGCACATTTCCAGTCCAAACCCCCCCCCTTGCACATTTCCAGTCCTAACCCCCCCCTGCACATTTCCAGTCCTAACCCCCCCCTTGCACATTTTCCAGTCCTAACCCCCCCCTTGCACATTTTCAGTCCTAACCCCCCCCCCTTGCACATTTCCAGTCCTAACCCCCCCCTTGCACTTGTCACGTCCTAACTCCCCCCCCTGCTCATTTTCAGTCCTACCCCCCCCCCTTGCACATTTCCAGTCCTAACCCCCCCCCTGCACATTTCCAGTCCTAACCCCCCCTTGCACATTTCCAGTCCTAACCACCCCCTTGCACATTTTCAGTCCTAACCCCCCCCCTTGCACATTTCCAGTCCTAACCCCCCATCACCCCATTTCCAGACAGCCTCCATCAGCCCCCCCCCCTTCCCTTCCCTTCCCTTCCGGCAAATTAAAAAAACAAAACAAAAACCTGGCTCTAGCTGCTGCCGCTGCCGCGTCCGTCGCAGCAGCGGCAGAATGGCGTGTCCCGCGGGGCCCCCTCTCCTCGTCGAGCCCTCTGCAAGGGCTTTCAGATTCGCGAAGGGAGAGTGCTCCCTCGCGTCTCTGTAAAGCCCGCAGGGGCTAATGGGAAATTTCCCATCAGCCCCTCGCGTCTAAAGGGGCAGATGGGAAATTTCCCATTAGCCCCTGCGGGCTTTACAGAGACGCGAGGGAGCACTCTCCCTTCGCGAATCTGAAAGCCCTTGCAGAGGGCTCGACGAGGAGAAGGGGCCCCGCGGGACACGCCATTCTACCGCTGCTGCGACGGACGCGGCAGCAGCCAGAGACAGGTTTTTTTTTTAAATGTAATTTAAAAAAAAAGCAGAATGTTCTTTGCGCGGGGCCCCCTGAAACGCGGGGCCCTGTGCAAAAAACATTCTTGCTCAATGGACGGGCCGGCCCTGTGTACAGACACTGAGTAGGGTAAAGGAGAGGGTGGGCAAGCAGCAGGTACCAGGAGCCAATATAGTAATATTGTATATGATGACAGATAAAGACCAGTATGGTCCATCTAGCCTGCCCAGTAAGGTGGCTAGAGTGGCTCTACTTTCCACTCCATGCAGGTCACCCTCCTCTGTTTGTTGAAGTATAAAAGATATTTAAGTTTGCTTTGAATTCACCCTCTTGCTATATAGGGATCCACTGTGTCTTTCCCATGCCTTTTTGAATTCAGCCACTATTTTTGCCCCTACCACCTCCATCGGGAGGGCATTCCAAGCATCCACCGCAAGTGTGTCTGTCCATGTAGTGACATGCTGGGGGAAGCTGCATAGCTGTGTCAGCAGGCCTCGGCCCTGACTATGTGGCATGCGCTGCTGGAAAGGGCCAACTGCCTGCTGTTCTCAAGCCCTTGGCAGGCAATGGTTAGTATAAGTGTCACCTAACAGGACCTGCAGACGAAGAGCCTCTCCCTTTGCTCTGGCCCTGCCCATGAACAGCCACATGGAGTGAACATGTAGAAGACCAGTACCTTATCTCTGTCAGCCCTGGGCTATGGGAATGGGGTGGGGCAATCCCCTGTTTTATAGACCTGTGCATGTCTGGGAGTAAAAGGAAGAAGATAGGAGCTGACTGCCTTGGAGCGACCTCCCATCCATGACCTTGTACAGGTTCCTGCCTCCTCTGACATCCACGACCAGGGCATGAACATTGACCTGCCCTTCATCTCCACATCGCATTCCACCTTTGCCCCTCCTCTAGCTGTCTCCTCATTATCCCTACCCATACCATTTCTACCTCTCTGCTGCGCCCAACACAGTTGAACGGCAAACCCCTTCCCCTCCTTGCATGCTCCCATCCTGGCACTGGATCCTCACACATACCATAACTCACAGTTGTGTGCTCTGAACTGGCAGAACCCTGCTCACCATGACCGCTTCCATTGTCCTCCCTCCCCCCCATAGGGACCCCCATTCTATCTCTAACCTACTGCATGTCCTCCCATACCTGCCAAACCCTCAAGTCAACCCTGAATATCCATGTCAGATACCTTATACAGCCCCCTCCTCCCCCTGGCCGTCTCTCAGGCCACATCCCTCCTACTTATTCCACCATCCTAACCCTACAGCCCCCACCCTGTGTCTACCACCCCTGTCCATTGTAAACATACAGCAATAATAGTGGTCACTTTTAGAATGTATGTTGATTACTCAATGTAGAAAAAAGTGTGACACTCTACTCAACTCACCACACTTTACAGTAGCTTAAAGAAAAGGAGGGAAAAAACTCAGGAGAAAAATGGGTCTCAGAACTTATGAGGATTTTCATGGGGACAGCAGACTAGCACTGCTGACGCCACTCAGCACGTCCACGTTATCACATTACCCCTTCACAACAACGACCCAAAAAACTCCTCTTTATCTCCTAGCCACAGCCTCCATTAACACTCATGAATCCAAATCAGAACAACAAAATTAAGGAGAAGTAGCCACTATTTATCAGAACTCCAATCATAGCTAGCTCTCCTCTATTCAAAAGAACTTCTTTGCCCAACGCCCCTTCGGACATCCCACAAAGCGTTTCATCAATATCAGGGGATATTTCCACCAAAACAGAACTGCAAAGAGAATGTGATATGTCAAACCCCTCCCCCCCACACACATCCTTACAAAAGAAAGTATAAAAATGTATTAAAATGTATCTTAAAACACCCCCTGATAAACCCCCACAAAGATACTAAATTATCTCCCAAATACCTGTACTTAGCATCACACCGCACACCAATATGACATGCAAATCTTCAACAAAGTGTTCGTCAAAAAAACGCCACGCATGCAGCTTATATATCAAGATCGTGCCAGGACTTTTAAAGAACACTCCCTATCCAATCAAAACCACAAACCCCAAAACCACCCAGTCCCTTCACATATATAAACCCCAATCAATCTGATAATTCAGGCCTCCAGGAAAAACAGCATTTAACTGAAAAATCCACCGCTGCTCACACACAATCAAACTCTGCTCTCTATTACACCCACTTGAACCTCCAAACACACTACCTATATAAAAGCACTGCAATTCAGAAAATGAATGGCAGTGCTCCAAACAGTGCTGTACCAATGGGGCTTCAATACGCCTACAGAGTAATCAACTTTAAAGGGGTGAATCATTTTTCCTATACAAAGCAATCCATACGGACATTGTATAGCATAAACCACAAAACTAGAAGTACACGTGGTGTGTTGCTTTAAATGGTAATCCTTACCCCCATAAGGGGACATCGTAAGCTCCAACAAAACCGAACAGATGGAACAATTATCACATATCCAATGGCCAGGCTGAGCTGGCTCGTCAGAAGTTGGTAGCCAAAGAGAAGCTGGGCACAACATCTCTTCTAAATTATGATTCCGGAGCCAGACACAACGAGGACGTCTATCCGTCACCCTAGGAATAGCCCGCAGAATATTAGTATGTCTTTTTAAAACACCTTGAATCCTGGGGCTCAATGGAGAGAACCGGGAGATAAAATTAACACAAGTATCATCCTCTATAGTAACTCTACTCACACGGGGTTGAAGAATCCAATTTCTATGATTATACAATGCCTGCCGATAAGCCTTATCAACAACCCTACCCGGATAACTCCTAGCCACAAAGGCAGCTTTCAAACCCTGGGAATTAATCCTGAAATCAATCGTAAAGGAACAATTCCTCCGAAAATTAATGAATTGTGAAAAAGGCAGCCCTTCCCTCAACTTAACAGGGTGAGCACTAGAAAAGTGAAGAAAGGTGTTTCTATTTGTTGCCTTCCTATAAACAGTTATCCCCCACCCATCAAATTGTCTCATCACTACAACATCCAAAAAAGCAATCTTATCAACATGATAATTAATAGTAAATCGTGTATGGGGATCTAATTGATTAAGCCAAACATGAAATTGTAACAGCGATGTAACAATTCCCTCTCATATAAAAAAAACGTCATCTATATAGTGACGCCAAACTTTGATCATAGACTTAAAAGGGGAAGCAGATAACCATTTGCATTCATACTCTCCCATAAAGAGATTTGCAATAGAGGGGGCAAAAGTAGCCCAGATGGCCACCCCAGAAATTTGTTGATAGATCACACTCTCAAAAATAAAATAATTATTTTCTAAAGCAATCGCTACAAGCTGCACTACATACTGCATTGTACCTGCCTGTCTGAAAGATCCCATCGACGTGTGAGCGCTGTCTCAGCCACCTTTAGAGCTTTAGATTGTAGTATACTAGTATACAGCGCTATCACGTCTAGGGTCACCAAAATGGTCTCAGGACACCGGGCCAGTTGAGACATTTCAGACAAAATTTGCAAAAAATGAGTCATATCCCATAAATACAACGGAATGTCCTTCAACAAAGGCCTCAAGAAGGAATCCACAAACACTGATAAAGGTTCAAGAAGCGTGCCCCTGGTGGAAACTATAGGTTGCCCTAGAGGATCAATTAACTATGAATCTTAGGCAACAAATAAAACTTTGCCAGACTGGAGCTTTAATGTTCAGAAATAAACATTATTTTCGAGAGATATGATGATCTTTATACACTTGCTCAGTCAAATTGTTGATTGCTCACCAGAGACACTTAGGTTCCCGCCCAACCCACCCCTCACCCCACCCACCCCAGGGGCTACATTGCCTTTATAGTGGTCACATACGTGCCATCTATCCTTTCTTACTTGAGTTAAAAGTCCACATCTTCTTCATCCTTTCTTCTTCTTCTTCCTCTTCTGAGACTGCTTAACCAACATGTTGTGTATTCAGTGCAATAACTGCAGTACTTTCATTCCAAGATGAATCATTTGGAGCCTAAGAGCTTGTCCTTTGTGCCTCAGGTCAGCTGCCATGCATGACGAACTGACTCTACTAAAGAAAGACCTAGCTGCCATGCATAAAGAAGTGACTTTACTGAGGGAGGAAATGGCTGCAATGAAACACACCTCTTCTAGGATACAAACTGAACAAAGTCCACCACCGCTCCCACAAAGAATCAAACACCCCAGGAACAAATGGATCACAGTGGGTTCTGGAAGATTGCGACCTGTAACACAGAGACATCCTATACATCAAGTGATATCCCTACATAATGCCTTCTCTGCCTTGGCGAATGAGGATGCTCAATCCAATGAAACTGAAGGGCCCTTAAATGAGTCAGACAATGCCCAATCTCCTGCTAAAGCACCAAATATGAAGAAAACCACACCAAACAGAAAACTACTACTACTTGGAGATTCCATCCTCAGAGGCACCAACTTGGGAACACAGTTCAGAGGAGAGAAGATAGTCATGCGCCTACCAGGCTCGACAGCCAGCAGGAATACAAACCAAGTTGTTGAAGTACTTAGCGCAAAAAGTGAACACTCCAAAGTTGATGTTGTTATCCACTTGGGCACAAATGACCTGGCTAGAAACAGTGCCTCTACAGTCCAAAATAACTTCCAATCTCTGGGAGAGAAACTCAAGCCCATTTTTAACACTGTTGCATTCTCAGAGGTTCTGCCTGTTCTTGGTAAGGGGACAAAAAGGCTGCATCGCATTAACAGCTTTAATACATGGCTCCAGACCTGGTGCAAACAAGAAGTATTCAGGTTTATTGGCGACTGGGGAAACAGATGGACCAACAAGAGACTATACTCTGCTGATGGACTACATCTCTTTGTCGCAGGGAAAAGAATCTTAAGTGAAAAATTCAGGCAGTATGTGGATATGCATTTAAACTAGGAAAAGGGGGTGACGGATGTGGAAGGTCAAGACCTGCAGGCCACCCCCTGCAAAAGCAGAACAACATCAGAAACAGCCACACTTTTAAAAAAAATGCAATGTGTGCCTTCGAGTCAGTCCTGACTCCTGGCGACCCAGAAGCTCCTGGGTTTTCTTGGCAGTGTCACCAGAAGTAGATTGCCAGGCCTTTCTTCCGAGGCAATGGAGGTTAAGTGACTTGCCCAAGGCCACAAGGAGTGCTAGTGGGAATTGAACCCTGGTTGCTTGGTTACCAAGCCAACCACACATCAAAAACATGTGGGAAGATGTTGGCAGAACAAAATCAATGCAAAATACACACAAGCCAGGTAAATGCTGGAAAGCAATGAGCACAAATGCTCGAAGCTTAGCCAACAAAGTTCTGGACCTGGAAGCCCTAATGGTGGAAATGGATTTGGACATTGTGGCCATTACAGAAACATGGTTTAATGAATCGCATGATTGGGATATAGCCATAGCTGGCTATAATCTATTCAGAAGAGACAGAGGAAATGGAAAAGGAGGAGGAGTAGCCTTGTATGTCAAAAGCAATATTAAAGCTACTGAAATGCAGGGGATATGGGGAAAAGAAGAAGCGCTCTGGATTGCGTTGGAAAGAGGAGATGGCACTGTCATCCATACTGCTGTAGTCTACAGACCTCCGACTCAAATTGAAGAGATAGATAACGAATTGATTATAGATATTGCCAAGATAGCCACAAAGGGGGAAGCGATCATTTTGAGTGACTTTAATCCAACTGATGTGGATTGGATTACTCCTTCTGCACATCTGGAAAGAAGCAAAAAAATTGTAGATGCTCTCCAAGATGCATCACTTAGACAAATGGTCATGGAACCAACCAGGGACAGCTCAACGCTGGATTTAGTGCTCACCAACGGTGATAGCGTGTCAAATGTCTGCGTGAGTGCCCCTGTGAGCAACAGCGATCATCACACGGTGTGGTTTGAGATAAAAGCAAAAGGTACAGGTCAAACATAGCAAGCTCAAAGTCCTAAACTTCAAAAATACCGACTTCAATAAAATGGACGAGTACCTAAAGGAGGAGATGACAGGGTGGAAGGAGATAAGGGAAGTGGAATTGCAATGGGCTAAACTAAAGGTGGCAATAAAAGGGGCAACAGATAAATATGTAAAAAAAGTAAATAAAAACAAGAGGAGAAGGAAACCTATTTGGTTTTCCAAAGAAGTGGCTGCTCAAATAAAGGCAAAAAACACAGCTTTCACAAAATTCAAAAGCTTGCAAACAGAAGAACACAGAAATGAATACAGGATCAAACTCAAAAGAGTCAAAAAGAGAAATAAGGATAGAAAAATCAAAGCCAGAGGAAAAGATGGCTAAAGATGTTAAGGGTGGCGACAAAACTTTCTTCAGGTATATTCAGGAAAGGAAGAAGATCAGAGCTGGAATTGCAGGACTCAGAAGTGGTGGGAAAGGTCTCGTGGAAAGTGACATAGAAAAAGCGAAATTGCTAAACAAATACTTCTGCTCTGTTTTTACTAAAGAAAATGCTGGAGATAGACCAGCTGTGACTCCCAAATATAAAAATGGGAATGAAGTAGATACCACACCATTCACAGAAGACGAGGTGTTGGAACAACTTGCTAAACTGAAAGTGGACAAAGCCATGGGACCGGATGGGATACATCCCAGGATACTGAAAGAGCTCAGAGAGGTTCTTGCAGGGCCGTTAGATGTATTCAACAGATCCTTGGAAACAGGAGAGGTTCCTCAGGACTGGAGAATAGCTGATGTCGTACCTCTACACAAAAGTGGTGATAGGGAAGAAGTGTCAAACTACAGACCCGTGAGCCTTATCTCGATGGCGGGAAAAGTAATGGAGGCACTCCTGAAAGAGCGAATAGTAAACTTTCTCAAAACCAACAGGTTGCAAGATCCGAGGCAACATGGTTTTATTGAAGGGTGGTCTTGCCAAACAAATCTGATTGAGTTCTTTGACTGGGTGACCAAGGAACTAGATCAGGGGCATGCGGTGGATGTCATCTACCTGGATTTCAGCAAAGTCTTTGATACTGTTCCTCATAGGAGGCTTGTAAATAAACTCAGTAGCTTGGGGATGGGTCCCAAGATGGTAAACTGGATTAGAAATTGGTTGACTGACAGACGACAGAAGCTGATGGTACATGGAGCTCACTTGGATGAAAGGAAGGTGATTAGCGGGGTGCCCCAGGGTTCGGTCCTGGGCCCGGCACTGTTCAATGTATTTTGAGTGATATTGCTGAAGGACTGAATGGAAGGGTCTGTCCTTTTGCAGATGACACAAAAATTTGCAACAGAGTGGACTCCCCCGAGGGAGTGGATAACATGAGGAAAGATCTGCAAAAGCTGGAAGAATGGTCTAATGCTTGGCAATTACGATTTAATGAGAAAAAGTGCAGTGTCATGCACTTGGATAGCAGAAATCCAAGGGAAATGTATGCAATAGGGGGCGAGAGGTTGGTGTGCATGGTTCAGGAGAAAGACCTTGGTGTGATTATCTCTGATGATCTCAAGGTGGCAAAACAGTGCGACAAGGCGGTGGCAAAAGCCAGGAGGATGTTGGGCTGCATACAAAGAGGGATTACAGCAGAAAGGAAGAGGTGCTTATGCCACTGTACAGATTGCTGGTGAGGCCTCACTTGGAATACTGTGTTCAGTTTTGGAGACCATATCTTGCAAAAGATATAAAAAGACTGGAAACTGTTCAGAGGAAGGCGACCAAAATGATTTGGAGCCTGCGTAAGAAACCTTATGAGAAGAGACTTGAAGACATAAATATGTAACTTTGGAGGAGAGGAGGGATAGGGGAGATATGATTCAGACCTTTAAATACTTAAAGAGGAAGGATGAACAAACCAACCTCTTCCAAAGACAGGGAAGCTGCAAAGCTAGAGGGCATAACATGAAGCTGCAAGGTGGTAAATTGAAAGGCAATGTCAGGAAATATTTTTTCACTGAAAGGGTGGTGGATGCTTGGAATGCTCTTCCGATGGAAGTGGTGGGGGCAAACACGGTGACGGAATTCAAAACAGCATGGGACAAGCACAGTGGATCCCTTTACAGCAACAGTATAAAAACAAAATAAACTGAACCATCTAACTTCTCAACAAATAGGGGTGTCCTACATGGAGTGGTGGGTCCACCCCTAAAAAAAAGACATGGGGAGGGGTGGCCCGCACAGAGTGACAGGTGCACCTATTCTTGCCGTATTGCTGGGCAGACTGGATGGACCATGCTGGTCTTTATCTGCCATCATTTACTATGTTACTATGTATATTGCATGCTGCAAACTATGTGGGATCAACCTCTAGTATCAGATATGAGTCAGACAGCTGTCGAAGAGCTTCTGCTATGTAATCTACAGTACTTGATTCAGTAGAACTATCGCTCCACCTTTATCAGCACGCTTGATCACAATATCAGAATTCAAATGCAATTCCTTCAAGGCCACCCTCTCTGCTGGCATGAGAACATTTATCCACGTCTTACAAGAAGACTCCTCAGGGGCTTCTACATCCTGAAGAATCAATTGCCGAAAAACTGCCAGTGCAGGATGCAGAGGTCCAAGAGGATTCCAGTTGGATTTGAAAGGCAAAACAACTCTCCCAGGATTACTCTGTGAATGTAATGTCTCATCCACACTGCAGCTTCACCATGTGTATGCTGGGAGTCAAAGGAGACCTTCAAGTTAAGCTTCCGAATACATTTTTCCAAGTCAATTCTAAATTGAAATTAATGAAATTTAATCATTGGTACTAACAAAAGTCCTTTATTAAGTAAGTGGGCCTGGGACTCAGGGGATAATCTGAAATATTCACTATCAAGGAATCACACCAATCCATGGGTACTATCATCCTTTCCTGTTGCCCGACCCACCTGGATCCCTTTAACGTCCTTGAATGGATTTCTTCTTCTTGTTTTTTTGCAAGTCTAAAAACTCATCCTTTAACTGTTGAACTTCCTCAGTACCAGAAGATTCATTAGAAGATAACTCAAAATCCACCTTTTTCCGGCTTCTTCGTTCCTCCTTGCGGTTAGGGTTCATCCAAGGGTAGGCATATCCAATAGTATAGTCATCATAGTCCTGCTTCAATTTCTTCATTTTAATCTTTTTCACCTCCACCTCCTATTGTTCAACTAATTTCTTCATCTCATCCTGTTATTGTTTAAACCTATCCTCAGATTCTACAGACTTCAAAGTGTCCATAATTTCAACAGTCTCATTTCTCATTAGTTCAAGGCTAGTCTTCATAGTATCAACTACCAGCATCATCAAATCAAGAAAGCTCAGCCTGGCCATTGGATATGTGGTAATTGTTCCATCTGTTTGGTTTCATTGGAGCTTACGATTTTCTCTTATGGGGGTAAGGATTACCATTTAAAGCGACACACCACGTGTACTTCTAGTTTTGTGGTTTATGCTAAACGGTGTCCATGTGGATTGCTTTATATAGGGAAAATGATTCACCCCTTTAAAGTAAGGAAAGGTGAGCATAGAAGTCGATTATGCTGTAGGCGTATTGAAGCCCTATTGGTACAGCACTGTTTGGAGCACTGCCATTAATTTTCTGAATTGCAGTGCCTTTGTATAGATAGTGTGTTTGGAGGTTCAAGTGGGTGTAATAGAGAGCAGAGTTTGATTGTGTGTGAGCAGCGATGGATTTTCCAGTTAAATGCTGTTTTTCCTGGGGGGCTGAATTCTCAAATTGATAGGGGTTTATATATGTGAAGGGATCCAGTGGTTTTGGTGGTTTCTGGTTTCGATTGGATAGGGAGTGTTCTTTAAAAGGCACTGGCACAATCTTGATATACATGGCATTTTTTTGACAAACGCTTTGTTGAAGATTTGCATGTCATGTTGGTGTGTGGTGCAATATTAAGTACAGATATTTGGGAGATAGTTTAGTATCTTTGTGGGGGTTTATCTGGGGGTGTTTTAAAATATATTTTAACACATTTTTATAGCTGCTTTTGTAAGGATGTAGGTGGGGTTTTTTACATATCACATTCTCTTTGCAATTGTGTTTTGGTGAAAATATCCCCTCATGAAGCTAGTGGTGAAATGCTTTGTGGGATGTCCGAAGGGGTGTTGGAAAAAGAAGTGGTTTTGAATAGAGGAGAACTAGCCACGATTGGAGTTCAGATAAGTAGTGGCTACTTCTCCTTAATTTTGTTGTTCTGATTTGGATTCATGAGTGTCTAATGGAGGATGTGACTAGGAGATAAAGAGGAGTTTTTTCGGGTCATTGATGTGAAGGAGTAGTGTGATAGCATGGACGTCCTGAGTGGCATCAGCAGTGCGAGTCTGCTATCCACATGAAAATCCTCATAAGTTCTGAGACCCGTTTTTCTCTTGAGTCTTTTTCCCACTTTTTCTTTAAGCTGCTGTAAAGTGTGGTGAGTTGAGTAGAATGTCACACTTTTTTCTACATTGAGTTACCACCCTCATCCAGCTAGATCTCAGGGTCATGCTACATATCTCATTCTCTTGGCACCACATCCTGTGTGGTCTGGTTATCCCTTGTCCTCTATTAGCCATGTCCAAGGGCATATGGCAACTACAGTAGGAGTTGATTGTGCCACCTAGCCTAAGTCGGCCATGTAGGCAACAACACATGGGCCACATGGTGCCTGTCACAGTTGGTTCCACAGTGCAATGTCAGCCACCAGCTGGAGAGCACAGATGTATGAAGGTCCTCTGCTGTCCTCTATGGAGTGGTGCCAGCTTGCTGGTTGGAACATAGATGGAAGAGGCGGGGCTTGCGGGGGTCACCATTGCAGGCTGCCACGAGCATGCCTACCTGCGCAACATTCCCCCATCCCTGGCTGCCTCCTGATGCAGAGCCCACCTGTAAAGTACATCACACAACCCTCAGTGGGGAGCTGCCACTGCCTACCTAAAGCAATGGAGGATGAAGTGACTTACCCAAGGTGATAAAGAGTACCATAAAGGCCACCGAATATGGACATTTTCCCTTGTTCTTGAAATACTGCAGACCCTTCATGGTCTCTGTAAACAGTGTGGCTATCCTGCAAATATCCTGCAGCTAAGTATCCAGTCTTGAATTCTGATACTTCTTTTATATCCATTGCCTTCAGTGGAAGGCTCCTCTATGCATCTGCTACTCTCAGGCATGGGTGTAGTTTGGGGGTGAGGGTGGGGCATTGCCCCCCCAAACGAGTTGCCCTTGCTTATCCAACATTGCTGCCTGGGTGTCTCACCGCCATCTGAAATTAAACATGGCCAAAACTGAGCTTCTTACCTTTACCCCTAAACCCACCTCCACTCTTCCTCCCTTCTCAATTTTGTGGATAACAAAACACTCCTCCCTGTTTCCTCAGTTTGCAACCGTGGGGTCATCTTTAACTCTACTCTATCTTTCTCTGCACACATCCAACAAATAGCTCCTTGAGTGAGCTCCTTGGGGTTACTCTGGGAGCAACCCCACTACATCGGGCCCTTCAGGCAATATTTTCCATGCATTCTGCTGCCGGTCTCCCAACAGGTATTGTGCCTTTGTCAGTCTATTTGTTTGCCTGTATCTCTTCCTAGTTATGTAAGCGATACCAGTCTTCTGCAGCAGGCACCCCACACGTCCTTGCTTCTTTTCCCACCCATCACCCTCACACATGTTCCAAAATTTTGTTTCCTACTCTACTGCTCTTGCCTCCCCATCCATTATCTGTGTCTTCTCCCACTGTCTCCTTCTGCTTGGCATTATTAAACTGCAGATTTATCAGAGCAAAGACTCTGCTTGTACAGTACATGACCTTCTGGTCCAATACTCCCTGGATGCTCTCTTCCTGACCAAAACCTGGCTGAGAGAGTGAGAGAGACCTCTTCTTCACCAGTGCCTCCCTCCTGGATATGTGGCCTTTTCAACCCCAGGTTGGGTCATACCAGAGGAGGGGTGGCTGCCCTCTTCTGCTCTGCCCTCCCAGTCACAGAAATCACTAACCCAATTCTGTCTTATACTGAGTCGCTCCTAAACTGTCTCAATGGTTCCCCTGCTGTCTACTTTCTATTAATCTATGCCTCTTCATCCATGGTTTAAAGGTGAGGTCAGAGAGGCTGTTGTTGCCAAAAAAGCATCTTTCAGGAACTGAAAAAAAGAGCCAAATGACGAAAATGGGAAGCAGCACAAGCACTGGCAAGTTAAATGCAAGGCATTGATAAGGCAGGCAAAGAGAGAATTTGCTGTGGAAGCAAAAACACATAAAGACTCTTTCAAGTACATTCGTAGCAAAAAACCTGTGAGGTAGTCAGTTGCTCCATTAGATGATAGAGGGGTAAAAGGGGCAGTAAGAGGGGACAAGGCTATAACAGAGAGAGACTAAATGAATTCTTTGCTTCGGTCTTTACTGAGGAAGATGTAGGGATGTTACCTATGACTGAAGTGGTATTTAAAGGTGATACTGCAGAAAAACTGAAAGAAATATCGCTACACTGGGAAGATTTTATTTATTATTTTTATTATTTTATTATTATATATTATAAGATGTATTACAACTATTTTTATTTGATAAACTGAAGATTAGCAAATCACCTGGACCAGATGGTATACATCCAAGGGTGTTGAAAGAACTGAAATATGAGATTGCAGACCTGCTATTAGTAATCTGTGAACTATCATTAAAATCATCTGTAATACCTGAAGATTGGAGGATCGCCAATGTAATGCCAATTTTTAAAAAGGGTTCCAGTGGTGATCCGGGAAACTACAGACCGGTGAGCCTGACGTCAGTACCGGGAAAAATCGTAGAAACAATCATAAAGAACAAAATTACTCAGCATGTAGATAGTCATAGCCTAATGGGAAACAGCCAACATGACTTTAGACAAGGAAGATCTTGTCTTACTTATCTGTTATGCTTTTTTGAAGGTGTGAAAAAACAGGTAGACAAAGGTGAGTTGGTTGATATAGTGAATTTGGACTTTCAGAAAGCCTTTGACAAAGTTCCTCATCAGAGACTTTTGGCAAAACTAAAGAGTCATGGGAGAGGAGGCAGTGTACTATTGTGGATCAGGAACTGGTTAAAAGATAGAAAGCAGAGGGTAGGGCTAAATGGCCAATTTTCCCAATGGAGAAAGGTGAATAGTGGTGTACCCCAGGGATCTGTGCTGGGTCCGCTGCTTTTTGACATATTCATAAATGACCTGGAAAAGGGAATAACGAGTGAGGTTATCAAATTTGCAGATGACACAAAACTATTTAAAGATGTTAAAACCCATGAGGATTGTGGAAATTTGCAAGAGGATCTTGATAAATTGGAAGACTGAGCATCCAAATGACAGATGAAATTTAATGTGGACAAGTGCAAAGTTATGCACCTAGGGAAGAATAACCCAAGCTATGGTTACATGATGCAAGGTTCCACATTAGGAACTACCACCCAGGAAAAAGATTCAGGTGTCATTGTGGATAACATGTTAAAACCCTCTGCCCAGTTTGCATCGGCGGCCAAGAGGGCAAATAGAATGCTAGGTATCATAAGGAAAGGAATGGAAAATAAAACAAAGGATATTATAATGCCTCTGTATCATTCCATGGTGCGACCGCACCTTGAATATTGTGTGCAATTCTGGTTGCCGTATCTTAAAAAGGATATAGCGTTATTAGAAAAGGTTCAGAGAAGAGCCACCAAAATGGTAAAGGGAAAGGAAGGATACCCCTATGAAGAAAGGCTAAAAAGGTTAGGGCTCTTTAACCTGGAAAAGAGACGGCTGAGGGGAAATATGATAGAAGTCTATAAATTATTGAACGGAGTGGAACGGGTAAACGTAGATTGTTTGTTTATGTTATCAGACTATATGAAGACTAGGGGACATGCAATGAAGCTCCAGGGTAAACTATTTAAGACTAATAAGAGAAAATATTTTTTCACTCAACATATAATCAAACTCTGGAATTTGTTACCGGAGGATGTAGTAAAAGCTGTTAGTGTAGCTGGGTTTAAAAAAGATTTGGAAAAGTTCCTGGAGGAAAGGTCCATAAACCATTATTAAAAAGGGACCCAGGATATCACTGCTTGACCCAATACAAGCATTGTGGAACCTGTGTCTTTTGGGGAAACTGCTAGGTACGTATGACCTAGATTGGCCACTGTTGGAAACAGGATACTGGGCTCGATGGACCTTGGTCTGACCCAGTATGGAATATCTTATGTTCTTATCCTTGCACTCTCTTCTCTGGGATTCTCTGCTTCACTCTCTCTATGAAATCTTCCTTCTCTGCCCCCAAAGTCTTATCTTTGGCATTTTCAATGCCTACTATGCCTTCCCACTTTATTCCTGCAACTTTTTTCGGATCCCTCTCTATCATAACATGTATCCTTCTCTACCCACATCCTTGACCTTGTTCGTTCTTTTCCACCCTTGTCCCTGGCTCTCTCTTCTTTCTTTCTCCTCTCCATCCCCTGGTCTGACCATCTCTGTGTCCTTTTCTCCCTCCAATACCCTCCACTAAAACCTCACTTCAATCATCCCCCGAGCTCCTCTTCCCCATCCTACATATATAATCTTTCTTCTCATACTCTCAAGCGTTTTCCCTCTGCTAAGAACATCTTTCCACCTGATTTCTCCTTACTTTCTGTTGACATCCAGGCTACTCTCTGGTTCTCGTCACTCTCCTCCACTCTTGACACCATCACCCCGCTTGTCCCTGCTATCATTCCGCCAAGCATAACCAACCATAGCTTTTCTAACAAGTGTCCCCTTCGCCCCAAACCCTTGCTTTCGGCAATAAAGTCTCAACCCTCAGGTCCACTTTTTCATATAGTCCTCTTCCCTGGCTCCTCTCCCACAATTACCTTCCCTACATGAATCCCCCAACCTCATTTCCACTGAGTTGCCCTCCAGTTCCTCCCTATCCCTCACCTGGTCATCCTTTTCTCAAATCTCAGCCGCCGAAGTCATAAATCTCATCACCTAGTCCCATAAGACTACTTCTGCTGCTGATCCCATCCCATCATCCTGGCTTGCCACCCTTCTCTTGCATTACTTCCCCTGATCTTGTCAGTCCTTATTAACAGCTTATTTTCTTGCATTTTTCCAACCTCCTGGAAGCAAGTTACAGTCCGTCCTATTATGAAAACTTCTTCCCTTGATCCCTGCCTACTGGTCACTATCACCCTGTTTCTACACTTCATTTTTTTAAGCTGCTCAAGAAGCTGGTTTTTGCACAACTTTCTTATCACCTGGACTCCACCCATGCTCTGCAACCCCCATCAATCCTGATTCTGCCCAGGACATAGCACTGAAACTGTTTTCCTCTCTTTTCTTGGTGAACTACACCAATCACAGGGTGATATTTCGGTAGCAGTCTCCCTCAATCTTTTCTCAGCTTTTGATCTTGTGGATCATGTCACCCTTCTCTCTCGTCTGCACGACTTTGGTCTTAACGGTACAGTTCTTCACTGGTTTCACTCTTTTCTCACACAAGTCTTTTTTGGTTTCAGTGAGCAATTCATCCTCTTCACCCTCACCCCTTCTTTGTGGTGTTCCTCAGGGTTCTCTATTTGCACCTCTCTTATTCAATATCTTTCTGATCCCCCTCACTCTCCTGATACAACATGGAATTTCTGCCCTCTATTATGCTGACGACATCATCTTACTTCATCATACTAGTCCAGCTGCCCCTGACCTGTCCCTTCTCAATGCTTGCTTATCCAGTATCAGAGTTTAGCTGTCTAACAACTTCCTCCACCTTAATCCCAATAAATCTGCAGCACTGTGGTTCACATTTGGTAGTCTCTCCCTCTCTTTAGTTCCTTTGCTCTCTGGTTCCCCTATCCCAGCAGTTGGCACATTTCGGTATCTTGGTGTTATTCTAGATTCTATGTCATCCTACCAGGCTCATCTCTCCTCTTTAATCCGTCATTGTTTTATTTTGCTTCATCAAATACGCGTCATCCATCCTTTCCTTTCTGCCCCATAACTGACAACTTTGCTGCTTGCACTTGTCATTTCCAAAATTGATTATTGCAATATTGTCAATCTTGGTCTTCCTCAGTATCAACTACACTGCATTCAACTAATTCAAAATACAGCAGCTCGCATACTTGCCCATGCCTTCCGTTATGAACATATTACTCCACTTCCCATCCGTTATAATTGGCTCCCAGAAAATTCCAGTTTCAATATAAGCTGCTCATCCTGGTCCATCGTGCTTTACATTCTGGTCTCCCCTGCTATCTTTCTGATTTACTGCTTTTACATTCCTCAAATCACGCATTCCTTAGCATTCACACCAATCGTTTGCACATTCCCTCTGCTTCTCAAGCCCAGTTGTCATCCACTCGCTCATCCGCTTTCTATTTCATTACTCCTGACTCTCCCTTCAGCCCTCAGACTGGAACTTTCCCACACCAAATTCAAAGCTCTCCTAAAGACACACCTTTTTAATACTGCCTTTGACCTGCCAGATCCCTGACCTTTCCCTAGTTCTCATTACCCTTCTGCTCTCTTCCCTTGTTATGATTGATTTTAACTATCCTTTTAAATTATGGATTTACTTTCTACCATTTTGCTTTCATTTTTAACATGTTTTATATTTTGTACACCGCTCTGCTGCTTATGTGAAGGGCAGTTAAGCAAATTGAATAAACATAAACATAGCTAAAATCTGTTGCTTCTTTCTTTATAATATCAGCAAAATGTGTCCCTTCCTTTGAATACGCACTACTAAGACCCTTATCTACTCTCTAGTCACCTCCCATCTTGACCATTGTAACCTGCTGTTTGAAGGTCTCCCTCTGAATCATCTCTCTCCCCTTCAATTTGTTCAAAACTCAACTGCACGACTTTTCTTCCGCCAGTGACACTATGCTCATATAACCCCTCTACTCAAGTCACTTCACTGGCTCCCTTCCCATTTCCACATCCAGTTCAAAGTTCTCCTACTGATCTACAAGTGCATTCATTCTGCACCTCCTCACTACCTTTCCTCTCTTATCTCACTCTACACCCCTCCTCAGGAACTCAGCTCCTCTGGCAGATCCCTTTTATCTGTGCCCTTCTCTGCCACTGTCAACTCCAGACTTTGTTCATTCCACCTTGCTGCTCCATATGCCTGGAACAAATTACCTGAATCAGTGCATCAGGCTCTTTTTCTAGCCCTATTCAAATCCAGGCTAAAATCTCACCTCTTTGAAGCTGCTTTTGGATCCTGATGCTCCTCACTCTCTTGTTCAATACTTAGATATATATATCTTACCATACTCTAATCCCCAGTTTTATGACGTTTTTTGTCTTGATTAGATTGTAAGCGCTGATGTGCTGGGACTGTGTATTACATCTATATGTACAGCGCTGCATACACCTTGTAGTGCTATACAAATGATTAGTAGTAGTAGTAGCAATGGCCACGATGCTTTGTCTGCCTGCGGGGATCCCATCTTCCATGGGCAAAAGAGAAGGGGGAGACCCAGTTGTGGCCTGCGGCAAAAGAGGTTATATATGGGGGAGGAGTTCAAGCAAGGTAGAAAAGGCAGGGGAAATTTAAAGGGACAGGGTACCTATTTAAAAAAGGAGGATGGGGATTTTAGGACAGAGGATGGGAGTTCTAGAAGGGTTGATGAAGAGGGGAGGGTCTGGAAGGGTAACAGAGAAGAAGAGCCAGCAGGAGAGGAGTTGGAGGGAGAGGGAAGAGTGCAAGGTGTTGCCAAATGGTGCATTCCCCTCCCCCCATAATATCCACAAGCACCCCCGTCTCCACACACAGGCAATGCACCTCCACATGACAGACATGGACACATACAGACATTTCACCTCTGCACCACATATATGCACACATAGGCACCCCACCTCTGCACCACGCAAAGAGAGCCTCCCCAGCTCTGCAGAACACACATACATGTACCACAGCCCTGCACACCACCCACACAAAAGCACCTACCACCACATCTCACGCACAGATAGGCATACCACAGTTGCACCACACACGTGCAAACACTTCATATCTGAAGCTATAACTGTTGTTATCTGTATATCTGTCTAAACATGTGTCATATAGGAACTCTGGCACCAGTCTCAGGAGACTTCAGGATATGAGGCCAGCTCTGCTAGCTGCTACTTTGACATTTACTGAGCAGTAACATGAGGCACAGTTCTCTCTGATCCCAAATGCAGGCAACTCTGCCTCTCTCCATGGTCTGCCCCCTCCCTTGATCCCGGTGATTCTTGTTTAGAGATGGGCTGAAGGGAGAGCCAGCACTGCACCTAATCAGCAACATGGCCACCTCTGAGCAAGTGGCACTGAGACTGACGGAGGGAGATGACTATAGGGAGAGACTGTGCCGCCTGCATATGGGATCAGAGAGGACTGTGTGTCTCATGCTACTGCTCAGCAAAGGTGAGGTAAAGTGTCACCTGCCTCCTCTATTTCTTGGGTTACACTGCATGCAGAGCCTGACTTGTTGGGGTTTCAATTTAATTTTGTCTACATATTTCTATTTGGAGTTTATTATAATTTATTCTGTACTTGATGAGGGTCTAACTGTGTTCTGCCTGTGTGACTGAGAACAAGTGTTTATGTTTCTCTTTATTTGATATATCACATATTTGCAACAACCTATGCGGGTTACAATAAAAGCAATACAGTGCGGGAAAGGAATGCCATTCTGGAGACAGAAACGATATACAGTAGAAGGACACACAACCAAAAGACTAAATATCGTAAGGAGCAGGCTGAGAAAGCAGGAAGAACTGTAATACTTGATGAACCAGTGCCAACTCATGCAGACACCGAGGCCATCCCGAAAGATGATTCAAATTAGGTTCTATTGTTAGAAAGACAGGTAGGCTATTCCACAAGGTCGAAACTGCAGCAAAAAGATGGTTCTACGAGTGGACTGAAATTTGATGGCGGAGGGGGTTGGTATGTGTAAGTGAAACCCTTGGAGGGAACGGAGAGCTCTAGCAGGGGCATAAAATGTAACCAAAGTAGAAAGATATTCCAGAGTCAGGTCTTGGAGTTTTTATGTAAGATCTGTAGTAATCTGGCTTGTTCAGTTTTCTGAATAGATGTAAGGATGTTCTAAGGCCCACTGCAATATTTTTGGTGCTTCTCTTTTCTGGGTAGGCTCCTTATTGCATGAATTTTGGAAGCTGGTATCATTATGGTATGGTAGATTTGCATTATAGGTCTTCAGTCACTTTTGTAGGGTTTTGGGTTGATTCATAATCTGCCCGGTACTGGAGAGGCTGTTAATGAGATACCGGAATCAGATTTTTTTTTCTTGTATGTTGGATTCTGGAGTGGAGGAGTAGCCTAGTGGTTAGAGCAACTGCCTAGTACCCAGAAGATCAAGGGTTTGATTCCCACTGGCACTCCATGTGTCCTTGGGCAAGTCACTTTACCCTCCATTGCCTCAGAAGAAAAGGCTGGCAATCTACTTCTGGTGATACATTGCCAAGAAAACCCAGAGGTAGCTGGGTTACTATGAGTCAACACTGACTTGATGACACTAAAAAAAAAAATGTTGGATTCTACATTGAAATGTTCTAGTTCTGCTCTGTACCTACTGTTGGAGAAGGGGTTTGTTGGATGCAAAATAGATGTTCAGAGAGAAACAGTTATAATTCATTTTGGTGTTAGAAACTGTGCTGTAGTTCTCTTTTTCTTCTTGTCTCTTGGCATGTGAGCACCTTACATCTCCTTTGTTTTTTGCAGAATATATATTTACAGGTGTCAATCGTTTTTTAATCTTAGAGTGCCAAGCTAAATAACTAAACAGCTACAATGTTTGCTGCATTTTAATTATATAGCCCAGAAAAAATATATTGCTTTCACTTTTTTTTTGCAAAGCCACTGAATGACAACCTCTGCTCCCTCTTTGGGTATCTTGGGGGTGCCAACTCATCTCTCACCTGTTTGATATACTGACTTCCTATCCATCTAGTATTTTTTTAAGATAACCATAATGAATATGCAAATATGTCACCCCACCCTTTGCTCCCCAAATGAAGCAGTCAAACTATGCTCATGCCCTCAGGGCTGATGCAAGGGTCTGGATGCCCTAGGTGAACCTTCAGATTTGCACCCTCCTCCCCAGATCATTGTAACACCATCCCAACTAAAACAATCGTAAAAATGCAGAATTGGATATCATGCGCCCGATATACAAAAAAGCTATGGGCCCGATATTTAAAATGATTAATCGCAGTTAGGGCTGCTGAATATCTGTGGGTGCCATCTATAGGCACTCTGATGCTAACCAGCTAACATCGGGGCATTCCGGAGTCAGAGCGAGAACGGCACCTGGGGATAACTGGTCAGCAGCGAAATTCAGCCACTGCCTGGTCATCCCTCGGTGGCGAAAGTCAGGCTCAGTAAAGGCCGGCCTAACTTTCACTGCCAAAGCTAACCGAGCAGCAGCTGAATATTGTTGCTGCCTAGTTAGCTATCCAACTGACCCGGATATTCAATGCCAGTGGCCACATATAGCCCCGGCATTGAATGTCCGGGTCTAGAGTTTAGTGGCGACAGCTAGCTGCTGTAATTACGCTAGTTGTCCCCACTGAATATGGAGCCCTATGCTCCTTAAATCAAGCTCCTATGTTACGCCCCTAAATTTGTGCCCTATTTTTAGCCACACCTAGGCGCTTAAGTTTTCAGCTGAAAATTCATCCTAATTTAGGAGCCTAAAGTTTATGAAGCAATATTCAGCGGTGGTGGCTAGCTTCAGCAGCAAAAGTTAGCACAGCCTTTAATGAGCCTAACCTTCGCCGCTCAGGGACAACAAGGCAGCAGCTAAATATCTCCCCGACTGGTTATCCCCTAGTGCTGCCCCCAGAACAACCCCAGAATGCCCCAGTGCTACCCGTTAGCATTAGGGCGGGTAGCAGCGCTACCCATGTTAGTACTGCTCAATATCCTGCTTAGTGACATTTACACGGTTTGCAGGTCTGCAAACCATGTGAATTCCTTTGAATATCGGTGCTTATGTTCCTAAATTTAGGGCTGCCATTCATTTACCTTGATTTATGAGCCTAATTTAGGTGCCTAGTGCTGAAAATTACTGCTAAGCTTCTAACTTATTTTTCCTGTCCTAAATCTGCCCCGTTGCCACCCACTTTTAATGCTCCTAAATTTAGGAGTTTAGCAAAACTGTAAGAAAATATTTAGGCACTTAGCCCTAGTAAATTTTAAACAGGCCGATTTAGGAGCATAACCCTTACAACTAGGAGTATAAATCCTTTGAATATTGGGCGCCATATTTTTAAATATTAAACTTTATGTTCGTATATATGTGTGTGCCCGCTCTCTGTGCGGATAAGAATGTGTGGATGGTGCTTTTACAGGCTGATGCAGAAAAGTCGTACTAAACACGCACATACAGAAATTTTAACGTGGTTCTGTAGCGCACCCTGAATGCACATTTCCGAATGCACAATGCAGGAAAACCTAGCCATGCAAATGAAGGGCATGTAACCACGAGTATTAGGAGAAATGATGGACGTAAAATCCAATCGCAAAACAAAGAACGATCATTAAATTTGCACGCTTTGAGGAAGCCAATGCATGTGCAGAAGAGGAAACACAAGATCCACATCCCAACGCATGCGCATACTGTCTTTTTGTGTCATCACACAGCTGTCTACTGTGGCACGTATATTTAAAAGCGCTAGTACCGTGCATTTATTTGTTGGTGCCTTACACCTCCTATTTTTTGTAGAGATGAATTCCAGCTCATCTACTAGTGAGACCGAACAAACTACCAGCTCTAACCAGCTAAGCAGATCCACTTATGCCATTTCACAACTAAGAAGAGGGACGTGCTCTACCAGCGTGTTACTACCAACTACAATGCGTTATTTCTGGCAAAGAGCACAGCGGGATAGCAGTGGAGGTCAGCGTCTTAGGGGTAAAGCTGCACACGAGTCCCCAACTGAAGCACCACTAGCGTGATGAACGCTGCGCTGTTAAAAGAAAAATGGTAGCCATGAATAAATCATGGCAGAAGACTGGGGGGGGGGGCACCATGTCTTACTGGTGAGCTGACCCCACTGGAGCAGTTGGTAGATCCACCTTTAAGCAAGAATCACTTCATGGTTTCTTGGTGATGTAGACTCAGGGATGCAAGCTGGTGAGTACATATCTAGAGGTACCTCGTGTATTTGGGTGGAGGGATCACATGCATGCTAAATTTAACCGCTACGCCTTTCTCTTTGCAGTGTCTGATTCTACCTCCACCACCTCCAGTGAGTTAACCCCCATCATTACTTGGGTTTCTTTTGAGAGCTGGGCATGGGAGGAGGATGGCTCTATTAACTGCCCCCTTACTTTCTTATTGCAGTCTGTATCCCTGCAAGCCCTGCCTCCGAGGGTTCATTGGTTATGCCCTCCACCTCTGCCGGTGAGTATAACCCACAGCGTTACTTGGGTTTCTTTTGGGAGTTGGGCATGGGAAGAGGATGGCACTATTAACTGTCCCCTTGCTTTCTCATTGCAGCCTGTATCCCTGCAAGCCCCACCTCCAAGGGTTCATCGGTTATGCCCTCCACCTCTGCCGGTGAGTATATCCCCCCGCATAACCTTGAGCTTCTTTTGTAAGTTGAGGCCTAGACCACCTCCCTTGTCTTGGGTTTCTTTTGGGAGTTGTCATTATTTGTGTTTTCGTTGTGTTCCCTCTCCTTTTGGAGATGGGGTCTAGCCCTCCACCCCTGACTGAGTGTTACCTCCCAAAAGGGTAATAGTCAGGTTCCAAAGATTACCATGGGGTCCTGTCACAGACCAGTTACTCTTAGCCAGGGGTCTCAAACTCAAATTGCTTTGAGGGCCGAATGAGGACTTCTAAAGTAACCCGGGGGCCGCATAAGACACGGGGGGCTCATTTGCATAAGGGGCCTCATTTGCATAAATATTTTCATAAATATTTGCATAATGTTGCATAATGAGTGCATGGATAAAGAAAGACTAGAAAATTTCTATATTACTATAATCCAGTGCCAACCGCCAGGCACATTAGGAACTACTACTAACACTGCCCATTTAGAACCCATAGCAAACCCCCCGTATCATAACAGCACTACCAGGACTCACAAAGCACCAGACCCTACCTATCAAAAGGCAACACTGCAAAAATACATTTCAGAGAATACATGACCTACTGGGAAAAGAGAACAAGTAGCAATGTCAAATAGGAATTACACAGAATACCTCAGCACTGTAGAAATAAAACTATAAATTAATGGTAATGGTTCTGACCCCCCCCCCAGCCCACAGCACATTACCAGTTCTGACCCCCCAGCCCACAGCACATTACCAGCTCTAAACCCCCCAGCCCACAGCACACTGGTAATGTGCTGGGGGTTTAGAACTGGTAATGTGCTGTGGGCTGGGGGGGGTCAGAACAGGTAATGGTTCTGACCCCCCCCAGCACATTACCAGCTCTAACCCCCCAGCCAACAGCCCCCCCCTCCCTCCCTCCTTGGCAAAAATCACAGGCTCCCCCCCCTCCCTCCCTCCTTGGCAAAAATCACAGCCCCCCCTCCCTCCCTCCCTCCCTCCCTCCTTCCTTCCCTCCTTGGCAAAAATCACAGGCTCCCCCCCCCCCTCCCTCCCTCCCTCCTTGGCAAAAATCACAGGCTCCCCCCCCCCTCCCTCCCTCCCTCCTTCCTTGGCAAAAATCACAGGCAGGCAGGCAGGCAGGCCCCCCCCCCTCCCTCCCTCCCTCCCTCCCTGCCTCAGTCCCTCTCCTCTTCGGCTTAGAACCGCGAAGGGAGAGTTCCTCCCTCACGACTCTTTTAAGCCGGCTGAGGCTTATGGGAAATTTCCCCTCTGCCCCCTCGAGCTTAACAGAGTCGCGAGGGAGAAGCTCTCCCTTCGCGGCTCTGAAAGCCGAAGAGGAGAGGGACTGAGGGAGGCAGGGCTGGGCAGACTGCTTCCTTACCTGCCGTGGAGAGCTGTGCACCCTGGCAATCCTCCAAGCGATCCAAGCAGGCGATTCTTCAAGGCGCTGGTACCTCGTGGCTATTCAGACTGCTTCTGGGCCCGGGCCCCCCCCCCTCCTCCTTTTTCTCCTCCTCCTGCCTGTCGCTCATTGGTGGAGGGCAGGCGTGTGACGCGGACGTGAGAAACACCATGCAGCCCCGGGAATCACGCGAGGTAAAAAAAATATAGAAACAGCAGGAGGACAAAAATGCAACGTAAAGCAGGACAATACTTCGTGGCGTCGCGGGCCGCAGAAAATGCTCTTGCGGGCCGCATGCGGCCCGCGGGCCGCGTGTTTGAGACCCCTGCTCTTAGCTGTCCTAGTTAATTTCAGTCACTACAAACAGAGAGCTCTTTGATGTGCAGTTGAAGTGGCACGATGCATCGCACTCCCAGGAGGTAAAGATGATTGTAGACCCCCTAAAGGATATCGCAGCCCAAGTGATGTCACGCCAGGAGCAGGTACATGATGCGCTCATGGGGGAACTATGCAGCGTAAGGCAAGAGTTAGACAGCATGAGACATGGCATGAACCAGATTTAGCCGACATGAACCATCAGTTAGTCGGCGTGAACCAACATTTAGCCAGCATAAGCCAGCATCTGCAGCACCTAGGTGGCCTGGAGCAGGCGTTACTGGCCCTGGTTACTGGCCCTGATCTATAAACAATCCCAATCCTAGCAATAAGTGGCCGATGCCTGATAAGTGGATGCAAGCAATAGCCATTCCAAAATATATCTGTCATATGAATGGGAAAAGTAGTTGAATGGTACTGCAATATATTAGGTAGTTGATTGCAGGGTTCTTTTTCTTCTGCGAATAAAAACTGATTGGCATTATTTATGCTGGATGGATTATTTTGAGATGCATGGATACCTTTGTGGCTATGCTTAACCCTTTCAAATACAAAAATGTTCATCGGTGAAGGCATAATTCCTACATCTAGAATTATTTTTGCTGACAAAGCCAAAGTATACCCATTGCTTTTTTTAACATGTATCTTCTTCTCCTTTCTTCTCGCAATGTTTGTTTCCTCACTCCCGACAAGATGAAGCATGCTAAACAGTTGTATATATTTTTGTTATACTCACAACGGTACAAAGAATACATACAACGTATATCTTGGTTGCCTTCGTTTGCATATATTATGAATATATCTTGCTTATCTTCCTGTGTAATAAAATATTTCTTGAAGATCTATTACTTTGCCTTTCATGTACAAGAAAGGAGATAGCAGTAACCGCGTTGCTCCCAACACCACAGTTATCTATCCACCCCCACCCCCCTTTCCAATCAAGAAAAAGGCAGGACAAATGGGTATATGGTACAAAAACATTTATTTTAAGGTTATATAACTTAAAATAAAGAAACATGATGACAGAAAAAGACCACATGGCCTATCTAGTCTGTCCTTCCATATCAACCACTACAACAGTCCCCTTTTTACTTTTAGAGATCCTCTGTGTTTGTCCCATGCTTCTTTGAATTCAGATACTGTCCTCATCTCTACCACCTCCACTGGAGACTATTCCATGGATCCACCACTCTTTCCGTAAAGAAATACTTCTTCATATCACTCCTGAATCTATTCCCTTTCACCCTCATCTGAAAATTGTTCAAGATGCCTCTCACTTCTGCTACTATTGTGGGTGTTTTCTGAGGTCCTTCTACTGGTTCTTCATCTGTGAACACAGAACAGAAATATTTGTTAAGCAATTCCGCTTTATCCTTATCAGCTTCTACATATTCCTCCCCTCCACCCTTGAGTCTGACAATACCACTTTTGCCCTTCCTCTTCTCACTAACATATCTGAAAAATGTCTTCCCCCCCCCCCCCCACACACACATTTTATTGCATTGGCTGTTTCCTCCTCTTTTTGAATCTTTGCTTTCCTGACTACTTTGCTAGCTTCTAAGTTTTTCCAAATATATATGCCTGTCTTCCTCTCTCTGTGATCTCTTGTATTTCATGAAGGCCTCCTTCTTTTTCTTCACCTTTTCAGCTACTTCTTTTGAAAACCATAGCAGTCTCCTGTTCCTTTTACCTTTATTTACCATTTTAACAAAAAGGTTGGTTGCCCTTAAAATATCCCCTTTCAGTTTTGCCCACTGTTTTTCTACATCCCCCAGCTGTTCCCATCCTGCTAATGACTCCCTGAGGTATTGGCCCATCTTGGCAAAATTAGTTTTCCTAAAATCTAAGACCCTCGCTTTTGAATGGATTTTAACAGCCCTAATCCTAATACTGAACCACATTATCTGGTGATCACTGAATGCAAAATGATCTCCCACTATAACATCAGAAACACTTTCACCATTGGTAAGCACCAAGTCCAGAATGGCCCCTTCACATATGGGTTCTGTTACCAGTTGTCTGAATAGTTCTCCCTGTAGAGAATCCAGGATCTCCTTACTTCTAGATGATACTGCAGCAGGAATGTGCCAATCAACATCTGGCATATTGAAATCCCCTATCAGTAGCACTTCCCCTTTCCAAGCAATGCTGCATATGTCTTCAATTAACTCTCCGTCTACCTCTTCCTCCTGTGAGGGAGGTCTGTATATCACACCAATGCAAATAGATTTCTCTTTCCCTCTTTCTAGTTTAATCCACAGTGCCTCCTCTCTCCCTTTTAAGCTCTGTAGTACCAAAGCTTTAATATTATTTTTTACATATAGTGCCACACCTTCTCCCCTTCTTCCTACCCTGTCCTTTCTGAATAAAGTATAGCCTGGTATAGTTACATCCCAGTCGTGTTTTTTTCTGAACCATGTCTCAGTTACTGCCACTAAATCCAAGTCAGCCTCTCCCATTAAAGTTTCAACATCTAGGATCTTATTTCCCATTCTATGGGTAAATGGGGGCAAACTTAAAATAAATGTGGGGGGTGGGCAAATGCGGGCAAAACAAAATAATATATAAAAATAAAAATACACAGCCAATACAGGAGGAAGGGGGTTACCGAGGGGGAGGGGTGGTAAGTGCTGGGCAATATACTCAACATCCTCTATGACTCCAGGATACATAGTAACATAGTAAATGACGGCAGATAAAGATCAACATGGTCCATCTAGTCTGCCCAGCAAGATGGCAAGAGTAGGTGCACCTGTCGCCAGGGGCGGCCCAAGGGGTTGCGGGGCCATGTGCGGAGACTCGGTGTGGGGCCTCATTTGCATAAGTGGCCTTATTTGCATAAATATTTGCATAATGTTACCATACACTAACTTTTAGTAAACATGTCTCTTAATGAGTGTATGGATAAAGAAAGACTAAAAGATTTCTACATTACTATAAGCCAGTGCCAACCGCCAGGCACATTAGGAACTACTACAAACGCTGCCAATTTAGAACCCATTTAAAATACAAAAAACCACTCTGATTTTAACCAATTGTAGCTAAGAAATCTATGTTATGCTAGTACCAAAAAGCCAATAATAAATCTTTTTCTAAGGGCTGGTCTCAGACTGATGACTAGCTTATCCTCCATACGGAGGGAGCAGAGTCTGATAGCATCAACGACCACCCTGTATTATTTCAAAAATGTAGAAAGTGCTTCCTAGTAGTGCTTATTCAAAATTCAAATGAAGTCCCAACATTTAGTGTTGCCATAAAATTGATGGATAAAAAATCAGCTTATCTTTTATAGAGGAATTGAACGTGGTCTGGAAAAGTGGTCGTTGATGCTATCAGACTCTGCTCCCTCCATATGGAGGATAAGCTAGTCATCAGTCTGAGACCAGCCCTTAGAAAAAGATTTATTATTGGCTTTTTGGTACTAGCATAACATAGATTTCTTAGCTACAATTGGTTAAAATCAGAGTGGTTTTTTGTATTTTAAGTGGCTTTAACACTCTGTTTCTGGACCATATCTTTTTGAATTTAGAACCCATAGCAAACCCGCCGTATCCTGTCAGCATTACCAGGACTCACAAAGCACCATACCCTACCTATCAAACGGCAACACTGCAAATATTAAACCAATGCATTTCAGAGAATACTGGGGAAAGAGAACAAGTGGCAATGTCAAATAGGAATTACATAAACAGAATACCTCAGCTCAGTAACACATGCAGAACATAGACCATCACCAAACAAGGAATCACAATGTAGAAACAGGAAGGCAATAATTAAACTGGGAACCCCAAAAGCCAAACTTGGAATGTACAACAACACTGTAGAAATAAAACTATAAATTAATTTCCTCTTGTACCAAACAAAGCGCAGACGTTAATGATGCACATTTCCCAGAGCTTTCATATTCCAGTTAATAAATTAAAAATAAAGAGATATCTTTCTACCTTTTGTGCATTTTTTTTCAGTTGCAATTGCTCCAGCCACTTTCTTCTGGTTTCTTCATGTTTTCTGCTAACTCTCCATCGTCTGCTGTCCATTTGTCCTTTCTTCTCTCTTCTAGGTTTTTTTTTTCCATTCTCTCTCTCTACATCTGCTTTAACATCTGCTTTTATTTACTATTGTACACCGCTCTGATGCCACCGGTAAAGAGCAGTATATTAAATCCGCAAATAAAGATAAAGATAACATACTAATCTTTCTCCTTTTGCTCTTTCCTCATTCCTATTTCATCCACACAAATTTTACCCCTCCATCCTCAATCCCCACTTACTCTCCCAATACCTGGCCAATTGTAGATTTTTCATCCTTCCCACACAAAATATTTTTCCCCTCTCCATTTTACTCTCCCAGCCCCATCCCATTCTAATCCTCCCCCAACATCAGCTCCCTTCTAGTTCCAGTCTCACCCAGCATCCATTCCCTTCTAGTCCCTGCATCAGCCCATTTCCAGTCCTAGCCCCCCCCCCATCAGCCCATTTCCAGTCCTAGCTCCCCCATCCATTTCCAGTCCGAGTCCCTTCATCAGCTCATTTCCAATCCTAGCCCCCCATCAGCCCCTTTCTAGTCATTTCCTAGCCCCACCATCAGCCCATGTCAAATCCTAGCTCCCCTCCACTCAGCCCAATTCCAGTCCAAGCCCCCCCATGAGCCTACTTCCAGTTCTAGCCTCTCCATGAGTCCATTTCAATTCAAGCCCCCACCACAGCCCATTTCCAATCTTAGCTCCCCCCAACAGCCCATTTCCAGTCCTATCCTAGCTGCTCCATCAGCCCATTTTCAATCCTAGCTCCCTTTCCTCACAGCCCATTTCCATTCCAAGTCCCCTCCCCATCAGCTATTTGCAGTTCAAGCCTCCCCTTCCACTCAGCCCATTTCCAGTCCTAGCAACCCCCCAACCCATTACCAGTCCTAGCCCTCATCAACCCACTTCCAGTCCTAATCCCCCATCACCCCATTTTCAGTTTAAGCCCCCCCTATAATCCATTACCAGTCCTAACCCCATTTCCAGTCAGCCCCCGATAGCCCATTGCCAGTCCTAACCCACCCCATCAGCCTACAGCCCATTACCAGTCCTAACCACATCAGCCCACCTCAAGTCCTAACCCCTCCCATCAGCCCATTTCCTGTCCTAGCCCCTCCATAGCCCATTATCAGTCCTAACCCCATCACCCCATTTCCAGACAGCCCCCATCAGCCCACAGCCCATTACCAGTCTTAACCCCCCATAGCCCATTACCAGTCCTAACCCCCCCCAACAGCCCACAGCCCATTATCAGTGCTAACCCCCCCCTAGCCCTGTACCAGTCATAACCCCCCATCACCCCATATCCACACAGCCCCCATCCGCCCACAGCCCATTACCAGTCTTAACACCCCCCCTATAGCCCATTACCAGTCCTAACCCCCCAACAGCCCACAGCCCATTACCAGTCCTAACCCCATCAGCCCACCTCAGGTCCTAACCCCTCCCCATCAGCCCATTTCCTGTCCTAGCCCCCCCATAGCCCATTATCAGTCCTAACCCCCCCATAGCCTATTACCAGTCCTAACCCCCCATCACCCCATTTCCAGACAGCCCCCATCAGCCCACAGCCCATTACCAGTCTTAACCCCCCATAGCCCATTACCAGTCCTAACCCCCCCCATAACCCATTACCAGTCCTAACCCCATCAGCCCACCTCAAGTCCTAACCCCTCCCCATCAGCCCATTTCCTGTCCTAACCCCCCCATAGCCCATTACCAGTCCTAACCCCCATCACCCCATTTCCAGACAGCCCCCATCAGCCCACAGCCCATTACCAGTCTTAACCTCCTCCATAGCCCATTACCAGTCCTAACCCCCCCCAACAGCCCACAGCCCACCTCAAGTCAAGTCCTAACCTCACCATAGCCCATTACCAGTCCTAACCCCCCATCACCCCATTTCCAGACAGCCCCCATCAGCCCACAGCCCATTACCAGTCTTAACCCCCTCCATAGCCCATTACCAGTCCTAACCCCCCCCCCCCATCGGCTCATGGAAAATTTAAAAAAAAAAAAAAAAAGCTGGCTGCTGCTGCCGCCGCCGCCGCAGCAGCAGCAGAATAGAGTGTCCCACGGGGCCCCCTCTGCCCGGCTGAGCCCCTCTGCGCTGGCTTTCAGATACGTGAAGGGAGAGTGTCTCCCTCGCGTCTCTGTTAAGCCCACAGGGGCAGATGGGAAATTTCCAATCAGCCCCTGCTTCCCATCAGCCCGTGCAGCCTTAACAGAGACGCGAGGAAGACATTCTCCCTTCACGTATCTGAAAGCCGGCGCAGAGGGGCTCAGCCGGGCAGAGGGGGCCCCGCGGGACACTCCATTCTGCTGCTGCCGTGGCGGCAGCAGCAGCAGCCAGCTTTTTTTTTTTTTTATGTAATTTTTAAAAAAGCAGAATGTTCTTTGCGCGGGGCCCCCTGAAACGCTGGGCCCTGTGCAAAAAACATTCTTGCTCAATGGACGGGCCGGCCCTGCCTGTCGCTCTGTGCAGGCCACCCCTCCCCATGTCTTTGTTTAGGGGTAAACCCACCACTCCATGTAGGACACCCCTATTTGTTGAGACATTATATGGTTCAGAAGTTAGATGTTGAGCGTATTGCCCATGCCCACTAACTATCCCCAGATGTCTCACAGCATGAGGTGGACCTCCTCCGTTTGCCCATGAGGGGGTGCCACAGCATGCTGGACCTTACTCGCAACCCCTTTCTCCTAGATTGGGGGGGCATAGTCGATCATACTTGGGCATGGTGGTGGTGGGGTAGGGTGTTTGGGCAGGATAATATGAGGAAGGGCGTGGCCTTCATCAGGGAGGGAGGAGGTTGGTTCAGGCTCGGGTGTGGGTTCAGGCTGGGGAGGAGGTGGTTCGGGCTTGGGTGTGGGTTCGGACTGGGGGAGATGGTTCAGGCCAGAGGGGGAGGTGGTTCGGGCAAGGGGCCAGGGTGGTGTGGATGGTGGGGCTGTGGGCAGTGTGGGGGACATGGGGAGCCAGGGTCATCTTCATTCTCCTCTGAGTTGGACTGTGCCAAAAGAAAAGAGAAGCACCTGTCATCCAGACAAAGCTGTGTAAACACTACAAAACTACAAAACGTAGACCAAATACAACAGCCCCCAACTTCTGCTTACTTATGATGCCTACCTGTGGAGATCTCCCACTTGCGTCACATCCACCCAAGATAGCGGGGGTGCCTCCTCAGTTCCCTCGCCTTCTTCTTCAGGTCTTGATTCTGACCGCTCGGGCAGGCAGGGGGATGCAAACCATAATTTGCCTCTAATATATTGTGATCCTCCCCCCTTGCTGATACCCATAGGCATGTAGGGTTTAAGGAGGTTAAGCTCTTTCCTGAACCAAAGTTTCGCTATTTCCTGCAGAAATGCTTGTAGGGAAATGTAGTTCCTTTAATAGTTCAATGAAGGATAGTGTGACTCAAGTGGATAAAGCAAAAGGATTTATTCCCCTCCCGGGGTGGATTTCACAAGGAATAAAGGTAACACAAATATCTTGCACTTCTGGCAGACAAAAGGACAAAATAAGATATCCAACTTAAACAGCTTCATTCAGCATTAAACATTTGCTTCCAGCAAAATTAAGCACCACAGTACTGCTTCTTACAGCTCTGTTCCTTTCTCACAGTAAGTCTGTATTTTCTTCACAGCACACCTTTAACATAGAGATATTATCTCCTCAGCCATTGAAATCGTACAGTCCATTTCTTCCATAGGAGTATTTACAAAGGATGGCTCAATTTCCATGCCCTCCTCCTCTGAGGCAGGAATTGTTTGCCACGTTCTCTCTGGAGCCACGCCCGTTCCCACGCTAGGCCTTGGGATAAGCTCTTGGGTTTGGTACAGCTCTAAATAATCATTCTCATTATAGTCCTTTGCACCGTAGCCCCAACCTTCCTGGTCAATAAACTCACAGTGATTATTGTACTTCCAGCCCTTGGGCTTACCTTTTATTCTGGTTGTGGAAGGTTTTCTCTGGGGTTTGTAAATTGTTGTAGGTTCCCAACCTGACTTGTGCAGAGTAGAATTCAACGGCCTTCCTGGCCTTTTCTCCTGTTTATAATCCAGAGAGTATTTCAACTGACCAGGTCTGCTCCTGCTGTATCTCTCGCTCAGAGCCTCTGACCTTTCCTCAGCTAGAGACTCAGTCCACCTCCATACTGGAAGCTGGCTTTTCTTCCTCCAAGGGGACTCTGCTTGTCTCTCCTCTCTCTCTCTGACTCTGTCCTCGTCTTCGTCTCTCTCTTCTCTATCTACTGGGACCTCTTTATGAGTCAGCTTTCTCGGGTAGGGCCTGACTCCGCCCCCTAGCAGGTGTTCTGAATTACTTTGTAACTCTCTGTTAAATTGGTAGCAGGGGCATGTTTCTTTCTCTCGGGCTTGGTTTCCCTGACAACCAGTAGCCATGTGCTTTTGTTTATATTGCAGCCCTGCACTTTTTACCTGGTTTTTGGGAGTTTCTACAGGGCTAGAAGGACTCACTATGTCACAGATCCCCCCACTTAAAATATTACGGGCTGCCGGAATCTGTGACGGACAGCACATAATCCGTCCTACTGGGCTCTTGTGGTGTTCTGTACTGGCCAACTCTACGGTAACCGCCCTTTCTTTACAGGGTTTTAAAACATTTATATGGTAGGTTTGGCGCCGACCCTTACTGTTTTCTACGAGGTATGATACAGGCCCGACCCTCTTCACTACTGTGCAGGGTCCCTTCCATCTTGCGTCGAATTTGGGTCCTACCTCGGCTACCATAATGACTACTCTATCTCCCTCTGCCAATTGGCGAGGCTTTGTCCCCCTATTATAGTATTTCTTTTGCTTCCTCTGGCTAACCTGTAAATTCTCCAGGGAAATTTGAGACGTTCTTTCCAAACGACTCCTAAGGTTTCTCAGGAACTGGGGTACCTCTATCTCTTCCCTGTCGGGCTCTACCCATTGCTCTCGCAGTATGTCGAGAACTCCTCTGGGGGCCCTACCGAATAGCAGTTCGTAGGGGGACGCCCCTAGAGACGCCTGCACGCGTTCTCTACAGGCATACATTACAAAAGGTAAGAGCGTATCCCATTCGGATGTCTGCCCGTCTAAACCCCGCCTAAGCATTCGCTTAATGATTTGATTCATTCTCTCTACCATGCCATTGGCCTGGGGGTGGTATGCCGCCGTACGTACATTGTGGATGCCGAAGGCATCCCACACGGTGGCTAGGTACCTCGACATAAAATTGCTTCCTTGGTCAGTTATCATCTCCTGTGGGAAGCCAACCTCACAGAACAGTTTAATGAGTTCCAGGGCTATTGTTCTGGCCCATGTGCTCCTGAGAGGAATGGCCCATGGGAAGCGTGTTGCCTGATCCATGATCACCAACACATACTGAAAGCCCCGGGGAGTCCTATCGAGTGGCCCTATAATATCCATTGCCATTCTACGTATTGGTGTGGATATGGCCGGTGTGGGTATCATTGGCACTCCTTTAGGTTTGGACGCACTAACCCGTTGGCAAGTGGGGCAGGCTTCGCAATAGCGGGAAGTTTCCCTGAAGACCCCCGGCCAGTAAAATCGGGCCAGGACCTGGTCCAATGTCCCCTGAATTCCCTTGTGGGCTCCCACTGGGTGGTCATGGGCCAGTCACATTACGATGGCCTTGAACGTAGTTGGTACTACCAGTTGCCTCCTTACCTCCCCTGTAAGTGGGTTGTTGCTCTCCCTATATAAAACACCATTATCCAAGAGGAATCGGGGCAGTGTATCTCTTTTTTCCTGAGCATAGGCAAAGGCCCGTTTTAAAGCGGGATCCGCTTTCTGTTCCCCCGGGAAGGAAGGGAATTTCCTCACTAATTCCGCGGGTACCCAAGGTAGCCCCTCCCCAGCTTCCAACCCTGCCCTTCCATGGGTTCTGCGGT
Source organism: Ichthyophis bannanicus (assembly GCA_033557465.1). Lineage (NCBI taxonomy): Eukaryota > Metazoa > Chordata > Amphibia > Gymnophiona > Ichthyophiidae > Ichthyophis > Ichthyophis bannanicus. Next base: position 666,227,816 of record CM066032.1, read on the forward strand.
GCCTTTCCTGTTTCCTTGTTGCTTTTCCTTTCCTCACCCTCTGAGATGGGGCGCCAAAAAGGTCCGTCTGTGCGGGCAATGGGTCTGTCATTTCCTCTCCTTTCTCCCTTTCGGGCTCATGGGAATTCTCCCTATCCCGGGATGGACCCGCTACTTCTTCATCAGGGTCCTTATCATCCTGAGGGGTTCTTACCTGGGATCGGGTGGAGACATACCCTGTCCTTTCTCCTACACCCCTTCCCATTCCCTGAGAAAATAGGGGCCAATCATTACCTAGAATGACATCATATAATAGCTGGGGAACGACTGCCACCTTCACTTTCTTTTGTGATGCCAACCCTTCTATGGTAAGGTTATAGACAGGATAATAGGAGGCAGACCCGTGCACACACTGCACTCTTACTTGTCCTACTGCTTGACCTGGTGCTGACTGGGCTTGTATGGCCTCCCAGAGCCGTTGGGAGACCATGCTCTGGTCAGCACCAGAGTCAAGCAGTGCTTGGGCCTCTACACCCTCCACTCGTACTGGGAGCAAAAACCCTGACCGGACTTTCTTTCCTATACCGGCCATTAATGCTTTCCGTAAACTACAGTCCCTTTGAAAATGCTCTATGCTCCCGCATTTAAAACATTTTCCTCTCATATTGGAAAAACACACATTCTCATAAGGCAGTTTACTTTGTACATTTCTATCCTTATTACCAGCCTTTGCTGCACCCGGAACGCTTGATTTTGGGGCTTTGGCAAACTCAGCCTCAAAATATCGCTCCGTCATGCTAGCCGCCTCTTCTGAGGTTTTACAATCTTGTAACATGAGGAAGGTTTTTATTTCTGCTGGCACAGCTTCTAAATACTGTTCTAGTATCAGCTCATCCATTAGGGATTCAACAGTTCTCTGCTCTGGCTTTACCCACTTCCAGGCTAGGCCTTTCATTCTATAGTATAGGGCTTTAGGGGTTTCTCCGGGCCCCAATTTGGCCTCCCTAAATTGGCGCCTATAGAATGAAGGGGTCAGCCCGAGCCTATCCCTCACAACATTTTTAATAGCATCATAGTCAGTTGTTAAGGTAGCAGGCATTGACTTATAGGCTGACAAGGCTTGGCCGGATAGAGACATGGCAAACCATATGGCCCACTGCTCCTTAGGCAGCTTTATGGCCTCTGCAAGACGTTCGAAGGCGTCCACATAGTCGTCAACATTATCTGTAGGGGACAGCTGTCCTAGCATAAAGATATCTCTACCAGGTAGTCCTACCCCACGGGTATACTCAGGTAAGTCTCTTGCTGGCTCTTGCTGCTGCTTTACTAACAGTTCCATGAGCTCCCTTATTGGCTTCTGCTGTTCCTGAATGGCAGCCATGGCTTGGTCCTTGACTCGACGAGTCATCTCCAATTGTTTGTCCCACTGCAGAGACATCCATCTTAGCATTTCCTGTGGCTCCATTTTAGCTCTTCAGGTACCTGGGAAAAACACACAAAAACAAGACCCAAGTGTGGCCCAAAAACAAAAAAAAAATTTTCTTCCTTTTTTTTTTTCCACCCTGTGCACTACTACCGTGCACTACCTTTTCTCTGGTTATCCCTCCGCACTTATGCCCAGCTACAATTACCTGAGCTCAGTGCAGAGTCAGGCACTGAGAAAAGTAGCTCCTTTTCTGACCGGTAGTCAGTCGAGCGCTGGAACCTCCTGTTCCTGGATATCAGCCACTCGCTGCTGCTGGGCTCTTGTCCCTCCAGGTGTCCTTCATTCCAGGTAAAATCCGTACTACTACGCCATTGTGATCCTCCCCCCTTGCTGATACCCGTAGGCATGTAGGGTTTAAGGAGGTTAAGTTCCTTCCTGAACCAAAGTTTCGCTATTTCCTGCAGAAATGCTTGTAGGGAAATGTAGTTCCTTTAATAGTTCAATGAAGGGTAGTGTGACTCAAGTGGATAAAGCAAAAGGATTTATCCCCCTCCCGGGGTGGATTTCACAAGGAATAAAGGTAACACAAATATCTTGCACTTCTGGCAGACAAAAGGACAAAATAAGATATCCAACTTAAACAGCTTCATTCAGCATTAAACATTTGCTTCCAGCAAAATTAAGCACCACAGTACTGCTTCTTACAGCTCTGTTCCTTTCTCACAGTAAGTCTGTATTTTCTTCACAGCACACCTTTAACATAGAGATATTATCTCCTCAGCCATTGAAATCGTACAGTCCATTTCTTCCATAGGAGTATTTACAAAGGATGGCTCAATTTCCATGCCCTCCTCCTCTGAGGCAGGAATTGTTTGCCACGTTCTCTCTGGAGCCACGCCCGTTCCCACGCTAGGCCTTGGGATAAGCTCTTGGGTTTGGTACAGCTCTAAATAATCATTCTCATTATAGTCCTTTGCACCGTAGCCCCAACCTTCCTGGTCAATAAACTCACAGTGATTATTGTACTTCCAGCCCTTGGGCTTACCTTTTATTCTGGTTGTGGAAGGTTTTCTCTGGGGTTTGTAAATTGTTGTAGGTTCCCAACCTGACTTGTGCAGAGTAGAATTCAACGGCCTTCCTGGCCTTTTCTCCTGTTTATAATCCAGAGAGTATTTCAACTGACCAGGTCTGCTCCTGCTGTATCTCTCGCTCAGAGCCTCTGACCTTTCCTCAGCTAGAGACTCAGTCCACCTCCATACTGGAAGCTGGCTTTTCTTCCTCCAAGGGGACTCTGCTTGTCTCTCCTCTCTCTCTCTCTGACTCTGTCCTCGTCTTCGTCTCTCTCTTCTCTCCCTTCTCTACCTACTGGGACCTCTTTATGAGTCAGCTTTCTCGGGTAGGGCCTGACTCCGCCCCCTAGCAGGTGTTCTGAATTACTTTGTAACTCTCTGTTAAATTGGTAGCAGGGGCATGTTTCTTTCTCTGGGGCTTGGTTTCCCTGACAACCAGTAGCCATGTGCTTTTGTTTATATTGCAGCCCTGCACTTTTTACCTGGTTTTTGGGAGTTTCTACAGGGCTAGAAGGACTCACTATGTCACAGTATATATATATCTATATTGTTGTTAAGTGCCGTCGAGTCGGAGTCGACTCATGCCGACCCTCTGGATAGCTATCCTAAATTGTGTTCAGTCGTCAGTCAGGCGGCTCATTGTTGTCAGACTGATACCCGTAGCTGCTGTTATTGTATCAATCCATCTCATTGCTGGCCTTTCTCTTTTGCGTTGACCTTCTATCTTGCCAAGCATGATGTCTTTCTCTAATGATCTCTCTCTTCGCATGATGTGTCCAAAGTATGAAAGTCGAAGTCTTGTCATCTGAGCTTCTAAAGAAAGCTTAGGTTTGATCTCCTCTAGTACCGACTGGTTTGTTCTTCGGGCAGTCCATGGTATACACAGTATTCGCCGCCAGCACCATAATTCAAAGGCATCAATTTTCTTCCTGTCTGTCTTTTTCACTGTCCAGCTTTCACATCCATATGATGTTATTGAAAATACCATGGCTTGAACAAGTCGAATCTTTGTATGGAGAGAGACATCTCTGCTCTTGAGAATCTTATCTAGGTCTTTCATAGCCATTCTGCCAAGAGCAATGTGTCATTTGATTTCTTGACTGCTTGTTGCTTCTTTATTGATAGTTGATCCAAGTAGGTTAAAGTTGTTCACAATTTCAATTTCTTCTCCTTCAACGATGAACCTGTTGATTATGCCAGTTGTCATGATCTTTGTCTTCTTTACATTAAGGTGCAGGCCCATTTTGAGACTATGTTCTTTGATTGTGAGAAGCAAATGTTTCAGATCATCTTCACTTTCAGCCAGTAATGTGGTATCATCAGCATAGTGAAGGTTGTTGATGAGTCTTCCACCAATCTTCACATCTCTGTTGTCTTCATACAATCCTGCTTCTCTGATGATTTGTTCTGCATATAAATTAAACAGATAGGGGGAAAGTATGCAGCCTTGTCTTACACCTTTGCTTATTTTAAACTATTCTGTTTCTCCTTGTTCCGTTCGAAATGTTGCTTCTTGATCAATGTACAGATTGCGCAAGAGAACGATCAGGTGTTCTGGTACACCCATGCTTCTTAATGTGGCCCAGAGTTTCTCATGGTTTACACAGTCAAAAGCCTGCTATATTCTCTGTTTCGGTACAGGGAGTCCCAGAAGTGGTGACCCTGAAGAATATCTGGGCTGCGATTATGCAACTTCGAGAAGAACTGGTTCCGAAGATTACTAGCTTGGTGACTCAGGTTTCTAGTAACTCTGATAATATTCGGGAGAACGTTGAGAATATTTCTTTGCTTCGGACTGAGATTTCAGATGTTCGTGCAAATAATGTGACTTTGGAGAGGGACATGGAGTGCCTTAGGAAGAATGTTGCTCCAATGCGGTTTAAGTTGGAGATGATGGAGAATGCGATTCGCGCTACGAATATTTGTATGATTAATTTTCCTAAAGTAGAGTTAGTTTCTCCCAGGGAAATGCTTCGTTCTTATTTAGCAGAGAATTTAGGTATCCCTCCTGAGTCCCATCCCCCCATTGTTAAAGTGTATTATCTTCTTACTGGGAAAAGAATAGTGGGAGGTGGGGTGGTTCCAGGGGTGGTTAGTGCGGATGTCCTGAATGTAACTGAAATGCTGGAATCTTCTCAGGAGCAACATGTAGTTCCATCTACTCTGTTGGTCACGTTAGCTTTGTTGTCTGATAAAGAATGGCTTATGAGGATGTTTTTTAAAAAACGGCATATGTTGTTTAAAGGTTTAAAGGTTTCTATGTTTCCAGATTTATCTAGGGAGACTCAGAAGAGGCGGCGGGATTTTCTTTTATTAAGACCTGGGGTTCAGCAGTTGGGTGGGCTTTTTTTTTTTATATTTCCCTGCAAGTGTCTGATTAAATATCAGTCTCATTCCTATATTTTTTATGAGCCCACCCAACTGCTGAACCCCAGGTCTTAATAATGCCCGACTGCTGAACCCCAGGTCTTCATTAATGCCCGACATTTTGAGGCCGGAACGGATTCTCCTTCTGTTTAGGATAAGCATGATTAGGATCTGACTGTATAAGTACACTCTTTTTTCCTTCGTATTTTGATGGATGTTTATTTCTTTCTAGGTATCCCCCTATATGGTGGGCTAGGATGAGTGGGGAATGTTTATATTATGTTACCTGTATTAATTTGAGGGACTTAATTGACTCTTGAAGTATTTTCTTTTTCCTGCTCTAGTTTCTGTTTCGAGATGTATTTCTTGATAACTTTTGTATAATGTTATAAATATAAAATAAAATAAAAAAGCCTTGCTATAGTCGATAAAGCACAAATAGATATCCTTTTGGTATTCTTTAGTCTTTTCAAGGATCCATCTCACATCCGCAATGATGTCTCTCGTTCCTCGCCCTTTCCTGAACCCTGCTTGCACTTCAGGTAGTTCTTGTTCCAGGTATGGTTGTAGTCTCTTTTGAATAATCTTCAGTAGAATCTTGCTGGCATGTGGGATCAGAGCGATTGTTCGATAATTTCCACAGTCAGTTGGATCACCTTTCTTTAGTATTGGTACAAACACAGATCTTTTCTAGTCAGTTGGCCATGATGTTGTCTTCCATATTTCTTGGCAGAGCCTTGTAAGTATGGTAACAGCTGCATCAGATTGCTGCAATACTTCTATAGGAATGCTATCAATGCCTGGTGCTTTGTTTTTGATAAGGCTTTCAATGCTGCTTCAACTTCTTCTTTCATCACCAATGGTTCCCGATCATAAGTACAGGTTGAAACGGCTGTTGGTCCACTTGATCTTTATCATATAAATACTCTGTATATTCCTTCCAGTATACACATATACTGTACACACACACATACATGCGTGTCCCTAAATACTGGTCCATATGCACCCCCCCTCCCCCCAAAAATAATAATAAGTACTCACATCTCTATTGTAGAGGGCCTCCCCATTGTAGGCCTGGCAGAGCCTCCACCAGGCCCTCCTCATCATAACATAATTGTGTCAATGATTTCGCTGTGGAAAAAAGTTGCTTTTCATTGGCTATGATGAGGGCAGCCAGCAGCTCTATATTTTTCCGAATGAAGTTTGGTTTTCGTCCAGGATGGGGAGCTGCTGCTGCCCTCTCTGATCCTATTTCTGCATCTGCCCTGTGCGATGCAGGTGAATCGGCCATTGTAGGGTTCTACGTTCTGAAACACCATGCACACAGTGATGCAGGCATGCAGTGACAAATGCCCTAGAGCAGGCCGTGCTTCTGCCTCGAATGCGGAACTTCCGTGCATCTCCCCCCATGTGGAACTACTGTGAGTCTTCCTTGAGCATTTACAATTCAGCAAGGATAAAAAAAAAGTAAATTCTAATCTTCTACATAGCTATGATAGCAAAACAGTGGTATGAGGAGTAGTAAGAGAAAGCGTGGGCTGGAAGCTGATAGGATAATATTGGCAGTCCTTTACACTGGTTTTGTTGTGTCTATAATCTGGGTGATTTCTGAGGTTTAGGCAAGGTCTGTTAGTTTTAATTGATTCTGCTGGTAGCAGACTGGTAAGCATACCTGATATTTTATCTTATTTGTTTGAAACAAGGTGAGGAATGATGAATGTTCAGTGATGTGTTTTATTCCATAATCAGGTTATCATGGGTTGGTTATAAAGGTGTTTTCTGCAATTTTTTTCTGTCTCACAGGAAAGGAGACTGAGGTCAGTAACAGCATCTATCACACACACACACACACACACACACAAAAATACCAATCAAAAATATTCTCACCCCAAAAACATTTATTAAGAAAGAAGCAAGCAAGAGAGGTCACGTGATGCGGGCAGGGTAGTGGTCGCATTCTGGGTGCGCTCTGTTCCCCTTAGCCCAAACCGGCGAAATTGGACCGTCCTAAACCTGTGAAATCCAGGTGCCCTCCGGATTTCAGTGTGTCTGAGGGCCGGCAGAGTTTAAAAGACCTGCAGTGAACGGCGATCAGCATGGCGACGGCTGTAAAAGCAGCTCAGAGAGACAAGGAGCGCATGGTGAGCACAAGTAAGATGGTGAAAACGGTGGGGGCGCCAAACTCGCCAAAATCCTCCGCATTCCTTGACGAAGTATCGGCGGCGGTAGCAGCAGCTCTATCCTCCCAGTTTGCGGCTCTGCATGAAAAAATGGATGGGCTGCAGACATCTGTAGATACCTTGGGCAGCCGGCTTCGGGAGGTCGAGGACCGTCTCGGCCAAGCAGAAGATGGCGTCGAGGCACTGACTCAAGAGGTGGCAGGCCTGAAATCTCAAGTCGATTTGCAAGCAGCCAAAATAGACGACTTGGAAAACCGTTCACGCAGGAATAACCTGCGAATAATGGGGATTCCTGAAACCGTGGCTGATAAAGACCTCCGAGGATATTTGGAGGCCCTGATAAATCAACTGCTGGAGGATACGGAGACGGGGGAGCAGATGTGCATTGAGAGGGTCCACCGTGTGGGGAACCCCCAGGCCCGGGACCGCGGATCGTGCTTGCTAAGTTCTTGCGGTTCCCCCTGAAGGAAAAGATTCTGCGGGCGGCGAGGCAGAAGGGTGATTTTCTGTATAACAATGTGAAAATCCGTATAGCGCAGGATTACTCTGTTGCGCTGAGCTGGCAGCGAAGAGACTACGCGCCTTTGTGTGAAAAGCTTATTGGTGCAAAGATTCGTTTCTCAGTACAGTACCCCGCCAGATTGCATGTACTACACAATGGTGCGCACCGAGTATTTGAGTCTGCTACTGCCGCCGGGGCCTACGTGGACCAGGTCGTGAGCCAGGCGATGGCGGCGTCGACGTCCTCCTAAGGAGCACGGGACAGTGCTAATGCATGCTTCGAGATGGACTTAAGTCTTCTGCGGACCTTAAACTCTGACTGCCCCATATCGCTGACTGTGGAAGGCCGGCACACCGAGTCGGCCAGGGGGGGCAGCAGGAATTGAGGGTTGGGGGGGAGGTGGGGTCCCCTGATTCCTTGATAGATAAGCTTGGTGGAGCTTGGCCACGCCGCTCTTCTAGAGAGGTTATAGTTGGGGGGCCTGTTTGTCCACAACGGTGGAAGGCACGGCTGCTCCCGCCGCTGGCGGATGTTTGCTGTTGTGCATGAAGGGGCAGCCATCGAGGCCCGACCCTCGGTGGCTTCCCCTTTGTTTTAATTGTTTTAATTGACCGGTTGGGGGTAGTGCATGTGGGGTTGGTGGTTTTGGTTTGCTTGTGGGGCTGTATGGGGTCGTGTTGAGTGTGGGTTTTATCTTAAGGGCTGTGGTTAGATGTGGGTTGCTACCCTCTGTGGGGAGGGGGGAGGGGGGACTGGTCTAGGCTATGCAGTTCATGGGCAGAAGGGGGGAGCAGGTAGTGCTCAGTGGGACCTCAGCTGGCTCTCTCGGGAGGAAGGGAGGGGAGGGCGACCTAAGGTTAGTGGATAAGAGGTGTTCGGGGGCTGGGAGGTAGTAGGGTATGGTAGAGGGGAGGATAGGGGAGGGTGGGGAAGGGCAGGGGAAGGGAGGGAATCGGGGATTAGAGGTCGATGATAGGGAGTGGGTTGCCATCTTCAGCTTGTACAGCAATCTAACTCGGGGTATCAGGAGGAACAAGGGGGGAAGACTCCAGGCTGGGGGGGTTTCCTTCGGAAATAGCAGAGTTAGCAGGCATAATGGTCAAGAACTACCCTTAGTGTGGTGAAGATCATATCTTGGAATGTTTGTGGCCTAGGTAGTCCCATCAAGAGATATAAAATACTCAAAGCGCTGGCCAGACAGCAGTGTGATATTGCACTATTGCAGGAAACTCTGATCAAACAGCGGAGGAGCACGCTAAGCTTGCTCGAGACTGGGTGGGTCAGGTCTGGGGTGCTCCAGCAATAGAAAAGAAGGGGGGAGTTGCCATTTTGGTGCATAAGAAGGTGCGATTTACGCTATTACGGCAGGTGATGGACCCTCAAGGGCGATTTTTGTTTCTACATGGCATACTAGAAGATCGGGAGGTCATTTTGGGTGATTTATATGGTCCTAATACACCGGATCAGGAATTCTTTAACCGGTTAGCGGCGAAGGTGGAGCAGCTACCGGAAGTGCCTTTGGTTCTGGGTGGCGATTTTAATGGGGTTTTTGAGGTAGGTCTTGATACCTCAACGGACTTGGGAACCCGAGAAAGACAGAGCCTATCCCGGACGTTGCAAAGGTTCCGGGCTAGATTGGGCCTGATAGATCCTTGACGACTCTTACACCCCTCAGAAAAGGACTTCACCCATGTATCGCGGGCTCATGGTACCAGTGCCCGCCTTGATTACCTGTTGATTTCGGCGAATCAGTTTGCGTGCATTGAGGATGCACAGATTGGCCCGTTAGAGATCTCAGACCATGCTATGGTTTGGATAGACTGGTGTGGAGGTGGTGGACCAGGATTGACCCGCTTATGGCGGTTCCCTATAGAACTGTATAAAGATGCCCACTTTCGGCAATTCTTAGGTCAACGCTGGCGGGAACTTGAGGTGAATCATCAAGGTCATAAAGATGACCCGGAATTGATGTGGGAGATGGCCAAAGTGGTCCTACGGGGGGACATAATTGGCTATGTGGCGCGGAAGCGAAGACTATTGGCTGAGCAGATAGTTTGGCTCGAGCAGCAGGTGGCTCGGGCGCGGCGTCTCAATGGGCGAGCCCCTACGACCCAAAATAGAAGGAGATTGTGGGAACTTCAAGTCGCGTTAAATGAATTGCTCCATCAAAGAGCTAAGAAATCTATACTGTACTATAAACATAAACTAAATTGTTTTGGAAATAAACCAGGTACACTGTTGGGGAGGTGTCTGAAGGGTCAGAGGGGCTCGCGGTTGGTAGCTGCTGTTTGAGATGACCAAGGGAAGCTGCAAAGCAATAGGACAGCGATTAGTGCCGTTTTCAAAGGTTTCTTTCAAAAACTCTATACCGCGGAGGAGATTGCCCCCACTTGTATGGAAAATTATTTACGAAAAATAGACTTGCCGCAGGTGACGGAGGAACAGTGTGCTACTTTAGGGCAACCCATAACTTTGCAGGAGGTACAGCAGGTGATATCAGCCGCGAACTGCTATAAAGCCCCGGGCCCCGATGGATATGGGGTCGAATTTTATAAGATACTGTCCGCTGGGGTGGGCCCCCTTCTAGTGGAGACTTATCAGCAAAGGACGGAGAGGGGGGGTATGCGGTGGGGGGATAATCAGGCGTATATCACTTTGATTCCTAAACCAGGTAAAGATCCGTTACAGGCATCTTCCTACCGACCGATTTCATGATTGAATTTTGATATGAAGTTGTTGGCAAAAATTTTGGCGGATAGGTTGGCGGTCATTTTAGGCGACCTGGTACATAAGTCGCAGGTTGGGTTCATTCAGGGGCGATATGCAGTGCGTAATCTACATAAAATCTTAACGCCCTTAGAGTGGGTGCATCTGCGTCAACTACCTTCTCTCCTGGTGAGTTTTGACGCTGAAAAAGCGTTTGATAGAGTTAGTTGGCAGTATCTTCAATATTTGTTACCTCGTTATGGCTTGGGCCTCCTTCTGTGAGATGGTAAAAAGTCTCTATGTACAGCCGACGGCCCGAGTGCTCTGTAATGGGGTCTTATCGGACTCGTTTTCTCTACATCGTGGAACCCGACAGGGGTGCCCGCTGTCTCCATTATTATTTGTTTTGGCCTTGGACCCCTTAATTCGTAGCATAGAAACAGATAGGGAGATAAGGGGGGTGATGGTGGGGCGTCACGAGTTTAAGATATCGGCCTTCGCGGACGACATGCTGGTACATTTGCTTATGCCCCAGGAGTCTCTTGAGAGATTAATGAGGGAGTTCGCGACATTTGGCAGCTTCGCGGGCCTTCGTATAAATGAAGATAAATCGGAGGCTATAGATGTGTCGGGTCAGATGCGAGGAAGTTGGCCCAGGGAATTCCCTTTGAAATGGGCGGATCAGAAATTTGTGTATTTAGGTATCGTTTTGACGAGGTTGCCTCAAGACCTATACTGTACTAACTTTGAGAGAATTTTGACGGGAATGAGAAATTAGATGCGAGCTTGGAATCCCTTGCCATTTTCTTTGTTGGGGAGAGTGGCGGCAGTTAAGATGGTGATACTACCACGCATCCTGTACTGGCTACAGACCTTGCCAGTTTGGTTATGGCGTCGCGATCTTCATCGATTGGAAACTGAGATCCAGAGATTTCTGTGGAGGGGAGCTAGGGTGCGTATCTCGATGACTCGTATGATTGGACCCTGGCGTGGTGGAGGTATTGGTCTGCTGGATTTGTGGTTGTACGCCTTGGCAAGCCAGGCGCGTCATGTGGGTGATTGGCTGGGTGAGACTGACATATATACGCCTCGACACCTGGAGATGGTGGCGGTGGCCCCTATTTCCCTGCTGGGTGTTCTACACGCGGAGAGCACCCAGCTGCCTAACAGAATTAAACGCAGTACGATGATGACTTCTGCGCGACGCACTTGGCAACAGTTGAATTGTTATTGGAATCGAAACTGGAGGATTTCGAGCTGGCTGCCCATAGGGGGTAATGCAAACTTTTTGCCAGGCTCTGGGTCCCGTGGGTTCCGATCTTGGAGGGAAAAGGGTGTACGAACTTTAGGCCATGTCGTAAGATCGTCAGGTGCGTGTAAATCGTTCCCGGAACTATGTGCAGAGTATGAGTTGCAGCCTCACCAGTATTTTGCATATTTACAACTATCTTCTTATGTGGCTTCATTGTCCAGGGAAGAACTCGAGGCAGATCGATCGGCGCAGATTATTGAATTTTTTGGCCTCGGGGGGGGATTCTCCCCCTTCGATAGCCGGATTAAAGGCCCAGCTCGATTGCTTCCGGGTATTGCCGGATTACGGTGGAGTTGAGCGGACATGGGCAAGGGAATTGGGACTGGAGATTCCCGTTGGGACAATTAAGAAGGCCTTGGGGTGAATTGCTGGAGGGAAATCCAGTATAAAGCGTTAACCCGTGTACATTTCTCGCCCTGGCGGGCCTTGCGGAGCCATATTACTCAAGACGGGTCTTGCCCTAGATGCTCAGAGCCATTGGCGGACCTAGCCCACATGTGGTGGACATGTAAGCGTATTCGCCCTTATTGGGCACGTATCAGTAATTGCATCGTTGAGCTGCTACAGCAGCATTTCCCTTGGACGGGTTCCTTGGTAGTGTTGGATCAGCTGAACCAGTCCTGTCCCAGCGGGAGGGGGCGCGGTTACTGGTGCGTAAGGCGTGTTTGGTGGGGAAAGGCCCAATCCTACACTGGTGGCGCGAGCAGCTCCCACCGACTTTCCTGGAATGGCGCAATAGTTTTCACCAATTGATGTTGGCAGAGCGCTGGAGAGCTAGGAGTCATGTCAAACGTTGGGCCACATTTATGTTAATTTGGGAACCTTATATTCAGAATCTGGGACCCTATTGTTGAAATGAAATAGTTAATGTGGGTCCCTAGAGTGTTAGGGAATAGTCGAGGGCGCTTATAGGGGTGGTGTTGGTGAATATTCCTCTGGCAGATAAACCTTTCTGGTTATGCTGAGGATGGAGATTGCGACACGGTGGGGAGGGTGGGGGGGGAGGGTTCCTTTTACTGTGTACAGTGGGGTAAAAAAAAAAAAATTAAAAACTTGGTTAATGCATAAGGCAATGTTTGTTTGATGTTTATGATGTTTGCATATGCGATGTACCCTACGGCGGGCATAAGAGCAAACCCGGCCGGGGGCCTATTGCCTGATATTGTATTGGTTGTAATTTGGTGTTGATCCATAAATAAAGTCTAAAAAAAATAAGAAAGAAGCAAGCAAATCATATTAAGAAATGTGAATATGTAATGCGGTCATCTTGAAAAGTTGTCCTCTATAAGTTTTCTTCGTATCTGATTACCCCTTGACACATCACGTCGAGCAGAAGCAGGGATGTAAGGTTCTAGTGCAAGTCTGCAGCTATTTCACATGGTATTCCATGTTCCAGGGCTATGTTGTGCAGCATGCAGCACACTGCAACAATATCCCCAGCCTTGTCAGGTGTGTATTGCAATGCCCCCCCCCCCCAGCATGGTCCAGACAACAGAAACGACTCTTCAGGACCCCAAAGATGTGCTCTATCATATCCCAGATTGCAATGTGTGCCTAATTGTAGCGCATCTCCGCAGGCGTGCTTGGTGAAAGCAGAGGAGTCATCAACCAGGCCTTACACTTGTATCCGGCATCGCCTATAGCAGTGATGGCTAACCTTTTTGAGCCCGAGTGCCCAAACTGCCGCACAAAACCAAAGAATTTCCTCAAAGTGCCAGCACGTCATTTGCATAAGTGGTCTTATTTGCATAAATATTTGCATAATGTTACCATACACTAACTTTTAGTAAACATGTCTCTTAATGAGTGTATGGATAATAAATACTAAAAGATTTCTACATTACTATAATCCAGTGCCAACCGCCAGGCACATTAGGAACTACTACAAACGCTGCCCATTTAGAACCCATAGCAAACCCGCCGTATCCTGACAGCATTACCAGGACTCACAAAGCACCATACCCTACCTATCAAAAGGCAACACTGCAAATATTAAACCAATACATTTCAGAGAATACTGGGGAAAGAGAACAAGTGGCAACGTCAAATAGGAATTTCCTCTTGTACCAAACAAAGCGCAGATGTTAATGATGCACATTTCCCAGAGCTGACATATTCCAGTTAATAAATTCAAAATAAAGAGATATCTTTCTACCTTTTGTGCATTTTTTTTTCAGTTGCAATTGGTCCAGCCACCTTCTTCTGGTTTCTTCATGTTTTCTGCTAACTCTCCATCGTCTGCTGTCCATTTGTCCTTTCTTCTCTCTTCTAGTTTTTTTTCCATTCTCTCTCTCTCTCTACATCTGCTTTAACATACTAATCTTTCTCCTTTTGCTCTTTCCTCATTCCTATTTCATCCACACAAATTTTACCCCTACATCCTCAATCCCCAATTACTCTCCCAATACCTGGCCAATTGTAGATTTTTCATCCCTCCTACACAAAATATTTTTCCCCTCTCCATTTTACTCTCCCAGCCCCATCCCATTCTAATCCTCCCCCAACATCAGCTCCCTTCTAGTTCCAGTCTCACCCAGCATCCATTCCCTTCTAGTCCCTGCATCAGCACATTTCCAGTCCAAGTCCCTTCATCAGCTCATTTTCAATCCTAGCCCCCCCATCAGCCCATTTCTACTCATTTCCTAGCCCCACCATCAGCCTACTTCCAGCGGTATAGAGCTCCCCTCCACTCAGCCCAATTCCAGTCCAAGCCCCCCCATGAGCCTACTTCCAGTTCTAGCCCCTCCATGAGTCCATTTCAATTCAAGCCCCCACCACAGCCCATTTCCAATCTTAGCTTCCCCCAACAGCCCATTTCCAGTCCTATCCTAGCTTTTCCATCAGCCCATTTTCAGTCCTAGCTCCCTTCCCTCACAGCCCATTTCCATTCCAAGCCCCCTCCCCATCAGCTATTTGCAGTTCAAGCCTCCCCTTCCACTCAGCCCATTTCCAGTCCTAGCAACACCCCAACCCATTACCAGTCCTAGCCCCCGTCAATCAACTTCCAGTCCTGACCCCCATCACCCCATTTTCAGTTTAAGCCCCCCCATAACCCTTTACCAGTCCTAACCCCCATCAGCCTATTTCCAGTCAGCCCCCCATAGTCCATTGCCAGCCCTAAACCCCCCCATCAGCCCACAGCCCATTACCAGTCCTAACCACATCAGCCCACCTCAAGTCCTAACCCCTCCCCATCAGCCCATTTCCTGTCCTAGCCCCCCCATAACCCATTATCAGTCCTACACCCCCATCAGCCCACTACCAGTCTTAACCCCCCCATAGCCCATTACCCGTCCTAACACCCCCATCATCCCACTACCAGTCTTAACCCCCCCATAGCCCATTACCAGTCCTAACCCCCCCATCACCCCATTTCCAGACAGCCCTCATCAGCTCATAGCCCATTGCCAGCCCTCATCAGCCCACAGCCCATTGCTAGTCTTAACTCCCCCCATAGCCCACTGCGTCTTAACCCCCCTCCCCAGCCCACTGCCAGTCTTAACCCCCCCTCCCTAGCCCATTGCCAGTCTCAACCCCCCTCCCTCCCTCCCTCCCTCCCTAGCCCATTGCCAGTCTCAACCCCCCTCCCTCCCTAGCCCATTGCCAGTCTCAACCCCCCTCCCCCCCTCCCTAGCCCATTGCCAGTCTTAACCTCCCTCACTCCCTAGCCCATTGCCAGTCTTAACCTCCCTCCCTCCCTCCCTAGCCCATTGCCAGTCTAAACCCCCTCCCTCCCTCCCTAGCCCATTGCCAGTCTCAACCCCCTCCCTCCCTAGCCTATTGCCAGTCTCAACCCCCTCCCTCCCTCCCTCCCTAGCCCATTGCCAGTCTCAACCCCCCTCCCTCCCTAGCCCATTGCCAGTCTTAACCTCCCTCCCTCCCTAGCCCATTGCCAGTCTTAACCCCCTCCTCCCTCCCTCCCTAGCCCATTGCCAGTCTTAACCCCCCTCTCTCCCTCCCTAGCCCATTGCCAGTCTTATCCCCCCTCTCTCCCGCCCTAGCCCATTGCCAGTCTTAACCCCCCTCCCTCGGCTCATGGCAATAAAAAAAAAAAAAAGCTGCCCGCTGCTCCCTCTGCCCGGCGGGACTCTCCCGGCGCTGCTCAGCCCCTCTCTGCTGGCTTGCAGAGACGCGAAGGGAGAGTCTCCCTCGCGTCTCTCTTAAGCCCGCAGGGGCAGATGGGAAATTTCCCATCAGCTCCTGCGGGCTTAACAGAGACGCGAGGGAGACTCTCCCTTCGCGTCTCTGCAAGCCAGCAGAGAGGGGCTGAGCAGCGCCGGGAGAGTCCCGCCGGGCAGAGGGAGCCCCGCGGGACACTCCATGCCGCCGCGGCGGCAGCGGGCAGCTTTTTTTTTTTTTTTAATGTGCGACCTTCCCGCGTGCCAGCTGCAAGGCCTTCGCGTGCCACAGCTGGCATGCGTGCCATAGGTTCGCCATCGCTAGCCTATAGCATTAAAAAGAAAAATAACAGCTTGACAGTGGTACAATGTACAACAGTATATGTATTGGCTTATGGAAATGTATAAGCTGTTTTGCCCCCCAAAAGTTTCTAGATGCCTATGTGGTATTTACCCAGGAGCCAACCTTCGCCGTACTTTCCCTCTTCAAAGTTACAGCCAAGTCCTGAGTTTGAGAGGATAAAGGAATTGTGACAACTGCCAGGGAACTTCAGGATCTTCATATGCGCATCACACACCACTTGCACATTAATTGAGTGGAAGTTTTTCCTATTTTGGAACACCACTTCTCTGTCATTGGGGGGTGTTAGGGCTACATGGGTGCAATCTATTGCTCCCATCACATTCGGTAGGCCGCAATATTAAAAAAGGTCAGCCTTCAACACCTGCCTTTCGGCTTCCTGCTCCAAGTACCGGATATGCTCCCCAATGCGATTATTCAAAGCCTGCAATACCTGCTTGAAATGCCTTGAAAATGATGACTGGTCCATTTTGTAGGCCAGCCCAACATTTTGGATAGATCCAGTGCCCAGGAAATGTAAAGTGGCAAGTAATTTTACCAGTCCAGGTAATTTTACAAGTCCAGGGGTGGCAGGATTAATATCATCTTTAATGTCATCATACAATGAGGAGATGGCATGTCTGTATAAACAATAATTACGCACAACATGCCTGTCTGGGAATTCATCCAGCACCACCCTTTCTCTGAAGAGGCGCCATCTGCAGGCCTCATGATGTGGGGTGCAGCATGTACCTCCTCATGCTCCTCTCTTGAGCCTCCATTGTTCCTCCTCTGGCTGGTTCTTGCAATGAACAGAAAAGCAAGAGGATAATCAGCAAAATACATCTCCCTGCATGCTGAGATCGGTGCGCAGATGAAAGCGTTTGAGAATTCAGAACGTTTAACAAAATGCTCGACTTTAAAAAGTTGCTTTTCAAATGCAGTCATTCTCTCCAGGACGTGGTAGGACGATGCATTAGCTTTTACTTCTAGTCCTGACCAGGCGTAGAAATAACAATGCTTTTCTAGTTTATGTATGATTGGGTAATCTCTAATACAAGTTCATTGTATAGGGCACAGATCACATTAGTATGTTATCTGAGCATGCCCAACTCATCTACATGGCATTGTAATACATTTGAATACATGTCGCTTTCTCGGCGTGCTACTGCTTTGTGCCTGAATATCATGCATCCAGTTCTTTTCTGCATTGGGCGTGCACGTAAAATTTGTGTTATATGTGCGTAAGTGTGTATTAAAGCACGTGTTGGCTTTCTGCATTGGCCTATTAGTTTGTGTAGCCATTAGAATCTATTGTTTTGCTTTAACTTCTGCTGTGTTTTGCCACCCCTCACAAGATGCTGCCCTAAGCAACCATCTAATCTTGCATAATGAATGGATTGGCCCCAACCACACAAACCGAACCTTACAAAGAGCTTTTTTTTGTTAAAAATAAAGTGGCAGTACTCATACTGGGCCAACTTTAGGGGGCGGGTGATTGTTCATGGCTCTGCTTCTATATAGCCACACCCTCACAGTAGCCAAACCCCTTTCAACCAGCCATTAATACCCCCCCCCTTCATATCCATCTTCTCCCTTCCAGCCATAACCCCCCCCCCCCCCCATCCTGCCATTGCCTTTCCTGTGTCTGCAATGGCAGCGGGCATCAAACATTAAGCACAGTTACTTACCTGTAACAGGTGATCTCTGGGAACAGCAGGAATTAGTCTTCACATATGGGTACGTCGGTACCGACGGAGCCTGCACGGGAATGCTCCCCAGCATCCAATCAGAAAGCTTTTGGGAGCATCCCTCGCGCCTGCGCGGTGACTTCCCGCCTTTCCCACTGCCTCTCTTCAGTTGAGTTTCATAGCTGAGACAGAAAGGAGAGACAGAGGAAAGGAAATAGATAGATACAACTCCTAGGGGAGGTGGGTGGGTTGTGAAGACTAATTCCTGCTGTTCCCAGAGATCACCTGTTACAGGTAAGTAACTGTGCTATCTCCAGGAACAAGCAGGAATGAGTCTTCACATATGGGGACTCCCTTAGCTGTGGGTGCCAGGGGAGAATCCCTAAAATGCGTATCCCTGGACAGGACGGCATTTTCCAAACCTGGATCCCCTGCATCCCTTGAGGGATGGGGGGTAGGAGTTGAAAAGAGAGAAGCTGCAAGGAACAGCAAATCTAAAGACTACAGGAGAGATGAGTCTTTAGAATGTATGTCAAGTATCATTAAAATATTTAATGAACCAGTACAACATAGGACTCACCTACTGGATTGTAGGAAGTAGAACTGTGATGGAGTGTACTGCAGATGCAGTAGCGGAATCTTCAAGGTAACTTCACAACAGTGAGGATGAAGTTCCAAATCTGGAATGGGCAGGTGACCCAGGTGTCAACTGGGGCAGGAGAAGAATGGCAGGTCTTCAATGGAAAGCTTTAAGGGAAAAAGCTGAGAACTCTTTTAGGTACAGAGTTATTATCATTGAGGACCAAAAGAAGAAGACTGACCGATCTGGAGAATTAGCCCAGTCCGGAAAGGAAGAGAGGGTATGGAAAAACCCCTATTCCCAAGGAAAACAGAAGTGTACTCATAAATACTGAAGATGTACATTGTCTTCCTAGCTGGTAAGAGCTAGGAAGACATAGAAGTTTGATACTTCAGAGATAGGGAGATCTATAACAAAAATAGAAGCTGTTAACGTCACAGCAGCAATTGTGTGTATAACCGCTCCCAGTTACTGAGCCATATGAAAAAAGGCAAGTTGACTGTCTGGACCCTTAAGAAGGTAAAGCACAGTTACTTACCTGTAACAGGTGATCTCTGGGAACAGCAGGAATTAGTCATCACATATGGGTACGTCGGTACCGACGGAGCCTGCGCGGGAAAGCTCCCCAGCTTTTCAAATGAAAAGCTTTTGGGGCCTCCCACTGCACATGCGCGCTGCCTTCCCGCCTTCCTGACCAGCTCTCCTCAGTTCGAGTTTAAAGCTGAGACAATAGAGAGAGAGGACAGGAAGATAGAGGAATAGAGAGACAACTCCTAGGGGAGGTGGGTGGGTTGTGATGACTAATTCCTGCTGTTCCCAGAGATCACCTCTTACAGGTAAGTAACTGTGCTATCTCTAGGAACAAGCAGGAATAAGTCATCACATATAGGGACTCCCTAGCTGAGATGCCTGGGAGATCCCCCTCCAAGGGTAACCATCTTCGGATGGATCTCAGGCATCCATTCTGGGAAGGTGGGCAGGAGTTGTTTAAGTATGGAACAGGTGTTTGAGGACAGCCTGACCAAACAAGGCATCCCGGCGGGAGTCCTTGTCCAAGCAGTAATGGGCTGTGAAGGTATGCACCGAGGCCCAAGTGGCTGCTCGACAGATCTGATCTATGGATACAGAGTGAAGATGAGCCATAGAAGTGGCCATGGCTCTCACATTGTGAGCTGTGACATGGCCTTCCAGAGAAATGTTCTTACTCTGGTAAGCAAAGGAAATACACTGAGCAATCCAGTTGGAAAGTGTGCGTTTGGCGACTGGAAGTCCCAAATGAGAAGGATCAAAAGCCACGAAAAGCTGAGAAGACTTTCGATGTGGCTGAGTTCTATTGAGGTAAAAGGCGAGAGCTCTTTTACAGTCAAGAGTATGAAGGTTCCTCTCTGCACTGGATGCATGAGGAGCCGGAAAAAAGACAGGTAGATATACCTCTTGATTAAGATGAAAAGGCGAGACCACTTTAGGCATAAAGTGGGGATTCGTCCTAAGGACCACCTTATCATGATGAAATCTGGTATAAGGTGGATTTGCCACCAAAGCCTGCAGTTCACTGATGCGGCGAGCCGAAGTGACTGCAATAAGGAAAAAGGACCTTCCAAGAAAGAAATTTCAGGGAGGTAGATACAAATGGTTCAAAGGGTGGCTTCATAAGTTGACCCAGAACTAAATTCAAGTCCCATGCTACCGGAGGAGGCCGGATGGGAGGCTTAGTGAGGGTTAGGCCTCTCATGAATCTTGCAATAAGAGGATGAGAGGAAACAGATTGTCCATTTATAGGTTTTAAGGATGCTGTAATAGCACTTAAATGGACTCGTACTGAATTCGTCTTGAGGCCTGCATTGGAAAGATGCAGGAGATAGTCTAGTAGAGAATTCAAAGGAAGTGCCAGAGGGTCAAGACCCTGTTGAGCACACCAAATGGAAAAACGTTTCCATTTGAAAGCATAGGAACGCCTGGTAGAGGGTTTCCTAGAGGCATAAAGGATATCTTTCACTGGTTGAGAAAGATTAAACTCTTGAAGGCTTAAGCCTTCAGTAACCAAGCTCGGAGATGTAGGGACTTGGGGTTTGGATGCCACAAAGTCCCCTGCTCCTGAGACAGAAGGTCTGGTGCAGCTCCCAGGTCCAGGGAGGAGCCCTGGGAGAGCTGTAGAAGGAGAGGGAACCACACTTGGCGTGGCCAGCGTGGAGTAATGAGGATCATGGATCCGTGATCCCTCTGAAGTTTGAACAGAGTCTTGGGAATCAAAGGAATGGGTGGAAAAGCGTACAGGAATTCCTG
Source organism: Ichthyophis bannanicus (assembly GCA_033557465.1). Taxonomy (NCBI): domain Eukaryota; kingdom Metazoa; phylum Chordata; class Amphibia; order Gymnophiona; family Ichthyophiidae; genus Ichthyophis; species Ichthyophis bannanicus. Next base: position 666,248,370 of record CM066032.1, read on the forward strand.
ACCCCAATGCAGGAGAAAGGCATTGTTGGCCTGAGCTCCCTGACACGGAGTCCTGGAACAGAACCGGGGAAGTTTGGCATTCCACGGACTTGCAAAGAGGTCTATGTCCGGGGTCCCCCATTCCTGAAAGATTCTGCGTATCTGGTCCATATGTAGGGACCATTCGTGTGGGAGCAGAACTCGACTGAGTCTGTCTGCCCGAGAGTTTTGAACTCCTGGAAGATATACTGCCAGAAGATGAATTTGGTGCTCTCTGGCGAAGGCCCATAATCTGAGAGCTTCGTTGCAAAGCGACAGAGAGCCCGTCCCTCCTTGTTTGTTGATATAAAACATGGCCACCTGATTGTCTGTCTGAACTAGGACAGTCAGGTTGGCAAGGAGGGTATGGAAGACTGTGAGGGCAAGGAAGATTGCTCGCAGTTCCAGAAGATTGATATGAAGGGTGGTCTCTTGGGGAGACCAGATTCCCTGAGTGGAGAGATGTTGAAGATGAGCTCCCCACCCTGTTTGGGAGGCATCTGTTGTGAGGGTTGCTTGGGGCAACGAAGGTTGGAAGGGGGTCCCCAACAACAGATTTGGAGGATGTCCAACACTGGAGAGACCAAAACAGACGTTTTGAGGTGAGTACCTGGTCTGAGAGCAGTCCCGATGCTTGAGACCACTGGGTGGCCAATGTCCATTGAGCTGCTCTCATATGGAGACGAGCATAGGGTACCACATGAACCGTGGAGGCCATGTGGCCGAGAAGTTGCAGCATTTCTTTGGCTGACAAGTGACTTCTGGACTGAGCCTGGGAGGCCAAGCTTATTAGCCTTTGGCCTCGGACCAGAGGGAGGTAGGCCCTTGCAGTGGTGGAGTCCAATTGGGCCCCTATGAATTCCAGGGACTGAGTAGGGATGAGTTGGGACTTGGGAATGTTTACCACAAGTCCCAGATATTGAAGAATACGCCTTGTGCGGTCCAGAGAAATCTGGGCTTCTGATTGAGATGGAGCTCGGATGAGCCAGTCGTCCAGATATGGGAAGACAAAGATTCCCATGCCTCTGAGAAATGCGGCAACGACTGCCATGCATTTTGTGAATACTCTTGGAGCAGAGGCCAGACCGAAGGGTAGTACTCTGTACTGGAAATGTTTTCCCTGGAACAGAAATCTTAGATACTTTCTGTGGGATGGATGGATGAGTATATGAGTGTACGCATCCTTGAGATCTAGAGAACAAAGCCAATCTTGACTCTGAAGGTATGGAAGGAGAAGGCCCAGAGAGAGCATTTTGAATTTCTCCTTGAATAGAAACCTGTTCAATTCTCTCAGATCTAGGATAGGTCTGAAGCCCCCTGTCTTCTTTGTTATGAGAAAGTAAGGGGAGTAGAAACGTAACCCCTGTTGTGGAGGAGGAACCTCCTCTATTGCCCCTTGGGCAAGAAGAGAAGAGACTTCCTGACCCAACAGGGTCAGAAGAGATGGGGGAGAACTGAATTGCCTCACCATGGTATGGGGAGGAAGGCTGGAGAAATTAAGTTTGTAGCCTTCTCGGATAATAGAGAGGGTCCATTGCTCTGATGTTATTTGCTCCCATCTGGGAGCAAAGTGAGCTAGCCTTCCAGGAATGGTGAGGGGCTCTGGCTGTGCTAGAGCCAGAAACGGCAAGTTCTCTAGAGGGAAGTCAAAACCCCTGAGGGGGTTGAGCCTGCTGGGATGTAGCAGACACTGCAGGCTTTGACTTTACCTGCTTAGATTGTTGACGCTTAGCCGCAAGGCGAGGCTGAGCAGATTGTTGGCCAGTATTTGTGGGAAATCTGGTCTTTTTATAGTAAGGCCTTTTAAAAGGCTTCTTTTTGGTAGGGGTAGAAGTAGACTTGGAAAGTCTATCTAGAGTGGCATTTTCTGCATCCATTTGAGCAGCTTTAATCTGCCAGTCTTCCCCAAATAAGTTCTCACCGGTACAGGGCAGATTCCTGAGGCCTTCTACAACCCAGGGTTCTAGGTTAGAAGCCTGGAGCCAAGCGAGACGTCGGGCTGCAATAGCAATTCCCGAAGCTCTGCCTGCAACTTCAAAGGAATCAAAGGCTGCCCTGTTGGAGAACTTGGAGACCTCGGAAAGTTGTGTCACCATAGAAAAGAAGTCCGCCCTTTGATCATCAGGGATAAAGGGGGCAAAATTCTGTATTTTTAGGGCAAGTTGCCCAAGATACATGCCCATATAAAGGCTATAAGAGTTGATCCTGGCTATAAGCATACTAGCCTGGAACATCTTTCTTCCAAAAGAGTCTAGGTTCTTACATTCTCGCCCTGGAGGGGTAGAAGAATGCCTCTTAGGACTCTTTATTTTCTTCATGGCAGACTTCACCACAATGGAGTGGTGAGGCAGCTGAGTTTTCTGGAACCCAGGCGAAGGAGGGACCCGATACATGGTGTCCAATCTGCGGGAATGGGGAGACAGTGTTAAAGGAGTCTCCCACCACAAATCCATCAAGTGTTCTTGAAGGATTTCATGGACAGGCAGAGTGACTGCCTCTTTAGGAGCTTTTGAGTATCCTAAAATGTCCAATTTTTTTGATCTGGGTTCTCTTTCAGAAGATGTAGTAATAGAAAGTGCTTTAGCTACATCAACAATGAAATCCTGAAAGGATAAATCCTCTGGAGGAGACATCCTCCTCTTGGGAGAAGAGGGCTCCTCAGGAAGAGTAAGCTCAGCAGAGTCATCAGAGGAATTGAATTCATCAGAAGAATCTGAGTACTCTTTCTGTGCTTCCAATGTACGATACGCATACCGATCGGTATCGACATCGGGCGTATCGGGCATGGGATCGGTACCGGGCGAAAGCCGGAATCCGGCATGCGAAACCGATCGACGTTTAGAAGTCGATGGTCTCGGTTCCGGTGTAGATACCGGAACCGGGGTTGGTACCGATGAAATCGGTACCGAGGGCGTCGCAGCCTTAATGAAGGCCAGTACGGCCTGCTGCATGGTCTGGACAGTACTGCCCATAGACGCCACTACTGCCTGGATGTCGGTACCGGTATGGGCCGGTACCCCAGAGCAGTCCAACAGGTGATCTGTCGAGGCCGTGCCATCGATGTCAACCTGTGACCCCATGATTGCTTTGGAGGCCGGAACCTCCCGCCGGGGTTTTTTGGCCTGGGCAGAATCCTCGAACTCAGAACTGAGAGCCTCTCGATCTTTAGAAAGAGATTTGCTTTTAGAGGATTTGCCCACAGAAGTTTTGGTTACCTGAGATCCATCCGGAGAGGAAGACCTGGATGACTGTGATGCTTCTGAAGGAAACAGCACATGGAGCTTGTTAGCCCGGTTCTGCAAACCGCGTTTAGACATCTGGGTGCAGGATGGGCAGTCCGGTATGGAGTGCTCAGGTCCCAAACATTTGAGACACCATTCATGGGTGTCTGTGACAGAAATGACAGCACTGCATTTGGTACATTTTTTGAAACCAGGGACTGGCTTCTCCATGAGGAGAAATTGTGTAGGCCTTAAGGCCTAACACCGGGTACCAAGCTGTGCTGAAGAAAAATTAAAAAGTCTTTTTTTTTTTTTGATATAGAAAGAAAGAAAGACCGGCGATACCGGTTTCGGTATGGGGAAGGCAGGTACGCGGTCTAAAGAAACAAACAAAAGTAACAAATTCTTCAGCGGTGACAGGAACACGACCTGCTGGCTCCGCGGAAAAAGAAGAACTGAGGAGAGCTGGTCAGGAAGGCGGGAAGGCAGCGCGCATGTGCAGTGGGAGGCCCCAAAAGCTTTTCATTTGAAAAGCTGGGGAGCTTTCCCACGCAGGCTCCGTCGGTACCGACGTACCCATATGTGATGACTTATTCCTGCTTGTTCCTAGAGATAAGCTTTATAGCACAGACAGTTAGGGAGGTAGAAGGTAATACTTAGCGTCCTATGGACATCTCCCAATAGGTACATAGATTTTTATATATATATAAAAATATCTATAAACATGAAGATACATACATATCTATATATATATATGTGTGGATATGTCCAATATGTGAGATACATATATATATAGAAGTAAGAATATATATATATATATATATATATTGTGATAAAGAAGCTTATCATAGCTCAGGAAGAGGCTATAGAAAAGGTGAAGTGACTCTGAACAAGCAACCTGTCAGTTCTGGTAGAAATATGAAAACAGAATTTTGCCATAAAAGACTACCAGTCCCAGAATGCACCAGGTTTCCAACAGCCATTAGAGGAGCTGAAGTGAGGAAACGTGTGTTCAATCAGGAGGGCTATGAGGTAATCCCTAAGCACTCATCATAAAGGGCAGGGCCTGATTCAGCACAGCTGCGCTGTGTTAGGGAGGATCACTCATCTAAGCAGAATAAGAGTAGAGTTTATTCTACAGATGATCATCTTCATGATCACCTTGGATATCCAGAGAATTGTCCTCAGTATCCTGAGAATCAGCTTGAGTTTGATCATCAGTTTCATCTGAAGGATCATCAGAAGCAGAAGCCAAACCGGACGGACAGAGAGGGAAAGAGACCCTTTGGTAGAAGGAAGAGAAAAGCCTTTGAGAGGTCTAGAAGAGTCCAAAGCAGTACGTATACTGGGAGGTATTCCAAGGGCCAGCATACACCATTGGACTGGGGAAAGCCAGAGGAATGGTGCTGCAGAGCTAGGAATCACCAGAGGCTACCTGTGAGGGAGATGGCTGCACATGGAAGGGACTCTAAGACCTGTGCCAGAAGGTATGTGAAGAGAGATCCAGTGTCCAGGGATCTGGATTGGAAGGCTGGACATAAGAACTGGACTACATACTGGCCAGGCTATATAGAGAGGAACTCTAGCAGCAATGGAAGCTCAGGTATGAACACTGATCTATGCCCTAGCTATAACCTTGAAAGACAGCAGGGAAACCAGTATTCTCCTGAAAATGCTCCATTGAGAGATTCATCTGTGCCAATCCATGATATTGAACCCATGCTTGTTGAACAAGGGGGAATAATAGCAGATGAGGATCCTGTTTATATGGACTGCTCTCTATCTAAACTCCGTTGGTAACTTTCTGTTATAAAGTACAGCAACCATCACAAAGAAATACAAATTTGTTCTTTAATCTACCCAGAAAAGCTCCTGAAGCAGGATTTGACCCACACAGTAGAAAGCAAGCCAGCTAAGGGGTTTCAGCTGGATAACTGCTAGCAATTAAGCCTTACCTAATTGCTTGTGAGCTAGGAGAGAATCACTTCTGTATCTATGTGGGAAGTAATCAGAAGTTAACCTGAAAGGAACAGTTTGTTTCTTGCTTTGTGGCTTTTCATTTGTTGTTTTCCTGATTTTGACTTTGTTTTTCCAAGTTAACACTGAAAGCAAGTTACCTAATTTATGTGCTACCAAGCATATCTGTGTTGGGAGAAATAACCCCATAAATAAATATCTTATTGGCTTTACCCAAGAGCACAACTAAATTATTGTCAGCAGCTGTGTCTGGTGTGAATGAACTACATTGCCCACAATACCTTGCAAATCATATAGATATATGCACTTGCCAAGAGTGTGAAGATTTTCACCCAGGCAGCCGTCTGACAATATATATATATATATAGGCATGGCTTATGCCCACACAGATTATAAAAATATGTATGGTTATAAGTCTGAGGATATATGCCTGCAACGGAGCCCCACAAAGCATTCACATGGGGAATGTGAAGAGAAAAGATTTATCTAATAATAAGGGGGTAAAACCCACCTGAAGATATATAGAGAATCCATTTCCGTGGTGCAGGAATGCATTTCAGTGGATAACCAGTATGGTTGCGTGAAAAACAGAGGATAATAGCAGTCTGGTAAGAGCATGTCAGGAGTACTGGAGGACTCTGACATGTCCAAAGGACAAGGAAACGCATGGACTAAGATACCTGGATGACCCAGTTAAGGGACTCAGAGGTATCATGTATAGTAAAAGAGTATGCGTTGTCCAGTGGAGTAGAAAAAATACCAAGCTGCAAGGAAAAAAGGGGTAAATTCCTGCCAGATTGGGAACTCCATGGACCTTCACGCAGAAAAAGCTTGTCTTCTGTATCACAATAGGAGACAAGAGGGTAGAAAAAACCTACATAGCCATGGAATGACTATATAAGCTTTTTCTATTATATGGAAAAAAAACCCAGAGACAAAGATGACTGCTCTACAGCAAGGGCCCATAGTAGAAAGCTTCTCTGAAGATTGTAGAGAGCATTGTGCAGGAAAATTATGAGAGAACTAACAGCAGTCAGAAGTGCTGCCACATCGTAGGTAAGGATATGGCTAGAAGAAGATAACCTGCAATGAGTAGTATTATGCAAGATAATGAAAGTAGCTTGCAAGAAACTTTAAAGTAAGCACTGGAACTTCTGTATGTGCAGCAACCTATGGTTGCTGGCTATGATTAGCCTGGTTAGAGTCTGGAGACTTCAGACTAGGATGAGATGTCCCTTGCTTGGGTACATCAAGAGGATGGGCAGAAGAAGGGTGAAACTTTCTTTTCTTAGGGAAAGAAGGTTTGGTAGGACATTTCCTACGTCCTGGAGAAAAAGAAGGCTTAGGACGGTTTCCAGAACTAGGAAAGTCAGTGGAGCAATGAGCAACCTGACGTAAAGCCTCTTTATTGAAGAGATTTTCTCCAGTACAAGGAGAATTACCCAGTGTATGTTGTGCCCAGCTGCTCAAGTCAGAAGCTTGCAGCCAGGCTGTATGACGTGCTCCAATGGCAATAGCAGAGGATCTGCTGACAGACTCAAAAGAGTCTAGAGAAGCACGAGAAAGGAACCAAGAGATATTCCTGCTATGATTAAGAAGCAAGGAATAGTCAGAGGCCTTAGGATCTGACAGAAAAGGAGACAAGAGAGATAATTTCTCTGTGACCTCCTGAAGTGACAGACTCATATAGAAAATATATGAAATAATTCTTGAAGCCAGCATAGACGTTTGGAAGGTTTGACGTCCAAAGGCATCAAGTGCTTTAGATGCACGACCTGGCGGATAAGAAGAATGCTTCTTCTTGCTTCTTACCTTCCTCATTGCTGATTCCACTACAATGGAATGATGTGGAAGTTGGTTTTTCTGGAACCCTGGAGAGGGAGGTACCTGATACAGAACGTCAATGGCTGTAGAAGGCAAAGGAACCTTTAAGGGTGATTCCCATATCCTCAGAAGAAGATCCTATAAAGAATGATGTAAAGGAAGCATTATGTTATCCTTTTCTGCAGGATCTTGGTCAAGAGAAAAACCAGGAATAGGAATGGCAAGAAAAGCTGCCATGTCAAGGAGAAACTTCTGAAAAGAAGGATTTACAATAGGAACTAATCCTGGGCAAGCTGAGGTTGAAGGAGTAGCTTGAGCACCAGAAGATATAATGGACTGGTGCAGAAAAAGAATCCTGCTCGATGGACTGTGATACTGACAGTTCTGATCTCAGGCAGTTAGTACTGCATCATCAGTGCCTGGTATCGATTCCAAACTAGGCATAGAAAGGATCGATGGCACCGATGGAACTGCAGGAATCGACCCCGACACCGGTACCGGTATCGGAGATAACGTCATCGAAGCAGTAATAGAGGGCTGCTGAAGCGGTACTGAGGTAACCAGAGAGCCTTGGTGAATATCCTCGGTACTGCGTAGCCAGAAACGATATGGATCGGTTCCGAAACGCGTCGGTACCAAGTCATCTAGACTGGATATCGATTGTAGACTCGGCATCGAAGCAAGCGAGTCTATCGATGCATGTCTAGAAGGTACCAACGTTGGTGGTGGTATCAGCGATGCCGATACCTGAAAGTCAATTGGAATCTCATCGAACGGCACCGAAGGTACCGAGGTCGTTCGAAGACGATGCCCGGCGAAGAGAGGAACACTCGACACCGGCACCGATGTCGGGGTATCGGTACCACTCGAAGTCGGTACCAACCCCGAGCACGGTGAAGATATAGGAAAGTCAATCTGGGTCATATCGATCGGCCCCGAAGGTACCGAGGATTCCAGATGACGATCCCAGGTAAAGAGTGGAACACTCGATACCGATGCCGATACCGGGGTATCGGTACCGTTCGAAGCCGGTACCAACCCCGAGCATGGCTGGGATATAGGAAAGCCAATCTGGGTCATATCGATCGGCCCCGAAGGTACCGAGGACACCAGATGACGATTCCTGGTGAAGAGTGCAGCACTCGACACCGATGCCGGTGCCGGTGCCGGGTTATCGGTACCGCTCGAAGCGGATACCACCCCCTGGCACGGCTCAGGTATGTTCTGTGAGGGGTGAGCCCCAGGAACAACCTGAAACCCCGTGAATGCTTTGGAGCCCGAAGACTCCCGCCGAGGTTTTATTGCCAATGAGGTCTTGAGGATAAGGCCGGAGCCGTCATCATGCTGGGCATGAGACTTACCCTTCAAGAAATGGCTAGTCTTAACAGACTGTTTGTGGGTTACCTGATCCTGGAGAGAAGAATAAACCGGTGTCCTCACCTTAGGAGGAAAAACGGTATCGAGGGAGACTCGAAAAAGGGAAGGTCTTCTCCCAACCATATAGCCTGAAGTATCAGGGGAAAAACGGTCAGGACTCAGACAGGATAGACACCAAGCATTGGAGTCTAAAAAGAAAACTGAGTTTCCACAGTGAAGGCACTTCTTAGGGGAAGAAGGCTCCATTTTGGAAAGGCCTGGTAGGCCCAAAAAAGTTAAACAAAAAACTGAGGAGAAATATTTCTCTAAGTTTGAAAATAAAATAACAAAGCACCGGCGGTACCGGTATCGGCGGGAAAAACAGCCGCGACCACAAGAAAATAAGAAAATAAGGATTTTTAAAGAAAAAAGTTTCTGCGGTGACAGGAGGACGTCCTGTTGGCTCCGCGGAAAAACGAAAACTGAAGAGAGGCAGTGGGAAAGGCGGGAAGTCACCGCACAGGCGCGAGGGATGCTCCCAAAAGCTTTCTGATTGGATGCTGGGGAGCATTCCCGTGCAGGCTCCGTCGGTACTGACGTACCCATATGTGAAGACTCATTCCTGCTTGTTCCTGGAGATTACATTTAAAAAAAAAACAAAAAAAAACCCCAGAGCTTCGCAGCTCCACACTTGGAAGTCCTGCAAATGTCCAGCCCTTCGGATGCATTGCATCGTGTTAGAGGGAGTGGGCATTTGCAGGCCTTCCAAGCACTGAGTTGCGAAGACCCATGGCTTTTTGTTGTTTAAAGTCTGATATCCGCCACCACGGCAGACACAAGAAAAGCAGCAGGGAGCGAATTGGTGAGTTGTTTTTTTTAAGGCAGCATGAGGCAACGGCTACTGGTCTGTTGGTGCCACCCACCAGAAAAAGGTGCTGTTACGCAGTACTATTGCATACCAGCACAAAAAAGCCCTGCCCTTACATCTCTGCCCAAAACCTGCGCACAAATTCTGACTGCCCAAAACAAACAAATCTTGATACACCAACCCAAACATTCAAACACTGACACCACAACACACATATACCCTGGCACTGAAGTACAAATGCAAAAACCCCAACATACTTTCACATAAACCCTTATACTTCTGCCCAACCCAAACATATTTTGCTTCATGTCGGCCTGGCCGTCGGGGGTGGGGGGGGGAGAGGTTGCTTTTTTGCACATTCTTTATTTATTTATTTATTTATTTCTCTTATATACCACGCTCTTCAACATCAGTGCGATTTACATGGAACATTAGGTTTTACGGTGGGGTTAACCGTAAAAATACAGATAACAGGTAGCTCAACTTGGAAAGTCAAAATTAACTATTTACACATATTTGATACATAGTAGTATTTACATATTATACAACATTTTGAAGGATGATTACAGTGTACATGGAGCTTATTTGCGGGAAGGTCGGGATGGCGCACCTTCATTTGGGTAACATTCGAGGAAAAGGTGGTGTTTCAATGCCCTTCTGAATTTAGTTAGTTCCGGGATTGCTCGTATGTTGGGAGGCAGGGCATTCCAGTATCTGGGAGCACCGATACTGAAGGCCCTGTTTCCTGTGTACATTGGGTCAATGTTTTGGGGATTGCCAAGGTGATTGCAGGCTAGGGAGATTCATTCTTATAGTTCTACTTATTACGATGCTACTGGTATGTTTGACTGGGACACCCCCTGTTTACTGTTTGATTGTTTATTACCTCCTCTGGTTTCCATGGATTCTTTACATGAGCTATCAGCACTTATTGCTGATGTTTCTATCTGTGACGGCCCTTTTTAGCTTCTTGGGGGTATGTTTACTAAACGGCGCTAACGGCACAGCTGCGACATTATCGCGCGATAATGGTGCATTACCGTGCGAGAACATCACGTATCGCGTGATAATGTGGCTGGCAGCGTTAAGGTGCGCAGATGGTGGAGTAAGGCTCCCCAGAGGGTGGAGTAAGGCTCCCCAGAGGGCGGAGTAAGACTCCACAGGGGCGGAGAGAAGGGGTCAATGGGCAGAGAGTGGGCGGGGGAGAGGCTCCATGCACACTAACGCCGTGAAATGAAGGTCTGAAAATTAGTGCCAGTGAAAACCTCACACTAGAAGCACATTTGCAGGAGAGAGAAACCATGTCAGTCAGCAATGTACAGCAAAGGCAGGGAAACCAAGAAAAGTGATAGTAGTGATACATGTGCAGCAGCAGCATAGTGGCCAAGTACGAGAGGGCACGACGGTGAGGCTGCAAATGGGGCACAGGGGGCTGAATGCGGGACATGCAGTGGGGCAGCTGGGGCACAGGATGGACCAGACAGATGCCTAGGTGGCACATAGGAATGCAGAAACAGAAAAATAGCAAGCCAGCAACTGACCAAGGGCAAACATGCCCACGAGTGTGTGACTCACAGTGTCCCAGTGGACATCACCCAGCAGGTACCCCAAAGGGCACATAACATTGACAGGCAGTGCCAGGGGGAAGCGCGGATGTAGGCACCCCTAGCCCAGACGCCACACCATAGGCAGCCGCCTACTGGCACACTGGATGGCCTGGGACTGCGCACCACCAGCACCACCGGCATAAGGGCATGTCAGCATGGTGGCAGAGGGGTACTGGTGGTGGAGGGGGCAGTGGCATCTGCCCACAGCATACCAAGGCCAAGCCTTGTTCAGGTGGGTGGCATGCAGTGCAACAGACAAGGGCTGTCTGATGAACAGTAAAGCACAGTTACTTACCTGTAACAGGTGATCTCTGGGAACAGCAGGAATAAATCTTCACATATGGGTACGTCGGTACTGATGGAGTCTGTGCGGGAACGCTTCCCAGCGTCCAATCAAAGAGCTTTTGGAAGCATCCCACCACGCCTGCGTGCTGCCTTCCCGCCTTTCCCAACTGCCTCTCCTCAGTTAAGTTTTAAAGCTGAGACAAAGAGAGAGAGAGAGGAAAGGAAAGATAGATAGAGAAACAACTCCTGGGGAGGTGGGTGGGTTGTGAAGGAACAAGCAGGAATGAGTCTTCACATATGGGGACTCCCAAGCTGAGATGCCTGGAGTCCCAGCATGTCATAGGTTGGAACATGCTATTTCCCAGAACACCAGGCATCCTGAGGATGGAGGGTAGGAGTTGAAGAAAGAAAGGTGCTGTGGAACAGCTAACCTAGCATAGGCTTGCAGACAAGGAGTCCATGTGTGGATGATAATTGTCATCAATGATATTGCAAAGAAAAAATATTGCAATAGGGACCTCCCCTAACAGGACTTTAGAGAAGTATGGAGATTCATGGGATCTACTGGGGAACCCAGTAGAGGAACCTCGAGAAGGACCTCACTGTAAGTGGAGGTAGTAACCTGTAGGAAAAGTAATGGAGGTCAGAATCCTGAAAGGTAACAGGGAATCCCAGTAGGAGAAAACTGGGGTAGTACAAAAACGGTGGGCCTTCAGCAGAAGGCTTTATGATAAAAGCCGAACTCTTTTGGCAGCAGAGTGGCTCACTCTTAGGAACAAAAAGAGAAAGGCTAACCGATTTGGTCAGACAGGCCCAGTCCTTGTGGGGAGAAAGGGTATGGGAACCCCCTGTATCCCAAAAGAAAGGACAACGCTGGAGGCGTTAGAGCCTGTGAGTAGCTGAAGATCCGCAATGTCTCTCCTAACTGAAGTCAGCTGGGAGAGATATTGGATATGGAGAGCTTCAGAGGTACCTAACCTTAGGGTTATGGGAGGTGTTAACTACCACCAAAGTGGTTGTGAGTGTAGGACCCCAAAACATGCTGGATAGCATAAGTATGGGTAAGCCCATCTGTCAGAATCATATGGCTATATGAGCTTGGACAGTCAGGTAGATAAAGCAGAAACATATCTACCGATAGTAAACTATCTCAACAGATACATATATATATATATAGATATATAGATATATATATCATATAGATATATGAGAATATATCTATAGTGAGATATGAAGGGCATAAAATACTCACACATGATAGACATGGACATCTGTAAGATGTGTGCTATAGTTATGAATATATATATATATATATATATATATATATATATATATATATATATATATATATATATATCTATATATATACCTCTATATGGAAGTCTGCAAGAAGCAGACAGAGATATGCCTACAAAGGGTATTCACATAGGAAAATGTGGAGAGGAAAGATTCATCTAATAACAAGAAGGTGGAACCTACTTGAGAAGACATATAGAGAATCAATTCCCACTGGTTATGGCTACAGGAATGCTAGGTAGTAGAATAACCAGGATGGTTATGTGAAAGCAGAGGATGATATCAGTCTGCAGCCTGCAAGTCCCGAGTATTCTAGAATTCTAGCATGGTAAGTGAATAGAAGACGCATAGGAATGAGATACCATGCTGACCTGCTAAAGGGCAAAAAGGTATCATGCGTTCTTACCATGAGGACGAGCTGGAAGGGGAAAACATATTCCCTATTGGAAATACTATGGACCAAAGCAGGGAATTAGCAACCCCTTAAGCTTTCATGTAAGAGGAGGCCTATGTCCTTTATATTAAAAAGGGGAACTTTTCTAGTCATGGGAGACATGACTGAAAAAACCTTTTTCAACCATCTAGTATGGCTGTTGGCGAAAAAGCCCCCCCCCCCCCCCCATGCTCTCTAGCAAGGGCCCATAGTGGAGAGCTTCTCTGTAGAATTGCAGAGAGTATGATGCAGGACAGTGGGGAGATAGAACTGGCTGCAGAAGAGCCAGCAGCTATGTCAACTATGCTGTCCAATCCAGGGGAATGGAGATGGCAGAAAGAGAAGACAATCCAGCAAGCTTGTAGTGAAAATATTTCCAAGACAGATGACAGCACTGACTTGGAGCCACTACTAAGACCAGACAGAATGTTAGTGGAGGACAAATCTGGTTGCTGGTGGACAAGAACCAGTGGTTGAAAAATTAAGGCTCCTGCATTGGCAGCTGCTTGCCAGACAGCATAAGAATGGTACTGTTTAAAAACAGTAAGAACAGACAAAACAAGAGTAGAAAACTCTGGACATGTCTGATGAACTGCTTCAAAGCAAGATTGAAAAAGAGGAGTCAACTCAGAGAAGAGAACTCCGCACTGGAAAAGTAAGAAAACTAGAGAGGCTGAAGAAAAGCCCTCCAGTGAAGCAATACCGTTCTTACAGAGGAAAACCCTGGTAAGAGGGTAAAGAGAATGGAGCTGAAGAAAACTTACAAAGTAGTAAGTTTATAGGAGGGAAAAAAAGACATGCTGGCACAGGAAACTATCATTTGATAGTGGATAGACCTCTTTCCCTAGAAGGAAAAAGAGGAAAAAATCCTGTGACCTAGAAGCATGAACATCCTAACAGCTCATAGAACATAGAAAGAATGGATGTCTTTCGGGAAGAGATCCATGTTCAGGATTTAGAATGACAGCAGTGGATTGTCTCTAATGAGAAGAAGCAACTGCAGATTGTAATCCCCAGAGTCACAAGCATCTATTGAATTGATCAGAAACCCTGTGGTTGCTGGGTTTGCTGAGCCTGGTGAGAGGTTGAACTCTGCAGACCAGGACGATGCTTCCCCTGTTTGGGAACATCTGTATGATGGACAGATGATGCATAAAACCTTCTTCTCCTATGGGAAGAAAGTTTGGCAGGACATTTCCTACCTACTGGGACAGAAGAAGGTGCAGAACAGCTCCTAGGAACAGGTAAGTCAGTGGAGAACTGAGTAACCTGACGTAAAGACTCCTTGTTGAAAAGATTGTCTCCAGTGCAAGGAGTATGTCCCAGTCTGTGCTGTGCCCATTTGTCCAAGCCTGAAGCTTGGAGCCAGGCTCTACGTCGTGTCCCTATGGTTATAGCAGACGTTCTGCTAACAGACTCAAAAGAGTCTAGGGAAGCACGAGTAAGAAACCAAGAGATATTCTGGAGATGCTTGATCAGTGAAGAATAGTCTGCACTCCTGGACTCTGGAAGGGAAGGAGTCAAAAAATGTAATTGCTTTGTGACCTCCTCAAGAGATAGACTCATATAGAAAATATATGAGAGAATTCTTGCAGAAAGCATAGTTGTCTGGAAGGTTTGACGTCCAAAGGCATCAAGTATCTTAGACTCACGACCTGGTGGATAAGAAGAGTGCTTTTTCTTGCTCTTTACCCGCCTCATTGCTGATTCCACAACTATGGAATGATGAGGAAGTTGAGTCTTTTGAAACCCTGGAGAGGGGGGCACCTGATATAAGAGATCAGTTGCTCTGGAAGGTGGGGGTACCCTTAAAGGTGTTTCCCACATTCCTAGAAGGAGATTCTGCAAGGAATGATGCAAAGGAAGCATTATATTCTCCTTTGCTTTGGTAGAAAGAGTCCTGTGCAGGATCATGTCCTGGGATAGGAATAGCAAGGGATCTTGCTATATCCAGGAGGAAACTCTGAAAAGAGGATTCCCCAACAGTATTTTCCCTTGGACAGATTAGATCTGAAGAACTAGCCTGAGCACCGACAGAGCTATCCAGATATATAGGAATAGAAGATCCTGCACAGTGCAGTGTGGAATGCTTAAAGGATGGTCGCCGGTACTGGCTGTCAGGAGCAGTGACCGTCATTACCACATTGTCCATGCCAAGTATCGACTCCAAGCTTGGCATAGAAGGGAGCGATCCTGTTGAAAACAGCATGGTAGGAGTTGGCCACGATGCTACTGTGGATACCGGTACCGATGCCAATACCGGTACCGATGTCGGAGTCGAGCTCGACAAAGACATTGGAGCAGTCATCGGTGACCGTTCAAACGGTACCGAGGTAACCGAAAACCTCCGGGTGCTATCCTTGGTACCGAGCCACCGGTATCGATCGGTGTCGGTACCAAAGTGTACTGGTACTGAGTCTTCCAGACTAGAAAGCGATTCTAAACTCGGCATCAATAAGCGAAGCATGGAAGGCACCGACTGTAAGGGTAATGAGGACATCGGTACCGACTTCGGTACCGTGTCTGATACCGGTGACTGAAGGTCAGCTAGTGACAACTGAATCGGCCTCGAGGGAACCGAGAGTTGTGGATCCGAATCATCGGAACCGAGCCTTCGGTACCGCCCGGAGCCGGTACCAAGGCGAGTCGGTACCCAGTCCTCCAGACTGGAGATCGATTCCAGACTCGGTATCGAAGGAAGCGAGACTATCGATGCACGTCTGGAGGGTACCGACGTCGGTGGTAGTATCGGTGCTGGTACCGATAATGGAAGGTCAGTCTGGGGTGTATCCACCGGTCCCAAAGGCACCGAGGACGCCAGATGACCATCCCTGGTGAGGAGTTTTTCATCCAACACCAGTGCCGATGTCGGGGTATTGGTACCGCTCGAAGAGGATGCCACCACCGGACATGGCTCAGGTATGTTCTGTGAGGGGTGAACCCCAGGAACAACCTGCAACCCCTTATACGCTTTGGAGACCGAAGACTCCCGCCGGGGTTTTGAAGCCAGAGGGCCCTCGAGGGCAAGGCCGGAGCCATCTACATGCTGTGCATGAGACCTACCACTCGAGGGCTGGCTAGTCTTAACAGACTGCTTGTGGGTTACCTGATCCTGTGTAGAAGAAGAAGGGGACGGTGCCCCGAAGCTGGAGGGAAACCGTGTATCGAGGGAACTTCGATATTGAAGACTTCTTCTCACCAAACTGTTGTCAGGACCCAAGCAGGTTAGACACCGACGTCGAGGGTCTAAAAATAAAGTTGTACCGCCACAGTTTGAACATTTCTTGGAGAAAGTGGCTGGCGGTTCCATGAAGGAAAAAGAAGAGGCCTAAAAGGCCTAAGATACCGTGAGACACTATGAAGAAAGTACAGTTACTTACCTGTAACAGGTGATCTCTGGGAACAGCAGGAATAAGTCTTCACATATGGAATGAGTCTTCACATATGGGTACGTCGGTACCGATGGAGTCTGCGCGGGAACGCTTCCCAGCGTCCAATCAAGAGCTTTTGGAAGCATCCCAGCACGCCTGCGCGCTGCCTTCCCGCCTTTCCCAACTGCCTCTCCTCAGTTAAGTTTTAAAGCTGAGACAAAGAGAGAGAGAGAAAGGAAAGGAAAGATAGATAGAGATACAACTCCTGGGGAGATGGGAGAGTTGTGAAGACTTATTCCTGCTGTTCCCAGAGATCACCTGTTACAGGTAAGTAACTGTGCTATCTCCAGGAACAAGCAGGAATGAGTCTTCACGTATGGGGACTCCCAAGCTGAGATGCCTGGAGTCTCAGCATGTCATAGGTTGGAACATGCTATCTTCCAGAACATCAGGCATCCTGAGGATGGAGGGTAGGAGTTGAAGAAAGAAAAAATGCTGTGGAACAACTAACCTAGCATAGGACTGCAGGGAAGGAGTCCATGCGTGGATGATGATTGTCATCAATGATGTTGCAGAAGATTGCAATAGAGACCTCCCCTAACAGGATTTCACAGAGTAAGGAGGTTCATGAATCTACTGGGACCCAGTAGAGGAACCTTGAAGAGGACCTCACTATAAGTGGAGGTAATAAACCTGTAGGAAAAAATGTGGAGGTCAGAATCCTGAAGGGAATAGGTAACCCCAGTAGGAAAAACTGGGGTAGTGCAAAAAACGGTGGGCCTTCAGAGGAAGGGTTTATGACAAAAACCTAACTCTTTTGGCGGGAGCGTGGCTCACTTTTAGGAGCAAAAAGAGAAAGGCTAATCGATTTGGACAAACAGGCATAGTCCTTGTGGGGAGAAAGGGTATGGGGACCCCTTGTATCCCAAGGAGAGAGGACAAATGCTGGAGGCGTTAAAGCTTGTGATTAACTGAAGATCCACAATGTCTCTCCTAACTGGGATAAGCTAGGAGAGATATTGGGTATGGAGAGCTTCAGAGGTACATTAACCATTAGGCTATGGTATGAAAAATTTTGACTACCATAGGAGTGATGTGTGCGGAAAACCCCAAACCTGCTAGATAGCATAGGTATGGGTAAAAGCCCTCTATCAGAATCATATAGGTATATGAGAATAGACAGGGAGATAGATAAGTATGTGGATACATATCTATCTATAAGCAAATATCTCAGATAAATGTATATATATGTATAGATAGATAGACAGACATATAAGAATATATCTATAATGAGATATGGCAGGGCATAAAATACACACAAAAAATAAATATGGATATGTAGACTTACATATAGGGGTCTGCAGGTAAACAGACAGAGATATGCCTACAGTACAGTGATTACATAGGCTATGTGGAGAGGAAAGATTAATCTAATAACAAGGAGGTGGAACCTACTTGAGAAGACATATAGAGAATCTATTCCTCCTGGTTATAATCTGCAAGAATGCTGGTTAGTGCAAAAGAACCAGGATTGTTACATGAAAGACCAAGGACAATGTCAATGTGTAGCCAGGAAGTCCCGAGTCTTCTAGGACTCTGCATGGTAAGTAGACAGAAGACGCCTAAAGATGAGAGACCATGTTGACCTGCTTAAGGGCAAAGGTATCATGCGTTCTTACCATGAGGACGAGTATATCCCCGATTTGGAATACTATGGACCAAAGCAGGGAACTGGGAACTCCTTGAGTCTGCACATAAGAGAAGGCCTATGTCCTTTATATCAAAAAAGGAGATAGAAAGAAGGGGATCCTTCTAGTCATGGGAGACATGACTGAAAAGCCTTTTCTAACCAGCTAGGATAGCTGTTGGAGAAAACCCCCCATGCTCTCTAGCAAGGGCCCACAGTGGAAAGCTTCTCTGTAAATTGCAGAGAGCATGGAAATGGCTGGTAGAGAGCCAGTATCTCAGTTAACTATGCTGCCAACTCAGGAAATTAAGATGGCAGAATAGAAAAACCAATCTAGAAGCTTGTAGTGAGAGGACCTCCAAGAGAGATGGAGTACTGACTTGGAGCCACTACAAAGACTAGACAGAATGTTAGTGGAGGACAATCTGGTAGTTTGTGGATAAGAACCAGTGGTCCAAACATTAAAGCTCCTGGATGGGCAGCTGTTGGCAAGACAGCAGAAGAATCTTACTGTTCCAAAACAGAAAGAACAGACAGAACAGGAGTAGGAACTCTGGACATGTCTGATAAGCTGCTCCAAGGAAGATTAAAACAGAGGAGGTGAACTCCGCACTGGAAAGTGAGAAAACTAGAGAGGCTGAAGAGAAAGCCTCACAGTAAGTAATTCCACTCTTACAGGGGAAAAACTTGGTAAGAGGGTGAAGAGAATGGAGCTGAAGAAGACTTACGAAGTAGTAAGTCTATGGAAAGGAAAAATACATGCTGGCACAGGAACTATCATTTGATAGTGGTCAAACCTCTTTCCCTAGCAGGGAAAAGAGGAGAAACCTGTGACTTATAGGCATGAACAACCTGACAGCTCATAGAAATAAAGAAAAAATGGATATCTTTTGGAAAGAGATCCCTGTGTAGGGGTTAGAATAAAGTGGTGGATTGCTTCTATTGAGAAGAAGCAACTGTAAATTCTAACCCCAAGGGTCACAAGCATCTGATGATGAATGATCAGAAACCCTGCAGGTGCTGGGTTTGCTGAGCCTGGTGAGAGGATGGATTCTTTAGACCAGGACGATGCTTTCCCGGTTGGGGAACATCTGTATGATGGGCAAGTGATGAATAAAATCTTCTTCTCCTGTGGGAAGAAAGTTTGGTAGGACATTTCCTACGTACTGGGACAGAGGAAGGGGGTAGAACCCCCCCTAGGAACAGGTAAATCAGTGGACAACTGAGTAACCTGACGTAAAGACTCCTTGTTGAAAAGATTTTCTCCAGTGCAAGGAGTATGTCCCAGTCGTTGTTGTGCCCATTTGTCCAAGTCTGAAGCTTGGAGCCAGGCTCTACGTCGTGCCCCTATAGCTATAGCAGAAGTCCTGCTAACAGACTCAAAAGAGTCTAGGGAAGCACGAGAAAGAAACCAAGAGATATTCTGGATATGCTTAAGCAGTGAGGAATAGTCTGTACTCCTGGAATCTGAAAGAAAAGGAGACAAAAGATGCAATTGCTTTGTGACCTCCTCAAGAGAAAGACTCATATAAAAAATATATGAGAGAATTCTTGCAGAAAGCATAGATGTCTGGAAGGTTTGACGTCCAAAGTCATCTAGTGTTTTAGACTCACGACCTGGCGGATAGGAAGAGTGCTTTTTCTTACTCTTTACCCGCCTCATTGCTGATTCCACTAATAGGGAATGATGAGGAAGTTGAGTCTTTTGAAACCCTGGAGAGGGGGGCACCTGATATAACAGATCAGTTGCCCTGGGAGGTGGGGGTACCCGGAGAGGTGTTTCCCACATTCCTAGAAGGAGATCCTGCAAGGAATGATGCAAAGGAAGCATTGTGTTCCCCTTTGCTTTGGTAGAAAGAGAGCCTTGTGCAGGATCATGTCCTGGGATAGGAATGTCAAGAGATCTTGCTATATCCCAGAGGAAACTCTGAAAAGAGGGATCCCTAACAGGAATCTCTCTTGGACAGGTTAGATTTACAGAACTAGCCTGAGCATCCACAGAGGTATCCAAAAATATAGGAATAGAAGATCCTGCACAGTGCAGTGTGGAATGCTTAAGAGATGGTTGCTGGTACTGGGTATCAGGAGCAGCAACTGTCCTTACCACATTGTCCATGCCAGGTATCGGCTCCAAGCTTGGTATAGAATGGAGCGATCCTGTTGAAAAAAGCATGGTAGGAGTTGGCCACAATGCTACTGTGGATACCGGTACCGATGTCAAGACCGGCACCGATGTCGGAGTCGAGCCCGACAAAGACATCGGAGTAGTCATCTGTGACAGTTCAATTTGTACCGAGGTGACCGAACCCATCCGGTCAGTATCCTCGGTACCGAAGCACCAGTATCGACCGATGTCGGTACCAAAAGCTATTGGTACCGAGTCTTCTAGACTAGAGATCGATTCCAAACTCGGCATCGAGGGCAGAGAGCCTGATAAGCGAAGCATGGAAGGCACCAACCGCAAAGGTAATGAGGTCGTCGGTACCGATTTCGGTACCGTATCTGACACCGGTGAAGCCAGTGGCAACTCAATCGGCGTGAAAGGAACCGAGAGTTGTGGATCGGAATTATCGGAACCGAGCCTTCGGTACCGCCGAGAGCTGGTACCAAGGCGAGTCGGTACCCAGTCCTCCAGACTGGAGATCGATTCCAGACTCGGCATCGAGGGCAGAGAGCCTGATAAGCGAAGCATGGAAGGCACCAACCGCAAAGGTAATGAGGTCGTCGGTACTGATTTCGGTACCGTATCTGACACCGGTGAAGCCAGTGGCAACTCAATCGGCGTGAAAGGAACCGAGAGTTGTGGATCAGAATTATCGGAACCGAGCCTTCGGTACCGCCGAGAGCCGGTACCAAGGCGAGTCGGTACCCAGTCCTCCAGACTGGAGATCAATTCCAGACTCGGCATCGAAGGAAACGAGTCTATCGATACACGTCTGGAGGGTACCGACGTCAGTGGTAGTATCGGTGCTGGTACCGATAATGGAAAGTCAGTCTGGGGTGTATCTACCGGTCCCAAAGGTACCGAGGACGCCAGATGACGATCCCTGGTGAGGAGTATTTCATCCAACACCAATGCCAATGTCGGGGTATCGGTACCGCTCGAAGCAGATGCCACCAGCGGACACGGCTGTGGTATATTCTGTGGGGGGTGAACCCCAGGAACAACCTGAAACCCCTTATTTGCTTTGGAGACCGAAGACTCCCTCCGGGGTTTTGAAGCCAGTGGGCCCTCGAGGGCAAGGCCGGAGCCGTCTTCATGCTGCGCATGAGACCTACCACTCAAGGACTGGCTAGTCTTAACAGACTGTTTGTGGGTTACCTGATCTTGTGTGGAAGAAGAAGGGGACGGTGCCCCGAAGTTGGAAGGCAACCGTGTATCGAGGGAATCTTGATGTTGAAAACCTCTTCTCACCAAACTGTAGTCAGGACCCAAGCAGGTTAGACACCGACTTTGAGGGTCTAAAAACAAAGCTGTACCACCACAGGATGAACATTTCTTAGAGAAAGTGCCTGGCGGTTCCATGAAGGAAAAAGAAGAGGCCTATATGGCCTAAGACCGTGGGATACTATGAGGAAAAAATATATCCCGCGGAAAGGAAAATATTTCAAGAAAAGAAAAGAAAAACACCGGCGGTACCGGTGGCGTCGGGAAGACAGCCGCGACCACAAGAAAACTAAAAACTAAAAACAAGAATTTCTGCGGTGACAGGAGGACGTCCTGCCGGCTCCGCGGAAAAACGAAAACTGAGGAGAGGCAGTTGGAAAAGGCGGGAAGGCAGCGCGCAGGCATGCTGGGATGCTTCCAAAAGCTCTTGATTGGACGCTGGGAAGCGTTCCCGCGCAGACTCCGTCGGTACCGACGTACCCATATGTGAAGACTCATTCCATATGTGAAGACTCATTCCTGCTTGTTCCTGGAGATAAAATATTCCCTGAAAAAGGAAGATTTTACAAGAAAAGAAAAGAAAACACCGGCGATACTGGTGGCGTCGGGAAGACAGCCGCGACCACAAGAAAACTAAGAATAAAAGAAGAATTTTCTGCGGTGACAGGAGGACGTCCTGCCGGCTCCGCGGAAAAACGAAAACTGAGGAGAGGCAGTTGGGAAAGGTGGGAAGGCAGCACGCAGGCGTGGTGGGATGCTTCCAAAAGCTCTTTGATTGGACGCTGGGAAGCGTTCCCACGCAGACTCCTGCTTGTTCCTGGAGATTGCTATTCCCAGGGAATAACTTGCCTCTGTGGCAACAGTTTGGTGCAGTACACACAGCCGGTATATTCAGGGGCAGAAGGTCACAGGTTCAAGTCCCAGCTGTGGCTCCTGCAGACCATGTCCCCTCATTTTACCCTTACTAAACTGTGGTAATAAAGATGGAATCTTTATTGCAGATAAAAGTAACACGCTATAAATGCCTATATTGTACCCTACAGAGCACATACACCATAAACATGTGCAATCCCTAGAGCAGAGTTTCCCAACTCCAGTCCTGGAGGGCCAAACACCATTCAGGTTGTCAGGATGTCCCTAATAAATATGCATGAATGCATTTACATTCACCGCCTCCATTATATGCAAATGTATCATGCATATTCATTAGGGACAGAATGAAAACCTGAACTATGTTTGGCCCACTAGGACCGGAGTTGGGAACCTCTGCCCTAGAGTAGCGGCCGACAGGGGCACAAACACCCACACCCACAGGCCCCACTATGCAGTGGCTCATGGAGAGTCAGGCTTTTGGGCCCTGCGCGCAGCAGCATCTACCAATACTAGCACCTGCATACCTTAGCAATGCCGTCTTAAACGTGGAAACACGTTCCACATATATCAAAATGTTGCTATGAATAATGTCAGATAACAAATCCTAAGTTGAACACAATTTGTTGACCAGGGATTCATCATATCAACCTTTCTGATATCTGCGGAGCGTGTTTCAGGTTTTGTTTCTGACAGTGTTTAACTGCCCCGGGGAGTGACCCTAACATTATTGAGTACCATAGCAATGCCTGCACTGTGCCCAGGACTGGTGTGGCAGCCAGGGCTGCCAACCACCTCCATATTTGCACAATGCTGAAATAGGTGTGGCAGTGTGCGTATGTCTATCCAGTGTTATGTGGCTGCCTACACCTTACTGAGCCCACAATGCTTGCACTGTTTCCAGTGTTAGCCTGCCAATGTGCATAATGAGGAGCAAGGTACTGTGGGTATAGCACGGACAGGGCGGCCTGGGTAGGTAGCATCTGCACAGGACATAGGACAATGGCTGGGACATTGTAGTGCCTGGCCACCACCTGCATGGACAGGGTGGCCACAGCATGTCATGCTGGGAGGTTACTCTCACCCTGACTGAGCAGTGACCACGGCATGGCTAGGTTACCCCACAGTGCTCTATAGCATTCCTCTCATGTGATATCTCTGGGTTCCCTTTTCTGGGGCTCAATCACTGACATACCTGCTTGGTGCGTGTGCTCTCACATCCCTTTTTTGGGTGCACATGGTTCCTCCAGGAACATGCACTATGTACTAGCTAGTGGACTGTCTGCAGTTAGCATGTGTATGGCTGGAACACCTTGCAGGGTGCAGCGGGTGGAAACTGACAGTGCCCTCTGGTGGTGAATGTCAGATAGGGGTGGGGGTAGCTGAGCTTTTCCAGGCCTGCTGCCCTATGTAATACGTACAGATCTGCATTGACCTCCCTGTAGGGTGCCCATTCCCCTCTACTGCCACCATTGCAGAGATGTAGAATGTGGATCTGTTGATGGGAGATCCTGTCCGCTTTGGGGTCCAAACACCACCCTTCACTTATAACATGTGACCATGGCACCCACACAGGATATGCACTATCCTGGGTACATCATAGTCCACAAGACCTAGACATGACTGGGAAATACAGATGGACACAGGTGTATCCTAGGTGTGTCTGCAGGGACTACCCATCACACACTGGCACTGATGGGGAGCGCAGCCTATCTCAGCCATGCCATGTACTGCGGACCTGGTGCTGGGCCCCCCACTTCACCCTCAGGGTGAGCACAGGAACTGCACGCTGTCAAGTCTGTAGCTACTCTGGGCCAGTAACATACACGGTCAGTTCCCCCTACCAGGCCGGGGTGCTATAGAGGCGCATACCCCATCTTGTGATCAGATGTAGGCTGCTGATCTGCATGTGCAGTGCATCATGGGTACGGGTGGGTTTACCCTATCCTGGTAACCACAGCAGAAAGTTTGTGTGGTGACCTGCAGTCTTTCTGTAGCCAGCCAGCAGTGCGTTAGATGCTACAGAGATGTAGCCCACTGGTTACTTCAATGACTGTAGAGGCAAAGGTCATGAGTTTGATCCCACAGTGGTTTTATTTAAGAATGCTGTCTGAGGCTTTTCCTTTTCATTTCAATCAGTGCTGCCAGCAGAAACACTCTCACAGTGCTATAGCCTAAGGTGCCTCATAGGCGCCCTATTATAGGGTGCCCTGTAAGGCGCCCTAGAGGGCACATTATAGGGTGCCTTGGCAGACAGGGCACTTTATAATGTGACCTATGGGGTGTCTTATAGGGCACCTTATGAGGCATCTTAGGTTACGGCACTGTGAGGGTGTTTTTGCTGGCAGCACTGATTTAAATTAAAAGAAAATGCCTCAGACAGCCTTTTTAGATTACACCACTGCAGGATCAAACCCATGACCTCTGCCTCCACTGTCATTGCAGTAACCAGTGGGCTACATCTTTATAGCTTCTAACACTGCACTGGCATGTACTTAGGGTTAACGCACATTAACGTGCCACGGCGCCCACTATCACGCGATACAGATTCTTGCTACCTTAGGACCGGAACGCCCACTCCTTATATGGCATACTTCACATTATCGCTGGAACTAGCGCCAGTAACATTAGGACGGTTTAGTAAACATACTCCTTGGTGATTTGAATGTACATTTAGTTGGCCCTGCTTCAGCTACAGAATCAGAGTTCCTGGTGTTTTTGCAGGATTTGGGCTTTAGGTTGCCTGGAGTGGAGGAATAGCCTAATAGTTAGAGCACTAGCTTGAGAACCAAAAGACCAGTGTTTAATTCCCACTAGCACTCCTTGTGGCCTTGGGCAAGTCACTTCACCCTCCATTGCTCAGAAAAATCCAAGTTATCAATGTCCCTGTTTAATGTACATTACCAAGTTTAAGTTACAATGTAAACTGCTTTGATTGAAATGATAAAGCAGTATAAAAAAAAATTAAATAAATAAAATGTTCTCCTATGCATGTGGGTGGCTATTGTCTTGATGTGATTGCAGTTAAGCAGTGTTGTAACTTCTGCCCAAGCAGCCCCCACAATGAGGGGGCCCCAGGCAGAAAGGGAGCTCACACAGCAGACTTTATCATGTTTGCTGGACTGTTCTGTTCTTATAAGTTCCCACGGGCCCGGTGGCTGTTCCTCGCGGGGCTGAAGTCTTGTGATAAACAGCCACACTGTGAGACTTTGTTCCAACAGGGAAAACTTACAAGAGCGAAGCAGTGCGACAAACACAACAAAGTAAGTTTGCCGCTGCTGCCGCTGTATAGGGAGTTGGGGCCCACAATGGGGAGCATGCTACTGCCATTGCCAAAATTTTGCTTGGGAGCCCCTCATTGTAACTTATGCCACTGCAGTCAGGGATTGGTTTCGTAGGATACATTCTAATTCTACTATACCACTTTCTTGGACAGACCACTGTTTAGTTGCATTTACTTTTTCTAAGACTGTAAGTTCTGTTACTTCCAGTCGTGGACATTATTGGGTCCGTAATTTTTCGGACCTGCCTATTTAAAACACAGAAGAGAGCTTTCTGGTTAAATTTAGAACCCAGCAGAGAGCTTCTAGTTTAAATTTCATACTAATTAAGAGCCTAGCAGCAGCAAAGAGCTTTAATTTAAATCAAATCAGAATATAACAGCATAAAAGGCAAAACAGGGTCAGTATTCTTTGAGCAATAAATAAAGTCTTCTAGAGTCCTTTACAAAGAGGCCTTCTACCTAGGGGGCAAGAGACCTGTGAAACTTTTTAAATAGGTGTTAAAGCCAGGTGGCAGGTCAAAAGGCCATTTTGAAAGACTCCTTCTATCGAAGCAAGGACTGTTAATCACCCAGGAAGTTGGTCACAGCTTCTCTCAGAAGCACAGGACAGGGTACTGTGTAGCAGCCCTCTTTTAATAAGTCTTATTTCCCTCCCTCCCTCCCTAACACCCACCCACTCCTGGGATAATTGTAGCTTTATAGGTACTTACACGAGTGGAGGAGTAGCCTAGTGGTTAGAACACTGGCTTGTTAACCAGGGTTCGATTCCCACTAGCACTCCTTGTGGCCTTGGGCAAGTCACTTAACCCTCCACTGCCTCGGAAGAAAGGCCTGGCAATCTACTTCCGGTGACACTGCCAAGAAAACCCAGGAGCTTCTGGGTCGCCAGGAGTCAGGACTGACTCGAAGGCACACATTGCAGGTACTTACACATCTTAAAGGGAAGGAGCTGCTCTCAGGTGCAGCTCTTTATCCAAATCAGTCATACATTAAGGACCTGAGATTAATTAAGCTTCAAGTGAACAAGGTATATTAAACGTATTAGGTACACTTTTTATTAGTATAAGTATCCACAACAACCCTTAGTAAGTAAAGAACTTACAGATCTAAACACAAGCTTAAAACTAAGATCCAGACAGCAGTCCAGCTGCGAGATTGGTGCTTTCCAGTCTTTTGCATTGAGTGTCACATGTATGATTTTCTCCCAGTTGGTGAGAGGTCTTACTTGTCCACTAGGTGCAAGGAGCTCTTTGCTCTCAGGGAACGAGTCCATTCTCTAGAGGCTAGAGTAGCAGACTTGGAAGACATAAGAAAGACAGAGAGGTACATAGACGAGACCTACAGGGATATAGTCCTGAAGTCCCACCTCCAATCTGGCAGCATCCCTGCTGCCATGGAGAAGAGAGGTCACGTGACAGGAGAGTATCACCCTGGTGTGGCAGAAAGTGATCCTGTAACTAGGACCTGTCCTCCAGGTGATGTAAAACCCTCTCGCACGGAGGAAGTTTCTCCAGGGTCATGTGCCCATGAGGGAAGGGACAGCCATTATAGTTGGTGATTCAATCATTAGGCATGTAGATAGCTGGGTGGCTGGTGGAGATGAGGATCGCCTGGTAACATGCCTGCCTGGTGCAAAGGTAGCAGACCACACACACCACCTAGATAAGGTCTTAGATAGTACTGGGGAGGAGTCTGCTGTCTTGGTATATGTCGGTACCAATGACATAGGAAAATGTGGTAGGGAGGTTCTGGAGGATAAATATAGGCTTTTAGGTAAGAAGTTGAAATACAGAACTTCCAGTGTAGCATTCTACGAAATGCTTCCCATTCCACGCGCAGGACCCAAAAGGCAGGCAGAGCTACGGAGTCTCAATGCATGGATGAGACAATGGTGCAAGGATGAGGGTTTTTGATTTTTTAGGAATTGGGGAACATTCTGGGGAAATGAGGGGCTCTTCCGAAGGGATGGGCTTCACCTTAACCAGGATGGAACCAGGCTGCTGGCATTAATCTTTAAAAAGGAGATAAAGCAGCTTTTAAACTAGATAATAGGGGAAAGCCGACAGTCACCCAAGAGCGCATGGTTCGGAAGAATGTATCCTTGAAGGATACTACCAAAAGCAGAGAGGTTCCAAAAAAGAGTAAAGTAGCCCAAACGCCCTTGAGTATGGAGCGGACAGAGCTTAAAAATCCCAAATTACCCATGCCTACCAATAGCCAGATCAATATGAATAAAATACAGTCTCTAAAATGCTTGTATACAAATGCTAGAAGTCTAACAAATAAGATGGGAGAGTTAGAATACTAAATGAGAGGTTAGATATGATTGGAATCTCAGAGACATGGTGGAAGGAGGACAACCAGTGGGACACTGTGATACCTGGGTACAAACTATATCGTAATGATAGAGCTGATCAAATTGGTGGAGGGGTTGCGCTCTATGTTAGAGATAGCATTGAGTCAGAAAGGATTAAAGTTTTGCAGGAAACAAAATTTGTTGTAGAATCTCTATGGGCTGAAATTCCATGTAAAAAGGGGAAGGCGATGGCAGTGGGGGTGTACTATCGACCTCCTGGCCAGAATGAACAAATGGATGATGAAAGGCTCAAAGAAATCAAGGAAGCTAACAAAAGTTACAGCACAGTAATAATAATGGGTGATTTCAATTACTCCGGTATCGACTGGGTCAGTGTCATGGCAGGACATGCTAAGGAGATAAAGTTCCTAGATGAAATAAATGACTGCTTCTTGGAGCAGCTGGTTCATGAACCGACCAGAGGGGAAGCCATATTGGACATAGTCCTTAGTGGAACACCAGATCTGGTGCAAGCGATAAGGGTGTTGGGGCCACTTGGCAACAGTGATCATAGCATGATCGCGTTTGATTTAACTAGTGGAGGAGGGATGGTAAGGAAATCCACAGTGCTACCATTTAACTTTTGAAAGGGAGACTATGATAAAATGATGAAAATAGTTAAGAAAAAACTAAAAGGAGCAGTTGCAAAGGTTAAAGACTTACATCAAGCTTGGGTGTTGTTGAAAACTACTATCTTTGAAGCCCAGACCGGCTGTATTCCATGCTTTAAGAAAAGTGGAAGGAAGTCCAAAAAACTGCCAGCATGGTTTAAAGGTGAGGTCAGAGAGGCTGTTGTTGCCAAAAAAGCATCTTTCAGGAAATGGAAAAAAGAGCCAAATGACGAAAACTGGAAACAGCACAAGCACTGGCAAGTTAAATGCAAGGCATTGATAAGGCAGACAAAGGGAGAATTTGAGAAGAAGCTTGCTGCGGAAGCGAAAATGCGTAATAAAGAGTTTTTCAAGTACATTCGTAGCAACAAAACCCGTGAGAGAGTCAGTTGGTCCATTAGATGATAGAGGGGTTAAAGGGGCACTAAGAGGCGAGAAGGCGATAGTGGAGAGATTGAATGAAATCTTTGCTTCGGTCTTTACTGAGGAAGATGTAGGGATGTTACCCATGACTGAAGTGGTATTTAAAGGTGCAGAAGAATTGAAGGAAATATCAATACATCAGGAAGATATATTACAACTATTTGATAAAATGAAGAGTTGCAAATCACCTGGACTGGATGGTATACATCCAAGGGTGTTGAAAGAACTGAAATATGAGATTGCAGACCTGCTATTAGTAATCTGTGAACTATCATTAAAATCATCTGTAATACCTTAAGATTGGAGGATGGCCAACGTAACGCCAGTTTTTAAAAAGGGTACCAGGGGTGATCTGGGCAACTACATACCGGTGAGCCTGACGTCAGTACCGGGAAAAATGGTAGAAACCATCATAAAGAACATAATTACTGAACATGTAGATAGTCATAGCTTAATGGGAGACAGCCAATATGGCTTTAGACAAGGAAGATCTTGCCTTACTAATCTGTTACGTTTTTTTGAAGGTTTGAATAAACACGTAGACAAAGGTGAGTTGGTTGATATAGTGTATTTGGACTTTCAGAAAGCCTTTGACAAGGTCCCTCATCAGAGACTTTTGGCAAAACTAAAGAGTCATGGGATAGGAGGCAGTGTACTATTGTGGATCAGAAACTGGTTGAAAGATAGAAAGCAGAGGGTAGGGCTGAATGGCCAATTTTCCCAATGGAGAAAGGTGAATAGTGGTGTACCCCAGGGATCTGTGCTGGGTCCACTGCTTTTTGACATATTCATAAATGACCTGGAAAAGGGAATAACGAGTGAGGTTATCAAATTTGCAGATGACACAAAACTATTTAAAGCTGTTAAAACCCATGAAGATTGTGGAAAATTGCAAGAGGATCTTGATAAATTGGAAGACTGGCCATCAAAATGGCAGATGAAATTTAATATGGACAATGCAAAGTTATGCACCTAGGGAAGAACAACCTGAACTATGGTTACACAATGCAAGGTTCCACATTAGGAACTACCACCTAGGAAAAAGATTTAGGCCTCATTGTGGATAACATGTTAAAACCCTCCACCCAGTGTGCAGCGGCAGCCAAGAGAGCAAATAGAATGCTAGGTATCATAAGGAAAGGAATGGAAAATAAAACAAAGGATATTATAATGCCTCTGTATCGTTCCATGGTGCGACCGCACCTTGAATACTGTGTGCAATTCTGGTCGCTATATCTTAAAAAAGGATATAGCCTTATTAGAAAAGGTTCAGGGAAGAGCCACCAATATGGTAAAGGGGATGGAAGGATACCCCTATGAAGAAAGGCTAATAAGGTTAGGGCTCTTTAACCCGGAAAAGAGACGGCTGAGGGGAGATATGACAGAAGTCTATAAATTAATGAACGGAGTGGAATGGGTAAACGTAGATCGATTGTTTACGTTATCAGAATATAGAAAGACTAGGGGACATGCAATGAAGCTACTCGTATTTAAGATAAATAAGAGAAAATATTTTTTCACTCAATGTGTAATCAAACTCCGGAATTTGTTACCGGAGGATGTAGTAAAGGCTGTTAGTGTAGCTGGGTTTAAAAAAGGTTTGGACAAGTTCCTGGAGGAAAGGTCCATAAACTATTATTAAAAAGGGACCCAGGATATCAATGCTTGACCCAATACAAGAATTGTGGAACCTGTGTCTTTTGGGGAAACTGCTAGGTACGTATGACCTAGATTGGCCACCTTTGGAAAAGGATACTGGGCTTGATGGACCTTGATCTGACCCAGTATGGCATATCTTATGTTCTTATTGAAGCTTTTCTTACAGATTGTCATGACCTGCCTAGTAATTTTGCTTCTCTTTCCCTTCATGATAAAGTTTGTTTGGTCCAAGCGGTTACAAACACCTCTTAATAAACATGCACTGTTTTGTTTTGTTTTGTTTTTTGTATTCTATCTTTTGTGTCTATTGGAACTATTGTTGTCTTATTCACAATATTTTGTTTGTTGCTTTTAGTTAGTATCAGTTTTATACTATTGTGTAAACCGCCTTGTCGTTTATATGATAAGATGGTGTAACAATTGAAAACAAGCAAATAACCTTGATATCTTAGTGCAAGTACACAGACCCTGACAGTTCCATCCCATACAAACACTGACACCACTTCCCATTCCCCAGAGCAGAAAGTCTGGCACCCCTACCCAACAAAAACACAGACTCTGACAATGTTCCACCCCATATAAAAGGAATTGGCATTGGGCGTCAGTGGGAGCAAAAGCAAACAGCTCTGAAGCACCAAAATGTTAGGGTAAGCACCATGGGGCTGTTTCAGGCTATTTGGCTCTGTAGGTCCTGGAGAGGGGCGGCAGGAGCAGCAATGGGAAGGGTGCAATGGATGCGGTTTGCCTAGGGCACCTCCTCTCCTTGCACCTGTCCTGGGGGGTAACCTACATGGAGCTGCAGGTACAACCCTAAACAAAGGCCCAGAGGGGGCAACCTCACAGAGTGGTGGGTACAACCCTAAACAGAAGTCTGGGGCGGGGGGGAGTAACCTGCACAGAGTGGTGGGTAAACCCTGTGCAGGTTACTCCTCCCCCCCCAGACTTTTGTTTAGGGTTGTACCCACCACTCTGTGAGATTCCCCCTCTGGGCCTTTGTTTAGGGTTGTACCTACAGTACCATGCGGGTTACCCCTTCTAGATGCCTACACAGGTACACAACCTCCAATCTCTCCATGGACTAGCAGGATTGCATCAGCCACACCTGGTGACGCCCTCCGGGCGGCGCCATAGATACGGAAGTGCTCTCCAAAGCTCAGAAAGGTGAACCTTTCTGAGCATGCCCAGGTAGCCCACCTCACCGGCCCGCCCCTAGCCCGGCCAGTCTTCTTCCTTCCGCCTTGGCAGCAAGACGGACCCTGCTCTCCTCTACTACTTAATCAAGTTCAAGATCTACAATGCCGAAACCCGGCTTCAAGAAATGCCCGCACTGCAAAAGAAAGATGAGCAGCACAGACATTCACAACATCTGCTTGCGCTGCTTGGGGCCCGATCACAATGTTGAAGACTGTTCCCACTGCGGTAGAATGTCCCCAAGGGCCCGGAAATCAAGAGGACATGCTTTAAGGGATTACCTGACCTCCAATGCAAGTAACATTACTGCTCCGTCAGTCTCTTCACCCACTGTCGCTCCGGCACAGGATGTGCCCGTCAGGGCCCACATCCCCAGCCGCTCAGCCGAAGCTTCCTCCGGTGACCTCTGCGATGGCTCTCGTCACATCCAAGGACTCCTCCGACCCTTCCCGAGGCTCGTCTGAGCTCACTGCTGCTTTCTTCCAGCCCCAATAATGGCACCGTGCAGCAGTCCTCCAGTTCCGCCCACTTCCAGGGCAGGCCGCTCCTCATTGGACACAGCCACAGCAGCCCAGGAAGCAGCCCTCGGCGCCATCTCGCTGGTCTCCCAAGCTCCGCCCATACTCCGCCCCCTCAGATCGATGCCCCGGTAAGCCCGCTCGGCGCTAACGCACCTTGGCGCCATACACACAAGCACAGAAGGAGCCAATCTTCTCGGGAGGGACAGCAGGAGCAACAAGAGGAAACACAGCGGCGATCTCACAGGAACAGGGGACATGGCTCTAAGCGCCGTCATGGCTCCCAGCACCGCAGAAGCCACAAAAATAAACGCCAGATCTTTTCCAGCTCCTCCAGCCCTAACAGCAGCCGCCAAACCAGGTCCTGAAGCCACACAGAATCTGCCAATTCCTATGCCATTTTGAAGTTGCTTACATAGCTGGTGCAGCCAACCACCCCCACTGCTTCCACGGCTCCACTACCTCCTGCGATCTCGGCTGACTCCATGGCACGAGACCTACTGGATCACGCCCAGCCGTCCACAACTGATAAGCGGTCCCCAGATCGTGCCCAGTCTTCCATGCAGGCCCCGCGATCCCTGGACAATCCGTCCCCGGATAGCACCGCAGAAGAACACAACATTGAAGCAGCCATTGTGGGCTCTGCATCCAACGAATTCACTACCTCTGAGAACAGACACCCCCCGGAGCCGGAAGGCTTGCCACCCCCTCCGGAGGACCTCACATATCCCAAGTTCCTGAGGAAAGTAGCCACCACTTTGGCCCTGAAGGCATCAGACGATACGGGGGAGTCAGTGCCAGAGGTTCTAAAGTACCTCGCAACCCCGAAACCCTCCTTCGCACTGCCTATACACCAAACATAACAGGACAACCACTTGAGACTGTGGCAGACCCCGGCTTCCGGCCGCCCATTCTCCAGGAGACTTGAATCTAAGTACCACGTACAACCTATACCAGGGTTCTCAAAACCCCAGCTGGCATACCAATCCATTGTGGTGTCCTCAGCTCTCAAGCAGATCAAATCCTCGCACACTCATGCCAACAATTCACCAGGTCATGACCACAAGCTCCTCGACGATATCGGCAAGAAAGTCTTCCAAGAAGCTATGCTCAGCGTGAGGATTGCGGCACACCAGTTCCAGCACGTCCTCTTCCAGGACGCCTGTATGACGAGCATCAAAAACGCCATCACATCCCTCCCTAAGGAGTCTCAGGCGCTGGTATCCAGCGCGCTTGCGGATATGACCGAGTGCAACAAACATCTGGCCAGCACGGCCTTTGACACTTTCGACACATCAGTGAGAACCGCCGGCACGGCAATCTCCGCCAGGCGGTGGGCATGGCTAAGAGCGTCCGGCCTACGCAATGACACTCATGACAAGATTGCAGACGTACCTTGTACGGGCAAGTTGTTCTTTGGAGAAAAAGTCACTGACACCATAAACGACATGAAGGAGCACTGCACTACACTCCAAACCTTGGCAGAGGATGGATTTGAGCACCACAGCAGCACCCAGAAAGCTAACTTTCAACGGAAACCTTACTACACCTCCAACAAGAGGTACCCTTCTAACCGAAAATGGCAAAGTCCCAGATACAAGAACAACTCCTAACACGGACCCTCTCACCAGCGCAGCTCCCAGAGGGACCGTAAGCAAAAGAAGAACAACAACGCAACCACAAGCAAACGTGGCCCCTCCTTTTGACAGCACATTGCAGGCAACCACCCGGATCAGGGGTCGCCTGACGCAATTTCTACAGGAATGGGGGCGGATCTCCTCAGACTCCTGGGTCCTACAGGTCATCCGAGAGGGATACCGCATACATTTTTCCGTACCACCCTGCCGGGCAGCCAACCAATCAGCGAAACCCCTCCCCACCTGCAACTAGCCATGGCCGCAGAACTGCTGCACTTGCTGACCTCCCACACGATAGAGGAAGTACCACCTACCGAGAGAAACTCTGGATTCTACTCCAGATACTTCCTCATTCCCAAGAGGACGGGCGGAGTACGCCCCATCTTAGACCGGCACAGGCTGAACAAATTTATCTTCAAGGAGAAGTTCCGGATGTACTCCCTCAGCTCCATCCTCCCTCTGATTCAGGTCGGTGACTGGATGGCGTCCCTGGATTTACAGGAAGCCTACACACACATTCGCATTCACAAATCGCACAGGAGGTACCTCCGCTTCAAAGTGCTGGGACAACACTACCAATACAGAATCCTTCCCTTCGGCCTGTTGCCAGCTCCACGTGTCTTCACGAAGTACGTGGCCGTTGCAGCAGCGCACCTCCGCAAGCAAAACATCTCCATCTTTCCCTACCTGGACGACTGGCTCCTCACAGCCCCCTCGGATCCAGAGCTGCAAGAGTCCCTGCGGAGAACCACAACCCTGATTTCCTCCTTGGGCTTTGTCATCAACTTCGGCAAGTCGCACCTCATGCCTTCCCAGAGGCTGGAGTTCATAGGAGCGGTAATCGACACACGGGTTTCAAAACCCTACCTCCCAGACTGCAGACTACTTGCCATCACCTCCCTGGCATCCAATTCTGCCACAGCAGGGAGTTCCTCAGCTTGGTCCATACTATGCCTGCTGGGCCACATGGCAGCCACAAAATCAGTCCTCCCCATGGCGAGGTTGAAGATGCGCGCTCTCCAGTGGCAACTGCATACCCATTGGAACCAACACTCTCAACCCCTCTCCACCCGCATCCCGATGACTCCTCAGGTCAGGACGCAGTTACACTGGTGGACGGTACCGACAAACCTCTCGGGGGGCAAGGACATCCACACACACAAACACCAGGTGATTCTCACCACGGACGCATCCAACACTGGTTGGGGCTCTCACCTCCTACAGTTCAACACCCAGGGAGCATGGGTCTCCGCGGGAGAGACATCTGCACATCAACCTCCTTGAGCTGAGGGCCATCACATATGCTCTCAGAACGTTCCTACCACATCTGCGAGACAAGTCTGTCCTCATCCAGACGGACAACCAGGTGGCCATGTTTTACATCAACAAGCAGGGAGGAACCGGGTCTTGCTCCCTCTGCAAGGAGGCGCTGGCGATATGGTCACTGGCCTTGGAGAACAAGTGCAGGCTACATGCCTCCTATCTCCCGGGAGATCTAAACACCCTGGCAGACAAACTGAGCAGAGAGTTGCAACCACACTAATGGACTCTCCTCCCGGAGGTCTCCAACAGCCTCTTCCAGCACTGGGGAACACCAAGCATTGACCTCTTTGCCACGGAACAGAATGCCAAGTGCCCCCTGTTCTGCTCAAGGCACCCATCAGTCAGGAGGTTGGCAGCGGATGCATTCGACGTGTGCTGGGGGGAGTGGTCTCTGGTGTATGCCTTCCCGCCAGCCCCCTCATCCCTGCAACACTTCAGCGAATCGTGCAGGACAAAGCTCACGCCATCCTGGTGGTTCCTCACTTGCCACGCCAGATGTGGTTTGCTCTCTTGCTATGCCTAGCACACGGGGCCCCGAAATGCCTGCCCCTCAGACCGGACCTACTAACACAGAACGAGGGCAACACGAGGCACCCCAACCTCAAAGCCCTCGCTCTCACTGCCTGGAGGTTGAACGGTTGAACCTCTCTGCACTCCAACTACCCGCAGAGGTACAGGACGTGGCCCTGGTGGCCAGAAGACACTCCATCAGAAAGTCCTATGGCCTCAAATGGAAGAGGTTCCGCATCTGGTGTGCATCATGTGGCTTAGATCCAACCACGTGTCCAGTCACCAACGTCCTACAGTACCTCAGCTCTCTATCCAACCTCGGCCTGAAGACCCAATCCATCCGCGTCCACCTCTCCACAATAGCTGCTTTTCATGCACCACCAGACGGAGCCAACTCTATTGCGGCACTGTCCCTGACCACCCACTTCATGAAAGGGCTGACGAACCTAAAACCCCCGGTCAGGCCCCTGGTTTCGCCCTGAGACCTCAACACTGTCCTCCAGCGCTTAACACAGGAACCCTTCAAGCCGCTCCAGTCTGCTGACATGAAGTACGCTTCCTGGAAAACACTGTTCCTGATAACCATCACATCCACCAGGAGGATCAGCGAACTGCAAACGCTGGTGTCGCACCCTCCATATACGCAGCTGCACCAAGACCGCGCATCCCTGAGGACCAACCCTAGGTTCGTGCCCAAGGTGCCATCTGCCTTCCACATCAATCAGTCCATCGAGCTCCCCTCATTTTTTCTGGAGGGTTTCTTTGTGTGGGATGTGCAGGCTGATTCTAGGATAGTTGTAAGCAGGGCCGTAACAATCATGAAATGTGCCCTGTGCGACTTGCTCATCGGGCGTGGCCCCCTCCCACACCTCCATCTAGCCAATTTATGGGGGCGGGAGAGAAGAGGCGTGCCCAATGTGCAAGTCACCGGCATGCTAAGCAGGTCTTGTCCTCCTGCTGCTTAGCATGCCATGAGAAGGCTTAAGGGGCGCATTTCAGCTGTCTGCCATTGCATGCTGCCGCTGAGAGAAGAAAAAGTGGCAGCGGCAGGCAACAGCAGACAGCCAAAATGCGCCCCTTAAGCCTTTGCGCCCTGTGTGGCCGCACCGTTTGCACAGGGCTAGGTATGGTCCTGGTTGTAAGATTAGTGTGATTGCTGGTGGGCAGCCTATAGAGGAGACATATGGCTAGGCCTTTATTCTCTATTTTCAGATGATCTATCCCATCGCAGTTGTTACAAACACTGACAGAGGCGTTTATGGTTGTTTTGGTTAATATCAAGATTCCGTCACCTGGTTTGGTGTTTCTAGGGCAGCTAAATAAACTGTATCCATTAGTGTTTAGTTGGTTTAAGAGGATGGTATCATGTTCAGTGAGCCATGTCTCCATGATACAAAGGATGTCCAGGGATTCATCTATTAGAAGATCATGAATTAATGGTATTTTCTTCCTTACAGAACGTGTGTTTGCTAGGATGCATTTTAAGGGATCGACGACTCTCTTGCACATACTCCACACAGACCTAAACAAGAAAAAACAAGGACTCATCCTGATATTCATGGACATTGCCTCTGCTTGCAATACAATCAACCACAATCTCCTACTCACCTGCCTATATCAAAAAGGTATAAGAAACCAAGCCCTCAACTGGTTCAAGTCATACCTGTCTGATTGCCAGCAACAAGTCCGCATAGGAACCCAGTCATCCAAACCTTTCCATCAGATGCAAGGAGTCCCGCAAGGCTCATCCCTCTCCTCCCTACTTTTCAACATTTATGTTCAGCCCATCTGCACCATTATACAATCATTCAACATTTACTACCACATCTATGCCAACGATGTCCTACTCTATGCTCCTTTCTCCATAGACAGCTCCGACTATTCTCCCATTGCAGAATGCTTCAATGCGGTCTCGGACTGGCTCGCTGCCCACAACCTGATGGTTAACAGTAGAAAGTCAGAGGTCTTATTCATAGTTAAAGACCAAGCTTTCACCTCACCAACTTCCTTCAGGATAAAAGATGTTGAACTCATGACCAAGCAAGAAGTATGTTATCTTGGACCAACATCTGAATTGGGAAGCCCACATACAAACCGTCATCAAGGCAGTCTACAACAAACTAAGAGCCCTCTGACATCTATGCCCTCTCCTCGAACCTTCGGACTTTCACACAGTATGCCAGGCCCTTATCTTTCCTCACTTGGACTACGCCAACATAATCTACCACGGTCTGCCAAAGAATGCTCTCCAGCCACTGCAACTGGCCATGAATACAGCCGCCCGATCACTCCTGTCTGCCTCAAGATTTTAACACATCACGCCCCTTTTGATCCAGCTACATTGGCTCCCCATAGCAAGCCGACTGGTATACAAAGCCCTATTACTCACCTTCAAGGCTCTGCATGGAATCTCTGCTTCCTCCCTCACAAACCTCATACAGCGTACCCCTGAAAACAGAACCACTCACTCATCACCTCTCACCAATAAGGACTTGCACCCAGTCAACTAAAAATCGCGCCTTTTCTCTCTATGCACCAACCCACTGGAATGCACTACTTCTAGCAATCCGCGCCATCACAGACCTGATATCCTTTAGGAAGGCCTTAAAGATACACTTATTTCAACTAGCTTACGGCCAGCCACCCTGAACGAAGCCTCTATCCAGATAATTTCTAGTGCCCCTGCCTGTACATTCCAAGTTCATCTCCCTGTATTTTCATCCAATGTAGTCACTTGTTATTACTTGTTACTTACTGTTACTGTATCTAGTTCAATGTAAACTATTCTGTTATATACAAACTGTTCTTTGTAAACTGTTTTCATTATATGTAAACTGCACTGATTTTCAAAAAGCTCACTTGGTTTGCAGCTTGTCGTGCTGTGAGGGCTTGCGTGCATCAGTGACGCTGAGAGCTAAACTATCGGTAGTTTAACTACTGGCAGGGTCTCCCAAGATGGACAGGTCTCAGCTGAGGTGCCAGACCAAGACAAACCACCCATCTGGGCAGCAGCAGAATGGGATAGTGTTGACGGCGGAGGATCACATTTTTGTGACAACGGCAACAACACCAAACTTAAACTGCGCGGAAGAAAGGCCTGGCAATCTACTTCTGTATCTTGCCATGAAAACCCAATGGATAGTTACAACAAAACAAATTGTGCTATGGTGCTGGAAGATGAGACCCCCAGTTCGGAAGGCACTCAACTAGCTATTGGGGAAGAGCTGAAGACTTTTCAGAGTAAAGCCAGCATTTATGATGTGGTTGGATCAAAGCCCTCGGGAAGTCTGACTGCTGATGTGGCTGCGCATGAAATGAGAGTCAGAAGCTGTAAAGATGTCAAGGGAAGTTGGAAGTGGTCAAGAATGAAATGGAATGTGTACAACTTGATCTGTTGGGTGTCAGCGAACTGAAATGGACTGGCATCGGGCACTTTGCATCAGATGATCACATGGTCTACTATGCTGGAAATGAAAGACAAAGAAGAAATGGTGTTGCATTTATAATAAAGAAGAAATTTGCAAGAACTGTAATGAAATACAATGCAGTCAGCGAACGCTTAATCTCTATTCGTCTACGAGGATTGCCTATCAACACAACTATAATTCAAGTATATGCCCCAACAACAGCTGTAGAAGAGAATGAAATTGAAGAGTTCTATGAACAAGTACAAGCTGAAATTGACAGAACATGCAAACAGGATATCCTGATAGTCATGGGTGAGTGGAACGCAAATGTTGGCAACAAAGAAGAAGGCAAAGTAGTTGGAAAATATGGACTTAGCAACAGAAATGAAGCTGGAGAAAGACTGATAGAATTCTGCAAGACCAATGATCTATTCATCTCAAACACCTTCTTCCAGCAACACAAGCGGCAACTGTACACATGGACTTCACCCAATGGATTGTATAAAAATCAAATTGACTACATCTGTTGAAGTCAACGATGGAAAAGCTCTATAACATCAACCAAGACAAAACCTGGAACTGACTGTGGTACAGATCATCAACTACTAGTATGCAAACTCAAGCTAAAGTTGAAAAAGAGCAAACCACTCATGAATGCACCAAATATGACCTTGAGAATATACCACTGGAATTTAAAGACTGCCTGCAAAATCGATTCGCTGCTTTAGATACAAATGACAGAGCTCCGGAAGAGTTATGGAATGACATCAAGAAGGTTGTGTTGGAAGAAAGCGAGAAGTCTCTACAAAAGGTGAAAAAGCAAAAACGGCCAAAATGGATGACGGAAGAAACTCTGAAAATTGCCCAGAAACGCAGAGAAGCTAAAGCCAGAGGAGAAAGAAAGACAATCGCAGAACTCAACAGAGGGAATAAAAAGTACCTGTTAGTATACATGTAAACCGCACCGATTCTAAAGAGCGCGGTATAAAAAATAAATAAATAAATAAATAAAAAGTACTACAACGACGCATGCAAGGAAATAGAAGCAGAAACTATTAGAGGAAGAACAAGATCGGCTTCCCTAAAGCCTAAGAAAAAGTTCCAGCCTCGAATTGGAATGTTACAAGATGCTCAAGGTTCTATATTGAATGATGCTGAGAAGATCAAGAAAAGGTGGAAGGAATATACAGAGTTTTTATATGATAAAGATCAAGTGGACCAACAGCCGTTTCAACCTGTACCTTATGATCAGGAACCATTGGTGATGAAAGAAGAAGGTGAAGCAGCATTGAAAGCCTTATCAAAGAACAAAGCACCAGGCATTGATGGCATTCCTATAGAAGTATTGCAGCAATCTGATGCAGCTGTTACCATACTTACAAGGCTCTGCCAAGAAATATGGAAGACAACATCATGGCCAACTGACTGGAAAAGATCTGTGTTTATACCAATACTAAAGAAAGGTGATCCAACTGACTGTGGAAATTATCGAACAATC
This sequence comes from Ichthyophis bannanicus, assembly GCA_033557465.1. Lineage (NCBI taxonomy): Eukaryota > Metazoa > Chordata > Amphibia > Gymnophiona > Ichthyophiidae > Ichthyophis > Ichthyophis bannanicus. Next base: position 666,288,987 of record CM066032.1, read on the forward strand.
GCTCTGATCCCACATGCCAGCAAGATTCTACTGAAGATTATTCAAAAGAGACTACACCATACCTGGAACAAGAACTACCTGAAGTGCAAGCAGGGTTCAGGAAAGGGCGAGGAACGAGAGACATCATTGTGGATGTGAGATGGATCCTTGAAAAGACTAAAGAATACCAAAAGGATATCTATTTGTACTTTATCGACTATAGCAAGGCTTTTGACTGTGTAAACCATGAGAAACTCTGGGCCACATTAAGAAGCATGGGTATACCAGAACACCTGATCGTTCTCTTGCGCAATTTGTACATTGATCAAGAAGCAACAGTTCAAATGGAACAAGGAGAAACAGAATGGTTTAAAATAAGCAAAGGTGTAAGACAAGGCTGCATACTTTCCCCCTACCTGTTTAATTTATATGCAGAACAAATCATCAGAGAAGCAGGATTGTATGAAGACAACAGGGGTGTGAAGATTGGTGGAAGACTCATCAACAACCTTCGCTATGCAGATGATACTACATTACTGGCTGAAAGTGAAGATGATCTGAAACATTTGCTTCTCACAATCAAAGAACATAGCCTCAAAATGGGCCTACACCTTAATGTAAAGAAGACAAAGATCATGACAACTGGCATAATCAACAGGTTCATCGTTGAAGGAGAAGAAATTGAAATTGTGAACAACTTTAACCTACTTGGATCAACTATCAATAAAGAAGCAACAAGCAGTCAAGAAATCAAACGACGCATTGCTCTTGGCAGAATGGCTATGAAAGACCTAGATAAGATTCTCAAGAGCAGAGATGTCTCTCTCCATACAAAGATTTGACTTGTTCAAGCCATGGTATTTTTAATAACTTCATATTGTGGTACTGCAGACCCTCTGCAGACAGGAGAAAATGCTTTAAGCTTAGAAAAAAGAGGCAGACACCGGCTGCAGCATTACAAGGAGCCATATAGGGGGAGCAAGTGGGACCTCCGGAGGACTGAGGAGCCACGCCCCAGAGCCAGTGATGCAATACCGGCCTGCACCCAATCAGAGGAGGGAAGAGTTCCTCTTAAAAAAAGCCCAGATGACTGGAGAAGGGAGGCTTTCCAAGAGGGAGAGAAGGACCAGGAAATAGGAGTCCTGGGGAAAGGAACAGGCCCAGCAGACTCAGCACAGCCAGGTGAAGGAGTTCGCCCCGAGTATCCCAGGAGTGGAGAGGACACGCCTTCCAAGAGGGAGAGATACAGAAAGGGAGCTACCCCTGGAAGCAGATGGACTGTGCTAGAAAGTCCTGGACCTGAGTTTGGCAGAGGCCAGCAACCATTGAAGGACATAACATGGAATAACCAAGAAGAAGATGAAAGAACTTCTTTAAAAGGTAACATTCTGGGCTCAGACAGAAGGAAGCTTTGGTGTGAATGTGGTTTAACACCAGCAGAAGGCCTCCGGGAGACCCGAAAGCCTACCATTGTGCAAGTAAGGCCAAACCCCAGCAGGAACTGGCCTCAATCCTTACCTTGCCGGGATAAGCCAAGAAAGAAAGGTAATCACTGTTTTTCTGATTATAATTTCCTGAACGCTGTGACGCAGGAGGAACAGGGAATAGAGGAATGTTGTCCTACTAGAACTGTTTATACTTCAGGATACAAGCCTATATCAAGTAAGAGACTCTCCAGTAAAAGAGCCGTGTGCAAGAGAGACTGTTCTCAGTCTAGAGGTACACAAAACCAGGGCTTACCTTTGAACACAGAACATTGGGACATCGTGCAAACGTTGTATAAAAAGCCTGAATGCAAGCTACCAGATATCGCTGACCTTGAACCAATGCAGGTGGATGTCGCTGACGACCTTTCGGACCCTGAAATGGATTGCAGCTACTGTCAGGCGGAAGGCTTTGAGCCTTTAGACAAGGAATAGAGCTGTAGCCGGGGGAATGTGTGAATCTTTGTTTTCTCATGTTATTACTGTGAAGTTAACAGGTTAAATACAGTTCTTGTTTGTTTTCTTTCAACCTGAAATAAGGACAATTTCTGTTGCTGTAAAGATCTGAGCTTTTGAACCTTTTGTGCAATAGGGGAAATAAAAGCCTTTATTCTCCCTTCACTCGGACTATTATGTTCCTTTGAGCTTTTGGTTACCAGAAGGCTACTAGGACTACAAAGAAAACCTGGGCCCTGTCTTTAAGCCAAACTCAATTACAAATATTTTTGTGTCCACCACCTCTACCGTGACGCTTCTTCGCCACTAGGGCGGCGTTGGGACAATATGGATGTGAAAGCTGGACAGTGAAAAAGACAGACAGGAAGAAAATTGATGCCTTTGAATTATGGTGCTGGCGGCGAATATTGTGTATACCATGGACTGCCCGAAGAACAAACCAGTCGGTACTAGAGGAGATCAAACCTAAGCTTTCTTTAGAAGCTCAGATGACAAGACTTCGACTTTCATATTTTGGACACATCATGCGAAGAGAGAGATCATTAGAGAAAGACATCATGCTTGGCAAGATAGAAGGTCAACACAAAAGAGGAAGGCCAGCAATGAGATGGATCGATACAATAACAGCAGCTACGGGTACCAGTCTGTCAACAATGAGCCGCCTGACTGAAGACCGAACACAATTTAGGATAGCTATCCAGAGGGTCGCCATGAGTCGACTCCGACTCGATGGCACTTAACAACATGTGGGTAGGAGGTATGCTACCATTGTTAGGGTTTATATATATATTAGTCTTTGGTAGGATTTGTACTTTGGCTGATAATTATCTCTAGTGTTTCTGTGGTTGGGGGTAATGTAAATCTGTTTGTTATTAGTGCGGTGGTGGATGATTGGGGTGGGCTGGTATGGTGAGGGGTTTGGGGGGCCAGGAGTGTGTTAGCTAGTACTGTGAGGAGCAGAAGAATGCATAGTGCATGCATTATCGTGGATTTCATTTCCATGTTTGCAAGGTTGTCTTATGGTTGATTTGGTTCGTAGATTAGAATTTGTAGACGTGACTGAATTTGCAGGGGAATCAGCTCAGGAATGAAATAGGCACAGTAAGTTGGCCATATAGCATGGGCAAAAACACAGAAATTTGTTAAGCTAACAGTAGTATGATATGATATGTGGCACATTGTGAAATCTTAGTACAGGAAATAGGCCAGTGGTGAAGAAGCCGAGGATGACTCAAGTATGGTTGCAAGAAATGGTAACAGACAGTAGCAGACGCCACATGTTGTCTGGTCTGGCTGGCAAAGTGACGGTTAATATTGCTTGACTATGTGGTGTAAGTATAGCACAGTATAAAGTATTCAATGTGAAGCAATATATAGAATAGCATAAATCACATTAAAGAGAATAGCTACAATGGCCCCAGGCGTTATGATTGATTAATTAATAGTGGCTAGTGGCGTACAGTAGTGCAATGTCGCTTATTTAAAGTGGTAGCAAGGAGAATGCAGATAGGTATTAAGTAAATCAACTATGGGAAAGAGGTATCTATAAATCAGACAGCATTTCGGGGATCGAGGGGCAAGAGTTATATTTGTAGATACTGGGAGGAACCGTGTATCTTGCAGAACATGATAGAAGTTGCTTTAAGCAGGTAGAAAAATTATTCAGTAGGTATAAAATTATTCATCATTCAGGCACAGACGATACTTACGTTACAGTTTTACGTAAAGATGAGATGGGTGAAGAAGTTTGTGGTTTGGTCCTGTTTTATCGGCATGGTGCTCTGGAACTTTGAGCATGTGCAGTCTTGAAGAGTGCAGAGGGTTCAGTGTTTGAACATAAGAACATAAGATATGCCATACTGGGTCAGACCAAGGTCCATCAAGCCCAGTATTCTGTTTCCAACAGTGGCCAATCTAGGTCATATGTACCTAGCAGTTTCCCCAAGAGACACAAGTTCCACAATGCTTGTACTGGGTCAAGCATTGATATCTTCGGTCACTTCTTAATAATGGTTTATGGACCTTTCCTCCAGGAACTTGTCCAAACCTTTTTTAAACCCAGCTACACTAACAGCCTTTACTACATCCTCCGGTAACAAATTCCAGAGTTCGATTACACGTTGAGTGAAAAAATATTTTCTTTTATTAGTCTTAAATAGTTTACCCTGTAGCTTCATTGCATGTCCCCTAGTCTTTCTATATTCTGATAAGGTAAACAATCGATCTACGTTTACCCATTCCACTCCGTTCATTAATTTATAGACTTCTATCATATCTCCCCTCAGCCGTCTCTTTTCCAGGTTAAAGAGCCCTAACCTTTTTAGCCTTTCTTCATAGGAGTATCCTTCCATCCCCTTTACTATTTTGGTGGCTCTTCTCTGTACCTTTTCTAAAATTGCTATATCCTTTTTAAGATACGGCGACCAGAATTGCACACAATATTCAAGGTGCGGTCTCACCATGGAACGATATAGAGGCATTATAATATCTTTTGTTTTATTTTCCATTCCTTTCCTCATCATACCTAGCATTCTATTTGCTCTCTTGGCCGCCGCTGCACACTGGGCCGAGGGTTTTAACATGGTATCCACAATGATGCCTAAATCTTTTTCCTGGGTGGTGGTTCCTAATGTGGAACCTTGCATCGTGGAACCATAGTTTGGGTTGTTTTTCCCTAGGTGCATAACCTTGCACTTCTCCACATTAAATTTCATCTGCCATTTTGATGCCCAGTCTTCCAATTTATCAAGATCCTATTGCAACTTTTCACAATCCTCTTGGGTTTTAACAACTTTAAATAGTTTTGTGTCATCTGCAAATCTGATAACCTCACTCGTTATTCCATTTTCCAGGTCATTTATGAATATGTCAAAAAGCAGCGGACCCAGCACAGATTCACCTTTCTCCATTGGGAAAATTGGCCATTTAGCCCTACCCTCTGCTTTCTATCTTTTAACCAGTTCCTGATCCACAATAGTACACTGTCTCCTATCCCATGACTCTTTAGTTTTGCCAAACGTCTCTGATGAGGGACCTTGTCAAAGGCTTTCTGAAAGTCCAGATACACAATATCAACCGACTCACCTTTGTCCACCTGTTTATTCACTCCTTCAAAAAAACATAACAGATTAGTAAGACAAGATCTTCCTTGTCTAAAGCCATGTTGGCTGTCTCCCATTAGGTTGTGACTATCTACATGCTGAGTAATTTTATTCTTTATGATGGTTTCTACCATTTTTCCCCGTACTGACGTCAGGCTCACCGGTCTGTAGTTTCCCGGATCACCCCTGGAACCCTTTTTAAAAATTGGTGTTACATTGGCGATCCTCCAGTCTTAAGGTATTAGAGATGATTTTAATGATAGTTCACAGATTACTGATAGCAGTTCTGCAATCTCATATTTCAGTTCTTTCAACACCCTTGGATGTATACCATCCGGCCCAGGTGATTTGCTACTCTTCAGTTTATCTAATAGTTGTAAGACATCTTCCCGATGTATCGATATTTCCTTCAATTCTTCCACACCTTTAAATACCACTTCAGTCATGGGTAACATCCCTACATCTTCCTCAGTAAAGACCGAAGCAAAGAATTCATTCAGTCTCTCCGCTATCGCCTTGTCGCCTCTTAGTGCTCCTTTAACCCCTTTATCATCTAATGGACCAACTGACTCTCTCACAGGTTTTTTGCTACGAATGTACTTGAAAAGGTCTTTATTTCGCGTTTTTGCTTCCGCAGCAAGCTTCTTCTCAAATTCTCTCTTTGCCTGCCTTATCAATGCCTTGCATTTGACATGCCAGTGCTTGTGCTGTTTCCAGGTTTCGTCGTTTGGCTCTTTTTTCCATTTCCTGAAAGATGCTTTTTTGGCAACAACAGCCTCTCTGACCTCACCTTTAAACCATGCTGGTAGTTTTTTGGACTTCCTTCCACTTTTCTTAAAGCGTGGAATACAGCTGGTCTGGGCTTCCAAGATAGTATTTTTCAACAACACCCAAGCTTGATGTACGTCTTTAACCTTCGCAACTGCTCCTTTTAGTTTTTTCTTAACTGTTTTCCTCATTTTATCATAGTCTCCTTTCGAAAGTTAAAAGATAGTACTGTGGATTTCCTTACTATCCCTCCTCCACTAATTAAATCAAAGGCGATCATGCTATGATCACTATTGCCAAGTGGCCCCAACACCCTTATCTCTTGCACTAGATCTGGTGTTCCACTAAGGACTAGGTCTAATATGGCTTCCCCTCTGGTCGGTTCATGAACCAGCTGCTCCAAGAAGCAGTCATTTATTTCATCTAGGAACTTTATCTCCCTAGCATGTCCTGACGTGACACTGACCCAGTCGATACCGGGGTAATTGAAATCACCCATTATTATTACTGCGCTGTAACTTTTGTTAGCTTCCTTGATTTCTTTGAGCATTTCATCATCCATTTGGTCATTCTGGCCAGGTGCTCGATAGTACACCCCCACTGCCATCGCCTTCCACCTTTTATATGGAATTTCAATCCATATAGATTCTACAGCAGATTTTGTTTCCTGCAAAACTTTAATCCTTTCTGAGTCAATGCCCTCTCTAACATAGAGCGCAACCCCTCCACCAATTTGATCAGCTCTATCATTACGATATAGTTTGTACCCAGGTATCACAGTGTCCCACTGGTTGTCCTCCTTCCACCATGTCTCTGATATTCCAATCATATCTAACCTTTCATTTAGTACTATATATTCTAACTCTCCCATCTTATTCTTTAGACGTCTAGCATTTGCATACAAGCATTTTAGAGAATGTATTTTATTCATGTTAATTTGGCTATTGTTAGACATGGGTAAATTGGTATCTTTAAGCTCTGTCTGCTCCATACTTGAGGGCATTTGGGCTACTTTACTCTTTTGTGGAACCTCTCTGCTTTTGGTAGTATCCTTCAAGGATACATTCTTCCGAACCATCCGCTCTTGGGCGACTGTCGGCTTTCCCCTAATATCTAGTTTAAAAGCTGCTCTATCTCCTTTTTAAAGGTTAATGCCAGTCATAGGATGCCACTGGTGCATGAGGCGTCTCTTGTTCCATGGAGGATCTTGGTTTTGATTTGCAGTCTTCGCCTAAGGGTCTTGCCCAAGGGCCCTCTGGTGAGGCTCTCAAGCGCGGACACGCCTTGTTGGCGCTGAGTTTAAAAGTCAGGATCTGGCCTCCCGATTGGTACTGGGGCTGACAAGCACAGACACGTGCTTGCCTGCTCTACCCCGATCGGGGGAGTGGAGGAGGCGGCAGCAGGGGTCCAGACTGAATTTGAGGAGGTGGTGGCCGAGATGGCGGATATTCAGGAAATGGGTCGTCATATGGAGGAGATGGAGGCACAAGTGGCAGAGGTGCAGGGGAAGTTCAGAGTGCATGACAGGTCTGTGGAAGCATTAGAAGCTCATGAGATGGTCCAGCTAAAGTTTGAGGATTTAGAAAATCGATCAAGGTGGATCCTTGAATAAGCAAGGAGTACCTGAACTGGATTAGTACTGGGACTGTATAAAAGTAGCACAAGAGATCTGTAAAGTGATCTTGGCTGCAGGGAACAGCTTGGATGAGGTACTGGACATTAAAATCAATAGGGCCCACAGGGCTCTGGGTCCAGCCCATGAAGAGAGACCGAGGGACATAGTGTTCTGTCTCAATGACTATGCCGTGAAGGAGAAAATTGCCATGCAGATGCGGGCGGTGGGCTGCTTTGATTGGCAGGACAACCATGTGGCGGTTTATGCAGATCTTGCCATGGCCGTGCTGCAACAGCGACAAGATTGGAAGGACTATAATTTCTGTCTGCAGGAGGCGAGATACAAATGCAAACTGCTTTTTCCCAGTAGTTTGACTTCCATGATTAATGGAGTTACCAGGAGAGCTACTTCTTTAAAAGAATAGGCAGCAGCGATGATGGAGGCTGAGATGACGGAGGTACCAGTGCTTCTACATCAAGGCAAGTGAAACAAGCCTACTCAGCCCTGGTGGCAACAGATTGACAAGAAAGAACAGAGGAAGAAGAAAGTAGCAACACAGGATAACAGGGATCGCTGATGGTCCCGAGTTTCGGGTGTTTTTGTTAGCACGTACTGAGAGAGATAAGGATATTTAAATGTAAATGTGGGCTATGGACCACGTGATGTAGGTCTCCCCCTTTTGTGGTGAAGATGGGGTTCTGAACAATGAGGAGGGGGAAAGGGGTGGTAGGAATCAGTACATGGGGGGTTAGAGGAATTTGTGGAGATTCTGTCCTGCTCTATTCTGATGGTTGTTGGGTATTTTACTATGGTTACAAGGGTAAGAGGGTGGGCATGGGAGGTATGTTCTGTGTTGTATGGAAGGGGCTGTACGTATTGGTTTAAAGAATGAGTGTAGAGCATTGTGAGCGCATGGGGTGATGTAGTTACTTCCGATAGGGAGGGAAAGCTGGACATGCTTTGTGCTTAGGGAGGGCACTGGGGAGGGAGAGGGTGAAGGAAGGGAGGTAAGGGTAGGGGTCCACAGTCAGGGGTGGAGGGAAACTATTTATGCTGGCTATGGGTCCTAATCAGAAGGGGGCTGGGAGACTCAATATTCTGACCCTTAATGTAAAGGGCTTAAACACTTGGCAAAAGAGGAAGTCGCTTCTTCAGGAGGGTTATCACATGCATGCTAATATCCTTCTGGTACAAGAAGCGCATCTTACATGGGCACAGAAACACTGGCTACAGGGAGACAAATATGATTGTGCATACCTGGCTCCCAATAGAGTAATGCCCAAAAAAGGGGGTGTGGGTATTTTGTTGTCGAAAGACCTGGTATTAGAGGAGAACGAGGTGATCCAGGATCCTGAGGACAGGTTTCTATTATGGAAGGGAAAAATTGATAGCTGGGCGATGACATTAGGCTGTATTTATGCCCCAAACACCAAACAGGGGGGCTTTTATGATGCCCTGAGGGTTAAGATGCAAGAGCAGCTGGAGTGGCCATTAATACTGGGGGAAGGGGGGATTTCAATGTGATTTTGAACTCTAGACAGGACACAACAGGAGGGAGAGGGAGTAAAGGGATCCAATTTAAACTGCAGCGACTGATGAGAAAATTAGGGACCCGAGATGCCTGGCGGCACTTAAATGAGCAACAAGAGGGAATACACGTTTTACTCCCATCCCCATGGGATGTATAGACGAATTGATATAATATGGATAGATGTGGTCCTAGTGGATCAACTACAGGATGTGACTATTGGCCCAAACACTTGGTCCAATCATGCACCCGTGCTTCTTACTCTGAAGCCTCCAGGGCAAAAGGAGGGAGCTGAAATTTTGGAGACTCAATGACTCCCTCCTGGCAGGGGAGGGCGAGGTGTGGGACACTAGGAAGGTGATAAAAGAGTACCTCCACCTGAATAAGCAAGTAGGTGTTTCCCCTTCAGTGGTTTAGGATGGGCTCAAGGTGGTCCTTAGGGGCCACTTCATATTCTTAGGGTCCTGGAGGAAGACATAGAGAGATAAACGGGAAATGGAGTTAAGGGGAGTCGTTACGCAGTTAACGGTCCAACAAGGGTGGCAGGGTGGGATGCGCCTATTGAGGAAACCAACAGCCTTAAAAAGGGAACTGGAGGCTGTTGAGGCCAAAGACTGGGCACATGGTCACCAAAGGTTGTGGCACTCTATGTTTGTGGTAGGTAATAAGCCCGGCAGATACCTAGCAAGGAATCTATGGGAGCAAAGGGCCCAACATCACATTGGGAAGATCAGAAAGGCAGCGGGGGAGTGGGAGCTGGGAACAGTGAGGGTGCTCCAAGTTTTCCGGGATTTCTACAAGAATCTGTATGACTTGGAATATCAAGGGGGGAGGGTAGGATTCAAGACTACTTGGAGGGATGGGACTTCCTAGACTGGGGAAAGAGGAGGAATCCTGATTGGGCAGGGAGGTGGAGGGACCGGAGATGCTACAGGCCATTAAAGGGTTAAGAGAAGGTAAGGCTCCGCATCTTGATGGGATGACAGCCACCTTATACAAGAAGTTTGCAGGGGAGTTGGTTCCAGAGTTAGTGGAGCTGTTCAATGGGGTACTTCGAGGGGACAACCTGCCAAGTAAGGATGTGAGTCTTTGTAGGTCATATCGCCCAATTTCCTTGATAACTCTAGATGCCAAAATATTAGTGAAGGTGCTGGCCAACAGGGTGCAGATGCTTTTGCCACAATTAGTCAGTGAGGATCAGGCATGATTCATGCCAGGCCGGCATAGTAGTGATAATATCCGCAAATTTCTGAATTTAATCTGAGTGACTCAGAGGATGTCAGCCCCCTCACTGCTCATGCCGGTTGATGCCAAAAAGGCATTTGACTGGGTAGAGTGGAAGTTTGTTTGCAGTACTAACTAAAATGGATTTTGGGGAAATTTTTCTGAGGTGGTTGAAGGCCCTATATAAGAACCTGTGGGCATGAATCAGGGTGAATGGTGACTATTCCGAGGAGTTCTCCCAGGACGGAGGACTCGTCAGGGATGCCCCTTGTCACCGATACTGTTCATATTAGTTATTGAGCTGTTTGCGGCAAGAATTTGCGAGCATAATGACATAAAAGGGATCCAGATGGGCACAAGGAAACACAAAATATCCTTGTTTGCAGATGACATTATTTACTCCCTTGCTCAACCGCTGACTACTCTGATCAGTGAAAGAGAACAGTATAGTGCAGTATCAAGATATAAGATGAATATGGGGAAAACTGAAATTCTTTTTGAAGATGGGCGCAGATTTGGAAACTAGGCTGAAAGAATCCTTTCCCTTCCTGTGGGCCTGAAATTGTATCAAATATTTGGGGATGTTGATGAGGCACAAGTGGACAGAGTTGGCGAAACTCAATTATGAACCCTTGTGCAAGACTGTGTTGAATGATCTTAGCAGATGGGATAAACCTGTTTTTTCTTGGTTTGGCAGAATTGCTATTATTAAAATTAATGTTATGCCATGGATCCTAATTTTTTATTTATGTCTCTGCCCATTGAGGTGCAGTCTCAGCTGCTCTGGCTTTTGCAGCAGAGAATATTCTTTTTTATGTGGAGGTGGCATCCCCCGAGAGTACGGCAGGCGATATTGTGCCAGCCAAGGGTGGATGGGGGGCTGGCAGTACCAGATTTAGAGCAGTATTATCAAGCTGCTCAATTGAAGTTAATTTTGGGGTGGAGGTTGGGGAATCAGGGAGGGAAGTGGTGTCAGATTGAACGGAATCTTGTCATTGGGGAGGGCAAGGCAGGTGGGGAGCTTTTGAACTTACTATAGAGGCCCCGGGCTGGAAATGTAGAGGGGAGGGGGAGAAGAACCCCTTTGGAATGACTACCCTGCAGGTATGGCGGAATGTTCGGGAGCATTTAGTGGGCAGGGATGGTAAGTGGCAGATGCAGACGCTAATGAGGCAATCATAGATAAGAGTCTAGTCCCATTTGTCAAAGGGTGGAAGGCGAAGGGATTAATATATGTGGGAAAACTCTTGAAGCCATAGGGGCAACTCAGAGGCTCTGCAGACCTGCAACGTGTGTTCGCTCTGGTGAAAGGGAATTGGTATAGGTACCGCCAGTTAGTACATACGTTGAATCATGGGGGGGAGGATCAATTGGCGGGGGGAGGGGAGATGCCTTTGAAAAGGCATTTTGCCATGCCAAGGGAGTTAAGGGGATGATATCCTTTCTGTATGGGGCATTGAAAACATGGGAGAAGGATTTTGGCGGTGACTGGGATGAGGGGCACTGGTAAGGAATTTATGTAGCCGTGAGGCTTCCCTCTTTCTTTGAGATAATACAGGAGCAGGGCTACAAGATGCTTTATAGAATGTACCTAACACCTGGGTGAATAGCCAGAATTAGGGGAGGAGGTAGCCCGTTGTGTTGGAAGGGGTGCGGGCAAGTGAATGACTTTCTCCAAATTTGGTGGGCCTGCCCTGTGGTCCAATCAATATGGCATTGGATGGCCAAACAGGCTAAAGAGATAGTAGGATGGGCCAGGTCTCTTAAACTGGAGGTGGTTCTGTTGAATGTGTGGGGTGAGGATGGGGGAGGGAAAATGGGTAAATGTATCCGCCTCTTTGCAACGGTTGTGAGAATGGAGATTGCTAGGGGTTGGAAGAATCCGTGGCGGTTGGAAGAATCTCAGATCTTGGCTAGAATGGATTATGTTTGTGATATGAGTAGGATCACTGCTTGTAGAATGGCGACAAGGGAGGCATACCAGCGGGTCTGGGATCTCTACATACTATGGCATTACAAAGGTAGGCCAAGCTAGCTGAGGGTTAAGGGAAGGATAAGAGTGCAGATGGGGGGGGGGGGGGTTGGTGAAGGATGGGAAGGGTGGTAGGAGCACAGTGGGGCAAAATAAGAGTTACTGTACGTATGTGTGTGGTCTGTGTGGGGGGCTGTGAGATGGTTGTGGAAAGGGTGTGGAGGGGAGCCAAAGGTGCCTCTGCTCTCTGTTCAACTGGACCAACTTGAGGAGAGGTGGAGACACTATATTATGGTATTAGATTGAGCTGTTTTGCTTAGTTGTACGGGGATTTGGGGGGGGGGGGGTGATGTGGAGACAGCCTTAATAGTGGTATATTGTTTTTCTTTGTCAAAATAAATAAAAATTAAGTTACTCTCTTTCCCAATTCCTTGTAGAATTGCTTTGAGTTTTTCCTAAGTAATTTATTTGGTATCTCTCCTTTCTGTTTATTCATATTTCTGCAACTTTTGTGTTTCTGCTGTTACTTACATTTTGTTATTGGAGAATATGTATTTAAGGTCTTCTATTAGCACAGCATGCTTCAGCTCAAGATGTGGAATCTCTCTCCTTATTTTAAGCATCCTCAGCCAACTAAGGTACTCGTCTAACAGTGATACCTCCACACACAATTTTATTTTTGCTTTATTTTTTTTTTTTTTAAGGAAGAGCTATTATCATCTTTCTCTTTTTCTTCTGGCCTATCATCCTCATTGATTGGACTGTCTTAGTAATAATTTTCACTACACAGTTTTGTATCCAATGCATTACAATGATACGGTGATACAGTATCCAATTATACTGTGATATTTATTTATTTGACTTGATATACTGCCTATACAAATCATCTCTAAGCAGTTGAAAATAAAAATAAACAAATCTATCTTATAGTTTAAACTTTTTCAAACATGAAACAAATTACTAAGCCTTACAAAACTGCTGCCATATCCAATCCTTTTAAATGCATTGCAAATGAAATCTCAAACATAAAATCCTCTTCTGTCCATATCCAGGTAATGCCCGAGCAAACAGTCTGATCTTAAGAAATTTGCAAAATCTCAACATATTGCATTCCTCCAATGGCAATAGAAACATAGAAAGATAGAAAAATGATGACAGAAAAAGACCACATGGCCTATCTAGTCTGTCCTTTCATATCAACAATTACAACAGTCCCCTTTTTTTTTCTTTAGAGATCCTCTGCGTTTGTCCCATGCTTTTTTGAAATCAGATACCATCTTCATCTCTACCACCTCCATTGGGAGACTATTCCACGGATCCACCACTCTTTCCGTAAAGAAATATTTCCGCATTATCACTCCTGAATCTATCCCCTTTCACCCTCACCCCATGTCCCCTCGTAGCAGAACTTGCTTTCAATTGAAAGAGGCTCTCCCCCTGAACATTTATGCCATGGAGGTATTTAAGCATCTCAAACATATCACCTCTATCCCGCCTTTCCTCTAAGGTGTACATTTTTATTTATTTATTTATTTATTTAACAATTATTTCTATACCGCTCTTTCACAAGTATCAAGTGCGGTTTACAATGAACAGTATGTTATATGGTATGGATAGTATCATACCAAGTCATTTTACATAGAACAGATGAACTAGGTACAGATAACAGTATAAAGTTTAAACAGTGAATTATTAAACTATTATAACATATATACATAGTAAATATATACAAATTGTATCATATGTCGCGTGTGGTTGTATACTTTATATAAGCTTCAGGCACGTGAGTGTATGTTGTTTGAATTGTAGTAGTTAACCTGCGTCTCTTTGTGTCGTCTGGCCAGTCTCTGATCCTTGGTTGTAATGCAATGAGAATAAATGGGTTTTCAGTTTTTTTCTAAATTCCTTTATGTCTGATATTGAGCGAATGTTGTCAGGAAGGTTATTCCAGAGGGTAGGAGCTGAGTGTGAGAATGCTCTCATGTTGGTTTGTTTTTTTGCTTTTGTGTAGTCTTTTGGTACTGCTATAGTGTTAGTGTTTCTACTTCTTTGTGATCTTTTATCTATTTCTATCTTGATGAGTGTATTGAGTATAGTTGGCTCTAAGTTATTTATTAGTTTAAATGTTGTAAGTAATATCTTATATTTTATTCTGCTGTGGATAGGTAGCCAATGGAGTTCAGCTAATGTCGGTGTGATATGTTCAATTGAGCTTATATTCATTATTATCCTTGCTGCTATGTTCTGAGTTAGTTGTAACTTTTTAATATTTTGCTTTGTGATGCCATTAAGGATTAAATTTGCAAAATCAAAGTGTGGGGTGATGATGGCTTGTATTATGGTTATGAAGTCTTGTAAGTGGATTAATGGTCTTAGTTGTTTCAAGGTCTTAAGTTTGTAGTGTATGTTTTTTGTTAGATATTTTATATGAGAATCCATGTTAAGTTTATTGTCAAGTATCACACCCAGGTATTTTATTTCCTTTTTTATGTTGATTTCATGGTTATCAAGTGTGATGGTGCTTGGGGGTGTGTATGTTTGGTTTTTAGTAATATATAGAACGTCAGTTTTTGAGAAATTAATGTGTAAGTTCTGTTCATTGAGCCATATTGTTAGTTCTTTAAAGCACTCTGTTATCTGTTGTAGTGGAGGGTGTGGGATTTTAAATGGTATGTAGAACATTATATCGTCAGCGTAGATATGATAATGAACGCTATGACGTTTAAAGATATTGCTGACTGGTTGTAAGTAAATGTTAAACAAAAGTGCTGATAGTGCAGATCCCTGTGGGAGGCCTTGTGTTTGGTCGAATGTGTTAGATGTCTGGTTAAGAATTCTTACTGTTTGGGTTCTGTTTGATAGGTAGGATTTGAACCAGTTATGGACAGTGGATGTAATTCCTATTTGTTGAAGTCTGTTAAGCATTGTTATGTGGTTTACACTGTCAAATGCGGCAGAGATGTCGAGGAATACTAGGATGAAGGCTTGTTTTGTGTCATCGATTCCTCTTAGTAAGGTGTCATAAAGGACTGTTAGCAGTGTTTCAACTCCATGGAAAGGTCTGAAGCCATATTGGTGTTCATCAAGGAGGTTCAATGTATCAATGTATTCTTGTAGTTGTGTTTGAACTATTTTTTCAATAAGTTTGGCCATGAAGGGAATGCTCGATATGGGTCTGTATGATTTTGGGGATAATTTGTCTAGTGTTTTATTTTTAAGTATTGGTCTTATTTGGACATGTTTGAGGGATGGTGGTAAATATCCTTCGTTTAGTGATATGTTAACCATAGGGAGGATGAAGGGAGAGAGTATTGAGAGTGTCTTTTTTATCCAGTCAACTGGGCATGGGTCAAGATATGAGGTAGTTGTATTTATGTTAGATATGGTTGTTTTAAGTGTGGTCTTTGAGATCAGGCTGAAGTTGGACCAGTTATCGGGGGTTGTTTGCTTCATATTGGTGTGTGTTGTTGGGGGGTTATTTGTTTGTATTTTTGTTTTATTAATATAGTATTGAGCTAAGTCTTGTGGGGTTATATCTATGGATATTTCATCTGAATTGTACGTTTTGTTTGTTAGTTTCTGAATTATACAGAATAATTCTCTTGGTCGGTTAATTGAATTGTTGAGTAAGTTAGAGTAGTAGTTTCTTTTAGAATTGTCTATTGTTACTTTATATGTATGAAAGGTATTTATGTATTTCTCATGATTTGTTGGTGATTTGTTTTGCCTCCATTTCCTTTCGTCCATTCTTAGTTGTCTTTTGAGATTTTTAAGTGTCATGTTAAACCATGGGGCATCTTTTTATCAGTTATATTGTCATTTCTATTATGTTGAGACAGATTAGGTTTTTTTCTGCTGCCAGTGAGATAGTTTTGTTCCAGGTTTTCATAGTTTCTTCCAAATTTGTAGGAGTCAGGGTGAGGTGGGGAATTATTTGATCTAAGAATTCTTCTTCGTTAAACTTTCTAAATCTTTTATTTTGTGGGGGTTGTGTTCGTTTAGTATGAATGTTGTCAGGGATGGTGATATTGAATTTTAGAAGGTAATGGTCTGACCAGGGGACTGGTATGTTTGAGAGTGATTTGGGGTTATATAAGTTGTGGAGTGAGTTTGGTAGGAATACCATGTCAAGGGTTTTTCCTTTATTATGTGTTTGTTCTGTTATTATTTGGTGGAAATCTAAATTGCTTACTGCTTCTGTGAAGTGGTTTGGTTGGTTGTTGGGTGTTGAAGGGAGATTAAAGTCACCCATTAGTATTATTGGATTTGTGTCCGTGGATGATGCTAGTAGTTCAATTAGGTTATCAGTGTTGTCTGTATTGTATTCAGGAGGTCTATATATTAGGCATATTTTTGTGGATTTAATTTTTATAGTTAGTGTGTCTACATTATCAATATTGTTGGATGAAATTAGTTTTGCGTTAAGATTTTTCCTTATTATTATTAGCACTCCTCCACCTTTTTTATTTGTTCGGTGGGTATGGAAGATCTCATATTCAGTTGACTTTAGTTGGTTCATGAATACTGAGTCTGTATCTTTGAGCCATGTTTCTGTTATACAGACAATATCTGTTTTATTATCATTGATGATATCTGTAAAGATTGGTAGTTTGTTTCTCATGGATCTTGCATTGATCATTTGGCAGGTGAGTGTTGTGTAGTTCTGAGTATCAGTTGGTTGTGGTTGCTTGGGGTTGTTGTTAGGTTCAATTGTTATATAGACTAGTCTAGATTGTTTAGGTTTGGAGTTGGTCCAATTTTGGAGTAGAGGTGTTGGATGGTCATAGCGTGATGTACATTGTATTATTGGAATAGGTCTATTATAGCTATTTCTTATACATTTTGTTAGGTTTATCAGTGTGAGGATAAATAGACAAGTTAATATAATCCTGATGGGGGGGGAAGGTTGAGTAGGCATTGTTTAATTTCTAGTTTGTTTTTGGGGATTGTCTGCGAATTAGTTCTGAGAATGAGTTTGTGTTAATTGGGTGTGTTATATATCTGGTGCTTAAGTCTTTTGAGCTGTGGAAATAGAGTGATGGTGGTGTATGTGTCTGATCGGAGTGATAAATTCTAGTGGGGTGATGTTGTAAAAATGTTATTGATAATAATGTTGCATTAAAATTACTGGCAACAGTAAATATAATGTAACCTACTGACAACAGTAAAGCAAAGTGGTGTTCTAATTCTAAGTCAGAAATGAATTGCTGACAACTGTAATTCAATACTGATAATAATTCTAATACTGACAACAGTGTTCTAATACTAAGTCAGAATTGAATTACTGACAACAGTAAGTGTAAAATTTTGATCATAGTAATGTCACAGAGAAGCATCAATATTAAATCAAAATTGAGGTACTGACGATAGTAATTTCAGGATAAGTTATTGAGGGCAGTAGATCAATGTAGCTTTCTGACAATTTCAGATGATATGAGTGAGATACTGACAACAGTAAATACAAGGTAAGATACTCACTACAGTAATTACAGGGTGAAATACTGACAACAGTAAGTCAATGGGTACATATTAAGATCCTGAAGTCTGTCCTTATATGCTTTATAATGAAGATCACTAACCATGTTGGTAGCCACCCTCTGTACTGACTCCATCCTGTTTATATCCTTTTGAAGGTGCAGTCTCCAGAATTGCACACAATATTCCAAATGAGGTCACAACAAAGACTTATACAGAGGCACTATCGCCTCCTTTTTTCTGCTAGCCATTCCTCTCCATATGCACCCAAGCATCCTTCTAGCTTTTGCTGTCGCCTTTTCTACATGTTTAGCTACTTTAAGATCATCTGACATGACCACGCCTAGGTCCCGCTCTTCTTTAGAGGACAAAAGTACTTCACCCCCTATACTATATTGCTCTCTTGGGAGTCTGGAAGTAGTGTTTGACCAGCTCTGAACCATCGAGTGAGGGACCGCAGCCATCGGACCTGTGCCGCACAGTGCTGATATCATTGATGTAAATCTTACCTATTCATAAGATTGGTGGCATCCTAAGGCATGCAGCCCAATTGGTCATACTCCTTGGGAGCTACTGAGGAGGTCTGAGGTGGGTTTACTGCTGGGGTTTTTAAAAAAAAGAAAAATTAATTATGTAATTCTCAGATTCCATAATCAAAACAAAACCAAGGAAAACTATTTTAGCCCACAATAACGAGGGCACAATACAGGTAAAATATAAAGAAAGCTAAAAGAAAAGAAATAGGAACAGTTAGGACAGACAAAATTACACTTCACAGCCAGCTACATCAAACAGGTTCCCTGTCTCCCTTTGTAGCAGGAAATCTTTTGAATCAAAGAAAACAATATACCGACATGGAAACTTTAACATAAAGACAGCACCCAAACAAAGGACCCTAGGCTTTAAAGCCAGGAATTTCCTACACTGGAGCGGAGTTTCTTGTGAAAAATCAGGAAATATTTGTACCTTAGAGACCAAAAAACGCACATCCATACATTTAAAATACAAACAGAAGACCATATTCCGATCAGGTTCAAGTGCAAATGTCACAAGCAAGATGATCCTTTTCTGTAACTTCAAGTGAACTCTCAAGGAAACCAGTTAAATCCAATGAACCTTGGTCGGCCACAGGATTCCCAGATTATCCCGAAACCAAGGGCTGCAGGGACAAATATTGGGACCGAACTACAGGTGGAGTAGATTCTGAGGGAATCTTCAGAACCCCTGAAAAATATTTTTGCAACATATTGGTCAAGGTGAGGATAGGAAAATTATTGCGCCTTCTCTGGTTTTCCAAATGCTCCAATTTCCCTGCCAACAAGAATTTGTCCTTGGATACAGCTGCACCAAGATCTAATTGTTCAGTCCTAGCTGTGTCCCTTGTTGAGTCTGCTTCCAAACCAGTCCATCCATGGCCCCAGACAGTTTAAGGAAATCATCTTTAGTTTATTTACATAAGCAAAAAGAGAGAAATGCAAATCTTTGATGGCATCCCATAAAATATAGCCTGCCAGGAGTCCGGGCACCAACACTCTCCCCTCCAGCAGCACTTACCTTCAGTAGATCAGTTCCAAAAAGCTGATCTCTTGGGGGCTTGTTTACAAAGCCGCAGTTATCGGAGGCTCCGATAACGATCGCGAACTGCTACCGCGGCTTTGTAAACAAGCCCCTTGAGGTTTCAGCCATCTGCACGCCCAGAGAAGAGCAAACTGCAAGGGAGGCTTACTGCTCCAGATGGATTGAAGCACCTCACTACCCCCTGCAGAGGTGCTTCCAGGTCCCAGCAACTCAGCGCATTGTTTGGGGCTTAGTGAAACCCCTTCAATGATGAGGTCCTGCAAAGAAATCTTGGCTGGACCTGCCGAAGTGGAGTGTCCTTCTGTCATCCGTATTGGAAAACCGAGCAAAGTTGACCGATCCGAGAGCAGAGCCCCCTGTGAAGTCGAGACAGGCTTCTTGGGTTTCCATTTTCTGGATGGCATCCTGATAGCCCGATGGTCCGCATCTCAAGGAAACTCTCAGTTCAAGGTAAGAGCAACTGCAGCAGTGTCCAAACAGGATGCCATCTTGCCCCCAATTTACTGCTGTTTTTTGAATTGCCTTGATATACACAAAAGGAAGATTAAAGTTAAGAGGAGGAAGTTGCTGATGACATCTACACTGATAACCTTTGTCAGGTAATGTACAGTAACCACCCTTTCCACCACAAGCTTTGGAATCATCCTCTCAAGTTTCATCTCAGCTGACTGACAACACTGGGGGCACTCTGGATGACCGTACAGCATCTTCTCAATCTTCTTTGATATTGATTGCAACTGCTGTTAAATTGCTTCTTGAATCAGACATCTAGAAGTTTGGTCCTTCAGTTAAGGACAGTTCCCTATCTGAGATTTGGACAAGAAGTTATTTAGACAGAACATTTCCTCAAAGGTACTGTGTCTCAATTTTGTTAATTTTCTTGGCAGGTAGCTACCAAATTTCAGGACATTGACTTTAAAATGTCTGTGTTAGAGTCATTATTGTCTACAGTCTGACGTCCAGCTGCAAACTCTGCAAGCTGTGAGGGGGGGGGGGGCAGTTTTCTATTAAAGAGTCTCTCAGTCTGCATTATAAACTTGAGATGTTGGCAAATATCTTTTGGAGAAATAATTTCAGATTTTTAAGTTTTTCTAAGATGTATTTATTATCACCTAAGATGTCATTGAAAATTTTGAAGCTCCCTGACCCTGATAAAATTTCTTTACCAAAGTGTTAATATGTTCCTAGAGATGCTTTGGCTCAAGGTGAAACAGCTATGATGGAAAATGATGTTTCTAATGCTGTGGTAGATCTTATTGCTTTTCTTGAGGATTCTCAAAATATTATTTCCTCTTGTGATGCACTGGTTGTTAATTTATCCTTCTCAAAAGGTAATTCTATCTGTCCTTTAAGCTTACTTTAAATGCAAGAATATTAAACATCTGTGGTTCACCAATCCGGATATTCCCTGATGTCTTCCATGCAACTCAGGCACATAGGAGGTAGATTTTGGCCTTAAAATCTAGAACTCTTGAGAATGGTTCTAAATATCCCTGTTGATGTATCATGCTATTTTAAGAAAGGAAATGTTTTTTGGATTTTTCGGTTGCTTTTGTATGCAGCATTTCTCCCCTGCTCCTAGACATTGATTTAAGACCAGCACGTTTCAGTCTATATGATCGGCATACTACATTTTGAGCTCCCTGAGGAAGCCATGAGGTGTAACACCTGGTGTCGGGGCTCCCAATGATAACTCGACTGCTATGGTGCATTACTTCAATATTCTATTGTCCTGTTCTTCATGACTGCTACGGTGCACTCCTGTGATGTTTTACTGCTTTTCAGATAAGTCCTTTGAACTATTTTTGCAGTATTGATGTTTCATGCTGTCATACTGTTATGTTGCTGTGCTGTGGCTGTTTAAACTTCTTGCGACGCCATACCTGTTTGAGTTTTCTATAGAGGTATTTTTGACCATTGATGTGTGTAGAGTCTTTTTGATTATTGTGACATGATTGTCCTTCAATAGGCTCTTCCTCCTGGCCGTTATTGGCTGGAGGGTTGGCTGAGATCTTTTTTCCTCTATAATTGAATTTATTTTGAACCCGAATAGGTTTGGCTTTTTTGTTTTTCTCTCACATGTGTTTTTTTTCTCCCACATGTGGTTTTTGTTAATATATTTTTGTGTGCCTAGTTTGGAGTTCTGATATTTTTTGGTTTTTCTTGATCCAACACAATTATCTGCCTTCGTTGAAGCAAGGGATGGGAGCTAGTTTATGATTCTATGAATTTCAGCGTAGCAATGGTATAAATATATTTTTGGGTTTATGTAGTTTTGAATTTTTTAAGTATAATTTTCCTTGAGAAATTCTGATTGTACTTCAGAATTCCCCTTGATGTGCACTATGTTCCATTGTTTATGGGTTATTATTGTATGTAACTAGTTTTTATAAACTAAAAAAAACAACAAAAAAGCAGACTTTCTAGCAACAGGTATCTCAAGCAAACATCCCTGAGAAGAGCACAACATGCAACCTGGAATATGAGTTTTACCAAAGAAACCAAGGAGGCAGGTGCCTAATGATGAATGCATTTAAATACTATATTTCAAACTTTAAACCTAATCCTCCACTTCACTGAATGCCAATGTAACTCTAACAGAATAGGAGTTATATGATCTGATGCTTTGGCACCTAAAATCATCTTAGTAGCCATGTTTTCCAGAAGCTGTAGCCTATGTAGCAACTATTTTGGTAGATCCCAAAATGATGTGTTAGATTACTCAATTCTACTTAAAACTAACAACTGCAGCACAACTCATAAATCCAACTGATCCAGTTATCACCGAATCTGATGAATCTTGTATTAAAAACATGAAAGAAACACCACATGGCAATATGATGCTCCATGTACAATTTAGAATCTAGATTACAGATACAAATCATAGGTGACCAATGAGAGTGGTAGCACGGTATCCTCCAATTTTAACATAACCTGAGGTGAAGAAGAGGAGTTAATGTCTTATTCATCTTACTTATCATGCTTTTAATTTAGAGGTCAAGTTCATCATGGGTAGTCTTTCCTTCTCTGGAACTCAGCATATGCATCCA
Organism: Ichthyophis bannanicus; assembly: GCA_033557465.1. Classification (NCBI taxonomy): domain Eukaryota; kingdom Metazoa; phylum Chordata; class Amphibia; order Gymnophiona; family Ichthyophiidae; genus Ichthyophis; species Ichthyophis bannanicus. The sequence continues at coordinate 666,311,217 of CM066032.1, forward strand.
TCTCTACATAGGCTAGGAGTACAGCTGCTAAATCCTACCCCTCCAAGTCTTTCTTCTGCCCTTCCTCCTCCTCTTCACTTGGCTTCCTGGCTTGTCTGTCTTTAATCTCTCTCTCCTGTGTTATATCTTTACCTCATATTGGTATATCTTCTGCTACTCCTGACTGCTCTGATTATTTTGGGACCTTCTTTCTGGTGCACCTTTATTGCTCTCATCTTTCTGCTTCTGCATTAGCCCTCCTTTCAGTACTCCTTTCTGAGTCTGCTTTTTTTTTTCTGCACCAGTCTTTAAACTCATGCACTTTTTTCAGACCTCCTCTTTCTCTCTCTGCACTAACTTCTTATTTTTTTCTGGTGCTCCTTTTTTGAGGCTCCTCTTTCTTTTTCTGCATCTACCTTTCTTCTGATGCTCTCACCTTTTTTTTGTCTATTCTCATTCTATAGCATTGAGGGGTGTGAAGATGAACAAGGTTGGAGATGTATTGTGGAGTGCCAGAATGAATTGCTTAATGGAATAAGGTTAAGATCTTGAACTGCATTCTGAAAGCAATGGGGAGCCAATGAAGGCATATGAGTAATGGAGTAATATGATCTGAACAGGAGGCATGTGTGATGATGTGGGCTGCAGTGTTTTGTAAAAGTTGCAACCTGTGTAACTGATATTGCGGGAGACCGGCGAGGATGATGTTACAATAATCTAACCGAGTCATCACGAGGGAAAGCAAAAGTGTGGTCGGGGTGAAGTGGTAAGAAAGGGACAAATGGCACAGATCTGTCGCAGAGAGCAGAAGGAGCGGTGTAAAATGGAGGACAGGTGGTCATGGAAGAACAGAGCAGTCTAGTGTGACGCCGAGATAACGTAGGGTGGGGATCAGAGGAATGGGAGAGGAGGACAGCAAAGGGGCTAAGGATGGGGAGGGGCCACTGAAAGTGAAACAAATAGCCAGAGTCTTAGCGAAATTGAGAAAGCTAGAAGACATCCAGGAATTAATGCAGGAGATAGACGTTGAGAGGGGTGATATCAGGAACGATGGGACTGGTGTGGTGTAGGAGAATGATGTTATCTGCATAGTAATACGCAGAGACACCATGCTGCTGGATCAAGAGAATTAGGGGAGCCAGAAAGACATTGAAAAGGAGGGGAGCAAGAATAGAGCCCTGGGGGCGCCATAGGATAAGGAGGGGACTGGCGAGGTAGTGGAACCGGATAAGAGAGAGAAGGACCTAGAGATGAGAAAGGAGCGGAACCAACGGAGAACAGTAACACCAATCCCAGCATCACGGAGACGAGTAAGGAGTGTGGCATGATCAACCAAATCGAAGGCGGAGGACAGATCCAGTGAGACAGCTATAGAGATGAGCCTGCAATCATGGGAGATGTGAATATCCCTCTTTCTTCCATTTTTGCTGACTCTTTTGTATATCCTCTTGATTTAAAAATAGGGCAGTATTAAAGAAGCAGTATATTATCTCCTCTATATATGCAGGGGTTCACTTAATTGTAATCATCTCTGTTGGTTTTGTTTTGCTTTTTTTCATTAACTACTATGGTCTATGTCCTGCTACAGTGGGTCCATGAAAAATTCACCATGACCTGTATCTGTGTCAGGGATGTTGTCTTCAGCTGCAGTATCTGCACCATCACTGCTACCAACAGTGCTTAAGCTAAGGATGAACACTCTTTCATCCTGGGTGACAGGGTCACTTTGTAGAGGTACTCAGCAGGACTTGGAGAGATCAAATTGCTTTCTCCTCCTCAAAGATACACCAGCTTTTCAGCTCTGTAACTATAGTGAATATATAGACAAACTGATGATTGAAGCATGTAGGAGGAAAAAGTGCCAGTGAAAGCAAGAAGAGCATATTAGGAGTGCAAGCTGCAGCCCCCCCCCCCCCCCACCCCCCAGGAGGAAGCTGAAGAAGAGAAAAGGGAAGCCCAGGAAACAGAAGAAACAGGGACTCAGGGGCATGGGTCTGGTATTAGATGAATGCTAGTAGGAGATCAGAGATTTGAGGATTAGGGGTGAATTCGGAGTGGGGATGGAGCATAAACTCAGGGATTAGGTGGGTACATAGGGACTGGGTGGTACAGCAAAAAAGTATGCATGTGTGTGCCAAAGATTTTTGTCCTTGTTTTTGTTCATCAGAATGTTCCTGTTTGGTTAATCTTCAAGAGCTGAACTATTCATGTGTTGGTCCTATTTGTCTTCATTAAAGTCTATGGGGGAAGCTATTTTAGAGTGGAACAGTAAGGCTTGCCATCTATTTTCAATCAAACCTGCATGAAACTTGACGGCAGACATCTGTACAACACTACAAGTCATCAAGAATGTCACAAACCCTCCAGGAGCACCAAAAGAGGTGAAAAGAGTACATATGATGGCAGATTAAGTACCAGAAAACACCATGAGAACGGCAAAACAGTACAAAGAGCGCAATGAACACATCAAGATAGTGGAAAAGAGCAAAACAGCACCACAATTGGTGAAAGTACATCAAGGCACTTTGAGAGGATTAAAATGTACAGGGGATGCCTTAAACATGCCAAGGGGACCAGCACAGCACCCAGACTGGCTGCAAGGCCCTAAATTATGCCAGGAGGGCAAGCACAACACCCTAATACATACCAAGAGGACCAGCAGAGCACAGCACCCAAGAGAAAGGAGGACTTTCTTTTTCTTTTTGGTTATTTCATTTTTTTTCCTTTTTATTTTTCCCATGTGAACCTAAATGGACCCACTGGAAATGTGATAGCAGGCCGCAGAGTGACTGTGCAGGCAGGAGCGGGATTTATGTCTGCTGCAATATGACTGTGGTTTGGATCTCAAGAGCAGGATTGGCAACAAAGGGACAGGCCATGACAGAAATGGCAGGACAGTGAGACTGGCACCAGCAGCAGAGGAAGACGTTTTGTTTTATTTTCTTTCTATTTTTTGTTTTTGCTTTTTTTTATTATTATTTTGTGTTCTGGCACGTGGGCTGAAAGGTAGCTGCTGGAAATGGGCACCATCCTGGAAAGACTGCAGTGCAAACTGTCAAAAACATAGCTAGATAATGAAGGCAGGCAGTGGCGAAAGTTACAATGAGGACCCCCCAAGCAAAGGTATGCTGAGAGCCCACCACCGTCACGGCGGTTGCACCCTCCCCCATCGTACAGGCCCATTATGTTTGCCATGCTGTGCTGCGCTGCTCTGTCAGTTCACTGTGGACCCTGCGACAGTTTCCTGCCGGGCCAAGGTCTCGAGGCGTGGCTGTTTTCACGAGACATCAGCCTGGCGGGGAAGAGCTGCTGGGCCTGTGGCAGACCTATGAGAGCGGAGCAAATGTGATAAGTAAGTTAGTTGTGCTGCTGCCACCACTGCTGTATGGGCCTCCTTTCTGCCCAGGCCCCCTTGCATTGTGCTGGTTGCCTGGGTGGAATTTACGCCATTGAAGGCAGAGTGAGCAATTGCCTCTCACTATAGCTCTACACTCATTCCTCCTCCTAGTCACATGAAAATGAAGGGAAACCAAGCAAGGGGAGGTTTGTCTTGAGAAGCAATAGCTTTCCGCTAATTCCAGTGTGAGCCATGAACAATGAGGAAAAATGGTATCCCTTGCTATGGAGAATATTTTTCACTGGGCACACTGGTTGGAGGGCAGGACAGGAAATTCTGCACAGCCTTGGCCAGGTCTAGCCAGACTGCTGACTTGTATGCCCAAGTATGCCAAAGGATCTGCGTGCAAGACCTCAATAGGATCTGCAAGGTAGTATGTCACTGAAATCCATGCAGGAGTCCAACTTGTTGTAGGCTGATCTCTGCAGCTTAGCATTGTAACTAGGGCTTTGGGCACCAAAGAATTTCCCTGGATAGGGCTCATGGGCCACTGATATGTTTAAGGTGGGGGGAGGTGGGGAGTTGTAGGTGTAACATGGTGCTCATGGTACCAGTACTGCCTGTTAGCATGCCTACTATTTTCCTTGCTGTATCACTCTCACCACCATCTCCCTGTCTCTGTGCTCTCTTTCTGGTGAAAATTCCATGTTATTTTTTGGCTCTTCTCAATCGGGGCTGACATTTCTCTTGATCCCCGGGCCTACAGAATCTGACAACCAGGGTCAGCAAATGTGCAAAGCATCTAATCCCCTGAAAGCCCCTTGCCTTCATTGCCTTGACCATGTTCATTCCATTTGTGCCAAAGAAACTTGGAAGCACAGTGCTTTGTTTGTACCCTATGTGCCAGCCCTACAGCATTGCCCTTATTTCTGTTGGTATGGGTCCAAGTATGGCTGTCATCCATTACCTGCCTATGCAGCATAGCCCATTGTTATCCTCCTCCTGTTGCGTCCCTGTTATATTTACAGCCTGTTCCTGCCTCATCCAGCTCCCACCAGTATGTTGTCAGGAAGAGATAGGCATGTGTAATGTTCTAAAGCAATGAAACAATACCTCATTCAACTTTTTACCAATGCAATCAAGCTCAGTAATGCTTAAATTGTCACAACTTAGCCTCAGAAATAACCATAGGCACTGACAAACTCTGGGTTTATCATATCGTACTCCCAGACATGTGCCGGTTTAACATCAAGGGCTTGTGTTGCACGAACAGTATCACGGTGTGTCATGAGCAAAATGAAAATAAAGGAAAAAATACTTAGCTCATTCAAAGACAAGATGCTGAACGTGATACTTCATGATTTTTATAAGTTCTTTCAAAAAATTTTAGTGTTGTGAATTTTCTTCCACTTGCAATCAGTATCTCAAAACTTGTCCCAACGCCAGCCTTTTAAGGCGCCCATGCGTTTCGCCGTATAGGGTTTCTTAAGGGACTTGATCATGAAGTCATATTCCTAGAAAGGACATCATAAATGACTGAACTGTGCTAATGTTGTACCAAAAACATATAAACCGCATTATCTGTTGTAAAACAAATGAGACAGAATAATAATTTGATAAAAACCTGACAATATTGCGGCTAAACAACTCATTCCCACGTTCTCCTTCTCTTATGTTAAGGAATCCAACAGATGCCGCGCATGCGAACTGATGGTAGAATGGCCCTAGTTTAAATGCCCCTGAAGACATGATCCCATTGGTCAAACTTCACACGCAAGCTGCCCAATCGATGCTTTGATTCAATCCTCCCGGTTGCACCGTGGCTAGCGTGTAAATCCACCTCTGTTCTCTGTAGATTAACCACTGATCACGAGTTCTTCCCATAACAGGATCTGTCACTTGCTCAATACACCAGCAACGAAGTTGGGAAAATGTGTGGTCATGTAGTAAACAGTGCTGGACTAAAGGAGCTTCTCTGCGGGCACACCGGAGCCGACTTGCATGTTCCTGCATCCGAACCCGATAATGTGGTTTATATGTTTTTGGTACAACATTAGCACAGTTCAGTCATTTATGATGTCCTTTCTAGGAATATGACTTCATGATCAAGTCCCTTGAGAAACCCTATACGGCGAAACGCATGGGCGCCTTAAAAGGCTGGCGTTGGGACAAGTTTTGAGATACTGATTGCAAGTGGAAGAAAATTCACAACACTAAAAATTTTTTGAAAGAACTTATAAAAATCATGAAGTATCACGTTCAGCATCTCGTCTTTGAATGAGCTAAGTATTTTTTCCTTTATTTTCATTTTGCTCATGACACACCGTGATACTGTTCGTGCAACACAAGCCCTTAATGCTAAACCGGCACATGTCTGGGAGTACGATATGATAAACCCAGAGTTTGTCAGTACCTACGGTTATTTCTGAGGCTAAGTTGTGACAATTTAAGCATTACTGAGCTCGATTGCATTGGTAAAAAGTTGAATGAGGTATTGTTTCATTGCTTTATAGCGACCATTCACAAAGATAGACCCATTTTTTATTTAGAGAATCTATACCATGGAATGTGTAATGTTCTGACTAATACACACTACTACCAGCCTCTGCTTTTCACAGCTGGCGACTAAGTGATTATACAGGCTGTGGATCACTTGCCTACTAAAAGTTGTCCTGCGGGGCATTCGGCAATCAGAAACTAAGAGATTTAGCAGCCTGTTAAACCCTACCTTCTCAAGCATGTTCAGGGGATGGTCATCCAGGGCTATGATTTCCTAGGTTACGTGCAGCTCTGCTGTCTGATCTTTTCAGGTTTTCTTTAGAATCTGGAGTAATCCTGGAGGACTGGAAATGATTGAATGTGGTTCCTGTCCACAAAAGCTAATGCAAGGAAGATGTTGATAACAACAGACCAGTTAGTCTGATTTCCATGGTGAGTACATTTAATGGAAATGCTGCTAAAGTAAAGGTTGGTACAGTTTTTGGACTCCAACAGATTACAGGATCTGAGACAGCATGGCTTTACTAGAGGGTAGGTGTTGTCAGACAAATATGATCAATTTCTTTGACTGGATGACCAGAGAATTGGATAGGGGGAAAGGAAGAGAGTGCTAGATATGGTATACTTAGAATTCAGCAAAGCCTTTGACACAGTTCCACATTGGTGACTTATAAATAAACTGTGTCCTTGGGATGGACTCTAATGTGACTGTTAGAAACTGTTTGAATGGAAGGTGACAGAAGCTAATAGTAAATGGAGTTCACTCTGAAAATAGGGGCTTCACCAGCCATGTGCCACAGAAGTGAGTCCTTGGTCCTGTTTTTAAAATTTTTGTAAGCAATATTGCAGGTGGTCTGTTGAGAAAGTTATGCCTTTCTGTGGATGATACTAAAATCTTCAACAGAGTAGACACTCGAAGCTGTGGATAACATGTGGAAGGATCTAGCAAAGCTTGAAGAATGGTCAAGAATTTAGCAGCTAAGATTTAATGCTAAAAATGCAAGGGCATACATTTCAGCTTCAAGAAACTAAGGGAAAGGTACAGTATAGTGGAGTCCTCCGTAGTTCTTCAACGCATGAAAGAAGAGCGGGACCTAGGGCTGATCATACACATATCTTAAAATGATGGTCTAAAAATGGCCAAATGGGTAGAAAAAGAAATGGTGAAAGCTAGAATGATGCTTGGGTGCATAGGGAGAGGAATGGCCAACAGGAAAAAAAAAACGACATAGAAACATAGAAACATGATGACAGAAAAAGACCACATGGCCTATTTAGTCTGTCCTTCCATAACAACAACTACAACAGTCCACTTTTTACCTTTAGAGATCCTCTGTGTTGGTCCCATGCTTTTTTGAATTCAGTTACCGTATTTTCGCGCATATAATGCGCATCCGCATATAACACGCACCCGCATATAAAGCGCAATTTTCTGCCTGTCCCACATTGATTTTCTCACATAATGCGCACGCGCGTATAACGCGCATGTGTCGATTGCACTGAGGTGTATAAAAACTTTGCGATCTCTTCTATTATAATCCAGTCATCATGCCAGGAATTAAGCGCAAGTCTTATACTGCGGACTTCAAGCTGAAAGTTGTGGCAAGAGCAGAAGAAACAAGTAACAGAGCAGCAGCAAGAGAATTTGATGTTGGTGAGTCATCTGTTCGCAACTGGAGAAAGGAGAGAACGGCGCTAGAGGAGATGAACCCGCGAAAACGTGCGCGTTGAGGTCCAAAAGAAAAGTGGCCAGAGCTAGAGAGTGACTTAAACAAGTGGATTCTGTCTAGAAGGGAGCAAAATCAAGCTGTCTCAACTATCGCAATTAAATTCAAAGCAAAACTGTACCAAGATATTCTTGTGGTGCCTCTTTTTTGGGATCAGCTACTTGCAATAAAGTTTTGGTATAGTGCGCCCTCGAAAATACCGCGCGGGAGGGTTGCGCGGTAAGTAAAAAAGTGTATAACGCGCGCGGTATATGTGCGAAAATACGGTACTGTCCTCATCTCTACCACCTCCACTGGGAGACTATTCCATGGATCCACTACTCTTTCTGTAAAGAAATATTTCCGCATATCACTCCTGAATCTATCTCCCTTCACCCTCATCCCATGTCCCCTTGTAGCAGAACTTGCTTTCAATTGAAAGAGGCTCTCTCCCTGAACATTTATGCCACGGAGGTATTTAAACATCTCAATCATATCACCTCTATCCCGCCTTTCCTCTAAGGTGTACATATTAAGATCCTTAAGTCTGTCCTCATATGCTTTATAATGAAGCCCACTAATCATTTTAGTAGCCACCCTCTGCACCGACTCCATCCTGTTCACATCCTTTTGAAGGTGCGGTCTCCAGAATTGCACACCATACTCCAAATGAGGTCGCACCAAAGACTTATACAGAGGCATTATCACCTCCTTTTTTCTGCTAGCCATTCCTCTCCGTATGCACCCAAGCATCCTTCTAGCTTTTGCCGTCGCCTTTTCTACCTGTTTAGCTACTTTAAGATCATCAGACACAACCACGCCTAGGTCCCGCTCTTCTTTAGTGGACAAAGGAGAAATTTCACTTACCGTTAATTTCCTTTCCTGGAATACTGCTAGACCAGTCCAGACAAAACGGGTTATGCACCCCTGCCAGCAGATCTTGGAGACAGAGAATTCTACCAGAGCTCTGATAGGCTGGAGCCTGGTGATATAATCCTACCCCTAGGGGTCTCCCTCAGTTACGTCCACAAGCTAATGCAACATGAACTGTAACATCACCCCAGAGGGTTTCAAGTGAACTATATACAAGGGAGCGAAGAACTCCCTAGAGCTGAAAACAGTATCCACCTACGAACCCATGGACTGCCCATGGCGAGGCATACCGGCAAAGAGAAGAACCGCGGTCGGCGGCTGCACCGCACCAGCGGCACTCCAACCAACAGCAGGGCGGGTCCTGGACTGGTCTAGCAGTATTCCAGGAAAGGAAATTAACGGTAAGTGAAATTTCTCCTTCCAGTTCATACTGCTAGACCAGTCCAGACAAACGGGCAGTACCCAAGCTACCTGCGTTCAAGGGGGGGCAAGGCCGCCGACAGCTCAGCAACTCCAAAACGGACCTCCTGACGGGCATGAACGTCCAACCTATAATGACCGACAAAGGTGGACAGCGACTACCAAGTCGCCGCCCGGCAAATATCGAGAGGAACTACATGAGACCTCCCGGCCTACAAAGTTGCTTGCGCTCGAGAGGAGTGAGCACGGAGTCCCGGTGGAGCTGGCTCTCCCAGAAGAAGGTACGCCACCTCAATGGCTTCCATAACCCATCTAAAAATGGTAGATTCGGAGGCTGCGGATCCCTGACGAGAACCCGCGAACAAAACAAAAGTGCAACAGTCATATGGAAGGGTCCCGCGACCCCCAGATACCGAAAAAGAACCTTCTTAAGGTCCACCGCCCGCAACGGAGACCGACCACTGTCACACTGCGCCTTTGTTAAAGACGGAAAGAAAAGAGGCTGGTCAACAGTGAACGGCGTCAGCACTTTGGGCAACAAAGGAAGGGACAGTTCTCAGAGAAACGCCTTCGGAGGAAAACGAGAGATAGGGATGTCGACACGAGAGAGCCTGGAGCTCAGAAAGACAGCGTGCCGAAGTTATGGCCACCAAGAAGACTGCCTTCAGAGTCAAATCTAGAAGAGAACATGCCCTCAGCGGCTCAAAGGGAGGAGCAACGAGGGCACAGAGGACAAGCACGAGAGCTCACGCCTGCACAGGCGAACGCAGAGGAGGCCGGAAGGCCGAACTCCGCGGAGGAACCGAGACTCGTCCAAATGCGAAGCTATCGATCGCCCCGTTATAGGACTCCGAAAACAAGTTGAGGCGACCACTTGTACTCGCAAGGAATCGAGCACTAATCCCTTATCCACTCCGGCCTGTAAAAAGGACAGGATATCCGGAACACCGCAACGCCAGGGTGAGAGGTTATTTCGCGAACACCAACCATCAAGAGACGCCAAACCCGAGCGTAAGTCAGCGTCGTGGTAGACCGCTGCGCCGTGAGAAGCGTCACGACCACGCTAGGCGAATAGCCGTAGCGAGCAAACCGGCGGCGTGGAATTGCCAGGCCGTAAGCAAGTAAGGAGCCGGGTCTTCCATCTCCACCGGTCCCTGAATCAGAAGGCCGAGAAACGCCTCGAGGCGGAGCATCGACGCCCCAGACAAACGGAATAGATCCGCATACCATGGTCCGCGAGCCCAACTCGGAGCCAGCAGGAGTACAGGGTCGCGACGGTCTCGGAGCTGCTGGAGAACCATGCATATCACGGATCAGGGAGGGAAAACACACCGGAGAAGAGGAATCGGCCACGGTTGAGAGAGCATCTATGCCGTGCGTTCCCTCGTCCCTCCAATGGCCGAAGTACAGCGAAGCCGTGGCAGTCTGTGCCGTAGCCATTAGATCCATGGCAGTAGGCCCCACAGGTGAACAATGGACCGGAACGCATCCGGCTGCAGAGCCCAGCCCCCGGGTTCCAGAGAGTGCCGGGTGAGAAAATCGGCCTACACATTGTTCACGCCTGCGATGTGCTGTGCCGACAGCATGAAGATGTTCCCCCGCCCACGGGAGGAGCAAACGCCTCTCCTGTGAGACATATGGACATTGCGTGCCGCCTAGGCGGCTTAGGTAAGCAATCGTCGTGGCGTCGGACAGGATCCGAACCGCACACCGCCGCATTAGAGGCTGAAACTGAAGAAGGGAGAAGCGCACTTTCCGCGTCTCGAGAGGATTGATAGACCCTTGGGCTGCGCGAGGTGACCAACACCCCTGCGCCGAGGTTAAGCCGCAAGGCGCTCCCCAACCGGAGAGGTAGACGATTGGCGTCACCAAGATCCAGCGCAGAGACTCCAGAGGGACCGCCCGTAGAAGATTGTGTGCCTGAAGCCACCAGCGGAGGCTGCGGCGCACCGGCAGAAGCAAAGGCAACCAGATTCGATAACTCTCCGATACCAGCGACCAACGAGATAGAAGCGCCGTCGGCAAGCAGCGCAAGAGCGCTCTTGCCCACGGAACGAGGGCTATCGTTGTTGCCATGGACCTCAAGAGTTGAAGGTAGCCCCAAGGGCGAGGCGCCGCTTGATCCAAGCAGCGGCGGAGCTGAAGAGAGATCTTCTGAAAACGTTCCTGAGGTAGAAACACCCGTCCCCTACGAGTGTCGCACCCAGCCCCGAGAGAATCCAGGACCTGAAGCATTCCAAAATAGACAGAGTAACGGCCCAGTCCTCCTTCCAACAGTGGACCGGGACGAATGGCATCTAAACGCTGGAGCCTTTAAATGAAACAACATCCGCTGCCCATTGACGCAGGCTGAGCCATCTCCGAGCTACCGACACCGGTGCTAGGAAGCGAGCTGACAGCTGCAAGAGATCACAGAATGCCTCTGCCCGGAATGCAGCAATGGATTCGAAATGAACCAACTCGGGAACACCTGGAAGCTGCGGAATCCATCGAAGGGAGGCCCGAGCTGCCAGACCTCCGCACACCTGCAAGAAGGAAATAGCGGGCGAAGGAAAACCGGACTGTAGCAGTCTCCCAACTCTTCAGGTCTGGCTGGTCGCGGAGCGCCTCTCCGCCCTCAACCGGAAGTGTGGTATGCCTGATGACCCTGGTCAGAATGCATCAACCGTCGGGTATTGCAGCCAACGGTCGAAGTGAAAGGGAGACCAAGGGTATAACCGAACAATACCGCGTGCCGTACGAATGCACTGGAAAATGGGATGCGGCTGCAACCGGATTTGAGAATCCGGAGGAGCAGGCGTGTCGGCTAGGGGGAGCGACTCCATCACCTGTGTGATTAGAGCCGGCAACTCCTTTTACCGAAAAAGGCGGAGAACCGTCAGCGAAGAAAACAGATGGAGAATATTCCCCATCTCCGTACTCCAACGAGCCAGGGCTGACCTCCGAAGATTTAAAGTCTTCTTGAATATCCATAGTACCCCGCAAGGCACATGCTACGCCCCAAGGAGGACGTACTGCTCTAAAGTCTGAGGACTTATGGGACCACTTGCGAGACCATGCCATATGCTCGCCTGCTACTGGGCAGGTGTAGGAGATAATCCAAAAGACTCCAAAAGTCACAGGCGTCATGCCAGATGGAAGAGTGTGAGGAAGGCACTGTCAGTCAAGGCTGCTGTGGTCTCCAGTGGCTGTGGAAGCGACATGGGAGCTGACTGAATCTTCTCCTGCAGGAAGATCCTGCAGCAGGGGCTCTGAGGAGGGGGAGATAAGGTGCTGAGGAACCCAGCTAGCAACGCAGTGGGAATGGGGAAAGTCTCCGGGATGCAGCGTGCAGGTGGAACACAAGCAATCTATTAATGTCCCCTTCGGCTGATTACATATCACATATAATACAGCCAGAGAAAGAAGCATTGTAGAGACTTAAACCACCTTTCCTCTTCTTGTGTGGGGTTTTTTTTTTTGCATTTAAAACAAAAAGCAAGGTAGGCTCAGGGAAACCCAAGACTCTTCAAGAAAAGGATTTTGAAACTCCACGTGCCTCCACAGCATGATTAAATGTGTGGAAACTGCTGTTTAGAGCTGTTTCCTCCAAAAAGAAACACTGAAGAGAAAAACAAAACGGCCGCTGGCACCGAAAAACTGTCAGGTATTCACAGAGCTGAGAAGGGAACTGTCAGTCATTCACTGTGCTGGCATAGAGAAACTTTCAAAGTCAGGGTAAGGCAATTACAGTGACTGAAAGTAGGGAAATTAGAGTGTGATCCCTCCGCAGCCATTCAGACCTCCATGGTAGGGGCTGAAAGGTGTTTCTGGGGAGGGATGTAGAAGCTCAAATCCAGCCGTAGGAAGATTACAGTGAGCATGCTTAATTAGGCCGAGCCCAAAACAGTCAGGATCCAAAACACTGACTTAAAATTCCAATCAAATGGCATATTGAATAAGACAGGTACAATATTCAGTAGGACGTACAAAGTAACCCGGCTGCAGTTTGTGGACAAAAATTTAAAGTAGGAACTTCAAAACTCAGAGGCAGCCGGTCCGGATGCAGTTGAAATCATCCCAGAGCAGCTGAGGCAAATAAGAAAAAAACAGGGTACTCACAGTTTTCTTACAGAAAATGATACCTGAACTTCCTGGAGGTATCCAAACTCTCGTGGTAAAGACTCAGCGCAGCGTAAAGCCAATGGAGAGCTCCACTGAAGCCAAGCTCAGGAGTTCCCAAGTTCATCTGGGGAAGCAAGATGCTGGGGGAAGAGCAGAGCTGATTCATGAGGTCCCTGTGTTTCTTCTGACAGCCTATGCAGCGTAAACCAGAATAAGGCACAGTGAGAACTAAAAACAAATAACTGCGTCCCGCAGGAACAGGCATTTAACAATATTCCCCATAACAGGTAATGCCTCAGCCAGCCTTCTTTGTTGGGCACAGTGGGGGATGGAACCCATGAGCCCTGCACCCTTCGTCAGTGACTTAGCATTGTACTGTGGCTCTGAATTGCATCCTGTTCTCTATCCATGCCTTCTGTACTTTTTATTCATTATGTTAATACATAGGCAGAGAAAAAAAGGAACCTCTTCACAACTCACAGCTAGCAAGTATTGTGGAAAAAAACTTAAACAGCAATATAGCTGTTAGAAGCCAGCAGAGAAGTAATCTGGCTTCCCGCCAAAAACCGAGGCTCATTAGCTATTCAAAATGGCCGCCGGCAAAAATAAAACACAAAAAGAGTGAATTAAAACCCCCAAAAGCTAAGGAATTAACTTAAAAAGTCAAAGGAGAAGGTGGGAGGGTTGCAGGCATGAGAGAAATGCCTAAAATCGCTGAAAGATCAAGAAAAATAAATCGAGTTACCACAGAGCTGCAGACAGCAGTGGGAGAAAGACAGTTTCTGTACTTACAGTACCGAAAGTGCAGAGAAGCCACGGACTGCTGCTCAAACCACTGCAGCTGCCTCACCACTAAAATCAGCCCCAGGGACTGGATTCTAGGAGGCTTATCATCCAGCTAAATAGCCCTCATGACTAGTGCTGGGGAGTCTGCACATCAGGGATCTCTACTGTGACAGAGGACACAGGAGCGTCAGCTGGAATCATCCTGGTGCTCAGATAACACTGGCAACTCAGGGCATAATCTCTCCAAGAGAAATCACAAAGAAATAAAGCATTTTAAATTTTGTTTGAAGGAGCAAAAAAAAAAAAAAAGCATCCAGATCTGCTGGAGACAGAGAAAAACTGAGGGAGACCCCTAGGGGTAGGATTATATCACCAGGCTCCAGCCTATCAGAGCTCTGGTAGAATTCTCTGTCTCCAAGATCTGCTGGCAGGGGTGCATAACCCGTTTGTCTGGACTGGTCTAGCAGTATGAACTGGAAAGTACTTCACCTCCTATACTGTATTGCTCCCTTGGATTGCTGCAGCCCAAATGCATGACCTTACATTTTTTAACATTAAATCCCAGCTGCCAAATTCTAGACCATTCTTCAAGCTTAGCTAGATCCCTCCTCATGTTATCTACACCTTCCTGGGTGTCTACTCTATTGCAGATTTTGGTATCATCTGCAAAGAGGCAAACCTTACCCGACAGCGCTTCCGCTATATCACTAACAAAGATGTTAAAAGAATCGGACCAAGGACAGATCCCTGGGGCACACCACTGGTAACATCCTTCTCCTCAGAGTGAGCTCCATTTACTTGTACTCTTTGTCGCCTCCCACCCAACCAATTTCTAACCCAAGCAGTAACTTTAGGGTCCATCCCTAGGGTGCTCAGTTTGTTTATAAGTCGCCTGTGAGGAACAGTGTCAAAGGCTTTACTGAAATCTAAATACACCACATCTAGAGCTCTCCCTCGGTCCAACTCCCTGGTCACCCAGTCAAAGAAATCAATCAGATTTGTCTGACAAGACCTGCCTCTGGTGAATCCATGCTGCCTCGGATCCTGTAATCCGCTGGACTCCAGAAACCTCACTATTTTCTCTTTCAGCAGCGTTTCCAATAATTTACTCACCACCGAAGTTAAACTAACTGGCCTGTAGTTTTCAACCACATCCTTACTTCTGCTTTTGTGTAAAGGCACCACATGAGCCTCTCTCCAGTCCTTTGGCACCACTCCCGACTCCAACGAGGCATTGAAAAGGTCAGTCAGTGCAGTTGCTAGAACGTCCCCAAGTTCCCTCAGTATTCTAGAGTGTATCCCATCCGGTCCCATCGCTTTGTCTACTTTAAGTTGAGCTAGTTTCTCACGAACACAGTCTTCTGAAAATTGTTCAAGATGCCCCTCGCTTCTGTTCTTATTTGTGGGTGTTTTCTGAGGTCCTGCTCCTGGTTCTTCATCTGTGAACACAGAACAAAAATATTTGTTAAGCAATTCCACTTTATCCTTATCAGCTTCTACATATTCCCCCCCTGCACCCTTGAGTCTGACAATACCACTTTTGCCCTTCCTCTTCTCACTAATATATCTGAAAAATGTCTTATCCCCCCATTTTATTGCATTGGCTATTTCCTCCTCCTTTTGAATCTTTGCCTTCTTGACTACTTTGCTAGCTTCTCTAAGTTTAGACATAATAGTGCCTTTGTATACATCTTTAGTGAGACCTCATTTGAAGTACTGTGTACAATTTTGGAGACCACACCTTCAAAGGGATATAAATAGGATAGAGTTGATACAGAGGGTGGCTATTAAAATAGTCAATGGTCTTCGCCATAAGGTATATGGGGATAGACCTAAGGATCTCAAAATGTATACTCTGGAGATGAGGTGTGAGAGGGAAGATATCATAGAGGCATTTAAATACCACCGTGGTATAAATGCACAGGAGATAGCCCTCTTCCACTTGAAAAGAAGCACTGGAACAAGGGATCATAGGATAAAAGTTAAAAGGGGGAAGATTCAAGAGTAATCTAAGGAAATATTTCTTTATGGAAAGGGTGGTGGATGTGCGGAAGTCTCCCAATGAAGTGGCGGAGATGGGAACTTTATCTGAATTCAAGAAAGCATGGAACAAATGCAGAGGATCTCTAAGGTAGAGGAAGATATTTTAGAACTTATTAGTTCTTATGGATGGCTTTATGTTAGGCTTCAGTTAGGCTTTATGATCTTTATGGCTTTATGATCTTTAGGCTTTATGATCTTTATGGCTTTATGTTAGGCTTCAGTTAGGCTTTATGATCTTTATCTGCTGTCATTTACTATGTTTCACTGTGTCACTACTCTTAATGCTGTCTTCAGCAGCCACCACCATGACCTTTGAGAAAATTCTTGGGGCAATGGAGAGGCTGAAAGGAAGGACGGTGAATTGATAGTGAGAGCCAAGAAGAACAAAATGCAGATACCTCTGCTGATCCACCCGGATCGGGATATGAAAATATGCCTCAGTCAGATTGAGAGAAGCCAAGAATTCCCCTTAGCACAGTGCTTGAATCACGGAGCATAAGGTTTCCATCTGAAAGCACAGGATACACAAGTGCGCGTTGACCCTTTTGGGGTCCAAAATGGGCCAGAAGGAACCCTCCTTCTTTGGCACCACGAACTAGAGTATCTGCCCTTGCTCTGCTTGTCTGGGGGGACAGGCACCACTGCCTTTAGGCAAAACAACTTGTTCAAGGTGGTCCGCACCATGGCACTTTTGATCGCAGACCCACAAAGGGAAACAATGAAGGCATTGGGAATTGGATTCTTCCATTCCAGGACATAGCCAATTCTTTTTAACATCTTTGTTAGTGATATAGTGGAACGGCTGTTGGGTAAAGTTTGCCTTTTTGCAGATGGTACCAAAACCTGCAATAGAGTAGACACCCAGGAAGGTGTAGATAACATGAGGAGGGATCTATTTAAGCTTGAAGAATGGTCTAGAATTTGGCAGCTGAGATTTAATGTTAAAAAAATGCAAGGTCATGCATTTGGGCTGCAGCAATCCAAGGGAGCAATATAGTATAGGGGGATGAAGTACTTTTGTCCACTAGAGAAGAGCGAGACCTAGGCGTGATTCTGTCTGATGATCTTAAAGTAGCTAAACAGGTAGAAGAGGCAATGGCAAAAGCTAGAAGGATTCTTGGGTGCATAGGGAGAGGAATGGCTAGCAGAGGAAAGGAGGTGATAGTGCCACTGTATAAGTCTTTCGTGCAACCTCACTTGGAGTATTGTATGCAGTTCTGGAGACCACACCTTCAAAAGGATATAAACAGGCTAGAGTTGGTACAGAGGGTGGCTACTAAAATGGTTAGTTATTTTCATTATAAAGCATAGGAGGAAAGACTTCAGGATCTTAATATGTACACCTTAGAGGAAAGGCGGGATAGAGGTGATATGATCGAGATGTTTAAATACCTTTGTGGCATAAATGCACAGGAGGAGAGCCTCTTCTGATTGAAAGCAAGCTCTGCTATGAGGGGACATGGGATGAGAGTTAAAGGAGATAGATTCAGGAGTAATATGCGGAAATATTTCTTTACGGAAAGAGTGGTGGATCCGTGGAATAGTGTCCCAGAGGAGGTGGTAGAGATGAAGACAGTATCTGAATTAAAAAAGCATGGAACAAACAGAGAGGATCTCTAAAGGAAAAAAGGGGACTGTTGTAGTGGTTGATATGGAAGGACAGACTAGATAGACCATGTGGTCTTTTTCTGTCGTCATGTTTCTATGAATGGTGTCAAGTACCCCAGTGATCCTTGGTAACCCGGGCCAATTCCTGAAAGAAGAGGTGAAGCCTGCCACCCTCCAGAGGCACTAGGGAATGGACCCCCAAACCTTCATTGCATGATCCGGGAGGGTGTTCCTCTAGATGGTGTTGAGTCCCTGGGTCCATGTGCTCCATGAAAGGACTGAGAATGGACCCAAGGCCCTAAAGTAGAGGGGAAGAAAGGTTTTCCAGGGCAGTAGTGACGATAGTTCTGAGACCCCTGGGAATCCGGCCAGTGCACCCTTGGTGGTTGGGCGGAGGCTGGTGAGAAAGGAGCACTGGCCCACCACAGGGGTCTTGCCTAGGTCTTTCACCAGTTTCTCCAAATCAGTTCCAAACAGGAGCTTCCCTTCAAAGGACAGTTCAGCCAAACGGGCTTTGAAGAATGTGTCCGCCACCCAGTGACGAGCCAAATCCAATGCCGTAACACCATCATCAGGGCACCATCCCTGGCCACCGAGCACCAGGTCATATATGGCATCAGAAAGGAAGGCCATAGCCGACTCCCAAGAGAGAAGTAGTATCATAGAAACATAGATAACGACCAAATAGCCTATTCAGTCTGCCCATCTATGAGAACTATTAAGCAATAGATCAGGCAGAAAAGACTGAATCCACTGGAGCAGGGCTCGAGGCATCAAGCTGGTACATACCCCAGCTGTAGAAGAGCCGCTGCCAAGGCAAACTAGTTTTCAGCAAGGAATAGACCTTGTGGTCTAGAACATCCTTTAAGGCTGATCCATCTTCCACAGGAATGTGGGTCCATTTGGTAACCACCATGACCTGTGCATCCACCTTGGAAATGTCAAACCACTCGCCATGCTTCTCCTCCAGGAGAGTGTAGATCTTCTCAAAGACCCTTAAACCTTTAGGCAGGAAGTCAGGCAAGTCCAACTTGGATTGGATCATATCATTGATCACTTCTGAGAATGGGAAGCCAGTAGTGGATTTCTGCACCCCTTGAAGAAGCAGGTGTACTTTCGGCTCCTGTTCTATGCTGGAAGCATCTGTCAAGTTCAAGGCAGATGAGACTTTGGAAATCAATTCCACCAGTTCCACTTTCCAGAACAGGGAATCATGCTGGCCTTTGCATAGTCTTCTGAAGGTGAGAGTAAGTCCTCATCCTCATCCTCATCCACATCAGAGCCCAATACCGATTCATTTGGGTCCAAGGCATAGTCAGCATCTCGGATAACTCCCAACTGTTCCTCATCTTCAGTGAGTGTCTCGTGCTGGGGATGTTTAGCCAAAGGTAATTGAACAGGGCTTCTACTTCAGCCTGCCCGGCACGAGACTGCATTCAGCAGCACCTAGAGGCTTCAGGGTCTGCATTTCCACACTAGAAGTACCAGGCCTGTTGCAAAAAGGAAATGAATTCTGGGGAGGACAATCTGGACTCTGGAAGCTCTCTTCTTGGAAAAGGCTCCATGACAACAGAGGACATAGCCACCACAGACCCCCCTAGAGGAAGAAGAGTTGCTCATAGCACGGTTGCCGGAGCCACAGCTGGCTGAGCATTCTTACCTTTAGCGCCATCCTGCACCTCCTGCCCTGAGGCACGTAAGGGCAGACTAACTTTATCCTTTGGCTGAGAGGGGGAAAGCATACCCTCCAGGAGTGACTCAGAAACTGACATACAGGAAAGACAGAGTCCAGAATCCAAGGATGAAGCTCCTCGCCTGCCACAGGTCAAACAACATTTCCCAGAAGAAGACAAAGAGAGTTATGGTAACTATCACAAGAGTATGCACTAAGGCTGCATCAGCCCACAAGCATGCAATAACTGCACTTTTATGTAACATGTGTTAAAGGTGCTGGGAAAGGAACACCCATTGGAACCGCTTGGGTGGAATGTGCGTTAAGACTGAGTGACCCCCCAGGCGCACAATACGAAAAAATGTTATTAACGCATGCAGAAAACATCAGGAAACCCTCACATATCACCAACGGTTGCTAGCAGTCCACCCTGAATTGCGTCCCTCAGAGACAAAACTGGGAGCCCTCAACAAGGACAATGACAAGTCAAGCCTTGGTACTCACCCCCTGAGAGCCCCAGTTGTAGGATCCATGCCAGGCTCAGCTCTACTCCCCCTGAAACTGCTTCACTGGCTGGATTTATTTTAACAGCACTATATGAAAGGTGGCTGGCAGGCAGATCCCTCTGAGAGCCTTTGGGAGAGAGCAGGGGGGAAAGAGAGGATGGAGGAGGCGCTGAGGTTGTGTGAGGCTGCTATTCTCTTCCAAATCCTTCCAATCTGTGGCTGCTCAACACGCTCTTATCATAAGGGTGTGGAATTGAACTAATTTTCCCTCTTCCTATGGCTACCAAAAAGACAGCAGTCTAATGGAGCTTCCCAATGTCACACTCAAGTGAGTCTCACCTTTTTAGGGCTTAAGGTGGTCATTCACAAGTGTTTAATCAATCTCTTTTCCTCTCAATCTTCAGATTTCCTACATAACGGAGAAAATCCATCCACCATCTGCTGGAGGTAAATACTGAAGGGACCTCTGGTGGCTGAGGCAGATAGAGGCACAGGAGTGATGTCATTGAAACCTGGCTTTTCATTGGTTCTTTGTCTTCACCGATCTGCTGGTAGGGGAGCACAACCCACTTGTCTGGACTGGTCTAGGAGGACAATATGGAAGGGGCATGTTTACTAACATGTGTGCTTGGGCTGCCAAATCACTGTGGAGGCCCATGCCAACTTCAGAGGGCATGTCTGTCCCCCTGTTTTTGGCATGTTGCTAATATGCAGCATAGTGGTAACCCAGGACAACTGAGTGGTGTTAGGTGCAGTCGCACTAGTATCCACAATCATGGATAACATGTGATTAGAATGCCCCAAACCACCCTGCCTCTGCCCATTTACATGCTGTTTTAGCATGGGATTTTTTTGCACAGGGCCCCATGCTAAATTTTAGCGTGGCACGCTCACCATGCACTGAAACCATGCTAACAGTTAGTAAACATGTCCCAAAATGTCTTGCTGTAGAGTTTATGTTGCTGTTACAGAGGTGACACCAAAATGTGAATGTATTGTTTTGTACTGCAACCTGGCTCTGCTATGCACTCATTGCTGGAGCAATTATTGTGAATGTAAAATGTGTTACAGCCTGGAGGTACAACATTTGTATTGAGATTCTGACCCATCTTGTATGGATTACAGACTTCAAGCACATATAGAAGAATTGGTTGAATGACACTACTGAATAATTGTATCGGTAATCTTGTTGGGCAGTTCAAATTAGCCAGGGATTTCTTTATTGCATAAAAGGCCCTTGGAATTTTTCCTTCAAACATCTTCTGTAGCCAATTTAAAGGCCGAAGTAATGAGGATGGGCATGGGTGGAAATGTGACTTTGGTTTCCATCCTCCTCCCCATTACCTCCCTCATATATGCTTAGCATCTTTTATTTGCTGAACTGTGTATATAGTATGTAGTATTATGCTGAAAAGATGAAATATAAAAACTTTGAAATAAATGTGTCTAGGGATGCCATAACGTCTCACACCAATCGATTTTGTCATTAAGTCCTGATGGTTCCAAGGTATGCAGCTTATATATCCACCGTTGCTCACGCTGCATTGGCACACTATAACAGTTAATCTCAGCCAAACATGAGCAACTTTGCAGTGCTTTTGTTTGCTACATGTACCATATATCCTTGGCAATCACTCTCAGTTCTGGAGGGCTGCCAATGAGCTAGGTTTTCAGGATATTCCTAATGAATATGCATGAGAGAGCTTTGCATGCAATGAAACATAGAAATATGATGACAGAAAAAGACCACATGGCCTATCTAGTCTGTCCTTCCATAACAACTACAACAGTCCCCTTTTTACCTTTAGAGATCCTCTGTGTTTGTCCCATGCTTTTTTTAATTCAGTTACTGTCCTCATCTCTACCACCTACACTGGAAGACTATTCCATGGATCCACTACTCTTTCCGTAAAGAAATATTTCCGCATATCACTCCTGAATCTATCTCCCTTCACCCTCATCCCATATCCCCTCGTAGCAGAACTTGCTTTCAATTGAAAGAGGCTCTCTCCCTGAACATTTATGCCACGGAGGTATTTAAACATTTTTTAACATTAAATCCCAGCTGCCAAATTCTAGACCACTAATGGAGGCAGTAAGCATGCAAATTTATTTCATACATATTCATTAAGCTGACCCACTGGCAGCCTTCCAAGGCTAGGAGTGAATGCAAAGGTACTATGTGGTCTGGACAGGTAGAACTCTAACAGTAAGCAAACTCTGTGCTCCGGGGAGATAATTATTGCCTTTTGAGAAGCTCATGCCCTATATTTATAGACTCTCTCCTGTTGGGTCTTGAGTTGGAGATTCTCTTTTATCCATGGACAAACAGGATTCGTCAGCCACACCTGGTGACGTCCTCTGACAGCACCATAGGGAAGTACTCTCCTGAGCTCAGAAAGGTAAGCCTTTTTGAGCATGAGTCAGTAGCCCAACCCACTGGCCCGCCCTTAGCTACCCAGTTGTTTTACTTCCGCTGTGTCTACAAGATGGACTTCTGCTCTCCTTACTAACTACAACCTCCAGACTCATCCAGAAGGAAGAAAACTGCAAGAAACATATTTAGAGGCACTAAGAACACTGCAAGAGTCTACTCACAGGTCAGACGATACCAAAATCCGGGAAGCCAGGCTTTAAAAAGTGTTCCCGATGTGCCAGGAAAATGAACAGCACCAATGCACATGACCTGTGCATGCGATGCTTGGGGGCAAGTCACCAAGTTGCCGACTGCCAGCACTGTTCAAAGATGTCCCCAGGGCCCACAGATCAAGGAGCCATGCTTTACAATACTTTCTCTCTGCTCTCCCCTCTCACACGTGGCTACAGATAAGACCGCAGTCCGGGATCGGCCCCCCAAGTCCTCCATTCCTGGTTGCATTGTCTCTGTGGGACCTGAATCTACCGCAGCGGAGAAATCCTCAGACAGGGCTGCCAGCACCACTCCAGACGACCTTCAGGCTTACGTTTCAGATGCCTCTGCCTCTCTCCCCAAGAAACATGCTTCTCCTGGAGGCCGCCATCTTGCCGATCCCTTGGCTCTGCCCACTCGCAAGTGATTGGCCGGCACCATAAACATCATCATAGAACCTCCCATGGGCCCTCCCCTCAATACAGCAACGTTGGGAATGGCTCC
Source organism: Ichthyophis bannanicus (assembly GCA_033557465.1). Lineage (NCBI taxonomy): Eukaryota > Metazoa > Chordata > Amphibia > Gymnophiona > Ichthyophiidae > Ichthyophis > Ichthyophis bannanicus. The sequence continues at coordinate 666,333,883 of CM066032.1, forward strand.
TCTCACCGCACTGAAGATGGGACTACCCCTTAGCATCACAGTAGCAGGAGAGGTATTGCTTTGGTGCAGGGTCCTCGATATGCCCACAACCACGCCTCCCACACTCATCAGAGCTGCGATCAGAGCTGAGAGGGATGACACAGAAGGCGCCACGAATGGTCCCCTAGCAGCCCCTGCAGTGGGGAAGTCGGCAAAAGCACCATCACAAACAAAGGAGGCAGAGATCTAACAGCTCCTGCAGCGGGGAAAGCGGCAAATGGCACCAATACAAAAGGGGAAGTAAGAGATCAAGCCTCAGCCCTTCTTCGAGTCCCAGCCCTTCTCCCCTTGCCTCTATCACCAGCAGAAGAAACAACATTGATGATACAAACAACCAGACAAGAGCAGGGGCCCTTCCTAACCAAGGGGCCATCCTCCAGCTGCTTTCTAACCTCACAAGACTCCTGCAGCAGTGCCTCCAAGCTAACCCAGCTTCTTGCTGAACTCAACAGAGCACCACGCGCCAGCTACCCGAGAGCCCCAGCCATAACAGGGTCGCGGCTAACAGGACTAGCCAATGCCCCGTTGACGCTGCAGATGACTTGGCACCAGACTTTCCATCATCCACCAGCGAGGGAGAGGGGGAAGAAGGGACAGCTCCGCAGGGCTCAGCCTCCCCAGCAAAGGACCCAGGCTCCTAAGGATTCAGCAGGGGACACCCTCATGGCATCAGGCGTGGGCACTGATCTGCCCCCACCAGCTCCACCTCCTGAAGACCTTACCTACCTGACGTTCTTGCGCAAGGTGGTGACCATCCTGGCCCTCGCACCCTCCGATCTGCCAGACCAAGCAGGACTCGAGGTCCTCAAGTACATAGACACACCAAAAACACCAGCAACCCTGACGATTCACCAGTGCCTACTGGACGCCCAAACCAAGCTCTGGCAGACCCCGGCTTCGACCATCACATTCCCTCGCAAGTTGGTCATCAAATATCAGGTCCGATAGGCCCCAGGCTTTGCTAAGAACCAGCTACCCCCACCACTCCATCATTTTATCCTCCGCTCTGAAGCGTGTCAAATCATTGCGCATCCACACCAATTCTTCACCTGGGAGAGACCCAAAACTTTTAGACGACATGGGAAAGGTGTTCGAAGAGGCGATGCTCGATGTGAGGATTGCAGTGCACTAGTGTGCTGGGGGGAGTGGTCTCTTGTGTATGCCTTCCCCCCACCCCCAAAACACTTCAGAAGGTAGTCCAGGACAAGGCACAAATCATCCTGGTTCCCCCCCCCCCCCCCTGGGGTCACCACATGTGATTCCCGTCTCTTTACCATCTCTCGTGGGATCAGCCACTCCGCCTTCCCCTCAGTCCGTCCCTCCTCACCCAGGACAATGGATGCACACTCCACCCCAACCTGGGGGCACTAGCAATGACAGCATGGAGATTGAGCGGATGACCCTTTCTTCCCTCAGCATACTGGCGGAGGTCCAGCATGTCATACTGGCAGCAGGCACCCATCCACCAGAAAATCTTATGGACTCAAGTGGAAACGCTTCAGTACCTGCTGTGCAACAAAGGGGTTGAGCCCAGTCTCCTGCCCAGTGGCTATGGTTCTACAATACCTTGTTTCTCTTTTTGAACAAGAACTCAAGGCGGCTTCCATCCAGATACACCTCTCGGCAATCGCCACCTTCCACGACCACTTAGGGGGAGACCATCGCCTCGCTGTCTCTGGTGATGAGCTTCCTGAGAGGGCTGAACAACCTGTGACCCATGGTGCGACCCCCTGTTCCACCATAGGACCTCAACATTGTTCTCCAGCAACTGATACAGGACCCCTTCAAGCCCATGCATTCCACCTCACTGAAACATCTCTCTTGGAAGACACTCTTCCTAATCGCCATCACGTCTGCCAGGCGCATCAGTGAACTCCAAGCTCGTGTGGTGCACCCCCCCCCTACACCCAGCTCCTCCACGACAGGGCCTCCTTGCGTGAGCAACCCAAGCTCATCCCTAAAGTGACTTCTGCCTTCCATATCAACCAGACCATTGAGCTGCCCACCTTTTATCCGGAGCCACACTCCTCCACAGAACAGAGACTCCATACCTTGGACTGTACTAAGGCTCTCTGCATCTATCTCCTGAGGACAGGGCCACTCAGACGGGGTATGCAGCTCTTCGTTTCATATGACCCGAACAGGCCGGACCGACTGGTCATGAAGCAAACTCTATCTCAGTGGATATCGGACTGCATCGCGTTCTGCCACAACAAGGCAGGCACTCAAGCCCCGTCCAACGTCGGAACACACCAACTCAGGGCATTGACAGCCACCATTGCCAACCTGCGCTCCATTCCTCTGGTGGACATCTTCCAAGCCGCCACCTGGTCTTCAAGCCACACCTTCCAGACAATGTTCCCTCTAATTTTCTGTAGGCTGTGTGCGCATAAAATATCAGCTGTGCAACTTTTGAAGGAAGGTTAAATTTTTGTGCGCCACATAACGACACTCGGAGTTATATACTTTAAAATTTGACTACACATCAGAATACAGTATGTACACCACACTGATTTTAATCAAATTAAATGAAAATAGACGATTACTAAATGAAGCGGAAAATTTCTAGTAAGTACAATCACAACTTTTACATTTTAAGACGTCTGTGTTGTTTTCTATCAGAATCAGAACCATAATTTTTGTGCGCTCTGTTGTAAAGTATGTGCGCTCGCTTGGTGTGTGCGCGTGCACACGCGCACAGCTTAGAGGGATCAGTGCTTCCGGGGACACTACTGTTTGGACTTGGATACACCGGCGCAATGCTCCTTCAGCCAGGCGGTCCTCACTATGGCCACCGCAGGACTCTCCCCAGTGGCAGCAGCGGACTGAGAACTACCCTTATATTTGTATTACTTAAAGGCCATGTACCTTCATGGCAACCAAGAACGTTTGTCATTACTAATAGGCCTTGTGCACGTTCATGCATGGTTGGTGTTATTGTTCGGCCATGTTGGCCTCTTGGTTACACCACTTGATGATGTTAAACCATGTTGGCCTCCTTGCCTCACACTGCTTGTTACTGCTCACTTTACACTGTTTGGACTGTTGCTTGCACTACTTTGATGATTTGCACTATTGTTTGCACTGTTGAAAAGTCCTGCAATAAAATCCAGAACTTTGACCTCTTATCTCGGCCTCCCTCATCCACCACAATGCACCACACAGTAGTGCAGCTAAGGAGACACCAGGTGTGGCTGACGAATCCTGCTTGTCCATGGAGAAGGTGGGGTTACTTATCCGTGGACAGCAGGATAAGTCAGCCACACAATCCCGCCCACCTCCCCTGGATGATGTCTGCCTCCTCATGGCCCACCTACCTAGCTGCAAAAGTGCAAGGGCGCAGCTGGGGACACACTGGCTAGCCAGGGGCAGGCCAGTATGTTGGGCTATTGACTCATGCTCAGAAAGGCTTACCTTTCTGAGCTCAGGAGAACACTTCTGAACGGCGCCATTGGAGGACGTCACCAGGTGTGGCTGACTTATCCTGCTGTCCACGGAGAACTCCCATTAGAGGCAAGTAACCCTGCCTTCTTATACTCACTTTCTCGGAGTTTGAAAAATTTAACCCTCGGTCCATGCTTTCTTCAGGCCTCTTAGCACTCATCGCACCTCACTTGGACTACTGCAACGGCATTCTCCAAGGACTACCCAAAAAAACCCTCAACATACTACAAATGGCGCAGAATGTCACCGCTCGAATTATAATGAAACGGCGAGTCTCTGACCACATCACACCAATACTAATGGAACTCCACTGGCCCCCCATCCATGCCCGCATAAGATATAAAATAATAGTAACAATATTTAAATTGATCCAAAACCTAGCTCTGTCTTACCTCTCCACACAACCCCCCAATAGGAACAGGAGAACCCACAACCTAAACACTCTACACGTCCTGCACAACATACGCAATGCCAAAACCCTCATAAGTAACAGAGCGTTCACTTACACAGCTCCCTCCCAATGGAACAACCTGCCTTACGCACTAAGAGCTAACAATGACCTAAACGATTTCCAGAAAGACCTAAAAACCTATCTATTCCAGGAATACTAAAACTTGTCCTAAAGCAACTATACACTTGGCCAGGCATGTCCAAAACCTGTAGATTGCGGAGGAGTCAGAGGTAGATCACCAACCCCACTTGGCTCCATCTCTCCAGCAGCTCACCCTGTCACTAGGAGAGAGCTCGTGAAGGCAGGTCGTCTGCCGAGGGCTTGCTGCCGCTGCTGATCCTTTCCCTGTCTTTTTTCCCTGCCTGCGGGTGTATTGGGGGCGCTTGTTGTTTTCGTGCCAATAGTTTGTGGGTACCCCAGGGGGCCGCCGCTTGTGCCCCGCAACGAGACGCCACAGGCCCGGCATCATACCTGGTCTCCTGCCTCTCAGAATCACCCATTCCTGCCCCCGCCAAAACATCCCTTAGAAGTATGTTATATACTGGGCGATATCCATTCGCCCGGGCTTTACCTGAATACATTTACTGTATTAGTTGTGTCGTGTGCTGGTCATTGGTCGCTTTATAGTTCGCTTTCATTAAACATTTTTAGGCAGACACAACAAAGTGTCAATAATTTGGTGATTTTGGCAGGCTTTTCCAATTTTGTTGTAACTTGCCTATGCCTTCGAATTGGTTCAAACCACTGTGACTTTTGCTTGCCTCTGCAATTTTATTTCACCTTGCCTATGCGTTGATTCTACACTGTGTGCAGAATTTATTAAATCGCGTTTGGTGGTATTTGAACTTGTTTGGCGGTATTTGATTTTATCTGGTTTGCTGGACAGGTGTTTGAGTTTTTTTGATGATTGTTTGGTGGTATTTGATTATTGGTTCCAGTATGATGAATTCTTATTTTTTACTTTTAGAACTGCATGTGTGGTATTGGCTTCTCCAGTCCTTGTATTGCACATCATGCAGAGGTCTTCAGTTCCTGTTGATCTTTAATACTTTGGGACAGAACTAAGCATTATTATTTCCTAACAACAGTGACAGTTTTGGACCAGATTCAGCCAGTGTTTATACTAACTTAGCAGATTTGGCCTTCTTACATCCAGCCACCCCAGTATAACGAATATGAGTGTTCCAAAGAAGAGCAAAACCTACCACTTTCATGATGAATGGGAAATGGACTACTTCTTCATCATGGTGAAAGACAAGTGTTGTCTAATTTGTAACGCCCCAGTATCCTTGCCCACAAAGGGTAATCTGAAACGTCATTATAAGGCTCTGCATAGCAATAGGTTTGATGCTGATTTTCCACCCAAAAGTAAAATTCGTAAACTGAAGCTCAAAGAACTTAAATTGAAATTGGCTACTCAGCAACAGTTGATGGCAAAGCCAAGGTCACATTCGGTCAATGCAACCATAGCATCCTTCAAGGTCAGCGCAACCATAGCATCCTTCAAGGTCAGCAACCTGATCGCAAAGAAATGCAAACCTTTCACTGAAGGGGAATTTGTAAAAGATTGTTTTCTTGAAGCAGCTGACAATCTTTTTGAAGGATTTAAAAATAAGAAAGAGATCATAGCTGCTATTCAAGATGTACAATTATTATCAAGAAACACCGTTGTGCGGCGAATAGAAAAGATGTGTGGAGACACAACTGAACAATTGTTGGAGGATGTTTCAAATTGTGTTGCTTTCTCACTCCAACTGGATGAATCTACAGACATAAGAGACATAGCCCAGTTACTAGTCTTTATCCGGATGTTTTTTGAAGACTTCAGTGTTAAAGAAGAACTACTTGGAATGATTTCTTTAAAAGGGAAAACTACCGGTCAGGAAATATTCAGTTCTTTCCATTCTTTTGTGACAAAGTGTAATCTTCCATTGCATAGACTTGTTTCCATCTCTATTGATGGAGCAAGAGCAATGACAGGTGAGGTTAACAGTTTTATAGCCCTCTGTAGAAAGCATGACGACTTCCCAGATTTCCTTTCTTACCACTGCATCATTCAACAGCAAGTTTTGGCAAGCACGAGACTCAATACAAAGACTGTCATGGACATCACTTTCAAAACTGTAAATTCAGTTCATGGAAGATCACTTCAAAGACGGCTTTTCAATCTTACTCTTGATGAAGGGGCAGCGGAAATCATTTTGCACGCAGATGTAAGGTGGCTAAGTAGGCACAAATTTCTGCAAAGATTTTGTGATTTGCTGAATGAAATAAGAAGTGTTTTGAAGGAGAGGAGATGACCAAGCAGAGTTGGAAGATGAGGAGTGGTTATGTGATATAGCATTTCTCGCTGACTTTACAGGCGAACTAAGTGATATGAACTTTGAACTACAAGGTAAAAACAAATGCAATCGGAGCAGCCAGCAGGCAGCAATTTAAAAGAGCGCCGATCGGGCGCATGGTCTTTCCTGCCCAGCACTCCGGCCCTTCCAGCAGCTCTCCCGGCGGGGATCGAGTGGGCCGGAGCACCAGACCACCCCCACCAGGGAGCAGTGCCCAATCGGGGCAGCCAGCAATTTAAAAGAGCGCCGATTGGGTGCGTGGTCTTTCCTGCCCAGCACTCCGGCCCTTCCAGCAGCTCTCCTGGCAGGGATTGAGCGGGCCGGAGCACCAGTCCACCCCCACCAGGGAGCACTGCCCAATCGGGGCAGCCAACAGGCAGCAATTTAAAAGAGCGCCGATCGGGCGCATGGTCTTTCCTGCCCAGCACTCCGGCCCTTCCAGCAGCTCTCCCGGCGGGGATCGAGCGGGCCAGAGCACCAGACCACCCCCACCAGGGAGCACTGCCCAATCGGGGCAGCCAGCAATTTAAAAGAGCGCCTTGCGGGCGCACCCGCACCTGAGGGCCCCGCCAGAGGGCCCTTTGGCGTGGCCCTTAGGCGAGGACCGTGGCCGCGGCTGCCCTTGAACGCCCCATCTGCAACATCAGTTGTATCTACACCGACCATCAAGAAGCTCGGTTACGTTGTATCTATGGGCAGCTTGGTAACATTATTATATTGCCGGACTGGTAACATTGTATTTATTCTGTTTAGATACTCCACTTCAGAATAACAATAATCAGCTTGGTAGAATACATTGTATATTCTAAGGACCCATCTCTCCTATCAACCATCTAGCCATTCTGATGTTCTTACTGTCTGTTCCTGACTCCTGCACCCTTTGTTTAGTCTGATAGTCAGGACTATGGTACTGAACCTATATAACTTGCCTCATGAGTAGTAAGCTACACTGTTTACAGTCTGCCTATATAACCTGTTCACCTTTGCAAATAGTTTTGCACGCCATCGTTACCCCTTCAGCCAAGTACTTGATTGTATGCTATCTGTTTCCATGCTATAAAGCCTATCTATACCTAGATTAATATGAATTACCTGTATGTACGTACAACGCAAACCATCCTATTAGGAGCTTTCAGAACTCTCTCCCACACTCTAACTAGTTCACTGTCTCTGATCACAACACCTTGAGTTATCAGGATGGGGACACCTATCACCACCATAGTTGGCATCTACTTCCTCTTCACTAGTTGGCTCCCGATCTCTCGAGCCCTAACCCCTGAATACAATCAGATACCAATCCTAAAGAGCCACGGGAGAAGATGGACAGGTATACCTCATCACAACCCTAATTGGTACTCTTGCTCACACCACCCCCATCTATTACACATTACACTCCAACATTCTATGAAAGCTAAACAGAACAAAAGCCTCTACCCACAAAACCTAAAATGTGCCCTCATCAATTCCTGCTCAATCCGTAAGAGGTGGCCAGTGATTGCAGACACAATATCCCTCCATAACCTCGATATTCTCATGGTTACCGAAACATGGCTATCTCCTGAAGACAATGTCATACTCAACCAGCTCCTCCCTTTAAATTTCACAGTGTTTACGAGTCATAGACAAAACAAAAGAGGAGGTGGAGTGCTCATCCTCACTAGGTCAGACCTTCATTTCCAGCTTGTCGACTCCACTCGCTCAAACCACCTGGAGACAGTCTCCATCTCCAACAAGCTCTGCTCTATAAACCTGCTGTATAGAGCTCCTTCAGCCTCACCGGATGACCTCCCATCTATAATAAACCTCGCATCCAACAGCCAGAATCCTAATATCCCAAGTTGGATCTTAGGGGATTTTAACCTGCCAGCGCTTCAAGATAACCAATCATTGGCCTTTCTTGAAGCTCTCGAGACCCTTGGATAGAAACAATTAATAAACGAACCTACTCATGTGAAGGGAAATACTCTGGACCTTGTATTTGCCCCACAGAGAGTTTGTGACCAATCACATAACACCGTGGTGTCCATATCTACTGTGCCGTGGTCAGACCACAAACTTATTATCTTCCAGATTCCCACTCACAACAGGCAATCAAAGTTCAACAGAGTTCCAAGCAATAACTCTAGACCACCTGCTAGAAGCTTCCGTCCATTCAAAAGAGATCTTATTCTTGCTGGAACGCGCTCGCTCCGTAATGAGACCTCCCTAAACCTTGAAGAACTGATCACTTGCTGGAACAGCAGTCTCAACGAGATAGCACTTCGACCACCACCTAACAAGCCGCCAAGGAAAAGAGCCTCAGCCCCATGGTACACAGCGGATCTGAAATTATCACTCTCTCATCTACGGAAGCTGGAGAAACGCTGGCATCGGTCACACTCCATGGAAGACCAGTCAGCTTACATCTATCAGCTATCCGCCCACCACAATGCTATCACAGAGCAGATGAAACAGTACCACATAGATACCCTAAAACGCTCTTTAAACAAACCGCATGATCTGTTTAACTTAGTCAAGACTCTTTCTAAGGAACCAGCCCCCGAACAGCAATGTGAAATCCATCCCCAGGAGTTTGCAGTTTACCTACAGTCCAAGCTATCCCAGATAAATAAACCTTCAACAGAGTTTGCTTCCATAGACCAGGAGTGCCCAACATCTCTAACCTCCTTTTCTACTCCTGCCAAGAAGCGCATTGAAGACTCGATCATGACCCTCAATACTACTACTGCGCAAACGGATCCTTGCCCAGCTTTCTGGATAAAGGAACTGCGCAGTGACTTCAGCACAATAATAACCAGAATTATGAACCTGTCCTTCACAACCGGGTCTTTCCCTTCTGCCCTCAAGCACACATCTATCAGACCGCTCCTAAAAAATAGCAAGCTAGATCCCCAAAAGATGGAATCTTACAGACCCATTTCAAGTATACCTTTTCTCGCAAAGTTAATCGAAAAAGAGGTGCAAAGACAGTTACAAGACCACACTGATGCTGCTTCTCCTCTGGACCCATGCCAACATGGATTCAGAGAGGCACATGGTGTGGAAACACTCCTTACCACCCTCTTCAATAATATAATTTCTGGTGTCAACAACATCCGACATGGATTTGCACTCATTTTCCTAGACATTGCCGCAGCCTTTGACTCGGTAAGTCATGAACTTCTCCTAGTACGGCTAAAAGAGAAAGACGTCTGTGGATCAGCACTTGAATGGTGCAGATCATACTTATCCGGAAGATGGCAGCATGTCCGATCCGGTGGAGCAACGTCGCAACCATTTCATCAAGGTCAAGGGGTTCCTCAGGGATCCTCCCTCTCTGCCTTGATGTTCAACATATACATGCAACCCATTTGTAATATCATCTGGTCTTTCAATGTAAGTTGCATGGTATATGCAGATGACATCCTGCTCTATATGCCATTCACCAAAGATAAATTAGATCTTTCCCCTCTGACCAATTGCTTCAATGCCATATCTGAATGGCTCCTGTCACAAAACCTCAGAATCCAACATAAGAAGACTGAGGTGCTCTTCATTTCGAGGAACCCGAATTTTAGTCCTCCTCAATATTTGAAGGTGAAAGAAGTTGATCTACAAACAAAACCCACAATACGGTACCTGGGTGTTACACTAGATCAAAACCTCGACATGAAGGCACATATAGCTAACACTGTAAGAGCTATATACTACAAGATCCATTCACTCAGACATCTACACCCTTTGCTTGAACCAGAGGATTTACGTTCTATCTACCAGGCTCTGATCATACCTCATTTTGATTATGCCAATGTCATTTTACAAGGACTCCCCCAATCCACCTTGAGTCCCCTACAGCTTGCAATGAATAGCGCAGCGAGGGTTCTCCATGGGGCATCTAGGAGAGACCATGTGTCGCCCCTTCTGAAGCAGTTACACTGGCTTCCTATACAGGCCAGGATCGTCTTCAAGACAATGTTACTGACTTTCAAAGCGGTAAATAGTCTCTCCTCCTCTCCACTAACTGACCTCATCCAATCCATAACCCCGAACAGATCAAGAAGATCCACAGCAATAAACACGCTAACGACCCCGCGAGAATTAACAAGAAGTACCACAACAACAGCAAATAGGGCCTTCAGTCTCTGTGCACCAAGACTTTGGAACGCCTTACCAACAAACATCAGAGCAATCACTAACCTTCCCCAGTTTAGAAAGGCCCTTAAACATTACCTATTCCTCAAATACTTCCAAGAGAACACTGAATCGCATCCCCACCCTAATAGCTGTGACAATTACAACACACCTAGTGAGCAAGGAGAACACACTTAGCAAGGTGTCTTTGACCATTGAATTTCATGTTTAATTTATTTCATTTTTTTTTAACTCTAAGGTGTAAATAGTTACCCTTGTTATCCAAGTTTTGTTGTCCTGTTAATTGTAAACTTTTCCTTGTTATCCAAGTTTGATATCCGGTTAATTGTAAACTCAGACACATGTTTTCCTGTCTGATTTTCTGTTCTATGTAAACTGTGCTGATGCCGAATAGTGCGGTATATAAGAAAATGTAAATAAATAAATAACAAAATAAAATAAATGATGAGTACAGTTTCATCCTACAAGAGCAAATTTAAGCTAATGATGACTGACCTTGCAAACAACACTTTTGATCATTTTCCTAATATGCAAGACCATCTGGGACAATATCCAAATTTTGTTTTTCAGAACGAGAAGTATGTGACAGAAATCTGTTCTGTTATCCAGGAATTCGAAAATAGATTCTGTGACTTCCAAAAAATTGGAACAGTTGTGGAATACTTGTCATACCCATTCAAAGTACATGTGGACATTAAAGAAACTGCAGCTGTTATCAGTAAAAATTACTCATTGAACAAGCCATCTCTTGAAAACGAAATATTAACTCTTAAAGATGACATTTTTCTCAAGACCCATGCTGAGCAAGAATCGTTTTGGAAGCTAGTGCCTAGAGACAAATTTCCCAACTTGAGAAGATGCAGTGAAGCTGTACACTCCTGTTTCGGTTTAACTTATTTGTGTGAATCTGCATTTTCCCATCTGAAAATAACAAAGGGTACACAACGTTCCAACATGACAGATGAACATCTCCAGGATTCCCTGAGACTGGCCCTCACGCAATATTCACCCAACTTCAAAAAGCTGGTGGATGAAATGCAGGCTCAGATGTCTCACTAATGAGCAAGAGCGAAATATTAAAGATTGCGCAAGATCAGCCTGGATCAATACTCGACCTAAATCTAACACAAATTACTCAATAAAAGTTAAAGAAAGTTATTAAGGCAGTTAAAGAAAGTTATTACTCAATAAAACTTTAAGAAAAAAAGTACTTTCCATTTCCCCTCGCAGTTTTTACTGGATCTTCGTCTCTGTTTTGTTTTTGCTTAATTTGCTTAACAGCTGATCACATCCAAGTAAATGACAGAAGGTTCATTAAAAATGGGGGGGGGGGGGAATCCTCCAGCTTTATTGGGTTAAAATTTAATTTGAAACAAATTTGAAACTTAATTTTCATGGTGGTAGATCAACGTCACTTTTGGCCGGAAAAAGATCACAACCTGTTCGAAGTTGGACATGCCTGCACTAGGCTACATAAATAACCATGAAACGCTTGTAAATATGTATATAATACTAGGCTACGTAAATAATCCATGAAACGCATGTAAATATACATATTTACTAGGCTATGTAAATAACCATGAAACACATGTAAATATACATATAGCCTTATAAATATCATACTGTATAATTCCAATTCTGTGTTATAACAGGAGTCTAATTTGTTTACATATGCATATGTAAAATGTTTGCTGTGATAAAGTTGAATGTAAAACTGCTAGTGATCATTGGAAGAAGCTGCATACAAATGTACCCAAATAAAATAAATAAATTAGTGTGCCCTCCTCCCAAGATTTTGACAATTAAACTCAACAATTATGATCATACCAACACCACCCCACCTATAATAACTATGTAGAAATCATAACTGGATATCATACTTATAAATAAACACACACACACGTACATATATATATATATATATATATATATATGGCTTAATATATAGATAACAACAGGGCCACTTCAACTCCTTATGGGGCCCTGGGCAAATTTTCAAGAATGCCCCCTGCCCTCTCCCAGGAACAGCACAGTCAGCGATGCTTTAGTGAACATACTGAAAGCAGAAAGTTGTCAGTCTGTTCACTAAAATGCTGCTCACTTCTCTTTGCTAGCAGCCTGAGGGAGCAGAAGGTAGGAACAGGGTCGCTTTTACCTATGGGCAGCAGAGAAGTTGATCCCTTGTGAAGGGATCCAGGACTGCTGCCCTTTTTGCCCATAAGTAAAAGCAGCCCTGGACAAACAGGAAATGGAACTGTGGAGCCAGGGAAAGGGGCAGGTAGGCCATAGGCAAAACAACATGGAAAAGAGAGATAGGGTTAGACAGCAGCCATGTCTATTGTCTACTCTGCTCCAGGGTCACCCCTCCCTTCCAGGCTATGCTAATGAAGGGGCTGGAACAGAATAGCCCTGTTTCTCTGGAGTCTGAAAAGTAGTGAAAACTAGGCTCCAGGCTATTCTCCCAGAAATGAAACCATATATATATAAAAACGTGTATATATAAATTAATGCAAACCACCTTGATTTAAGGAAAAGGTTATATATAAATATTGTTATTTAAAAATAAATGAATATATATACATACACACACATGAGGAGGGTAATTTTATAAAGGTCAGCTAGATTTATGCATGTTTTAACACACTTATTTCATGCCTATTTTATAAAGTAAGATGTGTTGAAGTAGTATGCCACTAAGTCAATACTATGCTCACACTTTACTTTATAAAGCAGGTGTGTAAGTGGTCAAATATGCTTGTTAAACTACATGCAAACACTTCTGGCCTTATGGCTGGTGTAAACGCCTGCACCTAGATTTTGCAAGAACTTGCATAAATTAAAGTATTTTATAATTTGCACTCACCACACCCACAGTGAAAATACATGCTATCAGTCCAATGTACATACTTTCAGAATAGCAAATTGCTACATTACACATGTAAATTACTAAAATATCATGATTTATATGTGTAACTGCACATGGAGATGTAGGCATGTCTTATAAAATTACCCCAAATAACGGCAATTTACAAAGGTTATTTACCTAGGTGATTGGGTTATTTGGAAATTGTCTGCCCTTCCTGCAGGTTAAAGTTCGGAGTGCTTGTTCTTTGAGTTTATGTAACTGCCAGGACCTACTGCTTTGCTTTGACTGTTGCAGCTCTTTAAACACCCCGTTCGCCCCCCTTCCCCCAAGCTGCTGTGGTATGTGACTGCCTAGTCTTGCCTAATGGTTAAACCAGCTCTGGGAACAGGATTCCCAGCACTGCATTTTCTGTCCTCCTAAAGAGAAAAACCACTATTCAACTGTGCTGTGCCTTTCCCTTAAAGCCTGCATTGACATGGCCTTAAGCCATTAAGAACAATTTTATTTTTTTGTAGTCACCTTTTTCCTTTAAAAATATAATTTGTCAACAATATTACATTTTTTGCTCTTTCCAATGGCACCTAAGCCAAAAGGGGGTTCCCTGAGTATCTATACAAACAGAATATTAAACATCCTTCTTTGCTTACATACTGCAATCCTCGCACACCTTTGAAAATAATTTTAGGTTTCCAAAATCAGTAGAAGAGAAACTAGAAAAAGAGGGAACCAATGACTTGATTTTAAAAAGTACTATTTTACAAACCCTAAGAACTTCCATATTCCACTACACTGAGCACCCCCACCCCAACACTTTCAGACGTGTGTCCCAACCCAAGGTTGTCAGCTATGGGCGTCCCAAATCATAGTAAGGGCAGGTCGCAATCTCTCCTCTAAAGCCGAACGCTGATGGGGAGGGCGCATGACGGCAAACGTTAAGCCCCAAACCTCTCGCAATTAGTCCCGGAGAGAGAAGGGGGGAGGGAGGAAAGAGTAGGATAAGAGAAATCAATACATCCCTCAGCTTCTCTAGTAACAACGAAGAGCAGCCCTGCTGCTGCTGTCTCCTCTTTTCGCGAGATTTTAGCTTGGCGCCGTGACCCCCATGTGAGAGCAGTTCCTAGTAAACACTCCCTGCAGCTCAGACATGGCTTCCCATCTTTGAAAAAACGGAGCGGAAGAGAGAAACAAGAATAAAGCCACAAGTGTAATTTTATTGCACTCATCTTACGGATTCCTCTAACGCACTTTCTTGTTAAGCCGATGAATTTTGGATTTTCTTATTTTGGGGGGTCGGAAAAAAGAAGGGCAAAAGGGGTTTTGTAAGCAATCGCGCGTTTTTTTAATTATTATTTTTAATTATAAATATACGCATATAAACATAAGGACGTAAGTGATCTGAACGGGGGGAACAGAATTAAAGGTTATATAAGCAACGCGGACAATGTGGATCCAGGTCCGGACCATTGACGGCACGGAGACCCGGACCATAGATGATCTGTCCAGGCTAACCAAGATCGAGGGACTGAGGGCCAAAATCCAGGAGAGCTTCAACGTCAGCCCGGACCGCCAGCGGCTCTTTTACCGGGGAAAACAGGTAAACGAAAAAAACATAATCGGAGCAAAAGGCACTGACCGCCGTTGACCCTCCTCTATCGCGGACTCGGAAAGGAAGAGCCGAGCTGGAAACGGGAGAGAGCAAGCAGCGGCGAGGCCAGGCTTCGCAGACATACTTGTATCTTGTTTTGTTTTGCTTCTAAATCCCTGCCCGTGTAAGGCGATGGTGTTGAGGAGTAGGGAGCGTTGCTTTGCAATGGGTGTCTGGTTTGCGGGGTGGGGGCGTTGTTGGAAACTCGGGGGGGGGGGGGGGTAGGTGGTAGGGTAAAATTTAATCTTTCCTCTTGGCGTGAAAAACAGAAATAAAAGACTTGGCTATTTTCTCTTAGACCACTGCTGTCCCGGTGATGGATCGGGGCGGAAGAGCAATTAGGAGTATGATGTTCTCTTACTTCGGGAATGCAAAGAAACAAAAGATTTGTTTATTTTGGGGAGGGACTTTATTATTATTGTTATTATTATATTTTCAAGGCCGAAGCTTCCAAGAACACGTCTACGTTTTGCTTTCTCCTTACTATTAACTCATTTGAGAGGGGAGGGTTCGAGCTTACCCCCACCTGGGGGTTTAGGAGGTGAGCAGATGGGGGGAGGGGAGGAATCGTTTCGCTCTGCTCGGCGGAGTTGTCACGTGCAGACGACCAACCCGAGCAAAGTGGTAGCAAAAGACTGGAGGGGTGAGGGCGTAAGTTCGCCGTCAAGAGTAAAGTTACTGTAAATATAAACACGCTAGTCATATCTAAATATGCATCCTCCACGTTTATGTAGCCTTGGAGCTACCCAGCCCCTCTCGAGTGTAAGGTCACCAAGGGTTGTCTCTTTCCACGCGGCTGGAATGGGGATAAACTCATGCTCCCTCCTGCGCCATTCTGGCTCTAGCCCTGTATGGGGTCTCAATGAGAGAAAGAAAGGGGCATGTTTTTGGAGCAACGGTACTCGCATCTCCTAGTGTTCTAGAACCTCCCACCCGGGGCGGAAGTGAAGAGAGATTGTGGAGGGGGAGCGGCCGAGTGACTACGCGCAGCTTTAGGGAAAGAAAAAACAAAACAAAGGGCAGGCGGCAGTTGAAATTTATAATGGCGACGCCTTCTGAAATATGGTATGTGGCTTTTCAGTGGGTGGGCAAGAGAAGGAAGGGAGAAAAGTAAGGGGGTTATATTTTGCCCCATCTCCCCCGTCTTTGGAACGATTCATTAGCAGAAGAGGGAGATATTGGAGAAGCAGTGAATGGGTGGTACTAAAATTGAACTTTTACAGCAGGAAACGGTACACAGCCCTCAATACATTTGACCTCTTCTCTCCCTTACCTTGATATCTATGAAAATATTGGCCTGCAAAGATGGTGGAGACTTGGGTCTACATGTCGTCATAATAGAGTTTTCTGGAACTTGGAATTGAGTTCACTCTAAGTGTTTTTCTTATAAAAGCCCAGCTACTGTTGCCCTGCCTTCCCAGCGCATTTAAAAACCTATTCTATTGTTGGAGGCCTAGGCTCTCCAGTTGCAGGCAAGGTTGAGGCTAGCATTGTGAAGGGGGTAACTGTTGCTGCATTTTCCTTCTTTGCTATTTATTTACATTTTCATGCACACACTTTAGTTATCCTTAACATTAGGGAACACCTACATTACCTTGGGTGTCTAGCTTCTCAACAAATAGGGGTGTCCTACATGGAGTGGTGGGTCCACCCCTAAACAAAGACATGGGGAGGGGTGACCTGCACAGAGCATCAGGTGCACCTACTCTTGCGGTATTGCTGGGCAGACTGGATGGACCATACTGGTCTTTATCTGCCATAATTTACTATGTTACTATGTATATATCAGTAACTGGGCTGCAAAAGTGGAGGAGTGGCCTAGTGGTTGGGGCAAGGTACTTCAGGCCGGAAGGTCGGGGGTTCAAATCCCACTAGAGGACAGCAACCTTGGGCCGGAAGGACTGGGGTTTCTAGTCCCACAGGTGCTCCTTGTGGTCTTGGGCAAGCCACTTAACCCTCCATAGCCCATGTTCCCTGTAAAATAGTTATCTCCAATTTATAATGCCCTGTTCAATGTAATTTCAGTTTGTTCAATGTAAACCGCACTGATGCAGAATAGCGCGGTATATAAGAGAATGTAAATAAATAAATAAATATCTTCTGTCCAAACAAACACAGTAGTCTGGGATCATACGCTATCTCGTTTTTCTCTTAAGGAGGCAATTTCTCCAGTGGTTTAATTTTATGCATACCATGACAGTTATGAACCTTACTCCTAAGTTAAGGGTATGTGGAGTATAACTGTGGGGAGGAACTTATAGTACAGTACTTGAAACTGCATTGCGCTTACTTCAGAAAGGTGGACTAGAGATGCAAAATTATAGGTGGTGGTTTGGCATATTGTCATGTAGTAAAATGGTTTTAAGGTAAATGCTTTAGCTGTACAAGCCTCAAGGCATGTTTAAGTTGTCATGTAGCTCTTATCATGACTTTTACTCCCAACTCTCTGTATTCACTTTGCTGTTTTGTTTCTTGTTTTGTTTTTATCTCAGTGGACATTTCCTTGTGGCCTCTTTTGCTTTCAGCTCAGTTAGAACTTGATCTGTACATAGTTTGGTCAAATATATGACCTTATACAAATGTTAACTTATTATTGATCCACCCCTCCCCCTATTGAGCTTGATTGTATAATAGTTAAGTGTTCCTTCTTGAGTAGTTAAATGTCTATGTATACTGTTGAGTTCTTATGTAAACCGCTTTGAAGGATAAAGCAGTATAAAAAATGGTTAAATGAATAAAATAATACATCTCTTGTTGAACTATCATGCTAGAAATTTTAATTCACAGCTTCTTCTCTCCCCCTCACTATTTTTCCCCTTCTATCAGGCCTTGATAAATTGCCTTTGAATATAGGAGTTGGTCCTAAAACTTGTCATTTTCCTCATTGAATTTAGGCATCCCCTCCAGGTTTTAATGAACTATGGCAAACCTTGATTTACTATTGCTATGTTTTGTATTCTCTATGTGAAAGAGAACTTAGTTGAGCCCTCAATAGGCAGTGTACTGTCTTGACAGAAAGCATTGCCCTTCTCAAAGCATGCTGTCAAAACAGGATACTGGCATTCTTTGCCCCTCTCCCCTCCCCCAAAATAGCTGCTTAGGAATTTGCTTCTTATACCGCAATGGGCTTGTCCCATCTGTATTCCTGCCCTGTCCTTTATCGTTCATTTCTCTTTCCTGTCTCTTGCTCATTTTATCATTTTTTTTCTTTCAAAGCATAGCAATGTCAACGCTGTCTCCCCTCCCCTACTAGTGGTCTCGATGCTGAATCTTAATGCTGCTGCAGAAAAACAAGATCTTCCTATAGATACTATGCAACTGGCTCTCAGTAATTTTGAGCCACGTGGTGCAGAAACTGCTTGCTGATCTCATATTTCAATTCTTGCGAGATTTGAAATAGATCAGCGGACAGTTTCTGCACCATGTGGCTCAAAATTACTGAGAGTCTGTCATGTGATACAAATGCTAGGCGAGATCTTGTTTTTGTGGTGGAGGTGTCTTAAGAATGGAAAACAGAAACTGAGATATGCAAAATCTGGGTGCCATGTCGTGCTTTCTAGGTACGATGGTGAGCTGGCATTTGGAATTTTTAAGCGCTGCCTCACAACTCATTTAACTCAGTGATTGCTGCAGTCCCCGCTTGGAGTCCACACACCAGGGTTAGCATGGATCCCTGATCCTGCCGTAGTATGTTGCTATTGAGAAACTGCTGAGATTCCATCTCTTCCAGGGGCTGTGAATGCCGCTTTAAGAGCTCCAAGAGCAGAAGCCCATCCTGGGACAAACCTGAGTCTTCTGCATAGCACTGATAGGTTAGACAGGCCTAGTGGCAAGTACTATTGTTCTTGTTAGGCAGGTAAATTTTGAATATATTAGAAATATATTCAGGTACAGTATTCAACTCACCTTGATCTCCTGGAAAGGTGTGAGCCAAGTACTAATAATAAATAAATAAAGTGATATTTGAAAGCACATGGTATCTGGATAAGTATGATTGGCTGGAGTTAGCTGGTGAATTTCATCAGCACTTTTCAGATATTGCTGGAGCAGTCAGTATGATTTTCAGCCACACTATCTGTATACTATTGAGGTGTGGCATGGGCAGTGATAGCGGTGATATTCAGTCCTCCATCCAAATAAACAGTCTAGATGACTTAGGTCATAAAACAGCTGTCCTAAGTTACCTGGATAATGGACTGAATATTGCTGCTATCTAGGTAGCTCCAGCACTGACCACTTTATAGCAGGCCACTATCCGGGTAGTGGCACTGAATATATGTATTTTATTTAACTGCCATTGCTGTTGCTGTTTAAAAAAAAAAAAAAAAAGGAGCTGATTGCTAGGGCTGAATAGTGACCTAAGACTTTCCAAATGTCTAGGACTTAGAATGTTATTTCATATTAGTGGTATAAAAATATTCTTAAATACAGTAAATACGCAGCTGCGACTAGACTGGTGTTTTGGGCGAGATATTGTGAAATCATTTGGCCCACTCAAAGTGAAATGTTACAAATGATGTCCAAGTGCAATCTGGGACCTGCAAGCCAGAATGTCTGAAATAAAAGCAGGCACATCACAAATGTGGACGTACCCAATATGGATGTCTGCAGTGGCGTCTTCATAGACTTCCCCAGAATAGCATTCCAGATCATGGATGTCTAGTAATAGTCTAATAGCGTAGTGGGCTAGGACCAGGGTGGCCAGAGTTTAAATCCCACTGCTGCTATCATCGTGATTGTGCAGAATATTGGGATATGACTTCGGATGTCCAGGATATTTTTGAGATCAAGCAGTGATGTTCAGGTTCATTGGAACACCATGACTATGCCTGCATAACCACCATGCCTCTTGGGGACATCTACAGACCCAGCTTCTAAAATGCCTCTGGAGACATCTCTGTGCTTTGGACGTCTCTGTTTTTCAGTTTCAGACGTCCAAAGCACAAATAAGGTTTCTAAAATAACCCCCTTGATTTTTATATGAGCTTGCTGATGGCAGGCTTCAACTATAGTTTGCACAGTTGTGCATATTTTGTAATACAGTACTTACATAGTGAAGCTACAATGTAATCAAAAGCGGGGCCACTTTTGTAACTATGTTAACTAAGTCTTGGTTTTCTTGGTTCCATGTCAGTTGCTGTAACCACTAGGCCACTTCTCACCTAACAGCATTTAATCCTCAAATGTAGTATTATTATATGGCAGTGATGGCTAACCTTTTTGAGCCCGAGTGCCCAAACTGCCGCACAAAACCAAAGAATTTCCTCAAAGTGCCAGCACGTCAATTAAAGCCTCATTTGCATAAGATGCCTCATTTGCATAAATATTTGCATAATGTTACCATACACTAACTTTTAGTAAACATGCCTCTTAATGAGTATATGGATAAAGAAAGACTAAAAGGTTTCTACATTACTATAATCCAGTACCAACCGCCAGGCACATTAGGAACTACTACAAACGCTGTCCATTTAGAACCCATAGCAAACCCGCCGTATCCTAACAGCACTACCAGGACTCACAAAGCACCATACCCTAACTATCAAAAGGCAACACTGCAAATATTAAACCAATACATTTCAGAGAACAACAATACATGACCTACTGGGGAAAGAACAAGTGGCAATGTCAAATAGGAATTATATAAACAGAATACCTCAGCTCAGTTACACATGCAGAACAGACCATCACCAAACAAGGAATCACAATTTAGAAACAGGAAGACAATAATTTAAACTGGGAACCCCAAAAGCCAAACTTGGAATATACAACAACACTGTAGAAATAAAACTATAAATTAATTTCCTCTTGTACTAAACAAAGCGCAAAAATTAATGATGCACATTTCCCAGAGCTGACATATTCCAGTTAATAAATTCAAAATAAAGAGATATTTTTCTACCTTTTGTGCATTTTTTTTCAGTTGCAATTGTTCCAGCCACTTTCTTCTGGTTTCTTCGTGTCTTCTGCTAACTCTCCATCTGCTGTCCATTTGTCCTTTCTTCTGTCTTCTTGGTTTTTTTTTTCCATTCTCTCTCTACATCTGCTTTAACATACTAATCTTTCTCCTTTTGCTCTTTCCTCATTCCTATTTCATCTACTCAAAATTTACCCCTCCATCCTCAATCCCCACTTATTCTCCCAATACCCGGCCAATTGTAGATTTTTTATCCCTCCCACACAAAATATTTTTCCCCTCTCCATTTTACTCTTCCAGCCCCATCCCATTCTAATCCTCCCCCAACACAAGCTCCCTTCTAGTTCCAGCCTCACCCAGCATCCATTCCCTTCTAGTCCCTGCATCAGCCCATTTCCAGTCCTAGCAGCCCCCCAACCCATTTCCAGTCCTAGAAACCCCCCAACCCAATACCAGTCCTAGCCCCCCCTCATCAACCCACTTCCAGTCCTAACCCCCCATCACCCCATTTTCAGTTTAAGCCCCCCCATAACCCATTACCAGTCCTAACCCCCATCAGCCCACTTCCAGTCCTAACCCCCCCATCAGCCCATTTCCAGTCAGCCCCCCATAGCCCATTGCCAGTCCTAACCCCCCCCCATCAGCCCACAGTCCATTACCAGTCCTAAGCCCATGTGCCCACCTCATGTCCTAACCCCTCACCATACGCCCATTTCCTTTCCTAGCCCCCCCATAGTCCATTATCAGTCCTAACCCCCCATAGCCCATTACCAGACAGCCCCCATCAGCCAACAGCCCATTACCAGTCTTAACCCCCCCATAGCCCATTGCCAGTCCTAACCCCCCCATCAGCCCACAGCCCATTACCAGTCCTAACCCCATCGGCCCACCTCAAGTCCTAACCCCTCCCCATCAGCCCATTTCTTGTCCCAGCCCCCCCATAGCCCATTATCAGTCCTAAACCCCCCCATAGCCCATTACCAGTCCTAACCCCATCAGACCACCTCCAGTGTTAACCCCCCATCAGCCCATTTCCAGTCCTAACCCCACCCAAAAGCCCACCACAAGTCCTAACCCCTCCCCATCAGCCCATTTCCTGTCCTAGCCCCCATAGCCCATGACCAGGACTAACCCCACCCAACAGCCCACCTCAAGTCCTAACCCCTCCCCATCAACCCATTTCCTGTCCTAGCCCCCCATAGCCCATTACCAGTCCTAAGCCCCCATCAACCCACTTCCAGTCCTAATCCCATCAGCCCATATAGACTTAGCTCCCCCATAGCACATAGCCCCCCCATAGCCCATCACCACTCCTAACCTCCCCCAGCCCATCACCACTCCTAACCCCCCCATCAGCCCATTTCCTGTCCTAGCCCCCCCCAACAGCCCACAGCCCATCACCAGTCCTAACCCCCCCAGCCCATCACCAGTCCTAACCCCCCCACCGCCCACCGCCATTCCCACTCCTAACCCCCCCCTGCCCATCACCACTCCTACCCCCCCCCGCCCCTCACCACTCCTAACCCCCCCTCAGCCCATTTCCTGTCCTAGCCCCCCCCAGCCCATCACCAGTCCTTACCCCCCCAACAGCCCACAGCCATTACCACTCCTAACCCCCCCCAGCCCATCACCAGTCCTAACCCCCCCCCTCCCAGCGAAATTTTTTTTACAAAGAAAGCTGTCGCTGCCGGGGCCGGGGCCGCCGCGGCAGAATCGAGTGTGCCGCGGGGCCCCCCCGCCCAGCAGAGCCTGCCCACCGTCCCCGGTATCACCTCTCTCAGCTGCCTCCAGTCACACACGCGCCGGCTTTCAGAGCACGAGGGAAGTTTCTCCCTCGCTGCTCTGTTAAGCCCGCGGGGGCTGATGGGAACTTCCCATCAGCCCCCGCGGGCATAACAGAGCAGCGAGGAAGAAACTCCACTCGCGCTCTGAAAGCAGGCGCGTTTGACTAGAGGCAGCTGAGAGAAGGTGATACCGGGGACGGAGGGCAGGCTCTGCTGGGCGGGGGGGCCCCGCGGCACACTCGATTCTGCCGCGGCGGCCCCGGCCCCGGCAGCGGCAGCTTTTTTTTTTTTTTTTTTTAATGCCGCATATTTTGATTGCGGACCTTCCCGCGTGCCAGCTGCAAGGCCTTCGCGTGCCACAGCTGGCACGCGTGCCATAGGTTCGCCATCGCTGTTATATGGTATTTCAAACCCAAATCTCCAGTGAACCTAAGACATTTCTTATTTTACATAGCAGTTTTCTTTTGCTTCATTTTTCTCTTTGGCTTGGTGAGAACCTGAGGTTTGGTATCATCATATGTAAACCGCACTGATGCAGAATAGCGCGGTATATAAGAGAATGTAAATAAATAAATAAATAAATGATTCCGTATTTGTACTACTCAGGGATTTCCCCCCCCCCATTTTATATCACTCTCCCAATCTTCTAAACCAAGGTTTCTCAACCCAGCCCTCAAGACACACCTAAACAGGTTTTCAGGATAACCACCATGAATATGCAGAAGAGATTTACATATAGTGGAGGCACTGCATGCAAATCTATTATGTGCTTATTCATCAATGTTATCCTGAAATCCTGACTGGCTAGGTGTGTCTTGAGAGCTGGGTTGAAAACCCCTGTCCTAAACACAGACAATTGGGTCATTTTAGTGACCAGCCTGTAGCCTTACTCCCCCTTGAGAACTTACAACCATGGGTCATAACTTTGACCTTTTAGGTTTCATTTTTTACACAGTTATAGCAGCTCATCCTTTTTCTCCTTTGCAGCATCTCGAGTTCTGACTAACCAGGTAAATGAACACACTGAGCTAAGAATCAAACTAGGGACCTTCCACATGCTAAAATTATGAATCTAAAAAGGAGATAGAGCAGCTTTTAAACTAGATAATAGGGGAAAGCTGACAGTCGCCCAAGAGTGGATGGTTCGGAAGAATGTATCCTTGAAGGATACTACCAAAAGCAGAGAGGTTCCAAAAAAGAGTAAAGTAGCCCAAATGCTCTCGAGTATGGAGCAGACAGAGCTTAAAGATCCCAAATTACCCATGTTTACTAATAGCCAAATTAATATGAATAAAATACAGTCTCTAAAATGCTTGTATGCAAATGCTAGAAGTCTAAAAAATAAGATGGGAGAGTTAGAATATATAGCACTAAATGAGATGTTAGATATGATTGGAATATCAGAGACATGGTGGAAGGAGGACAACCAGTGGGACACTGTGATACCTGGGTACAAACTATATCGTAATGATAGAGCTGATCAAATTGGTGGAGGAGTTGCGCTCTGTTAGAGAGGGCATTGAGTCAGAAAGGATTAAAGTTTTGCAGGAAACAAAATTTGCTGTAGAATCTCTATGGATTCAGTCAATAATATGTGGTTCAAAATTGGAAGGATACTTTTATTCAACAATTCAACAACCTGAGAGCCTGACAAGGCCGTGTTTCGTATTCACTTCCTCAGGGGATTCAGGCGTGCTGCATGCAAATGAACATAACACAATACATACAAATAAAGTAATAGTAATAACACACATGAAATCATTCAAAAAATATGTATAAATATATAAAACATCGCGTAAGTGAAGATCATTGAAAGGATATTTGAAAATTCAGGTGACTAATATAGACTTCATTACGCTATGTGTAATCACTTCAGTGTTATGATAACCATCATGATAAGCTGATAAAAGCAAAAGGAGTGAGTTAATAAAAACAATTGTCAATAAACACAATAAAACTAATTAAAAAAACAGCTCATACCAAATTGCTAAAGTTATAAAATCTTAAATATATACTTGAGATACTGATTCTGACATTTTGGATGCATCATTACACTATGGGGTATGTTTACTAAAAGCCCGGTAAAGTGCGGGCCGCGGTAGAGTGCGTGTGCCGTATAAGGAGTGGGCGTTCCGTCCTGAAGAAGAAAAGCCGTGATTGACAGATGCGCTAAGGTGCGCGGTGCCTGTGTGCGCCCCGCACCTTAGCGCAACTGAGAGCTGAACGGGAGGCATATGTGTCGCGCTGATCTGCAAACAGAAGAACAGAGCCACAGCACAATGGTTAAAGCACTGACCAATGGTGCGGGGATCAGGGGTTCGAACCCCCACAATGCTCAATGGCTTGCTGAGGTGTTAGTTTATGAGGTAGAGAAATACTGGGCCGAATAAAGCAGCGTGCTGATTTTTTTTGGCGGCACATCAATACTGGACGGCATAAGGTGGCGCGCTGATGTTTTTATGCGGCATATTAATACTGGGCGGCATAAAGCGGCGTGCCGGTTTTGGCGGCAATCGCATACTGGAAGGTATAAGTGGGGTGCTGATGTGCAAACAGAAACACAGAGCTACAGCACAATGGTTAAGGCACTTACCAATGGTGCAGGGATCAGGGGTTCGATCCCCCACTGTGCTCAATGAACAGTGCTTGGTGAGGTGATATTATAGGAGGCATACAAATAATGGACGGCATAAGGCGGCGCGCAGATGGGCATTAGGCTATTGCTTAAGGAGGCTATTTAATAATAGGAGGCATAAGGCGGTGCACTGATGTGCAAACACAGGAATAGAACCACAGCACAATGGTTACGACACTGACCAATGGTGCAGGGAGCAAGGGTTCAATTCCTCACAGTGCCCAAAGAACAGGGCTAGCTGAAGCATTACATATTATGGGGAAGGTTGCTTTAGGAGTCAATTTCTGTTTATTTTAATTTACAGTACTAGCAAACGCACCCTTAAAGCGTGTGAACATAATGCGCCCCATAAGGCACATTGTAAAGTGCACTGTCTGCCACGGCACCCTAGAATGTTGCTCACAGGGCGCTGTAGAGGGTGTCGTATGAGGTACTGCAAGGTCAGAGTACTGTTTTCGATGGCAGCACTGTGCAGTTTAAGGAATGAAAAGCATAGGTAGGTGCGTTGACATGCAAGGGAGAGCAGCAGTGGAGCACAATGGTTAAGGCACTGACTGCTGATACAAGGGTCATGGGTTTGCTCCCCATGGTGCCTAATACGGAAGGCTGGCTGTGGCAGCAGGTTTGCAATCTACATATTTTGTCCTGCAGCACCGTATGTTTATTTTATTAATTTCTGCCAGCAAACACGCCCTCACGTGCCGTAATTGAAGGTGCCGTATAAGGCACCCTATACGACACTCCATAGGGCACATTATAAAGTGCACTATCCGCCATGGCACCCTAATATGTCCCCCATAGGGAACCCTATAAGTTGTGTCACAGGAGAATGTATAGTGCACCTTATATGGACGGAAACCATAGGGTGCCCGATAGGGCGCCATATAAAGCGGCACCCTATGGGTACAGTATGCTGAGGGTTTGTTTGCTGGCAACAAAATATGTACATTAAAGACATAATGCTTTGGACAACCCTAGCAAATAACCCCAACGTGGGTTTGATCCCATGACCTCTGGCTTCACAGGCAGGGACATAACCATTAGGCTACAGCTCTATAGCTGCTAGCAAGCCCCTGGCTGGCTTCAGAAAGCCTGCACGTCACCACACAGACAGTCTGCTGTGGTCACCAGGATAGGGTTAGCCCACCTGTACCCATGATGCACTGCACATGCAAATCAGCTGTCCACAGATGGACACAAGATGAGGAATGCACCCCCACAGCACCTCGGCCTGGTTGGGGGAAGTGACCGGGTGCACCCACACAGCACCTCGGCCTGGTAGGGGGGTACTGATCGGGTGTTTTACTGGCACAGAGTAGCTACACACCGTCACATCGTGTGGGTACTGTGCTCACCCTGAGTGTGCAATGAGGCGCCCAGGACCAGGTCCACAACACCTTCCATGGCTGATGGAGGCCATGCGGGAGGTCCAGAGCAGTGTTAATGTGTAAGATAGGTAGTGTCTGCACAAACACCATGGATATCTCTGTCTGCCTCAGTCAGGTGCAGCCCCCATGGGGGCCACCCCCCCCCCCGGCCAAGGATGGCAAACATGGTCTCCCATCAATAGATCCACACTCTACCTCCCTGCAAAGGTGGCAGTAGAGGGCAACATCAACCCCAGTCCTGCTGAGGAACACACACCCCACAGGGCAGTCAGTGCAGCTCTATACACAGCCATACCACAATAGCAGACAGACATAAGACCAGGATATGGTAAGCTGCACCCCACCACCATCTGATATTCCCCTGCAGCAAGCCAACAGCCACTGCACCCTGCAAGCCACTCCAGCAAGACACATACCAGCTACAAACAGTCTGCTAGTTAGTCCATAGTGCATGTTCCCAGTGGAGATGCATGCACCCAGAACTGGGCTGTCAGCATACACAGCAAGCAGATAAATCAGTGACTGGGCCCCAAATGGAAACCCATATCTATCACATGAGAGAAATATTATATAGCACTATGGTGGTGCCTAGCCATGCTGTGGTCACTACACAGGGTGAGAGTGATCTCTCAGCAGGACATACTGAGGTCACCCTGTCTGTGTCGGTGGTGGCCGAGCACTACAATGTCCCAGTCAGTGCCCTATGCCCTGTGCAGATGCACCCTGGCCAGGCCACCCTGTCCGGCCTATACCCATGATACCTTGCTCCTCATTATGCACATTGCCAGCCCAATACTGGCAACATTGCTGGCAGTGTGGGCTGTAGAAGGTGTTTGCAGCCACCACACACTGGATAGACAGACAGCCACCCCCACACCTATGCCAGCATTGTGCTACTATAGAGGGGTTCAGCAGCCATACCCACCACACCAGTCCTGGACACAGTACATGCATGGATATGGTACGCATTACTGTCAGAGACCAGACCTGCAGCACACACCGCAGACATCTGTTTGAGTGTTATGGTGGAGCTGAATGAGCAAACTGTGCTTTACGTAGGACTGGAGATCTGCCAGTTATAATGGGAAATGCTTGATAGCTGTGTACCGTATACCCAGGTGTAGGGTGGCAGTGCTGAGGTATGCAACTGTTAGTATTGGGAGATACAGGCAGGGCCCAATGTCCTGCCTCTCCAGGAGGCATTGGCCAATGGGGCCTGGGGGGGGGGGTGTCTGGCCCTGTTGGCTGCTGCTTTATGGCAGGGTTCCCCAAATCCAGTCCTGGTGTTCCACACACTGTTCTGGTTTTCATGCTATCCCTCATAAATATGCATGAGCTACATCTGCATACCATGGGGGTGGTGCATAGCTATGCAGCACAGGCATCTTTGTTAGAGGCAGCATGGAACCTGAATGGTGTGGGGCCCTCCAGGACTGCATTTGGGAGACTCTGCTCCAGGTAATGCGCCTGTTTATGGTGTCTGTGAGTGCTGTGGTAAAATATAGGTGTATTAATCATGCATATGTTCCTAGCTATACAGTTTTGACCTTACTATCACGGTTTAGTTGTAGGAAAAATATGTGGACTGGATTGGCAGTAGCCCCAGCTGGGCTTTGAACCTGTGACCATCTGTTCCTGCACACACTGTCTGCGTGCACTGCACCACCGTGTTGCCACAGATATGCTGCGTTCCCTGGGGAGTACATGACTGTACATCCGACAGAGCCTGTCTGTTGCGGTGGACGGTGCCAGCCTGCACAGGCCTAGGCCACTGTCTGCTGTGGTTTGCAGCCACTGCCCCCTCCGCCACCTGTACCCTTCCGCAAACATGCAGACATGTTCCTATCTGGGAAAAACATATGACCTGAGTGAGTTGTAGCACTCCAGGACTGACTTTGGGGGACTCGGCTGTAGGCAATGCCCATTGTTATGGTTTGTGTGCGGTGTAGGGTAAAATATAGGTGTTGGGACCATGCTTATGTTCTCTGCAATAAAAGAGTGTCTGTATTCTCACTGTTTAGTGGTGGGTAACATGATGGGGACTGGGTTGGCAGGAGCCCCAGCTGGGCTTTGAACCTGTGACCCTCTGGTCCTACAGGTACTGGCTGTGTCCGCTGCACCATACTGTGGCCACAGAAACAGTGCAGTCTCTGGAGATGTGATACCTGGCCGCACGAGTCAGACACCCTGCTCTTCACAATTTTACTGTGGGCTCGTTGACCTTGTATGGGGACAAAGGTGCAAATAAACCTCACAAATGCCCTCCAAAAAAGGGGAAGAAAACCATAACCAAGCTGCGCAACAGTGATATCAATGGGCAACCTGGAAAACACTCCCAGGAAAGCTCCATTAAAATGCAGTGCTTTTGAATGAGTCTACGGAGCGTAGACCCTTCCAAACATCATTTCTTTTTTTTGGAGCTTTCCTGGGAGTGTTTTGTATGGTTGCCCATTAATATCACTGTTGCCCAGCTGGATTATAATTTTCTTAGAATTTGTTGTGGTCATTTTCATATCATATTTACTATTTTGTTCTGTGCACATGTATCACACTGCCCACGTTTTTTAGGTTTCCCCGATTTTGCTGTACATTGCTGACGGAAATGGTTTCTCTTCCCTTTAAATGCGCTCTACCGCGAGTGTTTCACTCGCGGTATTTTTTCCTTGTAAATTCGGGCACGCTCCTGTGCGGGGAGTCTCTCCCCTCCCACATTCCACCCATTGACCCCGTGTCTCCGCCCCTCGGGGGCCTTCCTCCGCCCTCATTTTGCCTTTCCACGCCTCTATCGCACATGAGCGCCCCGCAAACGTGCGCGTTTTCGGCGCATGCGTGCGGGGCCCGTTAATGTGACGCGTACGGGGCGCTTAAGAGCACTTAAATGCATCATTTTAGGGTGCTCAAGTGCGCCCCGCACAAGTGCGCCGTTTAGTAAACATACCCCTATGTGTGTCCACAAAATTGTTATTATCATATTCATAATAAACTAGCAAAGGCCAAAAACAAGGAGTGAGTTGGTAGAAACAGGTGTCATTGGACACCATGAGAATAATCAAAAGCAGCTAATAAAAAAACTCAATAAAATTATAAAATAATACATAAATACTTAAAGTACTACACTATTTTGAATTCACCATTATCACCATTTATAATAGACTCCTAAACAGCAAAAAAAGGGGGGTCTATGGAAACCTAAGAGATTTTTGTATCTCTGCCATCTATACACATAGTAACCATCACCATGGGTAGCTCATAATGAAATTGTACACTATAAGAATATAAATACATAAAAACTTAACATCCTAGCGTATAAATATTTAAAAAGCACCTTTAACCACATTATAAAATATTTTGTAATATAAGCTCCATACCCGTTCTTACAATCGATATGCTCGGCTCAACCTGGATACTTAAGTAAGAGCCAACCAGACGTCTTCTCTATAATTGAAGACAAAAAAGGTTTCGTAATCATAGGCTCTCCCCTGCGCTATAATAAAAACTCCCTCATGGGGCATTTCAACTGTCAAATTATCTCGCATCCTGAGATGGGATATAATGTATATCGTCTGTTTCTCACATTGTCTAGCCGTTCGCAAAACTTGGGTCGAGAAAAATGGGCGGATGGGCAGGAAGCATCCGGTGCATGTTGTCATACTAAAAAGTTTATTGTATATTTATATTTGGATCAGTACCCTTATTCTAAATTACATTAAATTTGACATGGCGTATTCGATCAAATTATCAATCACTCATATATGACATACAACGGAAAAAACTCATCATCATTCAGCGAATTCTCATTGAGTACATTATTTCTTAAAAACTCAATGCATTTAATAATTATCTAGAAAGGGGGCAAAAAAAATTATTATTATCAGAAGACTTCTTAGCTGCTCCCAAGTTGAAAACGTTCTCGTTTTCATAATCATTACGCCCAGAAATGTGACAGATCAGTTACATTTTGCTCCCTCCTGAAACCCTCCTTAGATTTTCTTTCTCAAATGTATACTACCATTTTGCTAGTGCAAAATACCTAACAATCACTGAACCCTCCACATTTCATTATATTCTATCATGGAATGTTACCGTCTCCATATATATGCTGACCATACCTGAATAGTTTTAAAGATATAAATACCTGACTCATATTTCAAATTCTTCAACTGTATTTTCTCTACTTAAATCAAACCATCTGTACCTTGAATCTTTTAACGACGAGGATTAAAACATCAGCAGTAAAATTCTACATGTATATACTCCCCTTGAACCATTACTAAATCTTGTCCGAAATTATCCAGAAGAATGCCCATATCTATTCTTTCAGTCCTATAGTTACTCTAATATGAATTATCATCTCATTAGAATACATTATAAATTCATATAAGCTCCTATTAAATAATATTAGCATTATCTTATACAATCATTGACATAAACTGCCTTGTATAGAAACACCACTCTACTTATAAAAACACTGACAAATCTCTCTCCATATTCAACCCATTCTTCTGGATAATTTCAGACAAGATTTAGTAATGGTTCAATAAGTAAATATCGCCCCTAGAGACATCATGTATATTAATGTTTGGGAAACGGAGATATTATACAAGAAAGATTTAGTATAATAATGATTATGCACCCTTTGGTCTATTAAAGTAGAAACAAACTTAATATAGATAGCGCTCCTTATTAAATGCGTACGGTTGTTTTAAGTATTCTATCGTATGGGATGTTAGTGAGCATTTGCTTGAAGTACTTTTATCCGATGGAACATCGGTGAGAATTTACCTAGCAACAGATGACGTCAACAGAGGAACACGTCAAATTTTCCCACGTTTAAGTAGAGCGCAAGTGTGGGCGTTCTTTATGCAGATATTTTCAGAACGAACTGATGGTAGTTTCTTTAGTGAAAGATTCCCCGATATTTGCAATGTTTGTGCTATTGGAATAGTTTAGTGGCTTTTACATGCTGATCAAGGGGAGTATATTGTGATACAGTGGAGCCAAGTGAGCTTAGTGGGAGTGAAGAACTCACCTCAAACTTGGCTAGGCAGAAGGATTCAGCATGGCTAGGAAGGGCTGAGCAGCCGGTGCCGTCAGCACAGATAGAACAGAAAGGGTTTAAAATGAGGTTTCCTTTTCTGAGCAGTGACGCAGATAGAATTCAGGAACCTCATTACAAACACCTGTCCCCAGAAGCTGACGTAACGTGCAGAGAGGGGAGGTACAAAGGGCCCTGGTTAGAACCAGGAAGTCAGAGCAAGACCGAGATTCAGTCTCAGACAAGGAGTGAGACTCATGCAAAGAGCTGGAAGGAGAGCACGAGAAGAAGTCCAAGCAGTTACCTGAAAAAAAGCAAGCAGGACTCTGAGGAGGAGAGTGGCAGCCAGATGCAGGTGGAGTTCCAGCATCAGGCAGGCAAGTCTCCGAGGCAGAAAGAGTTCCAAAATCCCAGGAGACGTTACAACTCCAGGGGAAGCTTTGGAGGTCTGGGTGGACCAAGAGCTCGTAAGGGAAGCTCCAGGCAAGAGCAGTGGAGCAGTAGAGAAACTAATCTCTGGAGAGATAGTCCCAGAGAGGATTTCCCTTCAAGCAGGAAGTGGGACACTAACTCCGAGGGTTTACCCAAACCACGGGGAAACTTTCTACATGTCGGTAAAGCTTTGCTGAGAGAAAGAAACCCCACAGCTGAC
The DNA here is from genome assembly GCA_033557465.1 of Ichthyophis bannanicus. NCBI lineage: Eukaryota > Metazoa > Chordata > Amphibia > Gymnophiona > Ichthyophiidae > Ichthyophis > Ichthyophis bannanicus. The sequence goes on from CM066032.1 coordinate 666,366,212, forward strand.
TCCAGAAGCACACAGAAGGTAACAGGGTTAAAGCCTTATGCTGGGGAGAGAAGAGAAGCTGGGAGTTTTTACAATCCATGTTTTGAGCAAAGTTTTAACATAGGAAGGTGTACAGACTTCCCTATAAGAGAGCCAGGGGAGGCTGGCCATAAAGAGACTTATTATACAAGAGGTTTTTACAACCCTGAGCTAGACAAGTGTCTGGGAGAAGAGAGAGATTACCTTCCCCCAGCAAGTGAACCCAGCACATGCTATGAATGTGAGCCGGGCTGTAACAGTCACCATCCTGATGTAATACAGGGGGAAAGCAATAATATTTATCCTGATCCTGAACCGATGGACTGTACGATATGCTTGTCTGATGAGATAACATCTTTATGCTGAACTGTCTTGTAAAAGGAACAAGAGAGAAGGAAAAGTATTCCAGCTGTTTTTTGTTTAGTTTGTTTCATCGTTCTGTATATGTTTGCAAAAGAAATGATATCCGCCAGGGAACGGGAATAAACCCTACTTTAATTTACCACTCTGACTGACTGACTCTCTCTGTATACAAAAGAGGAAGCAGATCAAGGCATTCACAACACCCTAGGCAGTCGCCTAGTGGACACGCGGAGTCTCTTACTACGAGGCCCGTGACAATATATATGTAGAATTTTACTGCTGATGTTTTAATCCTCGTCGTTAAAAGATTTCATGAACCGACCAGAGGGGAAGCCATATTAGACCTAGTCCTTAGTGGAACACCAGATCTAGTGCAAGAGATAAGGGTGTTGGGGCCACTTGGCAATAGTGATCATAGCATGATCGCCTTTGATTTAATTAGTGGAGGAGGGATAGTAAGGAAATCCACAGTACTACCTTTTAACTTTTGAAAGGGGGACTATGATAAAATGAGGAAAATAGTTAAGAAAAAACTAAAAGGAGCAGTTGCAAAGGTTAAAGACTTACATCAAGCTTGGGTGTTGTTGAAAAATACTGTCTTGGAAGCCCAGACCAGCTGTATTCCACACTTTAAGAAAAGTGGAAGGAAGTCCAAAAAACTGCCAGCATGGTTTAAAGGTGAGGTCAGAGAGGCTGTTGCCAAAAAAGCATCTTTCAGGAAATGGAAAAAAGAGCCAAACGACGAAACCTGGAAACAGCCCAAGCACTGGCAAGTCAAGTGCAAGGCATTGATAAAGCAGGCAAAGGGAGAATTTGAGAAGAAGCTTGCGGAAGCAAAAACGCGAAATAAAGATTTTTTTCAAGTACATTCGTAGCAAAAAACCTGTGAGAGAGTCAGTTGGTCCATTAGATGATAGAGGAATTAAAGAGGCACTAAGAGGCGACAAGGCAATAGCGGAGAGACTGAATGAATTCTTTGCTTCAGTCTTTACTGAGGAAGATGTAGGGATGTTACCCATGAACCCATGACTGAAGTGGTATTTAAAGGTGCGGAAGAATTAAAGGAAATATCGATACAATTATTAGATAAACTGAAGAGTAGCAAATCACCTGGGCCGGATGGTATACATCCAAGGGTGTTGAAAGAACTGAAATGTGAGATTGCAGACCTGCTATTAGTAATCTGTGAACTATCATTAAAATCATCTCTAATACCTGAAGATTGGAGGATCGCCAATGTAACACCAATTTTTAAAAAGGGTTCCAGGGGTGATCCGGGAAACTAAAGACCGGTGAGCCTCACGTCAGTACCGTGAAAAATGGTAGAAACCATAATAAAGAATAAAATTACTCAGCATGTAGATAGTCCTGGCCTAATGGGAGACAGCCAACATGGCTTTAGACAAGGAAGATCTTGTCTTACTAATCTGTTAGTTTTTTTTAAAGTGTGAATAAACAGGTGGACAAAGGTGAGTCGGTTGATATAGTGTATCTGGACTTTCAGAAAGCCTTTGACAAGGTCCCTCATCAGAGACTTTTGGCAAAACTAAAGAGTCATGGGAAAGGAGGCAGTGTACTACTGTTGATCAAGAACTGGTTAAAAGATAGAAAGCAGAGGGTTGGGCTAAATTGCCAATTTTCCCAATGGAGAAAGGTGAATAGTGGTGTACCCCAGGGATCTGTGCTGGGTCCGCTGCTTTTTTGACATATTCATAAATGACCTGGAAAGTAGAATAACGAGTGAGGTTATCAAATTTGCAGATGACACAAAATTATTTAAAGTTGTTAAAACCCAAGAGGATTGTGGAAAATTGCAAGAGGATCTTGATAAATTGGAAGGCTGGGCATCAAAATGGCAGATGAAATTCAATGTGGACAAGTGAAAAGTTATGCACCTAGGGAAAAACAACCCAAACTATGGTTACACAGGGCAGGGTTCCACATTAGGAACCACCACCCAGGAAAACGATTTAGGCGTCATTGTGGATAGCATGTTAAAACCCTCGGCCCAGTGTGCAGCGGCAGCCAAGAGAGCAAATAGAATGCTAGGTATGATAAGGAAAGGAATGGAAAATAAAACAAAAGATATTATAATGCCTCTATATCTTTCCATGGTGAGACCGCACCTTGAATATTGTGTGCAATTCTGGTCGCCGTATCTTAAAAAGGGTATAGTGTTATTAGAAAAGGTTCAGAGAAGAGCCACCAAAATGGTAAAGGGGATGGAAGGATACTCCTATGAAGAAAGGCTAAAAAGGTTAGGGCTCTTTAACCTGGAAAAGAGACGGCTGAGGGGAGATATGATAGAAGTCTCTAAATTAATGAACGGAGTGGAACGGGTAAATGTAGATCGATTGTTTACATTATCAGAATATAGAAAGACTAGGGGACATGCAATGAAGCTACAGGGTAAACTATTTAAGAGTAATAAAAGAAAATATTTCTTCACTCAACGTGTAATCAAACTCTGGAATTTGTTACCGGAGGATGTAGTAAAGGCTGTTAGTGTAGCTGGGTTTAAAAAGGTTTGGACAAGTTCCTGGAGGAAAGGTCCATAAACCATTATTAAGAAGGGACCCAGGATATCGATGCTTGACCCAGTACAAACATTGCGGAACCTGTGTCTTTTGGGGAAACTGCTAGGTACGTATGACCTAGATTGGCCACTGTTGGAAACAGGATACTGGGCTTGATGGACCTTGGTCTGACCCAGTATGTCATAACTTATGTTCTTATGTTCTTACATGCACACATAAGCAGAACCACAGGATGATACTTATCCGACGCCTTAAGCCCCTCCTCGCCCCAGAGCACTTCTGTACAGTCTGCCAGGCACTAATAGCCCACTATTAGACTTCTGCAACCCAATCTACCTTGGCCTATCAAAACAAACACTCAGACCGCTGCAATTGGCATAAAACACAGCGGCACGCATAGTATCTGGCACAAGACAAGAACACATCACACCCATACTGAAAGATCTACACTGGCTCCCAATCAGTTCACGTGTCAAATATAAGACAGTCATAAACATCTTCAAGATCAAACAGTCATCAGCCCTCAGCCTACAAACACTCATACAACCTGACAGAAGCACACGACCAAGGAGGAGAGCCACTTCCAATCGTGTAAACACCCCAAAAGACCTCACCAAGGTCTGCAAGGACACCGCGGAACGAGCCCTTTCACTGGCTGCTCCAGCAATTTGGAACACCCTCCCAGACGACCTAAGACTAACAGACCTCAAAGACTTTCGGAAGCAGCTTAAGACAACACTATTCATGGAACACTATGGACACATCACATGATCTACTCACCATGCAGGAACAAAAGACCAACCCCTGCCCCTAACCCTTGTACATAAGAATGTATAATAGCGCATAATGTAAATAGCTCAACAAGAATCTGATATACACCACCACAAACACACTACCTGTATCACTGCATGAACACACTTAAACACATGATTGTTTGCTGTGAGACCGCCTTGATTGAAGGAAAAGGTGGGATAGAACTACTTTTAAATAAATAAAATAAGTAATTTTAGTTCCTTATCGTCACTCCAGTCCAGTCCCTTTTACTTCTGGGTTACGCAACCCTTCCAGCAGCTTGGAGGCTGAGCCCAACCTTTTTGGGGATGGAGCGGTATAAATACCACTGGGACCACCCACCAACTCCAGTATTCTCAGCCTCCATGCAGCTGGAGGGTTCCGTAAGCCTAGGGCTTACTGGAGTCTCCCTTCTTTAAATTTTAATTCTGTTAAATTCTTTTAAGTTCTTTTAAATTCCTTTAAGTTCCTTTCCTGTGGATTGAGTCATTTGTACTTACTTGGCTCTGTAGCTTTAATTCTCTCCCCCCCCCCCCCCCCCGGGCCGGACATCGGAGGAGAGTCTTACCGGCAGCAGCGAGGAGGACTAGTCAGCGTTCCTCTCGCAGCGGACCCGACCTTACCCTGCATCATCTCTGCGGAGACCTGCTCTGCCTCGTGCCGAAGCCCCCCCCGGTGGCTGAGCGCTGGAGGCACGCCGCGACTAACCTCCTTCGGCCTGTCCCGCTCCGGAGCGAAGGGACGCGGAGTCGAGCCCCAGAGCCGCGATTGCAGTCAGCCGATGGAGGCCTTAAAGCGGCAGCGGGAGGAAGCCGGTTCCGGTGCTGGAGAGTGTTCCCTGCCCTGACTCCTCTCTTCCAGCGACGCGAAGGCACATTCGCGGTCCTCCGGGTCGGGCTCCACGTGGTTGAGGCCTACCACGTGTGGAGCCAACGGCCCGAGATCGCTGAGTCGGGCCTCTGCACAGGCAACAGAGAAGCTTCTAACTGCAAGTACTGAGTTCATTTTGGGCAGGGGTGTTTGTTGCACATAATGTCTGCTCAGTTCAATTTAATTTAATTTAATTTAATTTTAATTCAAATTAATTTTATCTTATTTTAAGTTTGGTTTCTTGTTTATTTTAATCTTCACTTTCCTTGGATTGGTCCCTATTAGGGAAGCATTATAAAGGTCTCTGCTCTTTCTCAGGGGATATATTGCCTTAGTTCGGCTGCTCTGAAAGGGAAGCCTCGGCTCTTGCCCATGGCATCCAAGCCACGCTGCCCTTCCTGTGGAATGCGCAGGGGCACCTCCGCAGAGACAGGAATCTGCAGGAGCTGTGCCGCGGAGGCCGCATCAGTGGAACAGGAGATTAACCTGGCCATGTCGCAGCACTCCCAGGGATCAGGAGACCCTCTGGAAGGGGAAGGGGGGTCCCAGTTTCCTATCTCCACTCCTACGGACCTGCCTATGCCCCCTCTGCCTCTACCCTCCCCCCACTCTAGTGCTGGGGGGTCCGGAGATTTTTTCTCTCCTGACTTCATCCTCTTGCTCCATAAGGCCTACTGCCTAAGTAATCAGGGCCTGGGGGCAGAAGAGGTTGCCCCGCCAGCAGAGGACAAATCAGCTAGAGCCCTCGGGGCTACCAATCAGGAAGCCGGTATCCCTGCTAAGCGCCCACGTCTGGGCGGCGAAGAGCTCCTAACATCTCTATCCCAGGATACTCAGGAGGAGGATAGCTCGGTTAAAGACTTGGAGGAGGATGAAGAGGAGCTGGAGGAAGGAAAGATCCCGGAAGAAGATCAGTCACGGATAGTGAGAGTCTTTCGCCGTGAGGAGCTCCCGGCGTTAATTAATGAGTCCCTAAAAGTTCTCAATGTGGCCTCAGACACGCCATCGCAGGAAGAAGCGTTGGAGGACCCCTTAATCCAGGCCATCAGGAGATCCCAAAAGGTTTTCCCTGTCCACAGGGTCGTGCGCCAGATGATCCAGGAAGAATGGGACCAGCCAGAATCAAACTTAAGGGGAGTCAGGACCATGTCTCGTCTATACCCGCTCCCAGAGGCAGATAAAGAGCTGCTAAGATCTCCCAGAGTGGATGCAGCGGTATCAGCAGTTACTAAGAAGACGACGATACCAGTGGAGGGCAGTTCGGCCTTAAAAGACGCGCAAGACAGGAAGTTGGATACGCTCCTGAAACAAGCCTTTGATGTAAGCGCTCTCGCCTTGCAGGCCTCCGTGTCCGGAGCTTGGGTGGCTCGGGCCTGTTTACGGTGGGCCCAACAGCTCCAGGCAGAGGGTTCAACGGGCGAGATACAGGCCAACTCAGCTAAGGTGGAATCCGGAGCGGCCTACTTGGCGGACAGTCAGTATGACCTCATTAGAAGCCTAGCCAAGAACATGGCCTCGGTTGTGGTGGCTAGGCGGTATCTGTGGCTACGAAATTGGGCAGCTGACGCTTCCTCGAAGACACGCTTGAGCCGACTCCCCTTTAAGGGGAAACTCTTATTTGGGGAGGACTTAGACTCACCCAGGTCCTTAACTAGCTTCTCAAAGCGAGGCAGACTCCCGGAAGATAGACCAAAGCAAGGGCGCCCTCTAGCCCCAGTGCGCTCCCAGCCTAGGGACTCGCGGAGATTTCGCCCAGCCAGGTCAGGCTCCTTTCCCAGGGGCCGTTTTCCCTCGAAGGGACAAGGCTTCAGAGGTTTTCGGGGGGCAGGACGGGGTTTTGGTGCCTCCTCCTCCTCCTCCTCCTTCCCGGGACCCAGAAAACAACAATGAGATGACGGGGGTCCAGGAGGAAGGACAGCCGGTAGGCGGTCGCCTGAGGCTGTTTCTTCCCGCCTGGTCCCGAGTCACGTTCGACCAATGGGTCCTAGAGGTGATCAGAGAAGGTTATGCTCTCGAATTCTCAAAACAAATACTTCCAGCGTTTGTTCAGTCTCCCTACGGTTCTTCAGCAAAGAGGGCGGCAATAGAGGCGACTCTTGCCCGCCTAATAGCGCTAGGGGCGGTGGTCCCTGTACCACGAGACCAGTGCGGCTCTGGTCGGTACTTGATTTACTTCGTAGTACCAAAAAAGGAAGGCTCCTTTCGACCGATCCTGGATCTAAAACAGGTCAACCGCTGCCTCAGGGTGCCACACTTCTGGATGGAAACCCTACGCTCGGTCATAGCGGCCATAAGGGAAGGGGAGTTCCTAACGTCACTCGACTTGACAGAAGCCTACCTTCATATCCCGGTCAGGAAGTCCCATCAACAATTCCTGAGATTCGCAGTGCCAAGAGGCCACTTTCAGTTCCAGGCCCTACCCTTCGGCCTAGCTACGGCCCCCAGGACGTTCACCAAGGTAATGGTGGTAGTGGCGGCCTTCCTTCGGAAGGAGGGAATATTAGTGCACCCCTACTTGGACGACTGGCTGATCCGAGCGAAGTCGCAAGAGGAAAGTCATGCGGCAACGGCCAGAGTGGTTCAGGTTCTAGAAGAATTGGGGTGGGTCATCAATCGCCTAAAGAGCAGGATGTCTCCCTCTCAGGAACTCGAGTACCTCGGAGCAAGGTTCGACACCCACAGGGGCAGGGTATTCCTGTCTCGGTCAAGATCAAGAGAGCTAAGGCTTCTAGTCACGCAGTTTCTCGGCAGGCGAAATCCCTCGGCGTGGCATTATCTTCAGGTCCTGGGAACTATGGCGGCGGCGATAGAGGTAGTCCCATGGGCCAGGGTGCACATGCAACCGCTGCAGCGGGCGCTGTTACGTCGATGGTCTCCTCAGCATCAACCTCTGGCAATGCAGTTACCTTGCGCTCCGCAGACCAAACAGTCCCTCCACTGGTGGCGATGTCCAAGGAATTTGGACCGCGGGATGCCCCTCGAACCTCATCAGTGGTTACTATGGACAACGGATGCCAGCCTGTTAGGCTGGGGAGCACACTGCGAGGACCAGTTCGTCCAGGGACGTTGGACACCGTTGGAATCACAATGGCCCATCAACAGACTGGAGCTGAGGGCCGTCACCCTGGCGCTCAAGGCGTTCACGGCTTTAGTCCAAGGAAAAGCAATTCGCGTCCTTTCCGACAATGTCACGGCGGTGGCCTACATCAACCACCAGGGAGGCACCAGCAGTCCTGCCCTGGAGAAAGAGGCGGACGCCCTCTTCCAGTGGGTGGAGTCCAGACTGCTGGCACTTTCAGCTCAGCATGTGGCGGGCGAGGACAACGTCACAGCCGACTTCCTCAGCAGATACAAGATAGACCACGGGGAGTGGGAACTAGAACAGGAGACCTTCGACCAGATAGTGGCCCGATGGGGTCTCCCAGTCATGGACCTCATGGCGCGGTTCTCTACAGCCAAGGTAGACAGGTTCTTCAGCCGAAGGAAGGAAAGAATGTCTGAGGGCTTAGATGCCCTGTCACAAAAGTGGCCTTCCGAAGGCCTGCTCTATGTATTCCCTCCGTGGGCCCTGATCGGAAAGGTTCTACAGCGGGTGGAGTCTCACCAAGGTTTGGTAGTCCTCATAGCTCCGGATTGGCCTCGCCGCCCCTGGTATGCGGATCTGGTGAGGATGGTCGCCGACCCTCCTTGGCGGCTCCCTTGCAAAAGGGACCTGCTGAGGCAAGGTCCGGTTTGGATGCCTCACGTGGATCGATTCTCGCTTACGGCCTGGCTATTGAGAGGGCGCGGTTCCTAAAGCGAGGCTACTCAGGAGCAGTAATCTCGACGCTGTTGAAGGCTAAGAAGCGCTCGACCTGTCTATCCTATGTAAGGGTTTGGCGCATATTCGAAGCCTGGTGTGCAGAGCATCGTCGGAAACCTCTTTCGGCCTCTGTCTCAGAGGTCCTGGAATTCTTGCAAGCAGGATTTGATAAGGGTTTGGCGCACAGCTCCCTGCGGGTCCAGCTAGCGGCAATCGCTTGCTATAGAGGCAAGGTCCGTGGAAATCCCTTAGGGGAACACCCGGACGTCTCCAGGTTCTTAAGAGCAGTTAGTTGGCTACGCCCTCAACGGAGGGCGGTCATCCCCTCTTGGGACCTTAACCTAGTGCTGAATGCCATGGTCGGAGAACCCTTTGAGCCAGTGAAGAGAGCCTCCTTAAAGGATCTAACCCTAAAGACAGTTTTCCTGGTCGCTATCTGCTCGGCCAGGAGGGTTTTGGAATTGCAGGTGCTGTCCGCCCAGCCTCCCTTCCTGACCTTCCTAAAGGACAAGGTGGTTCTGCGCACAGTGCCTTCCTTCTTGCCCAAGGTTATCTCTCCCTTTCATGTAAACCAGACAGTCACCCTGCCGGCCTTCTCGGCCAAGGGGCAGGAAGGTAGGGATAGCAAACTGCGTCTGCTAGATGTCCAGAGAGCCTTGAAACGGTACCTATCTCGCACAGCACCATTCCAAAAGTCCGACCGACTGTTCATTCAGTTCGGAGGGCCGCACAAAGGTGAGGCGGCGGCCAAGGCCTCAATCTCCAGGTGGATTAGAGAGGCGATTGCCTCCGCCTACATCCTGAAGGGGAAGCAGGTCCCGGTGGGTCTGAGGGCTCACTCCACTCGGGCACAGGCGACCTCTTGGGCGGAATACAGTCTAGTTCCCCCGCTGGATATTTGTAGAGCAGCGACTTGGGCCTCGCTGCATACCTTCACCAAACACTATAGACTGGACGTGCAGAGTACGGCGGATGCTCGTTTCGGTCTAGTGGTTCTTCGGGCCGGTATGCCGGATCCCACCCAGGGTTGAACTGCTCTGGTACATCCCAGAAGTAAAGGGACTGGACTGGAGTGACGATAAGGAAATAGTAATTAGATCTTACCTGCTAATTAGTGTTCCTGAAGGAACGACAGTCCAGTCCCTGATCCCACCCGGTTCCGGCAACTGTTAAGACCTCACGTTCATAGAGGAGCATTGGACCGAGCGCAGAGCCGGTTCGGCGGGAGGGAGTGCAGGGGAAGGCCGGGTTGGATAGAAGCAGCCACCTCCTCCGTCCGTTGCCATTCCTCCTCTCCTTCCCCTATACTTTCCAAAAAAAAAAAAAAAAAAGAAATTGATAATGCCTATTGGATAGATTATTGAGATATTAGTTTAGACTTAGTTTATATTTCATTATGAGGTTTTGGATGGAAGTTCGATAAGTCTGCTTTTTCATTCGAATACTGGAGTTGGTGGGTGGTCCCAGTGGTATTTATACCGCTCCATCCCCAGAAAGGTTGGGCTCAGCCTCCAAGCTGCTGGAAGGGTTGCGTAACCCAGAAGTAAAGGGACTGGACTGTCGTTCCTTCAGGAACACTAATTAGCAGGTAAGATCTAATTACTATTTAGGTTGTATGTTTTCTGAAGAACTTTTTTTTTTTTTTTAATATTTGGACTTTTGGTGCTGCAGTGAGCTAGGTCAGACATGTGCTGCTTAGTTCCTGGTCTCTCCATCTCTGATCTTCCACAATTATAGCCTGTACTGCGCCCCATCTCCTTCCCAGACTTACCTATTGCCCAGGGGATGTCAGTGCCTTGTTTGGTCCTGGTGGAGTGGTGACTTTTGGATGGTGGCCAAACCCCAATGCAAAGATAAAGGTCATGGGGTAGACTGCAAGATGGCTGACAGCACATCTCTTTCCCCCCCCCAGCCCGGGTCTAGATAACCTCTGCAATCATAGAGGAGATGGCCGTGATGAGAACCCTGAATGATTGCTTTTATGGCCTGGCCACACAATTCGAACAGCTTACCTCATTGGTGATCAATTTCACTGGCAGGCTGCAGCATGTGGAGCAGAGGATCTCATCCCTGGATGACTGGAGGTTGCAGACTTTGGAGGAGTTGATCCAATGACAAGAGATAAAGATGGATGATATGGAGAACAGAGGGTGCCGGAAGAACCTATGGGTGATAGGTGTGCCTGAATCGGTCTTGGATGCCGAACTCTGCGGATTTCTTGAAACATGGCTGCCTCTTGCCCTGCACTTAGCAGACTTGGTGGGAAAGCTGAGTATAAAGCACGCTCATCACCTGGGTCTGAGACAGGAGGGAGATTCTTTCCCTCGTGAGCTATTGGCGTGTTTTTTGAGATACCAGCACAAAGAGCAGATCCTGTGGGCTGCAAGAAACGAGCGGACAATTGAGCATGAAGGGAAGCGGATTATGTTGTTCCAGGACTATTTGGCCACTGTGGCGCAGGCCTTCTCTGGCATTTGCGGATCGTTGGTACATAAGGGCATCTGTTTCTCGCTTCTGAACCCTGCCAAACTCCGCTTGATGCATAATGGAGAGCAGTGTATTTTTCAGGCTCCAGAGGATGTCCAAGCCATCTGTGATACTCAAATGTGAGTGCTGGACTTTGGCAGACACACATGGTGCATGGAGGGGTGGGGAGAAATGGGCCGTGTCCGCACTTCATACATAGTGCCTGGCCTCGATTGCTGAGACCAAGTTTACCAGATTTGGTAAAGGCGCCGCCAAAGCCCTTGTAGTTTGTTACGGTTTGCGGCTGCAGATTTGTTTGGACATATTGTGGACTGGGGTTTTGATGGGAGCAGGCAAAAGGTAGTGCTGATACTCCCCCAGTCTGACCCAAATACCCCAACATCAGTGGACAACCTGAGTTTTTTTTTGTTTTGGTTAAGCCACGAGTTATAGTGGTCTTGTTCTTTTCTCTGTGTGGGGTTTTTCCCTATAACGTTCCTCATGTTTTACTTTCCCTTCTCACTTTCATTTTCATCCTTTAGTTTTTCTTTCTTCACCTTTCTTTCATTTTTTCCCCATTTTTCTCTTATCTTTGGTCTTATTTGTTTTCACTCCCTGCAGCTTACCCCCCTCCCCCCTTGTTGGCTGCTGCCCTTGATTGCTTCTGGATGGGGATCTTCTGAACGGACCCAGAGCAGGTGTTCTTTTCCTTTGCCTTTCTGCTGCTAGCGGGGACTTGGATCTTAGTGCTTGCAGTACGTGGGATCTATATCTTGGAGGTTTTGGGCAGGGGTGGGTCTGTGGGACATTGAAATGGGTGGTAAGGGAGTGTGCTTGAGAGGGGGGGATAGAGGGCTGAGTGTATTATGGAGGCTGCTTTGGGAAAGATGTTTCCTTGGTGTGGTGGTTTGGAGCGTTTGTGGAATTGAGGTGGGGTAGAGGAGGATGGCATGAAATTGAGGGCTGTTCATGAAGTGTCCTGCATTGTGATGGGGGGGTTGCTCACTTTTGGGCTTTTGGTTGTTTGTACCTCCTGGCTTGGGGAGCCCTGGAGCACACTAGTTTCTGCTAGTCCCGTTGGGCTGCTGCCTTGGGCCTTTGCCATGCGCCCATGGCCCTCTGAGTTTTGCGGCCTTACATACCCATATAACATGAATTGCATTGATCGCCTAGCGGATGGGCTTGACGATGGCTTGTTGGGGGTTTCTTTTGAATTCCTGTTCCCCACTTTGTGCCTGCACCACTTTTGTCCGTTGATCTCTGTGACCACTGTTCCCTCTAAGCTGTGCGCATGCGCGCGCGCACACACCTCGCCGAGTGAGCGCACATACTTTACAACAGAGTGCACAAAAATTACAGTTCTGATTCTGATAGAAAACAACACAGACATTCTTAAAATTGAAAAGTTGTTGTGTATTTATGGTTTTCACAAGTTCTACAATATTTTCTAGTGCAATCAATGTGGTGTACATACTGTATTCTGACGTAGTCAAATTTTAAAGTATATAACTCCGAGTGTTATGTGGCGCACAAAAATTTAACCTTCCTTCAAAAGCTGCACAGCTGATACTTTATGCGCACACAGCCTACAGAAAATTAGAGAGAACATTGTCTGTGACCTCTACCTAGTATAATGAGAACGAGTGGCATCCCCCTCTCCCCTTCCCCACCATGGTTAGTGGCTCAGCAGCCTGATCCCCGCAGGTGTGTGTGTGGGGGAGGGGGCAGGCCTGAGGGCATGGTTGTCTTTCTGCCTTTTGCAGGACCTGAGGGATGGTGGGTGGGTGATGGAGTGGCACTATGGACCTAAGTGGAAATGGGGAGTTCTATGCACTTCAGGTACTGGACATGCTCTTATATTAAGAGCCGTTACTGTATGGGGAGGGGAGGGTTGTATGTGATTGGGAGGAGGAGGGTGGGAGGAATAGGGTTGAAGTATGGGATGGGAGAGTTGGGTTTGGTGTTATGGTTGTAGTGATTGTTTTGGGTGGCTGAGAGAGGAGGAGAGAAAGTGGTCCTGGGATCGTAGGCTGGGGGGATCTCCTGGGCTAATGCACTGGGCGGTTTCATTTCTTCTGAGAATCAGTGAGTTTGGGTGTGATTATGGTTAAACCTCTGCGCGTTGTTTGTTAGAATGTCTGTGGGGTTGGACACCCCCTTAAACGCCACAAATTACTGAAGATGCTGTGGGACAAATATGTAGACATCACACTCCTTCAGGAGACACCTGCTGAACACTGTAAACTTAAGCGATGATGGGTGGGGGGGGGGACCTCCTCAAGGGACAGGAAGACTGGAGTAGCTATTCTAGTGGGAAGGCAGGCGGGTTTATCAATCAATAAGGTTCATATGGACCCACGAACCGCTACTTGTTTTTGACTGGGACTCTGCAAGGGAAACGGCTCATAGTGGATACTGTATATTGTCCAAATACATATGATGTCCGTTTTTATCAGAAGGTGACAAGATTTGTCTTTGAGCTTGACCATACTCGACTCATACTTGGAGGCAATTTTCAGTTGTATCCTGGATGAGACTATAGACCGTTCCACACAGGGGGGAGTGGGGATGAGCAGCACGCTCTTCGGGTCCGTGGGCTCTGCGAAGGTTATGACCTTGTGGATGTGTGGAGTGTTACCCATTCTATGGAAAGTGAGTATACACGTTTCCAGGGCCCACAGGTCTTGTAACAACTACTTCCTTGTGTCGATGGAGCTACTGGATAAGATTTGGGCAACAGGAACTTCTGGGTCTTTCTTCGGGCTCAATGGGCGGACTATGAATTGCATAATGCAGTACACAGAGATAACCCAGTGCTTTTTTGGGAGGCTGCCAAGGCTGTTTTGCGAAGCCATATCATCAGCTACTGTCAAACACAATGTAGAGAACAGAACAAGTGCCTTATTCAGTTGGAAAAGGACCTTTACATTGCCAGGTGTCGGTTCGGGGCGCAGCTCTTGGGAGAGAGGAGGGCAGCCATGTTAGCAATTCAAGCTGAGCTTAATGTCCTCTTTAATCAGAGACCACATAAATCCATGTTTTACTATCGCTATTGGCTATACCGCTATGGCAGCGGGGGGGGGGGGGGGGGAAGCTAATGTTGTCCCTGATCAAAGCAGGCAAAGGGAACAGATCTATCTGGGCCATTCGAGATGGCACCAGGAGTATACAAACCACCCGACTGAGGATATAACAAGCCTTTTGGGAATATTATTGGGCATTGTATCGGGCAGAGCCTTACGATATGGGAAGGGCCCGGAACTACTTACATGATGCTGTACTGCCGCACCTTGCTATGGACCAGATGGAGAAGCTCAACACCCTAGTGACAGCCCAGGAAGTTCAAGGCTGCATTTGTAAGCTGTGAAAGTGTCAGGCTCCGGGTCCAGACGGTTACTGTGGGGAATTTTACCAACTGTTGCAAGACAAAGTGGCGATAACCACTGGTGGAATATTTCTCGGATCTTGTCCGGGAGCCGAACGTTCCCCTTTGAACCCAGCAAGGCCCTTATTGCTGTTCTTCTGAAGTCCGGTAAAGACTCGACACAGCTGGGTTCTCAACCACCCCATCTCACTACTTAATGTAGGTATTAATATTGTAGCGAAGATTATGGTAGACTGGCTTACTCCTTACTTACCCCTTCTTGTGGGGGACTCCCAAGTGGGCACAATAATGCCTGGAATGTACGAAAGATCCTAGCTGCCGAGTGGGTGGCTCTTCAGCAGCAAACCCCAGCAATACTTATTAGCTTTGATGCAGAGAAGGTATTCAGCAGAGTGCAGTGGGAGTACATGTACATGGTTTTGGAGAAGGTTGGCATTGAAGGATACTTTGTGGATGTAGTCCGACTTCTCTATGCCCACCCCATGGCTCTCTATTGATGATGTCCAGATGACCACCTTCTGTTGGAAAGGGGGACTCGGCAGGGGTACCCCCTGTCTCCTCTTCTTTTTGTGCTACAACTGGAGCGGATACGTGCAAACCCCTTATTGGGCAGTGTGCGTTTAGGGAGAGGTGACTTCAACTTCTCTGCCTTCGGCGACGATATGTTGGTGTGTCTCGGAGTTCCAGCAGCCTCGTTGGAGGTGTTGCTCCAGCTGTTCTGGCTGTATTGTAGTTTTGTGGGTCTAAACTTGAACTTGGACAAGTCAGGGGCTCTGCCTCTTCTCTTGTCGATTCAAAGAGGTGGAGGGGCACTTTTCCAGCTAAAATGGGCATCTGGTTGGATTAAGTACCTGGGTTCTGGCACACCTTTACAAACTGAATGTTAGTGGCCTTTTCAAAGACCTGGAAGCACAGCTGAGATATTGGAAGGAACTTCCATTATCTTTAAGTGGCCGTGTGGTTTTATACAAAATGATTTCTTCGGTGGCTCTACGTGCTCCGGATGCTACCCCTTTTCCTTTGGACTGTGGATCTAAAATGCCTGGATTGTTTGTTCGGATTATTTCTGTGGAGGGGAAGCGAGCATGTATTGGGATTGGTACCTTGAAGAAACCAGGGGCGGGGTTTGGGCCTCCTGGACTTGCGTAGCTACAATTTGGCATGTGTGGGACAACACGGGACTGGCTATATGGAACTTCTTAAATATACACCTGTGGATATGGAGGAGACATTGGTGGCCCTGCTCTTGCTGCGGTACGTCCTACACATGGCACCACACACAGCTGCCGATCTCTGGCAATGGATCTCAGGCCTCCGAGGCCTGTCACATGGAGGAGGACTCTTGGAGTTGCTTCTTTACCATATTTTACTTTTTGCCATCTTAGCTATGTCATTAAACTGAGGCAAGATGGCACTCTTGGGCAGGAAGGAGACCACACATGTGTGTGGTATATCTCCCAAAGTTAAGTAGATTTCTTTAAATTATTTTACTGCAAATGATTAAAATGAACGGGATCTCCCAGCTATGGCTTGTCCTTATTTGGTTATCATTGTCCAACAAAAATTGATTTTCCTTGCAGATTTGATTTTGGAGACCACCCATTTGTTGTTTTGTGTGCAAAGATGACACATCAGACACCACTTCAGAAATTTTGAATCCTCTCCCATAGAAGGCATCTGGGACCTGATGCTGATTCTAATGTCTCCTCCCGTCCTTCCATGGTTTATTCTGCCTGCTGGACAAGCCACCATCTTTGGCTGCACAATCTCTGTGGAAGGGGAAAATGGTGAAGAGGCCCCTAGCTGCCAGTCCCCGAGTCCATTTTTGGCTGGATTTGAACAGCAACTACTGAAACAGTTCAGACTATTTTCAGTCATTACTAGCTTTCTGGCAGCCTCTCTGGAGTTCTGAGGCCTAGGCTTCCCCTACAGAGGACCCAGGACCCTCGAGTCCCTCCGTTCCTGATGGCAGGGTTTCAAGTGCCCCTGCTTGTGGCCTATCCATGCCTCCTATAACCACAGCCATATTCCCTACAGGGATTGTTTCGGGCACATAAGAGGACACACTTTTTTAATCAAGAGAGTGAGTCTGAAGAGGAAGGTGAGCTGCTCCTGATGGAAGCGAAGATCCATATGTAATTTGCCTGTTTTGCAGGGAGGACCTTCCTATTCTGATTCAGGATGCTGTGGTAGCTCTTTGTATTGATCCGCTTGCGAAGCTTGTATGGGAGTAGGCTTAATCTGTTTTGGAGGGTATCTAGTGCTCTTCCAGCTTCTCTCCTCTACGGAGCCTATGTGAGATTGCCCCCTGGGTGATCCCTGAATTGGGTCTTATGGACGCTATTGTCCTCTGTCGACTGTATCCTCTGCTTCAGTAAAAAGGGATTCTGCGCTCAGGGAACCTTATGATAGGAGGGTTAGATGTCCTCCTTAAGAGTGCTTTTATAGCTTCTGCATTAGGCTTCCAATTGTCACAGGGTACATGCTTGGTGGCTCATGCTCTTATACTGGGTCCAGCAGACAGTCTAGAAGCTGTGAGGTTAAAGTCTGGGCCTGCCTAGCTGATGCTATCTGACTTGATCAGGATCTCCTCCAAGTCTACTTCAGCCATAGTTGTAGCTAGGCAGACGATTTGGCTCTTCAGGTGGTTAGCTGATGCTGCCTCAGAGTTACTTCTGAGCTCTCTTTTTGGTTAGGACCTGGAGAAGTTGGTGAAAAATCTGGATGAGGCTCGCCCTCGAAGAATCTTGGAAGACAGATGCAGGGGAGCTAGGAATGCCTCTTGCAGGGAGCATGGAGACATCCTCCAGGGAGCATGGAGACATCATCAGACAGCTAGGTGTTTAAGCTCCAGAAGGGCCAGTCCTTTCAGAACTCATAGCACCGTTGGGACTCAGCTACAGCACCTTCAGGCTAGCAAACCCCTGCAATGAGATGTGGCAGGTTTCTTCCTAGGTACAGTTGGTTTGCGGGCGGCCATGGCTATTTCTTTCAGAATGGACCCACCTCATATCAGACCAATGGATCCTCGAGGTCCTCCGTGAGGATTATACGCTGGAGTTTGCAGAGCCTGTACAGCAGGACTCGACGAATTCCAGGTGCCAAGTCGCCATGGCATCTAAAAAATTGCAACCTGGTGCCTGGAATTTCATATCTCAGAATCTTTTTTTGTGGAGCTCCAGAACTGCCAAAGAGGTAGATGCAGAAATGTTAGTGCACAGCTTGCACATAGTTATTGTGACATCTGTGCATACTAGCCACTGCGCCACAATGCAGAGAGATGGTATTGCCGTGAGCGTAACCTGTACACAGATGGATGCACAGATAGTAGTGCTCCACCTATGAAAATGATGTGGTAATGAGGTCATTAGCTATTTCACCTGGATACAAAGAAGTGCACAGAAGATCGAGGGCAGAGTTTAGTAGCACCATTGTTTGAATGCCTGATCAGAGGGCAAGTAAACTTCGGCACATGTAGGAGAAGGAAACTGGTGTGTGCAGGAGAAGAAAACGTTGGCTCGTATAGGAAAAACAGATCTGTGTGTAAGAGAACAAAAATGTTTTCTGGTGTGATCTACCCACTGGTGGCTTTGCATTCGCCCATTCCTTACTGTCCTACAAAACGCAGAGGCGCCCTCCACAAACCACTGTTGAAGGCACTGAATTAAGTATACAACTGTCCCCATGCCATATGGGTAAACGATTATTATTCCATGCTGAAAATTGTTTTAAATATAAAAAATTGTTTTAATTCTCGCTACAGATATGTTGCCACTAGCATATAAGCTTTCTATGCGTGCATTTGGCTCTGCTGCTTGTGCATAGGTTTTCTGCACATATGTCTGGCGCTCACCACACATTTAGTGTAAAGGTTTTGCACATATCTCATAGTATACGTTTTGCTTATGGAATACCAGTGCCCAACGTTTGCATACTCGCACTAAAAACTGTGTGCCATGGCTCTTTAGCGCATGGCTCTTAAGCTGGCTTTCTGCATCAGTCAGCAAGAGAGCATACTCTTTCCTTTTCAACAGCAGTCTGGCTCTTTGCAAGCTGAGCTGCATGCTGCAGGAATTTCAGGCTGGTCTCACGGTTTCAGATTGTAGCCTTGGCATGCTGTCTGAGGTAGATTGAGGGTTTGTCCTTGGTGGTCCATCCTGATGTCACTTGCTTCTTTGGAGCTAAACAGATTCGCCCTCCTGTGCGTCCAGGTATGCCTCAATGGATTCTTTCATTGCTATTGAAGGCATTGAAAGGCTTTCCTTTTGAGCCCATCCACAAGGCTGCTCTCAAAAATTTAAGGTGGTGGTTCTTATGGCGATTGCCTCCGCCGTACGAGTCTTGGAGCTACTAGCCTTGTCTTGTCTTGAGCCCTTTTTGACAATTTCTCTTTTTCACCTTACTTAGACAGTAGTTCTACCGTCCTTTTTGGAGGACGACTTCTGATTGGACCCCCTTCTGCATGTCCTTAATGTAAGGAGGATGTTGCTGAGATATTTGGAAGAGACCAATTCTTTTTGGCTGTCAGACCGTCTTTTTGTTCTTTGCCTGTCCTTTCCTTGGTCCACTGAAGTAGTCAGTTCCTTCATTTTCTGCTGGATCAAAAAGGCCATTGGTTCAGCATACCTTCTGGTTGGAAAGGTGGTATCGGAGGGAGTTGAAGCCCTCTCCACTAGGTCACAGGTCTCCTGGAGACACCAGAGCTGACTCAGCCCAGGAGAAGACATTTGTAAGATGGTATCTGGTACTCTTTGAGTTCCTTTGTGAAACACTACAGGCTACCAAAAATGTCATCAGCTCTTGCTCCCATATGTGAGACTTTTCTGGCGAGATCATTGTCCTATCCTGACTGCTTGGGTACATCCAATTTGTCTGGACTGAACTGGCGGGATAATGGAGGAGAAATTCTAATCATACCTGATGATGATTTCCTTTCCTTGAGTCTTGCTAGTCCAGTCCAGGAGCTGCCCTAGAAGACTTTGCAGGGGGGTGGGGAGTCCTGTTGCCTATCGACTTTACATTATGGTAAGACAGCCAAATGTTCTAATGGTTGCCTGTTGTTTTGGGTTTATCTTTGAGTTTTTCAGTTTGCTTACTGGCTTCTGTCAGTGCTGCACTATTGGTTATACCGCCTGATGACCTCATTGAAAGATGCTCATATCTGCCTTTACTGCTGAAAGGGGAACTATCAGGTATGATTAAAAATTTTCCTTGGCTTTTCCCTGAGGACTTTTTTTCTTCAGTTGTTGTCCTCTGTCATGGAGGTTACCTTTTCCCATGTATCTGTCTCCCAGTTGACCACAGTGGTAATGTCAGACTGCTACTTTCCCCTTCCTGTAGGTTTCAACACTATTCCACCTCAGTCTTGCTCCTTTTCTTCCTTTTTGAAATCTACTCCATCTGCCTCTTCATTCTACTTCCTCTCCAGGTAACTGTTATTTATCAGTTGACTGACAAATTCCCTTCTTGACTTTCCTTCTTTCTTGAACCATCTTCCCCTTCTTTCATTCTTGGAAACTTTAACATTTATGCAGATGACACCTCTGACTCTTATGCCTCCATGCTTTAACCTCCTCATTCAACCACTGGCTATGTTCTACCACTCCTACTTCCCAGTATGGCCATGGACTTGGTCTTGTCTTTTTCTCCAACTGCTCACTCAAACATCTCCATTTCAGTTCTTCACCTGTCTGATCATGCTTAGCTCCCCCTCCCCCACAGAGGCAAACCACAGCAGCCAACCTGCTCAAGGGGCTCCCCTTTACACTTCTGGAACATTGTTATTTATTACAGAAGCTTGCAACAAAAGCTGTTGTCTCTGCACAGGGCATCTGGTCAAAAGCTGAAAGACTAATCCACATCGGTCATCTAGAATTAAGAGCATATTTTACTTCCTTTGAGTGTTGCTTACCTCTTCTGTAGTTGGTACTGATCCATACAGAGAATCAAGTAACATTGTTTTATGTCAACAAATAGGCTCTTAAACTATGTTGAGAGGCAGCACAAAAATGGGATTTAATGATCCTCAATCACATGGTCATCCAAGCTACTTGCATCCCTGGGAATCAAAATCATCTAATGGACAGACTGAAGAGAATACTTCAGCTTCATAAGTGGTTTGTGGATTCTCAAACTCTACAGTGCATACATGCCTCAAATAGATTTGTTTGCCAGCAATGAAAATGCAAAGCCATCTCTTTATTGATTGAGATATCTGTCTCCAACTTGTCTTACAGAGGATGCTCTAGTCACATGGTCCCTTCTCTTTGCTTATCCACTGATACCCAAGATCTTGCACAGATTTTCAAAGGAGGCTAAATACAATGATCCTTATAGCTTTGTACTGGCCTCAACATAACTGTTTTTCCCTTTGAGGAGATTCTTAAATCTCCAGGAACAAGCAGGAATGAGTCTTCACATATGGGTATTGTCGGTACCGACGGAGCCTGTGCGGGAACGCTCCCCAGCATCCAGTAAGAAAGCTTTTGGGAGCATCCCACAGTGCCTGTGCGCTGCCTTCCCGTCTTTCCCAACCGCCTCTCTCCAGTTCTTCTTTTCCGCGGAGCCAGCAGGTCGTGTTCCTGTCACCGCAGAAGAAGTTCTTTATTTTTTTCTGTCGCGTCTGCCTTCGACGTCAGACCGGTACCGCCGGTCTTTTCTTTCTTTCTTAAACCCCCCCCCCAAAAAAACCTTTTATTTCTTCAACTGTGCATTTTCAGTTTGGGCCTTAGGCCTAAATATTTTCTCCTCATGGAGAAGCCCACTTCGGGTTTAAAAAGTGCACAAAATGTGGCGGTACTATTTCTGTCACCGACACCCATGATTGGTGTCTAAAATGTTTGGGTCCTGACCATTCCATCACGGATTGTGTGTCCTGCACCATGATGTCTAAAAGAGGTCGGCAGAACCGAGCAGCCAAGCTCAGTACCCTGTTTCCCTCTGATGCAGCCTCGGTGGCATCGACGTCTTCCAGGGCTGCTTCTTCCTCCCATGGATCTCAGGTAACCAAACATAAATCTAACCGGTCCTCGAAGGGCAAATCTCCCTCCAAGCATCGAGATGCCTCCGGGCTTGCCCTTGAGGATTCTGCTCTGGCAAAATTACCCCGGCGGGAAGTTCCGGCTTCCAAAGCATTACTTATGGGGTCACAGGTTGACATCGATGGCGCGGCCTCAATCGATCACCTGTTGCCGTGTTCTGGGGTACCGGTGGCCTCCACTGGTACCGACATCCAGACTCTGGTGATGTCGATGGATCAGAAAATTCTGTCCATACAGCGCACCCTTACGGCATTTATGCAGGCTTCGACGCCTTCGGTACCGCAACAATCTCCGTTGCCGGTACCGACTCCGGCATCGGCACCGTTCCCGGTGTCGGCTGCAACAGTACCCTGTCCTACGATGCCCATCGGTACCGAATCGGTACCGCTTGCTCCCGATGTCGATCCCACTCGGTATGCGTATCGGGCTTTACAGGAGCATCCGGACAGGCGATTCTTCGATTCCTCCGAAGACTGATGAGTCGGAGGTTTCTGTCGATGCACCGGTGCTTCTTCCTCAGGAGTCTGATTCTCCAAAACGAAGAATGTCTCCTCCAGAGGATTTGTCTTTTCAAGACTTCATTAGGGAAGTGGCTAGAGGCCTCTCCATTACAGTGGCCTCTGAATCAGAGCCTAGAGCCAAGCAATTAGATATTTTGCAATATCCTAAGGCTCCTAAGGAAGCAGCTACCCTACCTATTCATGAGATTCTCTATGATCTCTTGTTGGGCATGTGGGAGACTCCTCTCACCACCTCTCCTCATTCTCGCAGGTTAGACACCATATACCGTGTCCCTCCCTGTCCTGGTTTTCATAAGACTCGGCTTCCTCACCACTCTATTGTGGTTGAATCTGCTATGAAGAAAATAGAGTGCAAAGAGACACTCATCTAACCCTCCAGGACGTGAATGTAGGACTCTAGATGCTTTTGGCCGAAGGATTTTCCAGGCCAATATGCTTGCTGCCAGAATCAACTCCTATAGTCTCTATATGGGGATGTTTCTAAAAGAAGTCACAGATCATCTGCAGACTTTAGCTCCTTTTATTTCAGAAGATAAAAGACAGGAATTTCTCACTTGGCTCAAACATGCCCAAGATGTTTCCAAATTCTCCAACCGTGCAGCCTTTGACTCTTTTGAGTGTGTAAGCAGAGCCACGGCTATTGCCATAGGTGCACGCAGAATTGATTGGTTACAAGCCTCTGATTTGGAACTCTGTGTCCAGGATGAGTTGGGAAACCTTCCTTGTACAGGTGAAAACCTGTTTGGCCGGGATTGGCAAGCAAAGGCCACTCAGATGGATGCTGAGAACTCTGCTTTGGATCGACTTTCAAAGTCTACCTCTGCCCCTGTTAAGAAAAGATTGTTCAAAAATACATCTTTTTCTAAAAAGGGAAGATATTATCTTGCTCATGGGCAGGCATCTTCTGCAGGTCGTTTTGCTGCAAAGCGTCAGCAACCACCTAAACAGGCCAAGTCAAAGGCTGCCAAGCCTACCACAGCCCAGCAGCCTCAGCCTCCTCAAGGCCTTTGACTTGCAACTAGAGAACTTAGCCTTTCTCCAGGACCAAGCAGGAAGTCAGTCCTCACTTATGGGTGACGTCGGCGCCGACGGAGCCCTCGCGGAGCAATTTTCCCCAGCTTTCAAAGAAAGCCTTTGGGAATTGCAGCGCGCATGCGCGGTCCTCTTCCCGCCCAAGGGTGCCATCTTAGCCAGTCTTCTTTTTTCCGCGGAGCCCTACAGACGTCCCCGTCTTGTCCCCGCGAAAAAGTCGATATTTCTTCATTATTTTATCCTTTTCTTTCGGTTCGACGCCGGTCTTTTTCCCGCCCGGACTCGCGACGCCGGTCACGAGTCCTCTTCCTTTTTTCGGTTTTTCTGACTTAGTCAGCTTTCGTTTTCGATTTTTCCCTGGCAGCCCGGTCCTTTGACCTCGCAGGGGCCCTTTTTCCCCCGATGGCTGCCAGTGGTTTTAAGCGGTGTGGTCAGTGTGACCGAAATATGTCACTGACTGACACACACGACTTTTGCCTCCGCTGCCTGGGCCCGGATCATGAGGAACTGATCTGTGGGCCCTGCGGCAAAATGTCCTCCAAAGCGTTGAGAAGTCGGCGGCATCAGCGTGATAGGATCTTCGCTGACCCCAGCCGTACCCGGACCTCGTCGGAGGCCTCCGCGTCCAAAGGCTCCAGCTCGGACCGTCGCCGGAGTTCCTCCGACAGGGGTTCTCCCTCCGGGGACCATCGTCGGAAGGTGAAACCCGCGAGGGCGGCGTCGGTGGACGCTCCTGATTCCGCGAGGGCCGGGTCGCATAGCCCCGACAGCCGCCCCGGGTCCTTGGAGAAGGAGCACCTCACGAAGCGACCTCGCCTGGAGTCGGAGATGCCTGCTCGGGTAAGTCCTGTGGTCCTTCTGGACTCGCCTCCGTGACAGCCGACGTCGGGGCCCGAGTCGGGGGCTGCTGGGTCACCTGAGCTCGGACTCAGGTTGACGGCCTTGGAGAGCAGACTGTCTGCCTTCATGGACCAGCAGCGGGCACTGCTCGCTGGCCTCGCTGGCGCCGCTGCCCCGACCGCCGGGACGTCGACCCCGGAGACCGAGCCGATCCTCGAGTCGATGCGAACTCGAGTCGATCCTCGGTCGAGGTCACCCTCGGCCTCCCGTTCGGGACCGAGGTCGCCGACGCCGACTCCCTCGGCGTCGGGGCGGCTGGCGCCGCGCCCTGCCCGGGCCGACCCCACCGAGTCCTCGTCGGAGTCGGTCTGGGAGTCTGAAGAGGAAGAGTCGCCTGATTCTTTCCGGACTCGGTGTGTCCCCTCGGACTCACCGGAGTCCGAGCCTCGGAAGCAGTCCCCCCCGGAGGATGCCCGGTTCTCGGACTTCGTCAGGGATATGGCCAAGGCTTTGGCCTTCCCTGCGGACCCCGAGGAGGAGCCTCGAGCCGAAGAGCTCGACGCCCTCCAGTATGACTCTCCCGCAAGGGAACACTTTACTGTACCGGTTCCTCCTATGCTGGAACGACTACTCTTCCGCATGTGGGAGAGTCCGGCCTCCTCGCCGGTCCTGAGCAAGCGGGTCGATTCTATCTATCGAGTCCGCAAGAGCCCTGGCTTTCAAAAGGCACAGCTACCACACCATTCCATGGTAGTGGAATCGGCCATGCATCGTCTTAAGAGCCAGAAGATGCACTCCTCGGTGCCTCCTGGCAGGGAGGCCCGTAACCTGGATGGCCTTGGTAAGAAGTGTTTCCAGGGCTCTATGCTCGCATGTCGTGTCCAGACCTACCAGCTATACATGGGCATGTATCTCCGAGATCTGGCTAAAGAGCTAGCCGGCTTCTCTGCTGGTTTGTCCGAGGAACCCTTGCGGAGGTTCCTGGCCTTGTCCACTGGCATTCGGGAATGCTCAAAGTTCATGTCCCGAGCAGCCTATGATGGCTTTGAAGCATCGGCTCGAGTGGCCGCAGCCGGCATCGGTGCCCGCTGACAGGCTTGGCTTCAGTCGTCAGACCTTGAGCCCTGGGTGCAGGACAAGTTGGTCAATGTCCCCTGCCGAGGCGAAAACCTCTTTGGCAAGCCCATGGCTGAAAAGGCTGCACAAATTGAGACTGAGACTCTCACCAGGACCAGGCTTTCTAGGAAGACCTCTGCCCCTTCCCAGAAAAAGAAGGGCTCGGGAAAAAAGTCCTTTTACCCGAGGAAGGCGGCTGCCTACAAACAATACCCCCATTATCAGGCCCCTGCAGCTCCCCAACAGGGCCAGCAGGCCAAGGGACGGGGTAACGGGTCCCGTAGGCAGCAAGCCCCCAAGCCTGCACCACCAGCCCCTGCTCAGCAGGGTGGGGGTTTTTGACTCGCTAAGCATAGCCTTTCCCCCCCTGCTGGTTCCTCCCAGCACCGGAGGCCGGCTGGTTCACTTCGCCCACAGGTGGTCCAGCATCACCGCAGATGCCTGGGTGCTCCAAGTCGTGCGAGAAGGCTATCTTCTCCACTTCCACCAGGTCCCTCCCTCCTATTTTCCGGGAGAACCTCCACGACCCCCTCTGCACAGGGAATTACTCCTTCAGGAGTTAGCGGGTCTTCTGCAGGAACAGGCGGTGGAACCGGTGCCACACCACCTGAGAGGTCAAGGCTTTTATTCCAGGTATTTTCTGATACCAAAGAGAACAGGAGGCCTCAGACCCATCCTGGACTTGCGCAACCTCAACAAGTTCCTTGTGCGGGAGAAGTTCAAAATGCTTACCCTTGGAATCCTTCTGCCCTACCTCCAGCAGGGAGATTGGCTATGCTCCTTGGATCTAAAGGATGCCTACACGCACATCCTCATCCACCCAAGCCACCGCCAATACCTCAGGTTTGTGGTGGCAGGAAATCATTACCAGTACAGAGTACTGCCCTTTGGCCTGTCCTCCGCACCGCGAGTCTTCACAAAATGTCTCGCGGTGGTGGCGGCCCATCTCCGGCTTCACGGCCTCTATGTCTTTCCGTACCTCGACGACTGGCTCATCAGAGCGGCGTCCGCTCCGGAGGTCGCCAGCGCCACACGCCGCACGGTGACTCTTCTGCAGTACTTGGGCTTTGTTATAAATTTCGCAAAGTCCACTTTGCTCCCCTCGCAGGATCTCGAGTTCATCGGCGCAAGGCTACACACGCCTCAGGCACGAGCGTACCTACCGCTCGACAGGGCTCAACGGCTCATGGACCTAGCCGACCGTTTTCGCAGACAGCCCCTGGTCTCCGCCAGGCGCTTCCTGAGACTGCTCGGCCATATGACTTCCACCGTCCATGTGACCCCCAATGCCCGCCTGAATATGCGGCCTGCTCAATGGTGTCTCCGCCAGCAGTGGCGACAAGCCACAGGCAGCCTAGGGGACCTAGTGCGCGTCTCCGAGCCGCTGATCTCATCTCTCCGGTGGTGGCTTCAGCAGCCGAACCTGATATTCGGAATGCCTTTCCAGTCACCTCAGCCGACCCGGGTGCTGACCACAGATGCATCCCTCCTGGGCTGGGGAGCACATTGCCAAGGGGCACGTACTCAGGGCCTCTGGACCACGTGGGAGTCTGCTCAGCAGATCAACTTCTTGGAGCTCAGGGCGATCCGCCTGGCTCTCAAGGCCTTCTCCCACCTGACTTCCCACCAGTCCGTCCTTGTCCAGACGGACAATCAAGTTGCCATGTTCTACGTGAACAAGCAGGGGGGCACGGGCTCCTTCCTCCTCTGCCGGGAGGCACAGAAGCTCTGCTCTTGGGCCGTCAGTCACGGCATTCTCCTCAAGGCAGTTTATCTCCCGGGCCAAGAGAATTGCCTGGCAGACAAACTCAGCAGGATCCTCCAGCCGCACGAGTGGCGTCTGGATCCCTTGGTAGTTCAGAAGCTCTTCCTAAAGTGGGGCCTCCCCACGGTGGATCTCTTTGCCAGTCCTCACAACCGGCAGCTTCCTCGCTTCTGCTCTCGTCAGCCACACCCCCTTCGGGTTGCGGCGGACGCTTTTCTAATTTCATGGTCGGGGAGCCTTCTGTACGCTTTCCCTCCCATCCCGCTAGTCTCTCGGACTCTTTTCAAGGTTCTCCGAGACAAAGCCTTCATGATCCTGGTGGCCCCTCGTTGGCCCAGACAGCCGTGGTTTCCACTCCTGCTGCAATTAGCGGTGGAGGATCCATTCCCTCTGGGGGCCCAACCTGATCTCCTCACTCAGGATCAGGGGTCTCTACTACACCCCAACCTCAGGTCTCTCAACCTCATGGCCTGGCTGCTGAGAGGGTAGTCCTTGCTCCCCTTCTCCTGCCGGCAGAGGTGGAGGAGGTCGTCTTGGCTTCGCGACGGCCTTCTACCCGCAAATGCTACGCCCTTAAATGGCGTCGCTTTGCCGTCTGGTGTACCCAACAGTCTCAGGATCCCTTCTCCTGCCCGGTGTCGGTGATCTTGCAGTACTTGCTACACCTCTCTAATCTGGGACTTAAGTCCAACTCCGTCAAAGTTCACCTCAGTGCTCTTTCGGCGCATCATGTGCCGGTGGACGGTAGACCTCTCTCCAGCGACCCTCTCGTAGCGAGGTTTCTCCGAGGTCTCCTTCTACTTAAACCACCTCTGCGCCCGCCAGCGCCTGACTGGGACCTGAATGTGGTTTTGCAGTGGATCACCTGTCCGCCTTTTGAACCTATGGCTACCTGTTCTCTCCGTTTTCTGTCTTGGAAAACACTGTTCTTGATAGCCCTCACTTCCGCTAGACGCGTAAGTGAATTGCAGGCCCTCGTGTCTGATCCCCCTTACACTCGGTTCTACAAGAATAGGGTAGTCCTACGGACTCACCCAAAATTTCTTCCAAAGGTGGTCTCCCCTTTTCATATCAATCAGGAGGTGGTACTTCCAACCTTCTTTCCCAGACCACACTCCAGCCGAGCTGAAACGGTCCTCCATACTCTGGACTGTAGAAGGGCTCTGAACTTCTACCTTGACCGTACGCGGGAGCACCGTAAAGCTGCTCAGCTTTTTGTGTCTTTCGACCCCAATAAATTGGGGCTCCCGGTCTCCAAGCGTACTCTGTCCATCTGGGTTGCGGACTGTATCACTTGGGCTTATGGGGCAGCCGGACTCTCCTTGGAAGGTCGAGTCACGGCTCACTGCGTTCGGGCAAAGGCCACGTCAGTGGCTTACCTCCGCTCTGTTCCGCTGGCAGACATCTGCCGGGCCGCTACTTGGTCTTCGAGCCAGACTTTTGCGGTCCATTACTGTCTCGAGAGGGAGTCCCGCAGGGACAGTGCTTTCGGACAGGCAGTCCTCCGTAATCTCTTTGAGGTCTGAGCAACTCCTACCCTCCATCCCGGATGTGGGCTACCGGTGGGTAATTATTCAGCGAAGATCCTTCCTTCTGTGCTGCTGAGCTAGAGGGAGCTCATTTTTGTGCTTAGGGTCTCCGGTAGCCTTGAGCTTGGGAGTCCCATAAGTGAGGACTGACTTCCTGCTTGGTCCTGGAGAAAGCGTAGTTACTCACCTGTAACAGGTGTTCTCCAGGAGCAGCAGGAATCAGTCCTCACTACCCTCCCTCCTCCCCTTGGAGTTGCAATCGTCTGCTTATGTTCTTTTTGCAAATTTTTTTATGCTGTCTTTTAGCTATGTCATCTGACTGGCTAAGATGGCACCCTTGGGCGGGAAGAGGACCGCGCATGCGCGCTGCAATTCCCAAAGGCTTTCTTTGAAAGCTGGGGAAAATTGCTCCGCGAGGGCTCCGTCGGCGCCGACGTCACCCATAAGTGAGGACTGATTCCTGCTGCTCCTGGAGAACACCTGTTACAGGTGAGTAACTACGCTTTCTTGCTCTGGGAAACCCAGAGCCCCTCACCATTCCAGGAAGGTTGACTTACTTTGCTCCCAGATGGGAGCAAATCACAGCAGAGCAATGGACCCTCTCCATCATAAAGGAAGGGTACAAGCTTCACTTTTTAAACCTTCCTCCTCACACCATGGTGAAACAGTTCAATTCTCCAACATCTCTCCTCGACCTTCTAGGTCAGGAGATTGCTACCCTTCTTGCCCAAGGGGCAATAGAAGAAGTACCTCTTCTTCAACAGGGCTCAGGGTTCTACTCCCCTTATTTTCTTATCCCAAAGAAAACGGGGCTACAGACCCATATTAGATCTCAGAGAATTGAACAAGTTTCTATTCAAGGAGAAATTCAAAATGATTTCTCTAGGGGCTCTGCTTCCATACCTTCAGAGTCAGGATTGGCTTTGTTCTCTAGATCTCAAGGATGCGTACACCCATGTCCTCATCCATCCCACACACACAAGGTTCCTTCGGTACTTTTTCAAGGAAAGCACTACCAATACAGGGTGCTTCCTTTCGGTCTGGCCTCTGCACCAAGGGTGTTCACGAAATGCATGGCAGTAGTAGCTGCATTTCTCCGCACTCTAGGAATATTCATATTCCCATATCTGGATGACTGGCTCATTCGAGCCTCATCCCAGTCAGAGGCCCAGACTTGTCTAACCTGCACAGTGCGTATTCTTCAGTATTTGGGACTAGTAATAAACATCCCAAAATCCAATCTCACCCCTACTCAGTCTGGAGTTCATAGGGGCCTTGCTGGATACCACAACTGCAAGGGCCTATCTTCCTCAGGCCCGTTGCCTATGTCTGGTGCAGTTAGCCTCCCAGATTCAGTTAAAGTCCCAATTAACTGCTCGAGAGATGTTACAACTATTAGGCCACATGGCATCCACCGTGCATGTGGTTCCATATGCTTGCCTTCACATGAGGGCAGCTCAATGGACTTTGTCCACCCAATGGACTCAGGCATCAGGTTGCCTGTCAGACAAAATAGCAAACTCCAGTCATCTATTTTGGTCTCTCCAGTGGTGGAAGTCCTCTCAGAACCTGTTGCTGGGGTCCCCTTTTCACACAATAGACTTGGTCGCGCTCAACAGAGGGAATTTGATTGACCACAAACTGAAACTATCTATAGCCCTCCAACCCTGCCAGGAGATACTATAGATTTATTACTTCCTGCTATTATGTGCTAAAACCTAATGGCAAACTTAATAAGCTCAATTAAACCGGGGTCTCAGACAGTTGCAACGACAATCCAAAATTTGTTTTCATAGTTGTTTAGGACGTATGTTGCATTTTTGCATCAATGACCTCTCCGGTTATTAATTAATTGTTAAAGCAAACATACTTGCAGGATAGTTTAAAATATCTCTTGGACACTATTCAATGCTGATGATATTGCAACTTGTTCTTCGCTGAGATTTTCAAGAAATTTTTCTTGTTGTTCTAGCTTGTTTTTCGCTGAGGTTTCTGAAAGTTTTAAACTTATTTTATGAGGTTTTCAGAAAATTCAGCTTATCTGAAAAGTAGAGCAACGAACTACCCCGACGCCACCGTTCAGGTACCGGTTTTCGTTTCAAGTTTTCCTCAGGGGGAGCCGTTAGCACGACATTCGAACTATCTGAAAATACAAACAAGAGAGTTATAAAACCAAAACAGAACAGGCTCAAGAAAAATCTCAGTCTAATTCCTATTGCCAAAAAACGTCTTGAGGCTGGGTAATCCTTATCCACATTCTTACCCTCATTTCCTACGCATGCTGGCAGAACATCCAGAATGGGCTTGTATGACTAACATATTGTTGGCAACATTGGATGTTTCTGCTCTTTATACGAGCATCCCTCAGGAAGCAGCTTATGACGTCACTATGGCATCTATGCGGGCTCGGGGTGATTTGTTTGATGAGCATATAGAATTCCTTTCCCATCTAGTCAAATTTACAATTTTTCACAATTATTTTGATTTTGAAGGCACCCTGTACCAACAGCGATCCGGGGTGGCTGTGGGAGCCACCTGTGCCCCATCAGTTGCCAACTTATATATGGACACCTATGAGTGCTGATGGCTCACAATATCCCCATATAAAGATAGCCTGCTTTTGTGGAAACGCTACATTGACGACGTGTTCCTTTTATGGAAGGGCGATGCACAACAGCTACTAGATTTTGTACGGTGGTTGAATGGTGTGAATTCTAATATACAATTTACGTGTACTTTTCATGAACGAGAAGTCACTTTTTTAGATGTAGTGGTTCAAAAGGGGAACCAGGGTTGGGTCACTCGGGTTCATAAAAAGCCAACAGATAGAAACACGATTCTTCATTACCACAGCAAGCACCCTAAACAACTCCGTGATAGTCTCCCTCTATCATAGTTTATGCGATATCGTCGAAACTGTTCTAGTCCACATGAATATAAAAAACAAGCTAAGGACTTGGTACAAACTTTTGCAGACCGCCAATATCCAGATCCGGTAATTCAAACGGCTTACAAACGAGCCTTATATAATAATAGAGATTTATTATTACAGCCTCAGAACAAATCGGACCAAACTGATGTGGAACATATTAATTTTATTACCAAGTTCTCCCCGCTTAGTGGCAACATTAAAAGTATCATCAAGCGCCATCAAAATGTATTGAGCGCATTATCTGGGTTACAAAATAAATTTATTCGTTGTGTCTGGACCCGTCATCAGAATTTTAAAGGAGAAACTCAGTCCAGCCCGGTTACGCTCCATTTTGCCAACGGCGCAGAGGGACGAATCTGGTCACCTGAAGTGCGGCAGCTGCAATATCTGTTGTATATCCGAGCAAATCACTAGCTTTGAATACCATGGTAGAGTTTATGAACTACGAGACTCCACTTCGTGTGGTTCGGACCACATAGTTTATGGGATTAGGTGTCCATGTGGTTTGCTATATGTAAGTAAGACCATCAGACCACTCCGAGTCCGCCTGAATGAACACCGAAGCAGATTAAAATGTTGCGTCTTGGAGGCCCCCTTAGTTATACACTGCCTACAACACGATCACACTTTTGAGGATCTATGATGTTTTGGCATCGAATTAGTGACAGTCGGGAGAGGAAATAAATCCAAAGCAAAAACCCTACTCATTCGGGAACAAATATGGATTTACAGACTTCAATCTGTTACTCCACACGGTTTGAACACTATGATCGAATGGGGAGCGTGTATTTAAATCTGAATTGAAGTGTTGAGTAATTCAGGCAGCGAACTGCTTTTGTTTCCCACACCTGTGAGCAGCTATTTAACTTCCAGATTCAGTCGTGATCCGCATGCGCGGCGTCTGAAGGGAAGCCAGTAGGCTAGCAGGCAGCCATGAAAGCATACATTGATTCATGATATCTGGCAAAAAGAACTGAGGGTAAGAATGTGGATAAGGATTACCCAGCCTCAAGACGTTTTTTGGCAATAGGAATTAGACTTAGATTTTTCTTGAGCCTGTTCTGTTTTGGTTTTATAACTCTCTTGTTTGTATTTTCAGATACCACGACTTTCGAACTAACAGTTCCCCCTGAGGAAAACTTGAAACGCAAACCGGTACCTGAACGGTGGCATCGGGGTAGTTCGTTGCTCTACTTTCCAGATAAGCATTTACATTTGAGTTTTAAAGATAAGCTGAATTTTTTGAAAACCTCATAAAAGAATAAGTTTAAAACTTTCAGAAACCTCAGCGAAAAACAAGCTAGAACAACAAGAAAAATTTCTTGAAAATCTCAGCGAAGAATAAGTTGCAATATCATCAGCATTGAATAGTGTCCAAGAGATATTTTAAACTATCCTGCAAGTATGTTTGCTTTAACAACTAATTAATAACCGGAGAGGTCATTGATGCAAAAATGCAACATACGTCCTAAACAACTATGAAAACAAATTTTGGATTGTCGTTGCAATTGTCTGAGACCCCGGTTTAATTGAGCTTATTAAGTTTGCCATTAGGTTTTAGCACATAGTAGCAGGAAGTAATAAATCTATAGTATCTCCTGGCAGGGTTGGAGGGCTATAGATATTTTCAGTTTGGGGTCCCCTTTTCAGCAACCGTTACCCCAAGCAACTCTCACAACAGATGCTTCTCCAAAGGGTTGGGGAGCTCATCTGCAAGATCTCTCCATCCAGGGCATCTCTCCATCCAGGGCATTCCACAGGAGACTTCTCTGCATATCAATCTCTTGGAACTCAGAGCAATTTTCTTAGCTCTCAGAGTGTTCCATTCCCTGCTCAGCTACAGGACAGTCCTTATCCATACGGACAATCAAGTAGCCATGTTCTATGTAAACATAGAAACATGATGACAGAAAAAGACCACATGGCCTATCTAGTCTGTCCTTCCATAACAACAAGCAGGGAGGGACTGGCTCTCTGTCGCTTTGCAACAAAGCTTTGCAACTGTGGGCCTTCGCCAGAGAGCATCACACCCATCTTCTGGCAGTATATCTTCCAGGTATTCAAAACTCTTGGGCGGACAGACTCAGTCGAGTTCTGCTCCCACACGAGTGGTCCCTCCACATGGACCAGGTAGCCAGGATTTTTCAAATTGGGGAATCCCGGACATAGACCTCTTTGCAAGTCCGTGGAATGCCAAACTTCCCCGGTTCTGTTCCAGAATTCCGTGTCAGGGAGTTCAGGCCAAGGATGCCTTCCTCCTTCACTGGGGTCAAGACTTCCTTTATGCCTTTCCACCAATTCCCCTAATTCCCAAAACTCTATTCAAGCTTTCAGAGAGATCGAGGGACCATGATCCTCATAGCACCACATTGGCCACGCCAAGTGTAGTACCCTCTACTTCTGCATCTCTCTCAAGCTCCTTCCCTGGACTTAGGCTCTGCATCAGACCTTCTGTCCCAGGAAGATGGAACATTGTGGCACCCAAACCCCCAGTCGCTCCATCTCAGGGCTTGGTTGCTGAGGGCCTAGACCTTCAAGATTTTCATCTCTCTCAACAAGTCAGAGATGTTATTCATGCCTCTAGGAAGCCTTCTACTCGACGTTCCTATGCTTTCAAATGGAAAAGATTCACCATTTGGTGTTCAGAGAAGGGTCTAAACCCTCTTGCAATACCTCTGAATTCTCTACTAGAGCATCTCCTGCATCTATCCCATGCAGGCCTGAAAACGAATTCAGTAAGAGTCCATTTGAGTGCTATTGCAGCGTCCCTCAAGCCTCTCAATGGACAACCTATCTCCTCTCACCCTCTTATAGCAAGATTCATGAGAGGCCTTCTTTTAACTATACCTCCCATTAGACCACCTCCAGTGGCATGGGACTTAAACCTGGTTCTTAGCCAGCTTATGAAGCCACCCTTTGAACCTTTAGCCACCACCTCCTTGAAATTTCTTTCTTGGAAAGTTGTTTTTCTCATTGCAGTCACCTCAGCACGCCGCATCAGTGAGCTGCAAGCTTTGGTGGCTAATCCACCTTATACAAGGTTCCATCATGATAAGGTAGTCCTCAGGACCAATCCACACTTTATGCCTAAAGTGGTCTCGCCTTTTCATCTGAACCAGGAGGTATATTTACCTGTCTTTTTTCCAGGACCTCATGCATCAAATGCAGAGAGGAATCTTCATACCTTGGATTGTAAGAGAGCTCTCGCTTTCTACTTACAAAGAACACAGCAACATAGAAAGTCTTCTCAACTCTTTGTTGCTTTTGATCCTTCTCATTTAGGACTTCCAGTCTCTAAGAGAACACTGTCCAGCTGGATTGCTCAGTGTATTTCTTTCGCCTACCAGAGTAAGAACATTTCTCTGGAGGGCCATGTCACAGCTCACAATGTGAGAGCCATGGCAGCCTCAATGGCTCATCTAAACTCTGTGTCCATCGACCAGATCTGTCGAGCGGCCACCTGGGCCTCGGTTCACACCTTCACAGCCCATTACTGTTTGGACAAGGACTCCCTCAGGGATGCCTCGTTTGGTCAGGCTGTCCTCAAACACCTGTTCCATTCCTAATCAACTCCTACCCACCTACCCTGGTTGGATGCCAGAGATCCATGGGGAGGAAGTGGAGCCCTCTGCAAGGGCACACAACCATGGGGTCTCTCCCTGGCATCTGCAGCTGGGGAGTCCCCATATGTGAAGACTCATTCCTGCTTGTTCCTGGAGATAGCACAGTTACTTACCTGTAACAGGTGATCTCTGGGAACAGCAGGAATAAGTCTTCACAACCCACCCACCTCCCCTAGGCGTTGTATCTCTCTATCTATCTTTCCTTTCCTCTCTCTCTCTTTGTCTCAGCTTTAAAACTCGAACTGGAGAGAGGCGGTTGGGAAAGGCGGGAAGGCAGCGCGCAGGCGCTGTGGGAAGCTCCCAAAAGCTTTCTTACTGGACGCTGGGGAGCGTTCCCGCGCAGGCTCCGTCGGTACCGACGATACCCATATGTGAAGACTTATTCTTGCTGTTCCCAGAGATCATCTGTTACAGGTAAGTAACTGTGCTTTCTCCCTTTGTACAGGCTCAAAATGTTTCAAAGATGGAAAGAAGACCAGAATACCCTTTTGCATTCCAGTCTCAAATTATGGCTCTGATGGCATAGAAACTGATTACTGCCTGTTGCCTTCTTAGGATTGCCTCCCTTTCAAGTCAAGTGCCATATCATCCTGCTAAAGCAGTCCAGACAAGTAGACTGTGTTCCCCTGCCAGCAGATTGGTGGAGACAGAAAAGCCCAGGTTTCAATGATATCACTTCCATGCCTTTATTTGCCTCTTCCACCGTAGGTCCCTTCAATATTTATTTGTCTCCTGCAGATTTATTTATTTAATTTAATTTATTTAATTTAAATATATTTTATAATTCTTTTCTATAATTCAAAGCGGTTTACAGTGAACCAACAATTTTACAGGACCTGAAAGGTGCACTGTTTTACAAGGAACTATAACAATATAACTCAACACACTATAGTAACATAACGATTACAATTAACATTGAACTATTTACAGTGTTAAGAGTGAGAGGTAATTAGTGTTTAATAGTGGATCATTGTTTACATTATTTATGTACATGTTGAAATGGGGGATGTTAACTGTTTCTGGTGGGTGAGTCTCTAGGTCTTCCTTGAAGATGTGCATTTTTAATTGCTTCCTAAATTCAGACAGGTCTGAGAGTCCTCTTAATGTTGGCGGTAAGTTATTCCATAGCGATGGGGTGAACAGAATGAATTATCTATTGCAGGTGGACTGCTTGCTCTTTGTCCTCTTTTGCGGTATGGTGACACGGTTGTTTGTAGAGTGTCTTCGTAGTCTTTCATTCTTTGGGTTTGAGAACAGGTCTAGAGACGTGCGGCAGTTTCCTTGTGGAGGATTTTAAATATAGTGATAAGGACTTTGTATCTTATTCTGGCTGTGATGGGAAGCCAATGAAGTTGTATTAGAATGGGGGTGATGTGTGATCGGTGAGGGGCTCCAAATATTCTGGCTGCAGTATTTTGCGCCATTTGGAGCGTGCAGAGAGTT
Source organism: Ichthyophis bannanicus (assembly GCA_033557465.1). NCBI lineage: Eukaryota > Metazoa > Chordata > Amphibia > Gymnophiona > Ichthyophiidae > Ichthyophis > Ichthyophis bannanicus. The sequence continues at coordinate 666,402,286 of CM066032.1, forward strand.
TGTTTCAGTAGGCCCTGGAAGATAATGTTGCAATAATCTAGCACAGGTGTAACCGTTGCCTGGCAATGCTGTTCGAAATAGATCTGGGGTGAGAAGTGGGCGGAAGTGCTTCAGGGTTCTTAATTTGTCATAGATGGAAGTGGTTATTCTCTTTATGTGGGGTTGGAACATTAGTTATTGATCAATTGTTATGCCCAGATATCTTGTTTCAGAATTGACTTTGATTGTTATATTGTCCAGTTCCAGGGTTGATGGTGGGGTAAAGGTTGGATTAGTGGTTATGTAGATTGCCTTGGTCTTCTCTTGGTTCCTTTTATGTCTATGAAGCACTTTTGTAGGTTGGTGAGATTCGGAGAGAGGAGATTGATGGGTGTGAAAAACATTGTCGTCTGCATAGATTTGGTATGGCATTTTGTGTGTCTCGAATATTTGACATAACAGTTGTATAAAGATGTTGAAAAGGCGAGCCGATAGGCTTGATCCCTGAGGCACTCCTATTTGTAGTGGGAAGGGGCTTGAAGTCTACTTGCCAATTCTTACCTGTTGTCTAGGTAAGAGCGGAACCAGTTGAGTGTGATGTCATGGAGACCGATTTCAGATAGCCTTTGAATTAGTTGGTAGTGAGGGAGGGAGTCAAAGGCAGCGGTGACATAGAGGAATATTAGGATGAATCCATCCTTTGAGTTTTGAAAGCAGGTTATAAGGGTGTTTAGAAGTGAGGTGATAAGGGTTTTGACCCAGTGGAACAGTCTGAATCCGTGCTGTGGGGGTCTAGGGGTGCATACTTACTGAGGTGGTCTTGGAGTTGTCTCAGGACAATTATTTCTATTATTTTTGCGACCAATGGGATGCTAGGTATTGGTCTGTAGGACTTAGGGGAGGTTGAGTCAACCTTGTCTCGGTTTCTGTTCCTAGGAGCGGTGGTCCTGGTGCCCAAGGCCCAGTGCGGCTGTAGTCGATACTCCATTTATTTTGTGGTGCCCAAAAAGGAAGGTTCCTTTCAGCCAGTACGCAACCTCAAGCGGGTCAACCATTGCCCGAGGGTGCCACACTTTCACATGGAGACACTGAGATCAGTGATAGTGACAGTGCGCAGGGGGGAATTTTTAACGTCCCTCAATCTCACCGAAGCGTACCTGCATATTCCCATCCATCTGACCCATCAGCAGTTCCTGCGGTTTGCGGTCCCATGAGTCACTTCCAGTTTCAGGCATTGCCATTCGGCCTGGCTACGGCCCCTCGTACCTTTACCAAGGTCATGGTCGTGGTGGCGGCAGTTCTCCGCAAGGAGGGCATTATGGTTCATCCATACCTCGACAACTGGTTGATCCAGGCCAAAACTGAAGAAGAGAGCATGAAGACGACCACCAGAGTGGTGGAGTTACTGAGGAGTCTGGGTTGGGTAATCAACCTTGCCAAGAGCAGGTTGAGACCTTCGCAGGAGCTGGAGTACCTCGGGACAGGCTTTGACACCTGCGGGGGCCAGGTGTTCTTGCCGGCTCACCGAGCATAGGACCTTCGACAGCTGGTGCGTCAGTTCTTGGCCATGTGGGCCCCATCAGCCTGGCATTATCTTCAGGTGCTGGGGACCATGGCAGTAACTCTTGAGCTTGTCCCCTGGGCAAAGGCCCACATCAGGCCGTTACAGTGATCCCTGCTCCGTCGCTGGTCTCACCAGCATCAGCTGTTGTCGAAGAGGCTCCTGTGTCCTCCTGTGACCAGGAGAGCTCTCAAGTAGTGGCTTCGACCAGGGAATTTGGAACGGGGCATGTCTCTAGAGTCGCCCCATTGGATCCAGCTGACGGATGCCAGCCTGCAAATGACAGATTGCTCAGTGTCGTCGTTCAGCGCAGGAAGCCCAATAGTCGATAAACCAGTTGGAGATGTGGGTGGTAGCTCTAGCGCTCAAGTCTTTTGAGCACTGGATTCAGAGAAAGGCAGTCTGGGTATTCTCGAACAATGTGATCACCGTAGCCTACATCAACCGTCAGGGCGGCATAGGCAGCGCCTTCTTGGAGGAGAAGGCGGAAAGCTTGTTGAATTGGGTAGAAGCACACCCGCAGGCCTTGTTGGCAGCGCATGTGGCTGGGATCGAAAATGTCACGGTGGATTACCTAAGCTGGGTCCTGGTAGATCATGGAGAGTGGGACCTCCTGTATGGGTGGTATTTGAGCAGGTGGTGAGCTGTTGGGGCCCTCCCATCATGGACCTCATGGCAAGATGGGGTTTAGCTAAAGCAAGTCACTTCTACAGCAGAAGGAGAGAAATGATGTTGGATGGCTTGGATACTCCAGAGGTGGCCCACGGAGGGGTTACTGTATGTGTTTCACCCGTGGGCTCTACAGTGCATAGAGGCGCATCAAGGCTTGGTCATTCTGATAGATCCAGATTGGCCAAGACGTCCGTGGTATGCCAACCTGGTGAGACTAATGGCGGATCGGCCATGGAGGTTCCCGGTCCGAGAGGACCTCTTGACCCCAGGGTCCAGTCCGAATGCCTCAGGTGGATCGGTTCTCACTAACTGCATGGCTCCTGAAAGGGCGAGGCTGCTGAAGCGAGGATATTCTGGCCCGGTTATCTTGACCTTGCTGAGGGCTTGGAAGAGGTTGACCTCCTCTGTCTCTGAGGAGGTCAACCTCTTGATGTCTCTGAGGTCTGGCGTATCTTTGAAGGTTGGTGCGCAGAACGGGATAGTCATTCTTCGGGCGGATGTCCTAGATTTCTTGCATGCAGGCTTCGAGAAGGGCCAGGCTGCCAGTTCCTTGAGAGTGCAGTTGGCAGCGATTTCCTATCGGGGGAAGATCCAAGGGAAGTCGCTGGGGAAGCATCAGGATGTGGGCGGTTCTTGAGGATGGTCAGTCACCTTCATCCACTGCAAAGGTCAGTAGTTCCGTCCTGGGATCTCAACCTGGTGCTGAAATCCTTGACAGGGAAGCCCTATGAGCCAGTGGGACGGGCTTCTCTGAAGGACTTGACCCTTAAGACAGTGTTTCTGGTGGCGATCTGTTCAGCCAGGCGGATTTCAGAGCTTCAGGCCCTTTCTTGTCAGCCTCCATTTCTTTCCTTCTCTAAAGAGAAGGTAGTTCTGCGAACAGTGCCTTCCATTTTATCCAAAGTGATGTCGGCGTTTCATGTGAATCAACCATTCTCCCTACCATCCTTGGTGAGCATTGCGGAGGAGGTTGCGGATGCTTGGCTGTGACTTGACGTACGTCGTGTGCTAAAATGCTGTCTGAAGAGGACTGCATCGTTTCGCAAATCAGATCGGCTATTTGTTCTTTTTGGAAGGCCCTGCAAAGGAGAGGCGGTGGCCAAGGCCTCCATTTCTAGATAGATCAGGGAGGCCATTGCGTCTGCATACATTTTGAAAGGCAAGCCTGTTCCTGTGGGACTGCGGGCACATTTTACATGGGGCCAGGCAGCCTCTGGTACAGTCTGGTACCGCCTCTGGATATCTGTAGGGCGACTACCTGGTGGTCCTTGCATATGTTTGCCAGGCACTATCGATTGGATGTCAAGGCAGCGGGGGATGCAGTTTTCGGCAGGGCGGCTCTTCGGGCTGGTTTCGAAGGTCCCTCCCTTGGTTTGAACTGCTCTGCTACATCCCAGAGGTGAGGGACTGAGCTGGAGGGACGACTAGGAAAGAGTAATTAGACTTTACCTGCTAATTGGCTTTCCTGAAGGAACTCCAGTCCAGTCCCTGATCCTGCCCAGTGTATTCTGTATAAAGTGTTGTTCAGGCGACTGCAGCCCGAAGGTAAAGGCCAGGATCTTAATCGTAAAGGTGTTCAGCGCTGGAGGGGCAGAGGTGGAGCGTCGGAGGGGCTGAGCCGTCTGCCTTCTGTGAACTTGAGAGCGAGTCGACTCTCAGGTAAGCCTCCTTCTCCTTGGGGGTGCGGGGAGCCCTTTCAGAGGGGGGGAGGAGATCATAGTTTTTGTTTTTTTGCTAAATTTCTGGTTAGTTGATTGTTCTGCTTAATTGTCTCTCCGTTAAGTCTGCTTTGTCTATAGCAGGGTCTCAAACACGCGGCGAGAGAATTTTGTGCGGCCCACGACGCATTTGGGTATAATTAAAAAAAAAAAGAAAAAGACATTTATTTATTTTTCTCTCGCTGCTGTTTTAATGTACCTCTTCATTCTGGTGGCGAGGTCTGACTTCCCCGTCGCTGCTGGCAGCTCCTTCCAATTAGCATTTTGTTTGGCATAACAGTGAGGTGGGGGCGCATCCTTCCTGCGTGTCCCGGAAGGGCTTGTGTGTGCGGCGGCGGCTGAGCGTGAAGTTGGAAGCGAGGACCGGAGCAGAAGAAGCCGTTAGGATTCGCTGTTATCACCGCCGGGGATGGTGAGCGGTTGGTTCTCTCCAGCTTTCCTTCTTATCGTAGTAGTTGGGCTCCGCAGCCCGGGAGGGGACTGGAAGACGTGATGGGAGGCGGCTGAAGCTAGGGATGGGCGGAGGGGAAGCATCACGAGAGCCAATGCGCTGATCTCTGGGGCCAAATGGACTCATTATACCACATGTTGTGGGGTTTTTTTTGTGTGTTTTTGTTACAGTAAAAATATGCAAAGTAAATGGAAGTTTGCATTCCAAAAGTCAATAAAAAAAAGTCAACATAATAAGAACATAGTGACCATGTTCTTATTATGTTGACTTTTCTTTATTGACTTTTTCCATTGTAAAAAAATGTTCTGACGATGCGGCCCGCGGGTTACTTTACAAGTCCTCATTTGGCCTTCAGAGCAATTTGGGTTTGAGACCCCTGGTCTATAGGATACTGGAGCTGGTAGGAGGTGCCAGTGGTATATGTACTCAGAGTCATCAAAGAGATGACATGCTCAGTCTCCAAGCTGCTGGAAGGGGAGCATATCCCAGAGGTGAGGGATGGACTGGAGTTCCTTCAGGAACACTAATAAGCAGGTAAGGTCTAATTACTGTTTCCTAGATTTACAGGATTATTCAGTTGTTAGAGTCAGGAGAGATAAAGAACTAAGAACAGAGCCAGTGAACCTGAGGAGGAAATCCCCCCCCCCTCCCCTCAGATCTCCGGAGGATCGGTTTGGAAGGGGCTGCAGTTGCCTGGGGATACTGGCGGTTCCTGAACCCATCACTAGGTGAGGAGCTGATGCAGCTATAGTCCACTGCTCCATAGCAGCTTCACTGTTCACTGCTCAGAAGTAGCGTCCTGGGTACACTTCCCTCAGCGCTGAAGCCAGTGAGGAGCAGCTGAGGTTGGAAGTTGCCTTAAAATATTGGAGTACCTGAAAAGAACGTTGTTTGGCCAAGGGCAGGCAGAGAGCGTGGGAGAGAGCCGCGAGTTGCGGCAGTTTCATTTTGGGTCGCCGTGTAGCCTTGCCTGCTGCATGGGAAAAAAGGAAGTAGAGGCCTCTCCACCCCTCTCTTTTTTTTCTGGTGTTCCTGCCATCGGCCTGGCATGTCGTGGATTGTCATTGCGCTTTTGGTTTTAGCGGTTGCTCTCCTGGGGGGGGGGGGGGTAGATTTCCAGCAGCTGCCTGCATATTCCTCCTTATTATGAGATATAATTGCAAAGCCTGACATTTCTTTGGTTTTCAAGGGGCTTCATGGTTTCTGCCTTATTTTCATTTAATTTAATTTTCAGTGTATTTACCTTTCTTGGATTCCTGACAGTTCAGTCCCCTTTGGAGTTTTTTCGGTCTGCTGAGATCACTGTTTAGGGCTCACACGGTCCTCTCAGGAATGCAGGCCAGATCGCAGTGCCTGGGTCTGTGGGACCTGGCGTGGGGCAGTCTCTGAGACTGGCATTTGCCGGGGTTGCCCACAGGAGGCCACATCTTCGGAACAGGACCTCCAGGGCCATTCAGGACAGAAGAGTCTCGTCCTCTTGCAGGAGGCCCTGTTTACAGAAGGGGCCAAGTTGACTGCACGGGAGATGGTCCCTGGTCCCTCGGCCATTCCTGGACCCTCCACCATGCAGGGTGTGGAGGTGGTGGGGTTTCCAGGTGATTTTTCACTGGAATTTGTCCTACTTCTGCAAAGGGCGTTCTGTATGTGCCAGCAGGGGTCGGCGGGCTGTTCTTTAGCACTGGGACAAGGTACTAAGAGGGCAGTGGACACAAAGCGAGACGGAGACAGTGCCTACTAATAGACATAGGTCCTCAGAGGACTGCCAGGTGCACTCTCCCTTGTTGGAGGCGCAGGATGAAGAAGACCTAGATGCGGAACTTGAGTTGCAGGAGGACGAATTGGAAGAAGGAGAGATTCCCGAGCAGGAGAAACACTCACATATTGTGTGGTTTTCCGAAGGAAAGAATTGCCAGCTCTCATTGTGGAATCCTTAAAGGCTCTTAACATGCCTGCTTGCCTTTCGGCGGAAGATGAGAGACTGGAGGATCTGCTGCTCCAGGCGATGTGGAAGACGCAGAAGGTGTTTCCGATAGGGTGGTCCAGCAGATGAACCAGGAGGAGTGGGATCTGCTGGAGGCCGGTCTCGGGAAGGTGCGTGCCATTTCACGTTTGTACCCGCTTCCGGATCAGGACCTGTTTTGGTTGCCTAAGATGGAAGCGGCAGTGTCGGCGGTCGTGAAGAAGATGATGATCCCAGTAGGAGGGAGTGCGGCACTCGAGGATGGCCAGGATAGTAAGCTGGACACCCTGTTGAAACAGGCCTTTGATATCAACGCACTCTCGCGGCAGGCCTCCATCTGTGGAGCCTGAGTGGCTAGGGTCTACCTTCTCTGGTCACAGTGGGTTTCACAGCTGGAAGAGCTGGAGAAGGACCACTCTGGAGAGATGGCCAAATTAGAATTGGGGGCAGCTTACCTGGCAGACACCCCACTATGATCTCAAAAGAAGACTTTCCAAGAGCATGGCCTTGTTGGTAGGGGGTGCATTGCTACCTGTGGTTGCGGAACTGGGTGGTGGAAATTCCTCCAAGGCCCCTCTCAGCAAGCTCCCTTTTAAGAGCTTCTTTTTGGGGAGGATCTGGACAAATTGGTCTAGGACTTAGGAGAATCGAAATGGGGGTACCTGCCTGAAGATAAGCAGAAGCAGGCTTACACCCCATCTTCGACACAAGGACAGCCGTGGGACTTTAAGCGTTTTCGTACATCCCGCTTTATTCCTTACCAGAAGGGCAGATTTCCCTCTAGAAGATGGGGGTTTTGGGGCTTTCGAGGGGCGGGCAGAGGTTTTGGCTCCTCCAACTCAACCTCGGGTCTCAATAAATCACAATGAAGCGAGGGGGGCCCAGGTGGGGGTGCAAACCATGGGGGTCAGCTGTGGGATTTTTACTCCACCTGGGTCCAGATCATGTCAGATCAATGGGTCCTGGAGGTCATCTGGGAGGACTATGCCCTCGAGTGGACCTGACCTGTAGGTTGCACCTTTCTTCAGTCCCCCTGCAAGGTATGGGGCAATGCGGAGGCGATAAAGGTCACCTTATCACGACACCTACAACTCAAGGCCATGGTGCTGGTTCCAAAAGATCAGTATGGGTGCTGTCGATACTCCATTTGTTTTGTGGTGCACAAGAAAGAAGGTTCTTTTCACCTGATTCTTGATCTCAAGGGCATGAACTGTTGTCTCCGAGTGCTGCATTTTCACATGGAAACCTTGCGGTCGGTCATAGTGGCAGTAAGAAGCAGCGAGTATTTGAAGTCTCTAGATCTTATGGCAGCGAATCTGCACATTCCTATCCACCCAGAACATGAGCAGTTCCTTTGCTTCGCAGTACTGATGGGGCATTTCCAGTTTCAGGCGTTGCCATTCGGTCTGGCAATGGTGCCTCGTACCTTCACCAAGATTATGATGGTGGTGGTTGTAGTGGCAGCGCTCCGCAAGGAAGGAATTCTGGTGTACCTATACCTCGATGACTGACTGATCTGTGCGGTCCAGAGGCAAAAGCGAAAGAGCAACGAAACGTGTAGTCCAGTTCCCACAAAGTCTCGGCTGGGTGGTCAGTATGGCCAAGAGCCATTTGGTCCCCTCCCAAGAACTGGAGTACCTGGGAGTGTGCTTCGATACCTGCGTAGGAAAGGTTTTCCTGCCAGAACAGAGGGCGCAGGGACTGAGGTACCTGGTGTGCCAGTTTGAGCAGCAACACAGGACGGTAAGTAGCAGCCTGCAACAGTGGCAAGATTTGGGGCAGGTTTTGATTCTCCCAGTGGCAGGAGTAGGCCTTTGAGGTCAGTCGGCTTCCCAGAGTTATAGTATGGCAGCAAAGGCCATGTGCCTGGCCTGTGGATCCCACTGCGGTTCTCTTTCCACCGCAGGGTTTTATCGCGGCTGTGAAACAGTGACCCAGTCAGTGGAGGACAGTTTATTGGAGAAGACTGGGAAGGGGATATCCTCGGGGGGGACGACAGAATCTATTTCTCAGGCGATTGTACTGCGGTAAGATCCAGGGGGTTTCCCTGGCAGCTCATCCAGATGATGTCCGTTTTCGAAGGGCAGCTAAGCAGCTTCAGCCTCCAGTGGGACCTCAGTCTCATGTTGGCGGAGGCGCCTTTCAAACCACTCAACTCTTATACCTTGAAAGATTTGACTTTGAAGGCCGTATTCTTGGTGGCCATTTGCTCGGCTAGAAGGATTTCAGAACTACAGGCACTGTCCTGCCAGGAACCTTTTTCTTTTCATTTCCATGGAGAAGGTAGTGTTGAGACTGGTATCACTGTTTCTCCCCAAGGTGGTTTCGACTTTTTATCTGAATCAGCTGGTGTCTCTCCCGGCATTTTCCGAGGTGCTGGGGGCAACAATGGAACCCCAGTTGCGCCTTCTCGACATGTGACGGGTGCTAAAACGTCACTTGAAATGCACCAAGTCATTTTGGAAGTCTTATTGCTTATTTATCCTTTTTGGGGGACCATGGAAGGGCAAGGCAGTGTCTAAAGTGTTGATCTCCAGGTGGGTGAGGGAAGCCATTTCCTCAGCCTACCTATTGAGGCTGAGAATCTTGCTTGAAGGTTTGTGGGCTCATTCAACCCGGGCACAGGCATCATGGGCAGAAGCTAGTTTGGTTCCGCCTGTGGATATCTGCAGGGGGGCGAAATGGTCGGCCTTAAATACCTTTTCTAAGCATCTCTCCAGTCCAGTCCCTTTCTTCTGGGTTCTGCTCCTCTACCTGCAGCTTGGAGACTGAGTGCGTCATTCTTTGATCACCTCAGGACATATACTACTGGCACCACCCACCAGCCTCAGTATACTCAGTCTCCAAGCAGCAGGAAGAAAGGCTTACTGGAGAGACGTTAGCTTTAGAGGGGTTTGTTTTGTTGCCTTTCTTGTTTTCTTTTAATTAATCAAGTTGATTTGTTCATTTTGTTTTATTTAAGTTGCTGCCAGAATATTTGGGGTTTCACCCCCTCCCCCTCCCCACCCAGGTGAAGGGCTGGTGTCGGAGGAGGCTTACTTGGCCCAAGGCAAAGTGTAAAAAAAAAAAAAAAAAAAAACCCCGCGCTGACCGGGAGACTGCGAGGTTTTTCCGCAGAGTCTCCCGAGTGTGCAGGGCTCGAAGCTGTTCCCGCCTCGCTGCTGAAGCCAGAGAGACGGTCTAGTGCAAGGGCGGGCAGATAGAAGAAATCTATCCCTCATCGGAAGTCCTGGGAGCTGCGGGAAAGTGGCACGAGGTAAGGGGGGCTGAGCTTTGCAGGCGGAGCACAGGGAGTTCTGCGGCCGCCACGAAGACGCTTGGAGGTGCAGCAGCTCGGGGAAGAGGGGTTTTCCTTCCCCTTCCCTTTTGTTTTTGCGCGCCAGAGTGGGTGCAGGGTAACGCCCAGTGAAGAGCAGGCAAATGGCTCTTCCCTGTTGTTGGGGGGCCGCGTCTGGCTAGAACAGCAGTTTAATTTAGTTTATCCACATTTTTTCTACAGCGTTAGGTGTAGGGCTAGAGTTGTATATTATTTATATTTATATATATATATAGTCACGAAGTGGATCTAGCAGAGCCCATGGAAATAAGTAGAAATACAGATAGTGGATCTGACACTTCAGACAAGCACATGACAGGGTGTTGCTATAGGCAACATAAACAAACCAGGTCTCGAGCTCTGAGAACACGCCCAAGCTGCAGGAAGGCTCAGGAATCATTGGGGAATGAGGAGCAGCTGAAAGGAGGCGGGGTTGAGACACACGTGAATAAACCTCACTCACCTGGCGTTAGAGGGAAGGGCGAGTGCAAGTTCTGGTTCGGGTTAGATGGAGCTGAGAGAGCAGAAGCATCAGAAATCCTGGAAGCCAGAGAAGTCCCAGGAGTTACAGGAATTAGCAGAGAGGCAAAGAGAGCAGCAACTGCAGAAACTCCTGAGAAGTCAAGGAACTCTGAAAGGGCAGAGAACCCCAGGAGCCCAGGACATTCTGCTGGAAGTCTGGGTTGGAGCGGAGCCACTGAGAGGGGCTGGGAGAACCGAAAGGTTTAGCTCCAAGGCTGAGAGAGAAAACCCAGGAGTCTGCCATAGAAGGCAGTGCACAGACACCTTTGAACACAGTAACGCTTATACAAAAGGTAACAGAGAAGGCAGTTTTAAAGCCAGGCTGAGACAGGCTGGAAAAGCCAATTACCCAGGCTACAGGGACAGAAAGGATAAAGTCTTCTGTCCTGAAGACAGTTTTGTACCTGGGGAAAAGCCAAAAGGGAAAACCTGTAAGGAATTGCCGTCCTGTTCCACTCCGTTAGCTTCAGCTGTGCCGAGGAACTCTAAGCTGAGAGAGCCAGAAGGTAAGCTTATTACCTCTAATAGAAAGAGAATTGAATGCAGGAACTTCTCATATGATTGGCAGCATTTGAAGGGCTCTCAAGAAAGGAACTCTAGTGAATAGGGTAATTGTTTTTCACATACGTTAACAGAGGAAGAAAAGAAGTCTCTTTGTGATAGGGAGAGACTGCTAAATAACACGTCTAGCTATTTGAAAGAGAGACTGTTTGCAACAGAGAGTGAGGACATGCAGTGTGAAGTGCAGGGGGACCAACCCACTGCTGAATACATGGATTGTACGCTCACAATTGCAGACGAGATCTCCTCTCTATGTTAAAGGAGCTGTGAAACTTTCTAACTGTGGAAGTAACAGAGAAAGGGTTTATGTTTGTTGGAAAAAGGACTGTCTAAAATACCTTTTCATTTGATGTAAAGAAGCTGAAAAAAGAAGCAGTTTTTGTTCACATTTTGTCTCTTTATTTTTGTACCCGAAGTTGGTTTATCTGCCTTGTTTTTCATTACAAAAAGAATCCTCCCGGAAGGGGAATAAATCCTGTCTTTGAGCCTTACCAAGCGTCCGCAACTCATTTCTTGGCTGGTCTATAAGAACTACAACTCCCAGAGAGCATAGCAAGGCTTTCTATATCCTTTTTCTGGCCAGTTCAAGATAAGGCCTCAGTGTAGTACCCTGCCTTAACCTGTGGGGTCCCACGCTGGGTGACTATATATATATATATATAGGATAGGATATATCATCAGGTAGTATAGATTTTGTTTTTTAAAAAGAAACTCAGGATAAGCTGTTGGATTGCAAGATGCCTGATTGGCCACAGTGTTTGCTCTGTGGATCACGCAAGGGAATGGTTTCAGAAGCAGGTGTCTGCAGAGGCTGCGCCATGGAGGCAGCCTCAGTGGAGCAGGGACTACAGGCTTGCGGGTCTCAAGATCCTTCAGCTCCGGTGTCTCAGGAGTCGGTGGAGCCCTTGGAAGGTCTTCTTGGTGAGGGCTCTTCTCTTTGAGTTTGGAACAGCAGGTACCCTCTCAGCCACAGCCCGGGACCTCCTCAGGGGAGGCAAGTCTCGGAGGAGGTTTCTCCCCGGAGTTTGTTTTGCTATTACACAAGGCTTTCTGCCTGCGTCAGCAGGGGAGTCAGGGAGGTGCACGAAAGCGTGAGGCGGAGGCCAAGTCACTGGTTGAGACGGTTATTCCCTCCTAGAGAGTTAGAACCTCGGAAGAAGAGGAACCTCTCTCCCCTGGATCGGAGATACTGGAAAGGGAAGGTCTCAGAACAGGAGTTGGGAGAGGAGGAAGAAGAACTCGAGGAGGAAAAGACCAGAGGAGCAGGCAAGAATTGTAAAGGTTTTTCGCCGAGAGGAGCTACTGGCGTTAATTGGAGAGTCCCTGAAGGTACTCAACATGTCAGCACTGGCCCCTTCACAAGAGGATGATCTGGAAGATCCGTTAGTTCAGGCATTTAGGAAATCTCAGAGAGTCTTCCCTGTCCACGGGTGGTACGGCAGATAATTCAGGAGGAATGGAATCAGCTGGAGACGGGGCGTGCGGTCGATGTCGTGTTTGTACCCTCTGCCGTAAACTGAGAAGGAGCTGTTAAAATTGCCTAGAGTGGATGCAGCAGTTTCGGCAGTTACCAAAAAGGCTACCATCCCGGTGGAGGGTAGTGCAGCGCTAAAGGATGCCCAAGACAAAAAGCTAGATACTTTGTTGAAGCAAGCCTTTGACATAAGTGCCCTGGCCCGTCAAGCGTCGGTATGTGGGGCCTGGATAGCCCGGGTTTGCCTGAGATGGTCCCAACAGTTACAAGGAGCTGGCGAGTCTGCGGTGGGGCCGCAAGGAGAGAGGCAGCACGAATTGAGTCCGGTGTGGCCTATCTGGCGGATAGCCAACATGATCTGATTAGGAGTTTGTCGAAGAACATGGCTTCGGTGGTAGCGGCTCGTAGGTACCTTTTGGCTCTGCAATTGGGCGGCAGATAGTTTGTCCAAGACCCGGCTTAGTAAGCTCCCCTTTAAGGGTAAGCTGCTTTTTGGGGAAGATCTGGACAAGTTGTTGAAGGAGTTAGGTGAGTCAAAGGGCGGCAGACTTCCGAAGGATAGGCCCAAGCAGAGTCGCTTTTCGACTCCGGGACGGTCTCAGCAGAGGGCGTCCCAGAGATTTGGTCTGGCTCCGCAGAACTCCTTTCAGAGGGGACAGTTTCCCTCGAGAGGACAGAGTTTTCTGGGGGTTTCGAGGAGCGGGAAGAGGTTTTGGGGCCTCTTCGGCCGCTTCCGCCCAGCGAAAGACCCAATGAAGCTGCGGGGACTCGAGTGGAAGTTCTGCCAGTAGGGGGGCATCTACGGCAGTTCTTTCCTGTCTGGGCCTAGGTTACATCAGACCAGTGGGTCCTGGAGGTGGTGTGGGTCAGTTATGCCCTCAAGTTCGCAAGGCTGGTCCTTCCATCCTTCATCCAGTCGCCTTGCAAGTCGCAGACCAAGCGAATAGCAGTAGAGGAAACCCTAACAAGGCTGCTAGCCTTGGGAGCCGTCGTTCCTGTACCAAAAACTCAGTGCGGCTGCGGTCGATACTCTATCTATTTCGTGGTCCCGAAGAAAAAAGGTTCCCTAAGGCCAATTCTAGACCTCAAGCGGGTCAATCAGTGTCTTCGGGTCCCACATTTTCATATGGAAACACTGAAGTCTGTGATGGTGGCGGTTCGACAGGGAGAATTTTTAACCTCTCTTGACCTCACTGAGGCATATTTTACATATCCCCATCAGGGAGTCTCATCAGCAGTTCCTGCGTTTAGCGGTGCCAAGGGGACACGTTCAGTTCCAGGCACTACCGTTCAGCTTAGCAACGGCTCTGCGCACCTTCACCAAGGTGGTGGTGATGGCGGTGGCCTTACGCAAGGAAAGTATTCTAGTTCATCCCTACCTGGACAATTGGTTGATCAGGGCCAAGTCCAGAGACGAGAGCCTGAGGGCAACTGCCAGAGTGGCCAGTTTCCTGCGAAGCTTAGGGTGGATAATCAATCTGGCAAAGAGCAGGTTGGTTCCCTCTCAAGAAATCGATTACCTGGGTGCAAGGTTCGACATGGCTTTGGGCAGGGTGTTTTTGCCAAATTTAGAGAGCAAGAGACCTTCAGTGCTTAATACACAAATTTATGGCTTGGGAAGCGCTCTCGGCGTGCCACTACTTGCAGGTGCTGGGGACGATGGCTGCGACGTTAGACCTGGTGCCCTGGGCCAGGGCTCACATGCAGCTGCTGCAGAGGTCTCTCCTGCGGCGTTGGTCTCATCAGCGTCAGCCCTTGTTGATGACGCTCCCTTGTACCCCAGCAACCAAGAAGGCACTTCAGTGGTGGTTATCTCCCAGAAATCTGGAGAGAGGAATGCCCCTCGAATCTCCACAGTGGGTTCAGGTCACGACTGACGCGAGTCTGTTGGGCTGGGGAGCCCACTGCGAAGGGCACTTTGCCCAGGGACTTTGGAGTGTTCTGGAATTACAGTGGCCCATCAACAGATTGGAATTGAGGGCGGTGACTCTGGCTCTCAAAGCGTTCCTGCGTTCGGTTTGCAGGAGGGCAATCAGAGTTCTCTCGGACAATGTGACAGCTGTGACCTACATCAACAGACAGGGAGGCACGAGCAGTCCCCTGTTGGAAGAAGAGGCAGAAAGCCTTCTCGCATGGGCCGAGACTCATCTATTGGCTCTACCAGCTCAACATGTGGCAGGAGTGGAGAATGTGATGGCTGACTATCTCAGCAGGTACAAGGTGGATCACGGCGAATGGAAGCTCTGCCAGGAGGTCTTCCAACAGGTGGAACACAGGTGGAGCTCGCCCGTCATGGACCTGATGGCACGCTGGGAGTTGGCCAAGGCGAGCCGTTTCTTCAGCAGAAGGAGAGAAAGAATGTCAAACTAGTGCGTCCAAGCCCTCCAATGATGGCCCACAGAGGAGTTACTGTATGTGTTCCCACCGTGGGCTCTCATAGGCAGGGTTCTGCAAAGGATAGAGGCGCATCAGGGACTGGTAATTCTGATAGCTCCAGACTGGCCAAGCATTTTCGAGAACTGGTGTGAGGGGCAATGGAAGAGGTCCCTGAAAGTTTCTATCTCTGAGGTGCTAGATCTTTTGAAGGATGGTTTTGAAAAGGGGCTGGCAGCCAGTTCCTTGTGGGTATAGCTAGCGTCTATTTCCTGTTACAGAGGTACAATTTTGGGTAGATTGTTAGGCGAGCATCCAGATGTGGTTTGATTCCTCAAGGCAGTGAGGCACTTATGGTCTCAGCAGAGATCGATCGTGCCTCCTTGGGATCTTAATCTGGTGTTAGATGCCCTAGCAGGTGAGCCTTTCGAACCAGTACAACATGCTTCTTTGAAAGATCTGACGCTTAAAGCAGTTTTTCTGGTGGCCATTTGTTCAGCCAGGCGTGTGTCTGAGTTGCAAGCTTTGTCCTGTCACCCGCCATTTCTCGTTTTCTTTGAGGAGAAGGTGGTGCTGCGGATGGTACAATCGTTTCTACCCAAGGTGATTTCCCCCTTCCATGTGAATCAGTCGGTGTCTCTCTCTTCCTTTGCCACTTTGGGACGGGGGAGGACGATTGCATGTTTGCGCCTTCTGGGCGTGCGAAGAATTTTAAAGAGTTATTTGAGGCGTACTAAGGCATTCCGCAAGTCGGAAAAGTTGGTTGTTTGGGGGCCGCGCAAGGGAGAAGCAGCGGCCAAAGCTTCAATTTCAAGATGGATCAGGGAAGCCATTGCGTCGGCTTATCTACTAAAGGGAAAGCAGCTTCCGATGGGCTTCTAAGCTCATTCCACTAGGGCTCAAGCAGCCTCGTGGGCAGAGTTTAGTCTGGTTCTTCCATCGGAAATTTGTAGGGTGGCCACTTGGTCTTCCCTTCATACCTTTGCCAAGCACTACAGGTTGGATGTTCAGGCGGCAGCAGATGCTGTTTTTGGGGGAGCGGTGCTTCGGTCCGGTTTGGCAGGCCCCTCGCATGGTTGAACTGCTCTGTTACATCCCATAAGAAAGGGACTGGACGCTTAGGAAGAAGTAGTTAGACCTTACCTGCTAATTAATGTTCCTGAAGGATCTCCAGTCCAGTCCCTGATCCTGCCCGGTATGATAAGTTAAGAAATAGATTACCGATCCGAAGAGGGGCAGGAAGGAGGTTTTTTGCTCTAGGATTCGGTGACGGAGCGGATCAGGCGGTCGCATGGTCCTGCTAACTAATGGGCAGTCAAGGTGGCTGTCGGAATTTGTAAGGGCCTTTCAGGTAAGCCTTCTCCTCGGGAGGGAGGGTTGGAATATCCCTTTCTGGGAGGGGGAGGTGGTGTTTTGGTTATAGTTACAGTCAGTTCCTTATCGTCACTCCAGTCCAGTCCCTTTACTTCTGGGTTGCGTAACCCTTCCAGCAGCTTGGAGGCTGAGCCCAACCTTTTTGGAGGTGGAGCGGTATAAATACCACTGAGACCACCCACCAACTCCAGTAATCTCAGCCTCCAAGGAGCTGGAGGGTTCCGTAAGCCTGGGGCTTACTGGAGTCCTACTTTGCATTTATTTCATTTATTTCATTGTTTTTTTTCCCTTAATTTCCTTTTATTTATTTCTTCAGTATTATACTGATTTGTACTTGAATTTAATTTCGAGGGCTCTGGCCCTTTAATTGCTCCTGCTCTCTTCATCTCCCTCCACTCCCCCCCCCCCTCCCGGATCGGGCGTCGGAGGAGAGCCGCTGCTCGCAGCATCGAGGAGGATCCATCTACCTTTCTCTGCTGCTGAGATACCAGACCCTGCGCCCACTTCACTCAGATCGCCCCTGCCTCGCGCCGAAGCCCCTTTGGAGGCTGAGCGCTTGAGGCAGCATCGCTGGCCTGCGTGTCCCGCCAGACCCGTCCGGGAACGGAAAGACGCGGCGGCGAAACCCGGTCTCTTCGGGGACCGCGGGGGAGCGTTTAGGCAGCGATCCACACGGAGAGCAGAAGTTTTCGGCTCCGGAGGGCAGCAGGAGAGTCAGGCAGCTCCCGGAGGAGAGTCTCGGAATCCCCCGTTCTGGCTTCACGTGGTGAGGCCTACCACGTGTAGAGCCAACGGGTGGGCATCGCTGAATCGGCTCGGATCCCAGCACAGCCTTGAAAACCGCAAGTACTAATTGAGAAAGGGATGTAATTTTAATTTTAATTCCGTTAAGGGGAATTTACCTCTCATTGGCATTTGAAGTGGTTATTTCCTTTCTCCAGTTTAAATTTGGCTTGATTCTTTATTTTATTTGTTTTTTGCCTCAAGGCTAATAGGCTGTTAGTTTTCCTTTGTTTTCTTCTTGGGGGAAACCTCGGGTCAATTGGCCAGGGAGAGAGCTATCTCCATAGTAAGGGGAGACCCTCCCGTTCGGGACTGGAGGGGACTGGTAGTGGAAAGTCCTCAGCTCCGGGTCATGACAACCAAGTCCCGCTGCCTTTCCTGTGGAATACGCAGGGGTACATCCGCAGAGACAGGCATCTGCAGGAGCTGTACCACGTTGGCGGCTTCAGCGGAGCAGGAGATTAATTTAACCATGGCCCATCCCTCTCAGGGGTCAGACGAACTCCCAGTAGGGGAGGGGGGGTCGCAAGCCCTTCCTTCTATGTCCTCGGACTTGCCCACTCCCTCCCTATCCCCCTCCCCCCTCCCGGCGGGGGAAGGTGGGGCAGGGGACTTCTTCTCCCCGTATTTCATCCTCTTACTTCACAAGGCATATTGCCTACGTAAGCAGAGTTCAGGGGCAGGAGGAGCGGCGCCTCCGGCGTCGGAGGTCAAGCCAGCCAGGCCCTCGAGGGCGGGCAATCCAGATTCCGGCATTCCACCGAAGCGCCCCCGGATGAGTGAAGAGGAGACCCTCTCACAGGGATCTCCGGAGGAGACGCCCTCGGACAAGGACTATGACGAGGAGGAAGAGGAGCTGGAAGAAGGGGAGATTCCAGAAGAAGACCAATCTAGGATAATTAGAGTCTTTCGTCGTGAGGAGCTCCCCGCATTGATTAACGAGTCCCTGAAGGTCCTCAATATGACCTCCGATACGCCTGCAGAGGAGGAAGCGTTGGAGGATCCATTGATTCAAGCCATTAGAAGATCCCAGAAGGTCTTTCCTGTGCATAGGGTGGTGCGACAGATGATCCAGGAAGAATGGGACCAACCGGAGTCAAGTCTAAGGGGGGTCCGGTCCATGCTTCGTCTATATCCCATCCCAGAGGCAGACAAAGAGCTGCTGAAGTCTCCCAGGGTGGATGCGGCAGTGTCAGCAGTCACTAAGAAGACCACTATCCCAGTGGAGGGCAGTACGGCCTTAAGGGATCCTCAAGACAGAAAGTTGGATACTCTCCTGAAGCAAGCCTTTGACGTAAGCGCCCTCGCTTTGCAGGCCTCGGTCTCCGGAGCTTGGGTGGCTAGGGCCTGTTTAAGGTGGTCACAACAGCTGCAGACAGACGAGAGCTCCGCAGATGAGACGCGGACCAACGCGGCCAGGTTGGAATCTGGAACAGCTTACTTGGCGGATAGTCAGTATGACCTCATCAGAAGCCTGGCAAAGAACATGGCCGCGGAGGTGGCGGCCAGGCGGTATCTGTGGTTGCGCAATTGGGCAGCGGATACCTCCTCGAAGGCACGCCTGAGCCGACTCCCCTTTAAGGGGAAACTGCTGTTCGGCGAGGATTTAGAGAAGCTGGTAAAGGATCTTGGCGAGTCCAAGGGAGGCAGGCTCCCGGAAGATAGACCGAAACAAAGCCGTCCCCTGCCCCCGGCACGTACCCTGTCTAGGGACTCCCGGAGGTTTCGCCCCGCCAGATCCAGCTCCTTTTCCAGGGGACGTTTCCCCTCTAGGGGTCAGGGCTTTCGAGGGTTTCGGGGAGCAGGTCGCGGTTTTGGGGTGACCTCCTTCTCCTCCTCGAGCCTTAGAAAACAACAATGAAGCTGCGGGGGTCCAGGGGGAAGAGCTGCCCGTGGGAGGACGTTTAAGTCAGTTTCTTCCCGCCTGGTCCCGGGTCACGTCGGATCAATGGGTGCTAGAGGTGATCAGAGAGGGCTACGCTCTCGAATTTTCGAAGCAGATACCCCCAGCCTTTGTTCTGTCCCCCTGCGGTACCCCTGCAAAGAAGTCAGCGGTGGAGTCGACCCTCGCTCGGTTAATTGCACTCGGGGCCGTGATTCCAGTACCTGCAGACCAGTGCGGCTCAGGTCGATACTCGATTTACTTCGTTGTGCCAAAGAAGGAAGGCTCCTTCCGGCCAATCCTGGACTTAAAACAGGTCAATCGCTGTCTCAGGGTACCACACTTCAGGATGGAGACCCTGCGGTCAGTCATCGCAGCCGTAAGGGCCGGGGAGTTCCTGACGGCCCTCGACTTGACAGAGGCCTACTTGCATATCCCGGTCAGGAGATCCCATCAACAGTTCCTAAGATTCGCGGTACCAGCGGGCCACTTCCAATTCCAGGCCCTTCCCTTCGGCCTAGCGACAGCTCCACGGACGTTCACCAAGGTGATGGTGGTCGTAGCGGCCTTCCTCTGGAAGGAGGGAATTTTGGTTCACCCGTACCTAGACGATTGGCTGATCCGAGCGAAGTCGGAGGAGGAAAGTCGCGCGGCGACGGACACAGTAGTTCATCTCCTAGAAGAGTTGGGGTGGGTGATCAACCGAGCAAAGAGCAGGATGACCCCTTCCCAGAATCTCGAGTATCTCGGCGCAAGATTCGACACCGGCAGGGGCAGAGTGTTCTTGTCCCGATCCCGGGCCAGGGACCTAAGGCTACTGGTTACTCAGTTCCTAAGCAGGCGAACCCCCTCAGCATGGCATTATCTTCAGGTCCTGGGCACAATGGCGGCGGCGATAGAGGTAGTGCCTTGGGCCAGAGCCCACATGCGTCCGTTGCAACGATCTCTATTGCGGCGGTGGTCTCCGCAACTCCATCCCCTGGCAACGCAGTTACCTTGTGCTCCGCGGACCAAACGAGCTCTTCGCTGGTGGCAGTGCCCAAGAAACCTGGAACGGGGTATGCCTCTCGAGCCCCATCAGTGGGTGCTCCTGACGACGGATGCCAGCCTGACAGGCTGGGGGGCCCACAGGGTTGCTGGTCCCCGTTGGAGTCTCAATGGCCCATAAACAGACTGGAATTGCGGGCCGTCACCCTAGCGCTCAGGACGCTCGAGTTCCTAGTACAAAGAAAGGCAATCCGCGTCCTCTCCGACAACGTCACCACGGTAGCTTACATCAACCACCAGGGCGGCACCAGCAGCCCTGCCCTGGAGAAGGAGGCGGACGTTCTCCTCCAGTGGGCGGAGGTCCACCTGGAAGCGCTTTCAGCTCAGCACGTGGCAGGCACGGACAATGTCACGGCCGATTACCTCAGCAGGCACAGGATAGACCACGGAGAGTGGGAACTGGAGCAGTTGACCTTCGACCAAATAGTGGCCCGTTGGGGTCTCCCAGTAATGGATCTCATGGCAAGATTCTCCTCGGCCAAGGTGGACCGATTCTTCAGTCGGCGAAAGGAAAGAATGTCCGAAGGTCTGGATGCCCTGTCTCAGAAGTGGCCGGCAGAGGGCCTTCTCTATGTATTTCCTCCCTGGGCTCTGATCGGAAAGGTTCTTCAGCGAGTGGAGTCCCACCGGGGTCTGGTAATCCTCATAGCTCCGGATTGGCCTCGCCGCCCCTGGTATGCGGACCTGGTGAGGATGTTGGCCGACCAGCCTTGGCGACTGCCGTGCAGGAGCGACCTACTCAGACAAGGCCCGGTTCGGATGCCTCACGTGGATCGATTCTCGCTTACGGCCTGGCTCTTGAAAGGGCGCGGCTCCTGAAGCGAGGATATTCGGGGGCAGTAATCTCAACGCTGTTGAGTGCTAAGAAGCGCTCGACCTGTCTCTCCTATGTAAGGGTTTGGCGCATTTTTGAGGCATGGTGCGCGGAGCGACGAAAGAAGCCCCTTGCGTCCTCAGTCCCGGAAATCCTGGAATTTTTGCAAGCGGGGTTTGACAAGGGTTTAGCGCACAGTTCATTACGAGTCCAACTAGCCGCTATCGCGTGCTATAGAGGAAAGGTCCACGGCAAGCCACTAGGGGCTCACACGGACGTCTCCAGGTTCCTAAGAGCAGTTCGACGTCTGCGTCCACAGCGGAGGTCGGTCATCCCCCCCTGGGATCTTAACCTGGTGCTAAATGCACTGATAGGGGAGCCCTTTGAACCAGTAAAGAGGGCTTCCTTGAAGGACTTAACCCTTAAGACAGTCTTCCTGGTCGCAATCTGCTCGGCCAGGCGGGTCTCCGAGTTACAAGCGCTGTCCTCCAAACCTCCCTTCCTGGCTTTTCTTAAGGACAAGGTCGTCCTGCGCACGGTGCCCTCCTTCCTACCAAAGGTTATCTCTCCTTTTCACATAAACCAGACAGTCACGCTCCCGGCCTTCCCGACCGAGGGTCTGGTAGGTAGGGATAGCAGGCTTCGTCTACTAGACGTTCAAAGAGCCCTAAAGCGCTACCTCTCCCGCACAGCTCCGTTCCGGAAATCAGACCGGCTATTTATCCAGTTCGGAGGTCCCCACAGAGGGGAAGCGGCGGCCAAGGCTTCCATCTCCAGGTGGATTAGAGAGGCGATTGCCTCCGCCTACATCCTGAAAGGCAAGCAGGTCCCGGTGGGGCTGCGGGCACATTCCACCCGAGCTCAGGCTACTTCATGGGCAGAGTTCAGTCTAGTTCCCCCGTTGGATATTTGTAGGGCGGCAACTTGGTCCTCTCTGCATACCTTCACCAAACACTACAGGCTGGACGTACAGAGTTCAGCGGACGCTCGGTTTGGCCTAGCGGTTCTTCAGTCCGGTTTGCCGGATCCCACCCAGGATTGAACTGCTCGGGTACGTTCCAGAAGTAAAGGGACTGGACTGGAGTGACGATAAGGAAGAAGTAATTAGATCTTACCTGCTAATTAGTGTTCCTGAAGGAACGACAGTCCAGTCCCTGATCCCACCCGGCTATGTCGGACCTGAAGACCTGTTGGATAAGGGCAGAACGGCGGACCGAGCGGGGAACCAGATCTGGGTGAGGGAGGCCAGGAGTAAGTAGGCGCGGGCAGTATCGGGCAGTCCTCCTACGGCGCCTTCCTTCCCTCTACCCCTATTACCTATTATCTATTTCCTTAAAAAAAAAAAAAGGGAAGGGGTGGGTTGACATTCTTGCCACCCCTTCCCGGAGTTTGCATGTTTTTAGGTTTGGTTTATAGTTGCTACAGATGTTCGATTAGTCTGCTTTTTCAGTCGATTACTGGAGTTGGTGGGTGGTCTCAGTGGTATTTATACCGCCCCACCTCCAAAAAGGTTGGGCTCAGCCTCCAAGCTGCTGGAAGGGTTACGCAACCCAGAAGTAAAGGGACTGGATGGACTGTCGTTCCTTCAGGAACACTAATTAGCAGGTAAGATCTAATTACTTCTTAGTTGTTTTGGTTTAGTTGCCTCTCCGTTAGGTCTACTTTGTCAGCAGAATACTGAGGCTGGTGGGTGGTGCCAGTGGTATATATCCTGAGGTGATCAAAGAATGACGTACTCAGTCTGCAAGCTGCAGGTAGAGGAGCACAACCCAGAAGAAAGGGACTGGACTGGAGATCCTTCAGGAACATTAATTAGCAGGTAAGGTCTAATTACTTCTTGTGAAACATTATTGCCTGAATGTTCAGGCATCAAGGGATGCGCGTTTTGAGTCTGCAATACTTCAGGCTGGGCTCGCGGGTCCCTCCCACATGTAATTCTTCTATGGTACATCTCGCATGTCGGGACCGGACTGGAGGGATGATAAGGAAGGTAAAATTAGGTCTTACCTGCTAATTGGCTTTCTTTGAGTACCTCCAGTCCAGTCCTGTACTCTCCCTGATGTATGAGGCACGGTGCGTGCTGGCGAACCTCGACCTGAAGAAAGTCATCTCATTGTTTTTTGTCGGTGCAACCAGCAGCGTTATGGTTCTCCTTTGCTGGGGGTCGTTCCTGTCTCATATTTGAAGGGAAAGGACGCTAATCAGTGATAGTGCACAACTGGGCTCAGACGCCTAGTAGCAGATGTTCAGAAGTGATCGGTAAGGTTGTTTTCCTTTTTGGGGGGGAAGAGTTTAAGCTTTTGGCATTGGAGTATACACTTCATTTTCTTAAGAGTTGTTTTTTCTTAATTGTTGCTCATGTAAGTCTGCTTTGTCAATAGAATACTGGGTCTGGTAGGTGGTGCCTGCTGCCTAAGTATGGTGAGGTCATCAAAGTTAGTGTGATCAAGTCTCCAAGCTGCTGTTGAGGCATGATTACCCACATGTCGGGATGGGACTGGACTGGAGGTACTCAAGGAAAGCCAGTTAGCAGGTAAGGCCTAATTTCACCTTTTGTAGGTGTTGCAAAATCTGATCCTTGATACAAAATTGGCCTGCTCCTCGGAGACCACGAGAAACCAATAGTGTGCAATACTCGACCCTTATCCCATCCAAGACTCTCTGATATCTCCTGTTCTCTACCCTTCTCCCCATTCCTATGTTGGACCTTGTCTCTTCACTGCTGTTGCTGCCTCCCGTCCTACTTCTCTTCATGCACCTTGGGAGATGGTGGTGAGGCCAGTCATGACTGGAGATAGGCACATACAACAATTAGGGTTGTCTGGTGTGTGCTCTCAGTCTCCGCACCTTCCAGTTTCCATATAATGAAGGCAGGATGTCTGAGCATGCTGACTGTATGTGATGATTGTATTCCCTTAGCTGGGAAGGGGTTAAAAACAGGATACTTCAGGAGGTTTATTACTGAGCTGTGATAACTGTGAAAAGTAATGCCAGCCAGCTTTATTATATTTGAATACTAATGAAGGTTTTTGCATGCATTTGCATCTCCTTAGTATTCAAAGTGTGTTGCTGTGGCAAATTGTGCATTACAGGGCAAATAACCTACGTTATTCCTGCAATGCACTTTAGTAAATAGCCCCTTTAGTAAGCAGTAAGCTTTCCTTGTTGCACTGAGGAGAAATATTGAAAGCGTTGCTGGCAATAATTCCTCTGCTTCTTCACACAGTTTTACAAAGTCTTTTACTTATTTCTTCATAGCTTGAAGATGGACATACTTTATTTGATTACAACGTAGGACTGAATGACATTGTCCAACTACTGATACGCTCCCAGTCAGATGATTCTTCTACTTCCTTGCAAGAGAAGGAGGGCAGTATTAACCCCTGTCATAATGCTGTCAATAAGAACAAAGCCAGATCTAGCATATCCTTCAATCAACCCTCAACATCGGCTCGTGCATTTCTCATTGATCCAGGAATTGGACTGTATAAGGTGTGTTTACCTTTTAAAAAGTTACCTTTAATTACTTCTAGAAGTGATATGCTAAAAATATTTTGGAACAATTAAAGGGAGGTTGGGAAAATATCGATAATCAAATTTTTCTTTGCAGTTTGCTATGTTAAGCAAAATTTTACATGTTTTGTTTTTTTTTTGCATTTTGTTATTGGGAAAATACAGTATTCCTATTCGTCTCTCCGGGCCAGTCCAGGAAAGTAGGGTAGTCAACCTCCTCCAGCAGCTGAGGACTGAAAACTGAAAAACTTTGCTGACAGCCCCTCTAGCTACCCCTGGTGTCAGAGAGTCAGTCTTTCAATCCTCAGCAGCTGAACAGGACGTGTGGCTGACAGGCTCCCCAGAGAGGCTAATAGGAACAGGATTGTACTTATAAGTACTTATTAAAAAAAAAAAAGGTGAAAATCAGCAAGGAGAATAAGGTGGTTTAAGAGCACTGACTGGTTTACCCTAGTTGGTTGTGTTCCCTTGCCAGCAGAAGTGGACACAGAGAACAATCTAGAAACTTCTAGTGACATCATCACTGCTACTTGAGCTGGTGTAGCTAGGGGGCATACTTCAGTATGTCTCTGCCTTCAGCAGATGGTGGATGCAGGGCTGGCACAGCTCATCTTGAAGTTTTTAGCTTCTGGGCAGCCATCCTAAGGGGTGCTGTGTTCCAGTTGAGCTTGTCAGCGGACGTCTCCAGAGTGTATCTTACAAAGTATCCTGCTGGAGTTTCCTTTGTAGAGGGGGAAAAAGGGTAATCCTTCCTATCAGTCTTCCTAGCCGGCTGAGAACCTAGAATTGTGCCGAATCAAGACCCTATCTTCACACAACCTACTGCTTCCCACCCCCGGGCCTCCAGACAGAAGAAGGAAAGGTATGTGAGGACAGAGCTGAGCACATGGGAGCAGCCTAAGTGCAGCACTAACTTCCATCAGTGCAGTTGTCTCCAGGAACAAGCAGGAAATCCGTTCTCACATATGGGTGACGTTGGCACCGACAGAGCCCTCACGGAGCATCTCCCCAGCTTTCAAAGAAAGCCTTTGGGAGATGCCACCATGCATGCATGGTACCCTTCCCGTCCAAGGGTGCCATCTTGCTCAGTTTCTTTTTTTCCGCAGAGCCCTTCAGATGATTTTTTGCTTTCCCCTGGAAAAAGTTGATTTTTCATGTACCTGAGTTTCATATTCTGTCCGGTTCTGCACTGGTACTCTTCCTGTCACCCAAGCCCGCTGCCCTAGCATAGAGTCTCTGGTCTGTATACTTTTTTCCTTCTTGGCACCTCTGTGCCTTTTTTCCAACTGGCAGCACCACGGGTCTTAGACCTTGCTGGGGTACGTTTTTCCCCCGTGGCTACCAGTGGTTTTAAGAAGTGTGATCTGTGTGCAGAAATCATGTCTCTTACTGACACACACGACTGCTGCCTTCATTGCATAGGGCCGGATCATGACCCTGAGGGCTCTATATGAAGATGCCTTCCAAGGCCCTCAAGAACTGCCAGCAGCAGCATGATAAGTTCTTCCCGGAGTCCCCAGTGCCTCCGAAAGCCAAGGCCCCATCTGAAGCCATGGGAATCCCATGACACCTCTGCGGACTGAAGAAAGGGAGTCTCCTTTGAGGGAACACAAGAAGAAGAAGAAATCCCCGAAGGCAGTGTCCCTGGACAGTTCCGGCAGGTTGGGTAAGCCCTGAGCCAGGTCCCACAGTCTACGACACTCGTCCGAGGGATTGGAGTGTGAGTGGGTCACCAAGGTTGCCTGGAAGGAATTGACTGAAGATCGGCCTCGGACTCCCAAGGCCATCCTCATTGAGGACTCCCCCCTCGGGGGAAGCGGTGCTGGGCCAGAGTTCCTCGGTGCCCGTGCCGATGGCTGCGGAGCCTTCTGGACTGGAAACCAGAATGGCGGCCCTGGAGTGCAACCTGTCTGCTTTCATGGACCAGCAGGGGGCATTGCTGTCCAGTACATACTGTTCCTCTGCCCAGACCACCAGGCCCTCGATGTCGAGGGCATCCCCAGAGGCCAAGCTGATTCTCTATCCTTGGCCGAGGTCTACATCTGGATCCCATTCTATGGGACAGAGGTTTTCCCTGGCTAGTGCACATGGCACCAGCTATGGGGTCTCCGAGGGACGCAGGCAGGGTTCATGCCCGGAGCTACCCTTCCCTTGAGCCTTTGACAGACTACTCGGAATGGGAGACTGAGGACGAGGAGCCACCACGACATCCCCTCGGACTCGCCACCTTCCGATCCCCGGTGTCGGTCCCTGCCTGAGGACATGGCATTCCTCAACTTCGTACGGGATATGTCAAAAGCCCTAGCAGTCCCGATGGAATCGGAGGAGGATCCTCTGATGGAGAAGCTAGAAATTCAACAAGAGTACAGCGGAAGGCAATTTACCACGGCCAACCAAGGATAGTTGATAAAAACGACTTTATTGGAGACCCAACTTTACAAGTTACGGCCGAAGGCCTTCATCAGGGGTCTAAAAAACAGACAAATAAATTGAACATAATAGTACTACATAATTAAAAATATATACAAATAACACAGGTACACTACCAAAAAACTGCCTCCAGTTTTGCAACTGATTCCTGTAGATTTTGGGGTGCTGAATCCAGGAAAAATAGCCAAAATGTTCCATCATGTCACGTTTTCTTGCAAAATTAGATTTCTTACCCATATAAGGAATGTTCACATAATTTCTTTTTAGCCGACTGCAGTTTATTTTCTTGGCCCAAAATAGAGGTTGTAATGGTTAACTAACTAGAAACACTCCCTCATGATATTTTAGAGTGTTTTGTATTCATTTTATACATTAACAGGACAATTGGGAGGCGGGGGGCTAAATCCAGTACTCGCGCTGGCGCATGTTCTTTCCTGTTCGCCTTGCCTCGTTCGTTCGCTCAAACACGGTGGTTGCGACATGAACGTTCCTGTCAAATTTCAATTTCTTGCAAGTTCATTATTACCTTTTGTTTGCTCAGTCGTAATCCAGCTTTATTCCGAAGTGGTTCACTACAGTTGTAGTTTGCAGTGCTGTGTATTTGTGATGGCTCACAGAGCCAGAGGTTGCGTCAACTCTCCGGACAGTTTTTGTTTTATTTGTGGGGAATATACCGTGAAAAAGCGGCAGAGGAACATTTCTGCATTTATTAAAAAAGTATATTTCGCCTATTTCGGTTTGAAGTTAGGCGATCAAGACAAACCGTTGGCTCCTCACAAAGTGTGCAAGACATGTGAGGAAGATCTACGCTTATGGATGAAAGGTAAAAAACAAGCATTTCGTTTCGGAATACCTATGATGTGGCGTGAACAAAGAGACCCAGCAGTGACTGCTATTTTTGCTCTTGCATTGTGAAGGGATACAACTTAAAAAAATAAGAACGTAATAAGTTACCCCAACCTTCCCTCAGCAATTAGGCCTATGCCTCATAGCAACGAAGTACCTGTGCCTGAACCACCAAAATCTTTGGATCATATTTGTGTGGACGGTTCTGATCATGATGAGACTCATCAGATGGCTTTTCCCGATGAGTCCAGTACTTCCGAGTTTGAAACTGAACCAGATCCGAAACCTGAACTTTTCTCTCAAGCTGAATTGAATGATTTAGTCCGGGATTTAGGACTCCCAAAAGATGCTGCCCAACTGCTAGGTTCTCGGCTTAAACAGAAAAATCTATTGTCACCAGGAACAACTTTTTATTGGTACCGCAACCGCGAGGCACAATTTTTGAAGTATTTCAGCAAAGAGGAAGATTTGGTATTTTGCAATGATATATATGGAGTGATGGAAAAGTTTAAACTCACGTATGATCCTGCTGAATGGCGGCTGTTCATTGATTCGTCAAAAGACAGCATAAAAGGTGTTCTTCATAATGGCAACACATTCGCTTCAGTTCCTATTGCTCACTCTGTTATTCTCCAAGAAAAATATGAGAATTTGGCCCTGATTCTTCAGAAGATTCGTTATGATGAGCATAAGTGGATGATTTGTGGAGACTTTAAAATTCTATCCATGCTATTAGGGCAGCAATCCGGTTTCACCAAATATCCCTGCTTCCTTTGCTTGTGGGATAGCCGGGCCCGTGACCTACACTGGGGGAAAAAAGACTGGCCAATTCGGGAGTATTTGAGACCCGGTGAGAAAAATGTTCTTCATGAGAGCTTGGTACCTCGTGATAAAATTCTATTACCACCTCTTCACATTAAGTTGGGTCTCATTAAGTAATTCATCAAGTCCCTTCCAAAAGATGGTGAGTGCTTTCGGTACCTTTGCTCAAAGTTCCCCCGACTTTCTGAAGCAAAGCTAAAGGAAGGAGTGTTTGTTGGCCCTGATATAAGGAAACTCATTTCAGATGGAGCATTCGCTGAAACGATGTCTGAGAAGGAAAAAGAAGCCTGGGATTCCTTCAAGGATGTTGTTCTCAAATTCTTGGGGAACAGGCGGGATGAGAACTATAAGGATATTGTTGCTAGGATGCTCAATGCCTTCAAAGAACAAGGCTGTAACATGAGCCTGAAAGTCCATTTCTTGCACTCCCATGTGAACTACTTTCCCGAAAACTTGGGGGCGTACAGTGAAGAACAAGGTGAAAGGTTTCACCAGGACATCAAGGACGCAGAGAGAAGGTACCAAGGAAGATGGAACACCACTATGATGGCTGATTTCTGCTGGTTGCTGCTGCGGGAAACCCCAGATGAAAAATACGCCAAGCAGCGCACCAAGAGAAGCATTCGGGGGAAGAAGAAACGGGCCCACCAGGAGATTGATTGACCCAAGAATGACTTTAAAATCTAAACTGTGTTGACAAATATCGTGTTTTTACTAAACTTTGAAATAAAAATTTGCTAGTTATTACTGCAGTGTCGGATCTCATTTATTAGAATTTTATTTTCACACCATCGGGTGTTTGTCGTCTTGTATTGCAATGGTGCGGTTTGCGTTTTCTATTCTTACGTACATACCTGTACAACATTTTTTGCACATTTCTTTGCTTTGCTTTGTGTCTAGCCTCGCTCTTATATGCTCAATGTTTGTGCACATGTATGTGGCTGTTTTAAGTGCAGACAATTTTGCTACCATCACAGTGTGTTTTGTTGACATTACTCTATTCTTATATGCTGCCTTGTTACAATTTTCTTTATTCTTATTTGAATAACTACTAAACAATTAGTATAAAGAATTCATCCAAGAAACTTTTATCTCGATCGCACTCAATCTGAAACGTTCACCTCAAACTGCTAACCCAATGTAGCAAAAAATCTGTACGTGATGGAGCAAATTGGTTACCAGATTTGGATTCAGCGCACCAAAAAACGTAAAAATCAATCGAAACATTAGAGGCAGTTTAAAAAAAATTTTTTTAGTGTACCTGTATGAATAAATAATTAAAAACATTACCAGATAACCACATAGAAAGTGTATGAGAGTGGAACAACCACTCTTCCCAATCTAGAACATAGTAAAAATACATACATAAATAATTATAACTCTAAAAATGTACAAGGTATATAACATAAAACACATACTTAGCTAAAAAGAGAAGAAAACAATTAATAAAAGAGAAATATGAGAGAAATCAATAACGATAACGCAACTAAAAATATATAATTAAAAATATATAAAAGTGTAATCAGGAGTAGAAAAAGCTTTGTCTGTATATATATTGGAGACAAGGTAGAGTAACATAGGCGTAAAGGTAATATGCAATATGCTGTAAAACAACATGCAGCGAGACCTGCAGCCACTGTAGTAGAAGAAAGCAGGAAAAATGTAACACCCTAAACATATCTCAACAGGCAGATACAGTATCAAAAAGTATATAATGGGATATTAATTGATGGACAATTCAATTACAAAAAAGAAAGAAACAAACATGTCAAAAACACGAGGTTTGCACTTAGCTGGAGCAGCCATAGCAATGGCATTTATATGTATGTGCATGTATATACTCTATACAATTAGCATATAATGGTGGGCAAATGTTAACAACCACTTCTTGTAAGTGTGTGTGGAATGATGAGAAAAATAGGCTAGCAGATTGTACTATGTTTCGCATCTATATTGCTAAAAAATAAATAAACGGATTGTTTAACAGAAAATGCACAAGCCATGAGTGCGCCGTGTAGACGACAAAAAAGAAAAAGAAAAGGCATTGCTGCCGATTAAATAAAAACGGGAATGATCACCAAATGGATTAAAACACGAAACGATTGTAAAATATCGAGGGCAAAAAACGCCACTTAAAAGCAGAAATATGACAGGCAAATTAGAAACACAGTGCATGCAAATTAAAATAAAAGTAAGAACAAGATTGTACTTCACACTGAAAAGAGCACTATACCTGCAGGAACTGTCAGAGGTGGGAGAACGCCGCGCAAGGGCATAGGTTACCAACTTAAAGAGGGGGAGGCTCCTCCCACTCGTGATTTAAGCTATCATGGGTGAAAATCGCCACATAGAGGCTTAACTACTAAAAAGAGGGAGAGTAGTGCATGCAAA
This sequence comes from Ichthyophis bannanicus, assembly GCA_033557465.1. Taxonomy (NCBI): domain Eukaryota; kingdom Metazoa; phylum Chordata; class Amphibia; order Gymnophiona; family Ichthyophiidae; genus Ichthyophis; species Ichthyophis bannanicus. Next base: position 666,432,775 of record CM066032.1, read on the forward strand.
ATAAATAGAATAAAATAAAAGACAAGAGTGTCCGCTGCATTAAAGAAAGCACTGTGTCTGCAAAAACTATCAGGGGAGGAGGATCGCCGCACGGGGGCATAGATAACAAACATAAGAAAGAAAGAAAGGGAAACAAATCGGCTCCCACTGATGATGTAAGCTGAATAGACAGTAAAAAAAATGCTGGCATCACTGTGAACAAGGAGGTGCTAACTAAAAAGAGATTAAAAGACAAAACTTCTCAAGTCACTATATTATAACGTGTGTGTGAACAAAATAACTGAGGGGGCTGTCAACACAATCGTTTCAAAAAATAAAATAACTGTAAAGAAGAACAATCACAGGGGCTTAGACTAACAAAAAAACATATATTTTTTGTGTGGATAATTTTCAATTATCAGGTCTAGGCTATATAGAAGGGCGTGTGATAAATAGATAAATATGTGTGACACTACTCCTCACACACAACCCATATATGTGTGATCAACATTAGAAACCAAAAAGGGCCAGGCACATATAACCTAGGAACATCATATTTGAAAATAACAGCGAAAGATGTCTAAATCACTTATAACCTACAGGTGTAGTGAAGCTATTGAGGTACTGAATAAATATGTTTAAAATTAATAATTGGAAAGGAGACCAATTAAAAAATGTGGTCAATAAAGGGGGGGATACCAATTACATGGGACAAAGGAAAAACGTTCAAAGAAACATATTATATTCAATTTCCTTATTTAACCCTCTTGGGAGGACTGTGTCTAATAAAAATATAAACCTTTGTTCTTCTTGGGTCAACCGGTTCATATCTCCCCCACGGGGGGAGGGGAAAAGCTTCTTGATGACAAAAAACTTAATATCATTGATTTTGTGCTGAATTGTACCCAGTGTTGCACAAGTGGAGCTGTGATAATTCGTCTTTTAATGCAACTTTTGTGTTCCTGGATACTCGTTTTAACAGCACGAATAGTTTTACCAACGTGCAGAAGGGAACAAGAGCAAATGATAACATAGACAACATGTGTGGACAAACAGTTGGTATAAGTATGTAATTGATACAGCATAGTTACTTACCTGTAACAGGTGATCTCCGGGAACAGCAGGAATTTAGTCCTCACATATGGGTATCGTCGGTACCGACGGAGCCTGCGCGGGAACGCTCCCCAGCGTCCAATTAGAACGCTTTTGGGAGCATCCCACAGCGCCTGCGTGCTGCCTTCCCACCTTTCCCAACCGCCTCTCTCCAGTTGAGATTTAGAGCTGAGACAAATGTTGCACAAGTGGAGCTGTGATAATTCGTCTTTTAATGCAACTTTTGTGTTCCTGGAAACTCATTTTAACAGCATGAATAGTTTTACCAACGTACAGAAGGGAACAAGGGCAAATGATAACATAGACAACATGTGTGGACAAACAGTTGGTATAAGTATGTAATTGATACTGTGTATTAGTGCCAGGATGTGTAAAAGAGCCTTTTAGTGTAATAGCATATCTGCATATAAAACACTTATTACATTTAAAGTGTCCTTTTTTATCAGTGAAGGGGTCGAAACCGAGGGCATATATGAAGAAACCAGCATATCACCTAAATTGTGTTCTCTGTTGTATGCAATGGTGAGGCGTTGGTTTGAAAAAGAGGACCGTGTCTGCAAAATGTGCCAATGAGACCTCAGGAATTTTTGTATTTTGGAAGAAAGGTAGGAAAACTGAAGGATACGAACAAATTTGTCATCAGGTGATTTGTCCTTACGTAAAAGTAACTGTTGCCTAGAGGAGGAATGGGCACATTCAAAACCTTTTTGGACACACCCTTTTGGATAGCCTCTGGCATAAAAACGTGCTGCCATATGAGAGGATTTTTTCTTGAAGTCATCATTATTAGTACATAAACGCCGAAGGCGTAAAAATTGTGAGACAGGTAGATTCTTTTTTAGTTGGTTGTTGTGAAAACTCTCAAAACGGAGCAGTTTGTTAAAGGTACAGCAGTGGGTGCCGCCATGGCACCTGATATAGCCAATTTGTATGTGGCACAATTGAAGATACTTATCTGAAAAGTCTTCCTTTTTCGCCCTCTGTTATTTCTTGGAAGAGATACATAGATGATATTTCATAATTGGCTTAACAGTTTGGACAACAATCTAAAATTCAAGATGCAATTTAGTTCTATAGAACTTCCCTTTCTTGACATTCTCATTAGGAAATCCCAAGATGGTTTCACTACCACCATTTATCGTAAACTCACAGATCGTAACAAACTGCTCCGTTTTGAGAGTTTTCACAACAGCCAACTAAAAAAGAATCTACCTGTGTCACAATTTTTACGCCTTTGGCGTTTATGTACTAATAATGATGACTTCAAGAAAAAAGTACATTGATGAGATGCTTCTTGCAGCAACCAAGTTCTCCAGCACAGGAGAAGATGGGTGCTAACAGAATGTCGATGGTTGGACACAAGTCACCAGGGCCTGCAAAATCACCAATCCAACTTCTCCAGCCCTTGAATTGAAGAACCATTATGCAGCCCTGGAAGTGGAGGAGGTGAAAGCATCCCTGGAAAGGGAAGAACCAGAGCTGAAGTACCCCAAAGTTGCAGAATCAGTGACCAGAAGGAAACGAAGGGTAGTGGTGATTGGAGACTCTCTTCTGAGGGTTACTGAGGCGTCCATCTGCCGACCAGACTTGATGTCCAGAGAGATATGCTGTCTGCCTGGTGCCAAAATCCAAGATGTTACGGAGAGTTTGCCGAGACTCATCAAGCCCACTGACTATTACCCAATGTTGCTAATCCATGTTGGAACAAATGATACTGCCAGGTATACCTCGGAACGTATCAAAAGTGACTTCATGGCTCTGGGACAGAGGGTGAAGTAGTTAGGTGCACAGGTGGTGTTCTCTTCAATCCTCCCTGTTGAGGGTAAAGGCCAAGGCAGAGAGGCTCGCATCCTGGAGATGAATGTATGGCTGTGTGGATGGTGTCATCGAGAGCGTTTTGGTTTCCTAGACCATGGGATGCTGTTCCAAGGGTTGCAGAGCAGAGATGGCATCCATCTGTCCAAGAAAGGTCACCGCATCTTCGGTAGTAGACTGGCTAATCTACTGAAGAGGGCTTTAAACTAGATTCGTTGGGGATGGGTGAAGAAAGCTCCCAGATAGGTGATACATTAAATACCTTTATGAAAATGGGTAACAAGGGTAACATATGGAAAGCAGTGTGTATAAATGCCCGTAGCATGGGAAATAAGATCCCTGATGTTGAAGCTTTGGTGGAAGTGGCTGTCTTGGATTTAGTGGCCGTTACAGAAACATGGTTCACAGAAAACCTATCTTCGGTTTTCCTATCTTTCTTCCAAAATACAAAAAATCCTGAGGTCTCATTGGCACATTTTGCAGACACGGTCCTGTTTTTCAAACCAACGCCTCACCATTGCATACAATAGAGAACGCAATTTAGGTGATATGCTGGTTTCTTCATATATAGCCCTCTGTTTCGACCCCTTCACTGATAAAAAAAAAAAAAAAAAAAGGACACTTTAAATGTAATAAGTGTTCTATATGCAGATATGCCATTACATAAAAGGCTCTTTTACACATCCTGGCACTAATACACAATCTCCAGGAACAAGCAGGAATGTAGTCATCACATATGGGTATCGTCGTTACCGACTGAGCCTGCGCGGGAACGCTCCCCAGCATCCAATTAGAACGCTTTTGGGAGCATCCCACAGCGCCTGCATGCTGCCTTCCCGCCTTTCCCAACTGCCTCTCTCCAGTTCTTCTTTTTCCGCGGAGCCAGCAGGTCGTGTTCCTATCACCGCAGAAGAATTTCTTTATTTTCTTATTTCTTTTTGTGGTCGCGTCGGCCTTCTTCGACGCTCTACCGGTACCGCCGTTCTTTCTTTTCTTATTTCTAAAAAAAAATATATATATTTCTTTTCTATTTTCTTCAGGTGCACCCGCCTTTTTGGGCCTTAGGCCCAAAAACTTCCTTAACATGGAAAAACCTGCCTCAGGTTTTAAAAAGTGCACCAAGTGTGGCGGTACCATTTCCATCACCGACACCCATGAATGGTGTTTAAAATGTTTAGGTCCTGACCACTCCATCACGGATTGTGTGTCCTGTGCCATGATGTCTAAAAGAGGTCGGCAGAACCGAGCTGCCAAGCTCAGTACCCTGTTTCCCTCTGATGCGGCTTCGATGGCATCGACGTCTTCCAGGGCTTCTTCTTCCTCCTATGGATCTCAGGTAACTAAACATAAATCCAGCCGGTCCTCGAAGGGTAGATCTCCTTCGAAGCACCGAGATGCCTCTGGCGTTGCCCTTGAGGATTCTGCACCGGAAAAATTATCCCAGCGGGAGGCTTCGGCTTCCAAAGCATTATCGGGGTTCCAGGATGTTCTAGATGGCTCGGCCTCAACGGATCTCCTGGTGCCATGCTCTGGGGTACCGGTGGCTTCCACCGGTACCGACTTCCAGGCATTGGCGGCGTCCATGGACCAGAAAATTCTGAGCATGGAACGCAGTCTGGCGGCTTTCCTTGTGGCATCGACGCCCTTCTTACCGGCACTAGCACCGGTATCGGTACCGGCACCGGTACTGATAGCATCGGCATCGGTGTCTGCTATGCCGGTACGATGCCCTCCGGTACCGATTCTCCGGTACCGGTTATTCCCGGTACTGACCTTGGTCGATACGGGTATCGGGCTCTGCAGGAGCATCAGGACAGACGATACTTCGAGTCCTCAGAAGAATCTGAGGATTCTGAAAGTTCTGTCGATGCAGAGATACTTCTTCCAGAGGAGTCCTTCTCCCCTAAACGCAGGATGTCTCCTCCAGAGGACATGTCTTTCCAAGACTTTATCAGAGAGGTGGCTCGGGGCATGTCCATCACTGTGGCCCCTGAAACAGAGCCAAGGGCCAAGGACTTAGACATTTTACAATATCCCAAAACTCCTAAAGAGGCAGCCACCTTACCCATTCATGAGATTCTATATGATCTCATGTTGAGGATGTGGGAAACACCTCTTACCACCTCTCCTCATTCTCGTAGGTTAGATACTATGTATCGTGTCCCTCCTTGTCCTGGGTTCCATAAGACTCAGCTTCCTCACTACTCTATTGTAGTGGAGTCAGCTATGAGAAGGATTAGAAGTGCAAAAAGACATGCCTCTAATCCTCCAGGACGTGAATGCAGAACCCTGAATGCTTTTGGACGTAGTGTCTTTCAAGCTTTCATGCTTGCTGCAATAATCAGTTCTTATAGTCTACATGGGAAAGTTCCTAAAGGAGGTCACAGATAATTTACAGACTTTAAGTCCTTTCATTTCTGAGGATAAAAGACAGGACTTTCTCACTTGAGTCAAACATGCCCAAGATGTCTCTAAATTCTCCAACCGTGCAGCCTTTGACTGCTTTGAGTGTATAAGCAGAACCTCGGCTATTGCCATAGGTGCACGTAGAATTGCTTGGCTCCAGGCATCTGATTTAGAGCTCTGGGTACAAGATAAATTGGGAAATACCCCTTGTACTGGTGAGAACCTGTTTGGGAAAGATTGGCAGGAAAAAGCCAATGAAATGGATGCTGAAAATTCCACCTTGGATAGACTATCCAAGTCCACTGCTGCTCCTGTTAGAAAGAAGTTGTTCAAGAAAACACCTTTTTCTAAAAAGAAAAGATTTTATCCTGCTTATACTCAGCAGGCATCTTCTGCAGGTCAGTTTTCAACCAAACGTCAGCAACCACCCAAACAGAAGAAAACAAAGGCTGCTAGGCCTCCACCGGCTCAACAGCCTCAGCCTCCTCAGGGCCTTTCACTTTCAGCTAGAGAACTTAGCCTTTCTGGTTCTGGAAGGACCAGAACCGTCCACCATTCCAGGAAGGTTATGTCATTTTGCCCCCAGATGGGGGCAAATAACAGCAGAGCATTGGACACTCTCCATCATAAAGGAGGGGTACAAACTTCATTTTTCAAGCATGCCCCCTCACACAATAGTGAAGTAGTTCAATTCTCCGACACCTCTCATCAACCTCTTAGGTCAAGAGGTTGCCATTCTTCTTGCCCAAGGGGCGATAGAAGAAGTGCCTCTTCATCAACAGGGCACAGGGTTCTAGTCCCCTTATTTTCTTATCCCAAAGAAAACAGGGGGCTAGAGACCTATATTAGATCTCAGAGAATTGAACAAATTCCTTGTCAAGGAGAAATTCAAAATGATTTCTCTTGGTGCTCTGCTTCCATACCTTCAGAGTCAGGATTGGCTTTGTTCTCTAGATCTCAAGGATGCGTACACCCATTTACTCATCCATCCAGCCCACAAAGTTCCTTCGGTTCCTTTTTCAAGGAAAGCACTACCAATACAGGGTGCTTCCTTTTGGTCTGGCCTCTGCTCCAAGGGTGTTCACAAAATGCATGGCTGTGGTAGCAGCATTTCTCCGTACTCTGGGAATATTCGTCTTCCCTTACTTGGAAGACTGTCTCATTCGAGCTCCAACACAATCAGAGGCCAAGACTTCTCTATCCTGCACAATGCGTATCCTCCAGTATTTAGGGCTGGTAATAAACATCCCAAAATCCAGTCTGACTCCCACTTAATCTTTAGAGTTCATAGGAGCTTAGTGCAGTTATTTTTTATTTAGCTGTATTTATATCCCAGTTAGCTTCTCAAGCAGTGCTAAAGCCTCATCTAACTGCTCGAGAAATGTTGCAATTGCTGGGCCACATGGCATCCACCGTGCATGTGGTTCCATATGCTCGCCTCCACATGAGGGCAGCTCAGTGGACTTTATCCACCCAATGGACCCAGGCATCAGGGTGCCTGTCAGACAAAATAGCAAACACAAGTCGCCTCATTTTGTCCCTCCAATGGTGGAGGTCCACTCAAAATCTGTTGCTGGGATGCCCCTTTCAACCACCCTTACCCCAAGCAACTCTCACAACAGATGCTTCTCCAAAGGGTTGGGGAGCTCATTTGCAAGACTTATCCACCCAGGGCACCTGGTCTCCACAAGAGAGTTGTCTACATATCAATCTCTTGTAACGCAGAGCAATTTTCCTGGCTCTGCGAGTGTTCCACTCCCTGCTCAGCTACAAGACAGTCCTCATTCACACGGACAATCAGGTAGCCATGTTCTATGTGAACAAGCAGGGGGGAAAGGGCTCTCTGTCGCTTTGCAACGAAGCTTTGCGACTATGGGCCCTCGTCAGAGAGCATCAGATTCATCTGCTGGCAGTATATCTTCCAAGCATTCAAAACTCTTGGGCGGACAGACTCAGTTGAGTTCTCCTTCCACACGAGTGGTCTCTGCATGCAGACCAGGTGACCAGGATATTTCAACTTTGGGGAACCCCGGACATAGACCTCTTTGCAAGTCCGTGGAATGCCAAACTTCCCTGGTTCTGTTCCAGAATTCTGGTTCAGGGAGCTTAGGCCAGGGATGCTTTCCTCCTTTACTGGGGTCAAGACTTCCTGTATGCCTTTCCACCCATTCCCCTAATTCCCAAAACCCTCTTCAAGCTTCAGAGACACAGAGGCCACATGATCCTCATAGCACCACATTGGCCACGGCAAGTGTGGTACCCTCTGCTTCTACATCTCTCTCAAGCTCCCTCCCTGGAGTTAGGGTCTGCTCCAGATCTCCTATCTCAGGAGAACGGAATGTTATGGCATCCCAATCCCCAGTCCCTGCATCTCAGGGCTTGGTTGCTGAAGGCCTAGATCTCCAAGATCTTCATCTTTCTCAGCAAGTGAAAGATGTTCTTTATGCTTCCAGAAAACCTTCCACTAGACGTTCTTATGCTTTCAAGTGGAAAAGGTTCACTATTTGGTGTTCAGAAAAGGGTCTTAACCCCCTTGCTATACCTCTGGAATCTTTACTGGAGTATCTCCTCCATTTGTCTAATGCAGGCCTTAAGACAAATTCAGTAAGAGTCCATTTGAGTGCTATTGCAGCTTCTCTTAAACCTCTAAATGGACAACCTATTTCCTCTCATCCTCTTATAGCAAGATTCATGAGAGGCCTCCTTCTAACTAAGCCTCCCATTAGACCACCTCCGGTGGCATGAGACTTGAACCTGGTTCTTGGGCAGCTCATGAAGTCACCTTTCAAACCCTTAGCTACCACCTCCTTGAAATTCCTTTCTTGGAAGGTTATCTTTCTCATTGCAATCACATCAGCATGCCGCATTTGTGAATTGCAAGCACTAGTAGCTAATCCACCTTATACAAGGTTCCATCATGACAAGGTAGTCCTTAGGACCCATCCACACTTTATGCCTAAGGTGGTCTCGCCTTTTCATCTTAATCAAGAGGTCTACCTACCTGTCTTTTTTCCAGGACCTCATGCATCAAATGCAGAGAGGAATCTTCATACCTTGGACTGTAAAAGAGCTCTAGCTTTTTACTTACAAAGGACACAGCAACATAGAAAGTCCTCTCAACTCTTTGTTGCTTTTGATCCTTCTCATTTGGGACTTCCAGTCTCCAAGAGAACACTAACTGGATTGCTCAGTGTATTTCTTTCGCCTATCAGAGTAAGAACCTTTCTCTGGAGGGCCATGTCACAGCTCACAATGTGAGAGCCATGGCAGTCTCAATGGCTCATCTGCACTCTGTGTCAATTGACGACATCTGTCGAGCAGCCACTTGGGCCTCGGTTCATACCTTCACAGCCCATTACTGCTTGGACAAGGACTCCTGCCGGGATGCCTTGTTTGGTCAGGCTGTTCTCAAACACCTGTTCCATACCTAATCAACTCCTACCCACCATCCCTGGTAGGATGCCAGAGATCCATGGGGGGAAGTGGAGCTCTTCTCAGGGACTCACAACTTCTGGGGTCTCTCCCTGGCACCTAAAAGCTAGGGAGTCCCCATATGTGATGACTACATTCCTGCTTGTTCCTGGAGATAGCATAGTTACTCACCTGTAACAGGTGATCTCCGGGAACAGCAGGAATTTAGTCCTCACAAGCCACCCACCTCCCCTAGGTGTTGTATCTCTCTATCTCTCTCTTTTCCTTTCCCTCGCTCTCTCTCTTTGTCTCAGCTCTAAAACTCAACTGGAGAGAGGCAGTTGGGAAAGGCGGGAAGGCAGCACGCAGGCGCTGTGGGATGCTTCCAAAAGCGTTCCGATTGGACGCTGGGGAGCGTTCCCGCGCAGGCTCCGTCGGTACCGACGATACCCATATGTGAGGACTAAATTCCTGCTGTTCCCGGAGATCACCTGTTACAGGTGAGTAACTATGCTGTATCAATTACATACTTATACCAACTGTTTGTCCACACATGTTGTCTATGTTATCATTTGCCCTTGTTCCCTTCTGTACGTTGGTAAAACTATTCGTGCTGTTAAAACGAGTATCCAGGAACACAAAAGTTGCATTAAAAGACGAATTATCACAGCTCCACTTGTGCAACACTGGGTACAATTCAGCACAAAATCAATGATATTAAGTTTTTTGTCATCAAGAAGCTTTTCCCCTCCCCCCGTGGGTGAGATATGAACAGTAGGTTGACCCAAGAAGAACAAAGGTTTATATTTTTATTAGACACAGTTCTCCCAAGAGGGTTAAATAAGGAAATTGAATATAATATGTTTCTTTGAACTTTTTTCCATTGTCCCATGTAATTGGTATCCCCCCCTTTATTGACCATATTTTTTTAATTTGTCTCCTTTCCAATTATTAATTTTAAACATATTTATTCAATACCTCAATAGCTTCACTACACCTGTAGGTTATAAGTGATTTGGACACATTTCGCTGATATGATGTTCGTAGGTTATTTATTTATTTATTTATTTATTTAACATGTTTTGTATCCCGCCTTTTCCTTCAATCAAAGCGGTTAATACAGCACAAAGTTAAACAAAGGTGAGGGAAACATACATTGCATTATCATTACATCACAACAAAACACTAGGAGTACAAACAGGGAACACAGTACATAACTTACATTACATTACCTTACATTAACTACAAACAGCATATCGCTGAACAGAATGAGCATATAGCAGCAGATAGTGGGTCTCGCACGGTCCACCGCCTAAGGGCCACGCCAAAGGGCCCTCTTGCGAGGCCCTCAGGCGCGGGCCCGCAAGGCACGGGCGCGCCATTGCTGAAGGGATTTTAAATGATTTGAAAAGTGCTCAGATTGGCTGCAGTTTTCTCTCACACACAGTTCCCAACTAAGTAGGCACAGCTGATTCTCACTCACTGCTCACAGGATCGTTGGAGCCTTTGCTGAAGGGATTCTAAATGATTTGAAAAGTGCTGAGATTGGCTGCAGTTTTCTCTCACACACAGTTCCCAACTAAGTAGGCACAGCTGATTCTCACTCACTGCTCACAGGATCATTGGAGCCTTTGCTGAAGGGATTCTAAATGATTTGAAAAGTGCTGAGATTGGCTGCAGTTTTCTCTCACACACAGTTCCCAACTAAGTAGGCAAAGCTGATTCTCACTCACTGCTCACAGGATCGTTGGAGCCTTTGCTGAAGGGATTCTAAATGATTTGAAAAGTGCTGAGATTGGCTGCAGTTTTCTCTCACACACAGTTCCCAACTAAGTAGGCACAGCTGATTCTCACTCACTGCTCACAGGATCGTTGGAGCCTTTGCTGAAGGGATTCTAAATGATTTGAAAAGTGCTGAGATTGGCTGCAGTTTTCTCTCACACACAGTTCCCAACTAAGTAGGCACAGCTGATTCTCACTCACTGCTCACAGGATCGTTGGAGCCTTTGCTGAAGGGATTCTAAATGATTTGAAAAGTGCTGAGATTGGCTGCAGTTTTCTCTCACACACAGTTCCCAACTAAGTAGGCACAGCTGATTCTCACTCACTGCTCACAGGATCGTTGGAGCCTTTGCTGAAGGGATTTTAAATGATTTGAAAAGTGCTCAGATTGGCTGCAGTTTTCTCTCACACACAGTTCCCAACTAAGTAGGCACAGCTGATTCTCACTCACTGCTCACAGGATCGTTGGAGCCTTTGCTGAAGGGATTCTAAATGATTTGAAAAGTGCTCAGATTGGCTGCAGTTTTCTCTCACACACAGTTCCCAACTAAGTAGGCACAGCTGATTCTCACTCACTGCTCACAGGATCGTTGGAGCCTTTGCTGAAGGGATTCTAAATGATTTGAAAAGTGCTCAGATTGGCTGCAGTTTTCTCTCACACACAGTTCCCAACTAAGTAGGCACAGCTGATTCTCACTCACTGCTCACAGGATCGTTGGAGCCTTTGCTGAAGGGATTCTAAATGATTTGAAAAGTGCTCAGATTGGCTGCAGTTTTCTCTCACACACAGTTCCCAACTAAGTAGGCACAGCTGATTCTCACTCACTGCTCACAGGATCGTTGGAGCCTTTGCTGAAGGGATTTTAAATGATTTGAAAAGTGCTGAGATTGGCTGCAGTTTTCTCTCACACACAGTTCCCAGGTTATATGTGCCTGGCCCTTTTTGGTTTCTAATGTTGATCACACATCTATGGGTTGTGTGTGAGGAGTAGTGTCACACATTTTTATCTATTTATCACACGCCCTTCTATATAGCCTAGACCTGATAACTGAAAATTATCCACGCAAGAAATATATATGTTTTTTTTGTTAGTCTAAGCCCCTGTGATTGTGGTAAATTGCCCTCCACTGTACTCTTGCTTGTTTTTTTGCGAAAGTCCTCCTTCTTTTGTTCCTTTGAAACTAGAAATTCTCCAATACGAGGCCCCACCAGGGGAATTGCTCACAGTACCCATTCCACCCATCCTGGAATGGCTAATGCGCCATATGTGGGAAACACTGACATTAATGCCAGTCGTGAACAAGCGGCTCAACTTATTGTATCTGGTCTGCCGGAGTCCTGGCTTTCAGAAGGCACAGCTGCCGCATAACTCCATGGTGGTGGTGTTGGCTATGCGTCGGCTAAAGAGCCAGAAGATGCACTCCTCAGTGCCCCCCAGTAGGGAGGCCCGCACCTTGGATGCCCTTGGCAGAATATGCTATCAGGGTTCGATGTTCATCGGCCTGATCTCTAGGAACAAGCAGGAATAAGTCATCACATATGGGTACGTCGGTACCGACGGAGCCTGCGCGGGAAAGCTCCCCAGCTTTTCAAATGAAAAGCTTTTGGGGCCTCCCACTGCACATGCGTGCTGCCTTCCCGCCTTCCTGACCAGCTCTCCTCAGTTCTTCTTTTTCCGCGGAGCCAGCAGGTCGTGTTCCTGTCACCGCTGAAGAATTTGTTACTTTTGTTTGTTTCTTTAGACCGCGTACCTGCCTTCCCCATACCGAAACCGGTATCGCCGGTCTTTCTTTCTTTCTATATCAAAAAAAAAAAAAAAAAGACTTTTTTATTTTTCTTCAGCACAGCTTGGTACCCGGTGTTAGGCCTTAAGGCCTACACAATTTCTCCTCATGGAGAAGCCAGTCCCTGGTTTCAAAAAATGTACCAAATGCAGTGCTGTCATTTCTGTCACAGACACCCATGAATGGTGTCTCAAATGTTTGGGACCTGAGCACTCCATACCGGACTGCCCATCCTGCACCCAGATGTCTAAACGTGGTTTGCAGAACCGGGCTAACAAGCTCCATGTGCTGTTTCCTTCAGAAGCATCACAGTCATCCAGGTCTTCCTCTCCGGATGGATCTCAGGTAACCAAAACTTCTGTGGGCAAATCCTCTAAAAGCAAATCTCTTTCTAAAGATCGAGAGGCTCTCAGTTCTGAGTTCGAGGATTCTGCCCAGGCCAAAAAACCCCGGCGGGAGGTTCCGGCCTCCAAAGCAATCATGGGGTCACAGGTTGACATCGATGGCACGGCCTCGACAGATCACCTGTTGGACTGCTCTGGGGTACCGGCCCATACCGGTACCGACATCCAGGCAGTAGTGGCGTCTATGGGCAGTACTGTCCAGACCATGCAGCAGGCCGTACTGGCCTTCATTAAGGCTGCGACGCCCTCGGTACTGATTTCATCGGTACCGACCCCGGTTCCGGTATCTACACCGGAACCGAGACCATCGACTTCTAAACGTCGATCGGTTTCGCATGCCGGATTCCGGCTTTCGCCCGGTACCGATCCCATGCCCGATACGCCCGATGTCGATACCGATCGGTATGCGTATCGTACATTGGAAGCATAGAAAGAGTACTCAGATTCTTCTGATGAATTCAATTCCTCTGATGACTCTGCTGAGCTTACTCTTCCTGAGGAGCCCTCTTCTCCCAAGAGGAGGATGTCTCCTCCAGAGGATTTATCCTTTCAGGATTTCATTGTTGATGTAGCTAAAGCACTTTCTATTACTACATCTTCTGAAAGAGAACCCAGATCAAAAAAATTGGACATTTTAGGATACTCAAAAGCTCCTAAAGAGGCAGTCACTCTGCCTGTCCATGAAATCCTTCAAGAACACTTGATGGATTTGTGGGAGACGCCTTTAACACTGTCTCCCCATTCCCGCAGGTTGGACACCATGTATCGGGTCCCTCCTTCGCCTGGGTTCCAGAAAACTCAGCTGCCTCACCACTCCATTGTGGTGAAGTCTACCATGAAGAAAATAAAGAGTCCTAAGAGGCATTCTTCTACCCCTCCAGGGCGAGAATGTAAGAACCTAGACTCTTTTGGAAGAAAGATGTTCCAGGCTAGTATGCTTATAGCCAGGATCAACTCTTATAGCCTTTATATGGGCATGTATCTTGGGCAACTTGCCCTAAAAATACAGAATTGTGCCCCCTTTATCCCTGATGATCAAAGGGCGGACTTCGTTTCTATGGTGACACAACTTTCCGAGGTCTCCAAGTTCTCCAACAGGGCAGCCTTTGATTCCTTTGAAGTTGCAGGCAGAGCTTCGGGAATTGCTATTGCAGCCCGACGTCTCGCTTGGCTCCAGGCTTCTAACCTAGAACCCTGGGTTGTAGAAGGCCTCAGGAATCTGCCCTGTACCGGTGAGAACTTATTTGGGGAAGACTGGCAGATTAAAGCTGCTCAAATGGATGCAGAAAATGCCACTCTAGATAGACTTTCCAAGTCTACTTCTACCCCTACCAAAAAGAAGCCTTTTAAAAGGCCTTACTATAAAAAGACCAGATTTCCCACAAATACTGGCCAGCAATCTGCTCAGCCTCGCCTTGCGGCTAAGCGTCAACAATCTAAGCAGGTAAAGTCGAAGCCTGCAGTGTCTGCTACATCCCAGCAGGCTCAACCCCCTCAGGGGTTTTGACTTCCTTCTAGAGAACTTGCCGTTTCTGGCTCTAGCACAGCCAGAGCCCCTCACCATTCCTGGAAGGCTAGCTCACTTTGCTCCCAGATGGGAGTAAATAACATCAGAGCAATGGACCCTCTCTATTATCCGAGAAGGCTACAAACTTCATTTCTCCAGCCTTCCTCCCCATACCATGGTGAGGCAATTCAGTTCTCCCCCATCTCTTCTGACCCTGTTGGGTCAGGAAGTCTCTTCTCTTCTTGCCCAAGGGGCAATAGAGGAGGTTCCTCCTCCACAACAGGGGTTAGGTTTCTACTCCCCTTACTTTCTCATAACAAAGAAGACAGGGGGCTTCAGACCTATCCTAGATCTGAGAGAATTGAACAGGTTTCTATTCAAGGAGAAATTCAAAATGCTCTCTCTGGGCCTTCTCCTTCCATACCTTCAGAGTCAAGATTGGCTTTGTTCTCTAGATCTCAAGGATGCGTACACTCATATACTCATCCATCCATCCCACAGAAAGTATCTAAGATTTCTGTTCCAGGGAAAACATTTCCAGTACAGAGTACTACCCTTCGGTCTGGCCTCTGCTCCAAGAGTATTCACAAAATGCATGGCAGTCGTTGCCGCATTTCTCAGAGGCATGGGAATCTTTGTCTTCCCATATCTGGACGACTGGCTCATCCGAGCTCCATCTCAATCAGAAGCCCAGATTTCTCTGGACCGCACAAGGCGTATTCTTAATATCTGGGACTTGTGGTAAACATTCCCAAGTCCCAACTCATCCCTACTCAGTCCCTGGAATTCATAGGGGCCCAATTGGACTCCACCACTGCAAGGGCCTACCTCCCTCTGGTCCGAGGCCAAAGGCTAATAAACTTGGCCTCCCAGGCTCAGTCCAGAAGTCACTTGTCAGCCAAAGAAATGCTGCAACTTCTCGGCCACATGGCCTCCACGGTTCATGTGGTACCCTATGCTCGTCTCCATATGAGAGCAGCTCAATGGACATTGGCCACCCAGTGGTCTCAAGCATCGGGACTGCTGTCAGACCAGGTACTCACCTCAAAACGTCTGTTTTGGTCTCTCCAGTGGTGGACATCCTCCAAAAATCTGTTGTTGGGGACCCCCTTCCAACCTTCGTTGCCCCAAGCAACCCTCACAACAGATGCCTCCCAAACAGGGTGGGGAGCTCATCTTCAACATCTCTCCACTCAGGGAATCTGGTCTCCCCAAGAGACCACCCTTCATATCAATCTTCTGGAACTGCGAGCAATCTTCCTTGCCCTCACAGTCTTCCATACCCTCCTTGCCAACCTGACTGTCCTAGTTCAGACAGACAATCAGGTGGCCATGTTTTATATCAACAAACGAAGCTCTCAGATTATGGGCCTTCGCCAGAGAGCACCAAATTCATCTTCTGGCAGTATATCTTCCAGGAGTTCAAAACTCTCGGGCAGACAGACTCAGTCGAGTTCTGCTCCCACACGAATGGTCCCTACATATGGACCAGATACGCAGAATCTTTCAGGAATGGGGGACTCCGGACATAGACCTCTTTGCAAGTCCGTGGAATGCCAAACTTCCCCGGTTCTGTTCCAGGACTCCGTGTCAGGGAGCCCAGGCCAACGATGCCTTTGGGGTCAGGAATTCCTGTACGCTTTTCCACCCATTCCTTTGATTCCCAAGACTCTGTTCAAACTTCAGAGGGATCACGGATCCATGATCCTCATTGCTCCACGCTGGCCACGCCAAGTGTGGTTCCCTCTCCTTCTACAGCTCTCCCAGGGCTCCTCCCTGGACCTGGGAGCTGCACCAGACCTTCTGTCTCAGGAGCAGGGGACTTTGTGGCATCCAAACCCCAAGTCCCTACATCTCCGAGCTTGGTTACTGAAGGCTTAAGCCTTCAAGAGTTTAATCTTTCTCAACCAGTGAAAGATATCCTTTATGCCTCTAGGAAACCCTCTACCAGGCGTTCCTATGCTTTCAAATGGAAACGTTTTTCCATTTGGTGTGCTCAACAGGGTCTTGACCCTCTGGCACTTCCTTTGAATTCTCTACTAGACTATCTCCTGCATCTTTCCAATGCAGGCCTCAAGACGAATTCAGTACGAGTCCATTTAAGTGCTATTACAGCATCCTTAAAACCTATAAATGGACAATCTGTTTCCTCTCATCCTCTTATTGCAAGATTCATGAGAGGCCTAACCCTCACTAAGCCTCCCATCCGGGCTCCTCCGGTAGCATGGGACTTGAATTTAATTCTGGGTCAACTTATGAAGCCACCCTTTGAACCATTGGTATCTACCTCCCTGAAATTTCTTTCTTGGAAGGTCCTTTTCCTTATTGCAGTCACTTCGGCTCGCCGCATCAGTGAACTGCAGGCTTTGGTGGCAAATCCACCTTATACCAGATTTCATCATGATAAGGTGGTCCTTAGGACGAATCCCCACTTTATGCCTAAAGTGGTCTCGCCTTTTCATCTTAATCAAGAGGTATATCTACCTGTCTTTTTTCCGGCTCCTCATGCATCCAGTGCAGAGAGGAACCTTCATACTCTTGACTGTAAAAGAGCTCTCGCCTTTTACCTCAATAGAACTCAGCCACATCGAAAGTCTTCTCAGCTTTTCGTGGCTTTTGATCCTTCTCATTTGGGACTTCCAGTCGCCAAACGCACACTTTCCAACTGGATTGCTCAGTGTATTTCCTTTGCTTACCAGAGTAAGAACATTTCTCTGGAAGGCCATGTCACAGCTCACAATGTGAGAGCCATGGCCACTTCTATGGCTCATCTTCACACTCTATCCATAGATCAGATCTGTCGAGCAGCCACTTGGGCCTCGGTGCATACCTTCACAGCCCATTACTGCTTGGACAAGGACTCCCGCCGGGATGCCTTGTTTGGTCAGGCTGTCCTCAAACACCTGTTCCATACTTAAACAACTCCTGCCCACCTTCCCAGAATGGATGCCTGAGATCCATCCGAAGATGGTTACCCTTGGAGGGGGATCTCCCAGGCATCTCAGCTAGGGAGTCCCCATATGTGATGACTTATTCCTGCTTGTTCCTAGAGATAGCACAGTTACTTACCTGTAAGAGGTGATCTCTGGGAACAGCAGGAATTAGTCATCACAACCCACCCACCTCCCCTAGGAGTTGTCTCTCTATTCCTCTATCTTCCTGTCCTCTCTCTCTATTGTCTCAGCTTTAAACTCGAACTGAGGAGAGCTGGTCAGGAAGGCGGGAAGGCAGCGCGCATGTGCAGTGGGAGGCCCCAAAAGCTTTTCATTTGAAAAGCTGGGGAGCTTTCCCGCGCAGGCTCCGTCGGTACCGACGTACCCATATGTGATGACTAATTCCTGCTGTTCCCAGAGATCACCTGTTACAGGTAAGTAACTGTGCTATCCAGGCCTACCAGCTATACATGGGCATGTACCTGAGAGACCTGGCAAAGGAACTCGCTGGGTTCTCTACTGGTCTCTCCGAGGAACCCATGCAGCAGTTCAAGAACCTGGCCAAAGCCGTCTGTGAGTGCTCCAAATTCATTACTCGAGCAGCCTATGACAGCTTTGAGTTGGCAACTAGAGTAGCTGCGATGGGCATTGGTGCCTGACCCCCAGGCTTGGCTGCAGTCTTCCGACCTCAAGCAATGGGCTCAGGACAAATTGGTCGATGTCCCTTAAGGGGAGAGCCTCTTTGGCAAATCCATAATGGAAAAGGCTGCCGAGTTGGAGACAGCTCGTGACAAGGACCAGGCTCTCCAAAAAAACTGCTGGCCCTCCCCGTCAGAAGGGCTCAGGTAAAAATCCCTTTTATCCAAGGAAAGGGGCTGCTTACAAAAACTACCCACACTTTCAGGCCTCCCCGGCTCCTCAGTAGGGTCAGCAGGCCAAGGGACATAGGCAAGACCCTCATAAGCAGAAGGGATCCCAAGTCCCAGGCATCGGCTCCGGCCCAGCCCAGGGGGAGTTTTTGACTCCTTGGGCATAGCCTCTCTACCCCAAGGAGGACAACATCCCACAGGGGGGGGGGATGTCTGATTTATTATGCCCACAGATGGCCAGCCATCACCCTGATTCCTGGACACTGCAAGTGGTCAAGGAGTGCTACCTCCTTCACCTAGCTTAGACACCTCCCTCTTTCTTCCCGGGAGAGCCCCCCAGGTCTCCCCTTCACCATGACCTCTTATTGCAGGAACTCACAGGCCTTCTCGAGGACAAAGTGGTGGAACCAGTACCCCAACACCTCAGGGGTACAGGGCTCTACTCCAGGTATTTCCTCATGCTATAAAGGACAGGGGGGGCCTAAAGCCCATCCTGGATCTGCGGAACCTGAACAAGTTCCTGGTGAGGGAGAAGTTCAAGATGCTCTCCCTTAGAACATTGCTGCCTTACCTCCAGCAGCGAGATTGGCTATGCTCCTTGGATCTGTAGGATACCTATACCCACAGCCTCATTCATTCCAGCCATAGGCAATATCTTTGCTTCATGGTGGGGGAGAGGCCACTACTAGTACAGGGTACTACCCTTTGGCCTGACGTCTGCCCCCAGCGTCTTCACCAAACGTCTGACAGTAGTGGCCGCCTACCTCGTCTCCAGGGGGTATTAGTCTTCCCCTACCTGGATGACTGGCTCATAAAAGGAGCACAGCCACAGAGGTGCAGCAAACCACAGCATGCACCAACTTCTAGGGTTTGTGATAAACCAGTCCAAGTCCCATCTCCTCCCGACACAGTGTCTGGCGTTCATAGGGGCAAAGCTGGTCACCATTCAAGCAAAAGCCTTTCTCCCCCTTGACTGGGCAGACTGTCTCAGGACACTAGCTGCAGACGTACAACACCGTCCCTCGGTGTCAGCTCGGCTTCTGCTGCGCCTACTTGGGCATATGACTTCCACGGTCCATGTCACCCCAGACACCCGTCTGCGCATGAGGGTTGCTCAGTGGTGCCTCCGAGACCAGTGGACACAGGCCATCTCCAAGACAGAGTCTCAGTGACCCACCAGTTGGCGGAATCTCTGACTTGTTGGCAAAATCCCCAACACCTTCAAGCAGGGATGCCCTCCCAAACCCCAAGCCCTCTAAGGGTCCTCACAGCGGATGCCTCCCTACTGGGATGGGGGGCCCATTGTGAAGAACTTGCACCCAGTGCAGCTGGTCACAAGCCAAGGGCAACCAGCAAATCAACCTCTTAGAGATTTGGGCAATATGTCTAGCCCTCAGAGCATTTTGTAACCGCCTGAGGCACCAGTCTGTGCTGATCCAGATGGACATTCAGGTGACAATGTTCTACGTGAACAAATAGGGGGGCATGGGGTTTTGCATCCTCTGCCGTGAAGCGACGATGCTCTGCTCCTACACTATTTGTCAGGGGATACTTCTACGGGTTGTATACCTACCAGGCCAGGATAAAACCCTGGCGGACAAACTGAGCAGGGTCCTCCAACCACACGAGTGAGAGCTGGACCCCAAAGTAGCCACCCAGCTCTTCCAACTCTGGGGGACCCCATGGGTGGACCTTTTCGCCAGCCCGGACAACTACCAGTTACCCCGCTTCTGCTCCTGGCAACCTCACCCTTCCCAGGTAGCAGAAGATGTATTCCTTATTCTGTGGTTGGAAGGCCTCATTTATTTATTTATTTGATTTTTCTATACCTCCCCTTCCAAAGATCAGGGGCGGTTTACAGATAACAGAACATTTTGCATAGAATAATGGTTTAACTTTTTACATAGTAACTTTTTGGGAGTAACAAAACGGTTTAGGATATACATTTGGCTACAAGCCTAGCCTATTACAGGACGATAATAAACTATGTAGAAAATTTCAGGTTAGAAGAATTACATTGAATTTGAGATTGTTGTAGGTGGGTGTAGTTCAGGGGTGTGTGTGGTCAGGGTTTGTGAGGACATGTCTATATTGGGCTCAAATCTGAGTTTCTGTAATAAGTAGAAAAGAGGTATGTTTTGAGGTCTCTTCTAAATGTCTGGGGTCCTTAATTGTGCGAAGTATGAAAGGTAGTGAGTTCCAGAGGTTGGGGGCAGTATATGTGAAGGCTCTGGAGCTTGTAATCTGTTTTGCCTTGCGGATAGAGTGGGGGATTACAAGGGAGTTGCTAGCGTCTGTGAATGCTAGTGTCTGGTTGGATGTGGAGGAGGGTTAATAGAAAAGACGGGGAAATGTTATTGATTAATTTAAATGTTACAATTAGTAGCTTATATTTATTTGGCTTAGAACTGTGAGTCAGTGTAAATTATATAGGATGTGGGTGTGTTATGATCGGTGAGGTGGGTCTTGGAAACTATTCTGGCGGTGATGTTTTGAGTTCTCTGAAGTATGTTTGTGCTTTTGATTGGCAGACCCTGTAATAGACTGTTACAGTAGTCAAAATGTAGTGTGATGAGGGCCTACACCTTCCCACCCATGTCGTTGATTGCCAAGAGCCTCTTCAAGGCTCTTTGTGACACAGTGTCGCTGATCCTGGTGGCTCCACGGTGACCCAGGCAGCTGTGGTTCCTGCTGCTCCTCCCCCTGGGGAACTCCCCAGGATGCTTATCTCAGGAGGAGGGCTCTCTCCTGCACCCCAACCTGGGGTCCCTATCACTGACAGCGTGACTGCTGAAAGGGTAACCCTAGCTCCTTTCATCCTCTCAGGAGAAGTTGAAGAGATACTGCTGGCCTCCTTTAAGACCTCCAGCAGGAGGGCTTGTGCCTTCAAATGGTGTAGATTCTCGGTATAGTGCGCAGAGGAACGGGTAAACCCGTTTTTCTGCCTGGTGCATTTGGTGCTACAGTACCACCTTCATCTCTCACAATCCAGACTAAAATCAAATTCCGTTGGGGTACACCTCAGTACCCTGATGGCACCCCATCAAGCCCAAATCTCTCTCGGTCCAGCCTCTGGTGACCCGCTTCTTGAGAGGACTCCTGCTGTCCAAATCCCCTGTCTGCCCTCTGGCAGTAGAGTGGGACCTCAGTGTAGTGTTGGCGCAGCTCACCCGCCCGCCGATTGGGTCTCTGGCTGCCTGAGGTACCTCTCGTGGAAGGTCGTGTTCCTGGTGGCACTTGCCTCTGCTCGCAGGGTCAGCGAGCTCCAAGCCCTAGTGGCAGAAGTGCCATATAGCAGATTTTATAAGAACAGGGTCGTGTTATGCACACACCCCAAATTCCTCCTGAAGGTGGTGTCTTCTTTTCACCTCAACCAGGAGATGGCGCTACCCACCTTCTTCCCAAGGCCTCACTCCAGCAGGGCAGAGACTATCCTTCACACCTTGGACTTTAAGAGGGCTCTGTCTTTCTACATTCAGTGTACCCCGGGCCACAGGAAAGGTCTCAGCTTTTTGTTTCCTATGACCCCAGTCGACTGGGGGAGAAGCGGTGACCAAGCGGACACTGTCCACCTTGGGTGGTAGACTGCATCACCCTCGCCTATGAGCAGTCTGGGCTCATGCTGGATGGCCAGGTCAGGGCTCACAGTGTCAGGGCCATGGTGACCTCTGTGGCAAACCTGTGCTCCTTCCCGATTTTGGACATCTACCGGGCCGCCACCTGGTCTTCAGTCCATACCTTTGCAGCTCATTAATGCCTGGAGAGGGAGTCCCAACGGGACAGTGCCTTCGGCCAGGTCGTGCTCTGTAATCTTTTCGGGGTCTAGGCAACTCCTACCTTCCTCCCCTTCTGTGTTCAGGTTACCGGAGCGTTGGTTCCATTGGTCCTATTGCAGTCTGTATCTGCGGACTCAATTACTGTTGCTCATGGCTCCCCTGGAGGGCAATCGTGTTTTTTCTCTACGGGCTTTCGGTAGCCTGTAGCTAGGGAGTCCCATATGTGAGGACTGACTTCCTACTTGTTTCCAAAGCATAGTTACTCGCCTGTAACAGGTGTTCTCCGGGGACAGCAGGAATCAGTCCTCACAACCCTCCCTCCTGTCCTTGGAGTTACTTCTTACCATTTTCTTTTGCCATCTTTTAACTATGTCTTCTGACTGAGCAAGATGGCACCCTTGGGTGGGAAGGGCACCACACATGCGTGGTGGTATCCCCCAAAGGCTGCCTTTGAAAGTTGGGGAGATGCCTCTGTGAGGGCTCCGTCGGTGCCAACGTCACCCATATGTGAGGACTGATTCCTGCTGTCCCCGGAGAAGACCTGTTACAGATTTATTTATTTATTTATTTATTTAACAAGTTTTTTATACCGCCTTTTCCTTAAATCAAAGCGGTTACAAGACATACAAAGGTTATAAAGTAAGGGAAATATACACTGTATAAACAAAACATGAGAGGGGTAAGGAAGGATAAACAATATAGGTCAACCACTACAGCAAATCATTTTATAAAACAGCTACAATAGACGGAATATAGTTAATTGTTTGATCCGTAGTGTTCAATGAAGAGTATCGTCTTTAATTGTTTACGAAAGTCCTTTAAGTCGTCAATTGATCGTAAGTCAGGAGGGAGAGAGTTCCATATCAATGGGGCAGCCAACGAAATTGCTCTTTGTGTAGAGAAATTGCATGATTTTGCGTATTTTCTTGGGGTGCTGAGGGTGTTTGAAGTGGTTTGCCTCCTTGGTCTGTTGCTGGAATTAGGGAGTAAGAGAGCATGGAGGCTGAATGCAGAGCTCTTATGTCTAATTTTGAAAATATTTATGATGATCTTATATTTGATACGGTGACTTATTGGGAGCCAATGGAGTTCTTTGAGGATAGGGGTAATGTGGTCATAATTTGCGGAGCCGTTGATTATTCTGGCTGCTGTGTTCTGAGCCATTTGTAGGGGTTTGAGAGCATGTTTTGAAAGACCGTTGTAGATTGGGTTACAAAAATATAGTATGGGAGTTATAAGTGCTTGACAGACTGTACGGAAGTGTTCATATGAGAGAAGAGGCTTGAGGCATCTGATTATTTTCATTCTGTAATATGCGCTTTTAACCGTTTTTCTTATGTGGGACCGTAGGTTGAGTCCTTTGTCAAGGGTTACTCCAAGGTATCTAACTTCGTCCTTAATTGGTATCGTTGTGTTACATGTGATGTATGGTGGGGGGCTAAAGTTGGTGTTTCTGGTGATAATAAGTGCCTCTGTCTTGTTAAAGTTTATAGCAAGGTTGTTGTTCGTTAGCCACGTGGACATGTTGGCAAGGCAGTTCGTAATTCTGTTGTAGTCGGGGCTGTTAATGTCGATTGGAGTGTAAATCATAATGTCGTCTGCATAAATAGTGTAATTTTTTTGATGGGCTGCCATTATGTGACAGATCGGTTGGATAAATAAGTTAAATAGCAGTGAGGAGAGTGCAGATCCTTGTGGTACACCTTGTTTGATCATTGTGGGCTGTGATGTGTTAGTTCCTATTTTAACCTGGAACTGCCTGTCTGTCAGGTATGATTTGAACCAGCTTAGGACGGTGCCAGTTAATCCAATGCTCTGTAGTCTGGCTAGGAGGATTTTGTGGTCCACTGTATCGAAGGCCGCTGAAATATCTATAAATATCATTAGGGTTCCTCGATTGTAATTGTCTATTGTCTGGATGATGTCATTGAATAGATATAGCAGCAGCGTTTCAACTCCATGGTTGGGGCGGAAGCCATGTTGATGTAAATCAAGTGGAGCATGCTCATCAATGTGGTCCTGGAGTTGTAGTTGTACTGTCTTTTCTATAATTTTGGCTAGGAATGGTATGCTGGAGATTGGCCTATATGCTGCTGGATTGCTCTTTTCTAGGTTGGTCTTCTTGGGGATAGGCCTTATTGTGGCTAGTTTTAGCTGTTTTGGCATGATTCCTTGAGTTAGGGAGTTGTTTACGAGGTGGTGTAAATAACTGAGGAAGTCTTGCTTGGTTGTTTTGATCCAAGGGACTGGGCAAGGATCTGTGGGTGCAGTGCTTGTGTTGAGTGCGGCGATGATGTCTGATAGTTGCATAGTTGAAGGAGTGTGGAACTTGTTCCAAGTTGTGCCAGGTAAGATATGGCTGTTGGTTTCTGAGTGTTTTAGTGGCGGAGTTTGGCCTATTTTCTCTTGAAGATAAACTGCATATGTTTGTGGGTTGACCTGTATATCTTTATCAGAGCTAGGTTCATTGGTTAGATTTTTCACTATTTCAAAAAGTTCCCTAGGTTTGTTATAAGCTTTCTGGATAATGTAACTATGCTTTTTTGTTTTACTTTTTGTCTATTTTGCAACCACAGTTGGGAGGGGGGGGGCGGCCTAACCTTTCCTGTTGGCGCAGCCTGTTGTTGAGGTTGGCATTTGTTTTATCCTTTGAGTGCTAATCTCTCCTTTTTCAGTGCATATGCATTACTTGGAGCAGCACACATGCAAGTGTTGTGCTTCCATGTGCACGTGTAAAGCTACATGTACAAAGAGGTTGCACATGCGGGTTAAGCGTATTGGTCCAGTCAACATTACCAACTTGGACATGTAAAATGGAATGCATGTAAGTCCTTGAGAAGCGCTGTTTGGTCTGTGACAGATGCTGAGCTGGGCCTATGGATCCCCTTTGCAAGTGCTGCATGAAGAACCCAGGAGAACAGTTGGAGGAGGATCCTGTAAATTAAAGCACTTCTCAAGATCTGGTTTGGGAGCAAACCTCAAGTCCTGAGTGTTCTCCTCCATCTCATCTCCTTCCTCAGATAGGTTCGGGCTTTGAGAAGCCATTGTCAGGGGCTGCGGGAGCAGCTAAGGGCTTGACTTTTCAGGTTCAGGGCCCATATTACCAGAGTTATCCTGGAACAAGCAGGAAGTCAGCCCTCACTTATGGGTGACGTTGGCACTGACGGAGCCCATGCGGAGCAATTCCCAGCTTTAAAGAAAGCCTTTAGGATTGCTGCCACGCATGCGTGGTGGTCTTCCTGCCCAAAGGTGCCATCTTGCTCAGTCTCCCTTTTTCCGCAGAGCCCTTTGGATGCACGTCCTCGTCTCTCGGAAAAAAGTTTTGTGTCTTCAGCCTTCTGGCCTTTTTTTTCGGTAGCACCGGTCCTCTCTTGTCCTCCCCTTCGCCCTTGCTCCGACTGTGGGCCGGGGATACCTTTATTATCTCTTTAGTGTTTTTCCTTTTGGGCCCTTTTCGTGCCCTTTTTTCTCCAACCGCTGGCCTCTAGGGTTTTCGACCTCACAGGGGCCCTTTTTGCACCCATAGCCACCAGCTTCAAGAAATGTGACAGATGCTCCAAAAATATGTCGCTCACGGACACTCACGACTGCTGTCCATGGTGTCTGGGAGCTGACCACTACCCGGAGCTCTGCTTGCTTTGTAAGAAAATGTCCGCTAAGGCCTTGCTAAGCTGCAAGTAGAAGTCTGACAACATTTTCTGCAAGGCAGCCACAGGGTCTCGGTGGCATCTCGTTCTGCCGATCCACTGCTTGCTGGGTCCCCCGCAGTGACCCCGCGCCCCAGGCATCACTCCAATCAGGGTTCGCCCGAGGTGGAGCGCTGAAAGAAGAAGATGACCTTGAAGTCGTTGTCAGGGGCTCCGGACAAGCACGAGTGGTCTCTTGCTCGTTCCCTTAGCCTTCCCCGGTGTTCCTGAGGATCAGACAAGGAGCGGCCTCGAAAGGTACCTCGTAAGGACACGGAGACCTCCGGCGATGGTGCCCGCTCTCCTGTGGGTTGTCCCGGCGAGGACCCCCTCTCCTCCATGCCAGACCCAGTAACACTGGCATCGGTGTCGCAGGGACCTACTCCCGAGTGGTAGTTCTGTATGCTGGCACTGGAGCGTAGTCTTTCTACCTTCCTAGCTGTCCAGCAGACGCTCTTGCCCAGCACTGCTGTCTCGTGCCCTGAGACCGAGGGTCACCTGACTGGGGTCCTGAAAACTGCCATGGAAACCCCCGAGAGCCGCGGGCCTAATGAGGGTCCTCAGCACCGGTCTCGCTCGCTGTCCCATTCCTCAGGGGCGAGCTCTTCCAGAGTCAGTGCCTCCGGCTTCAAGCGGGCCTCGGCCACTGGACGCAGGGATCAGTCCGACTCCGAGTCCTTCTCAAACTTCTCGGGCTGGGAATCGGATGGGGACACTTCCCTGGAGACCCACACCCATAGGGATTTCCTCTCTGACCCATTCACCACCACCTCGCAAAGGCGGTCACCTCCCGAGGACACCTCCTTCCTGGTGTTTGTGCAGGATATGTCTCAGGCCCTCAATCTGCCTACGCAGACCGAGGAGCTGCCGAGGGCAGAGGAACTTGACATCTTGCAGTACGAGCCTCCAACCAGGGAGTCTCTTACTGTTCCGGTACCGTCCATCCTATCCCAGCTGCTCCTCCACAAGTGGAAAGCACCCGCCGCTGTCCCTATTGTCAGTAAAAGACTAGATGCCATGTATAGGATCCAGTGCGGCCCGGTGTTTCGGAAGACCCAGCTTCCTCATACCTCCATGGTAGTCGAATTCGCGATGCAGAAACAGAAGAGCCCGAAGTCGCACTCTTCGGTCCCGCCTGGTAGGGAATCCCATGCCCTCGATGCCCTCGGGTGCAAGGCTTACCAGGGATCCATGCTGGCGTGCCGCATCCAAGTGTACCAACTGTATATGGGTATGTTTCTTCGTGACCTCCCCAAAGAGCTCGGCAGTTTTTCCGTGGGACTTGGTGGGGAGCACCTTCTCAGGTTCCAGACCTTCCTGAGATCGGTCGCAGACTGCTCCAAATACCTTTCCCGCGCTGCATACGATGTGTTCGAGTCTTCCGTCTGTGTGGCAGCGGCTGGCATCAGAGCCCGATGCCAGGCATGACTCCAGTCTTCGGACCTGGAACAGTGGGTCCAGGAGAAGCTCCAGGATGTTCCCTGCCTCAGCGAACAGCTGTTCGGCAAGCCCATGGAGGACAAGGAAGCCGAGATCGAGACTGAGTTCATGACTCGCACCCGTCTCTCACACAAAACCTCCTCTGCAAGAAAGGTGTTTTGCTGTGCTTCTGTGGAAAAGGGCTCCCCTACCGGGGATACCCACAATACCCGCCTACCCCTCTGCCAATGACCAGCCCTCAGGGCAAAAGGGGAGCTCAGGGTCACCGGAAACGCAAGGGGCCCAAGACTCAACCACCGGCACCACCCCAGCCAGCCCTGGGGTTTTGACGCTGAAAGCATAGCCTCTCGCCCCCTGAGGGCGCTTCCGCTCATGGGAGGACGCCTGTCTCTTTTCGCCCCTGAGTGGGCAGCCATTACATCGGACACCTGGGTCTTACAGGTGATTCAGGACGGGTATTGCCTTCGTCTATATAGACTCCCTCCTCCCTTATCCCCCAGTGGAGCCTACTCGGCTTCCCTTGCACCAGATTTTCTTGCAGCAAGAGCTGAACAACCTCCTTGGTCAACAGGTGGCCCCCTCAGAAGTCGGGGTTTTATTCCCGGTACTTCCTCATTCTGAAGAGGACGGAGGGCCTGCGCCCTATCCTCGATCTCAGGAATCTGAACAAGTTTCTGGTGCAGGAGAAGTTCAAAATGCTATAGCTTGGCGTCCTGCTGCCCTACCCTCCGGCAGGGCGATTGGCTATGCTCCTTGGATCTCGGAGACGCTTACACCCACATTCCTGTCCACCCCAAGCATAGGAAGTACTTGCGTTTCAGGGTGCAGGGAGAGCACTTCCAGTACAGAGTGCTCCCCTTCGGGCTCGCGTCTGACCCACGAGTCTTCACCAAGTGCCTGTCAGCGTCCGCAGCCCACCTCCGGCTGCAGGGCATACCCGTCTACCCTTACCTAGATGACTGGCTCGTCTCAGGCACATTGGCAGAGGAGGCTTACCTTTTAGTGTCGCACACGGACCTCCTCCTTGAGTGACTCTGTTTCCTGATCAACTACTCCAAGTCCCACCTCAAGCCAGTGCAGACGCTGGAGTTCATTGGTGCTCTTCTCGATACAGAATGTTTGACCGCTTTTCTCCCTCGAGTACGCGCGGATCAGCTCCGTGCTCTGCTGCGCCTCCTGGGGCACATGGTCTCGACTGTCCACATTGTTCCCCACGCTCGCATTAATATGCGAGAGCGCAATGGTCCCAAGCCTTCGGCCGCCTCCGGGACCCCGTCTGGGTGTCTTGCAGCCTATTCGAGTCACTAGTCTGGCAGAACCCCCAGAGCCTCCTTCGGGGCATGCCGTTCCAGACTCGACAGCATGAGCTTGTCTTGACAACAGACGCCTCGCTGTTGGGCTGGGGAGCCCACTGCGACCATGTCTGCACTCAGGGGAGGTGGTCACCCAAGGAATCTCAGCAGCAGATGAACCCGCTTGAGCTTCGAGTGGTCCGGTTGGCCCTGAAGGTCTTTAAGTACCACCTGAGGGGCAAGTCAGACCAACAACAGAGTCGTGATGTTCTACATAAGCAAGGAGGGGGGCACTGGCTCCCGCCTCCTCAGTCTGGAGGCAGTCCTCCTTTGCGCCTTCGCCGTACGCAGAGGCATGACACTGAGGGCGGTCTACCTCCTGGGCCAGGACAACCTCCTCGCGGACAGACGGGGCGGGCTCCTTCGCCCACACGAGTGGTGCCTGAGTCCAGAGGTGGAACTCCACCTGTTCCGCTGCTGGGGGACTCCATACATTGACCTGTTCGTCAGCCCGGCGAGCATGTAGCTGCCCCACCTCTGCGAGCTGATACCACATCTGATCAGGGTGGCCCCGGATGCTTTCCTCCTGAACTGGACCTCTGGGCTTCTGTATACATTCCCTCCCACTCTGCGAGGACCCTACACAAGATCTAGCGTGACCAAGCCTCGGTGATTCTCGTGGCTCCTTCGTGGCCTCGACAACCTTGGTTCCCGCTTCTGCTCCAGCTCTCATCGGAGACTCCGGTCCCCCTGGGCAGTGCCTCAGGTCTGCTAACACAGGAGGAGGAATGGGTGCTTCAGCCGAACTTGGTCTCACTATCCCTGACAGCCTGACGGCTGAACGGGTCTCTTTAGCCTCACTGCACTTCCCAATGGAGATCGAAGAAGAATTCAATGGGGCAGGCCTACGCCTTGAAGTAACGGCGGTTTTTGGTCTGGTGCTCCGAGCTCCAGATCAACTTGTTCTCCTGCTCCACCCATTGGATTCTCCAATACCTTCTCTATCTCTCGCAGGTGGGGCTGAAGTCCATCTCGGTCAGGGTTCACCTGAGCGCCATCTCGGTCAACCACTTGCCACTATTGAGGGTAAACCCCTCTCAGGCCAGCTTCTAGTCTAACGCTTCATGCGGGCCTCTTGCTTTCCAAACCCCTCATCCGGCCTTCACTGGCGGAATGGGACCTGAACATCGTGCTCATGCAGCTGACGCGGCTGCTCTTCGTGCCGATGGCGACGTGCTCGCTCCGGCACTTCTCCTGGAAGGTGTTTTTTTTTTTTTTGGTGGCACCGACCTTGGCGCGGTGAGTCAGCGAACTTCAGACCCTCATGGCTGAGGCCCCCTACACCAGATTTTACAGGAACAGGGTGGTCCTTCGCACCCACCCCAAGTTCCTACCGAAGGTTGTCTCGGATTTCCACCTCAATCAGGAGGTGGTCTTGCCGACTTTCTTCCCGAGACCTCACGCCGACCGAGCATCGGGGGTCCTGCATACACTCGACTGCAAGAGGGCTCTTGCCTTCTACCTGCAGCGCACCCAGGGTCATCGCAAGTCCGACCGGCTCTTCATCTCCTACGATCCCAACCGCCTGGGGCTGGCATTCACCAAGCCCACCCTCTCCATTTGGGTGGCGGATTGCATTGCCTTCACCCAGGCAATGGCGGGCGTCCCGCTGGATCACCGGGAACTGTGCACGGCATCCGTGCCAAGGCGACGTTGGTGGCTTCACTGCGCTCAGTGCCTCTGATGGACATATGCTGGGCTGCGACCTGGTCTTTAGCGAATAATTTTGCTTTGCTTCACACTACTGCCTAGAGAGGGAGTTGCGCCAGGACAGTGCCTTCGGCCAGGCCGTACTCTGTAGTCTGTTCGGGTATAAGCAACTCCTGCCCTCCAACCCCCCTTCTGCAGCTACTGAGAGCTTGGCCGAGGACTCGGGCTGCCTTTGAACTTTGGCTTCTGCTCATGGCCTCGCGGAGGCATTTTTGGCTTACAGGTTCGGTAGCCTGTAGCTGGGGAGTCCCATAAGTGAGGACTGATGTCCTGCTTGTTCCTGGAGAAAGCGTAGTTACTCACTTGTAACAGGTGTTCTCCAGGGACAGCAGGAATCGGTCCTCACTACCCTCCCACCTCCCCTGAAGAGTTGCAATTTTTTTGTTCTTCCCGTGCCATCTGTTTAGTGTAGGGCTCTAGCTTTGGGACCTGACTGAATAAGATGGCACCTTTGGATGGGAAGAGGACCACGCATGCGTGACACCAATCCCAAAGGCTTTTCTTTGAAAGCTGGAGAATTGCTCCGCGCGGACTCCATCGATGCCGACGTCACCCATAAGTGAGGACTGATTCCAGCTGATCAAGGCTGCCTGTGTTGATTAAGTTGAAAAGCTTTCAGTTCCTTTTCATTTTCTTTAATTTAGCTTAATTTTATTAAGTCTTTTGAGGATGCTTCAGAGCAGTGCTTTGGCTGAGTGCATAACAAGCAATATATGGCCCTTACAGCCATGCCGGGTTTCCCGGTGGGGGGGGGGGGGTGTGCTCCCACTGACTAAACATACTGTCCATTTGGGTCGAGCAGGCGGGGATTTCACTGGACCAGAAGGTCATGGCACATCGTTCCAAGGCCATGTCTACTTCCATGGTAAATCTGTGTTCTGTCCCCGTGACAGAAATTTGCTGGGCTGCCACCTGGTTTTCAGTCCATATCTTTGCAGCTCCCTACTGCATGGAGAGGGAGTCCCGATGGGACAGCTGTTCTGCCAGACTGTACTCCATAATCTCTTCAGGGTGTAGGCAGCTCCTGCCCTCCGACTCTTCTCTGTTTTGGGCTACCAGAGTGCTGGTTCTCCGCCGGACACCTGGGTCTTGCGAGAGTCTCTCAGTAGGGACTTGACTGCTGCTGCTCTTGGAAGAAGCTGAATTTTTAAACAAATCTATTACAAAAGGGTAGAAGAGACTTAAGTCACACTGAAGCTAGGGAAGGCCCCGGGATTGTATGGATACACAGCTAAGTTGTATAAGGTGTTCAGGGAACAACTGGTAGATATTTTGGTGTTGGTGTTTAATGGGGTAGTGGAGGAGGGGCAGATGCCCATGCCCAAATAAACTGCCACTGCGGGGATAACTGTATTGTCAAAGCTGGGAAAGCATAGTTACTCACCTTTAACAGGTGTTCTCCGGGGACAGCAGGAATCAGTCCTCACATTATGGGTGAAATCGGCACTGACAGAGCCCACGCGGGAGCATTTCCCCAGCTTTCAAAGAAAGCCTTTGGGAGATGCACAACACATGCATGGTTCCCTTCCTGCCCAAGTGTGCCATCTTGCCTCAGTCAAATTACATAGCTCAGATGGCCAAGGAAAAAACAGTAAAGAAGCAACTCCAAGGGGAGGAAGGAGGTTGTGAGGACCGATTCCTGCTGTCCCCGGAGAACACTTGTTACAGGTGAGTAACTACACTTTCTCTGGGAACAAGCAGGAAGTCAGCTCTCACATATGGGACTCCCCAGCTACAGGCTACCGAGAACCTATAAAAATGTAACAGCGACCTGCAAAGGGTGAGCCAAGAGCAGGTGAGTAACTACGCTTTACTCCGCTTCTCTGGGACAGAACAAGAAGCCACAATGAAGCCAAGGAAGCCCAGGTGGTGGTGCTGATAGGGGGTAGGCTGCAGCATTTTTATGCCACCTGGTCCGTCATTACGACCAACCAGTGGGCCTTTGAGATAATTCGGGAGGGATATGCTCTCGAATTCGCCAGACTGCTTCGTGAAGTCTTTGTTTGCTTGCCCTGCAAGACACCACAGAAAGCAGAGGCAGTCCAGGATACCCTCTGCCAGTTGCTGCAGCTAGGGGCTGTGGTTTGGGTGCCACCAGAATAGTGTGACTTAGGTTGATACTCCATCTACTTTGTGGTCCCCAAGAAGGAAGGGAGTTTTCAACCTATTCTAGATCTCAAACATGTCAGGCGTTACGAGTTCCACGCTTTTGGATGGAGACTCTATGGTCTGTCATAATAGCAGTGAGGCAAGGAGAGTACCTCACAGCCTTGAATCTCATGGAGGCTTATTTGCATATTCCCATTTGGCCGGAACATCAACAGTACCCACGATTCGCGGTACCGATGGGGCATTTTCAGTTTTGGGCTTTGCCCTTCGGTCTGGCCACTGCTCTGCGTGCCTTTACCAAGGTCATGGTAGTAGTGGCAGCAGCTCTGCGACAGGAAGGTATCCTGGTGCATCCATACCTGGGTAAGTGGCTCATCAGAGTAAAATCCAGACAGGACTCTCGCAGTGCCAGCATGAATTCTGGAGTTTTTGAGAAGCCTCGGTTGGGTGATCAATTTGGCCAAGAGTCAGCTTCAGCTGGTGCAACACCTGGTATATTTGGGTGCTCAGTTTGATACGGAAGCAGGATTAGTTTCTCTTCCAGAGGAACATATTCACAAGATATAGCGACAGGTTTGCAGATTTTTTTTGTAACAGGCCAGCACCAGTGGCGTGGTATTATCCACAGCTGTTGGGCTCCATGGCGGCGACTCTGGACCTGGTTCCCTGGGCCAGGGCGCATATGCGTCCTTTACAGCAAGTCCTGCTGTCCCGCTGGGTTCCACAATCACAATCCTTGTGACAGCAGTTGGAGTGCTTGGAGGACACGCGGCTCAGCCTGAAGTGATGGCTGCAGTCAGTCACTTCATGGTGGGGATACCATTGGCGTGCCTGACCTGAACGTTGGTAACGACGGATGCCAGCCTCACGTGCTGGGGTGCCCATTGTGAATCTCGAGTAATGCAGGGTCAGAGGATGCCGGAGGAGAGCTTATGGTCCATCAACTGCTTAGAGATGAGGGCGGTGTTCCTGGCTCTCCAGTATTCTCCGGGAACCAGCAGGAAGTCAGCCCTCACACATATGGGTGACGTCGGCACCGATGGAGCCCTTGCAGAAGCATCTTCCCAGCTTTCAAAGTGGTCCTCTTCTGCTCAAGGGTGCCATCTTGCTCTCGTTCCTTTTTTCCGCGGAGTCCTTCAGATGTCTGTTTGTCTTGTCCCTGGAAAAAGTTGATTTTTCAGCCTGAGTTTCTTACTCGCCTCCGATACTGCACTGGTACTCTTCCCGCCACCTGACCTTGCTGTCTCGACATCGAGTTCGGGACTTTGTAGTTTTTTCCTCCTTGGCGTCTTTGCACCTTTTTTTCCAACTGGCAGCTTGGTGGATCTTCGACCTCACTAGGGAACTTTTATCCCCCATGGCTACCAGTGGTTTCAAAAAGTGTGATCGGTGTGCCAAGATTATGCCTTTGACTGACACACATGACTGCTGCCTTCGCTGTCTTCGGCTGGACCATGACCCCGCAGCATGCGGCCTCTACAAAAAGATGTCCAACAAGGTCCTAAGAGCCAGCAGCAGCACGATAAGTTTGTCCCCCCCTTCCCCTGAGTCCCCAGTACCTCTGAAGGCCAGGGCCTCATCTGAAGCCACGGCATCTTGGGGCAGCTCCACAGAACCTGAGCGGCACCGTGGTTCTTCGGAGAGGGGGGTTTCCCTTGAGAGAACCCAAGAAGACGACCTCGAAGACTCATCCCTGGATGGATCTGACAGGCTGGGTGCATCCCGAGCCAGGTCCCGCAGTCCGAGATGCTCATCCGAGGGATCGGAGGGGGAGTAGCCTGAAAGGTCCCCCGAAAGGACTCGACCTTGGACTGGCCTCTGTCGCCAGACTCATCCTTGTCAAGAATTCCCTTTCGGGGGAACCAGCGTTGGGCCCAATTCCTTTGGTGCTCGTGCTGATGGCTGCGGAGCCTTCTAGCCTGAAGTCCAGAATGGTGGCCCTGGAGTGCGGTTTGTCTACCTTCATGGACCAGCTGCAGGTGCTGTTGTCTAGCACAGCCAGCTCCTCTGTCCCGACTACTGGGCCCTCAATGTCAGATGTCCCTGGAGGCCAAGCTGATCATCGAGACCCTTCAGCCTCAATATGATCCTCGGCCGAGGTCTCGATCTGGTTCCCACTCGACAGGGCCACGATTGTCCCTAGCCAGTGTGCTCTGCGCCAGCCGCAGGACCTCTGTGGGGCCAGGCAGGGGGCAGCCCCGGGGCCCGCAGACCAACCTTCCATCGAGTCCTCGATGGACTACTCCGAGTGGGAGACTGAAGATGAGGAGTCGCTCGACACCAGTCACCATTACAACGTCCCCTCGGACTCTCCCACTTCAGTGCCCCGGCGGCAGTCTCTGCCAGAGGACATGGCATTCCTTGACTTCGTCAGGGACATGTCTAAGGGCCTAATGTTCCCAATGGAATCTGAGGAGGACCCTCGGGTGGAGAAGCTGGAAATCCTCCAGTATGAGGCCCCTCCGAGGGAATCGCTTATGGTGCCCATCCCTCCTATCCTGGAACAGCTAATGCTCAGTATGTGGGAGACCCGGCATTGGTGCTGGTGGCGAGCAAGCGGCTCGACTCAATGTATCGAGTTCACTGGAGTCTGAGTTTCCAGAAATTACAGCTGCCACATAACTCCATGGTGGTGCAGTCGGCCATGCGTCGACTGAAGAGTCAGAAGACGCACTCCTTGGTGCCTCCCAGCAGGGAAGCACACATCTTGGACCCCTTCGGCAGAGAGTGTTACCAGGGCTCGATGTTCATCAGCTGCATCCAGGCCTAGCAGCTGTACCTGAGAGACCTGGCAAAGGAAATTGCCAGGTTCTTGGCTGGTCTGTCTGAGGAACCCCTGCAGTGGTTCAGGAACCTGGCCAAGGCTGTCCGTGAGTGCTCCAAGTTTGTCTCGGGCAGCCTATGATGGCTTCGAGTTGGCGGGCATCGGTGCCCGATGCCAGACTTGGCTGCAGCTTTCCGATCTCAAGCAGTGGGTTCAGGACAAATTGGTCAATGTCCCATGCCAAGGAGAAAATCTCTTTGGCAAACCCATGAACGACAAGGCTGACGAGCTGGAGACCAAGTTCATGACGAGGAACAGGCTCTCTTAAAAGACCGCTGCCCCTCCCTGACGGAAGGGCTCGGGTAAAAGCTCTTCTACACGAGAGAAAAGGGGCTGCTTACAGAAACTACCGACCTTACCAGGCCTCCGCAACAGGGTCAGCAGACCAAGGGACATGGGCATGGCCCTCATAAGCAGAAGGCTCCCAAGCCCCAGGCATCGGCCCGGCTCAGCCAGGGGGGAGTTTCTGACTCCTCGGCCATAGCCTCTCCACCCCAAGGAGGTCAGCAGCCCACAGGGGGACTTCTGATCCACTATGCCCAAAGGTGGCTAACTATCACCACCGATTCCTGGGCACTTCGGGTGGTCAGGGAGGGCTTCCTCCTCCATCTGATTCAGACACCTCCCCCTTACTTTCAGGGAGAGCCCCTCAGGTCTCCCCTTCACTGGGACCTTCTACTGAAAGAGCTTGCAGGTCTTCTAGAGGATAAGGTGGTGGAACGAGTGCCCCACTATCTCAAGGTACTTCCTCGTGTCAAAAAGGACTGGAGGCCTAAGGCCCATTCTCGACTTGAACAAATTCCTGGTGAGGGAGAAGTTCAAAATGCTCTCCCTTGGAACATTGCTGCCTTACCTCCAGCAGGGAGATTGGCTATGCTTCTTGGAGCTGAATAGATGCTTCATTCACCCCAATCAGAGGCAGTACCGCTGTTCATGGTGGGGGGGGGGGGGCACTACCAATACAGGGTGCTGCCTTTCAGCTTGGCCTCCACCCCAAGGGTCTTTGCAAAATGCTTGGCAGTCGTAGCTGCCTTTCTCCATCTCCAGGGGGTCTTTGTCTTCCCCTATCTGGACAACTGGCTCATAAAAGGAGGCTCGGCCTCAGAGGCTCAGAGGTGCAGCATGCAACTGCACGTACCATCTAGGTCCTGCAATGCTTGGGATTTGCGATAAACTACCCCAATTCCCACCTCCTCCCAACACAGTGTCTGGAGCTCATAGGGGCAAGACTGGACACTCTCCAGGCAAACGCCTTCCTATCCGGAGACCAAACCGACCATCTCAGGGCCCTACCTCTGGATGTACAGTACTGCTCCTCGGTACCCACCACCTACGGCACCAGCCGGTATTGGTCCAGATGGACAATCAGTGGCAGTGTTCTATGTGAACAAGCAGGGGGGCACGGAGTTTCGTGCCCTCTGCCGAGAGGCAGTGGTCCTCTGCTCCTATGCACTCCGGCAGGATATACACCTGCAGGCAGTATACTGCCAGGCCAGAACAACTCGCTGATTGACAGACTGAGCAGGATCCTCCTGCTGCATGTGTGGCAGCTGGATCCCAGTGTAGCCTACCGGCTCTTTCAGCTCTGGGGGGAACCTGAGATAGACCTGTTTGCCAGTCTGGACAACTACCAGTTGCCCCGCTTCTGCTCCCTGCAGGCCCACCCCAGGGTGGCAGCATGATGCATGCCTCATGTACGCCTTCTCACCCACTCCACTAATTGGCAAGACTTTGTTCAGGACCCTCTGTGACAAATCCTCGCTCATCCTGATAGCCCCTTGATGGCCCACGCAACCATGGTTCCCGCTACTCCTCCGGCTATTGGTGGAGACGCCCATCCTGCTGGGGAACTCTCAAGGGCTCCTGTTCCAGGAGGGGGGCTCTCTTCTGCACCCCAAACTAAGTCCCTGTCGCTGAGAGCGTGGCTGCTGAAAGGGTGACCATAGCCCCTTTCAACCTCTCGAGCGAGGTAAAGGAGATCCTTCTGGCCTCTTGTAAGGCTTCCATTAGGAAAGCGTTCGCCCTCAAATGACGTAGGTTTTTAATTTGGTGTGCAGAGCACGGGACCGACTCATTCTCCTGCCTGATGGGAGCTGTACTACAGTATCTTTTCCACCTCTCGCAATCCGAGCTTAAATTGAACTCCGTCAGGGTGCACCTCAGTGCCCTGGTGGCACACCACCACCCAGTGGATGGCAAACCCCTCTCGGTCCAGCTGCTGGTGACCCGCTTCCTATGGAGTCTGCTCTTATCGAAGCCCCCAGTTTGCCCTCCGGCGACTGAGTGGGATCTCAATGTGGTATTGAGGTAGCTCACTTGCCCGCCCTTTGAGCCTCTGGTTAACTGCCACCTGTGATACCTCGCGTGGAAGGTGGAGTCCCTGGTTGCGCTCACCTACACTTGCAGGGTTAGTGAGCTTCAGGCCTTAGTGGCAGAGGCACCATATACCATGCTCTACAAGAACAGGGTGGTTCTCTGCATATACCCTAAATTCCTTTCAAAGGTGGTATCGTTCTTCCACCTCAATCAGGAGGTGGTACTTCCCACCTTCTTCCCAAGACCTCATTCAAGTAGGGGGGGAGACGGTCCTCCACACCCTGAACTGTAAGAGGGTCTTGTCCTTCTACTTCCAGCATACTCAGGGCCACCGCAAAGCTGCTCAGCTTTTCATATTGTACAACCCCAGTAGACTGGGGGAGGCGGTGACCAAATGTACACTGTCTACCTGTGTGGCGGATTGTATTGCCCTCACCTATGAGCAATATAGAACCACTAAACCCCACTATATTTCCCATATATATACATCCAAACCAAAAAGGGAAACACCTCTATATGATCTTTTTTGTTGGAACTCACACCATGAGGGGAAAACCCCTCTCGTTGTGTGCTATTCCGTTTTTCTCTGTATTTAAATTAGGGATTCAACCCTAAAAAAAGGGATCAGAGGGAATAATTACCCTCCTACACCAACTGAAAGTATGAATAGCCAAAAAGGGGATTAACCAAAGTCACTTAGCTTAGAACCAGAACATGTCTACCAGGAGGCAACAGGAATTTTTGATGAAACTAACGGTCCCAGCAGTAGCAGCGATCACAACGCTGAAGTCCATGTCTGAAAATTCTGACCGGAATACATCGCTTCGGGATCATAAGTAAAAATGCCTCCTTCTAGCAGACAAACCGTGTTCCAGGAATCCCCAGTTCCCAAGCAACTGTATGAGGGGAGCCTCCCCTTCCAAGTAATCCAACGTTGTAGCTGTTTTGAGTCCCTGAAACTCTCGACTCTTTTTCAAACTCTGTTGCTCGCCTATGAGCAGGCAGGGCTCCCGCTGGAAGGCTGAGTCACAGCGCACTGTGTCAGGGCCATGGCGATCTCTGTGGCAAACCTGTGCTCCGTCCCGATGGTGGTCATCTACCTGGCCGCCACCTGGTCTTCAGTCCATACCTTCGCAGTCCATTACTGCCTGGAAAGGGAGTCCTGACGGGGACAGTGCCTTCGGCCAGGCTGTGCTCTGTAATCTTTTCAGGGTTTAGGCAACTCCTATCCTCCGACCCTTCTGTGTTCAGGCTACCGGAGTGCTGGTTTCCATCGAACACATGGTCCTACTGTAGTCTGTAGCTACGGACTTAATTGCTGCTGCTCACGGCTCCCCTCGAGGCCGACCGTGTCTTTCGCTATGGGCTTTCGGTAGCCCGTAGCTGGGGAGTTCATGTGTGAGGACTGACTTCCTGCTTGTTCCCAGAGAAAGCGTAGTTACCCACCTGTAACAGATGTTTTCTGGGGACAGCAAGAGTCTGTCCTCGCAACACTCCCTCCTCCCCTTGGAGTTGCTCCTTTACCATCTTTTATTTTTTTTACCATCTTTTAACTATGTCATCTGACTGAGCAAGATGGCACCCTCGGACGGAAAGAGGCCCACATGTGTGGTACCATCTCCCAAAGGCTTACTTTGAAAGCTGGGGGGATGCTTCTGTGAGGGCTCCGTCGGTGCCGACATCACCATATGTGTGAGGACTGATTTCTGCTGTCCCGGAGAATATATGTTACAGGTGAGTAACTATGCTTTTTCTTCCAAAGATTTCAAAGAAAGCGGTACGAGTCTCTTCAGACAATGCCACCATTGTGGCTTATATCAACCAACGGGGGGAAACGGGCAGTGCAACCCTGTTGGAGCAGAGTCTGGCCATTCTGGCCTGGGCAGAGCAGAATTTGCTTGCCCTCTCTGTGACATATGTGTCAGGCAGGGAGAATATCCAGGCAGATTTCCTCAGCTGGTCCCAATTAGATCTGGGCGAATGGGAACTCAATCCTGCGGTGTTCCCCGACTTCACGGAACACTGGGGATAGCAGGTCATGGACCACATGGCAACGCAGGCGAACGCAAAGGCGAGCAGATTCTTCAGACGCAGGGACCACATGTCAGAAGGCCTGGATGCTCTCATTCAGCCTTGGCACGCGGAGGGGTTGCTGTATGCCTTTCCATCGTGGCCCTTGATAGGCCGATTGTTGCAGAGGATAGAGGCGCTCAACGGGCATGTGATTCTCATTGCTCCAGATTGGCTGTGGAGATCCTGGTATGTGGACCTCAGGCAGTTGCTGGTGTCGAGCCTTGACGGCTCCCCGACAGGATCAACCTTCTGGTTCAGGGGTTGGTCGTGATGCCTTGGGTAGCTTGGTTTTTGCTTATGGCATGGCTCTTGAATGGACCCAGTTGAGACGGCAGGGCTTCGCTCCCATGGTCATTGGGACCATGTTACAGGCCAGGAGAAGATCCACCACCTTGGCATATGTGGGAGTGTGGCGAATCTTCGAAGGCTGGTATGCAGAGCGGAGTCTGTGACCCTTTAGCTGTCAGCTACCGGAGATCTTGCTGTTTTTGTGGCATGGATTAGAAAAAGGGCTGGCACATAGTTCTCTTAAGGTTCAGGTCACAGCTCTTGCCTGCTACTGGGACCAGATTATGGGCATTCTCTGTCTGCGCATTTGGATGTGGCTCGTTTCCTCAGGGCGGTGCAGCAGTTTAGGCTGCCTAGGAGGAGGATGGTCCCGGCTTGGGACCTCAACCTAGTGTTGTCAGTTCTTACGGCAGCTCTGTTTGAGCCGCTCGCTAGGGCGTCGCTCAAGAATCTCACTTTGAAGAAAGTGTTTTTGGTGGTGCTCTGTTCCATGCATAGAGTTTTGGAGCTTCAGGCTCTGTTCTGTAGGAAGCCTTTTTTTGCATTTTTCCAGAGAAAAGATGGTCTTGCGACCATTTCCTTCTGTTCTACCAAAGGTGGTGTCGCGTTTTCACTTGAACCAGATGGTCACGTTGCCAGCATTCCCGGAGTTGGGAGACTCCGAGGACGATAGGCAGCTTACACCGAGGACGATAGGCAGCTGGATCTGCGCAGGATTTTGTGGAAATATCTGTAGAGGTTGGAATCCTTGCGCAAGTCGGACAGGTTGTTTGTTGATTGGAGGCCCTTGGGCAGGTGAGGTAGCTTCAAAGGCCACGATTGCCCGTTCGGTGAAGCGAATTATTTGAACAGCGTGGACGGAGCTTGCCCGTGGGCCTTTGGGCGCACTCTACACAATCTCAGGCAGCATCCCTGGGCAGAAACTGGTCTGGTTCCTCCTTTGGAGATCTGCAGAGTGGCAACTTGGTCATCTTTACATATGTTTACAAGGCATTATCATCTGGATGTGCAGACGGTAGATGATGCTAGGTTTGGTTCTCTGGTTCTTAGAGTTGGTCTCGAAGGTTCCTCCTGTGTTTAGACACTGCTTTTGTACATCATAAGTGTAACTGGACTGGTCTGGAGGGACGATTAGGAAGGCAAAATTAGACCTTTCCTGCTAATTGTCATTCCTTGAGTCCCTCCAGGCCTGTTCAGGTCCCTCCTATGACCAGAGACCAGGGATGTCTGTGTGAACTTCAAGTAAGAGGTACAGCACTGCACAGTAGCGGGTTCCTTTAAAGGGGGAATGAGCGCCCTAGTGGGGCTTGCTTCCTGCATGTGTATATGGCTCACCGGGGCTATCTCAATGAAGAATTTGAGGGAAAACAAAAGTTAAAATAAGTATTGATAGAAAGGATAGTGTATGGCTGTGTAATGGAGTATGCTTGTGCTGATTCTCAAGAGTGCTGATAAAGGTATTTCAGAGTTTGAGGCGAGGTAAAGGCTGCTTGGTCAGTAAGAGACTAGATGCTGAGGCTCGAGAGGGAGCTTTTCTACTAGGATCTCAAAATCCTGACATGCTCAGTTCTCAGCTGCTGGAGGATGGTGACTACCCAAGCATAACTGGACTGGCCTGGAGGGACTCCAGGAAAGGCAATTAGCAGGTAAGGTCTAAGTTTTGCCTTTTTGCACCTTAATGGTTCTGTGAAATAGGCCGATTTCTTGTGGGGGACTGAATGAGGAGTCTCATGTGATGAATAAAGCCTCTGTTTTAATGTAGTTTGCTGCTAGGTTGTTATTGCTGAGCCAGCTGATCAAGTCTTCCGTGCATTTGGTTATGGGTAGGAGGTTAGGGTTGCGAATGTCAATAGGAATAAATGCCATGATGTCGTCAGCATATAGACTGTATTGTATGTTGTGACATTTTGATTATATTACAAATGGGCTGTGTGTATATGTTGAATAACATAGACGAGATTGATGATCCTTGAGGGATGCCCTATTTTAGGGTGAAGAGAGTAGATTTGTTTGTGCTGCATCTTTCTTGCTGATGCCTCTTGAAGTATGATTGAAATCATTTTAGTGTGGTTCCATCTCTTCAAAGGCTTGGATCTGGAACCTCCCAGTTGGATGGTGCCCATGACTGATATCAGCCTCTCAGGTTGTGGACTCACTGTAAGGGACAAGTGACACAGGGACAGGGCCTTTGGTCTTGTCAGAAGGCCTTCTGTTCCATTAACAGGCTGGAAACCAA
The DNA here is from genome assembly GCA_033557465.1 of Ichthyophis bannanicus. Lineage (NCBI taxonomy): Eukaryota > Metazoa > Chordata > Amphibia > Gymnophiona > Ichthyophiidae > Ichthyophis > Ichthyophis bannanicus. The sequence continues at coordinate 666,474,589 of CM066032.1, forward strand.
AACTGTTCAATTAGTGTTGGAGAGGTTTTACTCACTAAGACCAGGTGGTTCTTCAGTTGAAGAAGGGAGCTAGACTCCCTGATTCAGTCTCTGAGGGGAATGTTTTACATATTTCTCCTATGACCTTTCATTGGTTGGGTACTATTTCAGGTACAAACTTAGATTGTAAGCTCTCCGTGGACAGGGAAATAACTACTGTACCTGAATGTAAGTCACCTTGAACCTCTACTGGAAAAAGATGTGAGCTAAATACTTAAATAAAAATAAAACTTAAAAGTAGTGAAGCACCCTTTTATAGTGATTCTTGTGAGCCCACACTGGCCTTGATATGCTTCTGGCGAGTGATCCGCTGTGATTGTCTCCAGGTTTGGGTCTCTTCTGGCAGTGAGTGCCCTATCCCCATGGAGAATCCAGTTTCCTTTTGGCTTCCAGCATAGCCCTTGAAAGGCAAAGACTGATGTGCAGGGGTTAATCTTGAGCAGTACTGGCTATACTCTTGAGGCTTGCAGGGTCTCCACTTTGCTAGCCTATGTACAAGTTTGGCTTGTTGAAATCTGGTGCAAAGTGCAAGGAGTATTCGTATGGCAAGCAAATATTACTTCCCTAGCAAGGGTTCGAGTGGGATTTGACCCTTAATTTATTCAAGTTACAGGTTGCTGCTCCGTACATTTGGACGTTGTGCATTTTTTTGTAGGGTGTGAAGCAGATTTGGCTCTTGCTCCATGCAGTAGTTTTGCAATGTGACCTCTGTTTGGTCCTCGGTGCCTTGGCAGGTCTGCTGTTTGAGCCTTTTGTGTCGGTGATTGTGAAGGGTTTGTTTTTCATCGGCCAGGCATATTTGAGAGTTGCAGGCCCTTTCGTGTAGAGATCTCTTCTGCCCCCTCCCCCCCCCCCCAAAATTCTTTATTTAATAATGTTTCAGTGACAATACCAATATCATCAAATTTTCTATAATCCTATAAATGTATCAAGCATTATCAAAATTGTCATATTAGGACTTAAACAGCCTCATTGTATTCCTTATTTTTTTTGTAAACATTTTTTATTGTGACCAACTGCAAGCACCAACAAACCAACACAGTACAAAAGCAGTGAGGTGATAACCCTGCTCCCACCCTTCCAGTGTCATATAAACGTGTCAAGCCCACTGGCCCCCCACCCTTGCAACAATTACAATTAAACTGTAAGAGGGCAACTCTGAAGCCTTTTTATGGCTTCACACAAGGTTCATCCTGCTCCACAAGCAGTCAGTTTTTCTTTGCCTTCCCCCCCCCCCCGCCTCCACCCCCACCCTTCCATACGAACGTGCCATTCCTCCCCCTTCTGCCAGCCTAGGTTACAGATTAGAGAGACACTGTTCCCATAGAACCCAGTACCGCTGTCGTTTCAGTGACCTGCTCGCACTCCTCTGATTCTCAGTATCCAAGCAGCCATTTCATGCATCGCAGCCACCGATTGTGCATAAGCCGGGGCTGCCTCCGCTATCCAGTTAGCCACTATGACTTTCCAGGCCAATAATAATGCTACCTACAAAGTCTTTCGCTCTGGAGCCTTCTGGTTTCTTTTTTTTCTCGCAAGGGCGCATCATCCCCTAGGAGCAAAGCTGCATATGTCCACTGCAAAGCCACCCCCAGAGTTCTCTGCATACAAGCCAGCATCTTCCCCAATAGCCCTGTAGCTTATGGCGTTCTAAAAAGGGGTGCATCCAGCAGTGGAGGCTATCCGGGCTGTCCAAAAGATGCATCCGCTCCCCCATCCCAGTTCAAATATGCCCTATGCAAGATTTTATACTACATTACATGTAGAGCAGCATTAGGTTTATGGAGTGTAACATCCACAAAAAGCCTTCTCAGCAAGTGCTCATTCACCTCTTCCCCCCCCAAATCTTGTGTCCTTACCCCTCTAGGGCCTGATCCCAACCACTTGGCTTGCTGTCCCTGCCCACCCAGTATCAATAGGCTACCTTGTTGCATTTTGAGGGTGTTGCTAGGAAGATCCTATCTAGGGTAGTAAAGCTCTGACGATCCTCGACCTCTGAGAATTTGCAGGTAGCATAATGATGGCACTGCAGACATGCTATCCAGTGCTTGTTAGGGATTTTCTAGGTAATCTTAAGTTGCGCAAAGGTAGGAAAGGCTCCCCTCCCCACATTCAGAAGGTGGCAAACATTGCAGCACCCGCTTGTGGCCCATCCCCAAAAAGCTACATTCTCTGTGCCAGGTGTAAAAGGATTCCTCAACAACATTCCAAAAGGTGACCGCCCCTTAGCCTCCCCCCTCCACAGCTTCATGCGCCACCACTGTCAGGCTGCCACATTGGTTCTAAGAAGCATCCAAATCGCGTTGCCATTCTCCACCACTGCTGGCTCAGCTGTAGAAGACTGAAGAACTTATATGGGGCACACCCATCGTCCAGGAAGCCCATCAGAGAGTATCTGTTGTCCCCCATGTGCAACTCTTGAATCCAGTGATGCAGCGCCCCCACATTGTAAAGCTGAAAATCCGGTAAATTCTGTCCACCCCCTCCCCCCATCACGGCCTCCTACCAGCTTATTGAAGCTGATGCATGCCGGCCGTCTCCGCCAGAGAAAGTGGCTCACCACCCTCTGGTACATACTCTCCTCCTTCCCTTTTACCCACAAAGGCAGCATCTGCAACAGGCAAGGCAGCAAGACCATTTTGATCAGAGCTACCCAGCCCAGGAACAAGAGGGGAGACTCTGCTACCTATTACATCAGACCTTCATCTGGGCTAGACGGTCACTCATGTTTTTCTGATACAACAATCGCGCATCTGCGCATAGATGCACACCCAGGTATTTCATGGATTCCCCTGCCCATGCTCATCACTCGGGGCATGCACTTGCTGGCCCGGCTAATAAACAAGAGCATGTCATTTGCAAAGAGATTAATCTTCTAAGTCTCTGCTCCCACCCGAATACCCTGCCACACATAGGTTTCCCGAACCTTGATAGCCAGTGGCTCTAGGGACAACAGGAAAAGCATAGGGGACAAGGAGCAACCCTGGTGCATCCCTCTTCTCAGGGTGAAGCTCTCTGACAACCCTCCATTCACCAGTATTTGGGCCTGAGGCTGGTGGTATAGTACACACATCCATTCCAAAAATTGGCCAGTGATTCCATACCACTCCACCACCCCAAAAAGATATTCCCACGAGACATTATCAAATGCTTTCTTGGCATCCAGGCTGGCAATGATGTCGTCCCCCTCCTCATCGCTCCCTACATGCAACACTGCCATAGCCTCCATCAAATTGGCAGAGGCGAACCTCCCTGGTATAGATCCCACCTTGTCTGGATGGACCAGTCCCAGGATGACTTTAGCTAACCGCTTAGCTAGGATTGAAGCAATAACATCCTGATTCAGAAGTGATATGGGCCTGTAAGAACCCACCAACATGTCATCCCTGCCGGGCTTGGGTAGGACCACGATTGTCGCTTGGTTCTGCTGCCCTCCAGATCTCCCTGGGCTAAAGCTACCACACACTGTGCCTGTAAAGAACCCACTGCATACTCTCCCAAGATCTTGTAGAATTCAGCTCCCAAGTCGTCCGGTCCCAGGGCCTTTGCAAGATTAAGCAACTTTATGGCCACAAGGACCTCAGCGTTGCTGAAGAGGGCACAGATTGCAGCTCCGCCTCTGTCACCTGAGGGAGATCTATCCCTTAAAAAAAAACCCACCTGTTCCCGGCTACTGACATCGTGTGGCCCCCGGTCATACAACCAGCTATAGAACTGTTGAAGCTGCTGTCTGATGTCGTCATCCTGCTCCACTATCTCTCCCCGCAGCATTTTAATCCCCCTTATCACTGCCTTCCTCTTCGCCAGGCTCACGAGGTGTGTCAGCAGCCTGCCACACTTGTTGACCACAGATGAAGTTGGTATTTGTACAATTCAATATCCCCCTCGGCATGCTGGTTCAACAGCACATTTATAGCTTTCCTCAAAGCCATATACTGTGCCCGGTCATCCCGCCCCCATGCTGTGGATATGCCAATGTCTGAAGACCTGCAACTGTCCCAAGAAGTCCAGCAGTTGGGCAACCCTCGCCTTTCGTTTCCCAGACATATAAGCAATGATAACCCCCTTCATGGTAGCTTTTGCTGCCTCCCACAATACCCAGGGATCCATGCCTTCAGTGGCGCTTTCCTTCCAGTACTGCTGCCACACCTCCTGGAGACACCCATGGAACTCCTTATCCTTATAGAGGGTAGGATTCATCCTCCAAGGGCCCCCTCCCCCCTCCCCCCTCCCTTGAGCCGCAGCTTCATCCAGATGGGCGCATGGTCCGAAAGCCCCATATCCCCAATCACGGCCCTTTCCAGGGCCCAAAACACAGACTCCAATGCCAGAAGGTAGTCCAGGTGTGCATAGCTACCATATATTTCACTTGAATAGAAAGTGAAATCCACCTTGTCCAGGTCAATACTTGCCACGCATCCACCAACCCTAGTTCCTCTAATAGAAAGTTGACACCCTGCCCCTGTGTACGCGATGATCCCCCCTGTGGCAGCTTGCAGTCTAAGGTCTAGTCACGTGGTAAATTAAATTCCCCCCCCTCCCCAATCAACTGATAGTCCCCAAACTCCAGTAACTTGAAACTCAATGTGGTGAAAAAGCCATGGTTGTAAACATTAGGTGAATACATGTTACATAAGGCCATCCACATCCCAAATATCTCTCTTCCCATTATATGGACGTGACCCTCTGCATCTTTGACACTCTTGTGGTGTACAAAGGGCACCCTATGATCCATGAGCGTCGCCACCCCTCTCTGTCTTCCATTGTAAGAAGAGTGGCCCACTCTGCCTCTCAGGAGCTTCCCATGCTCGCCAGCACTGAAGTGGGTCTCCTGCATAAAGATAACATCAGCTTCCTCCTTTCAAAAATAGTTGAGCAGCCTTGTGCATTTAACAGGCTCAGCCACCAGAGGTCTTTTCAGTATTTCTTTGTCTCCAGCACATGTTGGATGGATTTTCTCCTCTCTGAAGAAAAGATTGATCAAACGCTCGTGAACGACCACCTTAAGAGTGACTCTCTCACTTGAGCGCGATGTGGGATGCTCCACTAGACTATGTTTTTTTTGATAACCATAGAAGGAGGGAAAATCGGTTCAGCTCCACGCCTTTATGATAAGAGCCTGTTGAGAAGCCACAAATTGGAAGGATTTGGAAGAATCTGGAAGAGTATAGCAGTATCACACAACCTCAGCACCCCTCCCTTCTCATCCTTTCCCCCCTGCTCTCTTCTGAAGATTACAGAAGGAGGGATCTGGCTGCCAGCCACCTTACACACAGTGCTACTGAAATATAAACCTAGCCAGTGAAGCAATTTCAGGAGAGTAGAGCTGAGCCCGGCACGGAGCCTTAATACATGCTCTGGTGATACTTACCCTAACTCTCCATGTCATCTTCCAGGAAGCATTTGACTTGTGGCAAGCGAGGAACTTCATCCTTGGATTCTGGACTTTGCCTTTTCTGTATGGCAGCTTCTGAGTCGTCCTTGAAGGGCATGTTTTCTCCCTCTTAGGCGGGGGACAGAGTTAGTCCGCCCTTTCCTGTCTCAGTGCAGGATGGCACTAAAGGTAAGGATGCTCAGTCGGTCGGAGGCTCCGGCGACCATGCTGTGAGACGCTCTTCATCCTCTAGGGGGTCTGTTATGGTTATGACCATTTTGGTAGCCACCCTCTGCATCGACTCCACCCTGTTTATATCTTTTTGAAGGTGTAGTCTTTAGAATTGCATACAGTACTCCAAATGAGATCTCAGCAAAGACTGAAACCAGAAGCACTTTCGTCTCCTTTTTTTTTTGCTGGCCATTCCTCTCTCTGCTCACCCAAGTATCCTTCTGGCTTTTGCTGTCACTTCGCTGTCACTTTTTCTACCTTAACATTAGCAGAAACAATCACCCTTAGGTCCTGCTTTTCTTTTGAGGACTTAAGTACTTCACTCCCTATACTAGTCTGTTCTCTTGGATTTTTGCAGACCAAATGCATGACAATTTATTTTTTTAGTATTAAATCTCAGCTGCCAAATTCTTGACCATTCTTCAAGCCTAGCTAAATCCCTCCTCATGTTATTGTATCTACACCTTCCTTGGTTTCTATTCTATTGCAGATTTTGGTATCATTCGCAAAGAGGTAATCCTTACTTGATGGCCTTTCTGCAATATCGCTTACAAAAATGTTAAAAAGAATTGGATCAAGGACAGATCCCTGCAGCACACCACTGGTAACAGTTTTCTCCTCAGAGTGAGCACCATTTATCCTGTACCCTTTGTCGCCTCCCACTCAACTAATTTCTAACCCAATCAGTCACTTTAGGGTCCACCTTAGGGCACTCAATATATTTGAGTCTCCTGTGAGGAATCATGTCAAAGGCTTTACTTAAATCTAAGTACACCACATCTAGAGCTCTTCGTCGGTCCATCTCTCAGGTCATTCAGTTAAAGAAATTAATGTTAAGAAAATAGAAAAAGGAGCCAAATGACTAAAACAGGAAACGCACATAAGCACTGGCATGTTAGATGCAAGGCATTGATAAGGCAGGTAAAGAGAGAATTTGAAAAGAATCTTGCTATGGAAGGAAAACATGTTAAAAAATTTTAAGTGAAGACAAGGCAATAGCAGAGAGATTGATTGAATTCTTTTTTTCAGTCTTTCTCCAGGAACAAGCAGGAAGTCAGTCCTCACATATGGGTGACATCGGCACCGACAGAGCCCTTGTAGAAGCATCCCCCAGCTTTCAAAGAAAGCCTTTGGGAGATGCCACCACGCATGCAAGGTGCCATCTTGCTCAGTCTCCTTTTTTCCGTGGATCCCTTCAGGCGTTGTCTGGCTTGTCCCTGGAAAAAGTTGATATTTTTGTTCCTCGAGTTTCCAACTCGTCTCCGGTATTCTTCCCGCCTACCGACCTCGGTGCCTCGGCATCGGGCTCGGCTTATTTTTTGCAGTATTTTCTTTTTCTGGCGCCTTTGCGCCTTTTTTCTCCTGCTGGCAGCCTGGAGAGTCTTTGACCTCACCAGGGGTACCTTTTTCTCCCATGGCTACCAGTAGTTTTAAGAAGTATGGTCGGTGCTCCAAAATCATGTCTTTAACCGACACACATGACTGCTGTCTTCATTGCCTCAGGCCAGACCACGACCCGGTGGCCTGCGGTCTCTGCAGGAGGATGTCCAGCAAGGCCCTCAAGAGCTGCCAGCAGCACCACGGTAAGTTCTTCCCCGAGTCCCCGATGCCTTTGAAAGCCAGGGCCTCTTTTGAGACCCCGATATCTTGGGTGGAACTCTCCGAACCCAAGTCTTGTCGTGGGTCCTCAGAAAGGGGGTCTCCCTCAAGGGAAACAAGAAAGAAGAAGAAACCCTCGAAGGTGGTGTCCTTGAATGGTTCCGACCTGGCAAGTTTACCGGGTGCGGCTGTAGGGCATTGGGCCCCTCGAAGCCCGCAGAGCAGTCCTCTTACAAGTCCTTCACGGACTACTCCGAGTGGGAGATGGAGGACAACGAATCCCCCGATACCCATCGCCACCGCGACGTCCCTTCGGTTTCTCCCGCCTCAGAGCATTGGTGGCGGTCCCCGCCCGAGGACATTTCTTCTTGGACTTTGTCAAGGACATATCTAAGGCCCTGGCATTCCTGACTGAGTTGGAGGAGGACCCTTGGGCGGGTGAGTTGGAGATCCTCCAGTACGAGGCCCCTCCGTGGGAATCGCTTACGGTGCCCATCCCTCCCATCCTGTAACGGCTCATGCTCCGCTTCTGGGAGACACTGGTGTCTGTCTTCTTGAGGACAATGCGGTGGAACCAGTGCCCCATCATCTCAAGGGGAGGGGGTTCTACTCCAGATACTTCCCCATGCCAAAGAGGATGGGGGGCCTAAGGCCCATTCTCGACCTGCGCAACCTCCACAAATTCCTGGTGAGGTATAAGTTCAAGAATATTCCCTGCTGGAGGTATGGCAGCAGACTGGCTATGCTCCTTAGACCTCAAGGATGCTTATACTCACATCCTCATCCACCCCAACCACAGGCGGTTCGTAGTAGGGGGCAAGCACTTTCAATACAGGGTACTCCCCTTTGGCCTGGCCTCTGCCCCAAGGGTCTTCACAAAATGCCTGGCAGTCGTGGCTGCCTTCCTCTGGCTCCATGGGGTCTTTGTTTTTCCCTACCTGGACGACTGGCTCATAAATGGAGGCACAGTCTCCGAGGTGAAGTAGGCCACCATCCGCACCATCCAGGTTCTGCAACACTTGGACTTCGTCATAAACTGCCCCAAGTCTCACCTCCTCCCGACTCGGTGCCTGGAGTTCATTGGGGCAAATACCGACACTTTCCATTCGAAGGCCTTCATGCCCAAGGACCGAGCCGATTGTCTCAGATCTCTACCTCGGGACATGCGGCACCATCTCTCGGTGCCTGCCCAGCTTCTTCTGTGCCTCCTCGGGCACAAGGCCTCCCCAGACGCTCGTCTCCACAGGAGGACAGCGCAGTAGTGTCTCCGGGACCAGTGGTCTGAGGCCACAGGCCGTCTTTGAGACAAAGTTGGCGGACTCCCTGGTCTGGTGGCCGTCGCCCCAGCATCTCAAAGTGGGCATGCCTTTTTAGGCCCCAAGCCACCGAGGGTCCTCACCACAGACGCCTCCCTGCTCGGCTGGGGAGTCCACTGCGATCTCTGCAATCAGGGCAACTGGTCGTCAGATGAGAGTACCCAGCAGATCAACCTCCTGGATCTCCGAGCCATACACCTAGTCCTGAGGGTCTTCTGTCACCACCTGCATCGCCAGCCGGTGCTGTTCCAGACAGACAACCAGGTGGCGATGTTCTGCGTGAACAAACAGGGGGGCACGGGGTCTCGTACCCTTTTTCAGGAGGCACTGCTCCTCTGCTCGTATGCAATCCAACAGGGTATCTTCCTGGGGGCAGTGTACCTGCCAGGCCAGGACAACCTGCTGGCTGACAGACTCAGCAGAGTTCTCCAGCCACACGAGTGGCAGCTGGATCCCAGGGTAGCCAGTCGGTTTTTCCAGCTCGGGGGGGAATCCATGATGGACCTGTTCGCCAGTCTGGACAGCTTTCAGTTGCCCTGCTTTTGCTCCTGGCAGGCCCACTCCTCCAGGGTGGCAATGGACACGTTCCTAGTCTTATGGTCGGAAGGCCTCATGTACGCCTTCCCTCCGATGCCGCTGATCGCCAAGACCTTGTTCAGGACCCTCTGTGACAGGGTCTTGCTCATCTTGATAGCTCCTCTGTGGCCCAGGCAGCCGTGGTTCCTGCTGCTGCTGCAGTTGACGGTGGAGGCCCCCATTCCCTTGGGGGCCGCCCCGGGATTCCTTTCTCAGGAGGGGGGCTCTCTCCTGCACCCCAACCTCGGGTCCCTCTCGCTGACAGCATGGCTGATGAGAGGGTGACTCTCGCCCCTCTCAAACCTCCGGCTGAGGTGGAGGACATTCTGCTGGCCTCTCACAAGGCCTCTACTAGGAAGGCTTACGCCCTCAAATGGCACAGGTTCTCTGCTTCGTGCGCCGAACATGGGGCTAATCCTTTCTCCTGCCTGGTGGCTCTTGTGTTACAGTACCTTCTGCACCTCTCTGTCAGGGCTCAAGTCTAACTCCGTCCAAGTGCACCTGTGCTCTGGTGGCGCACCACCGTCTGGTGGATGGTAAGCCCCTCTCAGTCCAACCTTTGATGACCCGTTTCCTTTGGGGCCTGCTCTTATCAACTGAATGGGACCTCAGCTTTGTATTGGGAGAGCTCACTCGCCCGCCCTTCGAGCCTCTGGCTACTTGCCACCTTCACTACCTCTCTTGGAAGGTGGTTTTCCTGGTTGCGCTCACCTCCGCTCGCAGAGTTGGCGAGCTCCAAGCACTTGTGGCGGGGGCGCCTTATACCAGGTTCTACAAGAACAGAGTGGTGCTTCGCACGCACCCCAATTTCCTGTTGAAGGTTGTGTCGCCCTTCCATCTTAACCAGGAAGTGGCGCTTCCTACCTTCTTTCCAAGACCTCACTCCAGTCGGGCGGAGACGGTCCTTCACACCTTGGACGTAAGAGGAATTTGCCCTTCTATATCACCGCAAAGCTTCTCAGCATTTCATCTCCTATGACCTCAGTAGGCTGGGGGAGGTGGTCACCAAGCATATGCTGTCCACATGGGTGGCGGACTGTATCGCCCTTGCTTATGAGCAGGCGAGGCTCCCACTGGAAGGCTGCATCATGACACACCCTATCAGGGCCATGGCGGTTTCGGTGGCAAACTTGTGCTCTGACCCAATGGCGGACATCTGCCGGGCCGCCACCTGGTCTTCAGTCCATACTTTCTCAGCCCATTACTGCCTGGAATGAGAGTCCCGACAGGACAGTACCTTTGGTCAGTCTGTGCTTTGTAACGTTTTCGGGGTCTAGGCAACTGGCGTGATGGTTTCATTGGACACGGGGGTCCTATTGTGGTTTGTGTACACGGACTCAGTTGTTGCTGTTTGCGGCTCCCCTTGTGGGAGCCCTGTTTTTGCTGTGGGCTTTCGGTAGCTGGAGAGTCCCATATGTGAGGATTGACTTCCTGCTTGTTCTTGGAGAAAGTGTAGTTACTCACCTGCAACAGGTAATCTCCAGGAACAAGCAGGAATGTAGTCTTCACATATGGGTGACGTCGGTACCGATGGAGCCCGTGCGGGAACGCTCCCCAATGTCCAATAGGAAAACTTTTGGGGACATCCCACTGCATCTGCGTAGCTGCCTTCCTGTCTTTCCAGCTCTCCCTCCTCAGTTCTTCATTTTCTGCGGAGCTGACAAAAAGCAATCCCTGACCGCAGAAAATTTGATTTTTCTTATTTTTTTGTGGTTGCGTCTGCCTTCCCGTCTATGCTGATTACTGACTCTGTCGGTGCTCTCTCTCTTTCTTCTGTAAAAAAAAAAATATTATACTTTTCTGAGGGGCACATCAATGTCATTTTAGGCTTAGGCCGTGGTTTTTCCAAAATGGTCAAACCAGCTAGTGGTTTTAAAAAGTGTTCCAAGTGTGCTAGTACAGTTTCAGCCACAGGCACCCATGACTGGTGTCTAAAATTTGGGATCGGATCATCAACCGACTGACTGTCTCCTCTGTAGGAAGATGACAAAAAGAGGCCTGCAGAACAGAGCTGCAAAACTCGGCACCCTCTTTGCCACCAATGCAATGTCCGTAGCATCGACGTCATCTCATCTTCCTCCCAGGGATCTCAGGTATCAAAACCCAGGCCTTCGTTGAAGACTAGCCGGCCCTCCAAGGATAGATCTCCTAAGCATCGAGATGCCTTAGGTGTTGTCCTGGAGGGAGACACACTGGCCAAACAACCCCTGCGGGAGGTCCTTGCCTCCAAAGCATTAGTGGGTTCCCAGGATACTTTCAAGGCCTCTACCTCCAGAGAGCTCTTGGTGCCATGCTCAGGTGGCCCGCAATTCAGGTACTGATACCCAGGCATCAGCAGGCTTCATGGATCAACGTATCCTGGCTATTGAGCGGAGCTTAGGGGCCTTGCTAGCGGCTTCCATACTGGTAAAGCCTCTACTGTCGATCCCTTAGGCATCGGTACCAGCTCTGGTTCCGAAAGAGCCTGCATTGACTTTTTTGCCACTTACCACGCTACCACCCATGCCGGCCCTCAAATTCGTTTCCGGTACTGAGGTGCCAGCACCATAAGCTTCAGCTACTGGCTTTGATCAGTATCGAGTACATGTAGAGCGGGAACACCCTGCCCATCGATTCTTTGAGTCTTCGGACTCCGATTTGTCAGATGATGAATCGGCTGATACCTGGGAAATGAGAACTCTCTCGGAAGACCCATCTCTGTCTCCACAACGTCACATGTCCCCCTCTGGAGGACATGTCTTTCTAAGACTTTATTCGTGATGTTGCTCGGGATCTGTCCATAACAGTGACTTTGGAGAAAGAACCTAGGGCTGAAGAAATTGAAATTCTTCAATACCCTACAGCCCCCAATGGAAGCTGCTACTCTCCCTGTCCATCGCATACTTCACGACCTTATGCTTTGTATATGGGAGACACCCTTAACCATCTCTCCACATACCCCACGACTCGATACCATGTACCCGGATACTGGAGTGTCCTGGTTTTCAAAAGATGCAAGTGGTGGGATCGGCAGTGCGTCAAATAAAGAGTGCTAAGACACATTGCTTGAACACTCCAGGCAGGGAATCGAGAACCCTCGACGCCTTTGGTTGGCATTGTTTTCAAGCCTCCATGTTATCAGCCAGGATCAATTCTTACATACTCTATATGGGTGTGTTTCTTAGAGAGGTGGCTAGGGATTTGGAGTTATTGGCTCCTCTTCTCCCTGATGACAAGAGAGCAGATTATCTCATGCTTGTAAAGCTTGCTCAAAATGTTTCAAAGTTTAACAGGGCAACTTTTGACTGTTTTGAGTGCATCAGCAGAACTTCATCAGTATCTGCATCGGTGCATGCAGGATTGCTTGTTTCCAAGCATCCGATCTTGAACAATGGGTTCAGGATAAGCTGGGTAATATCTCTTGTACCAGTGAAAACCTTTTTGGCAAGGATTAGCAGGACGCAGCCTCTCAGTCTTAAGAGTGGTGTTCTCAGATTCTATCTAGATCCATTGTCAACCCAGCTAGGAAAAAGGCAGCGAAGAAAGAAAGCTTTTTTCAATAAGAAGTACTATCTTCTTACACCCCTGCAGTACATTATCAACACCATGCTCCCCAGAAGGAGCAGCAGCCATCAAAACAGCAAAAGAAGGCTCAGACTCCTAAGTCACAACTATCTCAGCAGACCCAGCCTCCTAAGAGTCTTTGACTTCTTTCTGGAGAACATAGCCATTCTGCCTCTGGAGATTCCAGATCCCATCCACATTCCTAGCAGACTTTGTCACTTTGCCCACAGGTGGCATCTTATCACATCAGAGCAGTGGACGCTGTCAATAGTACGGGAGAGGTACGAGCTTCATCTACAAAATCTACCCCCAGGACTCCTCCAAGAGTTCTGCTCTCACTGCTCTGTTGTTGCAAGAGGTCACCTCCCTTCTCTCTCAGGGCGCAATAGAGGAGGTTCCACTGTCCCAGCAGGGAATGGACTTTTATTCTCTATACTTCCTCATTCCAAAGAAAACAGGAGGGTACAGGCCCATTTTGGACCTCAGAGAACTGAACAAGTACCTACAACAGGAGAAATTCAAAATGATCTCCCTAGGAACCCTTCTTCCCTATCTCTAGAGTCAGGCTTGGCTCTGTTCTCTAGATCTGAAGGAGGCATATACTCACATACTTACTCACAGCACAGAAAGTTCCAGCGCTTCCTGTTTCAAGGGAGATAAACAATGCAGAGTCCTGCCTTTCGGCCTCGCCTCTGCCCCATGAGTCTTCACAAAGTGCATGGCGGTAGTAGCCGCATTCCTAAGGACTCTAGGGATATTTGTCTTCCCTTACTTAGGCAACTGGCTCATTCAAGCAAGCACCTCTCTAGAGACCAATCTTTCCCTCTCGTGCACCATGCAAATGCTGCAACACTTGTGATTTGTAATAAATCTTCCAAAGTCCCAACTCGTTCTCTCTCTCAAACTCAGAGTTCATAGGGACTCTCCTAGACACTCAACAAAGGCATTTCTGCCTCAAGCACGCTGCGCTTGACTCAGTCAGTTAGCATCTCAGGCATGCCTCCAGAACTTTCTCACTGCTCGAGAACTGCTATAACTTCTGGGTCATATGGCATCAACAGTACATATTTTTCCATATGCTCGTCGACATATGTGCGCAGCTCAATGGACACTGGCTTCCCAGTGGTCTCAGGCATCGGGTCGCCTGGGAGATAGAATAATGGTCTCTACCTACCTAATCTTGTCTCTCCAGTAGTGGCAATCCCTAGAAAACCACCTAGTAGGGTCACCTTTTCAGATGCCAGCCCATAAATGTACACTGACGACGGATGCATCCAAATTGGACTGGGGAGCTCATCTGGACAATCTCTTCACTCAGGGTCTCTGGTCTCATCAGGAGTCACAATTCCACATAAATCTGCTGGAACTCGGAGCCATTTATAATGCTCTCAAAGTGTTCCAGGATCATCTTCAATTCTGTACAGGTCTAGTCCAGATGGACAATCAAGTAGCTATGTTCTACTTGAACAAGCAGGGCAGAACAGACTCTTGGACCCTTTGCAGCGAACCCCTACACCTGTGTCTTTTGCCATACAGCATCACATTCACCTACTTGCGGTGTATCTTCCAGGCAAACACAATGTATTGGTGGACAGACTGAGTCGAGTCCTTCTACCCCATGAGTGGTCTCTCCATGCGGACAAAGTTGCTCACATTTTTCAGATCTGGGGAACCCCAGAGATAGACCTGTTCGCAAGTCCTCAGAGTGCCAAGCTTCCTCGCTTCTGCTCCAGGACGCCTGCATAGGACAGCCAGCAGGTAGATGCTTTTCACCTTCAGTGGGGTCAAGGCTTCCCATATGCCTTCCCTCCCATTCCCCTCATTCCCAAGACTTTTTTCAAACTCCAGAGAGACAGGGGCTACATGATACTCATAGCTTCACATTGGTCATGACAACCGTGGTATCCTCTCCTTCTGTGTCTGTCTCAAGCTCAGCCCGTAGATCTAGGATCTGCTCCCGATCTCCTCTTACAGGAGGAGGAGACGCTGCTGCATCCCAATCCGCAGTCCCTCCATCTTACAGCATGGCTGCTGAAGGCATAGCCTTCCAGGACATTAACCTCTCTCAACAGGTTAAAGATATCTTCTTCTAGGAAGCCTTCCACCAGGTGCTCCTGCGCCTTCAAGTGGCGTAGATTTTCTCTCTGGTGTTCGCAGAGGGTGCTTAACCCCATTCTCAGCTCTGGTGGATGCATTACTTGAATATCTTCTTCACCTGTCTTCTTCTGGACTCAAAACCAATTCGGTAAGAGTACACACCTAAGTGTAATTGCGGCCTCTCACATGCCCTTAGATGGTCAGCCCATCTCTTCTCAGCCACTTGTAGCATGCTTCGTGAGGGGGTCTTCTATTAACTAAACCTCCCATTAAGCCCCCTCCAGTGGCATGGGATCTTAATGTTGTTTTAGGACAGCTTCTCAAGCCGCTCTTTGAACTTCTAGCAACTACTTCTCTGAAGTTTCTTACCTGAAAGTTCACCTTCCTTATTGCCCTCACTTCAGCGAGACGCATTAGTGAGCTCTAGGCTTTGGTGGCTGACCTTCCTTATATACGATTCTACCATGATAAGGTAGTCCTTAGTACTCATCCTCACTTTATGCCAAAGGTGGTCTCGCCCTTCCATTTTAATAGTTAGTCTACCTTCCTTTTTCCCTAGACCTCATTCCTCTAGGGCAGAAGCAACTCTTCACACTCTGGATTGCAAACGTGCTTTGGCTTTTTGTCTCCAGAGAACTCGAGAGCACAGAAAAGCTTCCCAGTTTTGACTTGAGTCACCAGGGATTGCCAGTATCCAAGCAAACTCTCTCCAGATGAATAGCGGATTGTATCTCCTTTGCTTACAAAAGTGCAGGACTCTCTCTCGAGGGTCATGTCACTACACATAATGGCTACCTCTATGGCGAATCTGCACTCTATAGCGATTGATGAGATATGCAAAGCAGTAACTTGGTCTTCTGTCCACACTTTTGCTGCTCACTATTGCCTAGACAAGGGCTCCTGTCGGGATGCCTTGTTGTGACCAAGCTGTTCTCCAGCATCTCTTTCAGACTTAGATCAACTCCTACCCTCCATCCCGGGTTTTGATACCAGACATCCTTGGAGGATATATGACCTACTTAGTTATGCCTGTGCTCCACAGCTCACTCTGAAGCTATCTCTCTGGCATCTGCGAGCTAGGGAGTCCCACATGTGAAGACTATATTCCTGCTTGTTCCTGGAGATAGCATAGTTACTCATTTGTAACAGGTGATCTCCGGGAACAGCAGGAATTTAGTCTTCACAACCCACCCTCCTCCCCTAGGAGTTGTACTTTATCTCCAGGAACAAGCAGGAATGAGTCCCCACATATGGGTACGTCGGTACCGACGGAGCCTGCGCGGGAACGCTCCCCAGCTTCCCAAAAAGGAAAGATTTTGGGAGCATCCCACAGCGCCTGCGCGCTGCCTTCCCGCCTTTCCTAACCAACTCTCCTCAGTTCTTCTTTTCCGCGGAGCCAGCAGGTCGTGTTCCTGTCACCGCTGAAGAAGTTCTTTATTTTAATTTATTTCTTTGGTCGCGTGTCTGCCTTCCCTGACGCCGGACCGGTACCGCCGGTCTTTTCTTTTCTTTCTTTCTTTCTAAAAAAAAAAATATATATATATATTTTCTCCTCACTTGGTGTAGTTTTCTTCTTAGGCCTCCAGGCCCAAAAGAAACTTTTCCCTCATGGAAAAACCAGCCTCCGGGTTCAAAAAATGCACTAAGTGTAGCGGTACAATTTCTGTTACAGATACCCATGAATGGTGTCTTAAATGTTTGGGTCCTGAACACTCCATTCCGGATTGCCAGTCCTGCTCTTCAATGTCTAAACGAGGGTTACGGAACCGAGCAGCCAAGCTCCATGTGCTGTTTCCCACAGATGCACCGGCAGTGGCATCGACATCTTCCAGGTCTTCCTCTCCCGATGGGTCTCAGGTAACCAGACATAATCCTAGCAGGTCCTTGAAGGGCAAATCTCCCTCTAAGTATCGAGATGCCTCCGGGCTTGCCCTCGAGGATCCTGCCCCAGCCAAACAACCCCGGCGGGAAGCTCCGGCTTCCAAAGCTCCTCCTATGGGGTTACAGGTTGACATCGATGGCACGGCCTCGACCGATCACCTGTTAAACTGCTCTGGGGTACCGGCACAATCTCCCGGTACCGACATCCGGGCAGTCGTGGCGTCCATGGATCACACTGTTCAATCCAGGCAGCAGGCTATAATGCCTTTTATTAAAGCTGCAACGCCGACGGTACCGCAACGAGTTCCGTTGTCGGTACCGGTACCGGTACCAGCACCGATACCGGTACCGACTGCATCGACATCGGCCAGGATACCGACTCAGGTTCCTTGTCCAGGGCTGTTTCTCGGTACCGATCCGGTACCGGGGACGCCCGATGTCGGTACCGATCGATACGCGTATCGATCATTGGAAGGGGACAGACGATACTTCGATTCCTCTGATGATTCTGATTCATCAGATGAGTCTCCTGAAGTATCCATTACCCTTCCTGAGGAGCCTACTTCTCCAAAAAGGAGAATGTCTCCTCCAGAGGATTTGTCTTTTCAAGACTTCATAATAGAAGTGGCTAAAGGACTCTCATTTCAGTAACCTCTGAAGCAGAGCCTAGAGCAAAAACATTAGATATTTTAGGATACTCTAAGGCTCCCAGAGAGGCAGTCACCTTGCCAATTCATGAAATTCTTCATGAACATATGATTGACTTATGGGAGACTCCTCTCACCCTTTCTCCTCATTCTCGCAGATTGGACACTATGTACCGTGTCCCTCCTTGTCCTGGATTTCAGAAAACTCAGCTTCCTCACCACTCCATTGTGGTGCAGTCAGCTATGAAAAGGATAAAGAGTACCAAAAGACACTCTTCTGCTCCTCCAGGAAGAGAATGCAGGACCTTGGATGCTTTTGGTAGGAAAATCTTCCAAGCCAGCATGCTTATTGCCAGAATCAACTCATATAGCCTTTATATGGGTATGTTTCTAAAGGAAGTTGCACAAAAGCTGCACAACTTTCTCCCTTTTATTCCAGAGGATAGAAGGGATGAGTTCCTCCTTTGGCTTAAGCATACTCAAGACATTTCAAAGTTTTCCAACAGGGCAGCCTTTGACTCCTTTGAAGGTGCCAGCAGAGCCTCAGGCATTGTCATAGCTGCTCGCAGAATTGCTTGGCTCCAGGCTTCTGATCTAGAACCCTGGGTTCAGGATGGCTTAGGAAATCTGCCCTGTACAGGTGAAAATCTCTTTGGCAAAGAGTGGCAAATAAAAGCCACTCAAATGGATGCAGAGAATTCTGCTCTGGATAGACTTTCAAAGTCTACCTCCATTCCTGCCAAGAAAAAGACTTTTAAAAAGTCTTTTTTCAAAAAGGGCAGGTTTCCTTCCACTTCTGGCCAACAATCTTCTACAGGTCGCTTTACCGCTAAGCGTCAGCAACCTAAGCAGGCCAGGCCTAAGTCTACAGGGGCTGCTGCAACTCAGCAGTCCCAACCTCCTCAGGGTTTTTGACTTGATACTAGAGAACTTAACCTTTCTGGCTCTACAACAGCCAGAACCTCTCACCATTCCAGGAAGGTTAGCTCATTTTGCTCCCAGATAGGAGCAAATCACATCAGAGCAGTGGACCCTCTCCATCATAAGAGAGGGCTACAAACTTCATTTCTCAGACCTTCCTCCCTACACCATGGTGAGACACTTCAATTCTCCCACATCTCTCCTCAACCTTCTGGATCAGGAGGTGACTACCCTTCTGGCCCAGGGGTCAGGATTTTACTCCCCCTATTTTCTCATTCCAAAGAAAACAGGGGGATACAGACCCATTCTAGATCTCAGAGAATTGAACAAATTCCTATGCAAGGAGAAGTTCAAGATGCTTTCTCTAGGCACTCTCCTTCCATACCTGCAAAGTCAGGATTGGCTTTGTTCTCTAGATCTCAAGGATGCGTACACTCATGTCCTCATCCATCCATCTCACAGAAAATTCCTACGTTTTCTGTTCCAGGGAAAACATTACCAATACAGAGTCCTTCCTTTCGGTCTGGCCTCTGCTCCAAGAGTGTTCACCAAATGCATGGCAATAGTTGCTGCATTTCTACGCACTCTGGGAATATTTGTCTTCCCATATCTGGACGACTGGCTCATCCGAGCTCCAACCCAGTCGGAGGCTCAGATCTCCCTGAACCGCACCAGGCGCATTCTGCAATACCTGGGACTTGTGGTAAACCTCCCAAAGTCCCAGCTCACCCCTACTCAGTCCCTGGAATTCATAGGGGCCTGGTTGGACACCACTTCTGCAAGGACCTACCTTCCTCAGGCCCGTTGTCAACGTCTAGTGCAGTTAGCCTCCCAGATTCAGTCAAAGAGCCACTTAACTGCCAGGGAGATGCTACAGCTGCTAGGCCATATGGCTTCCACAGTACATGTGGTACCCTATGCTCACCTACACATGAGAGCAGCTCAATGGACTTTGTCCACCCAGTGGACTCAAGCTTCAGGAGCTCTCTCAGACCAAATAGCAACCTCCAAACGTCTCTTTTGGTCTCTTCAATGGTGGATGTCCACTCAAAATCTGTTGCTGGGGTCCCCCTTCCAACCTTTGTTGCCCCAGGCAACCCTCACAACAGATGCCTCCCAAACAGGTTGGGGAGCTCATCTACAAGACCTCTCCACCCAAGGCACTTGGTCCCCACAGGAGACCTCTCTTCATATCAACCACTTGGAACTTCGAGCAGTGTTCCTAGCTCTCAAGGTCTTTCATACCCTCCTCAGCTACAAGACAGTCCTCATTCATACGGACAATCAAGTAGCCATGTTTTACATAAACAAGCAAGGAGGAACTGGCTGTCTGTCGCTTTGCAACGAAGCTCTAAGATTGTGGGCCTTCGCCAGAGAGCATCAAATCCATCTCCTGGCAGTATACCTCCCAGGAATCCAAAACTCTTGGGCAGACAGACTCAGTCGAGCTCTGCTTCCACACGAATGGTCCCTGCACATGGATCAGGTACTCAGAATCTTCCAGGAATGGGGAACCCCAGACAGACCTCTTTGCAAGTCCGTGGAATGCCAAACTTCCCCGGTTCTGTTCCAGAATTCCGTGTCAGGGAGTTCAGGCCAAGGATGCCTTCCTCCTTCATTGGGGTCAGGGCTTCCTGTATGCCTTTCCACCCATTCCTTTGATTCCCAAGGCTCTGTTCAAACTCCAGAGGGATCAAGGATCCATGATCCTCATAGCTCCACGCTGGCCACGCCAAGTGTGGTACCCTCTACTTCTGCATCTCTCCCAAGCCCCCTCCCTGGACTTGGGAGCTGCGCCAGACCTTCTCTCCCAGGAGGAAGGGACTTTGTAGCATCCAAATCCCAAGTCCCTTCACCTCAGAGCTTGGTTACTGAAGGCCTAGACCTTCAAGACTTCAGTCTTTCTCAGCAAGTGAAGGATATCCTCCATGCTTCCAGAAAACCTTCCACTAGGCGTTCCTATGCTTTTAAGTGGAAAAGATTTTCCATTTGGTGTGCTCAAAAGGGTCTTGACCCTCTGGCACTTCCTCTGAATTCTCTATTGGAATATCTCCTGCATCTCTCCAATGCAGGCCTTAAAACAAATTCAGTAAGGGTCCATTTGAGTGCTATTGCAGCATCCCTTAAACCTCTCAATGAACAACCTATTTCCTCCCATCCTCTTATAGCAAGATTCATGAGAGGCCTAACTTTAACAAAACCTCCCATTCGACCTCCTCCGGTGGCATGGGACTTAAACTTGGTTCTTGGTCAGCTTATGAAGCCACCTTTTGAACCCTTAGCCACTACCTCCTTGAAATTTCTTTCCTGGAAGGTTATTTTCCTTATTGCAGTCACTTCTGCTCGCCGCATCAGTGAACTGCAGGCCTTAGTGGCTAATCCACCTTATACAAGGTTCCATCATGATAAGGTAGTCCTTAGGACAAATCCTCACTTTATGCCTAAAGTGGTCTCACCTTTTCATCTTAATCAAGAGGTATATTTACCTGTCTTTTTTCCAGCTCCTCATGCATCCAGTGCAGAGAGGAACCTTCATACTCTAGATTGTAAAAGAGCTCTTGCTTTTTACTTACACAGGACACAGCAACATAGAAAGTCTTCCCAGCTTTTTGTTGCTTTTGATCCTTCTCATTTAGGACTTCCAGTCTCTAAGAGAACACTGTCCAATTGGATTGCTCAGTGTATTTCTTTTGCTTACCAGAGTAAGAACCTTTCTCTGGAGGGCCATGTCACAGCTCACAATGTGAGGGCCATGGCCACCTCTATGGCTCATCTTCATTCTGTGTCCATCGACCAGATCTGTCAAGCAGCCACCTGGGCCTCGGTTCATACCTTCACAGCCCATTACTGTTTGGACAAGGACTCCCGCCGGGATGCCTTGATTGGTCAGGCTGTCCTCAGACACCTGTTCCATTCTTGAACAACTCCTGCCCTCCTTCCCTGAATGGATGCCTGAGATCCATAGGAAGACGAGGAACCCTTCAGGGTCTCATACCCTTGGGGATCTCCCAGGCATCTTAGCTAGGGAGTCTCCATATGTGAGGACTCATTCCTGCTTGTTCCTGGAGATAGCACAGTTACTTACCTGTAACAGGTGATCTCTGGGAACAGCAGGAATTAGTCCTCACAACCCTCCCACCTCCCCTAGGAGTTGTATCTTTCTCTGTCTTTCCTTTCCTCTCTCTCTCTCTATTGTCTCAGCTTTAAACTCGAACTGAGGAGAGTTGGTTAGGAAAGGCGGGAAGGCAGCGCGCAGGCGCTGTGGGATGCTCCCAAAAGCTTTCCTTTTTGGGAAGCTGGGGAGCGTTCCCGCGCAGGCTGCGTCGGTTCCGACGTATCCATATGTGAGGACTAATTCCTGCTGTTCCCAGAGATCACCTGTTATAGGTAAGTAACTGTGCTTTCCTGTTCTTCTCCTTCTCTCATTTTATCTCTGCTACAAACTCAACTGAGGAGGGAGAGCTGAAAAGGTGGGAAGGCAGCTATGCAGGTACAGTAGGATGCTCCCAAAGGCTTTCCTATTGGACGCTGGGGAGCATTCCCACGCGGGCTCCGTTGGTACCGACGTCATCCATATGTGAAGACTAAATTCCTGCTGTTCGCAGAGATCAGCTGTTAGAGGTGAGTAATTATGCTTTTTGGCTTATTCATCCTTTGGGTCTAAGTCCAAGAAAAGTCAGTCCTTTCAGGGCTCACGGCATACTCGAGACTTAGTAGTGAATCCTATGGGAGTCAGCAAACTCCCACAATGTGATCTGGCCTTCCAAGGTTAAGCCAGATGGGATTTATCTCCTTTTGTTTCTCTCTGAATGGACCCACATCATATCAGATCACTGAATCCTCAAGATTCTTAGTCAGGGTTACATGCTGGAGTTTGAAGAGTCTCTGCAGGATGCATTTATGGAGTTTTCTTACAGCTCACCGCTCAAGGGGGGTAGCAATAGAAGAAACTTTACAGCGCTTCCTGCAGTTGCAGGCTTTTCTACCTGTGCCCTCTGCAGAGCAGGGCCAGAGGCGCTATTCCATCTATTTTGTGGCGCCCAAGAAAGAAGGCTCCTTCTGGCCTATCTTGGACCTGAAAGCAGTCAATGCTAAGCTCTGAGTCCTGCATTTCAACATGGAGAGCATCTAGTTGGCCATTGTCAGTATGGCAGCGGGAGCTTCACACCTCTTTGATTTCGGCAAGGCGTACTTCCATATTCCTGTCTTGGAGCAGCACCAATGATTCTTTGCTTCTGTGTCCTGGGCCTCCATTTCCAGTTTTGGGTTCTGCCCTTTGGCCTGTCCACAGTTCCCTTATACTTTCAGTAAGGTCATGGTAGTGGTGCAGTATTTTAGTGCAGACAGAAGATCTGGATTCATCTGTCCCTGGATGACTGGCTGATTTGGTCAGACTCCCTGGAGATGTCTAGGGATGAGACAGTTCTGGTGATTCAGTGCTGGAAAGGCTAGGGTTGGTGATCAACTGTACCAGGAGCAGTCTGATCTTCTCCGAGAACTTTGAGTACCTTGCAGCTCAGTTCAACACTCTTTCTTTGATTGAGTTTTCCTTTTGCCAGAGAGGTCTTTCAAGCTGCAGAGCCAACTTGGGCTTTTTGTGCTTTGTGTGCTCCTCAGGTTTGGGACTATTTCTCACTCATAGGGTCCATGGCATTGACTCTGCAATTGGTCCTGTGGGCCAGGGAAGATCATCTATGATTTTCCTGTTCCCAGCAGCCGGATGAGACCCTGGGATTTCAAGGCCCTGAAAGTTTTTTTTGTTTTTTTTTAATGCCCTGGTGCTGCCTCACTCCACAGCGATCAGCTCTCTGCAGGGAGCTTGAGCTGCATGGAGGAGGAAGTTTGGGCTGATCTTCTTGTCTCAAGAGACTTGAAACAGCAAGATCAGTTTAACTCCCTTCAACACCTGGCTCAAGCTCCTTGTTTAGAGCCAGTTGCAGTGAGCAAAAGAGACAGCCTTTTCTGTGCAGCAACGTTGCAGGAATGGTGAGACACACCAGGCGATGAGGGGGGGGGGGGGGGGGGATGGCAATGAGAGAAAGAGGGACAAGGGGTGATGACTGGGAGAGGTGGCAATAAGAGAGACACTGGAAGATGGCTTGGAGGGGCAATGAGAGAGAAAAGCGGAGTGATGGCTTTGGGGGTTGGGCAATGAGAAAGTGAGAATGATAGTGATGGTTTGGGAGGGGGGGGGGATAAGGGAGAGAAACTGCATGAAGGCAGGGTGCAGAAGCTATGAAAGAGCACTTTTGCTTTTAGTAGTACCAGGCCATAGTGATATGTGAAGCAAAAAAGTTGCCTCGGGTGCAGTTATAAAGGGTTACTAATATGCTGTTGACAATGTATTCATTGGAGTAGGTGGGAGGGGGAGAAGAAGGTTTTCTGCCTTCTGTTGGCAATGTGTAGTGGCATGTTAAGGACCTGATATATTAAGTTATTTTTTCCCATAGAAAACAGGAAAACTGTAAATCGGACCTTGGAGCTGCAATACACCTTTTGGGGGTGGGGTGGGTGGACACTGTTACTGATGTCTTGATGACTGGCTCCTAAATTTAAAAAAAAATTGTCAAGACTTGCTTTGTGCCACTTTTGTGGGGATGGTGATGAGGTGGGAATTTGAGCTGCATTCATACTTTTGAGTTTGAAAATGTACAAGCTTATTTTTTCTCTAAAAAAATAACATCCACACAAATTAGGCGATATAAGTGTACTAGTACTTTTCCTATAATAATTTTAAAAGTGAAAGAACACACATGATTTCTCTTTGAAAATATGTCAAAGTTCATAGAGCGAAAAATGTGTGTACTTTTCACCTGTGTGGGTAGTTATAGAATTACCTATTTCAGTGCTTTTTCAAACTTGTATCCAATATGACCCCATTTTAACAACTGCAAATTCTTGTGACTCCAGGTGATAATATCAAAATAGCAGATAATCCAGCCTCCTTCCCCCTCCCTTTATCCTTAAGAAAGGAAGGCAGCAGCAACAACAGTAGGGGCAACAGTAGTTGCAGCTGTCGGTGTCCACTGTCTGCTTACAGACTCACAGTATTCAGCATGGGTTTCCAGTCTAACTAGAAGCTTACCCAAAAGAGGGCATGGAGCTATGAATGTTTACTGGCTCACAGTTCACATGTTACTGATGATTGCTACTACTTGATATAGGTTATAGTAAAAATCCAGGGAGAAGGGGAAATGACCAGGTTTCTGAGACCCCCATCCACTGATGATGTGACCACATTTGGTGTCCTGATCCCCAGTTTGGGAACCATTGACCTATTTAGTATATTGCACTTTAAATTAAATCTAATCAACAATACTCTCTTTTAGCCCATATTTAAAATGGGTGAACTTCAATTGTAACATTGTGGCTCAGATGATCATTTTATTAGTTTTTCCTTATCATCCCTCCAGTCCAGTCCCGCACCTCTGGGTAGTGTACCTCCTTCTGCAGCTTGGAGACTAGGCATGTCAGAATCTTGAGGCCACCTTACTTATACTGCTGGCACCTCCCACCAGCCCTAGTGTACTCAGTCTCCAAGCAGCGGAAGGGGTAGTGAGCCTAGATGCTGGGCTCACTGGAGCGACAAATAAGGAGCTTCATTTTTAGTTGGTTTTGATTAATTTCTTCCATTTGCCTTTTGTTCGTTTGGGTACAAGATTAAAAGAAAAAAAAAGAATTAAGTGTTTTAAAAAAGAGAGAGCCCGATCTAGAGCAGAAGAGGGGGACATCAGGAGGAGACTTTCCCCTCTGCTGTTCTTCTGGGCTGCATTAGAAACATAGAAACATAGAAATATGACGACGGAAAAAGACCACATGGCCTATCTAGTCTGTCCTTCCATATCAACAACTACAACAGTCCCCTTTTTACCATTAGAGATCCTCTGTGTTTGTCCCATGCTTTTTTTGAATTCAGTTACTGTCCTCATCTCTACCACCTCCACTGGGAGACTATTCCACGGATCCACTACTCTTTCCGTAAAGAAATATTTCCGCATATCACTCCTGAATCTATCTCCCTTCACCCTCATCCCATGTCCCCTCATAGCAGAACTTGCTTTCAATTGAAAGAGGCTCTCTCCCTGAACATTTATGCCACGGAGGTATTTAAACATCTCAATCATATCACCTCTATCCCGCCTTTCCTCTAAGGTGTACATATTAAGATCCTTCAGTCTGTCCTCATGCTTTATAATGAAGACCACTAATCATTTTAGTAGCCACCCTCTGCACCGACTCCATCCTATTCACATCCTTTTGAAGGTGCGGTCTCCAGAATTGCACACTATACTCCAAATGAGGTCGCACCAAAGACTTCTACAGAGGTATTATCACCTCCTTTTTTCTGCTAGCCGTTCCTCTCTGTATGCACCCAAACATCCTTCTAGCTTTTGCTGTCACCTTTTCTACCTGTTTAGCTACTTTAAGATCATCAGACACAACCACGCCTAGGTCCCGCTCTTCTTTAGTGGACAAAAGTACTTCACCCCCTATACTATATTGCTCCCTTGGATTGCTGCAGCCCAAATGCATGACCTTACATTTTTTAACATTAAATCCCAGCTGCCAAATTCTAGACCATTCTTCAAGCCTAGCTAGAGCCCTCCTCATGTTATCTACACCTTCCTGGGTGTCTACTGTATTGCAGATTTTGGTATCATCTGCAAAGAGGCAAACCTTACCCGACAGCCCTTCTGCTATATCATTAACAAAGATGTTAAAAAGAATCGGACCAAGAACAGATCCCTGGGGCACACCACTGGTAACATCCTTCTCCTCAGAGTGAGCTCCATTTACTTGTACTCTTTGTCGCCTCCCACCCAAACCCTGGCAGACTACTACGCAAGCAAACTTACTGCAACCTTGCCCCCTCTCTGTTTAAACACAACATGTCGGAAAACCAATGTAGAACAGGATCAGGCATGGAGCAACTTCTACAACATTGATGATCAACAAACTATCAACATAATCACAAACATCAATACCACCACATCCCTGCTGGATCCCTGCCCAGCTGCATGGGTCAAGGCGGCAAAAAAAGATATTGTCCACCAAGTCACGCATATCGTGAACCAATCACTACAACAAGGAATCATGCCCGCGCAACTCAAGAAATCTATAATAAGACCAATTCTAAAGAACAACTCACTCAATAAAGACGACCCAGCATCCTACCGCCCCATCTCCAGCATATCTTTCCTAGCAAAGATCATTGAAAAGGCAGTCCTTATGCAACTACAAGATCATCTGGATGACCATGAAATCCTGGATAAGCAACAATACGGTTTCAGACAACATCACGGGGTTGAAACGCTGTTAATAGCACTGCTTAACAACCTCCTCAAAGGCCTTGAAGATAAGAAAAAAATGTTTATACTCATCTTCATTGACATCTCTGCCGCCTTTGATACAGTCCACCATGGAATCCTCATAAACAAGCTTGAATCGATAGGGATATTGGGAACCCCCCTAAAATGGTTCTCCTCCTACATATCAAACAGAATGACACAGGTTCAATTCAATGGCGAAAAGGCAGAAGCATTCTCTCAAACACAAGGCATACCCCAGGGCTCGGCTCTCTCGGCGCTACTTTTCAACATTTATATGCAGCCCCTCTGTGATATTTTCCAACAGCATAATATCAAATACCACATCTATGCAGATGATATTATGCTATACACGCAACTGGATACCGTCGACCCTAACTATACTCTACTCGAAACATGCCTGAATGAGATGATGCAATGGTTACAGCAAAACAACATGACGATCAACCATAAGAAAACTGAGGTGATGTTTATATCCAGTAAACCAAACTTTGAGCCTCCCGCGACAATTACACTGTGTAACAATACGTACCACACAAAGAATGAGATAAAATACCTGGGAGTCACATTTGACAACAGCCTAAAGATGGAAAAACACCTACGCAAAACCAACAAGGCCATCTTCCACAAACTTAGAGTACTACAACCTCTACGGAACATCCTCGAACCTCACGATTTTAGGTCTGTTGCGCAAGCACTCATTATACCACACTTAGACTACTGCAACGCCATCCTGCAGGGTCTTCCAAAGAAAACGCTAAACATCCTGCAAATGGCCCAGAATGTGGCGGCGAGGATCATCATGCGAAAAAGCATTACTGAGCATATCATGCCTGTATTGATCGAGCTGCATTGGCTCCCCATTACTGCCCGGATACAATATAAAACATTGATAACCACTCACAAACTCATACATAACATAGCTCCATCCTTTCTCTCCACCCTTATCAGCACGCAACCACCCAACAGAGACAGAAGAACCGTCAACTCAGACACCCTACATGTTCCAACCGATATCAGATCCATCAAATCCAGTACTAGCTGCCGAGCATACTCATTTTCTGCCCCGACCCTCTGGAACCAACTGCCGCCTGAGCTAAGAGCGACCAAAGACCTTATTGCGTTCAGGAAAAAACTAAAGACACATCTATTCCGGTGTCATTACAATTTGATGTAAATCCCAGGGGGCTACAAGATGTCAAAATTTGAAACATGAATTCTGTTATGTAAAATGCACATATGTAAATTTCTGACTCCTCTCCTATGACCTTATTACTGTGTGCCGTGCTCTCCTTTCAAATCAATGTTGTTGATACTCCGAAATTTCTGTCTTGATTTGGCAATTTTCAATCTGTAATCAAACCGCTGCTGATCGCTGGAAGTAGCGGTATACAAATGTATTCTAAATAAAATAAATAAATAACCAATTTCTAATCCAAGCAGTAACTTTAGGGTCCATCTCTAGGGTGCTCAGTTTGTTTATAAGTCGCCTGTGAGGAACAGTGTCAAAGGCTTTACTGAAATCTAAATACACCACATCTAGGGCTCTCCCTCGGTCCAACTCCCTGGTCACCCAGTCAAAGAAATTAATCAGATTTGTCTGACAAGACCTGCCTCTGGTGAATCCATGCTGCCTCGGATCCTGTAATCTGCTGGACTCCAGAAACCTCACTTTCCTTATCGCTTCTCCGGGCCAGTCCAGGGAAGGTTAGGGTTGTCAATCCCCTTTAGCAGCTGAGGACTGAAAGAAACTTCAAAACTTGCTGACAGGTTAAGCCATTCCCCCTGATGTCAGTGTACCAGTCTTTCAGTCCTCAGCAGCTGAAGAGGATTGATGCTGACAGTCTGCTTCTACAGAATTTCTGTATTTTCTTAGTTTCGTCTTCCTCACTTATAGCATTTTAGCTCTAGTGGGGCTGATAAGGCGTTATATTCCACTGTGCTGTTTAAAACCGGTAGAGCCGACAAATTGTAAATTTATATTTACCCTCCGGAAGACATAGTAGATGACCCCCCTGCCTGCTTATTCTCGGCGGCGGAAAAGTGTAGAGCCTGCCTTCTCTAGAGGGTCTCTCTATCGTCGGTAGATTGGTCCTGGGAGCCCCAGTTACCCTCTACCTGGCAACCTGCCTTCCTTACAAGACACACAAGCAACAGCCCTCCTTGAAGCACTCGGTGAGCTTGGCTACAAACAACGTATCGACACTCCAACACACATGATGGGAAATAAACTGGACCTGATCTTCGCCCCCTTATCAGATGCTGTCACTGTCCAACACCTGCCGATATCCATAACTCCAGTACCTTGGTCTGACCATAACCTGCTCAAATTCCATATACCTACTAGCCGTTGCACCAAGAACAGCAGCAATAGAGCTGATGCCCCTTCCTCTAGAGCTCCTATAACATGTGTTCGACCCTTCGTTAAAGATGAAGTCCTTGTGAAGATCCTCCCTCTTCTTAATGACACAGCCCTCGACCCAGACGAGATGGTAGCTAACTAGACCAACAACCTTAGAGCTGCAGCCTACCTCCCTCCTGCCATTAAGGAGCCAAGAAAACGTGAACATGCTCCGTGGTACTCTAAAGACCTTCGAGCATCTCTGCTACACTTACGCACGCTCGAGAGGCAGTGGCGAAGAAACCAATCCATTGAAACACATCGTGCATACAACTCATACCTGGTAATAGGGAAAAAATAACAGCGAAAAGGAAGCAGCATCACACGGACATACTAAAGCGCTCATTAAACAAACCACACGACTTATTCAATATTGTAAAATCCTTAACAGGTGATCCAGCACTAGCACTAGCACAACCACCCATGCCCCAACCCCAGGACTACTCAGACTACCTTCAATCGAAGATGATCCAGACTGGAATGTACTCGACCAACCTAACCTACACCACCACCCACACCGAGCCACAGCCAACACTACTGCTCAAATTCTATGAAACAACCAGCAGAGTAATCGAAGACATCATTGCCTCTATCAACCTCACCACGGCACCTAATGATCCCTGTCCTGCCAGTTGGATAAAAGAGTTACGCAGCAACTTGAGTCACACTCTTAGCAAGATACTGAACCAATCCTTATCAACTGGTTACTTCCCACAGAGCCTTAAACACACCGCAATCAGGCCACTACTAAAAAATAGCAGACTCGACCCATCCAAAGTCGAATCATACAGACCAATTTCGAGCATCCCCTTGATGGCTAAAATCATCGAGAAGGTAGTCCAGCGACAGATCCAACAACACGTGGACGCCGAGGCACCTCTGGACCCGTCTCAACATGGCTTCAGGGAAGCACATGGTGTCGATACCATCCTAACGACTTTATTCAATGAGTTAGTCACAGGCCTCGATAACATACACAAAGGATTTGTTCTCATCTTTATGGACATTGCAGCCGCTTTTGACTCAGTGAACCATGAGATACTGCTACAACGCCTCCAAGAAAAAGGTATACAAGGCACTGCTCTACAATGGTGCAAATCATACTTGCTTAACAGATGGCAACAAGTAAGGACAGGTACTGCGACTTCTGAACCATTCCTACAGAAGCAGGGAGTACCTCAAGGATCCTCCTTGTCTGCATTGATGTTCAACATCTATATGCAGCCCATCTGCACCTTGATCCGTTCTCTAAACGTTCAATGCCTTGCCTATGCAGATGACATCCTGCTATACATTCCGTTTACGATTGACCAGCCTGATTTCTCCCCTATTATTAGATGATTCGATGCAGTGGCAGACTGGCTACTCACACAAAACCTACGAATTAACCATAGCAAAACGGATGTCCTCTTCATCACGAGGAACCAGAAGTTTACTCCGCCTCCCTCCCTACAAGTCAAAAATGCCGAGCTCAAAAGCAAAACCACAATCCGCTACCTTGGCATCACACTGGACCAGCGGCTCGATATGATAACTCATGTGAAAAATGTCACAAAAGCAGTTTACCACAAAATACGCACTGTACGCTATCTTCGGCCATTGCTGGACTTCTCTGACTTCCGGACAATTTTCCAAGCCTTAGTGATACTGCACCTGGACTTTGCTAACATCATCCTCCATGGCCTACCACAGTCCACCCTAAGTCTGCTCCGGCTTGCCATGAACTCGGCGGCTAGAGTATTGGTAGGTTTATCAAGGTCAGACCACATAACGCCAGTGATGATGAAACTCCACTGGCTACCGTTACCGGCCCAAATCCACTACAAGGCCCTAGTCCTTACATTCAAGGCTCTGAAGAACCAGCCCCCCACACCCATTAGTAAGTTGATCCACAAATTGCCTGACAACAGAAACCGCAGATCTGCAATGTTGAACGTAGTAGAGATCCCTAAAATATTGACAAAATGTACGAAGGCAACAGCCAAGAGAGCCTTTTCGATTTATGCACCCATAGCCTGGAATGCCCTCCCGTCCGAAATTAGAGCCCTCACGAGCCTTACCCCATTCAGAAAAGCGCTCAAACACTACCTGTTTTTAAAATACTATCCAGAAACTAAAACAGGAAACGCGATGGACCCCATGCCTCCCCTCCCTAGTAGCTCCACCACCCTGACTCGAAAAGAGAACGGATAGTCAGCTCACACCATCTGGTACACCTCTCCTTACCACCAACCTCTGCCCAACTATAAATACTCTGTTGTATCCAACTGTAAATACACTGTTATTTCAAGACGACCTGTAATTAGTTTTCCCCGGTTCTCCCAAGTTCAAATCCTGTTCTCTGTAAACTCAATGTGATTACGCATTGTAGTATGTTTCTGTTCATTGTGAACCGCACTGATTTTAATAGCGCGGTATATAAGAAATGTATGTAAATAAATAAATAAATAAATAAATAAAATAAGACAACCTCGTTGCCGCTACTTCCGCTAGCAGCAGGGAAGAGAAGCGACGAGGCCATGCTGCGGCGCTCAGGTCAGGTGAGATCTGTGTTTCGGAGGCAAGGCTTGCCTGTCCGGACAGTTTCGCTGCAGCGAGCAGTTCTCCGCGTACGAGCTCTGGTGCGCTGATTTTGTTCTTTTTTGGGGGGGTCAGTTTTTCGATCGGGCTGTGTTTCGCGCCTGAGTGGCCTTGATTTCCCGGCCGGTCTCACATGGAGTGAAAGATCTCTTCAGATTCAGAGAGGCCTTTATTAGTTTCTGAAAAGGTGGGAACGGCGGCCATTTTGAGTGAGCTGTCCGTTTCTCCCGTGGGCCATCATAAGACGGGGAAGCGCAAGTCAAAGTCTTCTAAGGACACTCCGTCTCTCCCTAAGATGTCGCAGAAGGTTCCTGATGCTCAGGAAGGGCTGTCTGCCTTTTTTTCTCCCGAGTTTATCTTGGCACTCCATAATGCTTTTTTATTGAAAGTCAGTCAGACTCTCCTGGTTCTGGTTCCTTAGAGCTCAGTCAGCCAGCGCGGGCAGCCGTAGACCCTGGAGAAGGTACTTCCCAGTCGGGGATACAGGCTCAGTCCGGATTGGACCCTTTAGAGCCTCTGGTCACCGACAATCACATTTTAGAGGAAGGAGAGCTCTTCTCTGAACCAAGCTTGGACGTGGGCTCAGGGGAACTTGAGGAAGGAGAGATTGCTCCTGGCGACGATCCTAATGTTTTTAGGGTATTTCGGAAGGAGGAGCTGGGAGCGCTTATCTCTGTCTTTATCTGCTTTGAATCTTCTTCCTTCTGTCTCTCAGGAACCTCTCGAAGATCCGCTGTTGCAGGGTTTTAAATCTGAACAACGCTGTTTTCCTGTGCACCGTGTCATAAAGCAGATGATTGAATCTGAGTGGGAGTGTCCGGAGGCCTTGCTACGGGGTAGTTGCGCCCTGGCTCGTCTTTACCCAGTGCCTCAAGAGGAGAAAGAGCTCTTAAAGATGCCTAAAGTTGATGCTTTAGTGTCCGCAGTCACTAAAAAGACCACCATTCCGGTAGAGGGGGCAGCGGCTCTTAAAGATCTACAGGATCGAAAGCTTGAGGTCCTTCTCAAGCAAGCTTTTGACTCCAGCGCCCTTGCTCTGCAGGCTTCCATTTGTGGCGTATGTGTCCAGAGCTTCCATCCGTTGGATTCAGGGAGATACCTCTACGGAATCGGCAGCTGCTTCTTCTCCGGAAGGGGCTAAATTGGAGTCTGCGGCGGCTTATCTAGCAGATGCATTCTATGATTTAGTAAGGATTGCTGTAAAGTCCATGGCCTCACTGGTGGCGGCACGGCGTTTTCTTTGGTTGCGTACTTGGGCTGCTGACGTTTCGTCCAAGTCGAGACTCAGCAAACTACCCTATAAGGGAAGGTTGCTGTTTGGAGAGGCCTTGGAAAAGATTGTTAAAGACCTCGGGGACTCCAAGGGGGGTTGTTTGCCGGAGGATCGTCCTAAGGCGTCTAGAGGAGGAGCAGGGCAACGAGGCCAAGTTAGAGATTTTCGTCGGTTCCGAGGAGTTCGATTTTCTCCCTATCCCAGAAGCCGTTTCGGGTCCCGCGGTCAGTCCTTTCGCAGCGCTAGAGGCTTCGGAAGATCCTATTTTACCGCCCAGCAAACCTCTGCGAAGAAACCGCAATGAAGGTTTGCTGGTCCAGGCCTCAGTTCCTGTAGGAGGACGGCTACACAGCTTTTTATTGGCCTGGACCGCAGTAACCTCAGACAAATGGGTGTTAGAAATCATTCAGAAAGGTTATGCGATGGATTTCGCTCACAACTTGACGGACGCTTTTGTGATGTCTCCTTGTGCTTTCGGTCCGAAGAAAAAAATAGTTGCCGACACACTAGCACGGCTTTTACAGCTGCAGGCGGTGGTTCCGGTTCCTCGCGACCAGTACGGCTTTGGTTGGTACTCGATTTATTTTGTGGTGCCCAAAAAGAAAGGATCCTTTCAGCCAATTCTGGATCTCAAGCATGTAAATGATATAAATACAGTTAAATAAACCGTGCCTTACGAGTTCTGCATTTCCGGATGGAGACTCTGCGGTCCATTATTTGAGTGGTGCGGCCGGGAGAATTCCTTACGGCCATAGATCTCACGGAAGCTTATCTGCACATACCCATCAGGTCAGATCACCAATGATTTTTAAGATTTGCCCTTCCTATGGGTCATTTCCAGTTTCGGGCGTTGCCATTCGGTCTGGTGACTGCTCCTCGAACCTTCACGAAAGTGATGGTAGTAGTGGCAGTGGCCCTGCGGAAGGAAGGGATTCGGGTACATCCGTATCTGGACGATTGGCTGATCAGGGCAGAGTCCCTGTCGGCTTCAGTCACGGCAACTACTCACGTGATTCAGCTTCTGGAGCAGCTGGGTTGGGTCATCAACCAAGCGAAGAGTCACTTGCAGCCAGTGCAACAACTTACGTATCTCGCAGCCTTCTTCGACACGGCGAGAGGATCATTTTTTTTACCCGAGAGCAGAGTACTAAAGATTTTGGAGCAAGTGCGGGTTTTTTTGCTGATTCCCGCTCCTTCGGCATGGACCTATTTACAACTCTTGGGGTCCATGGCGGCGACCCTGGATCTTGTCCCGTGGGCCAAGGCACATATGAGACCTCTGCAACAGGCGTTGCTCTCCAGGTGGTCTCCTCAGCTTCATCCTCTCTCCCAGAGGCTGGTCTGTCCGGAGCTGGTACGTCAAAGTCTGGTCTGGTGGATGGATCCCACGCATCTGCGAGTGGGGGTTCCTTTGCACGATCCAGCATGGGTGCTAGTGACCACAGACGCCAGTCTCTCGGGCTGGGGTGCTCACTGTCTGTCTCAGATTACACAGGGGTCATGGTCCGAAGAGGAGAGTTTGTGGTCGATCAATCGCTTGGAACTCCGAGCAGTGCGGCTCGCGCTCCTTCATTTTGCACCCTTGGTAGAGGGAACAGCGGTCCAGATTTTTTCCGACAATGCAGTGACGGTCTCCTACATCAATCGGCAGGGGGGCACAAGGTGTGCTCCTTTGCTTGCTGAATGTCAGGAATTAATGATTTGGGCGGAGGAGAATCTGGTAGCTTTATCGGCAGTGCACATAGCGGGCAAGGACAACGTGCAAGCCGATTTATCTGAGTCGCAATGTCCTCGATCCCGGAGAGTGGGAGTTGAACGCGGCAGTGTTTCACGATCTTACCCTTTGCTAGGGGCAGCCGGTGATGGATCTCATGGCTACTTTCGCCAATGCCAAAGCGACTCGGTTTTTCAGCAGGCACAGAGAGCGCATGTCGGAAAGCCTAGACGCATTGGTTCAGCCCTGGCCTGCCGCCGCGCTCCTGTACGTGTTTCCTCCGTGGCCGATGCTGGGTTGGATCATTCAGCGCATAGCCAAGCACCCAGGTGCGGTGATTCTGATTGCGCCGGATTGGCCTCGACGTCCTTGGTATGCCGATCTGGTGCGACCTTTGATAGATTCTCCTTGGCAACTTCCGGCCCGGGTCAATCTGTTGAATCAGGGTCCGGTTCTCATACCTCAGGTCGATCGCTTCTTGCTTACGGCTTGGCTCTTGAAGGGAGTCACTTGAGATGTAAAGGTTACTCAAATTCCGTGGTGGCTACTCTACTACGTTCCAAACGGTCTGCCACTTCACTAGTGTACGTTCAAATCTGGCGAGTCTTCGAGGATTGGTGCGCGCAGCGAGACTTTCGGCCAATGTCTACCGCTCTACCGCAACTGTTTTTGTTTCTTCAAGAAGGCTTGGATAAGGGATTGGCACTCAGCATGTTGAAAGTGCACTTGGTTGCCCTCTCTTGCCTCAGAGGGCCGGTGCAGAGTCACCGTCTCTTGGTGCATCGGGATGTGCAACTTTTTTTTCGTGCGACCCGGCTCATTCGACCTCCGTTGCGCCACGTGGTGCTGCCTTGGGATTTGAATGTGGTCTTGGAAGCGTTAGCACGTCAGCCGTTTGCCTCAGCTTCTACGAAGCATTTGAAGGAATTATCCTGGAAGACGGCTTTTCTCGTAGCCTTGTGTTCAGCTAGGAGGATTTCTGATTTGCAGGCGCTTTCCTGTCGAGTGCCCTACCTTCAATTCTTGCCGGAAAAGGTGCTCTTGCGTACTGTTCCTTCGTTTCTGCCTAAGGTAGTTTCCTCCTTCCATGTTAATCAGTCCGTGGCATTGCCCATTTTTTCCGACCTTTCGGATTCGCCGATGGATCGGGTTCTCCACAGTTTGGATCTGGGACATGTCTTGAAGGGTTACTTACGGGTCACTAAATCTTTTCGTAAGTCAGGTTGTTTGTGCTGTTTGCGGGATCAAGAAAGGGGCAAGCGGCTTCGAAGTCCTCCATTGCTCGCTGGGTAAAGCACGCCATCGTGGCGGCTTACGAGGCTGGAGGGAAGGTACCGCCTCCGGGACTCAAAGCCCACTCCACTCGTGCTCGGGTGAGTTCCTGGGCGGAGTATGCGTTTGTTCCTCCGGTAGATATTTGCAGAGCGGCGACGTGGTCCTCTCTCCATACCTTTGCCAGACATTACCGGTTGGATGTTCACGCTAGAGAAGATGCGAAGGTGGGGGCTTCTGCATTGATAGCAGGTCTTGCGGGGCCCTCCTGAGTTTAGGTACTGCTTTGGTACTGCCCTAACCTTCCCTGGACTGGCCCGGAGAAGCGATAAGGAAGGTGAAATTAGGCCTTACCTGCTAATTACCTTTCCTTGAGCTCTCTCCGGGCCAGTCCAGGGCCCACCCTTTACTTTTGTCTTCTCCATCTGTCAGGCTACCTGTGCCTAAGAGTAACAGCGAATCAGCTTGCTGGGTAGACGTGACTTGGGAGCTCCATAGACTTTTCCGAGGGAGCATATGTTTCATTCCGTTTTAGTAAATTACAACAAAAAAAAAAAAAGACGGGGGACTTTCCGTCCGACTGAGCCATGTTTGGTGTTTTATTGCGTTGTTCGGTACTAGAGAATGTAGAGTCTTATCACTTCTTAGGTTGCCTTTTTGCTGCTTTGTCAAGAGAAGACTGGTACACTGACATCAGGGGGAGTGGCTTAACCTGTCAGCAAGTTTTGAAGTTTCTTACAGTCCTCAGCTGCTAAAGGGGATTGACAACCCTAACCTTCCCTGGACTGGCCCGGAGAGAGCTCAAGGAAAGGTAATTAGCAGGTAAGGCCTAATTTCACCATTTTCTCTTTCAGCAGCATTTCCAATAATTTACTCACCACCAAAGTTAAACTAACCGGCCTGTAGTTTTCAACCACATCCTTACTTCCGCTTTTGTGTAAAGGCACCACATGAGCCTCTCTCCATTCCTTTGGCACCACTCCTGACTCCAACGAGGTATTGAAAAGGTCAGTCAGTGGAGCTGCTAGAACGTCCCCAAGTACCCTCGGTATTCTAGGGTGTATCCCATCTGGTCCCATCGCCTTGTCTACTTTAAGTTGAGCTAGTGTCTCACGAACACAGTCTTCTGAAAATTGTTCAAGATGTCCCTCGCTTCTGTTCCTGTTTGTGGGTGTTTTCTGAGGTCCTGCTCCTGGTTCTTCATCTGTGAACACAGAACAGAAATATTTGTTAAGCAATTCCGCTTTATCCTTATCAGCTTCTACATATTCCTCCCCTGCACCCTTGAGTCTGACAATACCACTTTTGCCCTTCCTCTTCTCACTAATATATCTGAAAAATGTCTTATCCCCCCCATTTTATTGCATTGGCTATTTCCTCCTCCTTTTGAATCTTTGCCTTCCTGACTATTTTGCTAGCTTCTCTAAGTTTTTCCAAATACAGATGCCTGTCTTCCTCTCTCTGTGATCTCTTGTATTTCATGAAAGCCTCCCTCTTTTTCTTCACTTTTTCAGCAGCTACTTTCGAAAACCATAGCGGTCTCCTTTTCCTTTTACCTTTATTTACCATTTTAACGAAAAGGTTGGTTGCCCTTAAAATGTCCCCTTTCAGTTTTGCCCACTGTTTTTCTACATCCCATTCTACATTTGTTTTATGTAAACCGCGCTGATCGCAAATAGTGCGGTATATAAGAAATGAAAATAAATAAATAAATAAATCCCCCAGCTGTTCCCATCCCACTAACGACTCCCTGAGGTATTGGCCCATCTTGGCAAAGTTAGTCTTCCTAAAGTCTAAGATCCTCACCTTTGAATGGATTCTAACAGCCCTAGTCCTAATACTGAACCACACCATCTGGTGATCACTGGATGCAAAATGATCTCCCACTACAACATCAGAAACACTTTCACCATTGGTAAGCACCAAGTCCAGTATGGCCCCTTCACGTGTGGGGTCTGTTACCAATTGCCTGAATAGTTCTCCCTGTAGAGAATCCAGGATCTCCTTACTTCTAGATGATGCTGCAGCAGGAATGTGCCAATCAACATCTGGCATATTGAAATCTCCTATCAGTAGCACTTCCCCTTTCCTAGCAATGCTGCGTATGTCTTCAATTAACTCTGTCCACCTCTTCCTCTTGTGAGGGAGGTCTGTATATCACACCAATGCAAATAGATTTCTCTTTCCCTCTTTCTAGTTTAACCCACAATGCCTCCTCTGTCCCTTTTAAGCTCTGTAATTCCAAAGCTTTAATAGTAGTTTTTACATATAGTGCCACTACTCCTCCCCTTCTTACTACCCTTTCCTTTCTGAATAAAGTATAGCCCAGGTATAGTTACATCCCAATCATGGTTTTCTGTGAACTATGTTTCTGTAACTGCCACTAAATCCAAGTCAGCCACTTCCACCAAAGCTTCATCATCAGGGATCTTATTTCCCATGCTACGGGCATTCATACACACTGCTTTCCATATGTTACCCATTTCCATAAAGGTATTTAATGTATCACCTACCTGGGGGCTTTCTTCACCCATCCCCAACGAATCTAGTTTAAAGCACTCTTCAATAGATTAGCCAGTCTACTACCGAAGACGCGTTGACCTTTCTTGGACAGATGGATGCCATCTCTGCTCTGCAACCCTTGGAACAGCATCCCATGGTCTAGGAAACCAAAACGCTCTCTGACACCATCCACGCAGCCATGCATTCATCTCCAGGATGCGAGCCTCTCTGCCTTGGCCTTTACCCTCAACAGGGAGGATTGAAGAGAACACCACCTGTGCACCTAACTGCTTCACCTCTGTCCCAGAGCCATGAAGTCACTTTTGATACGTTCCGAGGTATACCTGGCAGTATAATTTGTTCCAACATGGATTAGAAACATTGGGTAATAGTCAGTGGACTTGATGAGTCTCGGCAAACTCTCCGTAACATCTTGGATTTTGACACCAGGCAGACAGCATACCTCTCTGGACATCAAGTCTGGTCGGCAGATGGATGTCTCAGTACTCTTCAGAAGAGAGTCTCCAACCACCACTATCCTTCGTTTCCTTCTGGTCACTGATTCTGCAACTTTGGGGTACTTGAGCTCTGGTTCTTCCCTTTCCAGGGATGCTTTCACCTCCTCCACTTCCAGGGCTGCATAATGGTTCTTCAATTCAAGGACT
Source organism: Ichthyophis bannanicus (assembly GCA_033557465.1). Lineage (NCBI taxonomy): Eukaryota > Metazoa > Chordata > Amphibia > Gymnophiona > Ichthyophiidae > Ichthyophis > Ichthyophis bannanicus. Next base: position 666,513,547 of record CM066032.1, read on the forward strand.
GGAGAAGTTGGATTGGTGATTTTGCAGGCCCTGGTGACTTGTGTCCAACCATCGACATTCTGTTGGCACCCATCTTCTCCTCTGCTGGGGAGCTTGGTTGCTGCAAGAAGCATCTCATCAATGTACTTCTCACTGTCTTGAATGCTCCTCAGCCTCGCCACCTCCTCTCTGAGTTCCTCCACTTGTTTCCTCAGAGCTTCAGCATGCAGGCACCTGCACATGGAACCGGTCCTTCAACTGGCTTAAGGACCTCTGGACCGAGGCAGAAGCTGTAATGGGGGCAACAGCTTTAGCGATATGATTTTTCCCAGCCATTGTTCTGTTTGTGGAGCTTAGGTATCTGTTAAAGCAAAAGAGAGAGATCTATCAAGTATCAGCCAGTTTCCCAGCTGTCCTTTCAGAGAAAAAGCAGTTAAATCTCTTTAATTATATTCAAAATGTGCTGGTCCAAGTCCTTGTGCTTTGTTAAATGGGGAGGTGCCCTATAAAGCAAGACTGCTCACTAGGGGTGGGTGGGAGTCGGGATGGGTAGGGAGGGAACTAACACCTGATTAGGTGTTAGCAGTTCCCAAAGCTGAGGAAGTTACTAGAGTTCAACAACCTACTTTGCTCAAGGAAATTTCCACTAAAGCACCAAAAAGAAAGTAACCTTGCTTTAAAAATATGCAAAAACCCTTTTAAGAGCTCCAAGTCAGAGAGCTAGCAATTTAATAAAAATAAACGCTAAAATCCTTACTGTTGGTTGACCTGTAGAGCCCCTGTTAGGAAAGCCTTACTGCTTAATCTCCCTTCCTGGACTGATCGGAGGGGAGCTGAGCTTCTAGCAGAGGCATTTCCTTCCCAGACATCTCCCGATTGCGTTGGGGCCGTGGGAGTCTCCGGTGGGCCTGAAACCATGCTGCCGCTGCTGTCCACATGAATCTGCTGAGGGCTGACAGTCCGGTTTGCGGTTTCAGATGTTTTCGGCATCATCGGAGGTCCGGAGGTGAGTGCGGGCAGTCGCGGTGGCTCTCAGGCAGGTTCTGCTGCCACGTGCATGGCCAGAGGGGCTTTTTTTCCTCCCACAAGCGCTGCGCGGCCTAGTTCCCACATTTTTTCCTATCGTGCGGTTGTGGCCTCAGATTTTGTTTCTCTGCCTTTATTTCATTTATTTCCTTGTGGTAGGTGGTTCTAAGGGCCCTGTAGCTCGTTTTGTTTCATTTCTTGAGGTTAACACTTTTTTTGGGGGGTCCTGTTGCCTCTGCTGTGGAAGTTATTTAAAAAAAAAAAAAAAGGAAGAACAACAGTTTGTGTTTTGGTTTTTGGTGTGGTTAGGCACGTAGAGCGTCAAGCTCATGACTCCTTGTCCACAGTGTCTTGTCTGTGGTACCCGGCGAGGCTCTGTGTCGGAGGCCGGAGTCTGCCGTGGCTGTGCAGCTGAAGCTCTTAACATGGAGCAGGAACTTCAGGATAAGTCTAAAGAGGGAGCATCTTCATCGACACAGACAGCGTCGGGAGAGGTGAGTGGCCTTGCGGAGCCTACGGTTTCTCTGCAAGCTTCGGCCCTAACAATTCAGGTTCCCTCTGGCCCTCCTGGGGCAGGGGGAGTGACCCTACCAGACTTCTCTCCAGGCTTTGTGCTCTTATTGCATCAAGCCTATTGTCTGCGACAGCAAGGGGTCACAGCGGATCTCTCTGGTCTCGGAGCTGCAAGGGCAGGTACCATAGCTGAGAAGGCCGAGACTTTGGTAGGAAGACCGGCAAAGAGAGCTCGGTCTGTAGAGGACCAGCTGACTTTGTCTGCCTGGCTTGACGGCGTTGATCTAGAGGATCCGGAGGTAGCGGCAGAGGATCTGGAGGAAGGAGAGATTCCAGAACCGGAGGACCAGGCACGGATCATTAGAGTATTTCGTAAGGAAGAGCTGACAGCTTTAATTACGGAGTCCCTTCAGGCGCTTAATTTGGTGATTGGTCAGCTGGCGGAAGAGGAGTCCATGGAAGACCCTATCATCCAAGCAGTGCGCAAGACGCAGGCAGTTTTTCCGGTCCACCAGGTAGTAAGGCAGATGATTTAAGATGAGTGGGACCTCCCAGAATCGGGTCTAAGGGGAGTCCGCTCTATGACTCAACTTTATCCCTTGGCTGATCAGGAGCGGGAGTCCTTTCGTTCACCTCGTGTGGATGCCGCTGTGTCGGCAGTCATCAAGAAGGCGACCATTCTGGTTGAGGGTAGTACGGCCCTCAAAGATGGTTAGGACCGTAAGGTGGATGCTTTGTTAAAGCAGGCTTTAGAGGTCAATGCCTTATCCCTTCAAGCTTCCATTTGTGGAGCTTGGGTGGCTAGAGCGTGTCTACGATGGTCGCAGCGCCTGCAGCTTCCTGCGGATCAGCTGCACGAGCAGCTGGCAGACATGACTAGGTTGGAATACGGAGCGACCTATCTAGCAGAACTTCATTATGATCTCATTAGAGGGCTGTGCAATAGTATGGGTTCGCTGGTGGCGGCGCGGCACTATCTTTGGCTACAAAATTGGGCAGTGGATAATTCCTCCAAAGCTTGGCTTACCAAGCTTCCATTCAAGGGTAAGCTCTTGTTTGGGGAGGACTTGGACAAGTTGGTCAAGGACTTGGGGGAGTCCAAAGGCGGTCGCTTGCCAGATAAATAAGCCGAGGCCCAGTCGAGCTTCAGTTCCTTCTAGGGGGCAGACACGCGATTTTCGGCATTTCCGAACCTCCAAATTGGGAAGTTTTCAAAGGGGGGGAGGTTTCCCTTCAGGGGCCAAGCGTTCAGAGGATTTCGGGGAGTGGGCAGAGGCTTCGCTAATCCCTCATCCTCAGGTTTCAAGAAGTCCCAATGAAGTGAGGAGGGCCCAGGCTGCAGTGCAGCCCGTGGGAGGATGCTTACAGGAGTTTCTTCCAGCCTGGGTCCAGATAACATCGGACAATTGGGTGTTGGAGGTCATTCGCGAGGAGTATGCTCTCGAATTCGCTCGACCAATAACAGATTCCTTTGTGCAGTCTCCATGCAGGGGACAGGGTAAAGCGGTGGCGGTGGTGGAAACACTAGCTCGCTTATTGCAGCTAAGGGCGGTGGTTCTGGTGCCGCCAGACCAGCCTGGCTGCGGTTGTTACTCCATTTATTTCGTGGTCCCCAAGAAATAGGGGTCTTTCGTCCTATTTTGGATCTCAAGGGAGTGAACCGTTCCCTTCGGTTACCTTATTTTCGAATGGAAACGTTGCAATCCGTCATAGTAGCTGTGCGAAAGGGAGAATTCTTAAGATCTCTCAATCTCACCGAAGCGTACCTTCACATTCCATTCAGAGCGGCCCATCAGTGATTTCTTCGTTTCGCAGTGCCTCAAGGACAGTTTCAGTTTCAGACATTGCTGTTTGGTCTTGCTACTGTGCCTCAAACTTTAACCAAGGTAATGGTGGTATTGGTGGCAGCGTTGCGCAAGGAAGGGATGTTGGTTCACCCTTATCTCGACGATTGGCTCATCCGAGCAAAGTCCAGGGAGGAGAGTGTGCAGACCACTTCCAGGGTGGTGATGCTTCTAGAAAGCCTTGGCTAGATGGTCAATGTGACCAAAAGCCAATTGGTGCCCCCTCAGATTCTGGAATATTTGAGAGTGCGGTTTGACACTCGGGTAGGATCGGTGTTTCTACCGGAGCACCAAGCCCAGAAGCTCTGCTCTGTGGTGCGCAGTTTCTTGAAATGCACAGCGCCAACAGCCTGGCAGTATCTTCAGGTTGCGGGGATGATGGCAGCCACGCTAGAGGTTGTGCCTTGGGCAAGAGTGCACATGCGACCATTGCAGAGGTCATTACTTCATCGATCTCATCAGGAGGATTCTTTAATACGGCGTCTGCCCTGCCCAGAAGGGATCAGGAAGTCCCTTCGCTGGTGGCTTCGTCCAGGGAGTTTGGCAGCAGACATGCCTCTCGAGCAACCGCAGTGGGTTCCGGTCCTAACCGACGCCAGTTTGTCAGGTTGGGGGGCTCATTGCGGGGAATTGTTCGCTCAGGGTTGCTGGAGCGCTCAGGAAAGCTCAGTGGTCGATCAGTCGGCTGGAGTTGCAAGCAATAGCGCTGTTGCTCAGAGAATTCAAAGTCCATCTCCTGGGGCAGTCGGTCCGAATCTTGTCAGACAATGCCTCAGCGGTGACGTATGTCAACCGACAAGGCGGCACGGGCAGTGCGGCTCTAGAAGAGGAAGCGGAGGATCTATTCAATTGGGTAGAACCTCGGCTTCAGGCGCTCTCAGCAGAGCACATTGCAGGAGTAGATATTGTGATGGCGGACTATCTCAGCCGGGTTTTACGTGGTTCCTGGGGAATGGGAGCTTCATGCAGAAGTCTTCTCTCAGATAAGTCAGCATGTGTGGGCAACCCATTATGGCTCTGATGGCAACCTGGCGCTCCACCAGAATCAGTTGTTTTTACAGCAGAAGGTGGGAAAGGATGTCCGAGGGTCTGGATGCCCTTCTGTAAAAGTGGCCCATGGAGGGGCTGCTCTACGTATGCCCCCCTTGGCCTCTCATAGGTCGAGTAGTGCAATGCATAGAGTCTCATCGGGGGGGAGCATTCTCTTAATTTCTCCAGATTGGCTGCAACGTCCATGGTACGCTGACTTAGTACGTCTTCTGGACGGTCGTCCCTGGAGGCTTCCAGCAAGGGACGATCTTCTTCTGCAAGGGCCGCTGGAATGCCGCAAGTGGATCGATTCTCGCTTACGGCCTGGCCATTGAAAGGGCGAGGCTAAGAAAAGGGGGTTATTCCAGAGCGATAAATTCTTTGATGCTTGCAGCCAGAAAGAAGTCGCCTTCTCTTGCCTATGTGCGTGTCTGGCGTATTTTTGAGGCTTGGTGCGACACGTCCGTCCTCGGCTTCTATTCCAGATATCTTGGCTTTCTTGCAAGACGGTTTTGATAAGGACTTAGCGGCTAGTTTGTTGAGGGTCCAGCTGGCGGCTGTTGCCTGTTATCGTGGTAAGATTCAGGGGGCTCCCTTAGGCTCCCACCCGGATGTCGTACATTTCCTGCAGGCAGTATCTCATCTTCATCCTCCCAGAAGAGTGGTGATCCCTTGGCCTTCACCATGGAGTCTGAGGAGGAGCCTTGGGCAGAGGACCTGGTTCTCCCCATCCTGGAATGGCTTCTCTTCCGTATGTAGGAGACCCTGGCCTCTGTGCCAATTGTGAGCAGGCAGCTTGATGCCATGTACAGAGTCTGCTGAAGCCCCAGGTTCTAGAAGGCACAGCTGCCCCATAACTCTCTGGTGGTGGAATCGGCTATGCTCAGGATTAAAAGCCAAAAGACGCACTCCTCTCTGCCCTCTGGCAGGAAAACCGGCTCAATGGAGGCCTTGGGAAGAAAGTGCTACTAGGGTTTGATGCTTGTCGGCTGGATCTATCAGCTCTATATGGGCATGTACTTGCGAGACATGGCAAGGGAGTTCGCTGGGTTGTCGGCTGGGCTAGCAGAAGAGCCTCTTCAGCGGTTTTGAATCCTGACCTTGACTGTCAAAGAGTGCTTCAAATTTGTGTGGCTATGACTTCTTCGAGTCGATGGCCAGAGTAGCTGCGATAGGGATTAGTGCCCTCTTCCAGGCTTGACTGCAGTCCAACTTGGAGCAATGGGTGCAGGAAAAGTTGGTCTATGTCCCATGGAAACAAGAGAAGGTGGCAGAAAATAAATAAAAAGTACAGCGGAGGGCAGAAACCACGGCCAACCAGACGATGAATAATCAAACCAACTTTATTGAAGACCCAACTTTATAAGTTTTTTGGCCAGAGGCCTTCATACAGGGGTCTCTGTAGCGGAGTGACGGTGGGAACAGTCAAATCTCCATGAAAACGTTTTCGTTGTTATTCATCGTCTGGTTGGCTGTGGTTTCTGCCCTCCTTGGTCTATGTCCTATGCCAGGGGGAAAATTTCTTCAGCAAGCCCATGACTGACAAGGCCGCTTAGCTGGAGTCCATGTTTTGACCAGGACCAAACTCTCCAAGAAAACCGCTGATCCTCCCTGACGGAAGGCTTCGGGGGAAAAAGCTCCTTTACCTGATGAAGAGGAAGGCTTTTGGAAACTACCCTCGGGACTCTGCCTTCCCAGCTCCCCAACAGGGTTAGTAGGCCAAGGGACAGGGGCATGGCCCGCATAAGTCTAAGGCTCCTAAACCCCGGGCAGCACCCCAGCCACAACCTGGTGGGGAGCTTTTGACTCCTTGGTTATAGCCTTTCCTCCCCCAGCAGATTTAGCCTTGCAGCACACGGTGGGGGAGAAGGGCTGCCTAGTGTTCTTTCCCAGTTGGTGGCTCAGCATCACCACTGACACCTGGGTTACCTCCTCCACTTCGATCAGACACCGCCCCTATTCTTTCCAGAGGAACTCCCAATGACTCCCTTCACAGAGACTTGCTCCAGCAAGACCTTGTGAGCCTTCTAGCTGACAAAGCTGTGGAACTGGCCCTGCCCCATCTCAGGGCGAAGGGTTCTACTTCTGGTATTTCTTGGTTCCCAAGCGGACTGGCGGCTTTTGCTGTATTCTGGATCTTCAAGATCTCAACAAGTTCCTGGTGAAAGAAGTTCAAGATACGCTCTCCTTTGGCACATTGCTGCCTTACCTTCAGCAGGGAGATTGGCGATGTTCCTTGGATCTCAGACATGTACACGCACATTCCTATTCATCTGCTCCACTGGCAGGTCCTTCAGTTAGTCATCGGAGGAAGCCACTGTCAGTACAGGGTCCTGCCCTTCGGCTTGGCTTCGGCCCCAAGGAGGGTTCACCAAGTGCCTAGCTGTGGTCACCACCGACCTGCGGCTGCAGAGGGTGTTTCTTTCCCTACCTGGATGACCGGCTGGTTAGAGGCAATACAGCCATCAAGGCACAGCAGGCAGCACACCACACCATTCTCACTCTGCAGCACGTGGGGTTTGCCATCAACTACCCCAAGTTCCACCTGTAACCCGACCCAAAGCCTGGTGTTCATAGGGGAGTTGCTAGACATCTTCCAAGCCCAAGCCTTCCTCCCCTCGACAGGGCCCGGCATCTAGCAGTCTTCGCAAGGGAGGTTCAGGGTCAAACCTCGGCCTCTGCCCGGCTCATGCTATGTCTCCTAGGGCACCTCGCCTCGACAGTGAAAGTCATGGCCAATGCCTGTCTCCACAAGTGGCCGTCCCAGTGGGCTCTCTGCTTCCAGTAGTCCAGGTGATGAGGCACCCGCAGGACAGCGTGACCGTCACCTTGCCAAGTCCCTCGACTGGTGGCAGCAGCCACCGAAATTTCTGGCAGGGATGCCCTTTCAGGTCCGACTCCTCAGTGGGTCCTCACTATGGATGCCTCCAAGTTGGGCTGGGGAGCCCATTGCAGCAACCTTTGCACTCGGGGCCTGTGGTCGGCATTGGAGAGCTTCCAACAGATCAACTTCCAACAAATCAACTTCCTAGAGCTCCGAGCAATCACCTGTGCTCTCCGGGCTTTTCAACACCAGCTGCGGAACCAAGCAGCAATGCTCTGTATCAACAAGCAGGGGGCACGGGATCATCCCTCCTGTGCCCTGAAACAGTCTGTCTCTGCACTTTCTCCAGCAAGAGCGGGATGCTCCTCAGGACAGTGTACGTTTCCGAGCAAGACAATGTTCTGGCAGACCTCCTGAGCCGGTTTCTCCAGCCCCATGAGTGGCAGCTCGACCTGCGGGTGGCCAGTCGACTGTTCTGCCGTTGGAGCCCCCTTGTACTGGATCTTTTTGCCAGCCCGACCAATACTCAGCTGACCTGCCTCTGCTCCGGAGTGCCACACCCTTCCTGGGTGGCGGCCGATGCCTTTCTTATTCCATGGATGGAAGGACTCCTTTATGCCTTCCCTCTCAGGCTACTCATTGCCAAGACCCTCTTCAAGCTCCAGCTTAACCGGACCACCCTGATTCTCATAGTACCCCAGTGACCCCGGTAGCTTTGGTTTCCACTGCTTCTCCACCTGTATCGGGCACCCCAGCCCCCTGGAGAGCACCCCGGACCTTCTCTCGCAGGAGGGCACCTCTCTCATGCACCACCTCAAATACCTGACATGGAAGGTGGTCTTCCTCATGGTGCTCAAATCTGCCAGCAGGGTCAGTGAGTTCCAGGCACTGGTGGCTCAAGCCCCCTGTACCAGGTTTCACAGGAACAGGGTGTGGCTTTAGTGCACCTTATGTTCCTACCTAAGGTGGTCTCTCCATTCCACCTCAACCAGGAGGTGGTTCTTCCCACCTTTTTCCCACATCCTTATGCCGATAGGGCAGAGATCACTCTCCATACACTGGACTGTAAACAGGCATTGGCCTATTACTTAGAGCAGACCAAGCCCTATCGCCACTCTTCGCATCTCTTCATATCTCTTCATTTCCTATGACCCTATTCGCCTAGGCATAGCAGTCTCCAAGCATACTCTGTCCACCTGGATGGCAGACTGCATTGCCTACACCTATGGGTCAGGCTGGTCTTTCGCTGGAGTGTCATGTCATGGCGCACAGTGTCTGGGCCATGGTGGCTTTTGTGGCAAACCTTTGCTCAGTCCCTTTAACGGAGATCTGCCAGGTTGCCACTTGGTCTTCAATTCACACCTTTGCAGTGCATTACTGCTTGGAGGGAGGAGTCCCGGCAGGACAGCGCCTTCAGCCAGGTGATACGCCATCATTTGTTTGGGGTTTAAGGCAACTCTTGCCCTCTGGCCCTTCTGTTTGTCCAAGCTACCGGAGAGCTGGTTTCTGTAGTCTATGCTGGGGTCGCTTATGAGGTCTTGCCACCAAACTCTACTCTTACTGTTCCTCATGGCTCATTTTTTTGGGGCTGCCCATGGCCTACAGATTTTTTTGGTAGCCTGTAGCTTGGGAGTCCTGTCTGTGAGGACTGACTTGCTGCTTGTTCCCTGAGAAAGTGTAGTTGCTCACCTGTAACAGGTATTCTCAGAGGACAGCAAGAATCAGTCCTCACAACTTTCCCTCCTCCCCATGGAGTTGCTTTTCTTTTTGTTGCCATCTTGAGCTATGTCGTCATACTGAGACAAGATGGCACCCTTGGGTGGGAAGGCAGCCATGCATGTGTGGTGGATCTCCCAAAGGCTTTCTTTGAAAGCTGGGGAGATGTTAACACACCGGCTCCGTTGGTGCTGGCGTCACCCATATGTGAGGACTGATTCCTGCTGTCCCCGGAGAACACCTTTTACAGGTGAGTGAGTACGCTTTCTCGTCTCGGACAAGGTACATAACCGTCCCAGGAGCAGACGATGTTGCAGGTATGGATTCTCGGTTTGGAAGGCTTGGGTCTTTCAGGTGGTCATGACAGTAGCCATCTTCCACTTACAGGTGGTGCTTTTGGCATGCTTGTAGCATAGTCGGGAGTCGAGAGACACAGCTTTCCTAAGAGCAGCCTGATTATCTCCCAGGAAGTGAAGTTTTCGGTATTGGGTATTGTTCTCCTGTGGGTCATTTACTGTCAATGGAAGGTCCTCTGTTGTTGCTGGTCTTCAGGCAGCTCAATAGGTCTGATTTCCTCTTGCCCCTCAGGTGTGTATCATCAATTTATGGCCAGATCTTGCATTAGGGGGCACAGGCACTAGATTGAGATGCCTCCTCTCTGACCCTGAATGAGTCATATTCCATACAAGTAGTGGCCCATTTGATCCTGTGTTCCCAGGAGCCCGGATTGAGCTTGGCCCAAGTGTCTGTAAAACACAGTAGAAGCAGTTTGGTTTTCTCTTCCTAGTCAGGTATGGGCCTACAGAAGAAGCATGACAGGGACTCTTGGTAAGGCATGTTCCTGGTGTCTTGTTTAGAGCCTGGACCTGGCAGGCGCATGCTGGTGTGTTTTAAATCGCTTGATACCTCCCTGCTAGGGACCTGGTGAGTTTCTGTGTCCTAAGCGGATGTTAGAGCCTTTTAGCAATTCCATCTGGACTGCGGTTTGACCCAGAACACTTGGGATTCAAGTAATGGCCCTGTTAGGATACAGGCCTTGCCTCTAAGGGTCTCTTGGGGGGGGGGGGGTTTCTTGGCAAGGATTTTTTTCAGCAGGAGTAAAGCAGTTCAGCCTACCAGAGTGTCCTGTTTGGGTCTCCATGAGCTCCTGTGGTAGCGGGACCTAAAAAGTCCCTTCTGGGGATCCATGTGTAAGGCCTCCATGAGGAGGATGATCCATTCCCAGCATCTCTTGCATGAAGGGTGTCTGTGCTGTGGCCCTTGACTTCAAGTACATCTTTCTGGTTCTTTGGACGGCTCCCTTTTGTGGTGAAACCTTCGCTGTCCATTTCTTCGGGGAGATTTCCCCCCCTTTTTTTTCTCATTCTGACTGGATTTTGAGCCTGCCTGCCTTTGTAGAGAAGGGTCTTCAAATGTACTCCTCGCTGCATCTGCTGGATGGACGGAGGATGTTGCTAGAATTCATTGCAATTTCTCATGCCTCCCTTTCCTCTATCTTTGTCAATTTGAGAAAAGTGATGATAGAGCTCAAATCCTCTATTGCTTGTTCACCCTGGGAGACGTTTGGGTGCAGTGTGCATCTTGCCTGGTAAGCACACTCCAGAATGAGTTGCAACTCTTTTCTGTAGAGTCCACGTGGGTGTTCCCATAAGTGTTATATGCCTCCTGGCCTTAGTTGATCACCTTTTGTGAGGCCTCTGGGGCACTTGGAGAGGTTTTTCAGATGACTCTTCAGGTAGAATAGTCTGCCTTGTTGATTGTTTTCTTTCCACTCTGAGTCATGACTTCCTGGATACATTGCACTCATCTGGACCGGTCTACTAGGATGCTAAGGAAAGAGATCTTAACATGCCTGATAATCTCCTTTCCTTGAATCCCGGTAGACCAGTCCAGGACCCGCTCCGGAAGACTCCTTTTGCAGGTTGGAAAAGCCTGCTGCTTTTTGCTTGTATTAGAATCTCCCAGGCAGTAACAATGGTACTGGCTTCTCTCAATGCTGTACCAGAGGATATGACAGGTGATGTTATCGCTGAAAGTTGCTCAGGTCTGCCTCCACTTACTGCAGGGGGACGTAACCCACTCACCTGGTCTATCAGGATTCGAGGGAAGGAGATTATCAGGTATGTTAAAATCTCTCCTTATACACATCCTCAGAGCTACCAAATTATCCAGTTCCAGGACTTAAATTTTTTTGCCAGTTCTGGTTTTAAATTTGAATTGCAATGAAGTATAGTATTTGTAGTCCCTGATATTACCCATTGGAATCAGTGCTGCAGATCCCATAATGCATCAGGATGAGATTCCCAGAAGTTCACGACGGATTTAAAATATCACTCCTGGAACTTGCTAACTTGGCAACTCTGCATTCTGTTTTTCTTATACAAGTTGCAAAGGTTTTGCAGTTCTATCTATGTAGGGTTTTTATATTTCATAACACTGGTCAACACATTTTTACAAAAGTTATGTTACTGAAATAAAAATAGTCATTTCTTATCAATTTTTATATGTTGAACATGAATATGACAGTGAAATTGCAAAGGTGACTAGTTTTTTTGTAATCTACAAGAATTAATGTTTACATCACGAAATGCATGTCAATAGTAAATATAATAGGCCTTCGGTTAATACCTGTAAAAAACCAAGTCATAGACTACTTCTTAGATTTTTTTCACCTGTGTCTTGTACAGCTATTCGGGAGCTTCTCTGGGGAGTGTCCAGCAGTAGTCAGCCAGCATTGTAGTGGACCATTTTCCCTGGTATCTTTGCTTCATCGTTGCGATATCCTGGTGAAAACGTTCGCCCTGTTCATCACTAGCCATACCACAGTTGTCAGGAAAGAAATCGAGATGGGAATCAAGGAAATGGATCTTTAGAGACATATTGCAGCCAAGTTTCTGATACTGCATCAGCATGTCTTCTACAAGTTCCTTGTAGTTTTCTGCCCTAACATTCCAGAGAAAGTTTGTTGACACTAGGCGAAAAGCATTCCATACTTGTTTCGCATCATCCTGCAGTAAGTTGTTGAACCGGTCATCTTTGAAGAGCTCTTGAATCTGAGGGCCCACAAAAACTCCCTCTTTAATCTTTGCTTCGCTGAGTCAAGGGAATTTTTCATGCAGGTATCGGAAAGCTGGCGAAGTTTGTCCATGGCTTTCACGTAGTTTTTCATCAAACCTAGTTTGATGTGAATGGATGGTAGCAGGATTTTGTGAGCCTCAACCAGAGCTGGGTGCTGGATATTCTTCTTTCCAACTGTTACATTTTGTCTGCGATTCCATTCCTTCTGCAAGTAGTGCCAATCCCTTGCTTGGCTATCCCACTCACATAAGAAACACATGTTTCCTTATCGTTCCTCCAGTTCAGTCCTCTACCTCTGGGTTGTCAATCTCCTCCTGCAGCTTGGAGACTGGTCTGTCAGAATCGTGACATCACTGCATGTAGCCTGCTGCTCCTTGACTTCCTTCCCAGTGTGACCAGTCTCCATGCAGCAGGAGGACTTGGCGAGCCCTAGGTGAGGGCTCTTTGGAGAAACGGATAAGGAGCTAGTGGGTTAGTTTCATTTGGGTTAATTTGGTTTAGATTATTTGATTTGGAGATACAATTGGGATCTGTCTCTTTAAGAAGTAATATAAAGAAGTAATATAAAGAACGTTTGACAAAGGATTGCCTCCAGGCATTCTTGCCCCCTTCCTGTTCGAGAAGTGAGTTGAGGGTGCAGGCTCAGGACTTCGAGCGTGCTTACCCTGGGGGGGGGGGGGGGGCGGAGGCAGCGCAGAGGTTCTCTCCCCCCGGACCTTACGGGGGAGAGCCCTTCTGACGGCGTCGGTGGCTGCCGATGTCTAGTTCTGATTCAGACGGCATCGGAGTTCGCCGCCGGTCAGAGCAGTGCTGCGAAGCGGCTGAACTCGTTCTTCGGGACAGCTGGCCTTGCTGTTTCTGTTCAATGCTTCTGCTGGGTGAGTCTTTCGCCGGGTCCCGGCTGGGCTGAGAGGGAGATTGCCTGTCGGGAGTGGGTGTTCTCCTTGGGGCCGTTTTTCGCGCCCTTTTTACACAGCGGCGGCGGCCATTTTATTCAACCGCGGTTTGACCGCGTGGCTGCAGGGAGGTAGAGAAGCCAGGGCCCGGGATTAGCCGAGGCGCGCTGTAGCGGCCTTTAGGTCCTTCATTTTTAGTTTCTTTGCTCCCTTTTTCTTTGTTTTTCTTTTCATTTCGTGCTATCTTGGGGCACTGCAGGGGCTTTCCCTAGTCTCCTCAGGGGAAGCAGTAAAGGCAGAGAAACAATTTAGATTCTGTAAGATACTTTAATTACCTGGACGCATTACAGCAGCCCGGCTGTCTCTCTTCGACGTGTTAGCATGGCAGCTAGACCGCAGTGCATTGTCTGTGGTACTAGGAGAGGCACAGTGGCAGATACTGGCGTATGCCGTATGTGTGCCACCCTGTCCGCCACAATGGAACAGCAGATGGAGAGTAAGGACACTCCCAAAGTGCATTCTGGAGCGGGGGCTTCCTCTCCGCGCCCGCTGGCGCATGCCTCGACGTCCGAGGAGCGGGCGGAGTTTTCGGCAGTTCCCCTGACGGAGCAGGTATCAGACCTAGGGGCTTTTAGCCCTGAGTTTGTTTTGTTGATGCATCAGGCCTTTTGTCTGCGAGCCCAGGGCAAAGGGCTGGTTTCGTGTGCGCTAGTGGGACCTTCTCGGCTGCCGGGGGTGCCTTCTGAGGGGTCCGGTAGCCCGCCAGCCCCTAAGAGAGCAAGAACTCAGGAGATCCCCTCCGAAGGGGAGTGGCCCGAAGGTCTGGATACGGAATGGGGCAAGGAGGACGGATCTCAGGATCTGGAGGAAGGTGAGATTCTAGAACCCGAAGATCAGGCTAAGATTATTCGGGTTTTTCGCAGAGAGGAGCTTGCGGCCCTGATATCGGAGACCTTGCAGATGTTGAATCTCACTCCTCAGGCAGCGGTGGAGGACAATGTGGAGGATCCAGTCATTCAGGCGGTTCGGCAAACGCAAGTGGTGTTTCCGGTGCACAGAGTGGTCGACAAGATCAATGTTCCCTCTAATTTTCTGTAGGCTGTGTGCGCATAGAATATCAGCTGTGCAGCTTTTGAAGGAAGGTTAAATTTTTGTGCGCCATATAAAGACACTCTGAGTTCTATACTTTAAAATTTGACTACACGTCAGAATACAGTATGTACACCACATTGATTGCACTAGAAAATATTGTAGAACTTGTGAAAACCGTAAATACACAACAACTTTTAAATTTTAAGACGTCTGTGGTGTTTTCTATCAGAATCAGAACCATAATTTTTGTGCGCTCTGTTGTAAAGTGTGTGCACGCGCACATGCGCACAGCTTAGAGGGAACAGTGGACAAGATGATACAAGAAGAGTGGGACAGGCCGGAGGTGGGCCTGCGCGGCATACGAACGATGAATAGGCTCTACCCTCTGGCGGATAAGGATAAGGAGAGGTTTAGGGCACCGCGAGTGGACGCCGTGGTGTCGGCAGTGACCAAAAAGACCACTATTCCGGTGGAAGGTAGTGCAGCCTTAAAGGACGCTCAGGACAGGAAGGTTGATACGTTGCTGAAGCAGGCCTTTGAAGCAGATTCGCTTTCGTTGCTGGCTTCCATATGTGGAGCTTGGGTAGCCAGAGCGTGTTTACGCTGGGTCCAGCGTCTACGTCAGTCTTCGCATATGGATCCTGAAGAGGTGAAGGAGTTAGATCGGTTGGAATTGGGAGCAGCGTACTTAGCGGACGTGCACTACGACTTGATTCAAGCGTTGGCTAATAGTACCGCATCAGTAGTTGCCACCCGCAGGTCAGTGTGGTTGCGAAATTGGGCGGCGGATGGTCCCTCTAAGTCCCGGCTTAGCAAGCTTCCCTTTAGGGGTGGCCTGCTGTTTGGAGAAGACTTGGATAAGTTGGTAAAGGACCTCGGAGTCAAAGGCAGGTCGGCTTCCTGAGGATAAGCCAAAGCCGGTAAAGGCCGGTCAGGGTCCTCGCAGCCAGTTTCGAGACTTTTGGAGATTTCGTTCGCCGAGGTTCGGAAGTCCCCAGCGGGGCAGGTTTCTGTCCCGAACCCAGGGGTTTCGAGGGGCAAGTCGGGTTTTTACTCGCCCGCCACCCATAAGTCCCAATGAAATGAGGCGGGTCCAGGCGGACGGGCCTCCCGTGGGGGGTCGGCTCCGGGTGTTTCTGTCCGCTTGGACCCACATCACATCCGATCAGTGGGTGTTAGAGATCGTTCAGCAGGGCTACGCTCTAGAATTCGCTCGGCCTGTGCGGGATTCCTTCAAGTGATGACTACTTGCCGAGGTCCCAAGAAAACCGCAGCGGTTTGCGTGATCTTGGAACGTCTGCTGCAGTTGGGCGCAGTGGCGGAAGTTTCAGTGGCCGATTGTGGCAAGGGTCGGTACTCTATTTACTTCGTGGTGCCAAAAAAGGGCGGAGCGTTGCGCCCTATTTTAGATCTGAAAGCCGTAAATCGGTGCTTACGGGTGCCGCATTTTCGGATGGAGACCTTACGATCAGTCATCGTGGCAGTGCGTCAGGGAGAGTATCTGACGTCTCTGGATCTAACGGAGGCGTATCTGCACATTCCTATTCGCGAAGCTCATCAAAAGTGGTTACGGTTCACCCTGCCTTGGGGTCACTATCAATTCCGGGCTTTGCCCTTCGGTCTTGCGACGGTGCCTCGGACCTTCACCAAGATTATGGTGGTGGCGGCGGCGGCGTTGCGAAAGGAGGGCATTTTGGTCCACCCGTATCTCGACGATTGGTTGATTCGGGCCAAGTCCGCGGAGGAGAGTATTCGAGTTACCGACAAAGTAGTGAAGTTTTTGCAGAGCTTGGGTTGGATAGTCAACCCGGCGAAGAGTCACTTGGAGCCGTCCCAGGACCTCGAGGTGCCAACTGTACTTGTTATAGTTAATGGAAGTCAGTAGATGCTTTGTTATCGTATGTCTCTTTCATGTGGACGGCATGCGCTACTGGAATAGATGGAAGACTGTTTCCATTGTTCAAAAGCAATCAACTCTGGATGATGTGTACATTCTGGTATTATGCAATGTGATGCAATATTACATCATTCAAGGCTTATTTGGGATGTTGTTGATGTCCTACTGGATAAATTTACACAGTGAAACGTCAAAAATGAACTACATGCAATATCTTCAAAACGAGAGCCAATAATATTTTTTAATGTTATATTTGTGTTCAGCTCACCAAGATGCTACAGATTAGGGCCTTTTAAAGTCAGTAATGATTTCAGTGTTGATCAGTGAATTAGAAGGAAAGACTACATAATCACCCATTGGAATAAAACAGATGTTTCTTGTAACTAAGGATTGATCAGTTTTGTCAAGGAAGCTCTCCCCATCATGACTGGGGAGTGAAATTAAAACCCTATTCAGTATCTGGAGAGTTTTGGCTATTTTGTTTTTGTTGTATATGAAAGAGATTTTGTTTTGCTTGAAAGGATGTTAAATTGAACACCACCTGTGACTTTCAGGCTGCTGTGGTTCTACTTTAAATGGTCTGAGTGTCTTTGGAATTTCTTCATCCTCCGAGAATGCAGTGATTGATGCCATCGATCCCATTTGATTATGCAGAAGTGGTTTGGTTGTGTTCTTGCATTTAATTCAACAGCAGTGCATCAAGCTGGAAAGAGAAATTGGGATATTTTTGGGGTTATTTTAGAAGCCTTTCTCATTACGTATTTCCACATGCAAATAGCATCCATATGCTGATCTTAGAAAGGGCTGCTAATATGTAGAAATTGAATGAGGTGTGTCAGGCATGGTTTGGGAATAGCCTATGAGGATCAGAAATCTACTTGTGTATTCCCCATTTCATATAGGGAATGACCAAAATTCTCCATGTCTGACTTTACAGCTGCTCCCGAGCACATACAGTTTAAAAAAAAAAAAGTGTGCTCTTTTCGGTCTGTGGAAGTTGTAATCTTCTGAATATGTAATCTCTGGTCTAGTCTCCGCTTGGTCCTGGGTTCATTTCACTTCACAGACGCAGGAGGGTATTGTAATAAGACAAGCAAACAGGTGTGGCTTGGAGAAAGGTTTTTATGTAAAAATAGGCTTAATACATAGGTATTGAACAGAGGTATATAGTGATTGTTACAGAGCTGTTTCAGTGTGTATCATTGAATCTGTGTGTGTGCATGTGTGAAGTGTGAGAGAGATAGAGGCCAGAACATGTGGGTCAGAGCCGCATGGTAGGCCAGAACATGTGGGTAGAGAGAGAGAGAGAGGGGGAGGGGTGAAGGGAGTTGAGTCTCAGAGTCTCATGGTAGTGTCCAAACCTGTCCGATGAAAGAGAGAGAGAGAGACAGGAAGTGTGTCTGTCCTTTATAGTGCCTCTCCAGCAGTTCCCCTTGAGGTCTGCTATTGTCTTTGGCCACTCCCTTTAAGGTCTACCCATCTTGATTTAGCAAGAGGGGGCTGCAGCCAGGTCCTAGAGACTGACGTCAACCAGGGGTCAGAGTTTAGACTGAATTAAACAGAGTCCATAGCTGCATGAAATGTATGCTGACATCTCCCACACCTTTTTTATTTTTATTTATTATTTGTGCCTGGAATTGGTGGAAGCAAACCTGTGGTACCTGTCCCAGCTGCCATTACCTGATAGTAGGCAGCTCGTCGAATACCTCCTGTATTAAATACCTTGCTATGTCTAGCAGGTCCCCTGTCCTGCACAGTACTGTCTCTAGTACTGTCTCTAGTGTTCTAGAGATAAACAAGTCTCCTTATGAGTCCAAACCTCGTGTCTTAGGTTGAGCAGCCACTACTGGGGGGGGGAACCCAATATGCCACTTACATACCCGTCTTAGAGAGAGTGAACAGTGCATAAGGTCTGCAGGAATTTTTAAGGAGGCTAAAACCAAACGGTACCAGGATGCTATGAGTGAGGATAGTAAGCAATACTAGACTGCAGCTGACTCTGGTATTCAGTGTAATAGGAAATACCGAATTAGCCAAATTAGCAGGCCAAGTTAGCCTGGATGTAGGGGTGGATGCTGGAGAGGTTCAGTGTAACTACCTTAAAATGTTGTTGTTCTGTATGACATGCGCTGCAAGGAAATGTACATTTTTTTTTTCGTCTTACAGCACAAGAAAATTGCAATAATGCATAGCAATATTTGTACAGCAGTTAAAATAATAATAGGGTGAATAAAAACATTAAAGACATGATCAGCAGTAGGTGAGTAACCAAATAACAATTCCCACACAGACACATGAGCATCTTGTAGCAAGTGTCCAACAATTTGTTGAATGTGTCCATTCTCATAGGCGATGGTGTGATTCACTTCAGTGGATGTTGTTTTAAGGTGATCAATATAGGCATGGAGTTCTGTAAAGTTGAGCAGTTTATGTAGTGTCTCTTCTCCCATGCCAAGTGGTAATGGATGCACAGCATATGAGATAAAGTCTGGAATGTCCATAGAGTCATTGGTAACCAGCGGTGTGGAATAAGTTGTCCCATTAATGGTGAGGGAGACCAGTGGTGTATGACTGCACCAGGTATTGTTTGGTAAATAGTTTGAACTGTACAACAAAGTGTTCTTGGGAAGGCGAATGTCATGCATTCTGGGAGCAATCGAAAAAGAAACTTTCTGGGGAAAGAACAGATGAAAACAAAAGTGTCCAGCTCCAAGGTAGTCAGGGGATATGAGAGCTTAACAGTCAGGGAGCAAGAGGAAGAATTGTTCCAGCAGGAGGTGTCAGCCTCTTTAAACTGGTGAGGTTGACACTTGAACTGAAATGTAGTCTGCTCACACAAACTGGGGTCCATCGGCTTGAATGAAGTCCAGGTGTCGTCCAGTGGCTGTACCCATGTGAGATGGTCCACAGGATACATAAGCATATTATCAAACTGCACCCCAATATTAACAACAGGATAAATAACTGTGTTGTCCTGACCATGGGATCAAAGTACAGATAGAGCAGCCTTGTGGTGAACAAATGGGAACACTAACTGTCCACCAATCAAGGTGAGCTATAGCAAATTCAGGTATTTTGATACCAGCCATATGGATGAGAGATGGTGGCCAGTGTCCTAACTTAGCAGTGATCAGAATTTCCTTTAGTATAGTAATAAGCTCGATCTGTACTTGATCACAGGCAAGAGCCCAGGAAATATTGTACAAAATCAAAGCAGGAGGACCTAGACAGTAATGTTCTGGGCGTGCCCTCAATTCTTGTGTCCTTTCTAGAGAAGTGGAAACTGGTGGCTCCCACTGTCCTTGAGTGATGCTTAATGAAAAGAACACTGGCTTGTCCTGTACCGAACAGAAACTCAGGATGACCAGATCCTTTCCTTCCGGGAACGGTGGGGGTATTTCTTGATAACGATATACCCCACTTGTGGAGTTAGCCCAGCCAATCGTGCATATTCGGATGATAGTTCCTGTAATGAGACTTGAGTAGAAGAGAGCAGATACAAGAACAACAGCAAACCGAGACATAATAAAAGCTAACTTGTTTCACTCTACTAGGGAGTAAACTAATACTGCCCACTTATACTATGTAACAACAAAACAAACAAACAAAATTAATAATTTCTACTACTTATTTACATAACTATTAAACACATGTACAGCAGGAGTAACTAGTTACCGTCCTTAAGCGACTTTTGTTCAGAAAGCAGCTGTCCGTGCTGTCTTCAGGTGGTATCTGAAAACAAAGACTGATAAAGCACATATTACCCATATGGTTTTAACTGGGTGATGTGTTTCCAGTACTGCTGGTTGTCAGGCATTAGGATCTGGTATAGGCTTGGGCCTAAGGTATCAGTAACTAAGTACGGTCCCTCCCACTGTGCAGTTCCAAAGGGGAGTTTTGGTCTAGGTCTCATCTCTGCAAGACACTAGTGACAGGGCTTCCTTCATGTATTCATGAAATATTGATGGTGAATCCTTAAATCCCTGTGGAGGCACAGTCCATGCACACTGTTTCGGCCAGGCTGGTGAATTGCATGTGGAAGAAATAGGTCTAATCAGACCCCTCTCCTCCAGTATCTTCACAATTTTAGTCACTGGTTCTATAGCCTGATGAGGTACTGGGTATTGCTTCTGTGGTGGAGGATCCTCACCTTCCAACAGTATTTCTGTGTGCATTTTCCCACAATCTAACTTGTCTTGAGCCCAGACTGGAATATCAGCCACCTCTGAAGGAATTACACACAGATCATACTGCTGAGCTGCCTTAGTGCACTGAGTTGCTAACTGCATGGGGATGACTTCATGCACTAAAGTTTTAGAAGCACTTGAAGTTCCTGAATACTGCCACAATTTAAGATTAGCCATATCCACCACCAAATTTAACTGGTTGGGAACATCAATTCCAATTATTTCTATTGGTGTGTTCACTATAGTGGAGGCAGTGGTTTCTAACATTTCCTTGTTTTGTTCACTGTGCACAGGGATACCCCATTTAACTGGGATAGCCACACATTTGGAAGCTGTGTCATTAATTCCTTGAATTTCATAAATTTCCATATTTTTCTGATGTGCAGTGGGAGAAGCTCTGTTTGTAAAACTAATTCCAGCCCCTGTGTCAATCAAAGCTAATTTATCCTGACCCCCTACTCTACTGATAACATTGGGGCGTGCACAAGAGTCCAGTATCAAGGGTGTTACAAGCCTTAAATTGTGTCCTGGGCCTGTATCCATTTCATCACCCAGAGGCTCTGGAATTGAGTCCTCTGCTGAGATAAAGGAGGCAGGCTGGGCTATGAAGGCTTGAGACATTTTGATATCTGAACTCAAGAGGTCAGGACATCCCTATGCCCTAGCCTTGTGTTTGTCCTGAGCTGCTTGTAAATCCTGTTTTAATTTATCTATTTCTATCTGCAGTGTATGTTTATCTTGTTCCCATTTAGTTTTTTCCTTTTCTAGCCCATCTCTCTGTGCTTTGAGCTCTTGAAAGGGGATGTAACCTGAGGAGTTTCTAAAAGTACCTCTGCCGTGTGCTCTCCAAGGGGCGTGGCCTCTGTCGGTGTTTCTTATGTACTGAGAGGATTCATTGGCCTGCCACTTCCGTGCCTCTGATACTGTAATGACCTGCGAGGGCTGGGTCTTCCAAACAGACCCAATTCTGAGCATTAGAGTATCAAAAGGGGTTGCTTCAGGGTCTTCAGAAAATAACAGAAGGTGTTTTGTAATCTCAGGGGATAGCAATTCTAATAAAAATTCCTTATGCATGCTCTCCCCATAATCTTCTGCTTTGGGCCAGGACTCCTGCTCATTAAGAACTGCTTTTAAAATCCAGGCTCTATATGCAAACTGTTCCAGTGTATCATCTGGTAAAGGTGAAATAATTTTAAATACTTGCATTGGGGAACAGTGAAATAGTTTCTCAGTACCCCTTTTAACCAACTGGTATGGGTGAGTGAGAGAGCCAACCCTGTAATAGTGAGGCCCTAGAGCCAGATGCATAAGTCTATCAAAGTCTGATTGTTTTCTTCTGTATTTCCCTAGACCCCAGTGAATCAGAATATCAATCGCCCATTTAACCCACTGATTTACATTAAGAGGCATAGTGCCAATTTTCTCAACTATTTTTTCAATATCTCTATCTTTTAAATTTTCCTGGAACATTAATTTAAGTTCATTACTGGGTGTCATGTCTAAGTCATCAGAATTATTTTCCTGACAGAGATTGCTGGGTTCTGGCTGAGATAAACTATCAGAATTTTGTTCTGATTCAGCTGTATTCTTTCCATTCCTAAGTTCAACTATGCATACTTTAGAATTCTTTTGTTGCTGATCAGGTGTGTCATAGGCATAGGGAATGGGTGTATCTTTGTTCTTTTGTTTCTCTCTAGCTGGTATGCATGGCTCATAGGCATATGGTGCTGAGGGAGGGGTAGGTGTTGACTTTCTTGCAGAGGCCACTTGATCTTTAAAGTGCCTCAATTCAAGTTTAAGTGCTTCTAATTGTTCACTAACAGTTATAAAAGAATTTGTGGCTTGAATCACTTGAGTTCTCTGAATAGAAATACAACTTTGTGCCTCCTCCAGTTCTTTGATCAATTGGCTACACTGAGAAGTCAGTTCAGAGTTTTCTTTTTTCATGCTAATTAGACCTCTGTACATGCCCTGGATGAAGAGGCATTTTCTTTTATTTGTTTTTTCTTTTGAATTCATGATCATGGCTTAACATTCGTTTTTGAATATTATACCATGAGTCAGGGAATTCCCCTTCATATGGACCTCCTTTTCTCTTACAATATGAAATTAGAATTTCTGTAAGTTCTTTAAAATCAAATGCTGCCATATTTGATACTGCAGAAAGGCTGTAGTTGGACTATCTAAAATGTGTAACCTTAGAAGGAGGAATGCTAACTTAAAAGGTATTTCACACCTATTTAACAGGGTGGAGTAGATTAACAGAATTGTATCAGTTGCAGCCAGCTGCAAGCCTGCTCTCAGTAAGAAAGTTACTGACAGGAGACAGAGAAATAAAAGTAAAAAAGGGACAGGAGATTAACAGAATAGTCAGATATTCCTGCTCACACCAAGATATATACTGACAGGAGAGAGAAATAAAAGTCAAACAGACAAGAGGTAAATTAATGTTACCAGGAAAGATGTATATTGTACTCTATGAGGAATATTTAACTGTGTAACTCTGTATTTTCTTAGCAGTTCAAATACTATATAAAATCTGTAGCAAGCCTATACATAAAAATAAGACAATTGCAAGCCACTCTGTGTAATGTCCTTAAAATTCTAGATTCTTACAGAGCCTTTTGACACTAAAAGTCTCACCTTGTCTAACCCACAAAACAAAATTGTAAATGGTCACAAGGGCTATTGATTTTCCTGTCTCACTCTGTCTGAAATCTACTTAATGTATTATACAAAATTATTACTTACCCAACTGGAGGTCTGCTGTGAAATCCGAGAGACGAGCCCCCAATATGTAATCTTCTGAATATGTAATCTCTGGTCTAGTCTCCGCTTGGTCCTGGGTTCATTTCACTTCACAGACGCAGGAGGGTATTGTAATAAGACAAGCAAACAGGTGTGGCTTGGAGAAAGGTTTTTATGTAAAAATAGGCTTAATACATAGGTATTGAACAGAGGTATATAGTGATTGTTACAGAGCTGTTTCAGTGTGTATCATTGAATCTGTGTGTGTGCATGTGTGAAGTGTGAGAGAGATAGAGGCCAGAACATGTGGGTCAGAGCCGCATGGTAGGCCAGAACATGTGGGTAGAGAGAGAGAGAGAGGGGGAGGGGTGAAGGGAGTTGAGTCTCAGAGTCTCATGGTAGTGTCCAAACCTGTCCGATGAAAGAGAGAGAGAGAGAGACAGGAAGTGTGTCTGTCCTTTATAGTGCCTCTCCAGCAGTTCCCCTTGAGGTCTGCTATTGTCTTTGGCCACTCCCTTTAAGGTCTACCCATCTTGATTTAGCAAGAGGGGGCTGCAGCCAGGTCCTAGAGACTGACGTCAACCAGGGGTCAGAGTTTAGACTGAATTAAACAGAGTCCATAGCTGCATGAAATGTATGCTGACAGAAGTGACATGACCACTACGACTAGATGGCTGAGCACGGAGCTCCGGGAGATGCACCAGAAAGTGGGGAAATAAAAAGTGCCATCCAAGTACAGTGAGCGCTCCGAAGGGGGAGATCAGACCCAGAGAGTCCTGGGATCGTCAGCATGGTGGTGATGAGGTGCAAAACCGCAGATTTAAAGAAATACGTCTACCAAGGGTAACGGCGGGAGGAGCGGGAGGCAGACAGCATGGCCAATTGAGGGCAGCCGCAGGAAGATAACAAGGCACCCTTTGACTGTTGGGGAGCTGCTCGGAGGGAAAGGATTAGTTCAGATCTCAAAGGAGGAACTGAGGAAGTGGTTTGCTGAACTCAAGACTGACATTGCAGGAGCAAAAACTGAGGTGGGTGAGATGGTGGCGGAGCTTAGGGCAGAGATGGTGGACCTAGGGTGAAGGACGGAGGAAGTGGAAGACCAAGTGGAAGAGGGGGAGAAGAGGTTAGACAATTGAAAAAACACGTGGCCACATTGGAGGAAAAAGAGGGCACGACCTTGAAGTTGGTGGATTTAGAAAACAGATCAAGGAGGAACAATTTGAGAATTAAGGGCATGCCTAAAACTGAGGAGTTTCAAGACTGGGGGGCCATAGCACAGGCTATCTTTGAAGAGCTGCTTTCCTGAGAAGAGGGCGGGGTGACATGGTGGCCATCAAGGTGTGGACAGAGCACACTGGGCACTGGGGCCGATGAAGGCGCAGAGCTCGAGGGACATCATTGTATGCCTGCATGATTTTAGTGTAAAAGAGAGAATAGCAACACACATGCACCAAGCAGACAAGTTTAAGTCAAGAGGTCAATTAATTGCGGTGTTTGTGGATTTGGCTACTGGCACTATTGATCCCCAGAAGAGAAGTGTGGGGACTGACTGAAAGGATGAGGAAAGATAAAATCAGGTATCAGTGGTTGTACCCGAGGGGACTCTCCTTTACAGTGAATGGTATGACCACCAGGACGCAGATGGCGGAGGAGCTGTGAGAAGCCTTACAGCTGGCGGGAGTCAAGGATCTGCCAGAAATCGAGAAGGTGCAGTTTGGGGGAGAGGGGAAAACCCTTGGAAGAAGTGGACTGAAGTGGACCTGGGGGGATAAACATTGCAGAAAGAGAACTGTGCCTATGGGAGTGACTACTTTGAAAGACTGCTATAGAGTTTAGATAATGGTCTGGTAACTGATAAGGTGCCTATTGGTTGGCGGGGTGAGGAATGTAATGTAAGGGTGTTCCTTACTGAGTGAAATGTGGTTTGATTATGGCAAGTTTAGGTAAGGGAGGATTGTGTGGTGTTAGGCGGAAGGGGAGGGGGTCTGATATAGGTGAGTGGTGGTGGGATGGTGCATGAAGAGTGGGGGAGGGTGCAGGGTGACAGACAGGGCGGTGAAGTCACTACAGAAGGTTGGAGAGCACAGTGGTTATGGTTGGCTGAGGAGAGTAGAGTTTGGGTTTGTATGTGCAAGAGTGTGGGAGCAGTGAGGGGAGTAGTGGGGGGGGGCAGGGTGCAGGATGAGGGGAAGGTGGTGGTATCTATGAATGCTCAGGGACTTAATTCATGGTAAAACAGAAGAGTTTGGCCTGTGAAGGACAGCAGGCTAAAGCAGACATCCTGTTGGTTCAGGAGATGCACCTGAGGAGTGGTGGTGATCTTCTGATTAGCCACAGGTGTGCCTGGCAGTGAACAGGAGATGCTCGCAGAAAGGGGGAGGTGGGGATCCTATTCTCTAAGAATTTGATGGTGGAGGAGGGAGAAGTGTGCCGGGACAGGGAGGGATGATGGCTGGTGTGGAATGGAAAGATGAATGGGATTCAGATGAGTGTTGAGTGTGTATGCTTTGAATAAAGGTCAAGGGGAATTTTTTCAGCAATTAGGGCAGCGGCTGGGGGCAGGGTAGATTTTAATTTGATGTTACAGCCCCGACTCGACAGTTCGGTTGGGGGGGGGGGGGTAAATGTGGGGACAGACTTCAGTTGATGAAATTAATGAGGAAATTGGGAGTAGTGGAGTGTGGGGAATAAGAAGGATTACACATTATTTGCCTCCACACCACTCATGTAGCTGAATAGATATGATATTGATGGATGGTTTGTTGCTCCCCTAGGTGACAGAGGTGGAGATTGGCCAAATTGTGTGGTTGGATCATGCCCTGTTACGATGAAGGTGGATATTTGGGGGAGGGAGGAATGACTACGATTTTGGTGACTCAGCGAGGCGTTATTTATTGCGTGATGAGGATGGTCTGGAGCAGTTACGGGGGGGGGGGGGGGAAATAAAGGAGTATTTTGAGCTCAACATTGGAAGGGGGGATGGCCTGTGGGATGGTGTGGGACGGCTATAAGGCATTTGTAAGGGGATGGCTTATCTCCATGTGGCTCAGAAGAAGGAGGATACGGGGCAGAAAGAGGAGGCCTTACAAGCGGACCTTAAGAAGTGGGTGGAGGAACATAAGAAAAGAGGGGGGAGCAGAAAACATTAAGGAAAGTAGGGAGTACTCAAAATGCTCAACTGGAGAGGTTTCAGCAGAAAATGTAATAATAAAGCAATGTAATAATAAAATGGGGAGATATTTGACATGGAAATTGAGGGAGTGTAGGGTTCAACAGCGGATTTTGAGAATACGGATTGAGGGAGGGACATTGGAGTTCGAAATCCAGAGAATTCAAGAGGTCTTTAAAAACTTTTATAAGTGGTTGTATACTTGGGGGATGAGGCCTAGCGGTACTTGCAGGGGTTATCACTAGTGCCGTTATCAGAGGAGGATGTTGGATAGGGAGATTACTGCAGAGGAAGTTCTGAGGGCCATAGGAGGACTGAAGAAGGGAAAGGCCCCAGGGCTGGATGGGCTTACAGCAAAGTTTTATAAAACATTCAGAGCTGAGGTATTGGACTTCTTGGTTGTGATGTTTAACCAGGTGATATTGAGTGAGGAGCTACCGGGCTCTGTCTGTGGCTGGGATCATGGTGGTGCCCAAGCCAGGGAAGGATGTATCGGTGTGTGGTTCCTATAGGCAGATTTCGTTTGATCAATCTGAATGCCAAGTTGTTGGCGAAAGTGCTGGCTCCAAGGCTGCAGGTTTTCCTACCCAAGCTGATTAGAGAGGATCAGATCGACTTTATCCCCAGAAGACAAGGCAGTGACAAAGTGAGGAAAATTTTGTATCTGATCTTGGTTGTGCGGCAAAGTAAGGATCCTTCGGTGTTGGTGGAGGTGGATGCCGAGAAGGCATTTGACTGGGTAGAGAGTGGTCTTTTATGTTAATTTCAGAGGATGGGCATTGGGGAGAAGTTTATTGGATGGCTTAAGGCGATCTGTGCACATCCTAAGGCGATCTGTGCACATCCTAAGGCGAGAATCTGGATTAATGGGAGTTATTTGGAAGAATTTAGTTTAGGGAGGGGTACGAGGCAGGGATGCCTGTTATCACCTCTGTTGTTCACCATGGTTATTGAGCTTCTGGTGGAGGCAGTGCGGCGTTCACCAGATGTTTGGGGGATGGGGGAAACGGCGAGGAGTACAATATCGCCCTGTATGTGGATGATATCCTTTATACAGTGGGACAGCCACTGCTGACCTTACTGAATCTGTTGAAAGTGATTGAAGCCTATAGTAGAGTCTGGGTATAAAATGAATTTGGGGAAGACTGAGCTGTTGAAGTCCGTGTTGGATCCTCAGCTGGAAGAATGGTTGCGAGAGGCTTTTACTTTTAAATGGGGGAAGGGATTCCTAAGGTGTTTGGGAGTAGAGATTGGGAGGAAGGTGAGAGATTTATATAGAATGAATTATACACCCTTGTGGGCAGCCCTGAAGAGGGATTTGGATGGGTGGGACAAACCTTCCCTATCTTGGATGGGGAGAATTGGAGTAGTTAAGATGAATGTCCTGCCTCAGATGCTGCTCTTGTTTGTCCCTTCCCATTGAGGTTTTGGAGAAGGTTTTGCAGCAGTTTCAGAGGAGATCTTTTCCTTCATATGGCAGCAGATGTTGCCTCAGGTAAATAGAAGAGTGATGGCTAGGTGGAGAGAGGTAGGGGGGATGGGGTGCCGGATTTCCTCTGGTACGATAGGGTTGCTCAGAGAGCATTATTTGCGGGGGAGGGGGCAGCAATGGGTACAGCTAGAGGGGGTGGGAGAGCAGAGGGCCCTATGGCGATATACTATGGGAGTGATTAGGTTGTGGGGGAGGTGCAAGCATCCTTTTGTAAAGAATGTTAGTGAAATATGGATTGTTAAAGGGGAGGTTGGTGAGTGTGGAGAGAGGTTTAGAATGCAGAGTATTAGGGTGACGGAGGGTTTTTTGCCAGGGAAGGAAGTGAGAGTATACAAGAGGTGGGCAGAGAAGGGATTACTTTATTGGGGACAGTTATTGAAAGAGGGGACACGGGTAAAGAATTGGGGGGAGTTGCAGGAGGAATTTGGATTGGCAGCAATATGGTATTATTTTTTGCAGGTGGCTTATTTTCTTCAGTGCAGGGTGGGGGATGGGGCATTGATGGAGGAGGAAACACCATTTTGAACTGTTGTATAGATGGGGGGGGGGGGGGGGCGGCGGGACAGGAAGGGGTTGCTGTCCTGTATTTGCTGACTTCTGAATTTGGCAGAAGAGAGAGAATGATTTATGGAGGAGTAAGAAAAGGATTTGGGCTGTCAGTGGGGTGGATGTGGTGTGGGCAGATATAATCTCCAGGAACAAGCAGGAAGTCAGTCTTCACATATGGATGATGTCGGCACCGATGGAGCCCGGCACTGGAACACTCCCCAACATCCAGTAGGAAAGCTTTTGGGAGCGTTCCTCCATGCACGCGTGGCTGCCTTCCCACCTTCGCTCCTGGTCTCCTCAGTCATCTTTTTTTCTGTGGAGCCATCATGACCTCGTCCTGTCAGCCGCATCAAGAGACTAATGTAGTTTTTTTTGTGGTACTGTTGAGTACTTCTCTTTTTTTGCCTTCCCGTCGCTGACTCGACTTCCTGACAATTCCGCTCCCGTTCCTATTTTTCTTTTCTTATTTTATAAATTTTTTTTTCATTCTTTCTTGTATCTTGTCGGGCTTAAAGGCCTATGGCTTTACCATTCACCATCACAGAATCTGACTTTGCCTCAGTCGTTTTCCCAGAAATGGAAAAGCCCCACAGTGGTTTAAAAAAAAAGTGCTCGAAGTGTGCCAGTACATTTCCATCACTGATGAGCATAGCTGTTGCCTCAAGTGTTTAGGCCCAGACCACAATTTAGATTCCTGCCCCTCCTGTTGCCACATGACTGCCAGAGGTAGGAAGAACTGGAATAAACAAAAGGCTAAGCTGTTTCCAGCAGAGACTGCTCCTTCAGTGCACTGCTCGGGGGTGTCGACTCCCCAGTCCTCCTATACCTCTAGATCCCCACTTAGTCAAAAGGACAAACATCGATCTGAGTCTCCAGTGTAAAAGAAAAAAAAAAAGACATCAATAGCATCAAGATAGTTGACCTCATGGTCGGCGTCTGCATTGGACACTGACTGAACATAGTCATCGTCACTGACACTCCTCTCACTCCAGTGCAGACCAGCCAGCGAAGCAGCCCCGGTGGGAAGCCTCACCCTCCAAAGCCGTAAAGAAGCTCGGGAATGCCCTGAGATACAGTCATCGGCAGAGCCCTTGATACCGGTGTCAGGAGTTGTGGCCCACACAATCATGTCCGGAGCCACTCCTCCCCCAGTACCGACTCTCGATGACTGAGTCATCGCCATTGAAAAGAGCATCGCTGTGCTCCTGGCAGTAGTAACACCATTGGCATTGGGGGTATTTCAGTCTGCACTGGTTCCACCGCCACCTTCTCAATACCTTTCCGCAAGCATCACCTACGTCACATTGGTCCATTGAGCAATCAGTACAGAGTCTATGGTACCGTCGCTCTCGATACCCTCGATATCTAAACACGCCAATCTCCGGAGTTACAGAGGGCCTCATTAGGTTTATTTTGATTTCCTTCCGGACTCTGATTCTGCGCCATAGGCCTCTGAATCCATCAATTCCGATACCATCAGGGATGTGCCATCAGATCTTTCGCCTCCCTATGAGTGTTGAGGGTCTCTGCCCGAGGACATGTCTTTTCTAGATTTTATGAAGATATCGGTGGCTACGGAGACAGAACCCAGAGCAGAGGAGCTGTACATTCTCCAATATTCATTGGCACTGAAGGAGGCGGCAACCCTCCCGGTGCATAATACCTTGAGAAACTTGATGGCTCGGATATCGGAATATCCCATGTCAACTCCTGCAGTCTCTTAGAGGCTGGATACTCTTTACAGAGTCCCTCCTTCTCCAGAGTTTCAAAAACCTCAACTCCCTCACCACTCTGTTAAGTTGAATCTTCCATGAGAAGGATTAAAAACCAAAAGAACCACTCCTCTGTTCCTCCTGGGAGGGAGGCCAGAACCCTTGGGAGAAAGGCCTTCCAGGCAAAAATGTTAGCTTCCAGAATAGATTCCTACATGCTATATATGAGCATATTCCTTAGGGATGTCTCAAGGGATCTAGAAGACTTTGCCACCTTGCTGCTTCCTGAGAAACAGGCAGTTCATCAGGTTTTAGTCACACATACCCAGAACACTTCAAAATTTCGAAAAGGGGCAGCCTTTGATGCTTTTGAGGCCAACAGCAGGGGCGGCTGCAGCCTGCATTGGAGCTAGACGAACAGCCTGGCTTCCAGCATCTGACCTGGAACAATGGGTTCAAGATAAGTTAATTAACATTCCATACAATGGTGAGAACCGTTTTGACCAGAGGTGGGGGGAAAAGGCCGGTGAGATAGAGATGGATGACCTCATCATGAAGAGGCTTTCTAGAAAGTTGGCTGGTCTTTCTAAAAAGACTGCATCCAAGAAACCCTTCTTCCCAAAGAAGAAACGTTACTATCCACTCTATCATTCCTATTCCTCCTATTCTTCTCTACAGCAACAGAGGCAGCAGGGCCAAAAACAACCCAGGAAACCCAAGATTACCAAACCACAACCTGCTCCTCCGCTCAACCATCTGAGTTTTTGACTTCTTTCTGGGGAGCATGGCCAATCCTTCCAGGATCTCGGGGAGACTAGTGCATTTTGCATGCCGCTGGAGCAACATCACCTCCGAACCCTGGACCTTACATCTAGTAAGCCAGAGTCTGCAGTTGAAACTCGGAGATCTTTCACCCACTCATTTTGTAGGCCAACCCTCCTTAGATCCCCTTCAGACCACCTTATTACAATAGGAGACCCACTCTCTACTACTTCAGGGGGCAATAGAGGAAGTACCTCTCTCTCACCAAGGCCTAGGCTTCTACTTATCCCAAAGAAGACAGGAGGCTACAGGCCTATACCAGATCTCCGAAATCTCAACAAATTCCTGTCAAGGAAAAATTCAGAATGATTTCTCTGGGTACCCTTCTTCCTTACCTTCAACTAAACGATTGGCTTTGCTCTCTAGGCCTAAAGGATGCTTATATACACATCCTCATAAACCCAGATTACAGAAAGTTCCTCAGATTTGTTTTCTGGAACAGGAGTGGAGGAGTGGCCTAGTGGTTGGGGCAAGGTACTTCAGGCCGGAAGGTCGGGGGTTCAAATCCCACTAGAGAACAGCAACCTTGGGCCGGAAGGACTGGGGTTTCTAGTCTCACAGGTGCTCCTTGTGGTCTTGGGCAAGCCACTTAACCCTCCATAGCCCATGTTCCCTGTAAAATAGTTATCTCCAAGTTATAATGCCCTGTTCAATGTAATTTCAGTTTGTTCAATGTAAACCGCACTGATGCAGAATAGCGCGGTATATAAGAGAATGTAAATAAAAATAAATCATTACCAAAATCAGGTCCTTTTTTGATTTAGCCTTGGCACCCAGAGCATTCACAAAGTGTCTGGTTGTGGTTACAGCCTACCTTCGAACTTTGGGGATTTTTCTGTTCCCTTACTTAGACGATTGTTTTCTAAGGGCAGATATCACTCTGGCATTCGCTGCTGCCCTAAAAAACCCCATCTTACAGGAGTTAGGGTTTATCATAAATTATCCAAAATCACATCTCACTTCAACTCAAAATCTAGAGTTCATAGGAGCTAGTCTAGACACTCTCCAAGCCCAAGCTTTTCTGCCAGAAGATAGATGTGCCCAACTAACAACTAATAACCTTGACCTGACAAGTCCAACAACAAGTGTCAATAATGGCCAGAACATTCCTAAGCTTTCTAGGCCACATGTCCTCCACAGTCGTCCCCCCCCCATATGCCCGTCTAAACATGAGACTAGCACAATGGACTCTCTCACAGCAGTGGAAGCAGTCTAGAGATTACCTCTCAGACTCCATCATCATCACTCCTCAGGTGAGGTCAGCCTTTCAGTGGTAGTGTAAACTGTACAACCTCCTCGTAGGGTTACCTTTTCAAAGGTTTGTACCACAGTGCGCCCTCACAACCGATGCATCAAAGCTAGGTTGGGGAGCTTACCTGAAGGGTCTTACGACCCAGGGTCTATGGACTACTGAAGAGAATCTCCTATACATCAGTTTTCTTGAACTCAAAGCAATCTTCTGCCCAACTCAGGGGAAATTCAGTCCTCATTCAGACGGACAACCAGGTGGCCATGTTTTATATAAACAAACAGGGAGGGACAGGCTCTCTCCCCTTATGCAGAGAGGCTATCCGGTTGTGGAACTGGGCAATCTCTCAGGGAATTCACCTCCATGCAGTATACCTTCCAGGAACAGAAAATTCCTTAGCTAGCTGACTGACTGACTGACTGAGTCGTATCCTCTATCCACACGAGTGGCAGCTGGAACCTCAAGTAGCACAACACTTGTTTCATCTTTGGGGGAGGCTAATAATCAACCTTTTTGCTTCTCCTGTAAATGCTCAACTACCTCGTTTCTGCTCGAGGATTCCACCCCTCACAGGGAGAACTCTGATGCATTTCTCCTACAATGGGGACAGAATCATTTCTATGCTTTTTCTCCTCCCCCCCTCATAGCAAAGACACTATTCAGATTTCGGGCCAACAGGGGAATGATGATCCTTATTGCCCCTTAGTGGCCCAAACAACCGTGGTTTCCTCTGCTTCTTCAACTAGCTTGGAAACCTCGCCTCAACCTCTGTTACTCTCCCAACCTTCTCTCTCAGGAACAGGGTTATTCTCCCAACTTTCTCTCTCAGGAACAGGGGACCCTCCTGCACCCCAGACTCAAGACGCTTTGCTTGACAGCCTGGCTGCTGAGCGGGTAGTCCTATCACACCTAGGACTCCAAGAAGAGGTTTTACAGGTTCTCCTCTCTTCCAGAAAATATTCCACCAGACGTTCTTATGCTTTCATGTGGCGAGGATTTGCCATTTGGTGTTCACAGAAAACACTAGATCCTTACACATGTTCAGTTCCAGATCTACTTCTGTACCTGCTCCACTTGGCCTCAAGACCAACTCGGTGAGGGTACATTTATCTGCCATTGCGGCCTCTCACCATACTTTGGAAAACCGGCTTATCTCCACACATCCCTTGGTGGCTAGATTCATGAGAGGTCTACTCCTGACCAAACTGCCTCTCCATCCACCACCCACAGCATGGGATTTAAATGTTGTTCTTGCATAGCTCATGCACAGTCCTTTTGAACCCATGGTGTCAGTTTCTTTAAAATTCTTAACATGGAAAGTTCTTTTTCTCATTGCAGTAACCCCTGCCCATAGGGTCAGTGAAATGCAGGCTTTGGTGGACTATGCTCCATATACTACATTCTACCACGACAAAGTGGTCCTTTGGACACATCCTAAGCTCTTACCGAAGGTCGTTACCTCCTTCCACCTGAACCAATCCATCTCACTTCCAACGTTCTTTCCAAGACCTCATAGTTGCCCTGCTGAGCCTAGACTACATACGCTGGATTGTAAAAGAGCATTATCCTTCTACTTGGACCATAGTAAGGCTCATCAGCAATCCTCTCAACTATTTGTTTCCTTTGACCAAAGTCATCTAAGGCTACGAGTTTCCAAAAGAACAATTTCTAACTGGCTAGCAGACTGCATATCTTTCACTTACATGCAGACTGGTCTATCTCTTCAGCACCATGTCACTGCCCATAATATCCAGGCCATGGCTGTAGCTAACCTCCGTTCTGTCCCTATTTCGTAAATCTACCAAGCTGCTACCTGGTCTTCACTTCAGCGCACTCTTGCCTGGACAAGGACTTCAGAAGTGATGCTCAATTCAGTCAATCTGTTCTACATAATTGTTTTCAAATTTAGACAACTTGTCCTCTGCCCTCTGGACTACCTCGCGAGGAGTGCTCCGAACAAGCTGAATCTGTTCGACCTTGCTGCACCCTCTGGTTGCACCTGGACTCTTCTCTCGCTCGGCAGTCTGTGGCTCGGGATTCCCGTATGTGAAGACTGACTTGCTGCTTGTTCCTGGAGATAGTGTAGTTACTCACCTGTAACAGGTGATTTTAGGGAACAGCAGGAATCATGCTTCACAACCCACCTACCTCCCCTTCAAGTTGTCCCATTTTTACTTTTTAATCTCAGTTTCTTTCTGTTATACACCTGAATGAGGAGACCAGGAGCAAAGGCGGGAAGGCAACCACGCATGTGTTGAGAACACTGCACCGGGCTCCATCAGTGCCGACGTCACCCATATGTGGACTGATTCCTGCTGTTCCTGGAGATCGCCTGTTACAGGTGAGTAACTACGCTTTCCGAGAGGTGCGGGGGCTCAACAGACATACAGTAACATTGTTAGAAATTGTTATACAGAGCATATCTGACTTTGCACAGGATCAATGCTTGCAAGGGAGATGCTGGCTCAGTGTGCTAGAAAGGATATGGTAGACTGGGGGGAGGGGGACGGGGATGACTGCACTAACACTGCTATTACTGAGTATTTATATAGAGCTACAAGACACATGCAGCACTGCACAGACACATGTAAAAGACTGTCCCTGCTCATCATAGCTTAGATACATTTAGGGGAAATGGTAACGAAACACAAGAGGCCAAGTGAGTCAAGATCCGAAGGCGGCAGCGAAGAGGTGAGTTTTCAGCCTGGATTTGAAAAGGGCCAGAGAAGGTGCCTGGCGTATGTTGTGAGAGTCTCCCAAAGTGTGGAAGTGTTGGGTGGAGGCCATATGGGGTGTTAAAGAAATTACGGGTGTGGGACGTCCTCTGAATCCTGGGGGGATGTTGGTGGGACATCTGGCAGTGGCGGTATGGATGGAGTGGGGAGATTGGACTATGTATACCAAATGAATAAACTTGACGGCGCTTAGATATCAAAGATGAGTGTGAAAAGGGAGGTATAGAAACCTTGTGAACATCGGAGAGTGGGGGTAGGGTAGAGAGGGAAGGGTGAAACATAGAAACATAGAAATATGATAACAGAAAAAGACCACATGGCCTATCTAGTCTGTCCTTCCATATCAACAACTACAACAGTCCCCTTTTTACCTTTAGAGATCCTCTGTGTTTGAATTCAGTTACTGTCCTCATCTCTACCACCTCCACTGGGAGACTATTCCACGGATCCCTACTCTTTCCGTAAAGAAATATTTCCGCATATCACTCCTGAATCTATCTCCCTTCACCCTCATCCCATGTCCCCTCATAACAGAACTTGCTTTCAATTGAAAGAGGCTCTCTCCCTGAACATTTATGCTACGGAGGTATTTAAACATCTCAATCATATCACCTCTATCCCGCCTTTCCTCTAAGGTGTACATATTAAGATCCTTCAGTCTATCCTCATATGCTTTATAATGAAGACCACTAATCATTTTAGTAGCCACCCTCTGCACCGACTCCATCCTGTTCACATCCTTTTGAAGGTGCGGTCTCCAGAATTGCACACTATACTCCAAATGAGGTCGCACCAAAGACATAGAGAGGCATTATCACCTCCTTTTTTCTGCTAGCCCTTCCTCTCCGTATGCACCCAAGCATCCTTCTAGCTTTTGCCGTCGCCTTTTCTACCTGTTTAGCTACTTTAAGATCATCAGACACAACCACGCCTAGGTCCCGCTCTTCTTTAGTGGACAAAAGTACTTCACCCCCTATACTATATTGCTCCCTTGGTGGAGGGGAGGGGAAGGGGGTAGTGTTGTGGGGGAGTTGGGGGAAATATGTATTTATTTTATTTATTTAGATAGTTTTGTATACCACCTTATCCTTCAATCAAAGTGGTCACAACACAATTGGGGGATATATTTAACACGAGGGGATATGAGACACATACACTAATACTTACAGGGAACATGGGCAATGGAGGGTTAAGTGGCTTGCCCCAAGACCACAAGGAGCACCTGTGGGACTAGAAACCCCAGTCCTTCCGGCCCAAGGTTGCTGTCCTTTGGTGGGATTTGAACCCCCAACCTTCCGGCCTGAGGTAACTTGCCCCAACCACTAGGCCACTCCTCCCTATTTAGTGCCCACTGGGACTTAAGGGAGGGTAGGGATATAATTAATGCTTGAATTGATAGGTATACTGGGCAGAGGAAGGGTGGGGGTGAGGTGGGGGGTAGAATTAGATAGTGGGTGCTTGGGGGATGTCTACCATGCTTACTCTATTTTTGCTGTTTTCCTTTGTTGATGTTTTTTTGTTGATGATACTATAACCAAAATCCCAAACCTCCGAAGTACAATGACACCTAAATACATCTAATAAAAATAGTAGTCATTGAAGAATTGTGACCAGTAGCTACCCTGGTAACTATGTTTCCAAAATCAGTTATCAATTTTTTGTCGGGAACGACCAACCTGAGAGGAGGGAGAGGAAACTCACTTCCCCTTGTTGGAAGAGCCCTTTTATTCAAGAGAGCCGTAGCCCTCCTTTTAAGGTAGTGTAACACACACACTTAACTGGGTGAAGGCGTGAATTCCACAAAACTACCACTTGGGTTTCCTCGCCTCCCTCTTAGGTTGGTCGTTCCCGACAAAAAATTGATAACTGTGATTTTGGAAACATAGTTACCAGGGTAGCTGCTGGTCACAATTCTTCAATGACTACTATTTTTATTAGATGTATTTAGGTGTCATTGTACTTCGGAGGTTTGGGATTTTGGTTATAGTATCATCAACAGAAAAACATCAACATGTACATAGTTTGACCTGTTCTCCAAGTTCAAATTCCTGTTTATTGTAAGTCCAATGTAGTTTTCCCACACTGGACATTTGTGTTACATGTGAACCGCGCTGATGTTAAATAGTGCGGTATATAAAAAATGTAAAATAAATAAATAAATAAATAATTCTTCAATGACTGCTATTTTTATTAGAGGATACTATAACTGCATATTCCTTATCGGTTCTCCAGTTTAGTCCTCCACCTCTGGGTTGTGCACCTCCTGCAGCTTGGAGACTGGGCATGTCACAAAAACGTGACCACTGGATATGCTTTGCTTTGGCCTCTCCCAACATCCCCAGTGTATTCAGTCTCCATGCAGCAGGAGGATGGTGTGAGCCTAGGTGCTGGGCTCACTTGAGAACAGATAAGGAGTAGGGTTTACCTAATTGGATTTAATTTTACATTTTGTTTAATTTTGAGTACTGTTTCTTAAAAAAAAAAGAAAAAAAAAAGGACGTGCTGGTTTTGTGCCTAATTCTGCCGGTCCTGTCAAATTCTGTGCTGTCTCGTCTTTCCACCGACGCAGATCTCTCCCCCTTGATCAGTACAGGGGAGAGCTCAGCAGTACAGGAGAGCCGCTTTTTTTTTCGGCAGCACAGAGCTACCGCATCTGCAGTTTCGCGCTCTTCTCCTCTGCCGATGACTTACCTGTCAGTTACCCGCTCATATTCAGCGGAGCGGAGCTTCGGGGATACATCACCGCGATTGCAGTGGTCAGGATCGCGGTACTTCGGTGACTGTAAGTACCGGCCATTAGAGTGGCGTGTTGAATGGGGAGCTGACGCACTGAGAGGGGCCCGGCGATTTTGCCGCCCTTTTTTGCCTTGCAGCCAGCCGCGGCGGCAATTATGTCGGCGTGCTGTCTGCATGTGGGCAGGCAGCTTAATCCGCGGCATTTTGGAATCCAGGATTAGGTTTAGTTTTCTGTGTTGCTTTCCTTTTCTTTTGCAGTTAATTTCCTGATTTTCTTTTGTTTTGTTGGCGTTTAAGTTGATTTTGAGGCATCCACTGAGTTAGGTGGTAGAGCCACTTCGGGGGTGCACATTAGGAACCCTTGGTTGGGCAATCTTGGCTTTTTGGGGAAAAAAAAAAGACAAAACCAAACGGAAGAACATACTATAGGGATATCTAGATTAAAAAAAAAGAAAAGAAAAACGATAAACAAGAGACACATAAGAAGGCGGAGTCTATTGTCTGCAAAGTGCCAGCCATGACGTCGCGGCCTCAGTGTGTAGTGTGCGGTACCCGTAGGGGGACTATCACCGACTCTGGGATTTGCCGGGGCTGCACGCAAGTCTACGAGTGTGGAACAGCAAATGGAAGTTAAGGTGGCTCAGGACGTTCAAGGACCCTTGGCGGCGTTTGACGCAGCAGAGCTGCGGTCCGCCTCGCCAGGGGTCGGCTCGAGTTGACAGCTGTCCCGTCGGGGGCTTCGCCGACTTCGGGTCCGCAGCCCAATGATTTCTGCCCTGACTTCGTCTTAATCATGCATCAGGCTTTCTGTTTACGGCGACAGGGGAAAGTGCCGGAGCCTCTGTCCCTGACGGAGACACCGCAGCGGCCAAGCCCGGCCGCGACGAGTACCAGTTTCACGAGACCGCCAAAGCGGGGGAGGGTTCGGGAACCGTCAATTTCTGAATTGGAGGGACAGGAGTCGGAGGAACACGACGTTGACCTGGAAGGTGGAGATGACAAGTTGGAAGAAGGAGAGATTCTTGAACCGGAGGATCGGGCAAAGATTATTCGGGTGTTCCGGGAAGAGGAATTGACAGCGCTTATCACGGAGTCTCTGCAGACGCTCAAACTTGCTACGGAGTCGCCTGCGGAAGACGACAATGGGGAAGACCCCATTATTCAGGCAGTGAGGCAAGCGCAGGTGGTGTTTCCTGTTCACAAGGTAGTAGACAGGATGATACAGGATGAATGGGAACAACCGGAAGCCGTGCTACAAAGAATTCGCATCATGAATAGGCTCTTATCATTTGGCGGATAAGGACAAGGAGAGATTTAGATTGCCAAGAATTGATGCAGCAGTGTCAGCGGTAACCAAGAAGACCACTATTCCGGTTGAAGGCAGCTCTGCCTTGAAGGATGCACAGGATAGAAAGTTGGATGGTTTGTTGAAGCAATCGTTTGAGGCCATCGCGGTGTCATTACAGGCTTCCATTTGTGGAGCGTGGGTGGCAAGAGTCTGTCTTTGGTGGTCACAGCGTCTACGTCACTCGGCTCAGATGGAGCAGGAGGGTCTGATTGAGCTGGATCGCATGGAGTCCGGGACGGCTTACTTGTCAGATGTACATTATGATTTGATCAGAGCACTGGCTAATAGTATGGCGTCGCTCGTGGCCACCCGCAGATCCCTGTGGTTGCGAAATCGGGCGGCAGACTATTCTTCTAAAGCACGTCTCGGTAAGCTCCCTTTCAAAGGAAAGTTGCTTTTCGGGGAGGATATCGATAAGTTGGTTAAGGACTTAGGGGAGTCTAAAGGCGGCCGACTGCCGGAGGATAAGCCGGAGCAAGGGAAGTCTGCTTTGAACTTTCAGGGTGCCTTTCGGGATTTTCGGAGGTTTCGGTCTTCTCGCTTGGGCGGATTCCAAAGAGGACATTTCGCTCCTTGAGCCCAGGGGTTTCGGGGCTTTCGCGGAGCAGGGAGAGTCAACTTTCGCAGCTTCCAGTCGAAAACCTCAAAGTAAGGGGGGCCTTAGCAGGAAGTT
This sequence comes from Ichthyophis bannanicus, assembly GCA_033557465.1. Taxonomy (NCBI): domain Eukaryota; kingdom Metazoa; phylum Chordata; class Amphibia; order Gymnophiona; family Ichthyophiidae; genus Ichthyophis; species Ichthyophis bannanicus. Next base: position 666,552,861 of record CM066032.1, read on the forward strand.
TGCCGATAGGCAGGCAACTTTGGAACTTTCTTCCTGCCTGGGCCCAAATAACAACCGACTGGTGGGTGTTGGAGATAATCCGGTATGGGCATGCGCTGGAGCTCGCAAAGCCAGTTTGGGATTCCTTTGTGCAGTCGCCCTGCAAAGGGCAGCAGAAAACTCAAGCGGTCTGCTGCATGCTAGATCGGCTGTTGCACTTAGGTGCGGTCGTTCCGGTGCCCAAGGAAGATTATGGCAGGGGATGATACTCAATTTATTTTGTCGTACCAAAGAAGGACGGAACTCTTCGCCTGATATTAGATCTCAAAGGAGTGAACCGCTGCCTTCGGGTGCTGCATTTCAGGATGGAAACACTGCGGTCCGTAATTGTGGCGGTGCGCCAAGGAGAATACCTGATATCCCTCGATCTCACGGAGGCGTACTTATACATCCCGATCAGGGTGGGGCACCAGAGGTTCCTGCATTTCGCTCTGCCGTGGGGGCACTATCAATTCCAGGCGTTGCCCTTCGGGCTGGCAACGGCTCCGCGGATGTTCACCAAGATCATGGTGGTGGTAGTGGTGGCGTTGCGAAAGGAGGGAATTCTGGTTCATCCCTATCTCGACGATTGGTTAATTCGAGCAAAGTCCAGAGACGAGAGCGTACAAGTGACAGACAAAGTGGTGAAGTTCTTGGAGAAGCTAGGCTGGGTAGTCAATGCGCGCAAGAGTCATCTGACTCTGTCCCAGAGCCCTCGAGTACCTCGGGGTGCAATTCGACACTCAGAGGGGGGCTGTATTCCTGCCGGAACGGCGGATCCAAGTGTTACGACAAGTGGTTCATCAGTTCAGGGCCGTACCAGCTCTCTTGGCCTGGGGTTATCTCCGGGTGTTAGGTATGATGGCGGCAACCTTGGAAGCAGTGCCTTGGGCCAGAGCTCATATGCGTCAGTTGCAGCGGTTGTCGTTGCACCATTGGTCTCATCAGTCCGATCCGCTGAGCAGATGGCTGCCATGCCCTCTCGGGGTCAGGCGGGCGTTGAAGTGGTGGCTGCTTCCGGAGTCGTTGAAGGCCGGGATGCTGCTGGAACAGCCGGATTGGCTACCATTGTTGATGGATGCAAGCCTTGCGGGTTGGGGAGCACATTGCAGGGAGCTTTTCGCGCAAGGACGGTGGTCAGTGCAGGAGAGCGCATGGTCAATCAACAGACTGGAACTTTGAGCAGTAGCGTTAGCGCTGCAAGCGTTCGAAGTGATGGTGCGGGGTCGGGCGGTAAGAGTTCTATCAGACAATTCTGCAACAGTGGCCTACATCAATCGACAAGGGGGCACAAGAAGTACGGCCTTGGAAGAGGAAGCAGAGGCGCTTTTCGCTTGGGTCGAACCTCGCCTGCAAGCGATTTCGGCGGCACACATTGCCGGGAAGGATAATGTGACGGCGGATTTTCTCAGCAGAGTGCAAGTGCATGCCGGAGAATGGGAGTTGAATCCGGAGGTGTTTGCACAGGTTGTGTTCAGGTGGGGTTCCCTGATCATGGATCTCATGGCAACTTTTCACTCAGCGAAGGCCAGTCGGTTTTTCAGCAGGTGGCGAGAAAGGATGTCGGAGGGGATCAACGCACTACTACAGCGTTGGCCGGTGTCGGGTCTTCTCTATGTATTCCCTCCTTGGGTGCTTATAGGGTGAGTGGTACAGCATATCCGAGGCCCATCCGGGGAGAGTGCTGTTGGTGGCTCCGGACTGACCAAGACAGCCTTGGTATGCCGATCTCATTCGTCTTCTTGACAGAGAGCCGTGGCACTTACTGGCATCAGACAGCCTGTTGTTTCAAGGGCCGCTACGGATGCCTCAAGTGGATTGGTTCTTGCTTACGGTCTGGCCATTGAAAGGGCGCGTTTAAGGAGGAAAGGTTATTCAGGACCTGTTCCTTATCGTCACTCCAGTCCAGTCCCTTACTTCCGGGGTTGCGTAACCCTTCCAGCAGCTTGGAGGCTGAGCCCAACCTTTTTGGGGATGGAGCGGTATAAATACCACTGGGACCACCCCCTAACTCCAGTATTGCTCAGCCTCCAAGCAGCTGGAGGGTTCCGTAAGCCTAGGGCTTACTGGAGTCCTGCCTTCTCTTAATTAATGTTATTTAATTTTATTTAATTGCTGAATTCTTTAATTATTTATTTTCTTTCTTTAGTTAAGGTGCTCGTTTTTTCCTTTAGTGCCTGTACCTTTAAGTTCTGCAATCCCTCTGCTTCTCCCTCCCCCTCCTCCCTCCCTTTCCGACCGGGCCGGAGACCGGAGGGGACACCGGAGCTGCCTGCTGCAGGGGGATAAAAGATCTCCCTCTTCCTCGGCTGGGGGGATTTCTTGTTTTTTCAGCACCCTCGAGGAGCAGCCCTGCCTCGCGCCGAAGCCCCAAAGGCGGCTGAGCGCTAGAGGCAGAGACACGAGCGGGACATTGACGCCCCCCCCCCCCTGGAGCAGCGGGGTGCGGCGGCGATTCACGGGGACGGCAGCTGAAGCCTCTCTCCTCCGGAGGAATTTCTAGCGGCGGAAAACTGATTTCCTGCTCTACAGAGGTAGACGCTGCCGCACATGGCCTGCAGATTCCCGTCTCAGTGGGCGTGCCCCTCCGTGTGCCACAGGATGGGCACTTTGCCTTGGTAGCCATGCTTTCCAGTCGGCTCCGAAGGCTGTGCTTAGTGGCAGGACTAATCAATAGAAGTAGTACCATGGGCCAGGGCCCACATGCGCCCATTGCAGCGTTCTCTGTTGCGTCGGTGGTCCCCCCAGCATCATCCTCTCTCTCGACAGTTACCGTGCGCTCCGCGGACCAAACAGGCACTATACTGGTGGAAAAACCCAAGGAACCTGGACCGCGGGATGCCTCTCGAACCCCCTCGGTGGTTACTGTTGACGACGGATGCCAGCCTATCGGGCTGGGGGGCACACTGCCAAGATCAGTTCACACAGGGTCGCTGGACACCGTTGGAATCGCAGTGGCCCATCAACAGACTGGAGTTGCGGGCCGTCACCCTGGCGCTCAAAGCTCTCGAGACATTAGTTCAAGGAAGAGCAATTCGCGTCCTCTCCGACAATGTCACCGCGGTGGCCTACATCAATCACCAGGGAGGCACCAGCAGCCCCGCTCTCGAAAAGGAGGCGGACACCCTCTTACAGCGGGCGGAGATCCATCTGCAGGCGCTATCAGCACAGCACGTGGCCGGAACGGACAACGTCACGGCCGATTTCCTCAGCAGATGCAAGATAGACCACGGGGAGTGGGAACTGGAACAGGAGACCTTCAACCAAATAGAAGCTCGGTGGGGAGTGCCAGTCATGGACCTCATGGCGCGGTTCTCGTCAGCCAAGGTGGACAGATTCTTCAGTCGGCGGAGGGAAAGAATGTCCGAGGGCTTGGATGCCCTGTCCCAGAAGTGGCCTTCGGAGGGTCTTCTCTATGTATTCCCGCCGTGGGCTCTGATCGGAAAAGTGCTCCAGCGGATAGAGTCTCACCAGGGATTGGTAATCCTCATAGCCCCAGATTGGCCTCGCCGACCCTGGTATGCGGATCTGGTGAGGATGATCGCCGACCAGCCGTGGCGCCTCCCTTGCAAAAGGGATCTACTAAGGCAAGGCCCGGTACTGATGCCACACGTGGAGCGGTTCTCGCTTACGGCCTGGCTATTGAAAGGGCACGGCTCCTGAAAAGAGGTTACTCAGGGGCAGTAGTCTCAACTCTGCTGCAGGCCAAGAAGCGTTCGACCTGTCTTTCCTACGTGAGAGTCTGGCGCATCTTCGAATCCTGGTGTGCGGAGCGCCGAAAGAAACCACTCTCGGCCTCTGTTCCGGAGGTCCTGGAATTCCTGCAGGCAGGGTTTGACAAGGGTCTGGCCCACAGTTCCTTAAGGGTCCAGCTTGCGGCCATCGCTTGCTACAGGGGCAAGGTCCGAGGCAAACCCCTAGGGGCCCACGCGGACGTCGCAAGGTTCTTAAGGGCAGTTAGTCGGCTACGACCACAACGAAGGTCAGTCATCCCCCCCTGGGACCTTAACCTTGTGCTAAATGCGTTGATAGGGAATCCCTTTGAGCCATTAAAGAATGCCTCCCTAAAGGATTTAACCCTGAAGACAGGTTTCCTTATAGCCATCTGCTCGGCCAGAAGAATCTCGGAACTACAAGCACTGTCCTCGCAGCCCCCCTTTCTGTCCTTCCTCAGGGATAAAGTGGTGCTGCGCACGGTTCCATCCTTCTTGCCCAAAGTCTCCTCCCCTTTCCATGTGAACCAGACAATTACCCTCCCGGCCTTCGCAATGGAAGGGCAGGAAAGTGGGGCTGACAAGCTTCACCTACTAGACATTCGCAGGACCCTGAAGCGATACCTCTCCCGCACAGCGCCCTTCAGAAAATCCGAGCGACTATTCATTCAGTTCGGGGGTCCGCACAAAGGGGAGGCGGCGGCCAAGGCCTCCATCTCTAGGTGGATCAGGGAGGCAATCGCCTCCGCCTATATCCTGAAGGGGAAGCAAGTTCCCATGGGCCTGCGGGCACATTCCACGAGGGCTCAGGCTACCTCTTGGGCGGAGTTCAGCCTAGTTCCTCCACTGGATATCTGTAGGGCGGCGACTTGGTCCTCCCTCCACACCTTCACCAAGCACTACAGGTTGGACGTCCAGAGTGCAGCGGACGCTCGGTTTGGCCTGGCGGTTCTTCGTTCCGGTATGCCGGATCCCACCCAGCTTTGAACTGCTCTGGTACATCCCAGAAGTAAGGGACTGGACTGGAGTGACGATAAGGAAATGGTAATTAGGCCTTACCTGCTAATTGCTGTTCCTGAAGGAACGACAGTCCAGTCCCTGATCCCTCCCGTTTCCGGCTGAAGTTAAGAGTATTGTTTAGTCTGAAGCATCGGAACGAACCCAGGCCAGGGGCGGCTAGCCCCGGCAAACCCCCTCCGTCCGGGGCCATCCCTCCCATCCTCCCTATGCTATTCCAAAAAAAAAAAAAAAAGGTTTTAGTTATGGTCAATTTTTCTTTAGATCTTTTAGCTATATAGTGTGTTACGAAAGTTTGTTAGGTCTGCTTTTTCATTCGAATACTGGAGTTAGGGGGTGGTCCCAGTGGTATTTATACCGCTCCATCCCCAAAAAGGTTGGGCTCAGCCTCCAAGCTGCTGGAAGGGTTACGCAACCCCGGAAGTAAGGGACTGGACTGTCGTTCCTTCAGGAACAGCAATTAGCAGGTAAGGCCTAATTACCATTTATTACGACTTTGCTTAAGGCACGTAAGTAGTCTACGTCTCTGACATATGTTCGCATATGGCACATTTTTGAAGATTGGTGTTCGAGGAGACAAGTACGCGCGGCGACCACGTCCGTTTCAGTGGTGTTAAGCTTTCTGCAGGACGGTTTTGAAATGGGGCTGGCGGGCCAGTTCCTTGAGGGTGCAGCTGGCTGCGCTGGCTTGCTATAGAGGTAAGGTGCAGGGAAAAAGCGCTCGGCACACATGGGGATGTGTTGCGTTTTCTCAAAGCAGTTTCCAAGTTATGTCCCTCGCGTAGAATTGTGGTTCCTCCATGGGATCTCAACTTGGTGTTAGCAGCTCTGGCTAGGGAGCCCTTTGATACTTTACAACAGGCATCCGTGAAAGAGTTGACTCTGAAGACGGTGGTTTTGGTGGCCATTTGCTCAGCGAGGCGAATTTCGGAGTTACAGGCTTTGTCTTATCGGGAGCCATTTCTGTCTTTTTCTAGGGAGAAGGTGGTGCTTAGGCTGGTCCCTTCCTTTCTGCCCAAGGTAGTTTTGCCGTTTCATTTGAATCAGACAGTTTCTCTCCTGGTACTCAGTTCAGTAGGGGTTTACACCGTTTGGACTTAAAGCGGGTGTTACGGCAATATTTGAAGGTTTCAGAGGTTTTTCGTAAATCCGACCATCTGTTCGTCCTGTTCGGTGGTTCCCGTAAAGGGGAAGCAGCGGCGAAGGCCTCCATTTCTCGCTGGATAAGAGAAGCGATTGCTTTGACATATTTGTTATCAGGACGGCAGGTGCCAGTTGGATTGCGAGCGCATTCTACCAGGGCGCAAGCGGCGTCTTGGGCGGAGCACAGTTTGGTTTCACCTGTGGACATTTGTAGAGTGGCTACGTGGTCTTCTCTTCACACTTTCAGTAAGCACTACCGCCTGGATGTCTTGGCAGCCAATGATGCTGTTTTTGGAGCGACGGTGTTGCGAGCCGGCTGGAAGGGTCCCTCCCAATAAGTTCTGCTCTGTTACATCCCAGAGGTGGAGGACTAAACTGGAGGACCGATAAGGAAATGGAAATTACACTTACCTGGTAATTGTTCTTCCTTGAGGGACGACAGTTTAGTCCTCATTCCCACCCGGGATATTAGGCTAAGCAGTGGAGGTCAGCCGGGAGAAGAGTGACATTACCGGTAGGTACCTGTTGTTTTTTCTTCAGTGGTTGTTTGCTTCTTCTGTTTTTTTCTTGTCTGTCCTTCTGGCGGAGGCAAAAGGAAGGGGCACAAAATGTCAGGCTTATCTTCCAAGACAAGAAATTCCTATTGCATATAGTTATGGTTATATTTTCACTTACAGTGTTATTGCTACTTATTTGTTGCTCCTTTAAGTGTGCTTTGTCAATAGTTCACTGGGGATTTTGGGAGGGGCCAGCAGAGTATATCCAGTGATGTCATGTTTTTGTGACATTCCCAGTCTCCAAGCTGCAGGAGGAGGTGCACAACCCAGAGGTGGAGGACTAAACTGTTGTCCCTCAAGGAAGAACAATTACCAGGTAAGTGTAATTTCCATATTGTGCAATCGCTGTACTTATTTCTATTAGGAGTTTCTGTCAGTATGTATGGAGGATGAAGTTACAGTATTCTCTTATATACTTATATTCTCATATATTCTCCATTTCACTGTTGCGCAATGGACCTTGGAAGGAAGAAGTGGTTGTGGAGTTGGGAGAAGAGGGTGGCTGTTGGAGGAGCGAGAGTGAGGAGAGAAGATATTGGAGTGGACAGGGGAAGGGAGGAGAAGGGGAGGAGGATCCTTGCATGGATCTCGGATGGTGGGGATAGTTAATGGACCGGTTAATTTGTCTTTAATGGTTTGAAAATAATAACATTTATAAATACAAAAAAAAGTGCTCATTTCATCCAGCCCTTTACAGGTGGGGTTTAGGGGATTGTCTTTCTCAATCCCTTGTGTTCATTTCCCCCTCCAAATTGAAATCAAATAAAGATAGCGCCTCTGTATTAAGCGGAATGTAAATATATTAGTTTGCAGAATATAAACTTCCATCTGTAAGTGCAGCATGTACTCATGTAAGTTGCTGAGTGTTCCCCATTGATTCCCCCCCCCCCCCATGTGTAGTTGTGTAAAATAGCTCCTCCTGCTTTGTGGATTCATGTCAACATGCACTCGTGCAGTTTTATACATATTTTAGAAAAAACTCCACGTTTGGTAGAGCCTTTTCTAAAATAGCATTGGAATTGTGCATGTCCTGATGAAGAGGTAGAGATAAGGACGGTATTTGAATTCAAAAAAGCATGGGACAAACACAGGATCTCTAAAGGGAAAAAGGGGACTCTTGTAGTGGTTGATTTGGAAGGGCAGACTGTGGTCTTTTTCTGCCATCATGTTTTTATGTTTCTAAGATGGCTCAATTGCAACATCCATATACTATCTAAAATATGTCCGTCTTTGTAATGTTTCCTGAAAGTTTGGTGACTGAAATAAAGGCCTTGTATGATGGTTACTGAGCATGCTTTCAGGGTAGAAATATTTGTGAATAGTAGAGGGAACTGGATGACTCACTAGCTGTCTTTCATATCTTAAGTTTCATTGGTTCAGATCTAGTACAGAGTCTCTTTATTTGAAAGACACTTTGTGAAGTGAATTGGTGCTTACAGGCTAATGTACAATAGATAGATGTCCACATAACTTAAAAATAAACAATTTAGCTGTAATTGGTACCTTTTTTAATTAGCATTTTTGGCAAAGAAATCTTAAGATTCATCAGGCTGGAGAATGAATTGCCCTCTTCACTTTGGAGATAGTAAATCCAACAGCACTCAATAATACTACTTGTTAATTCTTAAATTGTGAGTGGTATTCCTGAGAGTGTGAGATGTACTGGGGCCACTGTTAAGCAGAGAAGCAGGAACATTTTGTTGTGCGAGATAACTGAGTTAGCAGCTGCTGAACGTGTGCAGTAATCCTAACTATCCAAAGTATCACTTGACCCTACAGTCTCTCAATCCAACGCCGCTAACCAATCTCCTATGATAACTCTCCACCTCATCCAACCATCCCCTTTAGGGCCTGTATCATAAACTCAGCTATGATGCAATCCCCTTTTGTATATAATGTATAAAGTTCACCTGTTATCCATGTTTAAATTCCCCTTTTGTATATTATGTATAAAGTTCACCTGTTATCCATGTTTAATTCCCTGTTTTATGTAAGTTCAATGTATGGCTGTTCCACATTGTACAAACTTGTTCCTTGTAAACCGCGCTGATGCAGAATAGTGCGGTATAGAAAAACGTTAAATAAATAAAATAAATAAATAAAAGGGCATCTTCAGAAGAAGGGGTAGGGCTCCATTATGGGCCCCTAAGCCACTGTGTGCTCACAGTCCCTGCTCCTGATATAAATTTGTCTGTGCCTGTATATCTCTGCTGGGAATGGGAATGAGGAGAAGAAAGTACAGTAGTATAAGTCCTGAACTTTATATAGATATTTTTTTGACCCATCAGTTTCCTCCAACTTCTTTGTGCTTCTAGCTCACTTGGAATCATGGCTGAGATCTGGCATTATGAGCCTTCTTTCACAATTACTTGAGGATTTTACCCCCATTACATATACAAGCTAAAAATATTTTTTCTAATTTGGTGCTTAAAACCCTTTCCAGGCCGAGCCCAAAACTCTCGGGATTCAAAATTCTGACTAAATATTCCTATCAAATGGTATATAATACATGACCATAGCAGAAGGAAAATCACTATTAGAACATATTGAATAAGACGGGTACAATTTTCCTGAAATATGCAAAAATTAACCCGGCTGCAGAATGTGGATTAAAAATTTAAAGTAGGCCTTCAAAGGGTTAAGTCCGCTAAAATGTTTTCCTCCTGTAGTTTTAATGGTGTTTATGTGGATCTCTGTGAAATAAGTACATTCCTCATCCTGCTATCTCAGTAGAGATGAGTGGTTTATGCTCCCCAGCCAGCAGGTGGAGGCAGATCAGAACAACTTTCAGTGATGTCATCACCTGTATATATGCTGGTGCATCACTGATTGAAGTCCGTGGGTTTGGCCCATGTCTTATCGAGCCAGCAGCAGACCTGGGTTCAGCACTGCTACCCATGGGTTTAGGCACTTTTGGGCCGGAGAGCAGACAGGAGGGACCCTAAGAGAGGACAGATTTACTAACCCCTATCTGCAAGCATTGCTTTCTTTCTTTGCCCTTCTTCTTTTTGCATATTTTTTTAACATTGGTTCTCTGTTCTGCTTTTTGAATAAAACAGCTTCAAAACAAATAAATAAAACCCTTTAATGCAACTGTGCTTTCTCAGGCCTGTAAGGGTGACTGGGGCAGCCCTTTTTGAGTTTCTCCCATTGGCCTGATAGCCATTTGGATAAACTTAATGATGGGGGTGGGGAGGGGGTGGGAGGGTTTCCTTTTTTGCCGCGATTTTTCTTTCATTGGGTTGATTTTGTTTGTGGCTTTTTTGTTTTGCTGCTGCAATGCTGAGCTGTGCAGCCTGCGGCTCCTAGTGGGAATTATTTTGCCCCGAGAGCATTGGGAAACCTCAAGGCCCATTTTTTTTTCAGCATGTTTGGACCCCTCCCCGAGAGGAGCCTGGGACCTGATACCAATTTTGCTGCCTCCACCATGTCTCCTCTGTTCCTTTGCTGGTGAGCATGATTGCCATCTTAGATAGCTGCATAGTCCCTGCAGAGGGGAACGCATGATGCGGCAGCCGCAACCTCTAGCCTTCTGGCCCCTGAAGGTCCTCTGGGGTTTGGAACCCTTTTTTTTCAGCTGTTTTTGAGCAGCAGCTCCTGAAATAGCTGTCAGTTGTTTTCATTCTTAAGCAGCTGTGTGGCAGCCCTCTTATGGGGACTTGAGGCTCTGACTTCCCCTAAAGGAGACTGGCGGCCCTTTGAGATAACCCCTCCTGCTGCCAGAGTGGGATAAGCGCCCCATTCCTGCTTTACCACTTTTTTCATCCGAGAACCAGGCCTGGTTCCTTCTTGGGGAAGAGGTGGTTTTCCTATCAGTAATGGGCGAGTATGTGGGGGAAGAAGAGCTTCCCCTATAAGAAAGAGGCTCTGTTGGAGTTGAATTGTCAGTGATACCCTTTAAGTATTTAAAGGTCTGTATCATATCTGCCCTGTCCCTCCTCTCCCCTAGGTTATACAAATTTAGGTCTTCAAATCTCTTCTCATATGTCTTCTGGCGCAGGCACCAAATCATTTTGGTCATCTTCCTCTGAACCATTTCAAGTTTTTTTATATCCTTTGTGAGATATGGTCTCCCAAACTGAACCCAATACTCCAAATGAGGCCTCACCAATGACTTGTACAGAGGCATTAATTCCTCCTCCTTTCTGCTGGTTATTCCTCTCTTTATGTAGCCCAGCATCCTTCTGGCTTTGGCTACCACCTTGCCACATTGTTTTGCCATCTTGAGATTCTCAGACACTAGCACTCCGAGGCCCTCTCCTGGTCCATGCACACTATCCTTTCTCCCCCTATCACATTTGATTCCTTTGGATTTCTGTATCCCAAGTGCATGACTCTGCACTTCTTTGCATTAAATCTTAACTGCCAAACTTTAGATCATTCTTCCAGTGTTTCAAATTTTCGTGTCATTTTCAAAAAGGCAGACTTTTCTCTTTAGTCCTTCCGCAATATCACTCATAAATACATTGAACAGTATTAGTCCCAGGACCGACCCCTGAGGCATTCCACTACGAAGCTTGTTTTCTTCTGAGTGAGTTATGTTTACCACCACCTTCTGTCGTCTGTCAATCAACCAATTTCTGATCCACTTCGCACCACATTGGGACCTATCCCCAGGCTGCTCAGTTTATTGATGAGCCTCCCATGAGGAACAGTATGAAAGGTGTTGCTGAATTCTAGGTATATCACATCCATCATATGTCCTTGATCTAATTCTCTGGTCACCCAGTCAAAGATCTCAGTCAAATTTGTTTGGCATGATCTTCTCTTGGTAAAACCATATTGCCTCAGATCATGCAATCCCTTGGTTTCTAGGAAGTCTGCCATTCTTTCTTTTAAGAGCACCTCCATTACTTTTCCCACCACAGAGGTGAGGCTTACTGGCTTACAGTTTGTCACGTCTTCCCTGTTACCACTTTTGTGAAGAAGTACCACGTCAGCCCTTCTATAGTCCTGCAGAACCTCTCCCGTCTCCAATGGTCTATTAAAAACATTCTTTAAAGGCCCTGCCAGAGCCTCTCTGAGCTCTTTCAGTGTTCTAGGATGTATCCCATCCAGTCCCATGGCCTTGTCCACTTTGTTTTGGTGCTGTACAAAAACATCACCTTCTGTGAATGGTGTGGTATCTACTCGTTCCCATTTGTGTATTTGTCAATCATACGTGTCCTCTTCCAGGATTTTCTTTCATGAATACAGAACAGAAGTATTTGCTTAGCATTGGAAGTTACAGGCTCAATGTAGTTGTGCTGTTGAGTGCTGTTTGTAAGGTGTGTTGGAAAGCAGATTTCCAGGCTTTTCTTCCAAGGCAATATAGGGTAAAGTAACATACCGAAGGCCACAAGGAGTGCCAGTGGGAATACCACTATTTTTCAATTGAAAGAAAGCTCTGCAATGAGGGGACATAAGATGATGGTGAAAAGGTATAGACTCAGGAGTAATATGCAGAAATATTTCTTTACAGAGAGTGGTAGTAGATGCATGGAATAGTCTCTCAGTGGAGGTAGTAGAGATGAGGACAGTGTCTGAATTCAAGAAAGCATGGGACAAACAGAAGGTCTCTAAAGGGAAAAAAGGGGCTATAGTAATTGATAGGGAAGGGCAGACTAGATAGGCCATATGGTATTTTTCTGCCATCGTGTTTCTATGTTTTTTTCCCTCCATCTTCAATTCATCAAGTGGATCCTAGCCTAGAGTGTTGGATACGTCTCTCTGGGTCCTTCCCCTGTCTGGACCCTTGCTATAACTCATCTTTTCAAGGAAGACACTGGAGCTGGAGAGGAGGGGCACTTTGATCCTGGCTTGGCCTTATCCTCTACTTCAAGGGTAGTGGAACAGCCTTGGATTCCCTACGTTGGTTGCTCTGAATATGGTGGTGACGTAGCGCACGGCCACTGGTGGTATGGAGCTGCAGGTAATCTGTGATGTGAGGGTGGATGCCCTCCCTCAAGAACACCTTTTGGATTTGACTTAGGAACTCTTACAGTGCCATAGGCCCAAACACGTTTCTGTTGATGGAGGTGACGAGGTTGATGTCTGAGCATCCCTTGTGGAAGATGTCCTGTACATTGCAAGCAGGGTCTCATCTCAGTCTGTCACGATGGTTGGTTGGGGTAACATGATGGCAACTCTGGGTTTTGTCTGCAGAAGCTACATACCAGCTATAGCTTGGCAAACTCACCTTTTGAGCTCAGGTGGCTCTCTTGAGAGGACTTGTAGAACCTGATGGAAGCCTTTGGTGAAGCTCAACCATAGAGGCTCCTGGAAGATAGCCCTAGATGTTCTGTCTTCACATTGGGCTTGGTGGCGAGCATGGTATTGGCTTAAGATCGGGAACCGTTCCAGTGACCTCACCCTCCTATGGGCCTCTGGCCAAGAAGGACTCTTTAATGGCTTTCAGCACCTTTAGGAATCAGTAGGAGCCTCCTCAGGGACCGGTAATCCCTCACAGTGTGATTTGCAGATCCTTTCCTAGGGAGAAACAGTTAGTGGGTGAATCTGGATCATGAACCCATTCTCGTGTGATGTATCTATGATGAGTGTCAACAATTTAGCAAGAATGATTTCATTGAATTTCAACAAGACCCAATAAAGAAAGCTGATTTTGTAAAGGCTGGGCTGGATATTAGGCAGTTTTGGTGTGAGCAAATCACAGCTTACCCTAGCTTGGCAATAAGGGCAATGAATGTTTTGGTTCTCTTCACAACTACTTATCTCTGTGAAACTCTGCATTATTAAACCTATAATCAAACTGGAGAAATCGACTTGATGTGTCAGATGACATGCAAGTAATGTCCGTAACTGTACCTAGAATTCCCTGTTTTGATTGCACAAAAAACCTGCAAAAATATCACTAGTTTTAGCTAGTTTGTATATAGTTTTTTTAAACTGTTCTGTTTCTAGATTTACACATATACATGATTTTGACAATCTGGCAAAAGGGTTATGGGGACATACTGGGCGATTTATTGGGGGTCTGTATTCGTAAAAAGGTTAAGAACCCTTGTCCTAGAGGATCCTCTGGTGTCTCGACCACTGGCAGCAAGGGGGTTAAGCCAGGCCATGACAAATTGTCTTTGAATTTAGGAGTCGGGCCAAAATCTTAAGCAAGTGGCTGTGCCTTCCATGACCCCCCCCCCCGGTCTCCATTCTTCACTGAAGTTTGGGAATTGGGGGGGGGGGGGGGGGGTGAATCTTCTCTGAGGAGGTCTACCACAACTTCTTTAGGGCCGGACTACTAAGGCCGTTTTTCCATTCTAAGTCTAGTAAATCAGGTCCTCAATGTAATCCTGCAGTCCACTGGCAGAATGCACAGCTGGCAGCACCCTGTTCCACTGTTTTCACTCAGTCTCACAATCTCTCTCCCCTCTCATCCTCTTGTCACATAGTCTTGTGCCTCCCTCCTCTCCCACTCTCTTGTCACCCACTCACTTCTCCATTAAAATCAGCCAACCCCAGCTCCTACCTCCTAAATCCATTCAGCCTCCCCCCTGGTCTGTCCCCATCCCTACCCCTGCAATCCAGTCAGCCTCTCCAGGCCCTACAAGGCAGTATCATTAATTCTTTATCCATTTCTTCCGTTTGACTACACCAGTATGGACGGTAGTGCCATTTCCTTCTCCAACACAATCCACAGTGCTTTTTCTTTTCCCCATGTCCTTTGCATTTCAGCTGCTTTAATATTATTTTTCAAGAAAAACCCCAATAATAGGTAATCATAATTAAATATAAAGTCTAAAGATCACCCTTGTCACGCAGAAATACCCCAAAACTGTATTTGTCGGACACACCATCAGGAGAGGAACACAGTCATTCTCGAATGATAGTCATGTCCATTTTATTCGTTTATGGTTCTAAAAACTTAGGCATGATTTTCAACTTATCTGGCAGAAGCCTTTCATATCCTGGCACAGCGTCAATGTTAGTCATCCAACGAACACTCCTGAAAAGGGGGATTCCCTCTGCCCTGATTGGTGGCTCTAATGAATGAGGACGTTGATGTGTAGTCAATAAGATAAGTGAGCAGATACTCAAAGACTGGAATTTTTTTTTTTGTTTGGCGAGCCCTGTGGGATTTGAGGCGATTTATAGAGTAACCACTTACAATTTCCCATTGCACCTGAAGCAGAGTCAAGTGTGAACTCGAAACGTGCACGGGAGTGTTCCTTAGATGACTTTAATTGACGCCGTGCCATGATTTGAAAGGCTTCTGCCAGATAAGTTGAAAATCATGCTTAAGTTTTTAGAACCGTAAACGAATAAAATAGACAATGACTATCATTCCAGAGTGATTGTGTTCCTCTCCTGATGGTGTGTCTGACAAATAAAAAATTGGTTTTGGGTATTTCTGCATGATAAGGGTGATCTTTTGACTTTAATATTATTTTTTAAATAGATGGCTGCTATGCCTCCTTTTCTGCCCTCTCTTTCCCTTTTAAATAGCTAGTAGCTATGGCTATATCTCATTTATGAAACTCATTAAACCATGTTTCTGTAATGGTTACAATATCCAAGTCCATTTCCACTATTAGGGTTTCCATGTTGGGAACATTATTGGCTAGATTTTGCACATTTGTGTTCAGTGCCTTCTAGAAGTTTTGGGTTGGTTTCCTTCTATTTTGTGTGTGTTTTATTTGTGTGAGTTAATATGATGACTTTCTATTTGCAAGTTTATTATAATGCTTTTGTTTTTGCTGGGGGTGACATCCTGAACTTGTTTTTCTTTCATCCCTCACCCCCCTTCCCTAGTTTAAATCCTTGTCCACATATTGCCTGATTTTTTTTCCCCACTTAGGATCCTTTTTCCTGCCAGAGAGAGATGTAGTCGATTGATACAGTCTAGTCTAGTCTCTTGTTCCTGCTAGTGTCGCAATCCCCTCTAGTTATCTGTCTATCTGAATCCTTGTTTGCACCAGGTTTGGAGCCACATATTAAAGTTAGTTGTGTGATGTAGCCTCTCTTCCTACTTATCTTAATCAGATAGAACTTCTGAGAATGCTGTAGTGTTGACAGTGGTTTTAAGTATCTTTCTCAAAATCTGGAAATCTTTGTACTGCTGAGGTACAGTTTCTAGCCAGGTCATTTGTAACCAAGTGAATAACTACATCAATTTGGGAATGCTTACTTTCCACTCTGACTGTACTAACTCTGCTGCACGACTAATCTTTCTCCAGCCTCAACATACTCATATAATCCTTCTCAAATCATTTCATTGGCTTCCCTTCCATTTCTGTATCCAATTCAAACTTCTCCTTCTGACCTATAAGCACATTCATTCTTCTGCTCCTCACTACCTTTCCTCTCTCCTCTCTCCCTACACCCCTCCTCATGAATTCTGCTCTTCTACTGGCTTGCTTCTCTCTTTGCCCTTTTCCTCCACTGCCAACTCCAGACTTCAATCCTTTCACCTTGCTGCTCCTTATGCCTGGAACAAACTACCTGAGTCTGTATGTCAGGCTTCATCTCTGCCCCTTTTCAAATCTATGCTAAAGGCTTTCCTCTTTAATGCTGCCTTTGTATCCTGATCCTTTGCTTTCCTTGTGTTTCCTCACCCGTCCTTGTTCTACCCTTATTCTCATATTTTGTTTTGTCTGTTTTAATTAGATTGTAAGCTCTTAAGAGCAGGGACCATCTTTATATACATCTGTACAGCGCTGCATATGCCTTGTAGCTCTATATAAATGATTAATAGTAATAGTAGTAGTAAAAGTTTAGTTTGTATTCCTGATGGCTGAAGATTCCAGGAGACATTTGATCCCCTTCTGACCCTTGAACTGTGATCCCAGGTTAATGCCTCTAATAGTCTCCAAGTAGTAACAGTTTCCTATTTTGAGATGTTTTGTTAGTCTGGGACATTACCACAGTACATGGGGTGTTCCTTATTATCCCTCCAGTCCAGTCCCAAACCTCTGAGGTTTAGCACTTCCTCCAGCAGCTTGGAGACTGAGAAAACGTCATCCTTTTGATGACACTGGTATAAGTACCACCGGAACCGCTTCCTCACTCCAGTTATCTCAGTCTCCAAGCAGCTGGAGGGTTGGTGAGCCTGGAGGTCGAGGCTCACTTGAGGAACAATTAAGCAGAGCCAGGATAGATTAGAAGGGACAGTTAATTATAAAGAGTGTTTAGTTTTCTGTTTTTGGAATATTACAGTGGTGTGTAGAGTTTTAAGGAAGCTTTGCTGAGGTATGCCCCCCCCCCTGTTCAAATTTACATTGGAGCGGAGAGGCAGGAGCTTTTAGGGGGCAGGGCTCCAGCTCCCGAACCCACCTTTTGGGTGAGGAGCTGGTGCTTTGGGGTAGTTTTCTGCGTGATCGCACCAAAATAATAGCGGTGGTGCTTCGCGCTGATCGCGGCAGCTGCTCCTCGAGTCCTGTGTCTCATCCGTCGCTGAAGCCGCAGTTTTCAGCCGAGCGCGGGGAGAGAAAGCCGTGGCACAGAAAGGCAAGTCAGTTGAAAAGCCTCGAGGTAAGGGGTACCCGAATCGGGATGAGCAGCAGTGCGGGGAGAGATTGTTTGTGTGAGCCGCGAGTGAGAAGGCTGGGCCGCGTGTCAGGTGTGCGGGAAAGTCAGTTGGGGTTTCTGTTTGCAGGGGCTCATATTTCATCGGGAGGTTTTGGGTTTTGCATTTTGGCCACTTAATTGGAGTTGGAGTGTCTTAATAGAGTCCCCACACTACTTTATTATAAAAAAAATAAAATAAAATAAAGTTACTTCTGCAAGCACTAACAGAGCATCAGGCAAAGGCGACTGTTGGTTTGGACCTCTCAGGATAGTTGGACAGGCTGAGGGTCAAGAGTGGAGACCTGCTCAGGCGAGATGCCTTCTAGACCATAGTGCTAGGTCTGTGGCACTAGAAGAGGGGCAGTGTCGGAGGCAGGGGTGTGTAGAGGCTGCGTCCAGGAAGCAGCCTCGAAGGAACAAGCCTTGGGAGGTGGGGTAGAGTGTCCGTAACAGGTTTCTCCCTCTTTGCCACCTATGGAGCCGGTGGCGGGGATTACTTCTACTCCAGATCTTCCCCCTCTTCAGGCATCCTTGCCAGGGGGTTTGGCAGCAGTCTTCTCTCCAGAGTTTGTTGCTCTGATTCAACAAGCTTATGGAGGCATTAAGAGGAGTCTCGCAACCAGTTCCACGGAAGGGGAACTGGGTGAGAAGCGTCCGGGGACCCCTCTGGGCTCAGGGACTACGAGGGACTACTTTCAAAGAAGCCCAGGACCGAGAAGGACAGGCCGGAGCATTCGGTGGCCTCAAAAGGTCTTCACTCCGAGGATGGGGATCAAGACTTGGAGTTGGATGACAAGTTAGAGGAAGGAGAACTCACAGAGCAGGAGGACCAAGCTAGGGTGGTTCGAGTTTTCCGTAGAGACGAGATGCTCAAGACGCTTAATATGCCGTCGGCGGGGCTGGTGAAGGATTCCACCTTAGAAGACCCATTATTGCAGGCCTTTCGAAAGACTCAGAGAACATTTCTGGTATACAGAGTAGTTAGGGAAATTATTCAGGAAGAATGGGACATGCCCAAGGCAAGCCTTAAGGGGTCCAGAGTAATGGCTCGGCTGTATCCACTGGTAGACCAGGATCGTGAATTGTTTAAATCTCCAAAGGTCGATGCAGCCGTCTCGGTGGTTAAAAAGAAGACTACCATTCCTGTTGAGGGTAGCGCAGCGCTCAAGGATAAGAAGCTGTACACCTTGTTGAAACAGGTTTTTGATGTCAATACGCTGTCCATACAAGTATCGATCAGTGGAGCATGGGTAGCGAGGGCCTGTCTTCATTGGTCTCAGCGAATTCAGGGGGAGCAAATGGAGGAGTCGGCCAGTGAAGCGTCCAGGTTGGAATCCAGGGTGGCTTATCTAGCCGATATTTACTATGACCTTATTCGAGGTTTGTCGAAGAGTATGGCATCGGTAATAGCGGCTAGACAGTATCTTTGACTGCGCAATTGGGTGGCAGATGGTTCTTCCAAGACAACGCTAGGTAAGCTTCCTTTCTGGGGTAAGCTACTTTTTGGAGAAGATTTAGATAAGTTGGTAAAGGATCTAGGAGAGTCCAGAGGAGGAAGGCTGCTGGAGGACAAGCAAAAGCAAGGACGTCCGGCTCTGTCAAAGGTCAACAGAGGGAATTTCATTGTTTCCGTTCCCCAAGGTTTGGGCAATTTCAAAGAGGACGCTTTCCCTATAGGAACCAGGGGTTTCGTGGGTTCTGGGGGAAGGGCAGAGGATTTGCTGCCCCCTCTTCCTTGAGCTTTAGGAAGACACAATGATGCCAGGGGGATCCAGGTAGGGCAGGTGCCCATAGGGCGTCTACGGGAGTTTTACCCTGCCTGGGTCTAAATCACATCAGATCAGTGGGTGTTGGAGGTCATTTGGGAAGGATATGCTCTAGAGTTTCAACGCCCAGTGGTCGATTCTTACGTGCAATCTCCGTGCAAAGCGTGTGACAAGTGCGAGGCGGTTTGAGAGACCTTAGAAAGACTGTTGACCCTCGAGGCAGTGGTACCGATACCTCCAGACCAATGAGGCTGCGGTCGGTACTCCATATACTTTGTCGTCCCGAAGAAGGAAGGGGCCTATAGTCCACTATTAGATCTCAAGAGAGTAAATCGCTGTCTTCGGGTGTCACATTTTCATATGGAGACCCTAAGATCGGTCACCGTGGCTGTAAGGGCAGGAGAGTTTCTTACGTCCCTGGATTTGTCGGAAGCTTACCTGCACATTCCGATTTCGTCAGGAACATCAGAGGTTTCTCAGATTTGCAGTACCTAAGGGACGTTTTCAATTCCAGGTGTTGCCTTTTGCTCTGGCTACGGCTCCATGGACTTTCACCAAGGTGATGGTGGTAGTGGCGGCATCATTGAGAAAGGAAGGAGTATTAGTTCATCCGTATCTGGACGATTGGTTGATCCGAGCGAAGTCCAGGACCAAGAGCGAATTGGCTACAGCCAGAGTGGTAGCATTCCTACAGAGTCTCGGTTGGGTAGCCAATATGGCAAAGAGCAGATTGACTTCGTCGCAGAGCCTGGAATATCTAGGGGCTCGCTTTGATACCAGTGTAGGAAAGGATTTCCTGTCTCAGTGGCGGGCGCAAGCGTTAAGAAAGCTAGTCTGCAATTTTCTAGACAGAACGAATCCCACAGTATGGCATTATCTACAGTTGTTGGTACCATGGCAACGACACTCGAGCTGGTTCCGTGGGCAAGAGCCCACATGCGTCCATTGCAGAGAGCATTGCTCAGACGGTGGTCGCATCAAGAGGACCTACTATCTCGGAAACTACCCTGTCTGCCAGAGACGCTTCAGGCTCTTCAGTGGTGGTTACGGCCAGGGGATCTGGAGAATGCCCTTGGAAGCACCCTCTTGGGTACCCCTAATGACGGACGCTAGCCTCTTAGGCTGGGAGCTCATTTCGAAGGGCGTTTTGCCCAAGGACAGTGACTGAACTGGAAAAGGTCTGGCCAATTAACAGGTTGGAATTGAGGGCAGTATCTCTAGCGCTTCAAGTTTTTTAACCTTGTCTCCAAGGAAAGGCCATTCCTTATCGTTCCTCCAGCTTAGTCCTCGACGTATGGGTAGTGTACCTCCTCCTGCAGCATGAAGACTGGACCAATCAGAATTCAACTCCCCTGGATCCGTCACCCCAGGCAACTCTGGAACTCCAGTGTGTCCAGTCTTCATGCAGCAGGAAGACGTTAGTGAGCCTAGCTGGGCTCACTGGTTGAGGAGTTATTTGTCCTTTTTTTCCCTAGCTAACCTTTTAGGGTCTTTAGTTTGGGTCCTATTTGGGCTTATTTTTCTTTTATAGTTGTCAGGTTACTATTCCTTTAAATTTCTTCTTACTATCACGGCACTCCGTGAGGGGGGGGGGCCTCAGGAAAGTCCCTCTCCTGCTCAGCCTTTGCCGCTTTTGATTTGTGAGTCATTTCCCCTTTGGATGAACGGATCTCTGCCCCAGGGATCTTCGGGGCAGAGCTCCGGCGGCAGCTGCACAGCGACTCCTCTCCGGAGGGTTGCTGAATTTACTTATTTGGTGCCGGTGAGTGCTGTCAGCTGGGGGAGATCAGAACTGCTTCAGAGCCGCGTTCTGTAATCTCCCCTGCTGTTCTGCGATTTCTCTGTACTAAGCCTGCTTGTTCAGGGGACTCCCGGGGTCGCGGTATTCGGGGGGTGCGAGGTCTCTGCATGCGGGGTTGGCTTCCCTCGGGCGTTTTTTTTTCGGCGGGGGAAAAAGCGCGCCAACTTTCCTGACTGCCGCGGCCATTTTTTTCTGAATCGCGGTTTGTTTTCCTTCGTGCTTCCCGCGGTAGCCTTTTTTCCTTTCTTTCATTTCCTTCCATATTTTAGCTTGTTTCATCAGTTTTCTCTTGTTTTCAGTTGTTTTTAGTTTCTGGTCGGCCTTTTATCCTCCGCATCCACCGGTCTCGCGGCTCCTAAGGGGGGGGGGGGGAGGTGCTCAGTGTGTGCTTCCTCTTCTCAGCGGGGCAGTTGTGGAATACGCGGTTGGTCTGCCCTGGGGTGTCCTTGGGTGAGCTAATCTTTACAAAAAATAAAAAAATATATGTACAGAGATTTACAGGGGGACAGAAAGGGCCCTGATCTATCGGGAGTCTCATCTGCTGCTAGCTGAGCAAGGGGGAGAAGTTTCCCTCCTTACATCTGCACAGATTTTTCCTTGGCTGCTACCGTTCAATTACCGCTGGGTTCCTTTGGGGCCTTCAGCCGGTTCTTGCCATTTTCAGTAGTGCACTGCTAGCTTTCCCAGCGCAAAGGTTCCCATGCCAGGGGGATCCCTCTGTCTCATTTGTGGATCTCGGCGGGGCGCTGACGCGGAGACAGGAGTGTGCCCTCGCTGTGCCTCGCTGTCCCGCAGTATGGAACAGCGCCTGGAAAGTGCTTTACCTACGACGGCACAGACTGCTGCCGCAACAGGAGACTTGGAGTCTCCTTTGGAGGGACCCTCGGGGCTTTCTTCTGCCAGTTGCTTACCATCTGTGGGACAGTCCAGCCTCGGGGGGGCTTTACCCTTGGAGGATTTTTCTCCCGATTTTGTTTTGCTCCTGCACCAGGCGTTCTGCCGTAGGCGCCAGGTTATGGGAGCTGCACCTGCCCCAGCGCAGGGACTGTCTGCTCAGTCCTCTTCCGGAGAGTCCCCGTTGTCCGACAGCAGGGCTCCTAAGCGGCAGCGGGTGCACGACTCTTTTCCTTCAGAGGCTGAATGGCCTGAAGGTGATGAACCTGAGTTCGACCAGGAGGTGGATGCCGATGGTTTGGAAGAGGGCGAGCTTCCCGAGCCAGAGGATCAGGCAAAGATTATTCGCGTGTTCCGCCGTGAGGAGCTGCCAGCTCTGGTTTCGGAGGCGCTTCAGACTTTGGGGTTGGCTCCTACGGCTCCGGTGGCGGAGGCCGACGGAGCGGATCCCATCATTCAAGCGGTGCGACAAACTAATGTGGTGTTCCCCATTCACAAAGTAATTGACCAGATGATTCAGGCCGAGTGGGACACTCCTGAATCGGGCCTCAAAGGGGTTAAGATTATGCGTCGTCTTTATCCTTTGTCAGACGCAGATCTAGAACGTTTTCGGTCTCCTAAAGTCGACGCAGCCGTGTCGGCGGTGACTAAGAAAACCACCATTCCGGTGGAAGGGAGTGCGGCTTTACGGGAGCCGCAGGATCGGAAAATGGACGGACTGTTAAAGCAAGCCTTTGAAGCGGACGCGATTGCCTTACAGGCTTCCGTCTGTGGAGCTTGGGTTGCCCGTGCCTGTTTACGCTGGGTTCAGCGGTTTCAGCAGACTCCTTCCTTGGAGGCCGACATGTTGACGGAAGTTCACCGCTTGGAATCTGGTGCGGCGTATTTGGCGGACGTCCAGTATGATCTCATCCGCGCTCTTTCTAATAGCATGGCATCCGTGGTGGCGTCCCGTCGAGCCCTTTGGTTAAAAAATTGGGCGGCTGATGGCTCTTCCAAGTCACGGTTGGGAAAATTACCGTTTAAGGGTAGACTCCTCTTCGGTGAGGATTTGGATAAATTGGTCAAAGATCTAGGAGAGTCCAAAGGCGGTCGCCTACCGGAAGACAGACCCAAGCGGGGTAGGTCGATTCCGGTGGCTCGGGGGCAGTTTCGGGACTTTCGTAGGTTCCGTTCGCCCCGTTATGGGGGCTTCCAGCGTGGCAGATTTAGCTCCAGAGTGTCGGGGTTTCGTGGCTTTCGAGGAGCCAGCCGAGGATTCTCGGCGACCGGTTCCCCAGCCGCTCGCAAGCCCCAATGAAGGGCGGCGGGTCCAGGTGGAGCTACCATTAATCGGAGGACGTCTTCGACGTTTTTCTCTCCGCTTGGACCCAAATTACTTCCGATCAGTGGGTTTTGGACATCATTCGGGACGGGTATGTTCTCGATTTGGCACGTCCAGTGCTCGATTCCTTTGTAGCATCCCCCTGCCGGGGTGTCCGAAAGACCCTTCAGGTCCGCCAAACGCTCGATCGTCTTCTTCAGCTGGGGGCGGTTATTCCCGTACCACAAGCGGAATATGGTCTGGGACGTACGGTACTCCATCTATTTCGTGGTGCCAAAGAAGGGTGGAGATCTTCGTCCCATTTTGGATCTCAAAGGAGTGAATCGTTGTCTGCGGATTCCCCACTTTCGAATGGAAACCCTGAGGTCCGTCATAGTAGCTGTTCGCCGGGGCGAGTTTCTCACATCTCTCGACCTCACGGAGGCTTATCTCCATATCCCGATTCGAGAAGACCAGCAGAAGTATCTCCGCTTCGCACTGCCCTGGGGTCATTTCCAGTTTCAGGCTTTGCCCTTTGGGCTGGCGACCGCACCGCGGGTCTTCACCAAAATCATGGTGGTGGTGGCAGCAGCCTTGCGCAAAGACGGCGTACTAGTGCATCCCTATCTGGACGATTGGTTGATTCGCGGGAAGTCTCGCGCGGAAAGCTTGGCGGCGACGGCAAAGGTAGTGGCGCTCTTACAGTCGCTCGGCTGGGTGGTCAACCCCCACAAAAGCCATTTGGTACCAACGCAGCTCCTGGAGTATTTGGGGGTGCAGTTCGAAACATGTGCGGGGTTGGTTTCTCTTCCCGACCGCAGGATCTTGACCCTTCAGTCCCTCGTGCGGAAGTTCCGTCAGTCTCCAGCCCCGTCGGCATGGCATTATCTGCAATTGCTGGGGACTATGGCAGCTTCTCTGGAGGTAGTGCCTTGGGCACGCTTTCACATGCGTTCGCTCCAGCGGGCCTTGCTCCGTCGCTGGTCCAACCAGTCCGACTCCCTGAGCAAACGTCTACCTTGCCCGATGGCGGTTCGGAGGGACCTCCGATGGTGGTTGAGTCCAGTAACACTTCGCGTAGGGATGCCATTGGAGCAGCCAATGTGGGTTCCGCTCTTGACGGATGCCTGCCTGACGGGCTGGGGCGCTCACTACGAGGGTCAGTTCGCTCAGGGGCTCTGGTCTCCGGAGGAGAGCACTTGGTCGATCAATCGCTTGGAACTTCGGGCCGTTCAATTGGCATTGCAACACTTCGAGACTCGGATATCGTCTCGGGCGGTGCGAGTTCTCTCCGACAATGCGGCGACTGTGGCCTACATCAACCGACAGGGGGGAACCGGAAGCGTCGGTCTGGAGGCGGAGACTCGAACGTTGTTCGAGTGGGTGGAGCCCCGACTGCCAGCCCTTTCCGCGGCGCACATCGCCGGAAAAGACAACGTAACGGCGGACTTTCTCAGCAGGGTTCAGGTGGATCCCGGCGAATGGGAACTTCATCCCAGGGTGTTTGCACAGCTGGTTCAGCGTTGGGGACAACCGGTCATGGACTTGATGGCCACGTTCCACTCGGCGAAGGCGGCTCGATTCTACAGTCGACGGCGGGAGCCGATGTCCGAGGGTTTGGATGCCCTCTTGCAGATTTGGCCCTCCGCGGGTCTTCTCTACGTGTTTCCTCCATGGCCCCTGCTGGGACGAGTGATTCAGCGTATCGAGGCTCACCGGGGTCGAGTGCTGTTGATAGCGCCAGATTGGCCTCGTCGTCCTTGGTATGCCGATCTGATGCGGTTGGTGGACGGTTCTCCGTGGAGGCTTCCCTTGGTTCCGGATCTGTTGTGTCAGGGTCCTCTTCGCATGCCTCAAGTGGGGAGATTCTCTCTTACGGCCTGGCTATTGAAAGGGCTCGGCTGAGGAAACGGGGTTATTCCCGTTCGGGTCGTGGCGACCCTGTTGCAAGCGCGCAAACGTTCCACGTCGCTGGCCTATGTTCGCGTTTGGCGTATTTTTGAGGACTGGTGCTCTCGACATCAGCTACGAGCGGCTACAGCCTCTCTTCCGGTGATCCTGGATTTCTTGCAAGACGGTTTTGCTAAAGGTTTGGCCGCCAGTTCTTTGCGTGTCCAATTGGCGGCACTGTCCTGTTATCGTGGAAAGGTTCAAGGTGTGTCTTTAGGGGCTCATGCTGATGTAGTTCGTTTCTTGCGAGCTGTCTCTCGGTTACGTCCGGCTCGCAGGGTCTCGGTGCCCTCATGGGATCTTAATTTGGTGTTGAGGGCCCTCTCGGCAGCGCCTTTTGAGCCTCTTTCTCGCAGTTCCGTAAAGGATTTGACTCTCAAAACGGTTTTTCTTGTGGCGATTTGTTCGGCACGCCGTATTTCTGAGCTCCAGGCTCTTTCATGCAGAGAGCCTTTCCTGTCCTTCTCGGCTCAAAAGGTGGTTCTGCGACCTGTGCCTTCCTTTTTACCTAAGGTGGCTTCTCCTTTCCACTTGAATCAGGTCGTTTCCCTTCCGGTATTTTCGGAGTCGGAGGGACGGGCTTCGGATCGCGGTCTCAGTCGGTTGGACCTCAAGAGGGTCTTGCGCCGCTATTTGAAAGTTACCAGTGATTTTCGTAAAACGGACCGCTTATTTGTGCTGTTTGGAGGTTCCCGCAAAGGTGAAGCGGCGGCAAAGGCCTCTATTGCTCGGTGGATTAAAGAAGCCATTGGCTCGGCTTATCTCTTACACGGTCGAGTCCCGCCTATGGGGTTGCGTGCTCATTCTACGCGAGCGCAAGCCGCGTCCTGGGCGGAGTTCGGATTAGTTTCGCCAGTGGATATCTGTAAGGCGGCCACGTGGTCTTCTTTGCATACTTTCAGTAAACATTATCGACTTGATGTCTTGGCGGCGAGCGATGCCGGTTTTGGTTCCGCGGTTCTGCGTGCCGGCTGGCAAAATCCCGCCCGTTAGGCTGCTTTGATACATCCCATACGTCGAGGACTAAGCTGGAGGAACGATAAGGAAATAGTAATTACACTTACCTGGTAATTGTAGTTCCTTGAGAGACGACAGCTTAGTCCTCCTGCCTCTCCCTATTTCCTTTCTTTTAGCGCGGCACGCCTTGGGTTCAAAGGTACATATTCCCAGGTGAGTGCGTTCCCTTCTTTTCCTTCTTTTCCTTGCTTTTCGCTACAATGTTTTTTGTTTCCTTTCATGCTCGCTCTCTGTTTCTGCAGTGGCAGGGGCGGGACTTTCCGTCCCTATGTCTTGTGGCTTTTGGATACAATTTCAAAAAAAACAAACAAAAAAACAACAATATATATCCTGTAAAGGACCTTCGTAAAGGTTAGCTATGTGTTTGAGTTTGCTTTGACAGTAGTTCACTGGAGTTCCAGAGTTGCCTGGGGTGACGGATCCAGGGGAGTTGAATTCTGATTGGTCCAGTCTTCATGCTGCAGGAGGAGGTACACTACCCATACGTCGAGGACTAAGCTGTCGTCTCTCAAGGAACTACAATTACCAGGTAAGTGTAATTACTATTTTGGGTGTTTTCAGACAATGCGGCCGCAGTAGCCTACATCAACCGTTAAGGGGGCACCAGCAGTGTAGCCCTGGAAACTGAGGCTGAACAGCTGTTTGATTGGGCCAAGAGGAATCTGGTGGCTTTGTCGGCGGCACATGAAGCAGGAGTGGACAATGTAGAGGCAGATTTTTTGAGTCGTGTCAAGGTGAACCCAGGAGAGTGGTTCCTTCATCCGGAAGTGTTCGAGATGCTGGTGAGGCGCTGGGGGACGGATGGATTTGATGGCAACATTTGAGTCGATGAAGGTCAACTGGTTCTTCAGCAGAAGACAGGAAAGACTGTCGGAAGGTCTAGATGCTCTCATACAGAGGTGGCCAGAAGAGCAACTCCTGTATGTGTTTCCACCCTGGGTGTGTGTTAGGTCGGGTGTTGCAGCGGATAGAAGTTCACATAGGACAGGTAATCTTGATCGCGCCGGATTGGCCAAGGCGGCCATGGTATACGGATCTGATGATGCTCTTGATAGAGAGGCCGTGGCATCTTCCAATTTGCAGGGACCTCTCATCTCAGGGTCCGCTGCACATGCCCCAAGTGGATCGATTCTCATTTACAGTTTGGCTCTTGAAAGGGCGAGTCTGAGAGCGAGAGGCTACTCCGCAGCGGTGATTTCCACCTTGTTGAAAGCACGGCGGAGATCTACATCGTTATGGTATTTCGTATCTGGCGTGTTTTTGAAGCGTGATGTGTAGACAGGAAAGTTGAAGCGTTGAGAGCTTCGGTACCGCAGATTTTGGCTTTCTTACAGAATGGTTTTGAAAAAGGCTTAGCGGCTGCATCCTTAATGGTACAGTTGGCAGTGCTGTCCTGTTATAGCGGAAAGATAAAAGGAGAGGCGCTAGGAGTACATCTAGATATTAAACATTTTTTGATAGCGGTGTCTCTTTTGGGGCCGCCATGTAGACGGATGGTTCCGACGTGGGATCTCCATTTAGTATTGGAGGCGTTAGTACGTGAGCCTTTTGAGCCTTTGTCTAGGACGTTGATGAAAGACGTTACTCTCAAAGTGGTGTTTCTAGTGGCTGTATGTTCTGCTCGAAGAATCTCCGAGTTGCAAGCTTTGTCTTGCAGAAAGCCTTTTCTGTCTTTTTATGAGAGGAAAGTGGTATTGAGGCCAGTGCCCTCCTTTTTGCCCAAAGTGGTGTTGGCTTTTCATGTGAATCAAGTGGTCTTATTGCTGTTTTTTGATGAAGGTGGTGGCAATTCATCATCGAAGAAGTTACATCTGTTAGATGTTCGGCGAGCACTAAAGAAGTACAGTCAAACCTCGGTTTTCATTTGCCCCGGTTTTCATACGCTTCGGTTTTCAACGTCTTTTTTGACTGAGATTTTGTCCCGGTTCTCATACATCGCTTTGGTTTTCAACGTCTTTTTTGACTGAGATTTTGTCCCGGTTCTTGTACATTGCCTCGGTTTTCGTAAAGTACAGTACTGTAAATACATACACCCTCGTGCTGCACACCGGTCTGTATACACTGCCAGAACGCCCGCCCGGTCCCGGCAGCACTGCCCCCCGGACTCGGCGATCGCCAGCGTGATGAGAAGCGAAAGCCAGCTGAGCACGTAAATAAAACACATCCTCGAGCCTGGTCAGAGTCAGAGAGGCAAGGATTGCGCAGAAAAGAAGGCCCCGATCTCGTCCACCGCCTGCCCGTTCTCTGGAGCGCCCCCTCAGGCTCGGAGGTAGCAGGGAAGAAAAGCTGTCAACGTAAGCAGGAGATGTTGCATGAATGTGGGAGGCAGTTCTTTCTCTTGCAGGGTACGTCTGAAGCTATATCATTAAGATTTTCTGCCATTCTGAAGCATTGAGCAGATAATGTAAAGGTATTTTAATGGACTGAATCCAATGTGATTCCGAAGAGAGCTGGGCACAGCAGCTTGTCAGGGGTGGCTAAGGCCAGATGTTGACATACTGTACTGTACAGTCCTGTACTTAGCTTGCTTTCAGTGATGTTAAATGTTCATTTATCCGTTTCATTAGTCATTTATATTTATTTCTCATTGTTTTCTGTATGTAAAAATATAGTTATTCTCTATAAAATGTATTTTTTGTGAATATTTTTGGGTGTCTGGAACGGATTAATTGGATTTACATTATTACTTATGGGAAATACTGCTTCAGTTTTCATACATTTCGGTTTTAGTCAGACTTTTTTGAACGGATTAATCATGAGAACCGAGGTTTGACTGTATATACGAAGGACGGCGAGTTTCCGCAGAACGGATAGACTGTTTGTCCTGTTTGGAGGAGCAAGAAAAGGAGAGGCAGCGTCAAAAGCTTCCATTGCCAGATGGCTCAAAGAGGCGATAGCATCAGTGTATGTTTTGAAGGGAAAAACAGTACTAGAGGGACTTAGAGCTCATTCAACAAGGGCGCAAGCTGCGTCGTGAGTTGAGTACAGTTTGGTACCGGTGGTTGAGATGTGTAAGGCGGCTACTTGGTCGTCTTTAAATTCTTTCGTCAAACATTACCGTCTGGATGTTCAGGTGGAAAGGGATACCCATTTTGGATCAGCGGTGCTTCAGGCTGGTCTAGCAGGTCTCTCCCGTTGAATTTTTTCACTGCTCTGTTACATCCCCAGAGGTTCGGGACTGGACTGGAGGGACGATAAGGAAGGTGAAATTTGACTTAACTGCTAATTGTTGTGCCTTGAGGAATGCCAGTCCAGTCCCGCATCCCTCCCTGGTGGTTTTCTTTTAGACTATAGCCTGAAGCAATAGATCTTTCACAGGTAAGCTGGGGAGCAGCTGTGAGGGTTATGGTCTATAGGGGGAGGTTGAGAAAAAGGGGGATGCGAACGAGGTCAAGCTCCTCTGAACAAGGGGGAGGGTGGACCTAAGTGGTTAAAAAGGAACTCAGTACCGTGTTGGAGGAGATTATTAAAAAAAAAGGGGGATAGTTTCTTCTTTATTAGTTAATAGTTAGTTTACAGTTTGTTGTGTTTACTACTTGATTGTTGCTCCGGTGAGTCTGCTTTGTCAATAGGTTACTGGAGTGAGGAGGCGGTTCCAGTGGTACTTATACCAATGTCATCAAAAGGGTGACGTTTTCTCAGTCTCCAAGCTGCTGGAGGAGGTGCTAAACCACAGAGGTTTGGGACTGGACTGGAGTTCCTCAAGGAACAACAATTAGCAGGTAAGTCTTATTTCACCTTACCCTTCTCATTTAAGGCTATTTCAGTGTCCATCAATTGAGCGCATTCATTTACCAAGACAGAGAAGCCATTACATAAGGGTATCTCTTGGGGAAATTGGTGTCTGTTTTACAGGTGGCAACTGACCAGAGCCCTCTGTGATCAATTTGTTCCTGGGATGTGTGCTTTTTTTGTGGGTGTGGTGGTAGATTGTTTTCAACTTGTACCCTGGTGGAGGTGCATTTCTTTGCAGCTAATTCTTCCCTTAATAGTTTTAATTCTTTATTCATAGCAGATAGTTTGAGACAGATAGGGCAGGCTCTAAGGCTCGAAATAATTCTCCTTAGAATTAAGGTACCACAGCTATTAAATACATGACATTTTGATTATCAAGCAGTTTTAGCAAAAGGAGAATAGGGTGGGCTTTCCATTTAATTGACTTAATTGTGAACAAATGACCGACTGTGATAGGAAAAAGATATAGGCCAAATCAGCTCTGGTGTGGGTGGGAGGGAATTTAAGTATTCCAGGCCAGTAGACCATGTATGAATTGAGGTAACACTCAAATATTCTGATTAAGAAAGGCCAGGCATGGAGTACAGACAAGCTAGATTTTCCAAAGCTTATAACTAAAATTTGTTGTTTGCCTCTAGACCAGTGCTTTCCAAACTTTTATCCTGTATGAACCCATTTTAACAACCGAAAAATCACGTGACCCAAGATGATATCAAATTGGCAGGTCTCCAGCCTCTTTCCCCTCCCTCCACTCATTTAAAGCAGGAAGATGGCCGCAACAGTAGTGAAGAGCAGCAGCAGCAATCAGCACAGGGTCCCCTGTGTCAGTGTGCAGTGTGTACTTAAAGATCCCAGTACTCAGCATGGGTTTCCAGTCTAACAGGAAGCTTACCTAGGAGGGGGCCCGGGCCTATGAATGTTCACTGGCTCACAGGCCACATGCTGAGTTTTTGACTTGGCATAGGTCACTGTGAAAGTCCAGAGAGATGAGAAAATGGCTGTTTCTGTGACCCTGTATATTGATGATATGAGCCCATTTAGGGTCCCAACCCCAAGTTTGGGAACCTCTGCTCTAGACTGTAGAATAAGAAGGCTATAGACAGGTAGAAATTTAGGCTATAGACAGGAAAACAAAAATGCTAATGGAAGAAAAATAGCCATTATAGTAGGTATCGACAAACCACAGGCACCAGGTTGCCTTAGCGACTGAAAAATTGGATGGTACCTCAGGCTCAGAGGGGGAACACAGGGAGCAAGAGACGTAGGTTGGTAACAGATTTATATCGGAAATCTACTGATAGAAATACCTTTCTCACATTTGACAGTTGTCATAATACTGCCTTTAAGCAAAATCTCCCTATCAGTCAATTCCTAAGGATTAAGAGACTATGCACTAACAATATGGACTTTGAGAAACATGCTACGGATTTATATCTGAGGTTTGAACAACGAGGATACCCGCACAAATGTATTCGTAAAGCATATCAAAGAGCACAGGCCACAGATCGCCCCACACTCTTGCAGAATACAGTACGCACACAAATAGATAGGGTTACGTGTCCTCTCACCTTTTCGTCATATTCAAAAACTATTACGGACATTTTAAATCAAGAATGGCATCTTATCTCTTTTTTACCTGCCTTTAAATCAAAACGGTTGATGATATCATACAAACGGTCGCCTAATTTAAGTCATTTTTTAGTCCCTTCTGCTCTCACTGCCCCCCCGGTCCTCTCCCAAAATTAGAGGTCACTACAGTTGCGGCATTTGCTCTGTGTGTCTTCATGCTATCACAACAAAGAATTCTTTCACACATACATCCACGGGTTGCAAAATAACTATAAATCATTATTCGAATTGCAAGACCATCAATGCTATTTATCTGATATTATGCCCCTGCGACATGGTCTATATAGGCAAAACTTTACGACAAATACGGACACGTATCATTGAGCACAGGAGTAACATTCAGAGACAACTCACTGACAAACCATTAGTTTCGCATTGGTTGGAGAAGGGCCATATAATTAGTGATATAAAATTCTTGGTCATTAAGACTGTCATTCCACATTGGCGTGGTGGTGATATCAACAACACTCTACTCAGGTTAGAACAACGTTTTATTTATGAATTGAACAGTCTGGAACCGTTTGGGCTTAACCAAGAAAGTGATCTTTCAGTTTTTTTGTGAAATTGTATATGATGGTTTTATAACGTCATTTTCTTTAGCAGAACTCCAGTCCAGTCCCTTTACTCTTGGTTTGCGCAACCCTTCCAGCAGCTTGGAGGCTGAGCCCATCATTGTTTTGATGATGGTGTGGTATAAATACCACTGGCACCACCCATAGGCACCAGTATTCTTAGCCTCCAAGCAGCTGGAGGGTTACCGTAAGCCAGGAGCTTACTGGTCTTTAGTTCTTTTTTGATACCCTTTTTATTACTTTTCTTTAATTTCTTTGATTTCCCTTTACTTTAGTTGAGGGAGTTTTTCTTACTCCCGTGTGTTTTTTGTGTAAATCGCTGTTGCTTCTTTCCTTTTCTTGCTCTCCCTCCTCTTCCCCCCCCTCCTTCTCGGTTCTCCGGGGTCCTTTGGAAGGAGAGGGCTTACTTGGCAGCGGGTTGCTTCGGGGCACTTCTCCCCCGCGGTCGCGGCATCCGGATCTCCGGCCTCCTCTCCGCTCCCATTTGCCTCGCGCCGAAGCCCCCGAGGCGGGCTGAGCGCTAGAGGCAACACCGCGCTGAAGCCCCGGTCGGGGGCTGAGCACGGGATCTAAAAACGCTCCTCTTCCTGCTTCTCTGCTGTCCAGGCTGAGTGCTAGAGGCGGCGTCGGAACGACGAAGCAATTGCCCTAAAATCGGGGGGATCCGAGCTACGGCGGCGAGGACAAGTTCGCCGGCCGCATGACCTGACTCCACGTGGCTGAGGCCTACCACATGGAGCCTATCAGCACTCAGCTGGCCCAGCGTGAGGAGCGCGGCACGCAGAGCATCCGACCAGCAAAATCGCAAGTATTGCAGAGACCTGTATTTATTTTAATTCGTTCCATCTATTTTAATTGATTTTAATTTATTTTTAGTTTGATCAGGGTCCTGGTCCAGCCTTGGGGTCAGGGCCCCCTAATTCCCCCCCCCCTCCTTCCTCCCTGTGGTTGGGAAATTTTTTCATTTATTTTCATTCAATTTCATTTCTTTTTCATTGATTGCCAGGTTTGTTTTTTCGTTGGATCCTTCTTCCCCTAGGGGGACTAAAAAAAAAAAAAATATTAATAGAGGAGGAAGAATGACGGGAAAATTACGGTGCCCGTCCTGCGGAACACACAGAATTGCGGATTCTGAAGCCAGGATCTGCCGGGGTTGTGCTGCGGAAGCAGCCTCTGTGGAGCATGAAATTCAGTTGTCCATGGATCAGACTTCCCAAGGGTCTCAAGGTCTCCGGGAAGGGGGAGGGGATTCTTCCTCCACTCCCCCGCCCTCTACCTCTGCCTTACCAGGCCCCTCCCAGTCCCTTCCCACTGTTTCCAGTGGAGCGGAGGGAGGCTGGGAGCATTTTTCTCCAGAATTTGTCCTTCTGTTGCACAAAGCTTATTGTATGCGTCAGCAGGGACTCATGGAGCCGACGCTGCTGAAAGAAAGTAGCCGGCCCGGCCCGGCCCAGGGAAGACAAGCTCCCATGACCCCGGAGCCCCTCCTAAGCGCTCTAGACTAATGAGCGAAGAACCTCTCACTTCTCCATCTCCGGCCACTCCGGATGAGGAGGGATCGGACAGAGAAGTGGGGGAGGAAGAGGAAGAGCTTGAGGAGGGGGAGATCCCAGAAGAAGAGCATTCCCGAATAGTTAAGAGTATTTCGTCGGGAGGAGCTCCCAGCCTTAATTAATGAATCCCTGAAGGTGCTCAATATGGCATCAGACATCCCTGCAGAGGAAGAAGCATTAGAGGATCCTTTGATTCAAGCCGTCAGAAAGACTCAGTCTTTCCGGTCCACAGGGTGTTACGCCAGATGATCCAGGAAGAGTGGAATCAACCGGAGTCCAGTCTAAGAGGGGTGAGGGCCATGTCTCGCTTGTACCCTTTACCGGAAACTGACAAGGATCTGCTGAAGTCCCCAAGGGTAGACGCGGCGGTTTCAGCGGTGACAAAGAAGATGAGCATTCCGGTCGAGGGCAGCGCAGCGCTTAAAGATAGTCAGGATAGAAAGCTGGACTCTCTGCTGAAGCAAGCCTTTGATGTTAGTGCCCTCGCCCTGCAGGCCTCAGTGTCAGGAGCGTGGGTAGCAAGAGCCTGCCTGAGGTGGGCTCAACAGCTTCAACTAACGGATGGCGCCTCTACCGACGCGCAGGCTAGTGCTACGCGGTTAGAGTCGGGTTCCGCCTTTCTAGCAGATAGCCAGTACGACCTTATTAGGAGTCTAGCAAAAAATATGGCCTCGGTGTTAGCAGCCAGGAGATATCTGTGGCTGCGCAATTGGGCGGCGGACCCCTCCTGAGTCGCCTTCCCTTCAAGGGGAAGCTGCTGTTTGGTGAAGACCTGGAAAAGTTGGTGAAAGACCTTGGCGAGTCTAAGGGAGGTAGACTCCCGGAGGATAGACCTAAGCAAAACCGTTCGACGGTTCCAGCTCGCAACCAGCCGAGGGACTTTCGTAGGTTCCGGTCGACCAGACAGAACTTTTTTCCTAGGGGTCGCCCCTCGCCTAGAGGACAAGGCTTCTGAGGGTTTCGAGGAGCTGGAAGAGGTTTTGGAGCTTCCTCCTCATCCTCAGGTCCTAGGAAGCCACAATGAAACTGCGGGGGCCCAGGAGAAAGGCCTGCTTGGTGGGGTGTCGGTTAAGGCAGTTCCTTCCCGCCTGGGCCCGAGTCACATCGGATCGTTGGGTACTGGAAGTAATCAGAGAGGGTTATGCTCTCGAATTCACAAAGCAAATTCCCCCAGCCTTTATGCAGTCTCCTTGCGGCTCTCCAGAAAAGAGAGCAGTAATAGAAGACACTCTTTCAAGGCTGATCGAGTTGGGAGCGGTGACTCCCGTCCCGAGAGACCAATACGGTTCCGGTCGATACTCGATCTATTTTGTGGTTCCAAAGAAAGAAGGGTCCTTCCGTCCAATCCTGGACTTAAAACAAGTCAATCGCTGCCTCTCGGTTCCTCATTTTCGGATGGAAACCCTGAGGTCGGTCATTGCAGCGGTAAGACAGGGGGAGTTTCTGACATCACTAGACTTGACGGAAGCATACTTACATATTCCGGTACGAAAATCTCATCAGCAGTTCCTGAGATTTGCAGTGCCGAGGGGTCATTTTCAGTTCCAGGCTCTTCCCTTTGGCCTAGCAACAGCCCCCAGGACATTCACCAAGGTAATGGTAGTGGTAGCCACGGCCCTTCGCAAGGAGGGGATTCTAGTACATCCATACCTGGATGATTGGCTGATTCGGGCAAAATCCGAGACAGAGAGTCGTACAGCTACAGCCAAAGTGGTGGAATTCCTGGAGGAGTTGGGTTGGGTCATCAACCGGTCAAAGAGCAGATTAATTCCCTCGCAGGAGATCGATTACCTCGGAGCAAGGTTCGACACAAGGAGGGGAAGGGTCTTCCTGTCTGAACAGAGGTTACGAGATCTGAGGAGCCTGGTCTCTCGCTTCATTTCAAGACGGATCCCTACCGCCTGGCATTACCTTCAGCTGTTGGGCACCATGGCGGCAGCGATAGAAGTAGTGTCGTGGGCCAAGGCACATATGCGACCTCTTCAACGCGCGTTGTTACGACGTTGGTCCCCTCAGCATCATACCTTATCCATGCAGCTGCCCTGTCCTCTTCAGATCAGGAGGACTCTCCTCTGGTGGGAGTGCTCAAGGAACCTAGGCTGCGGGATGCCTCTCGATCCACCCCAATGGATACAGCTGACGACGGATGCAAGCCTCACAGGCTGGGGTGCTCATTGCGAGGGTCAGTTCGCACAGGGGAGCTGGACCCCGAGGGAAGCCCGGTGGTCCATCAACAGGCTAGAGCTGAGGGCAGTGGCGCTGGCACTCAGAGCTCTCGAGCCCTTAGTTCGGAAAAGGGCAGTCTGCGTCCTCTCGGACAATGTCACCACGGTGGCCTACATCAACCGCCAAGGGGGGACGAGCAGCCCCCTGCTGGAGAAGGAGGCAGACAGCCTCTTACAGTGGGCCGAAGCACACCTATTGGACCTGTCAGCTCAGCACGTGGCGGGAACAGAAAATGTGACGGCCGATTACCTCAGCAGACACAAGATAGACCACGGGGAATGGGAGCTAGCGCAGGAAGTGTTCGACCAAGTGGTAGCCCTTTGGGGAGCGCCGATCATGGACCTCATGGCGCTCTACGAAACATCCAAAGCAAGCCGGTTCTTCAGTCGAAGAAAGGAAAGGATGTCAGAAGGCTTGGATGCCCTGGTCCAGAAGTGGCCTTCGGAAGGTCTCCTGTATGTGTTCCCGCCCTGGGCCCTCATAGGGAGGGTTCTAAGACGAATAGAGGCCCACCCAGGTCTGGTAATCCTCATAGCTCCGGATTGGCCTCGCCGCCCATGGTATGCAGACCTGGTGAGGCTAACGGCGCATCGCCCTTGGAGGCTCCCCGACAGAAAGGATTTGCTACGGCAGAGTCCAGTACTCATGCCTCACGTGCATCGATTCTCGCTTACGGCTTGGCCCTTGAGAGGGCACGGCTCGGGAAGCGGGGTTACTCGGCTTCGGTAATTTCGACCCTGCTGAACGCCCGGAAACGCTCGACCTGCCTTTCCTATATCAGGGTTTGGCGCATATTCGAGGCGTGGTGCACGGATCTCCATAAGAAACCCCTAGAAGTCTCAGTTCCGGAGGTGTTAGAGTTCCTACAAGCAGGCTTCGAGAGAGGTTTGGCTCACAGCTCGTTACGAGTTCAGCTAGCGGCAATTTCTTGTTATAGGGGAAAGGTTCGGGGCAAGTCTCTAGGAGACCACGCTGATGTGGGTAGATTCCTGAGGGCGGTCAAGCACTTACGGCCTCAACAAAGATCAGTGATTCCCCTTGGGACTTAAACCTGGTTTTGGATTCCCTAACCAGGGAGCCCTTTGAGCCAGCAAGGAGTGCCTCTCTAAAGGACTTGACCCTCAAGACGGTATTTTTGGTAGCTATTTGTTTGGCTAGGAGGGTCTCGGAGCTACAAGCTCTCTCTTCTCGACCTCCCTTCCTTTCCTTTTTCAAGGATAAGGTGGTCTTACGGACGGTTCCTTCCTTCCTACCCAAGGTCTCCTCTCCTTTTCATATGAACCAAACAGTTTCGCTCCCGTCCTTCGCGGGAGAAGCTCAGGAAGGGGAGAGTACCAAACTGCGGCTCCTAGATTTGCATAGAGTGCTGAGACGGAATCTCTTACGCACAGCGTCTTTCCGCAAGTCCGAACGGCTTTTCGTTCAATTTGGAGGGCCGCACAAGGGGGAAGCAGCGGCCAAAGCTTCCATTTCTAGATGGATCAGGGAGACCATTGCCTCTGCCTACATTCTCAAGGGGAGGCAGGTCCCAACAGGTCTTCGCGCGCATTCAACTCGAGCGCAGTCGACCTCCTGGGCAGAGCATAGCTTGGTTCCACCGTTAGACATCTGTAAAGCGGCCACCTGGTCCTCTCTGCATACCTTTTCCAAGCACTACAGACTGGATGTCCAGAGTAGAGCAGACACCAGATTTGCAGTTGCGGTACTTCGGTCCGGGTTGGCAAACCCCACCCAGGGTTGAACTGCTCTGTTACATCCCAAGAGTAAAGGGACTGGACTGGAGTTCTGCTAAGGAAAAAGTAATTAGTCCTTACCTGCTAATTAGTGTTCCTGAAGGAACTCCAGTCCAGTCCCTGATCCCGCCCAGGTTCGGTTTCTAATGTTCAGAATGGAATAAAGGACCGAAGTCGGTGAACGGAGCGGGGCGGAAGCGGAAAACTCCGGTCGGATGAGCCCCAGCGGCGGGGCTACGGACTAGGGAGGTATGGGGAGGAGTGAGTAAAGGCTGGGTCGGCCTCGGGTAAGCCTTCTCCTTCCCTCCCCTCCTTTTCCACTGTACTTTCAGCCTTAAAAAAAAAAATAAAAAATTTTTTTTGGTTTCCTGTTTTCGTTGGTTTTAGTTTGTTTTACGCATTATAGTTACGGGTGCCTGTCAGGACTGCTTTTTCATCAGATTACTGGTGCCTATGGGTGGTGCCAGTGGTATTTATACCACACCATCATCAAAACGATGATGGGCTCAACCTCCAAGCTACTGGAAGGGTTGCGCAACCCAAGAGTAAAGGGACTGGACTGGAGTTCCTTC
The DNA here is from genome assembly GCA_033557465.1 of Ichthyophis bannanicus. Classification (NCBI taxonomy): domain Eukaryota; kingdom Metazoa; phylum Chordata; class Amphibia; order Gymnophiona; family Ichthyophiidae; genus Ichthyophis; species Ichthyophis bannanicus. The sequence continues at coordinate 666,590,560 of CM066032.1, forward strand.
AGGAACACTAATTAGCAGGTAAGGACTAATTACTTTTTATTACATTTTTTATGAGATCAGTGCTCTTTCATATTGGTTTTTATTATTTATTTTTTATTATACACACTTAATAAACATTGAACCTCCTATAACCATTTCAAATATACTTATTACTCGCTCAGCACATACCCATTGATTTTACGGGTTGCCAGTGCTTAATCGCACATCATTGTACTCTAACATAATCCTATTGGCATCTCACACTGTATTTTGACAGATCTGCGTTTTTAATATTCTCTTTTTGCTGAATTTGACTCCGCACACTTGCACAATGTGATTTCATGTTTTGCCAGTGCTTATTTACACTTTATTGGATTTCAACATCATGGTATACCTTTCTAATTGCACTTCATAATTATTTGATACTTTATCTTGTTTGATTTGCGTTGTGATAATCACTATAGCCTTTCTGAATTTGGCTCTGTCCATGTGTCCAATGCTAGTCTGTAAGACGGCCAAATCAGCACCCATATGAGTCTTACTTTCTCTTGCTGTCATCTGACAGGATAGTTTGGTCTTCACGTCACCCTTTTTCCCCCTTTTTTTAGTTTCACTCACTTGCATTCTTTCTGCTACGTTTGTCTCCGCCCACCTTTCAATGTCATCCAAGAAGGCGGGAAACTTGGCGTCTACATAAGTTGATTGTTTCCCCTTGGTCTGCTTCTTACTGACATCACGCTATTTTCATACCTAGCACTGTGTTTCTATTTTGAGTGTATTTTCGATACGATCTACACAGGATTAATCACCCTCTCTTCACCCGGATGGTGTTGATAAATGTAAGGCATGTTCTTTTCTGCTGCATGATTATCTTTAGTCACACATTTTTAAATTAATAAGTTACTTGTGTTACCCAGTACACTTCACTTTTTACTCACTCCACCTTGACAGATTCACGTTTTTATTACCATGATCTCCTTGCCGTATTTGACTCCGCCCACTTACTCAATGTACTTTATGTTTCGCCAGTGTTGTTCAACACATTATTGTATTTTAATATCATGTTTTACTTTCCTAATTTAACTTCACATTTATTTGACACTTTGTCTTGTTTGATTCATGTTGTTATAATCACCTAGCCTTTCTGAATCTGACTCCGCCTATTTGCCTAATGCTAGTCTGTCAGACGGCCAAATCAGCGCCTATATGAGTCCTACTTTCTTTTGAAGTCATCCGACAAAATGTTTTGTTTTTCACGTTACCTTTCAGTTCATTCACTTGCATTTTTTCTGCTACATTTCACTTAGTCCACTTTGTCATTGTCATCCAGTAAGGCGGGAAACCTGGTGTCTATATAAGTTGATTGTTTTCCCTTTGGTTTGCTTCTCATTGACATCAAGCTGTTCTCATACCCAGTACTTGGTTTCAATTTTGAGTGTATTTTTGATACGATGTGCACAGAATTAATCACCCTCTTTTCACCTGGATGGTGTCGGCAAATGTAAGGCATGCTCTTCTCTGCTGCATGATTATCTTTAGTTACACTCTTTTAAATCAATAAGATATTTGTGGTACCCAACACCCCCTACTTTCGATTCAAGTTCCTGGCTTTTCCCCCCCCTTTTTTTAAACGACAAATTTTGTGGCTGTTCAGTATTCATTTGTTATGCTCACTAGCTAGCATCGTCCCTTTTCACTTCTATTCTACATTCACTTGCCCTCGGTTTTATGATTGAAATTCGATACCTCTACCCCCAGTATCATCCATTCTTGAGCACACATTTACAGTTGACGTACCGATTTTCGTTCTCCACTGGCATTTTGCATTCACTTCTCCAATACTTCAGCACCTCCCTTAGTATATGTTTGTTCACATTTCTCTTGACCAATCCTTTTTTATGTTTATTAGTATTTATGTATTTTATGCATTCGTGTACTGATTCATTATATTTTTATTTATTTTTATATTGTCAATAATATTTGATCATTGACTTTATGTATTTTTATATTTTTATATATTTATTTATTTATCTTTCATATGTTTTTTAGCTATTGCCTAACAATCCGACAAAACTGTCTTAATGAGACATTTTACTTGACACAGCACTGGTAGGTGTTTGTTGATATGTCCAAGTCTTTTGTTTTAATTATTTATTTTTTAATCATTAGAGCCGTCACATCGTTGTGGATTTAAGTGTGACTTTTGATTCATTTTATCCCTGTTTTCCTCTATCTAGACTACGCATGTATGGTTTTTGTTTTTAATTATTCAGTTGGATTTTAGATTTCCATATACATATGGCTAATTGTTTACAAACAAAGTGTGTATAGTCCTCAACATTTGGGTAAATAGGTTCTGTCTTCTGTCTCGGCCTTTCTTACCTCACAGTTCTGAATATTTCCTATGATTTACTCCTTATTTTATCTTTTATTATATGTATTATTTATGATGTTACATATTTGGTTTTAATATGTTCATTCTTTTAATAATGTTTTTTTAATAATATGTTTGTGTATTTTATGTTAGCTGTATGTCCCCCGAAGAAGGCATTTGCCGAAACGCGTAGGGACTATCATCAATAAAGCAGTCTGTTACTTACCAACCTACGTCTCTTGCTCCCTGTGTTCCCCGTCTGTTTTGCAAGAGCGACGCTCCTCTCCTTTGTCACCTCAGGCTCAGAGGACATGCGGGCAGAAGGGCTACAAAAGACCACAATTGCAGCCAAAACTGGCACTGTCTGCCCACAGGGATCCCATCTAATGTTGGTAGATGGTGCCAGTCTCAGCCAGGCCTTTTACAGCACTTCTGCTTGCAGGAGATGGGATCCCCCACAGGCAGAAGTGCTGCAACTGCCCCAAAGCCTGCAAAAAAATAAAAAATTGCAGAGGCTGAAGAAATTTAAAGATGCAGCAGGTTTGATTTAAGGAAGAATGGTGAGGAGGGAAATGGAGGGCAGGGGTGAAAGAAGGGGGGAGGGGAGAGTCTGGGAAGGGAAACGGGGAGAGGGCTGGAGCGCTGAGGGGAGGGTGTACAAGAAGGGTAAAACTCCCCACTGCAGGCAACACACACACACACACACACGGATCAGTGGGAGTGGTGGGAGAGGGAGGAAGATGAGCGGGGCCCGATTTGCTAAGCTTGTTCTATAGAAAACGTGGAAACAGTCTTAGTAAATCTGGCCCTAAAACCTAAAAAGGTAATCGCAATACACCGTTCTCCAGGAACAAGCATGAAGTCAGTCCTCACTTATGGGTGATATCGGTACCGACGGAGCCCGCACGGAGCAATTCCCCAGCTTTCAAAGAAAGCCTTTGGGATTGCTGCCACGCATGCGTGGCCCTCTTCCCGCCCAAAGGTGCCATCTTGCTCAGTCTCTCTTTTTCTGCGGAGCCCTTCGGACGCACATCCTCGTCCCTCTGAAAAAGTGTGTTTGACCGGCCTTTGGCCCCTTCACCCCCACTTCGGCTGTGGGCTAGGGGATCTTTTTCTTTTCTTATCCCTTAGTGTTTTTCTGTTGGGCCCTTTTCACGCCCTTTTTTCTCCAACCGCTGGCCTCCAGGGTTTTCGACCTCGCAGGGGCCCTTTTTGCCCTTATGGCCATGTGATTTAAGAAATGTGACAGATGCTCCAAAAACATGTTGCTCACGGACACCCACGACTGCTGTCTACTGTGTCTGGGGGCTGACCACATCCCGGAGCTCTGCTCACTCTGTAAGAAAATGTCTGCTAAAGCCTTGCTTAGTCGCAAGCAGACGTCTGATGACATTTTCCGCAAGGCAGCCCTGGGATCCCCAGTGCCACCTCGCCCTTCCAATCCACCATTGGTGGGTTCCCCCGCAGTGACCCCACAGCCAAGGCATTGCTCCGACCAGGGTTCGCCCGAGGTGGAATGGCGAAAGAAGACCTTGAAGTCGCTGTCGGGGCTCTGGATAAGCGTGAGCGGTCTCGCGCTCGTTCCCTTAGCCCTCCCCGGCATTCCCGAGGGTCGGACAAGGAGCAGCCTCAAAGTTCCTCATACAGACGCGGAGGCCTCCGGGGATGGTGCCCGGTGAGGACCTCCTCTTCTCCTCCATGCCAGACCAGGTAACCGGCGTCGCAGGAATGCTGGCACTGGAGTGCAACGTTTCTGCCTTCCTCACTGCCCTGCAGGCGCTCTTGTCCAGCATGGCTGGCTCGCGCCCCGAGACCAAGGGTCACCCGACGGGGGTCCCGACAACTGCCCTGAAAACCCCCGAGAGCCGCGGGCCTCGTGAGGGTCCTCGGCACCGGTCTCGCTCGCTGTCCCGTTCTTCGGGGGTGAGGTCTTCCAGAGCCAGAGCCTCCAGCTCCAAGCAGGCCTCAGCCACAGGGCGCAAGGACCAGCCCGACTTCGAGTCCTCCTTGGACCTCTCGGGCTGGGAATCAGATAGGGGGACTTCCCCGGAAACCCGCACCCACAGGGATCTCCCCTCTGACCCTTCCCCACCCGCTGTGCAGAGGCGGTCACCGCCAGAGAACACCTCTTTCCTGGCGTTCGTGCGGGATATGACTCCGGCCCCCAACTTGCCGGCGCAGACTGAGGAGGAGCCAAGGGCAGAAGAACTCGACATCTTGCAGTACGATTCTCCTCCCAGGGAGTCCCTTACGGTCCTGATACCGTCCATTCTATCCCGGCTACTTCTCCGCATATGGGAAACGCCTGCCTCGGTCCCTGTTAGTAGGAGACTCGCAGACTGCTCAAAATATCTTTCCCGCGCCGCGTACAACAGGTTAGAATCTTCTGCCTGTGTAGTGGCGGCCGGCATCAGAGCTCGACGCCAGGCAGGGCTCCAATCTTCGGGCCTGGAGCAGTGGGTTCAGGAAAAGCTCCTGGATGTCCCCTGCCTCGGCAAAAAGCTCTTTGGCAAGCCCATGGAGGACAAGGCAGTCGAGATTGAGATGGAATTTGTGATTCACACCCGTCTCTCTCTCGCAAAACCTTCACGCTCCCCCGGAAGAAGCAGCACCCCAAAAAGCCCTTCTTCCAAAGGAAAGGGCTCACCTACCGGGGATACCCACCTGCCCCCGTGCCGGCATCCAGCGCTCAGAGCAAAGGGAGTGCTCAGACTCATCGGAAGACCAAGGGGCCCAAGGCCCAACTACCGGCGCCACCCCAGCCAGCACCAGGGTTTTGACGCCGAAAGCATAGCCTCTCGCCCCCCGGAGTCACTTCTGCCCGTGGGAGACGCCTGTCTCTTTTCACCACCAAATGGGCGGCTATCACTTCGGACACCTGGGTCCTACAGGTGATTCGGGACAGGTATCGTCTTTGCCTGGACAGATCCCCTCCTCCCTTCTCTCCGGCGGAGCCTACCTGGCTTCCTTTGCACCAGACTTGCTTGCAGCAAGAGTTGAACAATCTCCTCGGCCAGCAGGCTGTCGAAAGGGTCCCGCTGCTCCTCCGAGGTCTGGTATTTTATTCCTAGTACTTTCTCATTCCGAAGAGGATGGGGAGCCTCCGTCCCATCCTTGACTTCAGGAACCTAAACAAGTTTCTGGTGCGAGAGAAGTTCAAAATGCTATCCCTTGGCATCCTACTGCCCTACCTCTGGCAGAGCGATTGACTATGCTCCTTAGGTCTTAGAGATGCTTACGCTCACATTCCTCTCCACCCCAAGCCCCCCAAGTATCTGCGTTTCAGGGTGCAGGGAGAGCACTTCCAGTACAGAGTGCTTCCCTTAGGGCTCGCGTCTGCACCATGAGTCTTCACCAAGTGCCTGGCGGCGGCCGCGGCTCACCTTCTGACTGCAGGGCATATCCGTCTACCCTTATCTAGATGATTGGCTCGCCTTGGGCACCTCAACAGAGGAGACTCAACTCTTGGCGTCGCACACAGTCCTCCTCCTCGAGTCCCTCGGGTTTCTGATCAACTACTGCAAATCCCACAGACTGGTGCGGACCCTGGAGTTCATTGGCGCTCTTTTCGACACAGAGCGTGTGACTGCTTTTCTCCCTCAAGCACGCGCGGATCGACTCCGCGCTCTGGCTGCCGGGGTTCAGGTCCAGAGTCTTGGGGCGGACAATGCTGCGCCTCCTGGGGCACATGGCCTTGATGGTGCACGTCGTTCCCATCTTGCATGCACATGCGAGCGGCCCAGTGGTGCCTCCAGGTGCAATGGACCCAGGCTTTGGGCTGCCTTCAGGACCCCGTTCGGGTGTCTCGTAGTCTAGTCAAGTCCGTGATCTGGTGGCAGGATCCCCAGACCCTCTTTCGGGGCATGCCTTTCCAGACTCATCCGCACGACCTCATCTTGACATCAGACACCTCGCTGTTGGGCTGGGGAGCCAACCGTGACAACCTCTGTACCCAGGGAAGGTGGTCACCCGAGGAATTTGATCAGCAGATCAACCTGCTCCAGCTTCAGGCGGTCTGGTTGGCCTTGAAGGTCTTTGAGCACCACCCGAGGGGAAGGTCGGTGCTTGTGCAGACCGACAACAGAGTTGCGATGTTCTACGTCAACAAGAAGGGGAGCATGGGCTCCCACTGCCTCTGCCGAGAGGCAATTCTCCTCTGCTCCTTCACAGTGTGCCAGGGCATGACCCTAAGAGCTGTCTACCTCCCGGGCCAAGACATTGTCTTTGTGGACAGGCTCAGAGGCTTCTCCGCCCACATGAGTGGTGCCTGTCCACAGGTGGCTCTCCACCTGTTCCGCTGTTGGGGGACTCCGTCCATGGACCTCTTTGCCAGCCCGGCGAACGTGCAACTCCCCTGCTTCTGTGGGCTGACACCACACCTGAGCAGGGTGTTCCCAGATGCATTCCTCCTGCCTTGTACCTCCGGACTGCTGTATGGGTTCCCTCCCACTCTTCTCCTAGCGAGGATTCTCCACAAGATCCAGCGAGACTGAGCCTCGGTGGTCCTAGTGGCCCCTTCGTGGCTCGACAACCTTGGCTCCCGCTTCTACTCCGGCTCTTGTCGGAGCCTCCGGTTCCCCTGGGCAGTGTCCCCAGTCTGCTGACGCAAGAGGAGGAGCGGGTGCTTCATCCGAACTTGGTCTCTATCCCTGACAGCCTGGTAGCTGAACGGGTCTCTTTAGCCTTGCTGCACCTCCTGTGGAGATCGAGGACGTCCTCCTTGCTTTGAGGAAGGGCTCGACAAGGTGGGCTTATGCCTTGAAGTAGCGGCAGTTTTCGATCTGGTGCTCCAAGCTCCAGATCGACCCATTCTCCTGCTCCACCCGTTGGGTTCTCCAGTACCTTCTCTACCTTTCGCAGGTGGGACTTAAGTCCAATTCAGTCAGGGTTCACCTGAGCAACATATCGGCCAACCACTTTACCCGTAGATGGGAAATCCCTCTCGGGCCAGTCTCTGGTCTCCTGCTTCATGTGGGGCCTCCTGCTTTCCAAATCCCCCCTATCCAGCCTCCACTGGCGGAATGGGACCTGAACATCGTGCTCATGCAGCTGACGCCACCGCCCTTCGTGCCGATGATGACGTGCTCACTCCGGCACTTCTGGAAGGTGATTTTCCTGGTGGCACGGACATCAGCTCGGAGAGTCAGTGAACTTCAAGCTCTCATGGCCGAGGCCCCCTACACCAGGGTTTACAGGAACAGGGTGGTCCTTTGCACCCATCCCAAGTTCCTACTGAAGGTTGTATCAGATTTCCGTGTCAATCAGGAGGTAGTCTTGCAGAATTTCTTTCCGAGACCTCACGCTGACCGGGCATCAGAAGTCCTGCATATACTCAATTGCAAGAGGGCTCTCGCCTTCTACCTGCAATGCACCCAAGGATATCACAGGTCCGCCCAGCTCTTCATAACCTACGATTCCAACTGTCTGGGGCTGGCAGTCACCAAGTGCACGCCTCTCCATCTGGGTGGCGGACTGCATTGCCTTCACCCAGTCAAAGGTGGGCGCCCCGCTGGATCGTCTGGTCACCGCGCATGGCGTCTGTTCCAAGACGGTGTTGGTGGCTTTCCTGCGCTTGGTGCCCCTGATGGACATATGCCGGGCGGCAACCTGGTCTTCAGCGAATACCTTCGCCTCGCACTACTGCTTGGAGAGGGAGTCCCATCGGGACAGCGCTTTCGGCCAGGCTGTACTCCATAGTCTGTTTGGGGTATAAGCAACTCCTGCCCTCCGACCCTTCTTCTGTGGCTACCAAGAGCTTGCCCCAAGGACCCGAAGACTCTGGCTCCCTTCGGATATCGGCTTCTGCTCATGGCCTCACAGAGGTGTTTTTGGCTTACAGGTTCGGTAGCCTGGAGCTAGGGAGTCCCATAAGTGAGGATTGACTTCCTGCTTGCTCCCGGAGAAAACGTAGTTACTCACCTGTAGCAAGTATTCTCCAGGGACAGCAGCAATCAGTGCTCACTACCCTCCCGCCTCCCCTGAGGAGTTGCAATTTTTTTGTCCTTGCCAATCTCCAGGAACAAGCAGGAATGTAGTCATCACATATGGGCATCATCGGTACTGACGGAGCCTGCGCGGGAACACTCCCCAGCATCCAATTAGAAAGCTTTTGGGAGCATCCCACAGCGCCTGCGTGCTGCCTTCCCGCCTTTCCCATCTGCCTCTCTCCAGTTCTTTTTCCGCGGAGCCAGCAGGTCGTCGTTCCTGTCACCACAGAGGAATTCTTCTTTATTTCTTTCTTTTTTGTGGTCACGTCTGCCTTCCTCGACGCTTTACTGGTACTGCCGTTTTTTTCTTATTATTTTTCTGTCTTTAAAGAAAAAAAAACAACCTACATTTTTTCCTTTTTTCTTCAGGTGCACGTGCCTTTTTGGACCTTAGGCCCAAAACCTTTTTCTTACAATGCAGAAACCTGCCTCAGGTTTCAAAAAGTGCACCAAGTGTGGCGGTACCATCTCCGTCACTGACACCCATGAATTGTGTCTAAAATGTTTAGGTCCTGACCACTCCATCACGGATTGTATGTCCTGCGCCATGATGTCTAAAAGAGGTCGGCAGAACCGAGCTGCTAAGCTCAGTACCCTGTTTCCCTCTGATGCAGCTTCGGTGGCATCGACGTCTTCCAGGGCTTCCTCTTCTTCCCGTGGATCTCAGGTAACTAAACATAAGTCCAGCCGGTCCTCAAAGGGTAGATCTCCTTCTAAGCATCGAGATGCCTCTGGCGTTGCCCTTGATTCTGCACTGGCAAAATTGCCCCGGCGGGAGGCTTCGGCTTCCAGAGCATTATCGGGGTTCCAGGATGTTCTCGAGGCCTCGACCTCGGCAGAACTACTGGTGCCATGCTCTGGGGTACCGGCGGTTTTCTCCGGTACCGACATCCAGGCATCGGCAGCGTCGATAGACCAGAGATTCCTGGCTATTGAGCGCAGTCTGGCGGCTCTCCTTGCGGCATCGACACCCTCGCAACCGCGACAGACAATTCAGCCTGTACCGGTACCAGCCCCAGCATCGGCATCGGTGTCTGCTTTGCCGTTACCCAGTCATCCGATACCCTCCGGTACATATTCCCCGGTACCAGTTACTCCCGGTACCGACTTCAGTCGGTACGGGTATTGTGCTCTTCAAGAGCATCTGGACAGGCAGTACTTCAAGTCCTCAGAAGAATCTGAGGATTCTGACAGTTCTGTTGATGCGGGAATGCTTCTCCCAGAGGAGCCCTCCTCCCCTAAGCGCAGGATGTCTCCTCCAGAGGATATTTCCTTCCAGGATTTTATCAGGGAGGTGGCTCGGGGTCTATCCATTACTGTCGCCCCTGAAACAGAGCCAAGAGCCAAGGAGTTGGAAATTCTACAATATCCCAAAACTCCTAAGGAGGCAGCTATCTTGCCCATTCATGACATTTTATATGATCTCATGTTAAGGATGTGGGAGACACCTCTTACCACCTCTCCTCATTCTCGCAGACTGGATACTCTGTATTGAGTCCCCTCCTTGTCTTGGTTTCCAAAAGATTCAGCTTCCTCACCACTCTATTGTAGTGGAATCAGCTATGAGAAGGATCAAGAGTGCAAAGAGACATGCCTCTAATCCTCCAGGACGTGAGTGCAGAACCCTGGATGCTTTTGGACGTTGTGTCTTCCAAGCTTCCATGCTTTCTGCCAGGATCAGTTCCTATAGTCTCTACATGGGAATGTTCCTGAAGGAGGTCACAGATGATTTAGAAGCTTTAAGTCCTATTCTTCCTGAGGATAGAAGACAGGATTTACTTACTTTGGTCAAACATGCCCAGGATGTTTCTAAATTTGCCAACCGTGCTGTTTGCCAACCTTTGACTGTTTAGAGTGCATAAGCAGGACCTCTGCTATTACCATAGGTGCACGTAGAATTGCTTGGCTCCAGGCATCTGATCTGGAGCTCTGAGTACAAGACAAATTGGGAAACATCCCTTGTACTGGTGAGAACCTGTTTGGTAGAGATTGGCAGGAAAAAGCCAATGATATGGATGCTGAAAATTCCACCTTGGATAGATTATCCAAGTCCAGAGCTGATCCTGCTAGAAAGAAATCTTTCAAGAAACCATTCTTTTCTAAGAAGAAAAGATATTATCCTGCCTATGCTCAGCAGGCACGTTCGGCAGGTCAGTTTGTCAAGAAGGGTCAGCAACCTCCCAAACATAAGAAAGAAAAGACTGCTAAGCCTCAGCCGTCACAGCAGTCTCAGCTTCCACAAGGCCTTTGACTTTCAGCTGGAGAACTTAGCCTTCCTGGCTCTCGGGGGACCAGAGCCTTCCACCATTCCAGGAAGGTTATGTCACTTTGTCCCCAGATGGGGGCAGATAACAGCAGAGCATTGGACACTCTCCATCATAAAGAAGGGGTACAAGCTTCATTTTTCAAGCATGCCTCACACAATAGTAAGGCAGTTCTATTCTCCGAACTCTCTCATCAACCTGTTAGGGCAGGAGGTCGCTATTCTTCTTGCCCAAGGGGCAATAGAAGAAGTACCCATTCATCAGCAGGGTACAGGGTTCTGCTCCCCTTATTTCCTTATTCCAAAGAAAACAGGGGGATACAGACCTATCTTAGACCTCAGAGAATTGAACAAATTCCTTGTCAAAGAGAAATTCAAAATGATTTCTCTCAGGTCTCTGCTGCCATACCTTCAGAGTCAGGATTGGCTTTGTTCTCTAGATCTCAAGGATGTGTACACCCATGTCCTCATCCATCCAACCCACAGAAGGTTCCTTCGCTTCCTTTTTCAAGGAAAGCACTACCAATACAGGGTGCTTCCTTTCGGCCTGGTCTCAGCACCAAGGGTGTTCACTAAATGCATGGCTGTCGTAGCAGCATTTCTCCGCACTCTAGGGATATTCGTCTTCCCCTACTTAGACTGGCTCATTCGAGCCCCAACAGAGTCAGAGGCCAGGACTTCTCTATCCTGTACGATGCGTGTCCTTCAGTATTTGGGTCTTGTAATAAACATCCCAAAATCCAGTCTAACTCCCACTCAGTCTTTAGAGTTCATAGGAGCTTTGCTGGACACCAGAAAGGCAAGGTCCTATCTCCTTCAGGCCCACTGCCTTCGCATGGTGCAGTTAGCTTCTCAAGCAGTGCTAAAGCCTCATCTCACTGCTCGAGAAATGTTACAACTACTAGGCCACATGGCATCTACTGTACATGTGGTTCCCTATGCTCGCCTCCATATGAGGGCAGCCCAGTGGACTTTATCCACTCAATGGACCCCCAGGCATCAGGATGCCTGTCAGACAAAATAGCAAACACAAGTCGCCTTATTTTGTCTCTCCAGTGGTGGAGGTCCACTCAAAACCTGTTGCTGGGGTCCCCTTTTCAACAACCCTTACCCCAAGCAACTCTCACAACAGATGCTTCTCCAATGGGTTGGGGAGCTCATCTGCAAGACCTCTCCACCCAAGGCACTTGGACTCCACAGGCGAGTCATCTACATATCAGTCTCTTGGAGCTCAGAGCAATCTTCCTTGCTCTGCGAGTGTTCCATACCCTGCTCAGCTACAAGACAGTACTCATTCATACGGACAATCAAGTAGCCATGTTCTATGTGAACAAGCAGGGTGGAACATGCTCTCTGTCGCTTTGCAACGAAGCTTTGCGACGATGGGCCCTTGCTAGAGAGCATCAGATTCATCTTCTGGCGGTGTATCTTCCAGGCATTCAAAACTCTTGGGCAGACAGACTCAGTCGAGTTCTGCTTCCACACGAGTGGTCTCTGCATGCAGACCAGGTGGCCAGGATATTTCAACTTTGGGGAACCCGGGACATAGACCTCTTTGCAAGTCTGTGGAATGCCAAACTTCCCCGGTTCTGTTCCAGAATTCCGGCTCAGGGGACTCAGGCCAGGGATGCTTTCCTCCTTTACTGGGGTCAAGACTTCCTGTATGCCTTTCCACCCATTCCCCTAATTCCCAAAACCCTGTTCAAGCTTCAGAGAGACAGAGGCCATATGATTCTTATAGCTCCACATTGGCCACGGCAAGTGTGGTACCCTCTGCTTCTACATCTCTCTCAAGCTCCCTCCGTGGAGTTGGGGTCTGCTCCAAATCTCCTATCTCAGGAGGACGGAATGTTATGGCATCCCAATCCCCAGTCTCTGCATCTCAGGGCTTGGTTGCTGAAGGCCTAAATCTCCATGATCTTAATCTCCCTTGGCAAGTAAAAGATATTCTTTTTGCTTCCAGGAAACCTTCCACAAGACATTCTTATGCTTTCAAGTGGAAAAGGTTTACCATATGGTGTTCGCAAAAGGGTCTTAACCCTCTTGCGATACCTCTGGAATCATTGCTGGAGTATCTCCTTCATTTATCCAATGCAGGTCTTAAGACTAATTCAGTAAGAGTCCATTTGAGTGCTATTGCAGCTTCCTTTAAGTCTCTAAATGGACAGCCTATTTCCTCTCATACTCTTTTATAGCAAGATTTATGAGAGGCCTTCTTCTAACTAAGCCTCCCATTAGGCCACCACCAGTGACATGGGACTTAAATCTGGTTCTAGGGCAGCTCATGAAGCCACCTTTAGCTACTACCTCCTTGAAATTCCTTTCTTGGAAGGTTATCTTTCTCATTGCAATCACATCAGCACGCCGCATTAGTGAGTTGCAAGCGCTAGTAGCTGATCCACCTTACACAAGGTTCCATCATGACAAGGAAGTCCTTAGGACTCATCCACACTTTATGCCAAAGGTGGTCTTGCCTTTTCATCTGAACCAAGCGGTCTACCTACCTGTGTTTTTTCCAAGGCCTCATGCATCAAATGCAGAGAGGAATCTTCATACCTTGGACTGTAAAATAGCTTTAGCCTTTTACTTACAAAGAACACAGCAACATAGAAGGTCCTCTCAACTCTTTGTTGCTTTTGATCCTTCTCATTTGGGACTTCCAGTCTCCAAGAGAACACTGTCTAACTGGATTGCTCAGTGTATTTCCTTCGCCTATCAGAGTAAGAACCTTTCTCTGGAGGGCCATGTCACAGCTCACAATGTGAGAGCCATGGCAGCCTCAGTGGCTCATCTGCACTCTGTGTCTATCGACGACATCTGTCGAGCAGCCACTTGGGCCTCGGTTCATACCTTCACAGCTCATTACTGCTTGGACAATGACTCCTGCCGGGATGCCTTGTTTGGTCAGGCTGTTCTCCAACACCTGTTCCATATCTAATCAACTCCTACCTGCCATCCCTGATAGGATGCCAGAGATCCATGGGGGGAAGTGGAGCCCTGTTCAGGGACACACAACTTCTGGGGTCTCTCCCTGGCACCTAAAGCTAGGGAGTCCCCATATGTGAAGACTACATTCCTGCTTGTTCCTGGAGATAGCATAGTTACTCACCTGTAACAGGTGATCTCTGGGAACAGCAGGACTTTAGTCTTTACAACCCACCCCCCTCCTCTAGGAGTTGTATCTTTCTATCTATCTCTTTCCTTTCCCTCTCTCTCTCTTGTCTCAGCTTTAAAATTCAACTGGAGAGAGGCAGTTGGGAAAGGCGGGAAGGCAGCACGCAGGCGCTGTGGGATGCTCCCAAAAGCTTTCTAATTGAATGCTGGGGAGCGTTCCCGCGCAGGCTCCGTCGGTACCGACAATACCCATATGTGAGGACTAAATTCCTGCTGTTCCCTGAGATCACCTGTTACAGGTGAGTAACTATGCTTTCTCCAGGACCAAGCAGGAAGTCAGTCCTCACATATGGGTGACATCGACGTCGATGGAGCCCCCATGTGAAGCATTTCCCCAGCTTTCTAAGAAAGACTTTGGGAATACACCCACACATGCACGGTCCCCTTCCCGCCCAAAAGTGCCATCTTGCTCAGTCTTTCTTTTTCTGTGGAGCCCAGCGGACGTCTGTCCTTGTCACCCGAAAAATTTGGATTTTTTTCTGCGATTCTCATGCCTCCTTTTGTCTGGTTTGACGCCGGTTCCCCTTTCCGCCTGGGTTTGGTACGCCGGTATCGACCTGATCTCTATTTTTCAGTTTTTTGCCCTTCGTGGCACGCGTTCGCACTCTTTTTTTTTTCTTTTCCCTGGAGGGCCGGTCCTTTGACCACGCGGGGGCCCTTTTTTCCCTGATGGCCTCCAGTAGTTTTAAAAAGTGTGATCGTTGTAAGAAACTCACGTCTCTTACCGACACACACGACTGCTGCCTGCGCTGCCTCGGGCCTGACCATGATCCCAAGGTCTGTGTCCCATGTGGCAAAATGTCCACCAAGGCACTCAGGAGCCGGCAGCATCAGAAGCATAAGAGGAAGAGAATGCTCATGAGGGTGGCATCGGAGGAAGCTTCTGGTTCTTCGAAGGCCAGATCTCGGACCCCTGACCGCCACCCCAGGCCCTTGGAGCTGGAGAAGCCCACTAAGGTATCCCGTGTAGAGCTGGAGTCTCCCAAGCACGTAAGTCCTGTTGTCCTCGAGGGCCCGAGTTGGTGGCTGCTGAGTCTCCTGAGCTTGGACTCAGGCTGACAGCCTTGGAGTGCAGATTGTCTGCTTTCATGGATCAGCAGCGGGTGCTGATGGCTAGCCTGACTGGTGCATCTGCCCCGACCACCGGGACGTTGACGTCTTAAGTCGACCCCGGAGACAGAGCCGGTTCTCGAAGCCATGAAGGCCCGAGTCCGGTCTCGGTCACGGTCTCCCTCGACCTTCCGTTCGGGACCGAGGGCGTCGACGCCGATGGCCCCGGCGTCGGGGCGGGTGTTGCCTGAACCCGCGCGGTCGGAGCCCCTCGACTCTTCTTCGGATGAGTCTGCATGGGAGACGGAGGACGAGGAGTCCCCCGATACTTTTCGGACTTGGTGTGTCCCTTTGGACTTGCCACAGTCCGAACTCCGGAGTAGGTCCCTTCCGGAGGATACCCGGTTCTCAGAGTTCGTTAAGGACATGACCAAGGCCTTGAATGTTCCTGCCGACCCCGAGGAGGAGCCTCAAGCCGAAGAGCTTGATTCCCTCCAGTATGACTCTCCCCTGAGGGAGGCTTTTACTGTGCCCGTTCCTCCCTTGCTGGAACGGCTCCTCTTCTGAATGTGGGAGGAACCGGCCTCGGCACCGGTTTTGAGCAAGCGGATCGAGTCCGGAAGAGCCCTGGTTTACAGAAGGCGCAGCTGCTGCACCATTCTATGGTTGTGGAATCGGCCATGCATCATCTGATGAGCCAGAAAATGCACTCCGCGGTGCCCCCCTGCAGGGAGGCCCGAAGCCTGAATGCCATCGGCAGAAAGTGCTTCCAGGGCTCGATGCTTGCCTGCCGTGTCCAAGCGTACTAGCTGTACATGGGCATGTACTTGCGGGACCTGGCTAAAGAGGTAGCCGTGTTCTCGGCTGCTCTCTACGGGGAACCTTTGCAGAGGTTCCAATCCTTGTCCTCGGGGGTCCGGGAATGTTCCACATTCATCTCCCGGGCGGCCTACGATGGCTTCGAGGCTTCGGCCTGGGTAGCGGCAGCCGGCATCGCTGCTCGACGCTAGGCATGGCTACAGTCATCGAACCTCGAGCCATGGGTGCAAAACAAGTTGGTCGATGTCCCATGCCAGGGTGAAAACCTCTTCGGCAAGCCCATGGCCGAAAAGGCTGCTGAGCTCGAGACTGAGACTCTAACGAGGACAAGATTGTCTAGGAAAGCCTCTGCCCCTTCTCATAAGAAGAAGGGCTCGGGGAAAAATACCTTTTACCCGAGGAAGGCGCCTGCCTACAAACCTTTCCCTCATTATCAGGCCTCCCCAGCAGGGTCAGCAGGCCAAGGGGCAGGGACATGGGCCCCGTAGGCAGAAAGCCCCCAAGCCTCCAGCTCCTGCAAGGAGGGGTTTTTTGACTCCCTCTGCATAGCCTCTCCACCCCTGCTGCCCCACCTTAGCACGGGGGGTCGCTTGGTCCTGTTTGCCCACCAGTGGGTACTCAGCATAGTCCAACAGGGCTATCTGCTCCATTTCCATCAGGTACCCCCTACCTACTTCCCAGGGGAGCCTCCACGGCCTCCTCTGCATCAGGAACTCCTTCTCCAGGAACTGCTAGGTCTGCTTCAAGACAAGGCGGTGGAGCCTGTACCTCCAAATCTGTGGGGACAGGGCTTCTACTCTTGGTACTTTCTTGTGCCAAAGCTGACTGAAGGTCTCCGGCCCATTCTGGACCTGAGAAATCTCAACAAGTTCTTGGAAAAAGAGAAGTTCAAGATGCTCACTCTTGGAACACTACTGCCCTACCTCCAGCAGGGAGATTGGCTATGCTCCTTAGATCCAAAGGATGCGTACACTCACATCGTCATTCATCCAGGACATAGAAAGTACCTCGGGTTCGTGGTGGCAGGAAGCCATTTTCAGTACAGGGTACCGCCCTTTGGCCTAACCTCCGCCCCACGAGTTTTCACGAAGTGCCTAGCCGTGGTAGCGGCCTACTTGAGAAACCAGGGTATATTTGTCTTCCCCTACCTGGACGACTGGCTCATCAGGGGTCAGACTCTCCAGGAGGCCAGGCAAGCCACCCTCCGTACTGTCTCTCTCCTTCAGCAACTAGGTTTTGTCATAAACTTCGCAAAGTCCACTTTGCTCCCATCCCAGAACTTAGAGTTCATAGGGGCAAGGTTGGATTCCCTGCAAACGAAGGCTTACTTGCCAGAGGACAGGGCGGAAAGGCTGATAAACTTGGCCAACCGGTTCATAACCAACCCATTGGTTTCTGCCAGGCTTTGCCTACAACTCCTAGGCCATATGGCATCGACAGTGCATGTGACCCCCAATGCTCGCCTGCATATGTGGCCTGCACAGTGGTGTCTCAGAACTCAGTGGAGGCAGGCCACAGGAAATCTCAGAGACAAAGTAAGGGTGTCCAAACCCTACCTGAACTCCCTGCAGTGGTGGCTACACTCCCCCAACCTGCTACTGGGGATTCCTTTTCAGGTACCTGTTCCCACAGTGGTACTCACAACCGATGCCTCCTTGCAAGGCTGGGGTGCACATTGCCTGGACAAGTGCACACAGGGCCTGTGGTCCCCCTGGGAGGCCACTCAACAGATCAATCTGCTAGAACTCAGGGCGATACGTTTAGCCCTCAAGGCCTTCGTCCATACCCTGGCCCACCAGGCTGTCTTGGTGCAGATCGACAACCAAGTGGCAATGTTTTATGTCAACAAGCAGGGGGGCACAGGGTCAGGGCTCCTGTGTCGGGAGACTCAGGCCCTCTGCTCCTCTGCTCCTTTGCCCTTCAACATCACATGCTGCTGAGGGCTGTCTATCTTCCTGGCCAGGAAAACTTTCTGGCAGACAGATTGAGCAGGGTTCTACAGCCTCACGAGTGGCAACTGCACCCCTTAGTGGTCCAGACCATTTTTCTGAGGTGGAGACTTCCGTCTATTGACCTCTTTGCCAGTCCCCTGAACAGGCAGCTGCCCCAGTTCTGCTCCAGGCAGCCTCATCCCGAAAGATTGGCGGCTGATGCCTTTCTGATCTCATGGTTCCAAGGCCTACTGTATGCGTTCCCTTCCACGCCCCTGGTGGCTTGGGCCTTATTCAAGATTCTAAGGGACAGGGCCTCGGTCATCCTGGTGGCCCCCAGGTGGCCAAGGCAACCCTGGTTTCCCCTCCTGTTACAACTGGCGGTGGACACCCCTCTTCCTCTGGGGGTTCAACACGATCTTCTTTCTCTGGATCAGGGATCCCTTCTGCACCCCAATCTCAAAGCTCTCAATTTGATGGCCTGGAAGCTGCAAGGGGTAGTACTGACTCCCTGGGGCTTGCCTCAGGAAGTGGAAGAGGTTGTATTAGCTTCAAGGAAGCAATCCACCCGAAAGACCTATGCCCTGAAATGGAGGTGGTTCTCCTGTGGTGTGATCAGCGCCAGGAAAACCCCTTCTCCTGTCCTGTGCCAGTAGTGCTTCAGTACCTGCTGCACTTGTCTAATCAGGGTCTTAAGTCCAATTCGGTTAGGGTACACCTCTCTGCTCTGGCAGCCCACCACTCAATGGTAGAGGGGCACTCTTTGTTGGTTCACCCCCTGGTGGCCAGGTTCCTCAGGGGCTTGCTCCTGCTAAAGCCCCCTCTCCGTCCACGTGCCCTGAGTGGGAGTTGAATGTGGTTTTGCAACAGCTTACTTGCCCACCCTTTGAGCCTATGGCTACGTGCCCTTTTCGCTTCCTTTCTTGGAAGACTCTCTTCCTAGTGGCATTGACTTCGGCCAGGCGAGTGAGTGAACTTCAGGCCCTGGTCTGTGACAGGCCATACACTCGTTTCTATAAAAACAGGGTGGTCCTTAGGACTCATCCTAGGTTCCTACCGAAGGTGGTCGTTTCCTTCCACCTCAACCAGGAGGTGGTTCTTCCCACATTCTTCCCTAGGCCACATGCAAGCAGGGCTGAAGAAGTCCTCCACACCCTGGACTGTAGAAGGGCCTTGTCTTTCTACCTGGAGCGTACTAAGGGTCATAGAAGGGCTACTCAGCTCTTCGTCTCCTTTGACCCGAACAACTTGGGGGTTCCTGTCTCCAAGCTTACCTTGTCCATATGGGTGGCGGACTGTATCACCTGGGCTTACAGGGCAGCAGACCTTCCCTTGCGGGGTCGATTTACGGCCCACTGTGTCCGGGCCATGGCTGCATCAGTAGCTCATCTCCGCTCTGTACCGTTGGCAGACTTCTGTAGGGCTGCAACTTGGTCCTCAAGCCAGACATTTGCAGCCCATTACTGCCTGGAGAGGGAATCCCATAGGGACAGTGCTTTTGGTCAGGAAGTACTCCGGAATCTCTTTGAGGTTTAGGCAACTCCTACCCTCCTGCCCTCTTGTTGGGCTACCGAGGGGTTCTGGTCTCGGTGAAATTCTTTCCTTCATGCTACGGCTTCACAGAGGGAGTTTCTTTTTAAGCCTGGGTTCCTGGTAGCCCAGAGCTAGGGAGTCGCCCATATGTGAGGACTGACTTCCTGCTTGGTCCTGGAGAAAGAGTAGTTACTCACCTGTAACAGGTGTTCTCCAGGAGCAGCAGGAATCAGTCCTCACAGACCTCCCTCCACCCCTGGGAGTTGCAGTTGTACTTAGTTCATTATTGTTTTTTGTGCTGTCTTTTAGCTATGTCATCTGACTGAGCAAGATGGCACCTTTGGGCGGTAAGGGGACCACGCATGCGTGGGTGTATTCCCAAAGGCTTTCTTAGAAAGCTGGGGAAATACTCCGCATGGGGGCTCCATCGACGTCGATGTCACCCATATGTGAGGACTGATTCCTGACTGGAGAACACCTGTTACAGGTGAGTAACTACTCTTTCTGTTTAGTAGGGCTCTAGCTCTGGGACCTGACTGAGCAAGATGGTACCTTTGGGTGGGAAGAGGACCACGCATGTGTGGCAGCAATCCCAGACTTTCTTTGAAAGCTGGGCAATTGCTCTGCTTGGGCTCTGGTGCCAATGTCGCCCATAAGTGGGGACTGATTTCTGCTGTCCCTGGAGAACACCTGCTACAGGTGAGTAACTACATTTTTTGGGTAGTTGGGGGTGTGCACTGTGAGTTAGGTTTTGATAGCTGTCCCCTAGATGCCAATAAAATTTGTCAAGGCCTGCATTACGGTAAAACATGGGACAAGATATTTGGTGTCATTATGAGACTCAAGAGTGGAGGGGAGAAATATGTAGAGGCTGATGAGGATAAGGCGGAATCGCTTAACAAATATGTTTTTTTTTCTTTGTTCACAGTTGAAGGGCCAGAAATAGGGCATCAGCAAACAAACACAAATAGGAATGGAAGGTGAGGTAAAACAAACAATTTTCAGAAAACTGTGAGGAGCTAGCAAAGCTTTAAGTGTGTAAAGTGATGGGGCTGGACGGGTTTCATCTGAGGATATTGAAAGAATATATGGAAGTGTTGGCAGCTCTGGCCTTTTCAATGCTTCTTTAGAGTATAGAGTGATCCCGGAGGACTGGAGATGGTCAAATGTAGTTCCTGTCGACAGAAGTGTGGAAGCAAGGAAGAGGTTGGTAACTACAGACCCATTAGTCTGGCCTCTGTGATGAGTAAATTATCAGAAACTTTGCAAAAGCAGATGATGGTGCAGTTCCTGGAATTCAATGGATTACAGGATCCAAGACAGCATGGCTTTAATAGGTCTTGTCAGATGAATCTGATTTCTTTGAATGGGTGACCAGAAAATTGGATCGGGAGAGCACTAGATGTGATATACTTAGATTTCAGCATAGCCTTTGACACTGTTCTGCAACAGCAACTTAAAAATAAATTGTGTGTCTTTGGGTTAGAAACTACTTGAATGAGTGATTATGGAGGCTGGTAGTAAATGGCGTTCACTCTGAAGATAGAGGAGTTACCAGTCGTATGCCACAGATATCAGTTCTCCGTCTTGTTTTTGTAAACATTTTTGTAAGTGATATTGCGGGAGTTCTGTCGGGAAAGGTATGCCTCTTTGTGGATGATATCAAAACCCTGGAAGGTTTGGATAACCAAGCAGGGATTAATGAAGCTTAAAGAATGATGGAGAATTTGGCAGTTAAGATTTAATGCTAGGAAATGCAAGGTCATGCATTTGGGCTTCAAAAACCTAGGGAGCAGAAAGTATAGGAGATGAAGTACTTATCAGGTCCTGCTCTTCTTTCCTGCACTGATCATATCAGATGATCTCAAAGTGACCAAATGGGTGGGAAAGATGACAGCAAAAGCCAGAAGGATGCTTGGGTGCAAAAGGAGAGGGATGATCAGCAGGAAAAAAGCAGTCTATAGTGCCTTGTACAAGTCTTTAGTGAGACCTCATTTGGAGTACTATTTACAGTTCTGGAGACTGCACCTTTAGAAGGATATAAACAGGATTGGGTCTGTCTAATGAGCTGCTTCCAAAATGGTCAGTGATCTTCGTCATAAGGCATACAGGGATAGGCTTAAAGATGGTTGTTGCAAAATAACATCTATCCTTTATTGATTGTTCTAGTCTTGCTTTGGAATGGTCATACTGGCTTTTCACAGTGCTGCATCAGAGGATATACCAAGTAAAAACATTACTGAGAGTGGCTCAAATCTGCCTCCATCTGCTGGCTGGGGAACATAACCCACTTGCATGGACTGGTCTATCAGGTTTCAAGGAAAGAAAATTATTGGGTTGCGAAATGTCTTTGTAAGTGGATGATTTGTACTCATTTTTTGTGATGACTGTCTTTGAGCATTGTTCCCTAGGATGTTTCCAGCCCAAGAGAAGGAGCACTGCGAAATTATACACTGCTCTGCATTCCCTATTTTCTCGAGGCATCAGAACACTCCTTTTCTGTAGCTTTCAGGCTCAAACTTTTGATGTGTCTCTTCATCTACAGTTGGCTGCTTGCTGTCTAGTCAGTGACATCAGGTACATGCACAGAGACTTCACCCCATGCAAATTTTCTCCCTCTTGAGCTCGTCAGAAATGTCTGCTTGAATTTCATTGTTTTTCCTCTTGGAAAAGTACGTATCTATAGGTGTTCAAACTCAACAATTCTTGCAAAAGCAGTGTATCGTCATCCCTGTGCTTGCCAAACTTTTATCCAGTATGACCTCTTGATTACAAATTTTTGTGATCCTAGATGAGGGAAAAATAGCAGACCCTTCACTTTGTTCTCCTCACTCATCTCTCTCCTCAGGACAGGACAGACTAGATAGGCCATGTGGTCTTTTTCTGTCATCATATTTCTATGTTTCTGTTTCCTCATCTTCTACTTACCCAAAGGACGAAGACAGCATTAGCAACAGTTGTGGCAAAAATAGCAGCAGTTAGCATTGAACTTGAGTCAATTTTTGCTTACAAATCCTGGAACTTTGAATGGGTTTACAGTCTAAAAGGAGGAGAGGGGTGCAGGATCTGTGAGCATTCATTCTGACTGCAATTACTTGGCATAGGCTGCAGTGGAGGCCCAGAGGGAGGGGGAACAGCCCTGTTTGAGACTCCATCTACTGAAGATGTGATCCCATTTAGGATTCTGACCCGCAGTTCGAGCCCTGCTTTAGGTGCCATTTGTCTAATCTCTAGAGTGTATTACCTTGCCAGGATATTAAATTCAAGAGCAAACAGCCACACATGCATGGTATTCAATAAGCTATTAAATATGACAATTAGCTAGACAATATAACAATAAGTTAGTGATATTACAAGGACAACACAACAGTTGATATGACAATAGAACAATGCATTACCAAACGTCTGACATCATCGCAGCCCCTTTATCATCAGCTGGGAGAGCCACAGCGAAGACTGGAGAAAAGTCTGGGATTTCGCACGCACTGGCCAGGCGGACATTAGCTCTCTGGCTGCCTGGATTTTTCTAGCTCTTTTTATAGGCTGACTCCTCACATGAGGTTTTCCCTACAATTATTCTCCACCCCATACACCTTTGATAAACAGTCATTTCTGACCAGTCCTTCTCCAGCCTTTGTTTGTTCTCTGAGTTAATAAACAATTCTGGTCAGTCATTCCCTACACCTTTGGTCTCCAGGCTAGTAAACAATTCAGTGCAGCTGGCTCAGCATGATTCCTCACATACGGGATGGTTCAAAAGTTCAATATTCCTTGCTGATTCATAATTTGTAATACATATAGGATCTATATTTGTTATGTAAGGGACAAGGGTGGACATTTTTATTAAACTTATTCTTAGGGGCGAGGAGGAAAACTCACAAGGCTTTTTTTCTTTATTCCTTGTTATTTTTTAATGTCTCTTTGGTTATTTTTCTTCTGATACTTTATGCTTGTCTTCTCAAATTCTTTTTCCCTTCCCACATCCCCTTTCTTTTGCAGTCCATTGGCTGCTTCCAACTCTTCCTGCTGCTGTTTCACCTAACCCTAGCACTCCCTGCTACTGTCGTGCCATGATGGGCTAGCACAGCTGTGTCCTGTGAGTGCTGATCCTGCATCTACTGGATAGATTCTCCACTGCTTCAAAGGGATGTTTTTTGTGGGGGGGGGGGGGGGGCATTTGAGGTTATGATAACTGGCCTTTCTGGCATCTAAGAATTTAGCCTGGTTCACAAGTTAGAATAAAATCTCAGCAGCACTTTAAGAAAATAGCATAATAGCAATATGTTCAACATAGAACATTGGAGTAACCTGCTATACACACCGGCTAGGTAAGTACAATTATTAATTGTCACTTGATTATATCCTGGAAATCAGAATGATCATTGTTAAGATACCATAAATCAAAGGGCAATTAATTTTTTTCTTATTCTGGGTTTGTTGGCATAGTTTGTACTAAATTGTCTATAATGTTGTCTTTAAATGCTGTTTCAACATAAATTTATGTGTTTGTTTTTGGAGCTTTGTTGAAATGTTCTTTCCCCCCCCCAGATAAATGAATTGGTGGATGCCCGTGATGTCAGCATTGGAGCTTGGTTTGAAGCGCACATAGAAAACGTTGTTCGAGCAACAAAGGGACACAAAAATGGTAAAGCACAGACAAAGAGTGTCAATGCTTACAAAAGGACAAATGGAAATGTAAGCCTGGATCATTCTAGAGGGATTTCAAACAATCTGGACAGTGTTCCTTCTACTTCTTACTCGGACTGTGTGGACAATGGCGAAGATGCTATTTATCGTATCAAATATGATGAGTAAGTGCATCATATGTCATATAGCTTTATTGTGGTTTGTGTAAGCAAAAATATCTGCTGAAGAAACTTCGATCTGTGAGTGGAAGAAATTTTTTAGCACCAAGATTAAAGTTGCAATTCAGGAATCCAGGAAACTTGTTCTTTTTTTCTCCCCCTTTTTTGGAAAAGCAATTTTCTCAGGTTTGTAGGATATGGTGATATCCTGGGAGTGTCGGGAATACTTTGACCTGTGAGTCACAAAGAGCACGTAAAATATGTCTATTCTTGTTTTATGAAGTTCAAGGAAATACAACAGTTTCTTAAACAAAAAGTGCTGTGACTTTTTTTTTCTTGCTCCATGAAAAAGTCAAGAAAGAGCCATCATGGTCAAATCATGTTAAGGAGGAAATATTTTTTCTGGACCCAAGGTTTTCTTCAACTACAGTAAAAGCTAAACAAGATACATGCCACATCTTAGGAGTAGAAGTTTAGTTTGAGGGCAGAATGCTGAGGTTGAAGGAGTGGAGCAAATTGATGGTGTCCAGAGGTATACAGAAACAGTCTCATGGAAAATTTTGAAGACAAGTAAGGCAAGTTTATAGTGAATTCTGAAAGAAATGGAAATTCAGTAAATTTAGCCATAAATAGCAATACGTAAAATTGCATTCAGATTTTTAACAGGGGGAAATCCATAAATACTCTGATATAATGAAGTCTAGAAATTTGAGACTTGTGGAAATCATAAATAGTTGTAGTGTTCAAAGGTTAGAGGATAGGAAGGCATATAAGGATTACAGCCTGCGGAAATTATGTGCCAAAAATGGAAAAATATGTCAAGTAATTATACTTTTTTCCTATTTGTCTCTCCGGGCCAGTCCAGGAAGATAGGGTAGTCAACCTCCTCCAGCAGCTGAGGACTGACAAACTTAAACTCTTTACTGACAGCCCCTATAGCTCCCCCTTGTGTCAGAGAGAGCCAGTCTTTCAGTCCTCTGCAGCGGAGGAAGATGTATAGCTGACAGGCTCCCCGGAGAGACTATTAGGAACAAGAGTGTACTTTGAAACAGTCAGGAAAAATTCAGTACAAGAGGTTAAGATATTTAAGAAGCACTGACTATTTGGCTCTAGCAGAGCAGATCAGCTCAGCTCAGCAGCCTTCTGTTTCTTTCTTTAAAAAAACCCCAAAAAATAAAAACCCAAACCGGTTCTCCAAGGCCGCCTAATCGGGGCAATTAAGGGCAGAGCCTGCCACTTGGAGATTCCAAACTGGAGAGGCATTTGGGAACGGTCTGGGAGCCCCAGATCCCACTTCCCGGTCTCGAATTGCAGCGGTTCTGGCTACCCGCTAGCAGCGGGACAGCGGATCGTGGCAGCTTAACCTCTCGATGTGCTTTTAGGTAGGAGACTATTATTGGATAGAGTCTTCTGTGACAGGCCTTGGAGAATCGCTATCGGGACTGTTTAGATTTTTTTTGTAGTAAAGGAGGGAATCGGGTTAGGGTCAGCTTCGTAGACACTCTTGCTCCGTTGCGGTTTGGATCTCAGAACAGGGAGATCGCGGCGGTGCGGTTTTGACGGGTTTTGTTTCTGTAGTTGTTCTTCTTGGTAGTGAAGCATTATTACATGGAGGCTTCTAAGGGTTCTGAAGAAGAGGGGTTAGTTCGCCCTCAGACTGTTACAGAACGAGTGGGAACGGCAGCCATTTTATCAGAGCCGTGCTCTGTTCCCATGCTGCAGGTAAAGCCAGCAAAGTGAAAGTCTAAATCTCACAAGGCTCCTTCTGCTGAAGGAGCAGGGCAGCAATCTATATCAATGGGGCATGGGTCGTTGGACTCTTTTCTTTCTCCGGAGTTTATTTTAGCACTCCATAAGGCTTTCTTAATGAAGAAATCTCAGGCAGCTAGCTCTTCATCTACTGACAGTAGGTCAGGGATTAAGAAGGTAGAGTTCTCAGAAACAGACCCGGGGGAGGGGGTCTCCGCTTTGTACCCAGGTGTTGAGACTGCCTTAGAGGAATCTGGTCCTCTGAGTGAGGGGTCTCAGTTGCCAGAGAAAGGAGAAATTTTTTCAGATGCAGGGTTGGAAGTTTGGCCAGAGGAGTTGGAGGAGGGGGAGTTAGGGCCAGGCAAGGACCCTAATGTGTGTTGCGTTTTTAGAAAAGAGGAACTAGGTGCGTTAATTGCGCATTCTCTGGCGACATTAAATATGGTGATCCCTAAGGTTCAGCAGGAGCCATTAGAAGACCCCTTATTGCAAGGTTTTAAATCTGAGCAGCGCTGTTTCCCCATTCACAGAGTTATTAAGCAGATGATTGATTCTGAATGGGAGTGTCCTGAAGCCTCTTTACGGGGGGGTCGCACGATTGCTTGGCTGTACCCCGTTCCCCAGGAAGAAAAGGATTTGTTGCGTATGCCTAAGGTGGATGCCTTAGTTGCAGTGGTCACCAAAAAGACCATCATCCCGGTAGAAGGGGGTACGGCTCTGAAGGATTTTCAGGATCGTCGGTTGGAAGCCCTCCTAAAACAAGTCTTTGACTCCAGTGCTTTGGCGTTGCAGGCTTCAGTTTGTGGAGCGTATGTGTCCAGAGCTTCCATACGCTGGCTTCAAGGAGATGAGAGCGCAGATAAGGAAGCTGAGTCTGCAGCGGAGGGAGCAAAGCTGGAGTCGGCAGTGGCTTACCTGGTGGATGCCTTTTATGATTTGGTGAGAATTTCAGCGAAGTCGATGGCTTCTGTAATAGCAGCTAGGCGTTTTCTGTGGTTACGGAACTGGGCAGCAGATGCGTCTTCTAAGGCTCGTCTCAGTAAGCTTCCATACAAGGGCAAGCTACTGTTTGGGGAAGCCTTGGAAAAGATCATAAAGGATTTAGGCGATTCAAAAGGGGGTTGTCTTCCCGAGGATTGTCCGAGAGCGGCAAAAATGTCTACAGTTCAGAGAGGGCAGGGACGCGAGTTTTGCAGGATCCGCGGATCCCGGTTTGCGCCCAGAGGCCAATCCTTTCGGGGAGCCAGAGGGTTTAGTAGGGGCTACTTTAACGCCCAATAGAACGCTTCCAAGAAGCCGCAATGAAGGGACGTTGGTCCAGGCAGAGATTCCTGTGGGAGGTCGGTTGCAGGGGTTCCTCTCCGCCTGGGCCAGCATAACTACAGACCAGTGGGTTCTCGAGATAATCAGAGAGGGGTATGCTCTGGAGTTTGCTCACCCACTGGTAGAGGCCTTTGTAGCTTCCCCGTGCGGCTCCTTGTCAAAAAGGACTGCTGTCAACGACACCTTGTTACGTTTATTGTGCCTTCAAGCAGTAGTGCCAGTTCCCGCAGACCAGTGCGGTTTAGGTCGATACTCGATTTATTTTGTGGTCCCCAAGAAAGAAGGTTCTTTTCGGACGATTCTGAATCTCAAGCACGTGAATCGTTTGAGGGTGCTGCATTTCCGGATGGAAACATTAAGGTCCGTAATCCGGTCAGTAAAACAGGGGGAAGTCCTCTCGTCCATAGATTTGACGGAGGCGTATTTGCATATCCCAATCAGATCGGAGCACCAAAAGTTTCTTTTGCGGTTCCCATGGGTCATTTTCAGTTCCGGGCTATGCCGTTCGGGCTAGCTACGTTGCCTCGGACCTTCATCAAGGTGATGATGGTGGCGGCAGCGACGCTACAGAAGGAAGGGATTCAAGTTCATCCTTATCTCGACGATTGGTTGATACAAGCTCTGTCTCTAGCGGAGTCCCGGGCGGCGACTGCGTGGGTAGTAGAGTTTCTCAAGGAGCTCGGTTGGGTCATCAATCGGACGAAGAGTCATCTGGAACCGGTGAAATAGCTAGCTTATTTGGGAGCTTTCTTCGATACGGAGATAGGCTCAGTTTTCCTGCCTGCGGAAAGAGTTCAAAAGCTGGGGTGTCAGGTTACGGCGTATCTGCACATTCCGGCTCTGACGGCTTGGAGATATTTGCAAGTGTTGGGGGTCGATGGCGGCGGCATTGGACCTGGTGCCGTGGGCCAGGGCGCATATGCGTCCGCTTCAGCAAGCATTACTGGCGAGGTGGTCTCCGCAGGATCATCCTCTCTCTCGGCGGTTGCCGTGTCCGGAGAAGGTGCAGATCAGTCTGCGGTGGTGGTTGGTTCCGGCTCATCTTCAGGCGGGAGTGCCCTTAGCCATTCCAGACTGGGTATTGCTCACAATAGATGCCAGTCTTTCAGGTTGGGGAGCGCACTGTTTGGCGCGGATAGTGCAAGGCTCCTGGACGGCGGAAGAGAGCGTTTGGTCGATCAATTGGTTGGAGCTGAGAGCGGTGCAGTTAGCGCTGGTAGAGTTTGTCGATTTGCTCGAGGGGTGAGCAGTTTGCGTGTTTTCAGACAACTTAGTAATGGTATTGTACATCAACAAGCAAGGAGGCACGGGCAGTGCGTTGCTTCTAGAGGAGAGTCAGTTGTTTCTGTGGGCGGAAGCGCATCTCTTGGCGATTTCAGCAGCACATGTAGCAGGAAAAGACAACATCCAAGCGGACTATCTCAGTCGAAATGCATTGGATCCCGGAGAGTGGGAGCTGAACTGCGCGGTTTTTCACGAGGTCACGGTGAGGTGGGGCCTACCGGTTCTGGATCTCATGGCTACTCAAGCGAATGCCAAAGCGGCTCGGTTTTACAGCAGGCGCAGAGAGTATATGTCGGAAGGGCTCGATGGGCTGGTGCAGCCTTGGCCGTCGGGTCAGCTCCTGTATGTGTTCCCTCCGTGGCCGCTAATAGGACGGATCATTCAAAGAATAGCAGGGTACGATGGGACGGTGATCCTCATTGCTCCGGATTGGCCCAGATGCCCTTGGTATGCCGATCTGGTGCGTCTGCTGGTGGCTCCTCCTTGGAGGTTGCCACCGCGGGTAAATCTGTTGTGTCAAGGTCCTGTCTTAATGCCGCAAGTGGATCGATTCTTACTTACGGCTTGGCTCTTGAGAGGGAACGGTTGCGGCGCAAGGGATACTCTCAGTCGGTGATAGCCACCTTATTAAGGTCCCGAAAGAGGTCTACTTCGTTGGCGTACATTCGGGTGTGGCGTATATTTGAAGCGTGGTGTGCAGAACGACAACTTAGGCTCTCGGGTGTGGAGCTGCTGGAGATCTTAGCTTTCCTTCAGGGAGGTATAGAAAAGGGTCTGGCCCTCAGTACTCTTAAGGTACAGCTGGCGGCGCTAACCTGTTATAGGGGAAAGGTATATGGTGGTTCAATTTTCTCGCATCCGGATGTGCGATGTTTTCTTAGGGCGGCCAAGAACTTTTGGCCTCCGGTTCGGCAAATGGTTCTGCCTTGGAATTTGAGTTTGGTGTTGGAGGCTTTGACGGAACCGCCGTTTGAGTCCAAGTCTGCGGTTAATATCAGAGAGCTCTCCTGGAGGACGGCTTTTTTAGTGGCCTTGTGTTCCGCTCGCAGGATTTCCGATCTACAGGCGCTCTCGTGCAGGGAGCCGTACATTCAGTTTTTGGCAGAGAAGGTAGTGTTGCGACCGGTACCGTCTTTTCTTCCTAAGGTAGTATCTAGTTTTCACATGAATCAGACCGTTTTCTTTCCTACGTTTCGTCCTCGAGAGGGGGACAAACGGGATCGGTCGCTGAAGAGGTTGGATTTAGGTTGCGTGTTGCGGAAATATCTCAGGGAAACAGAGCCGTTTCGAAGGTCAGACAAGGCTGTTCGTGCTGTTCGGGGGTCCAGCTAAAGGCAAGGCGGCGACCAAGGCTTCTATAGCTCGGTGGGTGAAGCATGCCATTCGAGTAGCTTATGAGGCTAAAGGCGTAGCGGCTCCAGTTGGAATCCGGGCTCATTCTACTAGGGGTCAGGCTACTTTGTGGGCGGAGTCTGCTTTGGTTCCGCCGGTAGACATCTGTAGAGCGGCGACGTGGTCTTCTTTGCATACGTTTGCTAAGCACTATCGGTTGGATGTTCAAGCACAGGGAGATGCTAGAGTAGGCGCCTCGGCTATTGTGGTGGTGCTCGCAGGGCTCTCCCGAGTTTGAGTACTGCTTTGGTACTGCCCTATCTTCCTGGACTGGCCCGGAGAGACGAATAGGAAGAAGAAATTAGACCTTACCTGCTAATTGTCTTTCCTTGAGTTCTCTCCGGGCCAGTCCAGGACCCACCCTGTATTAGCTGCGAGAGTTGAAGCCGTTACGGTCCTCAGCCAAGAGGTTACACCTTTTCTCAGGTTGCCAAGCTGGTGGCCAGAGCTGAGGTCTTTTTCATGACATATTCGACAGCAGTTTTTGTTTTTGGTTGAGGAGTTTTTCTCTTTCCATGTATAAAAAAAAAAAAAAAAAAGAAAGGTAATGGAAATAGTGTGAGGTTTTATTGATATGTTCCAGTTTAGCGACTTTAGTTCCACTGCTTTGTTACCATAAGACTGGCTCTCTCTGACACCAGGGGGATCTATAGGGGCTGTCAGCAAAGAGTTTGTTTGTTAGTCCTCAGCTGCTGGAGGAGGTTGACTACCCTATCTTCCTGGACTGGCCCGGAGAGAACTCAAGGAAAGACAATTAGCAGGTAGGGTCTAATTTCTCCTTTTTTACACAGTACAGTTGTATGCAAAAATTTAGGAACCTCTGGTCAAATTGTATATTTTTGTAATCTATATATTTATTTTAGAGGTGGGTATCGATCAGTTATGTGATTAAAGATTGTAATTCCATATTGTCCTGCTAGACCAGTCCAGACAAGTAGGTTGTGCTCCCCTACCAGCAGATTGGTGGACACAACGAACCAATAAAAAGCCAGGTTTCAGTGACATCACTCCCATGCCTCTATTTGTCTCGGCCACCAGAGGTCCCTTCAGTATTTCTTCTTCTCCAGCAGATGCCTATGGATTTTCTTCTCTCTGAAGAAAATCTGAGGATTAAGAGGAAAAGATTGAGTAAAAACTCATGAATTACCTTGAGGCGACTGACTCACTTGAGTGTGACGTGGGAGGCTCAGCTAGACTGTGGTCTTTTTGGTAACCATAGGAAGAGGGAAAATTGGTTCAGCTCCCCATGCTTATCATGATAAGAGCCTGTTGAGCAGGCAGAAATTGGAAGGATTTGGAAAGATCTGCCAGAAGGCTGTCAGAGAGATCTACCTGCCAGCCACCTTAAACGCAGTGCTGCAAAAAACAGTGAAACCGTATCAGAGAACTAGGAGGTGTGATCAAAAAGTATTGAGACTTGTTGTGTAGCTATATAACAATACGTTGCACCATGATGCTCTTAAGCATGCAGTGACCTAGTTATGTGCTCTGCATGTGCAGTGTGGCTGCAGCACACCTTTACTTTAATCACATGATGTTTGGTATCGTGTAAAAGCAGTTCATCAGATTTATGATAAGTGAAAAAATTGAACAGCGAATTTGCATTACATTTTGCCAGAAACTTGGAACATAAGATATGCCATACTGGGTCAGACCAAGGTCCATCAAGCCCAGTATTCTGTTTCCAACAGTGGCCAATCTAGGTCATATGTACCTAGCAGTTTCCCCAAGAGACACAATTTCCACAATGCTTGTACTGGGTCAAGCATTGATATCTTCAGTCACTTCTTAATAATGGTTTATGGACCTTTCCTCCAGGAACTTGTCCAAACCTTTTTTAAACCCAGCTACACTAACAGCCTTTACTACATCCTCCGGTAACAAATTCCAGAGTTTGATTACACGTTGAGTGAAAAAATATTTTCTTTTATTAGTCTTAAATAGTTTACCCTGTAGCTTCATTGCATGTCCCCTAGTCTTTCTATATTCTGATAAGGTAAACAATCGATCTACGTTTACCCGTTCCACTCCGTTCATTAATTTATAGACTTCTATCATATCTCCCCTCAGCCGTCTCTTTTCCAGGTTAAAGAGCCCTAACCTTTTTAGCCTTTCTTCATAGGAGTATCTTTCCATCCCCTTTACCATTTTGGTGGCTCTTCTCTGTACCTTTTCTAAAATCGCTATATCCTTTTTAAGATACGGCGACCAGAATTGCACACAGTATTCAAGGTACGGTCTCACCATGGAACGATATTGTTTTATTTTCCATTCCTTTCCTTATCATACCTAGCATTCTATTTGCTCTCTTGGCCGCCGCTGCACACTGGGCTGAGGGTTTTAACATGGTATCCACAATGACGCCTAAATCTTTTTCCTGGGTGGTGGTTCCTAATATGGAACTTTGCATCGTGTAACCATAGTTTGGGTTGTTGTTCCCTAGGTGCATAACCTTGCACTTGTCCACATTAAATTTCATCTGCCATTTTGATGCCCAGTCTTCCAATTTATCAAGATCCTCTTGCAATTTTTCACAATCCTCTTGGGTTTTAACAACTTTAAATAGTTTTGTGTCATCTGCAAATTTGATAACCTCACTCGTTATTCCACTTTCCAGGTCATTTATGAATATGTCAAAAAGCAGCAGACCCAGCACAGATCCCTGGGGTACACCACTATTCACCTTTCTCCATTGGGAAAATTTGGCCATTTAGCCCTACCCTCTGCTTTCTATCTTTTAACCAGTTCCTGATCCACAATTGTACACTGCCTCCTATCCCATGACTCTTTAGTTTTGCCAAAAGTCTCTGATGAGGGACCTTGTCAAAGGCTTTCTGAAAGTCCAGATACACAATATCAACCGACTCACCTTTGTCCACCTGTTTATTCACTCCTTCAAAAAAACATAACAGATTAGTAAGACAAGATCTTCCTTGTCTAAAGCCATGGCTGTCTCCCATTAGGTTGTGACTATCTACATGCTGAGTAATTTTATTCTTTATGATGGTTTCTACCATTTTTCCCGGTACTGACGTCAGGCTCACCGGTCTGTAGTTTCCCGGATCACCCCGGAACCCTTTTTAAAAATTGGTGTTACATTGGCGATCCTCCAATCTTCAGGTATTAGAGATGATTTGTGAAAAGAGACATAACAAGTTACAGTATATGTATGGCGATCAATGCACAAGTCCATGACTGGTACAAATGTTTCCAAGAGAGATGCCAAAGTGTTGACAGTGACAATCATTCTGGAAGGCCATCCACGAGCAGGAATGAAGACAAAATTGAAGCAGAGCGTGTCGCAATACCCTCAAATCGTCATTTGAATATCAGGGAGCTTGATGAGGACGTGGACATCAGTTTCGGGTCAGTACAGTCTATTCTTACTGTTGATTTGGGGATGAGACGTATGTCTGCAAAATTTGTGCCAAAGCTCCTGTCCCCTGACCAAAAAGAAGATAGCAGCCAAGGAGAGGTTGTAATATATTGAAAATTACTCAGATTTCATCAAAAAGATTATTATTGGTGATGAATCATGGGTTTATGGTTTCACCCAGAAACTAAGGCTCAAGCCTCACAATGGAAGGCTCCAAACTCTCCTAGACCGAAGAAAGCCCATCGGGTGAGGAGCAATGTCTAGGTCATGCTCATGGCTTTTTTTGATTACCAGGATATTGTTCATCATGAGCATGCTCCAAAAGGCCAAACCATCAATAAAGAGTGTGCTACCTCCAAGTTCTGAGTTGTTTGAGAGATGCAGTTTGTCGTAAGAGGCCAGAGTTGCACAGGAATGGTGAATGGTTGCTTCATTACGATAACGCCCCAGCTCACACATCACATCTTGTCCAGCTGTTCTTGGCCAAACACCAAATCAGGCAAGTCCATCAATCTCCTTACTCATCTGACCTTGTACCCAGTGACTTTTTCTGTTTTCAAAATGGAAATTACCACAGAAAGGAAGGAGATTTGATGACTGGGAGACCATTAAGCAAAATTTGACTCAGCAGCTTCACAGAATAACGAAAGAGGAATTTCAGAATTGTTTCCAGCAGTGGCAGGAACCGCTGGAGGAAGTGTTTTATCGGAAGGGGACTACACTACTTTTGAAGGAGAGAGTGCAATAACTGTCAATGTTATACTACTTGTGTTATTGTACAAGTCTGATACTTTTTGATCGCACCTCGTAGAGCTGGGTCCAGCACAGATCCACTGCCTGGGGATCTCGGGGGGGGGGGGGGGGGTGGGTACCAAGGCTTGATCTTGTCATTGTCCTTTTTGGGGGCTCCCGATTCAGTCTAGGTGGGATGCAACTCTGGGTAGACCCTTGACTATCATTGGCGCGATATGTCCTGCCATTTTCAGCATATATTAGTAGTGTTTTCTCCTATTGTGTGCCTGTCAGTCACACAGTCTGTACACATGTTCCCCCAAGTGGCTCCAACATGTGTTCCTACCCTAGCGCCTGTAGCACGCTCCACAGTTAACATGCATCTTCGGGCTGCCACGGCTTTAGCGCACATTGTTGTGATACTTGCATTAACTTCTTCTTTCAGGAATCATTTTTTTGGCCTGTGGCAAGCAGAGTGCCTCATCTTTGGCTTCCGGACTCTGCTCTTCTAGCATGGCAGCTCCTGAGTTGTGCATAGAGGGATTGCTCCCGCTCTCTATGCCAGGGGATGCGGTTATTCCGGCCTTACCTGCTTAAGGGCAGGAGGTGGCAGTTGGCCCTGTGGCTAAGGATAACCAGCCGGCAGAGGTTCTAGCAACCGTACTGTGTGCTGCTTCCTGTCCTCTAGGGGATTGACAATGACTTGGTCCCCTAGTGTTGGGGGATCATTTCCTTGAGGAGAGTTTATGGAGTCTGGGTTTTCCTCCCCAGAATGCTTTTTCTTTTTACAACAGGCCTGATCTTCTGGTGTGGAAATTCAGACCCTGTGGCCTCTGGGTTCCTCCAAGCACAATTTTCATGAGGGATAGGCTGAAGTGGAAATCTTGTTTGATTGCCTGTGGCAAAGGGCACATTCTGGAAATCGAGATCAGCTGGGATCTGTCAGAGATCTGGACTGTGACTTGGATTCAGATGTCTGATGTGGATGAAGAGGTTCTTCAGGAACAAGCAGAAAGTCAGTCATCACCATGGGTGATATTGGTGCTGATGGCGCTCACACAGCGTATTTCCCCAGCTTTCAAAGAAAGCCTTTGGGATATGCTACCATGCATGCATGGTCCCCTTCCCGCCCAAGGGTGCCATCTTGCTCAGTCTCCTTTTTCTGCTGAGCCCAATGGACGCCTGTCCTGTTTCCCTGGAAAAATCATTGCTAATTATCCCTAAAAGTTAGTTTTCCCGGTTTGTGTACTGGTTCCTCTTCCTGCCTCAAGCCGGTGCCAAGCTCGGCGCTGTTCTCTTCTCCCTTTTTCCTTTTTGATCGAGGCCTGCCTCGACCAGCGTTCGTGCCTTCTTTTTGCCTTGGGTCATCGACCTCACCCATGTATTCCCCACCATGTTCCCTGGTGGGTTAAAAAAATGCGATCGCTGTAGTCAAACCATGTCAGTGACCGACACCCATAATTGCTGCCTGTGCTGTCTGGGACCGGACCATGATTGCACCTTCTGTGACCTGTACCAGGCCATTACGCCTAACACCAACAAAAAGAGGTCGGAGTTTCAGGAAAAACGGTTCCCAGGTCTGACTTAGCCCCGGCCTCCCTGATGCTGAGCTCCAAGCCTAGCATTTCCCGTGAGACCCAAAGTTGCACCGGAGAAACCCGGTAAAACCGCCCTGAGAGACTCGGACGACTCTGAGAAGCACCCCACCAAGGTCCTCAAGAAGGATTCCTCAGCCGGCCGAGACCGTGTGAGGTTCCTTCAGGCTGTAGTCCTCGTCGAAGATGCACTCGCGAGAGTGCTGGCGCCAGGTCTGAGATCTGCTGTGCCTGTACTGAAAGCTGCAGAGCCTTCTGGCTTGGAAACCAGAATGGTGGCCCTGGAGCAAAATATCACTGCTATCCTGTCCCTGTAGCAGGCAATGATGGCTGGTTCGTCTGCATCATCTGTCCCCACAACCAGGCCTCTGAATACGAGGGAGTTCCCCTGGTTATCGAGCCGAGCTCAGAGTGCCACTGGCCTTGGGTAAATCCTTGGTGCCGGTCGAGGTCCCCGATCCAGTTCCTCAGATATCCGATTCTCCTTGGCTAGTTTCTGCGACTCAGTCCCCAGGTCCTCTGAAGGCTGCCGACCATTCGGCACTGGCCTTGAGGCAATGAGTCGCAGGGCCTCAAATTTGTCGTCACCACTCGTCTCTGAGTAGGTGACTGACGAGGCATCCCCAGAGACCAAACGACACTGAGAGATTCCCTCGGACATGTCTCCCTCGGCGCCATTCTCCTCTGGAGGATGTGGCCTTCCACAGCTTTGTCAAGGACATGGCCAGAGCCCTCTCTGTGCAGACTGAGGCAGAGGAAGACCCGTGCACTGAGGAGTTGGAGATCCTCCAATATGAGTCTCCGCCCAAGGAAACCCTCACGGCCGATCCTTGAATGGCTACTGCTCAGAATGTGGGAGATACAAGTGTCGGTACCGGTGGTAAGCCAGTGCCTCAACACCATGTACCGCGTCCGGAAGGGCCTGGGGTTCCACAAACCTCAGCTCCCACATAACTCCACGGTTGTCGAGTCGACCATGCAAAAACCTAAGAGCCAAAAGACCCACTCCTCTGTTCCCCCTGGAAGGGAGGCCAGAGCCCTCGATGCCCTTGCGTGCACAATTGTTACTAGGGCTCGATGCTGAGGTGCCGGATCCAAGCCTATGAACTATACATAGGTATGTACCTGAAGGCTCTAACCCAGGAGCTGTCGGGGTTTTGGCTGGCCTGGTCGGGGAACTCCTCCAATGGTTCCAGTCTTTGACCTCGGGGATCAAGGACTGCTCCAAGTTCCTCTCCCGAGCAGCCTACGATGGCTTTGAGTCAGCAGCTTGAGTTGCAGCAGCCGGCATCTGTGCCTGATGCCAAGCCTGGCTGCAGTCTTCTGACCTCGAGCAATGGGTCCAAAACAAGCTGCTCCACATCCCCTGCACTGGGGAGAACCTATTCGTCAAACCGATGGCCAACAAGGTGACCGAGATCGAGGCCGACGTGGTGACTCACCAGAGGCTCTCTAAAAAGACCTCATCCCTTCCCCGCAAGAAACCAGCGGGGAAAAGGGTCCTTTTACACAGAGTCACCACTATCAGCCCTTCTTGGGCCAGCAACAAGGGTTCTCACTCTAAGAGACAAGGCCATGGAACTCAGAAGGCAAAGGCACTGACGCCCCAGGCCCCAGCTCCCACCCAATCTGGGGGGGGAGCTTTTGACTACAAGGGCAGGGCCTCCTCTCCCCCAGGAGATCTTCAACAGCCCACAGGGGGGCACCTGGCACTCTTTGCCTACAGATGGGCCAACATCATTTCTGACCAGTGGGTACTGCAAGTGGTAAGAGAGAGATACCTCCTCCGCCTACAGCAGATACCACCCAGGTTCTTCCCAGGAGAGCCGGTGCTACCCCTTTTTCACCAGACTCTGCTGCTCATAGAGCTCGCAGGTCTGATCATGGACAACGCAGTAGAGCCTGTCCCCAAGCACCTATGTATGGGGAAAAGGCTTCAACTCCAGGTACTTCTTGTCCCAAAGAGAACTGGGGGCCTCGGTCCCATACTAGATCTGTGAAACCTGAACAAGTTTCTGGTGAGGGAGAAGTTCAAGATGCTCTCCCTTGGAACACTGCTGCCTTACCTCTGCCAGGTCTTGGCCAGGTCTTGCTTCTTGGATCTAAAGGATGTGCACACACACATACTAATCCACTCCTCCTACAGGTAATACCTAAGGTTTGTGGTAGGAGGGGGGCACTACCAGTACAGGGTGCTACCCTTTGGCCTGATCTTCTCACCAAGGGTCTTTACTACATGTCTGGCGGCAGTGGCTACCCACCTGTGTCTACAAGGGGCCTTTGTCTTCCCCTACCTAGACGACTGGCTAATCAGGGGCAGCACAGCTTCAGAAGCCAGTCAGGCTGCAGAGCGTGCGACCCTCCTGCAGCAGTTCTTCTTCAACTACCCTAAATCCCACCTCTCTCCAGCCCAAAACCTGGAGTTCATAGGTGCTCAGCTTGACACGCTGCAGGTGAAGGCGGTCCTCCCCAGGGAAAGGGCAGAACACCTCAGGCAGCTAGCAGGAGAGGTACAACGTCACCGTTCAGTGCTAGCTCATCTCTTCCTTTGCCTTCTGGGCCATATGGCCTCTATGGTCCATGTAATGCCCTCAGCCCTCTTCCACATGTGGACAGCCCTAGTGGTGCCTCTTCTCACAGTGGACTCAAGCCACAGGCAGGCTACGGGACAGGGTCAGGGTTACCCGCCAACTGGCAGAATCCCTCAACTGGTGGCAAAACGTTCGCCATCTCTGGGTAGGAATACCCTTCCAAGCACCTGCGCCTCAGAGGACCCTGACCAAGGACGCCTCCCTTCTAGGTTGAGGGGCACATTGTGGGGACTGCCACACAGAGGGTAGCTGGTGCTAGGAGAAATCACTGTTACAGATCAATCTTTTGGAGCTCAGGGCAGTCTTCCTAGCCCTACGAGAGTTCTGCCACCACCTGTGACACCGGCCCGTACTGATTCAGACAGACAATCAAGTTGCCATGTTTTATATCAACAAGCAGGGGGGCATGGGTTCATACACCCTCTGCCAGGAGGCGGTGGCCCTCCTCTCTTTTGCAGCTTGCAACAGCATGCTCCTGTAAGCAGGTTACATCCCGGGCCAGGACAACTGTCTAACGGACAGGCTGAGCAGAGTCCTTCTCCTACACGAGTGGCGTTTGAACCCCAGGGTGGCCAAATGTCTCTTCTATCTCTGGGGCAGGCCCATGATGGGGCAGGCCCATGATGGACCTATTTGCCTCCCCAGATAACATGCAGCTGCCCTGCTTCTGCTTGTGCCAACCGTACCCAGAGAGAGTAGCATCAGATGCCTTCCCAATCCTGTTGCCAGAAGGCCTCCTCTATTCATTCCACCCATTCTCCTGGTCGCCAGTACCCTCCTCAAGGTCCAGAGTGAGATGGCGTCAGTTATACTAATTGCCCCCAGGTGGCCCAAGCAGCCTTGATTTCTACTGCTGCTCTCTCTGCCAATGGCACTCACGGTTCTGCTGGGCCGAACCCTGGACCTCGTGTCCCAGGAAGGGGACTCCCTCCTTCACCCCAACCTGTGGTTTCTAACGCTAAAAGCGTGGCTGCTGAAAGGGTATCATTGGCCCCTTTCAGTATTCCGAAAGTCCTCCACCAGATGGGCTTATGCCTTTAAGTGGAGAAGGTTTTCTGCCTGGTATGAGGAAAGAAGGGAGAACCCCATCTCCTGCCACGTCAGTAAGTATTCCAGTACCTACTGCATTTGTCACACA
Source organism: Ichthyophis bannanicus (assembly GCA_033557465.1). Classification (NCBI taxonomy): domain Eukaryota; kingdom Metazoa; phylum Chordata; class Amphibia; order Gymnophiona; family Ichthyophiidae; genus Ichthyophis; species Ichthyophis bannanicus. The sequence goes on from CM066032.1 coordinate 666,629,655, forward strand.
CCGGGCTGAAGTCTAACTCCGTGAGAGTGCATCCAAGTGCGATAGCCGCTCACCACCACCCTGTCAAGGGAAAGCCCCTCTTGGGCCAGTCCCTGATCTCCAGGTTCCTCCGGGTCCTTATGTTCAAGCCCCCTCTCCGCCCTCAGGCAGCGGAGTGGGACCTCAACGTGTTGCTCTCACAGCTCACCAGGCTGCCATTCGAGCCCCTAGCTAAGTGCCTCCTGTGATACCTTTCTTGAAAGGTGGCCTTCCTGGTGGCCCTCACGTCCGTTTGAAGAGTGAGTAAACTCCAGGCCCTGGTGGTGAATCCACCATATACATGGTTCTACAAGAACAGGGTAGTGCTCTTCACGCACCCTAAATTCCTCCTGAAGGTGGTATCTCCTTTCCACCTCAACCAAGAGGTGGTCCTCCCCATCTTTTTCCCTCTGCCTCACGCCGGTCAGGAGGAACAATTATTTCATACACTGGATTGCAAACAGGCCCTGTCCTCCTACGTACAGTGGACTTGGGGCCATTGCAAAGCTCCTCAACTTTTCATGTCTTATGAACCCAGCAGACTGGGGCTCACTGTGACTAAGTGAACTCCGTCCACTTGGGTGGCAGACTGTATTGCCCTTGCCTATGAGCGAGCTGACCTCTTCCTTGAGCATCGGATCACAACACATTCCATGAGGGCGATGGCCACGTTGGTGGCCAATCTGTGCTCAGTGCCGGTGACTGAGATCTGCAAGGCTGCCACATGGTCTTCAATTCATATGTTCACAGCTCACTACTGCCTGGAAAGCAAGTCCCGCAGGAACAGTGCATTTGGCCAGTAGTACTCCATAATATTCTCTGGGTATAGGCAACTCCTGTCCTCTGACCCTTCTGGTTTCAGACTACTGGAGTGATGGTGCCGCTGGATGCTGGGGTCCTGCAGATTCTCTCAGTGGGGACTCATCTTCTGCAACTCACGGCTACCTCTTGGTTGCTATTGATGCTGTTGTGGTTTAGTCCTCAGCAGCCTGGAGCTAGGGAGTCCCATATTTGAGTACTGACTTTCTGCTTGTTCCTGGAGAAAGTGTAGTTGCTCACCTGTAGCAGGTGTTCTCCAGGGACAGCAGGAATCAGTACTCACAACCCTCCCTCCCCCCCTGGTAGTTTCCTCTCTACCTTGTTTTAGTTTTTACTACCGTCCTAGCTATGTCATCTTACTGAGCAAGATGGCACTCTTGGGCAGGATGGGGACCACGCATGTGTGGTAGCATGTCCAAAGACTTTCTTTAAAAGCTGGGGAAATGTTCCGTGCGGCTCCGTTGGCTCCGATGTTACCCATATGTGAGGACTGATTCCTGCTGTCCCTGGAGAACACCTGTTACCGGTGAGTAACTACGCTTACTCTCACCTTCAGAGGATTGTGAGGAGGCTGATGTTATCTGCCTGCTCTGAAAGGAGGAAATGGAGGCATTGATTACCAGGGTCTCATCCATCTTGAACGTGGTGGTTGCTCCAGACATGGAGCTAGAACAGAGGATGCATCCACTCCTGCAAGGTGTGCAGATATCCACTACCATCTTCCTGTTCTGGAGGTGCTCAAGGGTCAACTCCCTGCTTTAGGGGCTAAGAGTGTATAAGAGGATGCATGCTCTCCCGGAGAAGGAGTGTGTTGCGTGGTTTGATGTTTCCAAGATTGATACGCAGGTCATGGCAGTAAACAAGCAGATTGCTATTCCTGTGGAAGGCGGATTGGCCTTAAAGGATACTCTGCACTGAAAGATGGATTTGTGTTGGAGATCCAGTTTGCTACGGCGGCTGCTGTTCTTCAGTTGGCAGCATGTGCAGGACTGACATCTCAAGCCCTGCTCCAGTGGATTCAGATTCTTCTACCGAGTGATTCTATCCCTCTTTTGGAATTCCTTCCTTTCTGATGTCATGTATGTCCTGTTTATGTCTAGCGGTCAGGAATTGTGCCCCGCCGACTGTGACATGGCATTGGTTTTCCACAGACATGGGGCAGCAGACTCATCTTCTAAAACCCAGTTGCCCATCTGGCCTTAAAGGGATGCTTTTTAGTCCAATTTTGAGAAGTTTGTGAAGAACCTGGATGAGACAAATTCATACTGCCTTCTGAAGGACTTGTCCAAGGGGCCTGTGAAGTGGGCAGGAGCCCCTCTTCTGTCGGCCTCCACCCGCTCCTCATTGGTGCACTGGTTGGAGGTCTCCGGGGGTCCCCCGGGGTCTCAGGATGCCCATCGCTACCAGCATGGCAAGCCTTTCTTTCCCTCTGCTTGTTGTAATAAACAATAAGGCTCGTTCTCAGTTCTTTCATGAAGCGTTTGGGGCTTGGGCTCAGTTCCATTCAGAAGAGGACCTTCCTGTGCTGTGCGGTGAAGGTTTGGGGGCCCATTTCCTGATTCCTCAGGATGAGGACAGCCTTTGGTGCTTAAGTAATGGGCCTGGATCAGCAAGGATCGCTGGGTGCGGGTCAACAAGGGATCACTAGGTGCTAGTCCCCATTCAGTACGGCTATGGCCTGGAATGGAAAGAGCTGATACCCAACCGCTCGTGTCTTTTCCTCTTATCGTCCTGCGAACAGAGCCACTGTGCGGATCACCTTGGACAAGTTGCTTCTCCTGAAGGCAATCGTGCCTGTTCCTGGACGATTGGGGCAGGGGCAGGTATTCCATCTGTTTCATGATTGCCGACATGGTAGGAACATTAATGGCTCATTTTGGACCTCAAGTGTGTCAACGAATGGTTGTACATCATGCGTTTCTGGATGGAAACTTTGAGATCCAGGATTCAAACTGTAAGTAGAAGAGATTCCCAGCATCTCTGTTTTTGGCTGAGGATGTATTTTAATATTCCCGATCCGTGGATCAGCAAGTATCTGTTTGCCAGGCTTGGCTCGCACCTTCAGTTCGCTGCCCTTCCATTCGGACTCTCCACTGCCAGAAGGATGTTCTCCAAGGTCATGATGGTGGTATTTGTGGCGCTATGATGCCAAGGGATTTGTGTGCACCCATATCTGGGCTACTGGCTCATCTGAGCTCATTCTCCTTCAGAGGTGTCTCGGGTAGCTCCCCGAGTGGTGTCTTTTCTGATGAGCCTTGGCTGGGTGATCATGTTGGGGAAGAGCCATTTGTTGCATTCCTGGTCCCTGGAGTTCCTGGGAGTATGCTTTCAATACTGAAGTGTGTGGAGGCTTTCTGCCAGTGGGAAAGATCAAGGCTGTTGAATTGCCTAGCGCTATTCTGTTCGCAGCAGGCCCCCAGAGTCCAGGTTGATCTTCACCATCACTGCGAGCAAGAGCCTGATCTCGAACTGCTGATGAAGACCAGCTTGCGGTTGGTGGCAGCAGCCCCGTCTTCTGAGGAAGGGCTTTCCCCTGGACGATTGGTCATGATCCTTCTGGCAACGAATGCCAGTCTCTTGGGTTGGGGAGCCCATTGTTAAGACTGAATAGCCTGGTATCGTTGGAACTGTGGGGAGGCGGTGTGGTCAATCAACTCCCCTTAAGTTAGGGTCCTCAGGTTGGTGGTTCTGCGTCTCTGGCCCTTGATCGAGGGCTGGGCAGTTCACACCTTCTCTGACAGCGCTACAATAGTGTCTTATGTTGATCCACAAAACAGCACGGAAGATGACATTTTACATACCAGATAATGTCCTTGTCCTGCTAGACCTGTCCAGGGCCTGCCCCTGGAACTGTTTGCTTTGTTCTTCTGTGGCAGTACCCTTGAGTCCGCTATGATTTATATACTTGGCTTTGCAGGTTCATCTTCGACTGACAGTCTTCTGTTTATGCTTTCCTGTGCATAGTTCTCTACTGTTGATTACTCATTCTTGCCCACGTTGTGGTTGTTTGAGGCTTGTCATGTTCTCCCATATGCTTTGGGATGGATACTGAAGAGACCTCTGGTGGCTGAGTCAGACAGGCATGGATGTGATGTCATTGAAACCTGGGCTTTTCATTTGTTCTTTGCGTCCTACTCTTGCCATCTTACTGGGTAGACTAGATGGACCATACTGGTCTTTATCTGCCGTCATTTACTATGTTACTATGTTATTATGTGTTCATCAATCTGCTGGTAGGGAAACACAACCCACTTGTCTGGACTGGTCCAGCAGGACTCAAGAAAAGGACATTAACTGGTAAGTAAAATGTCACCTTGTGCAATTAATCACAGTAGATGTAAAGGTCCCATCCCCATTCTTAATTCATCTCCCCCATGGTCCAGGATCCCTCTCTCTCCCTTCCTGTCTTTCCACCCCAACAGGCCAGCATCTCTTCTTTGCCCCCATGGGTTCAGTATTTCTTCCTCTCTCTCTCTCTCTCTCTCTCTTCCACCCCCATCCCCCTCTGAGTCCAGCATCTATTCTTTCCCCTTTTCTTTCTCCTTGTGGGTTCAGCAGCTTCTCTTCTCCCTCCCTCTGCCCACTCCCCCCCATGAGTCCTGCATCCGTCACCCTCTTTTTCCGGAGACAAGCAGTGATTATGCAGGCACACTCCAATGGAGGTGTTGTCTTCAACGGCCTCCGGTGCCCCGCTCTCCCCTAGCTCAAAAGACAGTCTTTTCTGAGCATGCATGCCTACTTTTGCTGAACTGGCCCATGCTCTTGCCTCCTCAGTCTTTCACAGCCACTGTTCCGCAATCTCTGCTCTCCCCTCCTCCTATGTCATTGGGAGTTTTTCTCTCTCTGATTCAAGTCCACGTCCTCACCGGTAGTGTTCTTGACTGCCAACATTTTTGTTATTTAAAGTGAAATTGCACTGTTCTTTTGCTGTCCTCACAGCTGCAATGAACGCTGTAGCAGCTGTGTCTCTGCAGACTCATTTCAATTAATTTAATGCTCCTCATGGCTGCGGTTCACAAACCTTTCCACATCAACGTCCTGTTGGGCCCAGATGAGGCTTGATCAGGAACAGGGGCAGCCGGAGGCAAACTCCCTCTCAGTGTTGACACAGGCTTTACATTCTCAAAGTCTCATACACAGCAGCGCCTCCACTCTCCCACTCCCAGGATTGTTGCAGCTCCATGGAAAGGATCCCAGGACTGAAGCTACTGAAAAGGGAGGTAAAGCTAGGGCCAAAACACAGCACAAGTCCTTCAGAGAACCTTCCAACATTCAGGTTTCCCAGGGTGGGAGGGGACCCTGGCTTTCCATTACTGAAAGCCATTTCCCTAATGGTTTCACAGAGGCACAGCACTGGGACCTCTAATAATCAACAGGGGCCTCCCAGTAAGTCATCCGGGCATTTGGATTCTGCTATGATACCCCTGTCACCTTAGCAGCTGGCTACAATTCTTCCTAGTCCCAACACTTGTCTATTCTCACTGTTAAAGAGATTTGTGTATGATAGTGCCACTATTCTACTGCAAAATTCAGCCCTAGAAGGGGCTCTGCAACCTGCCTCAGACGCAGTCCTTCCCTGCTGCTTCGCACGTTGAGGAATCTCCTCCTTTTGTGAACTAGTGAGCCCTACCACCGCCGGAAGATGATACTTACTCCATAAATAGTGAGCCCAGGGCTCTACACTGAGAAGAGACCTCTCTCATCTCTGATCCTTCTCTGCCATCACCAGGACATTTCTGTATAGAAGATACAGTAGAAGACTACTCGCATCTCCAATTCTTACAGAAAATATCAGGGCACTTGTCTTGAGTGATTCTCAAACTCCAGCAAACAAATGTGATTTTCAATCCATTCTGACAGCTTGCATTACCTCCAAAGAGGTTATAGCCTTCCTGGTACATCAGATATTACAAGATCTTCAGACCTCCATCTGGAAAACCTCATCCTCGATTCACCCCTCTCTCGAAGGCTGGATCTCAAAAAGAGTCCTCCCAGTGCCATGTTTTATTTATCAGCAACTACTACACCAATCAGTAGTCTCTGAGGCAGTATTAAAAAAAAAAATCTAAGCTCACTAAAAGCCGAGCGCACAGTCCTCCAGACAAAGAACAAAGAACTCTGAATGCTGTAGGTAAAAAATCATAGCCATTATCTCTTAGCCATGAGCATCCTTGTGCATCAGCTTCAGATTCTCCATTATCACCAGGGCTACTTTCTACAACTAGGAGAACCCCACCCGCTGTCACCCGAGGGCCAAGCTCAGCTATGTACAGACCTCCACGAATCTTTATATCACAATCATTCGAGCCACCTATGATGCTTACGACTGTCTCCCATTCTGCAGCCACAGCCATCACAGTGAGACAAATGGCCTGGCTACACATGTCCGGCCTTAGAGAAAACCTATATGGCTGCCTCACAGATGCTTCTTTTCTTGGAGATAATTTATTTGGTTCAGAGGTGGACAAGGCTGTGTTGGAGGTAAAGGACCATTCTTTCATGGCCAAAGAACCTTCGGCTCATAAGAACATAAGATATGCCATACTGGGTCAGACCAAGGTCCATCAAGCCCAGTATCCTGTTTCCAGCAGTGGCCAATCTAGGTCATACGTACCTAGCAGCTTCCCCAAAAAAACAGGTTCCACAGTGCTTGTATTGGGTCAAGCTTTGATATACTGGGTCCCTTTTTAATAATGGTTTATGGACCTTTCCTCCAGGAACTTGTCCAAACCTTTTTTAAACCCAGCTACACTAACAGCTTTTACTACATCCTCCGGTAACAAATTCCAGAGTTTGATTACATATTGAGTGAAAAAATATTTTTTGTCTTAAATAGTTTACCCTGTAGCTTCATTGCATGTCCTCTAGTCTTTCTATATTCTGATACGGCGACCAGAATTGCACACAATATTCAAGGTGCGGTCGCACCATGGAACGATACAGAAGTATTATAATATCCTTTGTTTTATTTTCCATTCCTTTCCTTATGATACCTAGCATTCTGTTTGCTCTCTTGGCCGTCGCTGCACACTGGGCGGAGGGTTTTAACATGTTATCCACCATGACACCTAAATCTTTTTCTTGTGTGGTGGTTCCTAATGTGGAACCTTGCATCGTGTAACCATAGTTTGGGTTGTTCTTCCTTTAGGTGGGGTTTTAACAACTTTAAATAGTTTTGTGTCATCTGCAAATTTGATAACCTCACTCATTATTCCCTTTTCCAGGTCATTTATGAATATGTCAAAAAGCAGTGGACCCAGCACAGATCCCTGCGGTACACCACTATTCACCTTTCTCCATTGGGAAAATTGACCATTTAGCCTTACCCCTCTGCTTTCTATCTTTTAACCAGTTCCTGATCCACAATAGTACACTGCCTCCTATCCCATGACTCTTTAGTTTTGCCCAAAGTCTCTGATGAGGGACCTTGTCAAAGGCTTTCTGAAAGTCCAAATACACTATATCAACCGACTCACCTTTGTCTACCTGTTTATTCACACCTCCAAAAAAACATAACAGATTAGTAAGACAAGACCACCTTTGTCTAAAGCCATGTTGGCTGTCTCCCATTAAGCCATCACTATCTACATGTTCAGCAGTTTTGTTCTTTATGATGGTTTCTACCATTTTTCCCGGTACTGACGTCAGGCTCACCTGTCTGTAGTTTCCCGGATCACCCCTGGAACCCTTTTTAAAAATTGGCATTACGTTGGCCATCCTCCAATCTTCAGGTATTACAGATGATTTTAATGATAGTTCACAGATTACTAATAGCAGGTCTGCAATCTCATATTTCAGTTCTTTCAACACCCTGGGATGTATATCATCTGGTCGAGGTGATTTGCTACTCTTCAGTTTATCAAATAGTTGTAATACGTTTTCCAGATGTATCGATATTTCCTTCAATTCTTCCGCACCTTTAAATACCACTTCAGTCATGGGTAACATTCCTACATCTTCCTGAGAAAGACCGAAGCAAAGAATTCATTCAGTCTCTCCGCTATCGCCTTGTCGCCTCTTAGTGCCCCTTTAACCGCTCTATCATCTAATGGACCAACTGGCACTCTCACAGGTTTTTTTGCTACGAATGTACTTGAAAAAGTATTTATTACACGTTTTTGCTTCCGCAGCAAGCTTCTTCTCAAATTCTCCCTTTGCCTGCCTTATCAATGCCTTGCATTTAACTTGCCAGTGCTTGTGCTGTTTACAGTTTTCTTCATTTGGCTCTTTTTTCCATTTCCTGAAAGATGCTTTTTCTGGCAACAGTCTCTCTGACCTCACCTTTAAACTATGCTGGCAGGTTTTTGGACTTCCTTCCAATTTTTCTTAAAGTGTAGAATACAGCTGGTCTGGGCTTCCAAGATAGTATTTTTCAATAACACCCAAGTTTTTTCTTAACTATTATCTTCATTTTATCATAGTCTCCCTTTCGAAAGTTAAAAGGTAGTACTATGGATTTCCTTACCATCCCTCCTCCACTAATTAAATCAAACGCAATCATGCTATGATCACTATTGCCAAGTGGCCCCAACACCCTTATCTCTTGCACCAGATCTGGTGTTCCACTAAGGACTAAGTCCAATATTGCTTCCCCTCTGGTTGGTTCATGAACGAGCTGCTCCAAGAGGCAATAATTTATTTCATCTAGGAATTTTATCTCCCTTGAATGTCCTGCCGTCACACTAACCCAGTTGATAACGAGGTAATTGAAATCACCCATTATTATTACTGTGCTATAGCTTTTGTTAACTTCCTTGATTTCTTTTAGCATTTCATCATCCATTTGTTCATTCTGGCCAGGCAGTTGATAGTACACCCATAAGAACATAAGATATGCCATACTGGGTCAGACCAAGGTCCATCAAGCCCAGTATCCTGTTTCCAACAGTGGCCAATCTAGGTCATACGTACCTAGCAGTTTCCCCAAAAGACACAGGTTCCACAATGCTTGTATTGGGTCAAGCATTGTTATCCTGGGCCCTTCTTAATAATGGTTTATGGACCTTTCCTCCAGGAACTTGTCCAAACCTTTTTTAAACCCAGCTACACTAACAGCCTTTACTACATCCTCCGGTAACAAATTCCAGAGTTTGATTACACGTTGAGTGAAAAAATATTTTCTTTTATTAGTCTTAAATAGTTTACCCTGTAGCTTCATTGCATGTCCCCTAGTCTTTCTATATTCTGATAACGTAAACAATCGATCTACGTTTACCCGTTCCACTCCATTCATTAATTTATAGACTTCTATCATATCTCCCCTCAGCTGTCTCTTTTCCAGGTTAAAGAACCCTAACCTTTTTAGCCTTTCTTCATAGGAGTATCCTTCCATTCCCCTTACCATTTTGGTGGCTCTTCTCTGAACCTTTTCTAATAACACTATATCCTTTTTAAGATACGGCGACCAGAATTGCACACAATATTCAAGTTGTGGTCTCACCATGGAACGATATAGAGGTATTATAATATCTTTTGTTTTATTTTCCATTCCTTTCCTTATGATACCAAACATTCTATTTGCTCTCTTGGCCGCCGCTGCACACTGGGCTGAGGGTTTTAACATGCTATCCACAATGACGCCTAAAACGTTTTCCTGGGTGGTGGTTCCTAATGTGGAACCTTGGATCTTGTAACCATAGTTTGGGTTGTTCTTCCCTAGGTGCATAACCTTGCACTTGTCCACATTAAATTTCATCTGCCATTTTCATGCCCAGTCTTCCAATTTATCAAGATCCTCTTGCAATTTTCCACAATCCTCTTGGGTTTTAACAACTTTAAATAGTTTTGTGTCATCTTTAAATTTGATAACCTCTCTCTTTATTCCCTTTTCCAGGTCATTTATGAATATGTCAAAAAGCAACGGACTCAGCACAGATCCCTGGGGTACACCACTATTCACCTTTCTCCATTGGGAAAATTGGCCATTTAACCCTACCCTCTGCTTTCTATCTTTTAACCAGTTCCTGATCCACAATAGTACACTGCCTCCTATCCAATGACTTTAGTTTTGCCAAATGTCTCTGATGAGGGACCTTGTCAAAGGCTTTCTGAAAGTCCAGATACACTATATCAACTGACTCACCTTTGTCTACCTGTTTATTCACACCTTCAAAAAAAACATAACAGATTAGTAAGACAAGATCTTCCTTGTCTAAAGCCATGTTGGCTGTCTCCCATTAGGCTGTGACTATCTACATGCTGAGTAATTTTGTTCTTTATGATGGTTTCTACCATTTTTCCCGGTATTGACGTCAGGCACACCGGTCTGTAGTTTCCCGGATCACCCCTGGAACCCACACTGTCATCGCCTTCCCCTTTTTACATGGAATTTCAATACATATTGATTCTACAGTAAATTTTGTTTCCTGCAAAACTTTAATCCTTTCTGACTCAATGCCCTCTCTAACATAGAGCACAACCCCTCCACCAATTTGATCAGCTCTATCATTACGATATAGTTTGTACCCAGGTATCACAGTGTCCCACTGGTTGTTCTCCTTCCACCATGTCTCTGAGATTTCACTCATATCTAACCTCTCATTTAGTGCTAAATATTCTAACTCTCCCATCTTATTTTTTAGATGTCTAGCATTTGCATACAAGCATTTTAGAGAATGTATTTAATCTGGCTATTGGTAGGCATGGATAATTTGGAATCTTTAAGCTCTGTCTGCTCCATACTCAAGGGCATTTGGGCTACTTTAATCTTTTTTGGAACCTCTCTGCTTTTGGTAGTGTCCTTCAAGGATACATTGTTCTGAACCATGCGCTCTTGGGCGACTGTCAGCTTTCCCCTATTATCTAGTTTAAAAGCTCCTTTTTAAAGTTTAATGCCAGCAGCCTTGTTCCATCCTGGTTAAGGTGAAGCCCATCCTTTTGGAAGAGCCCTTCCTTTCCCCAGAATGTTCCCCAGCTCCTAACAAATCCGAAACCCCCATCCTTGCACCATCGTCTCATGCACGCATTGAGACTCCGGAGCTCTGCCTGTCTTTTGTGTCTTGTGCGTGGAACGGAAAGCATTTCGGAGAACGCTACCCTGGAAGTTCTGGATTTCACCTTCCTACTTAAAAGCCTAAATTTAGCCTCCAGAACCTCCCTACCACTTTTTCCTATGTCATTTGTACCAACATGTACCAAGACAGAAGACTCCTCCCCAGCACTATCTAAGACCTTATCTAGGTGGTGCGTGAGGTCTGCTACCTTCGCACCAGGCAGGCATGTTACCAGGCGATGCTCATGTCCATCAGCCACCCAGCTATCTATATGCCTAATGATTGAATCACCAACTATAACTGCTGTTCTAACCCTTCCCTCATGGGCACATGGCCCTGGAGAAACTTCCTCAGTGCGAGAGGTTTTACGTTACCTGGAGGAGAGGTCCTAGTTACAGGATCACTTCCTGGTACACCAGGGTGATGTTCTCCTGTCACATGAGCTCTCTTCTCCTTGGCATCAGGGATGCTGCCAGACTGGAGGTGGGACTTCAGGACTATATCCCTGTAGGTCTCGTCTATTTACCTCTCTGTCTGTCTTATGTCTTCCAAGTCTGCTACTCTAGCCTCTAGAGAACAGACTCGTTCCCTGAGAGCAAAGAGCTCTTTGTACCTAGTGCGCACGTAAGACCTCTCACCAACTGGGAGAAAATCATACATGTGACACTCATTGCAAAAGACTGGAAAGCCCCCATCTCACTGCTGTCTGCATTTTAGTTTTTTTTTTTAATTGAGAATTTTTTAATTGTACATATTGAACAATCAAGTAATATGAGGAGTACAAATCAAAACAAAACAGACAGCCGACCACTTACGGCCATCATATCACCACGTAACTACAGGTTTATGGAACCTGATCAGTTATTGGTTTATCTTAAAGCTCATGAGCCCCAACCTGAGGTGACAAGTTAGTAATTATAGGGTTTTGTTTATATATTTCTCATTTCACTGGAGTATTTGTTTTTTATGTTATGTGTATTCTCTGCTCTCCCATAATGTGGACTTGTATGTAGTTATGTGCATTTTAGTTTTAAGCTTGTGTTTAGATCTTTAAAAGTTCTTTACTTACTAAGGGTTGCTGTGGATACTTATACTAATAAAAGTGCACCTAATACGTTTAATATACCTTGTTCACCTGAAGCTTGCTTAATCTCAGGTCCTTAATGTATGACTGATTTGGATAAAGAGCTGCACCTGAGAGCAGCTCCTTTCCTTTAAGATGTGTAAGTACCTTTAAAGCTACGATTATTCCAGGGGTGGGTGGGAAATAGGACTTACTAAAAGAGGGCTGCTACACAGTACCCTTTCCTGTGCTTCTGAGGTAAACTGTGACCAGCAGGCTCCAGTTCCCAGCCTAAACGACCTCAGTTTTCACCGTTCAGAACGGCATATCATTATCAATATTTCCAACAGTTCTTTCCATGCCGTAGGTATCAATCTTATGCCAGGTCTTTAGCAAAGCGTATGCCGGCTCCTTACCAGCAAAGATCTCGCCCTTGAGAGTGGAAACAACAACCTTTGGTTCCTCCTTCCTCCTCCAAACAAACTCCCAGTTTTTGACTGCCTGCCTTTAGATGGCAGAATCTGTCATTTCAGGGAGGCTTGGCAGTCAATGACGACAGGCCACTGGGTATTAAACATCAGAAAGAAGAGTTACAAGCTAAATCTCCTACATCCCCCTCCCAACCACTCACTAATTATCGGCAAGCGGCTACCTTCTCAACACATCCCCATCCTGATGCAAAAGATAACAGATCTTCTCATCAGTACATCCTTTGAACCTGTGCCCCTCCATGAATGGGGACAAGGTTTCTATTTGAGTTTCTTCCTTATTCCAAATAGATCAGGTGGACTCCGGCCGATACTAGATCTTCAGAATCTCAACTGCCACATAAAACAGGAAAAATTCAAGATAACTCTCTCAGTACCTTTCTCTACTGTGTGACAACGATTGGCTTGCCTCCCTGGATCTTAAAGATGCCTCTACTCATATTCCCATCCACCCCCAATACTGGAAATATCTATGTTTCGCCTTCAAAGATCAGCATTACCAATAAAAAAAGCTACTCTTCTGTTTATCCTCGGCCCCATGAGTTTTCATAAAGTGCTTAGCGGTGTTAGCAGTTCATCTCCACCGCCAAAGCCTATGCATTTAACCATATCTAGGTGACTGGTTTATCTCTGTCGCCTTCATGGCAAGCATGGCTTATGCTGAACAAGTTACAGCCCACACTTTTCAAAGCTTAGGGTTCATCATCAGTACGCCGAAGTTCAAACTTATACCTCAACGGTGCCTCTACTTTATTGGCACTTGAATCAATACCTTACGAGCCAAGGTATTCTTGCCTGTAGACAGAGCATCAATCATCCAAAAGCTCAGACTCAAACTAGGTCACAACAATTCAGGTACCGCTGACCTAGTAGCTCAAGTGATTCTTCATCTACTAGGTCATATAGCACCATCGGTTCATGTAGTTCTGCTTGGATGTCTCTACATGTGCCCTCTACAATGGTACCGCAGACTATACTGGAACCAGCACTTCCAGACTCTTCGAATGAGAAGGGAGCATGGCTGCAAAAGCTTCATGACTCTCTGCAGTGGTGGGCTACAAAATGTCAGTCTTAAACAAGTCTGTTCCAACTTTCACCCCACCATCTTGCCCTCACCACTGGCACATCCAGCCATGGGTGGGGAGCTCATCTATTGCTATTGCACCTGTCAGTGCAGGGTATTTGATCCTTCTAAAAACAACAAATGCATATCAATGTACTCTGAGCAATATACTATGCTCTATACTATGCTCTCACAGTGTTCCAGAAATGGATTGAGCAGAAAATCGTATTGTACGAACGGATGATCAGGTCACCATGTTCTATATCAACAAGCAGGGGGGTCTCTGTTTCCCTTTGTCTCTGCCAGGAAGCGATATTCCTTTGACAGTTTGATCAACATTTGAGCACCACTCCAAGTATTTTACGGGATCAGAGAATCTTCTGGTGGTTACACCGATGATGTTTGGACTCTCACAAGTGGTCCCTGGACTCTTCTGTTCTTCAAACAATGTTTCAACAGTGGGGAATGCCAGAGATGGACCTCTTCGCTTCACCCGAGAATGCAGAATGCCTACTCTTCTGCTCGATCAGGCCTAGCAAATGTCGCTTAGCCCCATGATGCCTTTACCACTTCTTGGAACCATGGTCTCCTGTATGCTTTCCTTCCTTTTCCTCTGATCTCTCAAGTTCTTTTAAAGGTTCTGGAGGACAGAGCCTCACTGATTCCCTTTGTCCCACAGTGGCCTTGTCAAGTATGGTTTCCTCACCTTTTAACCATGATGTAGCAACCCCTGATTCCTGATCGTCCCTCTAGTCTAGTCTTGGAATCTCTGGGTTGTGATCCTCCTCCAGCAGCTTGGAGACTGTGAGAAGTGTCATTCTTGTGACATCACTGGTATATAAGCCCCGGAACCCCCTCTCCTCACCAGTTATCTCAGTCTCCAAGCAGCTGGAGGTTGGGTGAGCCCAGGGGTTCGGGGCTCACTAGAGAGATGATTAAGGAGAGATTAGGATAGATTTGTTGAATAGATTTACTGAAAAAAAAGGGGGGGGGGGTTGACCTAAGCTGTTATGCTGCCCAGGTGCTATTCCTTCTCATTGCCTTTGAATCCTCTGATTTCCCCCCCTCCCCCTCCTCCCCTCTGTCTTTCTTTACCTGCCTGGAGATAGCTTTGGGGGCTGTGGAAGGGAGAGAGAGCGCAGCCACCGGTGCCCGAGCCCATCAGTTGGGGGAGGGACTGGCAGACTGCGAGCTCAGCGCGTGCAGAAGCTTTGCCTGCAAATGCGTCTGAAGCCGGCAGTTTCCACGGCAACTCAGAAGAGACGTTTCTTGCTCCGGCCCTGCTCAGCCCGTGCCTGCAGCTCCCGAGATTTGGTAGAGCGCAGCAAAGAAGGCGGCACACGCAGCACCGGCCAAGGTAGGAGACCTCAAAGGGGCTGAGAGCAGTTTCAAGGGGCACGGAAGAGCGGTTCTTGGCAGTGCAGGCCGGACCGCGTGGCACTTGCGCGGAAATCGCAGGGTGCAGTTGAAGTTTTTTTAGAAGTTGGATATCTCGCCCGCAGAGCCTCGTTTTGAGAAGCTTTCTTCACATTTAGCCTGGGGAAGTGTTTCAGCGAAAAATTCAGTGGAAAAAAACATTTTTGTGTTCATCAGCATAGCAGTAACGTGGTTCTGTAAGCTGCTTAAGGGCTGAATTACTCTGAGGGGATCTGATACGCAGGATGCCTTCTAGACCGCTTTGTTTGCTGTGCGGGGCTAGAAGGGGATCCGTGTCCCCGGAGGGGATTTGCAGAGGTTGTACTCAGGAGTCAGTGGCTATGGAACAGAACGCAGCCGATGCGGGGATTCAAGAGGGGACGTCGGCGGGCCCTTTGGAGCCTCTCTTAGACGCGGGAGCCACGTGGGAACTGGTGCCTAGTACGTCTGTGGCTCCAGACCCCGCGACTGCGCAGCCTCCATTACCGGGAGGCCTAGCGGCGATTTTTGCACCAGATTTTGTGGCCCTGCTTCAGCAGGCCTTGACTTGCTCGATTAATAAGCCTACAACCAGCTCGGTCGAGGCGGGGTTGGGGGATAAGAGACCGAGTGTGCTTTGTCGGCGGTGGTGACAGGCATAGGTGCGAAAATGCCAAGAGGAGACGGGGACCGAGGAGACGGGTCGGTCATGTCGGAAGGGCTAGGGTCAAAGGATCCGGATCATGATGCGGGCCTAGACGAGGATCTAGAGGAAGGCGAAATCGCAGAGCAGGAGGACCAAGCGCGGGTGGTCCGCGTGTTTCGTAGGGAGGAGTTGCCGGTTCTCATTGCAGAGTCGCTCAAGACCCTGAATGTGCCGCCAGAAGGCTCGGCCGAAGATGCTACGCTGGAGGATCCCTTGTTGCAAGCGTTTCATAAGACGCAAAGTGCGTTCCCTGTGCATAGAGTGTTTAAGGAGATGATACAGGAAGAGTGGGACATGCCGGAGGCCGTGCATAAGGGTTCTAGGGTTATGGCGCGGCTTTACCCTCTGGTAGATCAGGAGAGGGACTTGTTTAAGTCTCCTAGAGTGGATGCAGCGGTGTCGGCGGTTACTAAGAAGACCACAATCCCAGTAGAGGGGAGTGCGGCGCTCAAGGATGCTCTGGACTGCAAGTTGGAGGTCTTGTTGAAGCAAGTCTTTGAGGTGAATGCACTCTCTTTACAGGCTTCTATTTGTGGATCCTGGGTGGCTAGGGCTTATCTACGCTGGGCACAGTGAATTCAAGGGGCCCACTCCGAGGGGGCGGGCAAGAATGCGTCCAGACTTGAGTCCAGAGCTGCTTATTTAGCCGACATTCATTATGACCTTATCAGGGGATTAGCAAAGAGTATGGCTTCAGCGATAGCGGGACGGCGTTGTCTTTGGCTGCACAATTGGGTGGCAGATGTCTCGTCCAAGGCGCGGTTAAGTAAACTGCCCTTCAGGGGTAAGCTATTGTTTGGTGAAGATTTGGATAAGCTGGTGAAGGATTTGGGTGAGTCCAAAGGTGGGAGATTGCTGGAGGATAAGCAGAAGCAGGGACGGCCCACTCCCGTGCTGCGGGGCCAACAACGGGACTTTCGGCGTTTCCGTTCTCTGAGGTTTGTCCAGAATCAGCGGGGCCATTTTCCTGGTAGGAGCCAGGGGTTTCGTGGATTTAGGGGAGCAGGCAGAGGGTTTGCAGCCTCTTCTGCTTCCTCAAATTTCAAGAAATCACTATGAAGTCAGGCGGGCCCAGCTGGGGTTGGTTCCCGTGGGAGGTCGGTTACGGAAGTTTTACGCTGCCTGGGTCCAAATCACCTCAGATCAGTGGGTATTAGAGGTAATGCGACAGGGGTATGCGTTGGAGTTTCGGCGGCCGGTGATAGACTCCTTCGTTCAGTCTCTGTGCAGATCAAGCGTAAAGCGCAAGGCGGTAGGGAGACGGTGCAGAGATTGCTCTCCCTCAAGGCGATCGCACCGGTCCCACCCAACCAGTTAGGGTGCGGTCGGTACTCCATTTATTTCATAGTTCCAAAAAAAGGAAGGAACCTTTCGGCCTATTTTGGTCCTCAAGAGAGTAAATCGTTGTCTAAAGGTGTTTCATTTTCGCATGGAGACTCTAAGGGCCGTTATTGTGGCGGTAATAAAGGGTGAATTTCTAACGTCCCTAGACCTATCGGCGGCGTATCTTCACATTCCGATTTGGCAGGAGCATCAGAAATTTCTCAGGTTTGCCGTCCCGATGGGACATTTCCAGTTTCAGGCGCTTCCGTTTGGCCTAGCTATGGCGCCGTGGACCTTCACAAAGGTGATGGTGGTAGTGGTGGTGGCCTTGCGAAAAGACTGTTGGTGCACCCTTATCTGGACGATTGGTTAATCAGGGCGAAGTCCCGAGAGGAGAGTGTAGCGGCTACGGCCAAGGTGGTGGCCTTTTTGCAGAGACTCGGTTGGGTAGTCAACATGGCAAAGAGCAAATTGGAACCATCTCATAGGCTGGAGTACCTAGGGGCGTGTTTCGATACGAGAGTGGGACAAATCTTTCTGCCACAGCAGCGGGTGCTGGGGCTCAGGAGATTGGTCAGGCAATTTCTCGACAAGCGGAGCCCCATGGCCTGGGAGTACTTACAGTTGCTGGGGACCATGGCGGCGACGCTCGAGTTAGTTCTGTGGGCAAGGGCTCACATGAGGCCGCTGCAGCGGGCGCTGTTGAGGAGGTGGTCGCATCAGAAGGATCAACTGTCTCAGCGACTGCCCTGCCCACCGCTGACATGCGCGGCGCTTTAGTGGTGGTTGCGCCCTGGGTGTCTGGAAAAAGGGATGCCCTTGGAGTCACCTGTGTGGATATCTTTAACGACAGACGCCAGTCTTATGGGCTGGGGAGCTCACTTTTAGGGGCAGTATGTGCAGGGGCAGTGGTCCGAACTAGAGAAGAGTTGGTCGATCAACAGGCTGGAGTTGAGAGCAGTGGCACTGACGCTGCAGGAGTTTCGACCGGTGCTCCAGGGAAAGGCCATTCGGGTGTTTTCAGAGAATGCGACCGCAGTGGCTTACATCAACCATCAGGGAGGCATCAGCAGCGTAGCACTAGAAGCCGAGGCCGAGAATTTGTTAGAGTGGGCCGAGCGCAATCTGGTGGCTTTGTCGGCGGCACATGTAGCAGGGGTAGACAGTGTGGAGGCCGACTTCTTGAGTCGCGTAAGGGTGGACCCGGGGGAGTGGGTTTTACATCCAGACGTGTTCGTGATGCTGGTGCTTCGCTGGGGAACGCCGGTTATGGATCTCATGGCGACGTTTCAATCGGCAAAGGTAGAGCGGTTCTTCAGCCGAAGAAGGGAGAGAATGGCAGAAGGCCTGGACGCCCTTCTACAGGCCTGGCTGGAGGAGCAGCTCCTTTACATGTTTCCACCTTGGTTGTTGATCGGTCGGGTGCTGCAGCGCATAGAGCTCCACAGAGGTCAGGTGATTTTGATAGCGCTGGATTGGCCCAGAAGACCGTGGTACGCGGATCTGGTGAGGCTGTTGGTAGGGAAGCCCTGGCGGCTTTCGGCTCGAACGGATCTCCTGACACAGGGGCCCCTGTGCATGCCTCAGGTAGATCGATTCTCGCTTACGGCTTGGCTCTTGAGAGGGCTAGGATGACAACGAAGGGTTATTCGGCGGGGGTGATTGCTACTTTCCTGAAGGCTAGGCGGTGGTCTACCTCGTTGGCCTATGAGAGAGTGTGGCGTGTGTTTGAGGCATGGTGTGCGGATAGGAGTTTCGTTCCCTTGAAGGCGGCGGTTCTGCAAGTGCTGTCCTTCTTGCAAGATGGTTTTCAGAAGGGTTTGGCAGCCGCTTCATTGAAGGTTCAGTTGGCAGCGCTGTCCTGTTATAGGGGTAAGGTGCAGGGCGAGGTGCTCGGAGGACATGCGGATATTAAGCGTTTTTTGCGGGCAGTAACCCTGTTGAGGCTGCCGCGTAAACAAGTTGTTCCAACGTGGGATCTCCCATTGGTGTTGGGGGCGTTAGGGAGAGCGCCCTTTGAACCATTGGCAAAGGCGATTCTGAAGGATCTCACGCTGAAGGTGGTGTTCTTGGTGGCGATTGCTTCGGCGAGACGAATCTCGGAATTACAATCGCTGTCCTGTAGGAAGCCTTTTCTGGCTTTCTTTGATTCTAAGGTGGTTTTGAGGCCGGTACCATCCTTTTTACCGAAGGTGGTTTCCGTTTTTCATATGAATCAGTTAGTGTCTTTGCCGGTGTTCACTGCACAGAACGGGGGTCAGGCGATGGGACAGTTGCATCTGTTGAATATTTGGCGAGCTTTGAAGCGGTATATCCGCAGGACAGCCAGTTTCCGTAAATCAGATAGGCTGTTTGTGGTGTTTCAGGGAGCAAGAAAGGGCGAGGCAGTGTCTAAAGCTTCTATTGTCTGGTGGTTGAAGGAGGCCATCGCATCTGCGTATCTGTTGAAAGGCTGGGTGGTTCCAGAAGGGCTGAGGACTCATTCCACTAGGGCACAGGCAGCCTCTTGGGCAGAATGCAGTCTGGTGACAGCGGTGGAAATATATGTAAGGCGGCGACCTGGTCTTCCTTGCACTCTTTTGTGTAGCATTACCATCTGGATGTTCAGGCGGAGAGGGACACCTGTTTTGGATTGGCGGTGCTTCAGACTGGTCTAGCAGGGCCCTCCCGTTGAATATATTCACTGCTCTGTTACATCCCCAGAGATTCCGGGACTAGACTGGAGGGACGATCAGGAAGATTAAATTAGACTTACCTGCTAATTGTAGTTCCTGGAGGAACTCCAGTCTAGTCCCATATCCCGCCCTATTAATGCAGTGGACTACGGCCTGAAGCGGGACTAAGATAACAGGTAAGAGTTACCGGTGACTATCCTGCAATGTAGGTTTATTAGCTCAGGGTGTGGTTTGGGGGGGGGGGGGTCAACATCCTTCGCAGGGGAAGGAAAGGTGGATCTCAGAACGCAGAGCACATTGCAGAGGATTATGTACATAGTTTGGCTTGGCGTCCTTTATTGGGCAGTTAATGTTTAGGTTTAGTTATGATGTACTTACTACTTAATGGTTGCTCCGGTGAGTCTGCTTTGTCAATAGGTAACTGGTAAGGAGAGGCGGTTCTGGGGCTTATATACCAGTGATGTCACAAGAATGACACTTCTCAGTCTCCAAGCTGCTGGAGGAGGATCACAACCCAGAGATTCTGGGACTAGACTGGAGTTCCTCCAGGAACTACAATTAGCAGGTAAGTTTAATTTAATCTTCCACTCGAAACACATCCGTTTCTCCTAACTTAGAAGCAAGTCCAGCTGCGACACTCCAACCTCAACAGCCTCTCCTTAGCAGTCTGGAGATTACAGAGCGTCTAATTGGGGATATGACGGTCTCTGGTGATGTCTGGGAAGTCATAGCATCCAGGAAACCTTCCAACCTATGGTCTTACCATTAGAAATGGTAACGTTTCACGCAGTGGGTAAAATCCCTGAACCATGATCAAGTCTCCTGCCCTCTCGGTGCAGTTCTCTCCTACCTTCTGCATTTATCCAGCTCAGGTCTCCAGAACAGCTTGATCCAATATCATCTCTCTGCAATTATAACCTGCCATAGCTCCACTGATGGCAAGTTTATCTCCTCCCACCTCCTTATGTCCTGGTTTATGAAAGAGCTCATGAATATGAAGTTGCCCTTCAAGCCACCCATGCCAGCATTGACCTTAATGTTGTTCTTACAGGGCTCATGAAATCTCCCTTTAAACGTATGTGCTCAGCATCTCTTAAACACCTCACATGGAAAACATTGTTCCTGGTGGACATCACTTCTGTCAGAAGGTTCAGTGAGTTACAAGCATTAATCCACTACCCTCCCTACACTCATTTTCTTCACAATCGAGGAGTTTTCTGTACTCATCCCAAGTTTCTCCCAAAGGTGGTCTCCGCGTTTCATCTCGGTCAGTCAATTACTTTACTGGTCTTTTATCCTAAGCCCCATGCGGGTGCTACTGAGGAAGCCCTGCATTCTCTGGACTGCCACAAAAGTCTTGTACTACCTACATGCCACAAAGGAACTCCGCTTCTCTTCCCAGCTCTTTGTAACTTTCATTTCTAACCATCTGGGATAGTTAGCCTCCAAGCTTTCCACCTCCTCCTGGATTGCCAACTGCATCACATTCTGCTACACTCAGGCTAATCTCCCATGTTCTGGACGCATCGGGGCCCACCAACTTCGTGCCAAGGCTTCAGTAGTCAATCTGGCTTCAGTTTCTGCAGCAGATATCTGCAAAGCAGTGACATAGACCTCTATAGACACGTTTACATTCACTCAGCAGAAGACCTTGCCTTTGGACAGCCGGTACTCCACAATCTCTTTGGAGTGCAAACTTTTCCACCACCCATCTTAGACTCGGGCAGCAAAACCATCTCTCTCTCAAATAGTGGGCCTTGGCTCTGGATTAACCCTTGGAGTGTGCCTACAATAACCCCTGTTTGTCTCTGGAGAAAGTTGTATCTCCAGGAACAAGCAGGAATGAGTCTTCACATATGGGTACGTCGGTACCGATGGAGTCCGCACGGGAATGCTCCCCAGCGTCCAATCAGAACGCTTTTGGGAGCATCCCACCACGCCTGCGTGCTGCCTTCCCGCCTATCCCAACTGCCTCTCCTCAGTTTTCGTTTTTCCGCGGAGCCGGCAGGACGTACTCCTGTCACCGCAGAAAATTCTTCTTTTATTTTTTTGTTTTCTTGTGGTCGCGTCTGCCTTCCCCGACGCCACCTGTACCGCCGGTGTTTCTTTCTTCATTTTTCTTACAAAATTTCCTTTCTGAGGAATATTTTTTCCCTGTTAGTGCCTGACGTTTTTTCGGCCTGCTAGGCCTACTCACTCTCCTTCATGGAAATACCAGCCACTAACCCTAAGAAATGTTTAAACTCTGGCGGTACTAAATTAATTGTAGACACTCATAATTGGTGTCTACCCTGTTTGGGTCCTGACCACCATCCGCTGGAGTGTTCCCTCTGCAGCGGTATATCCAGAAGAAGTCTTCAGCATCGAGCATGTCTTGATACGCGGTCCCCATTAAATTTCACGGTACCAGCCAATGTTTCTTCTTCACAGGCTCAGGTAACCCAAAAACAGTCTGTTAAGACTAGCCAGGCCTCGAGTGGTAGATCTTATGCTCAGCATAGAGATGCCTCCGGCGTTGCCCTCGAGAACACCTCGGCATTACAACCCCGGTGGGAGTCTTCGGCCTCCAAACCATTTATGGGGTTTCAGGTTGTTTTAGGAGTTCTCACCTCTACGAACATACCTGAGCCATGCTCGGTGGCGGCATCCGCTTGGGGCGGTACCGATACCCCGGCATCGGCATTGGTGTTGGATGAAACATTCCTCACCAAAGATCGCAGTTTAGCGCTCTCGGTTCCTTCGGGGCCGACTGAGCCGCTGCTGACCGATCTTCCAGTATTGGTATCGATCCCGGTACCGGTACTGGTATCCACGTCGGTACCCTCCAGATATGCATCGATAGACTCGCTTCCGTCGATGCCGAGTCTGAAGTCGATCTCTAGTCTGGATGACTGGGTACCGACTCGTCTCGGTACCGACTTCAAACAGTACCGAAGACATTCTACCGATCAAGGTCTGCCACGTTCGGTTACTTCGGTACCGATAGAACTATCACAGACTGATCTTCATGTATCGGTATCAATGACGGTACCGGTCTCGGTACCGGTATCGACATCAGCATCGGTACCTCCCATGCTCGTACCTCCCATCGGTACCTCCCATGCTCGTTTCATCCGGCTCGCTTCCTTCCATACCGAGTTTGGAATCGATCCCCAGCATGGACGAGTTGCTACCGACGGGTTGCGGTACCGGCTTCCAGCTGTACCGACAACTATCCTTCAAGGACAATCCGATGCTCCACCCTTTCAGATCTTCTAATCTAGAGAATCTGAATGAACCGGTCGGTGCTAGAGCTAGTTCTTCAACAGATCTAGTTCTTACTCCTCTTTCTAGAGGACTCCCCTCTGGGGAGATTTCTTTTCAAGCATTCCTGCTTGATATGGTAAAGTTACTTGCCATTTCTATACCTGGTCAATATCCTGCACCAGGGGATCCAGAACCTCTGCAGATCCCCTGCAATCCAAAGGAACTCATGTTTCCTTTGCATTAGACCTTGCAGGATCTCCTATTTAGAACGTGGGAAGCTCCTTTATCGGTATCCCCACCTTCTAGGGCAACTGATCTTCTATACATGGTGCCCCCTTCTCCAGGTTTTCAAAAGCCTCAGCTCCCTCATCATTCTATTGTTGTAGAATCAGCAATGAGGCGTGTTAAGAGTACTAAGAAGCACTCTTCTTATCCGCCAGGTCGTGAGGCTAAGACTTTAGATGCCTTTGGACGTCAAACCTTCCAGGCATCCATGTTTTCAGCAAGAATTCTCTCATATATTTTCTATATGGGATTATCTCTGGAGGAGGTCACAAAGAATTTACTACTTTTGACCCCTTTTCTTCAAGAGCCTAAAAGAGCAGATTTTTCTATACTAGTCAATCATGCTCAAAATATTTCTAGGTTCCTTACTCGTGCTTCCCTGGACTCTTTTGAGTCTGTTAGCAGAACTTCTGCTATAGCCATAGGGGCACGACGTAGAGCCTGGCTCCAAGCTTTAGACTTGGACAAATGGGTACCAGATAGACTGGGAAATACTCCTTGTACTGGAGAGAATCTCTTTAACAAGGAGGCTTTACTCCAAGCTGTGCAGTTAACTACTGACACTATTGCTTTCAGAGGCTTGTCTACGCCTTCCTCTATCCCAGTTTGTAGGAGATCTCCTAACAAACTTTGTTCCCTTAAGGGGAGAAAGTTTTATTCATCTTCTACCCATCATACAGATGTTCCCAGACAGGGGAAACATCCAGCCAGGCTAAGGAAACCACAACCTCAACAGGTTCAGCAAACCGTATATTACATCTTTCTTTCCTGTTTGGGGTTTAGAACCTGTAGTCTGCTGCTTCTTAATAGAAGCATCTACACTGTTTCTATCCTAAACTCTAGACATGGATCTCTTCCCAATAGACATCCATTCTTTTGTTCTATGAGCTCTCAGGATGATCATGCTTATAAGTAACAGGGGTTTTCCCTTCCTCCTGAAAGGGAAAAGAGATGTAACAACTATCAATAAGATAGTTTTTCTGTTCCAGCATGTATCATCATACCTTTTCAGGGACTTACCATATCGTAAGTCTCCTTCAACTCTGCCTTTACCTATCCTCTTACTGAAACATTTCGCCTGTAAGAGTGGTACCATTTAGCTGGAGGTTTTTTTTTTCTAAAATCCCTGTAGGTTTCTACCTTTTCCAGTAAGGGGTTCCCTTTTCAGAGTTTTCCCCCCCTTTTTTCAGTCTTACTTGGGGCAGCTTACCAGTCAGTAAGGGAGTCTTGCCACTCCTCCTTCTGTCTGTTCATTCTTTCTGCTGCCTTAGTGATAGCTGCAATGGCAGGAGTTCTTATTGATTACCCTCTGGTTCTGTTTACCAAATAACCAAGGTGTATCCTCCATTAGCAATCCTTTCTGGCCTTAGTAGTAAGTCCAAAACAGGTTATCGACCTTTCTTTTGGAAACTCTATTACTACAGGCCTATTGGTTTCATTTCTATTCCTCGCCATCTCCAATTCCCTTGGCATGGGCAGAATAGTTTGTTACGTACTGGCTTTTAAACAGCCAGTTTTTTCTTCCAACCAACCTGCAGCATGCTCTCTGCAACTCTACAGAGTAGCTCTGCACTATGGGCCCTTGCTAGAGAACATTTGCTGCATCTTAGCAGATAATTCCAGATGGTTAGGAAGGCCTCATCCAGTCATGCCCCCTCATGACTGGTAGGGTCCTTACCTTTACCATCTCCCATAAGGTCTCCTTTTAAAACAAAGGACACATACCTTACATCACGTGAAAACCTAAAGAATTGCTCATTTCCCTGGCTTCGTCCACTGGACTCCCTCACCAGGGATATTTTTCTTTTCATGCAGCTCGTCCTTATATGGTTTTCACTTCCATTGTGCCTTTTATCCAGTTACCATACTACAGTTCTAAAAGGACCTGGACTTGCTGCCTGCAGACTGAAGATATCATCTGCACTTTTTTCACGTAAACCATCCTGGTTATTCAAGGGCTAGAATTTCTATATGAATCTCGACTGCTCCTTGTCAGAGAGAGCATTCCCCTGACTCTCTCAATCATAACCAGGGACAAAGGTTTTCTTGCATCTCTTCAAGCAAGTATTACCTTTCTTGTTATTAGATGCACCTTTCTCTCTCCACATACTCTTATGGTGGGTATAGTTGTATAGGCATGTCTCTACCTACATATGTGGAGACATGTATGTATCTATATGCAGATATATATTATATCTATCTATCTATATCTATATCAGGGGTCTCAAACACGCGACCCGCGAGAGCATTTTGTGCGGCCCGCGACCCGCGAGTATCCTTTCTGCAATTTTTGCTACTTTTACTCACTGTTTTCCGGCTTAGCGCGATTCCCGGGGCTGCATACAAAGTTGGGTTGCATGACCGCGTCACGCGCCTGCCCTCCACCAATCAGGGACAGGCAGAAGGAGGAGAAAAAGGAGGAGGGGGGGCCCGGCCCAGAAGCAGTCTGAGCAGCCACGAGGTATCAGCGGTTTATGAAGCATCGCCTGCTTGGAGGAAGGATCGCCTGCTTGCACAGCTCTCGGCAGGTAAGGAAGCAGTCTGCCCAGAATTAAGCCAGCCCTGCCTCCCTCAGTCCCTCTCCTCTTCGGCTTAGAACCGCGAAGGGAGGAAATTTCAGCCGGCTTAACAGAGTCCCGAGGGAGGAACTCTCCCTTCGCGGTTCTAAGCCGAAGAGGAGAGGGACTGAGGCAGGCAGGGAGGGAGGGAGGGATGGCTCTGCGGGGGGGGCTTGTGATTCTTGCTGAGGGAGGCCTGTGATTCTTGCTGAGGGAGGGAGGGAGGATGGATGGATGGATGGGGGGGGCTGTGATTTTTGCTGATGGAGGGAGGGAGGATGGATCGATGGATGGGGGGTGGCTAAGATATTTGAGGATGATGGATGGTTGGATGGATGGGTGGGGCGGTGATATTTGCTGAGGGAGGGCGGGAGGATGGATGGATGGGGGATGGATGGGGGATGGATGGATGGGGGGGGGGCTGTGATTTTTGCTGCTGCTGCTGCTGCTGCTGCTGATGATGATGGATGGGGGGGGGTCAGAACTGGTAATGTGCTGTGGGCTGGGGGTCAGAACCATCACCATTTCTGAACCCCCCAGCCCCACAGCACATTACCAGTTCTAAACCCCCCAGTACATTACCAGTGTGCTGTGGGCTGGGGGGTCAGAACTGGTAATGTGCTGTGGGCTGGGGGTCAGAACCATCACCATTTCTGAACCCCCCCAGCCCCACAGCACATTACCAGTTCTAAACCCCCCAGCACATTACCAGTGTGCTGTGGGCTGGGGGGTAGGTCATGTATTGTTCTCTGAAATGTATTGATTTAATATTTGCAGTGTTGCCTTTTGATAGGTAGGGTCTGGTGCTTTGTGAGTCCTGGTAGTGCTGTTATGATACGGGGGGTTTGCTATGGGTTCTAAATGGGCAGTGTTAGTAGTAGTTCCTAATGTGCCTGGCGGTTGGCACTGGATTATAGTAATTTTCTAGTCTTTCTTTATCCATGCACTCATTATGCAACATTATGAAATTTCCTCTCCTGCCCTTCACTATCCCGAGTCTATTCTTCTTCGTTATGACTCCCCCCCCCCCCGATCTATTTCTTCCTGGTCTATGCCCCTCCTGCCCTACCTGGGTCTCAATGGGACTCTCTTGTACAGACTCTCTCCGAACTCTCTCTCAGTTATCAGCATCTCCTGGTCCTAGGGGACTTTAATATTCACTTTGACTCCCCTCTCTCTTCTCGCGACTCTTCCTTTCTCTCTCTCCTCTCTGATCTCTCTCTTCTACAACACGCTACCATGCCTACCCACTCTGCTGGTCACTCCCTGGACCTGGTCATATCTCATTCCTCTTCTTCCGTGATCCCTTCTTCCCTTCATACCCTGCCTGTTCCCTGGTCTGACCATTTCTGTCTATTCTCCATTCCCACTTCCCCTCCCCCTCCTGCCCAAGACGGGATTCCCTCTGCCCCTCGTCTTGTTCGTCGTATTACGCCCGCCACTCTCTTACAATTCCCATCTTCTGATTCTCTTTTTCCCCCAGATTTTCATCTGCTCCCTGTTGCTCTCCAGGCCCAGTCCTGGAACACCACCCTTACAGCTGCTTTGGATCAGCTTGCCCCGCGTCAGCCTCTTCCCTCCCCCTCCCCCTCCCCTCGGCACTGTTACCCCTGGTTCCACGCAGGCCTCTTTCTTCATCGTTCTTACCTGTGCTGCGCCGCGCCGAATGGCGTTGGCCTAGGCATCCCTCCCCCACCTCCTTAGCACACTTTCGTTATTGTCATTCACACTATCGATCTCTATTACATTCCACTAAGCAGGACTATTTTTCTTCTCGCATCTCCATGTCAGTTAACTCTACTCGACAGCTCTACTCTGTCCTTCGCTCTCTCTCCGCCTCTCATTCCCTTACCTCCCCAGCCCCTTCCCCAGTATCCCCTGATCCTGTTCTTCTAGCATCATAGTTTGCCTCTAAAATCCAAAATCTTCGGTCACTCTTTCCCTCCTGCCCTCCCCCCCGTTCCCTTCCTCCTAACTCCCCCCTTCCTTCCCTTCTTCCCCTTTCCCCTCCTTTTCCCATAAATGGTCCTCCTTTCAACCTGTGACTATGCCAGATCTTTCCAGGGTATACTCCTCCACTCGAAAGACCACCTGTATCTCTGATCCCATTCCTTCCCAATGGCTTCTGGACCCCTCTTTGTCCCTCTCTCCCTACCTAGTCTCCATTATCAACTCTAGTTTAACTTCTGGTTCGGTCCCCACTGTCTGGAAGCACGCTACTATCCGTCCTATCTTAAAAAAGAACTCTCTTGACCCGTCCTCCCCAGCCAACTGGCACCCTATCTCATATCTTCCCTTCCTCTCCAAGCTCCTTGAGAAACTGGTTTATGCACAACTTTCCTCTCATCTTGAGGCCACCTTTACACTTCACCCCCGCCAATCCGGTTTTCGTCCCAATCACAGCACTGAGTCTATTTTACTTGCCTTTCTTAACAAAGTTCATACCGCACACGACCAAGGCCACATCTCTATTGCCGTTTCCTTAGACTTATCTGCTGCTTTCGACCTTGTGGACCACCCTACTCTTCTGGCCCGTTTACACGACATTGGACTCTCTGGCACTGTTCTTTCTTGGTTTCACTCCTTCCTCTCCCACCGAACCTTTTCCGTCTCCTCTGGCCCCTCCTCCTCTCCTCCCACCCCTCTCCCATGTGGTGTTCCACAGGGTTCTGTCCTCGCCCCTCTCCTGTTTAACGTCTTCTTGGCCCCCCCTCGCACTCTTAGTTCAGCAGCATAGCATCTCAGCCCACTATTACGCAGACGATATCATTCTTCTTCATCACACGGACCCTTCTGCCCTGAACTTGCCCCTCTCAACTCCTGCTTGGCTTCAGTGTCCTCCTGGTTCTCCACCAACTTCTTACATGTGAACCTCTCCAAATCATTTGCCATTTGGTTTACATATGGTGCCCCAATTCCCTCTCTCGCCCCTACCCTGTCCGGTTCCCCATTGCCAGTAGTTTCCTCCCTACGTTATCTAGGAGTCACCCTGGACTCTGCCTTATCCTTCAAGGAATATATTTCTTCTGTTGTACAGCGGTCCTTTCACACCATACGTCAACTCCGTGCTATTCGTCCCTTTATATCTGTACCTTCCCTGACTACACTGCTACTGTCCCTGGTGGTATCCCGCCTGGACTACTGCAATGTTGTCCTGGCCGGTCTCCCTCAAACCCAACTGCGAAGACTACAACTGGTCCACCACACAGCTGCACGTATTCTCACCCATGCTTCCCGCTTCGACCACATCACCCCCATCTTGATTCACCTACACTGGTTTCCCCTTGCTTACCGTATACAATTCAAAATCCTTATATATGTGCACAAAACCATCCATACCGGTATTCCCCTCTACCTTGCCAATCTAATACATCTTCACTCGTCTCACCGCTCCCTTAGATCAGTCCATCTGAATCGCATGTCCCTCCCCTCCCCATCACAGGCCCACCTTGAGTCCACCCACTCCTCAGCATTTTTCTTCCTGGGCCCGCGACTCTGGAACTCGCTCCCCATTGCCCTCCGTCTAGAACCCTCCTACAAGACTTTTAAGGCTAGGCTGAAGACCCACCTTTTTTGCACCACTTTTAACCTCCCCCCTCCTCCTGCTCCCCTTTCTCCCCCACCCCATTGAACTAGAATGTTCGTCATTTTGTGCTTTGTCTGCTTTGTTGCTTTATCTGTTGCTTTACTCTCTCTCTCCACCCTATCCTGTCTCTTCATTATTTTTGGCGTTCCTTTTCCTTTTCAGCAGCCTATATATTTTGTTGTACACCGCTCTGGTGCCACTGGTAAAGAGCGGTATATTAAATGTGTCAATAAAGATAAGGATACTGTCCCAGCAAAACAAACTGCCTCGCCCCCACAGACTGTCTCCCCTCGACTCTAAATGCAGCCTTTCAACCGCCAAGGAGGCCCCACACAGAGCAATCACAGTCTGCCACTGTATGTGGCTTGCCTATGGCTTGATCTTTCCAACCACAAGCAAGCATGCTACTGGCTGACATAGCTTAGATAAGGCTCCCAAGACGAGAGAATTTTTCCATGCTATAAATGTCCAAAACTTTCCATAGCCACTCTGATTTAATAGGAGTCCTAGTTGCTCTCCATTTGTGAGCAACTACAGACTGATCAACCAGCGAGAGGCATTTTATCAAAAGTCTAGTTCCTCTGGAGCCTTCCCCAAAGGATTCCACTCCAACACCATAACTTTGTACTCAAGTGGGATCAAGGCTCATGTAATTAACTCAATCGTTTCCTGAACCTCTACCCAAAAGATCTGAATACCTGTGAATTTCCACCACATATGATCAGAGTCCCGTATTGGCCACAACTGTGTCAACACAATGGGGAAGACTGGATTCTGTTTATGAACCCTCGCAGGAGGAAGATACCACTGCATCAGAATTTTAAACTGAACAGCCACTCGAGAGAGATATTTTATGCGTGTATACATAGATATGTGCCCCAAAGTCGTCATCTTTCTCCAGGAAAAAAGCAGGAAGTCAGTCTGCCTGGAGCTTTGAAGGGGTGGTGAGTACCATAGCTTGGCCTAGTTATTGTCCTTGTTGGGGCTCTCTGTTCCATCTCTGAGGGATGCAATTTGGCATGGACTACTGGCAGCTGTTGATGCTGTGTGTGGGTTTTCTGCCATTTTTCTGCATGCGTTAGTAACATTTTTGCCTATTGTGGGCCTGGTGGTCACACGATCCTAACGTGCATTCTGCCCAAATAGCTTCAAGGCACACTCCTTCCCGTGTGCCTTCAACGCACATAATATAAAAGCGCAGTTAATGCATGATTACGGGCTGACGCAGCCTTAGCACATGCTCTTGTGATACTCTAACTCTGTCTTCTTCCACGAAATGTTTTGACCTGTGGCAGCCTCATCCTTGAATTTTGGACTCGGCCCTTCCTCCTTGGCAGCTTCTGAGTCGCCCCTGGAGAGCCTGCTTTTCCCTTCTCAGCTGGGGGATGCGGTTAGTCCTCCCTTATTGTCTCAGGGCAGGAGGTGATGAATGGCGCTATGGGTAATGATATTCAGCTGGCCAGAAGATCTGGTGTCTGTTCTGTGAGTCGCTCTTCCTCCTTTAGCGGGTCTGTGGCAGCCATGCTCCCTGGTGTTGGGGAGCCTTATCAGAGAGGAGAGCTTCCTGACTCCATATTATTCTCCCTGGAATTCTTTTCCCTTTTCCAACAGGCCTGATCCTTTTGGTGTAGTAATTCAAACCCTGCAACCTTCGAATGCACCTGGATGCAGTCTTGTGCCCAGCAGTCTGAAAGTTGAAGCCCTATTCGATTACCCTTGGCTAAGCGTCCCCAGTGAGGGGCACTTTTTGGAGATGAACAGCTAGGAGCTATTCAAGATGTTAACTGTGCCTCAGATTCAGATGGCTTGGTAATGGGCTCTGATGTGGATGAGAAAGTGCTGTCACCTTCAGAGGATTCTGCAAAGGCTGGTGTGATCCGCCTATTCCAGGAGGAGAAACTGGCGGCGTTGATTACCAGGGTTTCATCTGCCTTGAACTTGATAGATGCTTCCAGCATGGAGCAGGACCTGAAGGTACACCCGCTCCTTTAAGGATTATGGAAATCCACTGCTGTCTTCCCATTACAGGGTTAATGGTGTATAAGAAGATCTATGCTCTCCTGGAGGAGGAGTGTGTTGAGTGGTTTGACATTCCTAGAGTGGATGTACAGGTCACAGCAGTTACCAGATGGATCACCATTCCCGTGAAAGGTGGATCGGCCTTAAAGGATGTTCTGGACTGCAAGGTGGATTTCTTGCTAAGGAGCTATTTCACCCTGGCGGTGGTGGTTCTACAGCTGATGGTATGTACCAGCCTGCCATCTCAAGCTCTGCTCCAGTGGATTCAGTCTCTTCTGCCAGATTATACTACCCCTCTTTGGAATCTGCTACAGCCTTCCTTTCTGATGCCATGTATGACCTGGTACATTTGGTGGCCAGGGATGGTGTCCTGGCGATTGTCACAGCATTGGATTTGGCTCTGTCACTGGGCAGCAGGCGCATCCTCCAAAGCCCGGTTAGCTCAGTTGGCCTTTAAGGGGAAGTTTCTGTTTGGAACTGATTTGGATAAGCTGGTGAAGATCCTGGGTGAGACAAAATCTTACTGCCTTCTGGAAGACAGTCCAAGGGGCCTGTGAAGCAGGCAGGTGCCCATTTCTTGACAGCTTCTGCCCGAACACCAAGGGCACGCTTGCTGGATTCCCAGGTGTCTTGGGACTATCGTCATTACTGACCTGGAAAACATTTCTTCCACTCTGCTTCAAGGCCTCTGGCTCATTCTCAGTTCTTCTGTGAAGTGTGTGGGCCTGGGGACTGAATCCCCTCCAGAGGGGAGGACCCTCCTGGGCTGTGCGATGAAAGTTTGGGGGCCCATTTCCTTGTTCCTCTGGTGGGTGGCAGGCTTTGCCTCTTCTTTCAGGAATGTGTCCAAGTTACCAAGGATTGCTGGGTGCAAGACACCATTCAGTTTGGCTATGTACTGGAATGCAAAGAACCAATTCCCGATGCCTTCATCATTTCCCCTTGTGGGTCTGTGATCAAAGGTGCTGCTGTGTGAACCATCCTGGACAAGTTACTACACTTAAAGGCAATGGTGCCCTTCCCCCCCCAGACGAGCAGGGGAAGGGCAGATACTCTTATCTATTTTGTGGTGCCTAAGAAGGATGGTTCCTTCCGGCCCATTCTGGACCTCAAGGGGATAAACGAGCACTTGCGTACCCTGTGCTTCCAAATGGAAACCCTGCGCTCTGTGATTCAAGCAGTGCACCGAGTGGAATTCTTGGCTTCCCTGAATGTGGCCAAGGGTGTATTTTCATATCCTGATCTGGGTGAATCAGCAGAAGTATCTGTGTTTTGCCGTGCTTGGCTCTCACTCTGTTCGCCACTGTCCCTTTCGAGGTACCCACTGCCCCAAAGATGTTCTGCAAAGTCGTCGTGGTGGCGGCTCTGGTGCCAAGGGATCTGTGTCCATCCCTCATTGGACGAATGGCTCATCCAAGCCCATTCCCTTTCAGAATTGTCGCGGGTGATGTCCAGAGTGGAATCCTTTTTGGAAAGCCTCAGCTGGGTGATCAATCAGGGAAAGAACCAGCTTCTGCCTTCCCAGTTCTTGGAGTTTCTGGGAGCATGATTCGACACACAATTGGAAAGAGTTTTCTTGCCAGAGGAAAAAGTCAGAAAACTGTTTTGCCTGGCGCTGTTCTATGTACAGCAGGCCCTGGAAGTCTGGGATTATCTTCAGCTCCTCAGATTGATGGCAGCGACCAGACAAATGCTGCTGTGGACATGTGCTCGCATACGACAACTCCAGCGGTCATTGTTTACTTGATAATCCCCAAGTTCTCAGGAGTTCCACTCCTGTTGATGGTGAGAACCAGCCTGCGGGGTGCGTTAGCCCTGCAGTCTGAGGAAGGGTGTACAGCAGGATGATTTCTCCTGGATCTTGCTGATGACGAATGCTAGTTTCTTGGACTGGAGAGCCCATTGCCAAGACTGTATGGCCCAGGGCCTTGGAACCCCAGGGATGTGGTTTGGTCCATCAACTGCCTCGTGGTGAGGGCCATCAGGCTGACTCTTCTGTGTTTCCGGCCCCTGGTTGTGGGCTAGGCGCTTTGAGGGATTTCAGACAACGCCACAACAGTAGCTTATGTCAATCGACAGGGCAGCACAAGGAGCGCTGGGGTAACTCTGGAGATGGATCTCTTGTTTGCCTAGGCAGAGGAGAACCTTCTAGTCTTGTCAGCCCAGCTCATTACTGGGGTGGACAGTGAGGAAGAGGACTTCCCCATTGAATTCTGGAGAGTGGAAGTTGAGTCAGGAGGCTTTTCAGTTGATAATGCGCTTCTGGGGTCGCCCTGAAGTAGATCTGATGGTGACCCACTCCAGTGCCAAAGCTTGCTGCTTCTTCAGTTGACACAGAGATGGGGTCCGAGGGCGTTGATGTCCTGACCCAGCCTTGGCTGTCATCAGCTGCTGTATGTGTTTCCTACGTGGCCCCTGGTGGGGTGTGTGATTTGTTGTGTAGAGTGCCACCCAGGTAGGATTGTTCTGGTAGTGCTGGATTGGTCAGAGAGAGCATGGTTTGGAGACCTGATGTGGCTCCTGCAGGCGCCTTCTCTTCAGCTGCCTCTGTCTTGGGAGCTATTGCGGCAGGGACCAATTGCCTGGAGGACCCGGCTCCTTTCTTTCTTAAGGTATGGTTCTTGAAAGGAGATTGCTAGCATGTAAAGGCTACGCTCCAGCAGTGATTTCTACTCTGCTTGGTGCCCGGAGGAGATCTATCAGGCTAGCATACGTATGGATATGGTGCCTCTTTGAGCGCTGGTGTGGCGTGTGACAGTTGGCTCCTGAGACGGCCAAGATGTCCTCTCTGTTGACCTTTCTGCAGGATGGCCTAGAGAAGGGCCTTTTACTTAGCACCCTGAACGTTCTGGTGGCATATCTGGCCTGCTTCCGTTATCAGGTAGCGAGCAAGTCTTTGGCCTTGCACATGGATGTCTCACGTTTTTTTCTCCAGGGGATTTGGCATGTACGTCCCCTCCCTTTGGTCTGTGATCCCTTCCCGGAATCTGTGTGTGGTGCTCAGAGCCGTGATGGTGGCCCACTTTTGAGCCATTGAAGCATGCTACCTTAAAGGATTTGATGCTCAAGACTGTCTTCTTAGTTGCAATCTGTTTCACAAGGCAGATTTCTGAGCTGCAGGCTCTGTCTTGCTGAGATCCTTATTTGTCCTTTTCAGAGGAGGCTGTTTCCATTTGGTCTGCACCTTCCTTCTTGCCTAAGGTGCTTTCTCCCTTTCACGTGAGCTAGTTGGTTTGCCTACCCTCCTTCTGAAGGAGCAGTGTAGAGGAAAGAATAAGGAGCTTCACCTGGTGGATGTCCAGAGGGTGCTCCTCTGGTACGTAGAGGTTACAAATCCCTTTTGTAAGTCCGACCATCTTTTTGTACGGTTTGCTGGCCTGTGCAAGGGTGAAATGGCAACCAAGTCAGCCTTGGGGCACTGGATTAAGGAGGCCATTGCCTCTGTGTATCCATTGCGGAACCAGCTGGTTCCGGAGGGTTTGCACGCCCGTTCTACTCGAGCACAAGTGTCTTTGTGGGAGGAGGGGAGCTCGATAGCCCCTGCAGACATTTGTTGGGCAGCAGCGTGGGCATCACTTTCCACTTTTCTCAAGCATTACCGCTTTGATGTCCACACGTAGGTGGACATGGCCTTCGGCAAGTGTTTTGCGAGCTGCTGTATCTTCTTCCCGCCCCGTGGTATTGTAGCTTTGGTACATCCCACTTGTCTGGACTGATCTAGCAGGACAATATGGAAGGTGACATTTTACTTACCAGTTAATGTCCTTTCCTTGAGTCCTGCTATACCAGTCCAGGGCCCATCCCTGAAACAGTATTTTCTCTATTCTTCTGCTGTGTTACCCTTGGATTTGCTATGATTTTTATTCTTGGCTCTGCAGGTTCAACTTCTGCTGACAGTCTCTGTTGTTGCTATCTCCAGGAACAAGCAGGAATGTAGTCATCACATATGGGTATTGTCGGTACTGACAGAGCCTGCGTGGGAACGCTCCCCAGTGTCCAATTAGAAAGCTTTTGGGAGCATCCCACAGAGCCTGCGTGCTGCCTTCCCGCCTTTCCCAACTGCCATCTCCAGTTCTTCGTTTTCAGCGGAGCCAACAGGTCGTGTTCCTGTCACCGCAGAAACTTTTCCTTCTTTTTTGTGGTCGCGTCTGCCTTCCTCAACGCTCTACCGGTACCGCCGTTTTTTCTTTCTTTCTTTTCTTTAAAAAAAATTAAAAATTCTTAGTACTTTTTTTCCCATTTTTTTTCCCAGGTGCACGCGCCATTTTGGGCCTTAGGCCCAAGATTTTTTCCACAATGGAAAAACCTCATCGGGTTTTAAAAAGTGCACCAAGTGTGACGGTACCATCTCTGTCACCGACACCCATGAGTGGTGTCTGAAATGTTTAGGTCCTGACCATTCCATCTCGGAATGTATGGCCTGTGCCATGATGTCCAAGAGAGGTCGACAGAACCGAGCTGCGAAGCTCAGTACCCTGTTTCCCTCTGATGCAGCTTCGGTGGCATCGACGTCTTCCAGGCACTGTTCCCTCTAAGCTGTGCGCGTGTGCGCGCGCACACACCTCACCGAGTGAGCGCATATACTTTATAACAGAGCGCACAAAAATTACGGTTCTGATTCTGATAGAAAACAACACAGACATCTTAAAATTTAAAAGTTGTTGTGTATTTACGGTTTTCACAAGTTCTACAATATTATCTAGTGCAATCAATGTGGTGTACATACTGTATTCTGACGTGTAGTCAAATTTTAAAGTATAGAACTCCGAGTGTCGTTATGTGCCGCACAAAAATTTAACCTTCCTTCAAAAGCTGCACAGCTGATATTTTATGCGCACACAGCCTACAGAAAATTAGAGGGAACATTGCTTCCAGGGCTTCGTCTTCCTCCTGTGGATCTCAGGTAACTAAACACATGTCTAGCCGGTTCTCAAAGGGTAGATCTCCTTCTAAGCATCAAGATGCCTCTGGCGTTGCCCTTGAGGATTCTTCACCGGCAAAATTGCCCCGGCGGAGGCTTCGGCTTCCAAAGCATTATTGGGGCTCCAGGACATTCTCGAGGCCTCAACCTCGGCAGAACTACTGGTGCCATGCTCTGGGGTACCGGCGATCTTCTCCGGTACCGACATCCAGACATCGGCAGCGTCGATAGACCAGAGAGTCTTGGCTATTGAGCGCAGTCTGCGGCTCTTTGTGGCATCGACACCCTTGGAACCGCGTCAGACATTTCAACCGGCACCGGTATTGGTACCGGTACCGATAACATTGACATCGGTGTCCGCATTGCCGGCACCCAGTCATCCGATGCCTTCTGGTACCGATTACTCCCGGTACCGACTTCGGGCTCTTCAAGAGCATCCGGACAGGCGGTACTTCGAGTCCTCAGAAGAATCTGAGGATTCTGATAGTTCTGTCGATGCAGGAATGCTTCTCCCAGAGGAGCCCTCCTCCCCTAAGCGCAGGATGTCTCCTCCAGAGGATATTTCCTTTCAGGATTTTATCAGGGAGGTGGCTCGGGGTCTATCCATTACTGTGGCCCCTGAAACAGAGCCTAGGGCAAAGGAGTTGAAAAATTTACAGTATCCCAAAGCTCCTAAGGAGGCAGCTACCCTGCCCATCCATGAGATCTTGCATGATCTTATGTTGAGAATGTGGGAGACACCTCTTACCACCTCGCCTCATTCTCGTAGACTGGATACTCTGTATCGAGTCCCTCCTTGTCCTGGTTTCCAAAAAACTCAGCTTCCTCACCACTCTATTGTAGTGGAATCAGCTATGAGAAGGATCAAGAGTGCAAAGAGACATGCCTCTAATCCTTCAGGACGTGAGTGCAGAACTTTGGATGCTTTTGGACGTTGTGCCTTCCAAGCTTCCATGCTTTCTGCCAGGATCAGTTCCTATAGTCTATACATGGGAATGTTCCTAAAGGAATTTACAGGTGATTTAGAGGCTTTGAATCCCCTCTTCTTCCTGAGGCTAGAAAGCAGGATTTTCTCACATTGGTCAAACATGCCCAAGATGTTTCTAAATTTGTCAACCGTGCAGCTTTTGACTGTTTTGAGTGCATAAGCAGAACCTCTGCCATTGCCATAGGTGCACGTAGAATTGCTTGGCTTCAGGCATTTGCTCTGGAGCTCTGGGTACAAGACAAACTGGGAAATATCCCTTGTACTGGTGAGAACCTGTTTGGTAAAGATTGGCAGGAAAAAGCCAATGAGTTGGATGCTGACAACTCCACCTTGGATAGATTATCCAAGTCCACGGCTGACCCTGCTAGAAAGAAATCTTTCAAGAAACCTTTCTTTTCTAAAAAGAAAAGATATTATCCTGTTTATTCTCAGCAGGGACGTTCTGTAGGTCAGCTTGTCAGGAAAGGTCAGTAACCATCCAAACAAAGAAAAGCAAAGACTGCTAAGCCTCAGCCGTCCCAGCAGTCTCAGCCTCCACAAGGCCTTTGACTTTCAGCTAGAGAACTTAGCCTTCCTGGCTCTCGTTGGACCAGAGCCTTCCACCATTCAAGAAAGGTTGTGTCACTTTGTCCCCAGATGGGGGGGGCATATAACAACAGAGCATTGGACACTTTCTATCATAAAAGAGGGGTACAAGCTTCATTTTTCAAGCATGCCCCCTCCCACAATGATAAGACAGTTAAATTCTCCGACCTCTCTCATCAACCTGTTAGGTCAGGAGGTCACTATGCTTCTTTCCCAAGGGGCAATAGAAGAAGTACCCATCCATCAGCAGGGTACAGAGTTTTACTCCCCCTATTTCCTTATCCCAAAGAAAACAGGGGGATACAGACCTATTCTGGACCTCAGAGAATTGAACAAATTCCTTGTCAAAGAGAAATTCAAGATGATTTCTCTTGGAACTCTGCTGCCATACCTTCAGAGTCAGGACTGGCTTTGTTCTCTAGATCTCAAGGAGGCGTGCACACATGTTCTCATCCATCCAACTCACAGAAGGTTCCTTCAGTTCCTTTTTCAAGAAAAGCACTACCAATACAGGGTGCTTCCATTTGGCCTGGCCTCAGCACCAAGGGTGTTCATGAAATGCATGGCTGTGGTAGCAGCATTTCTCCGCACTCTAGGGATATTCGTCTTCCCCTACTTAGACGATTGGCTCATTCGAGCCCCAACAGAGTCAGAGGCCAGGACTTCTCTATCCTGCACGATGCGTATCATTCAGTATTTGGGTCTGGTAATAAACATCCCAAAATCCAGTCTAACTCCCACGCAGTCTTTAGAGTTCATAGGAGCATTGCTGGATACCAGAAAGGCAAGGGCCTATCTCCCTCAGGCCCGTTGCCTTCGCATGGTGCAGTTAGCTTCTCAAGCAGTGCTAAAACCTCATCTCACTGCCCGAGAAATGCTACAACTACTAGGCCACATGGCATCTACTGTGCATGTGGTTCCCTATGCTCGTCTCCATATGAGGGCAGCTCAGTGGACTTTATCCACTCAATGGACCCAGGCATCAGGATGCCTGTCAGACAAAATAGCAAACACAAGTCGCCTTATTTCGTCCCTCCAGTGGTGGAAGTCCACTCAAAACCTGTTGCTGGGGTCCCCTTTTCAACAACCCTTACCCCAGGCAACTCTCACAACAGATGCTTCTCCGATGGGTTGGGGAGCTCATCTGCAAGACCTTTCCACCCAAGGCACCTGGTCTCCACAGGAGACTCATCTACATATCTGTCTCTTGGAGCTCAGAGCAATCTTCCTTGCTCTTCGAGTGTTCCACACCCTGCTCAGCTACAAGACAGTCCTCATCCATACAGACAATCAAGTAGCCATATTCTACGTGAACAAGCAGGGGGGAACAGGCTCTCTGTCGCTTTGCAACAAAGCTTTGCGACTATGGGCCCTCGCCACAGAGCATCAGCTTCATCACCTGGCGGTGTATCTTCCAGTCATACAAAACTCTTGGGCAGACAGACTCAGTCGAGTTCTGCTTCCACACGAGTGGTCTCTGCATGCAGACCAGGTAGCCAAGATATTTCAACTTTGGGGAACCCCGGACATAGACCTCTTTGCAAGTCCATGGAATGCCAAACTTCCCCGGTTCTGTTCCAGAACCCCGGCTCAGGGGGCTCAGGCCAGGGATGCTTTCCTCCTTTACTGGGGTCAAGGCTTCCTGTATGCCTTTCCACCCATTCCCCTAATTCCCAAAACCCTGTTCAAGCTTCAGAGAGACAGAGGCCGTATGATTCTCATAGCTCCACATTGGCCACGGCAAGTGTGGTACCCTTTGCTTCTACATCTCTCTCAAGCTCCCTTCCTGGAGTTAGGGTCTGCTCCAGATCTCCTGTCTCAGGAGGACGGAATGTTATGGCATCCCAATCCCCAGTCTCTGCATCTCAGGGTTTGGTTGCTGAAGGCCTAGATCTTCATGATCTTAACCTTCCTCAGGAAGTAAAGGATATCCTTTATGCTTCCAGGAAGCCTTCCACAAGACGCTCTTATGCTTTCAAGTGGAAAAGGTTTACCATATGGTGTTCGCAGAAGGGTCTTAACCCCCTTGCGATACCTCTGGAATTATTGCTGGAGTATCTCCTTCATTTATCCAATGCAGGACTTAAGACTAACTCAGTAAGAGTCCGTTTGAGTGCTATTGCAGCTTCTTTCAAGCCTCTAAATGGACAACCTATTTCCTCCCATCCTCTCATAGCAAGATTTATGAGAGGCCTTCTTCTAACTAAGCCTCCCATTAGGCCACCACCTGTGGCATGGGACTTAAACTTGGTTCTTGGTCAGCTTATGAAGCCACCTTTTGAACCCTTAGCTACTACCTCATTGAAATTCCTTTCTTGGAAGGTTATCTTTCTCATTGCAGTCACATCAGCACGTCGCATCAGTGAGTTGCAGGTATTAGTAGCTGATCCACCTTATACAAGGTTCCATCATGACAAGGTAGTCCTTAGGACTCATCCACGCTTTATGCCAAAGGTGGTCTCGCCTTCTCATCTAAACCAAACGGTCTACCTACCTGTGTTCTTTCCAAGGCCTCATGCTTCAAATGCAGAAAGGAACCTTCATACTTTGGACTATAAAAGAGTTTTAGCCTTTTACTTACAAAGAACACAGCAACATAGAAAGTCTTCTCAACTCTTTGTTGCTTTTGATCCTTCTCATTTGGGACTTCAAGTCTCCAAGAGAACACTATCTAAGTGGATTGCTCAGTGTATATCTTTTGCCTATCAGAGTAAGAATCTTCCTCTGGAGGGCCATGTCACAGCTCACAATGTGAGAGCCATGGCAGCTTCAATGGCTCATCTGCACTCTGTGTCTATCAACGGCATCTGTCGAGCAGCCACCTGGGCCTCGGTTCATA
Source organism: Ichthyophis bannanicus (assembly GCA_033557465.1). NCBI lineage: Eukaryota > Metazoa > Chordata > Amphibia > Gymnophiona > Ichthyophiidae > Ichthyophis > Ichthyophis bannanicus. Next base: position 666,670,224 of record CM066032.1, read on the forward strand.
CCTTCACAGCCCATTACTGCTTGGACAAGGACTCCCGCCGAGATGCCTTGTTTGGTCAGGCTGTTCTCCAACACCTGTTCCATACCTAATCAACTCCTACCCACCATCCTTGATAGGATGCCAGAGATCCATGGGGGGAAGTGGAGCCCTTCTCAGGAATGCACAACTTCTGGGGTCTCTCCCTGGCATCTAAAGCTAGGGAATCCCCATATGTGATGACTACATTCCTGCTTGTTTCTGGAGATAGCATAGTTACTCACCTGTAACAGGTGATCTCCTGGAACAGCAGGAATTTACTCCTCATAACCCACCCACCGCCCTTAGGAGTTGTATCTCTCTATCTATCTTTTTCCCTTTCTCTCTCTCTCAGCTTTAAAACTCAACTGGAGAGAGGCAGTTGGGAAAAGCGGGAAGGCAGCACGCAGGCGCCGTGGGATGCTCCCAAAAGCTTTCTAATTGGACGCTGGGGAGCGTTCCCGCGCAGTCTCCGTTGGTACCGACGATACCCGTATGTGAGGATTAAATTCCTGCTGTTCCCGTAGATCACCTGTTACAGGTGAACCCAGGAATGAGTTGTGTGAGGCTTGGCATATTTCTTCCATATGCTTTGGGACGAATACTGAAGGGACCTCTGGTGACCGAGGCGAATAGAGGCATAGAAATGATATCACTGAAACATAGTAACATAGTATATGACGACAGATAAAGACCAGTATGATCCATCTAGTCTGCTCAGTGAGGCAGCAAGAGCAGGTACACATGGGCTTTGCATTGCTTCTTTGTCACCATCAATCTTCTGGTAGGGGAACACAACCCCCTTGGTTGTACTGGTCTAGCAGGACTCAAGGAAAGGACATTAACTGGTAAGTGAAATATCACATTCAGAAGTAATGCAGTTCTGTAGCTACTGAAAAGGGTAGGGTCTTTCCCTTCCTTGGGAATTACAGTGATAGTGGGTTCAAGAAAAGAATGCAGGAGTTGTTGCTGTGTCAGGATATTATTGAACACTTCCACTAAAACAGATGCGAACTGGTCTCATAGGTTATATAATTCTGCTGGCAAATGATCTGGACCTGCAGCTTTGTTGTTCTTCAGGGTAGTGATTGCTTGAGCCATCTCGGCCTCAATAAAAGGCCTATCCAGCAGTTGCACTAAAGATACCGACAGTTGCGGCAGGTTATGCTGCCAAATCCACTCTTTAATTTGAGAGATGGTAAAGAGAGCTGGGAGTAATACAGTTATATATAAATTAGCAAAATAATTTTTTTGGGACAGAGGAGTAGCTACTCCCTGTCCATCTTTGATCTGCTGAATGCATCTTTTAGTCCTGACTTTTTTCAGCTGCCAAAATAACAACTTACTAGCCTTGTTGGTGAGTTCATAAAAGTATCGTTGGTGAACTGCATAGCTTTCACTGTCTACTTCCAAAGCATTCATCTCTGTACGCACCTGTAGAAGTCTAGTCAACACCCCTTCATCTCTCCCCTTCTTATTGATCTTCTCTAAAGACACTTGCTCCTTAAAGGACATCATATCTCATCAACTTTTGTTTTGTGAGTGCCACGGCGATGGAGGTGATATGCACCCTGAGAACTGCCTTCATTGTGTCCCATAACAAACCAGGGGCTATTTCAGGAGGACAGTTAAAATGCAGGGATTCATCCCAATCTTTAATAAGTTGTTCCACCAAAACAGGATCCTTTAACAACAATCTAATCCTGGAGTGTCAGCCTGGTCCCCTATGTAGATCTACCATTTTCTATTCCAACGAGAGCAGGACATGATCTGAGAGTGTAAAGTTATATACTGTGCAGTTTCACGCCCCACCCATAATTGGATGGGACACAAACCAAACATCTATGTGGGAATAGGTATGATGCACCCTGGAGAAACAGGTATAGTCCCTCTCGCCTGTGTGTAGCCAGTGTATCAACTAGCCCCAGGTGATCTTGGTAGGATTGCAAAATATGGGTACCTATCAGGTTTGTAATCTAGTTTTCAGATATATCGACTGGTAGTAGAGTACAATTGAAATTGCCCCCTAAATACACTACCCCTCTATAATACTTTTCAAAGAATCAAAGATAGTATGGGAAAAGTCATACACATTAGCAAGGGTTACTTTAGAAGTCCCCAGTGAGCCCTTAAGTATGAGAGAACGCCTCTGGCTATTTCCACACTGAGAATCAAGTACAAAATTACAGTCCTCTGCATTAAGGATGACCACCCCTCTCTTTGTCTTCCTTAAAAGGGGCATAGTTAACCTGTTCCTGACCCTTCCCCTCAGCTTCAGGTACTCCTCTGCAGCGAGGCGACCACCTCTGTCCTCAACTTCTGCAATTGTGTGGGCACTCTTTTCCTTTTAATAGGAAAGGAAAGGCCTTGGACATTCCAGGACATAAATTTAGCCATACTTCCATATCTTACGCACACTCACTATGGGGAAACCACAGACTGCACTCCACTGTTCTAATGCCCATCCAAAAGAGGATAGGAGGAAGGCAACCATCTCTAACCTCCTCCCGTCTCACCCTCCCTGTGTCTTCCGGCACTTCAAGGTCAATTCCCACCAGTCCCCAGTCAGATTTAGGCCTTGCACCGTCTGAGAATTCATTCACTAGCTCTAGGCAGTCCTCTAATTCTAAGATATGAAATGGCTTGTTATCCAGCTCAAAAAAGAGGGCAAAAGGAAAGCCCCAGCAGTATTTCACCCAGTATTTCTGCAGAACCATAGTACAGTGGTGAAAACTCCATCTTCTCCAGGAACAAGCAGGAAGTCAGTCCTCACTTATGGGTGACATCGGCACCAACGGAGCCTGTGCGGAGCAATTCCCCGGCTTTCAAAAAAAGCCTTTGGGATTGGAGCCACGCATGCGTGGTCCTCTTCCCGCCCAAAGGTGCCATCTTGCTCAGTCTCCCTTTTTCCGCGGAGCCCTTTGGACGCACATCCTCATCCCTCGGAAAAAGTGTTTTCTTTTTCGTCATCTGGCCATCACTTTTCCGGTAGTACCGGTCCTCTCCCGTCCTCCTCTTCGCTCTTTTTTCCTGGAGCGAAGGGACGTTCTCTATTCCAGCCTTTTTGGATTTTTTCTTTTCTCTTGGTGCCCTTTTCAACTGCCTTGGTGCCTCTTTCGTGCCCTTTTCAACCGCTGGCCTTGAGGGTCTTCGACCTAGCAGGGACCCTTTTTGCCCCAGTGGCCACTGGTTTTAAAAAATGTGACACATGCTCCAAAAATATGTTACTCCCAGACACCCATTACTGCTGTCTCCAGTATCTGGGGGCTGACGATAACCTGGAGCTCTGTTCTCTCTGTAAGAAAATGTCCGCCAAGGCCCTGCTAAGTCGTAAGCAGAAGTCAGATGACATTTTCCGTAAGGCAGCCCCAGAATCCCCGGTGGCATCCTCGGCTGTCCCTCCACTTATGGGTTCCCCCGCAGTGGCCCCGCATTCAAGGTTGCACTCCGATTAGGGGTTTCCTGAGGTGGAGAGGCGCAAGAAGAAGACGACTTCATAGTCGCTGTCGGGGTCTCTGGACAAGTGCAAACATTCTTGATCTCGTTCGCTCAGCTCTCCCCGGTGTTCCCGAGAGTCAGATAAGGAGCGGCCTCGAAAGGTGCCTCATATAGACATGGAGGCCTCCGTCGATGGCGCCTGGCCTCCTGAGGGTCGTCCCAGTGAGGACACCCTCTCTTCTTCCACACCACACCCAGTAACCCCGGTGTCGGCATTGCAGGGTTCCACGTCCGTGTGGGAGTCCCGAATGCTCGCACTAGACGCAGGGTTTCTGCTTTCTTAGCTGCCCAGCAGGGGCTTTTGCCCAGTATGGCTGGCCCGCACCTCGAGACTGGTTCCCCCGAGAGGGACACCAAACCTGCCCTGGAAACCCCCGAGAGCCGTGGGCCTCTTGAGGGTCCTCGGCGCCGGTCTCGCTTGCTGTCCCATTCCTCGGGGGGTGAGGTCCTCCAAGGCGTTCGCCTCCCGAGAACACGTCCTTTCTGGTCTTCGTGCGGGACATGGTGCGGGCCCTCAAGCTGGCCATGCAGGCTTAGGATGAACCGAGGGCAGAGGAACGTGACATCTTATAGTATGAGTCCCCTCCTCGGGAGTCTCTTACAGTCCCAGTGCCTCCCATTTTGTCCTGGCTGCTCCTCCGCATGTGGGAGCACCTGCCTCATAAGAACATAAGATATGTCATACTGGGTCAGACCAAGGTTCATCAAGCCCAGTATTCTGTTTCCAACAGTGGCCAATCTAGGTCATAAGTACCTAGCAGTTTCCCCAAAAGACACAGGTTCCTCAATTCTTGTGTTGGGTCAAGCAGTGATATCCTGGGTCCCTTTTGATAGTGGTTTATGGACCTTTCCTCTAGGAACTTGTCCAAACCTTTTTTTAAACCCAGCTACACTAACAGCTTTTACTATATCCTCTGGTAACAAATTCCAGAGTTTGATTACAAGTTGAGTGAAAAAAATATTTTCTCTTATTAGTCTTAAATAGTTTACCCTGTAGCTTCATTGCACGTCCCCTAGTCTTTCTATATTCTGATGATGTAAACATTCAATCTACATTTACCCATTCCACTCCATTCATTAATTTATAGACCTCTATCAAATCTCTCCTCAGCCGTCTCTTTTCTAGCTTGAAGAGCCCTAACCTTTTTAGCCTCTCTTCATAGGGTTATCCTTCCATCCCCTTTACCATTTTGGTAGCTCTTCTCTGAACCTTTTCTAATAACGCTATATCCTTTTTTTAAGATAAGGCGACCAGAATTGTACACAATACTCAAGGTGTGGTCGCACCATGGAACGATACAGAGGTATTATAATATCCTTCGTTTATTTTCCATTCCTTTCTTTGATACCTAGCATTCTATTTGCTCTCTTGGCCGGCGCTGCACACTGGGCGGAGGGTTTTAACATGTTATCCACGATGACACCTAAATCTTTTTCCTGGGTGGTGGTTCCTAATGTGGAACCTTGCATCCTGTAACCATAGTTTGGGTTTTTCTTTCCTAGGTGCATAACTTTGCACTTGTTCACATTAAATTTCATCTGCCATTTTGATGCCCAGTCTTCCAGTTTATCAAGATCCTCTTGCAATTTTCCACAATCCTCTTGGGTTTTAACATTTAAATAGTTTAGTGTCATCTGCAAATTTGATAACCTCACTCGTTATTCTCTTTTCCAGGTCATTTATGAATATATCAGAAAGCAGTGGACCAAGCACAGATCCCTGGGGTACTCCACTTTTCACCTTTTTCCATTGGGAGAATTGACCATTTAGCCCTACCCTCTGCTTTCTATCTTTTAACCCGTTCCTAATCCACTGCCTCCTATCCCATGACTTTTTAGTTTTGCCAAAAGTCTCTGATGAAGGATCTTGTTAAAGGCTTTCTGAAATTCCAGATACACTATATCTACCGACTCACCTTTGTCTATCTGTTTATTCACACCTTCAAAAAAACATAACAGGTTAGTAAGACAAGATCTTCCTTGTCTAAAGCCATGTTGGCTGTCTCCCATTAAGCTATGACTATCTGCATGTTCACTAATTTTTGTTCTTTATGACGGTTTCTACCATTTTTCCCGGTACTGAGGTCAGGCTCACCGGTCTGTAGTTTCCCGGTTCACCCTTGGAACCCTTTCTAAAAATTGACGTTACATTGGCAATCCGCCAATGTTCAGGTATTACACATGATTTTAATGATAGCTCACAGATTACTAATAGAAGGTCTGCAATCTCATATTTCAGTTCTTTCAACACCCTTGGATGTATACCATCCGGTCCAGGTGATTTGCTACTTTTCAGTTTATTAAATAGTTATAATACATCTTTCCGGTGTATCAGTATTTCTTTCAATTCTTCTGCAGTATCACCTTTAAATACCATTCAGTCATGGATAACATCCCCTACATCTTCCTCAGTAAAGAATGAAGCAAAGAAGTCATTCAGTCTCTCCGCTATAGCCTTGTCCTCTCTTACTGCCCCTTTTACCCCTCTAACATCTAATGGTCCAACTGCCTCTCACAGGTTTTTTGCTACGAATGTACTTGAAAATGTCTTTATTACGCGTTTTTGGTTCCATAGCAAGTTTCTTCTCGAATTCTCTCTTTGCCTGTCTTATCAATGCCTTGCATTTAACTTGCCAGTGCTTGTGCTGTTTCCCGTTTTTGTCATTTAGCTCTTTTTTCCATTTCCTGAAAGATGCTTCTTTGGCAAAAACAGCCTCTCTGACCTCTGGCAGTTTTGTGGACTTCCTTCCACTTTTCTTGAAGTGTGGAATACAGCTGGTCTGGGCTTCCAAGATAGTATTTTTAAACAACACCAAAGCTTGATGTAAGTCTTTAACCTTTGTAACTGCTCCTTTTAGTTTTTTCTTAACTATTTTCTTCATTTTATTATAGTCTCCCTTTTGGATTTCCTCACCATTCCTCCTCCGTTAAACGCGATCATGCTATGATCACTATTGCCAAGTGGCCCCAACACCCTTATCTCTTGCACCAGATCTGGTGTTCTACTAAGGACTAAGTCCAAAATGGCTTCCCCTCTGGTCAGTTCATGAACCAGCTGCTCCTAGAAGCAGTCATTTATTTAATCTAGGAACTTTATCTTCCTAGCATGTCCGGATCGTGACACCGACCCAGTCAATACCGGGGTAATTGAAATCACCCATTATTATTACTGTTCTGTAACTTTTGTTAGCTTCCCTGATTTCTTTGAGCATTTAATCATCCATTTGTTCATTCTGGTCAGGCGGTCGATAGTACAACCCCACTGCCATTGCCTTCCCCTTTCTACATGGAATTTCAATCCATAGAGATTCTGCAGCGAGTTTTGTTTCCTGCAAAACTTGAATCCTTTGTGACTCAGTGCCCGCTCTAACATAGAGCACAACCCCTCCACCAATTTGATCAGCTTTCTCATTACGATATAGTTTGTACCCAGGTATCACAGTGTCCCACTGGTGTCCTCCTTCCACCGTGTCTCTGAGATACCAATCATATCAGACTTCTCATTTAGTGCTATATATTCTAACTCTCCCATCTTATTTTTTAGACTTCTAGCATTTGCATACAAGCATTTTAGAGACTGTATTTTATTCATATTAATCTAGTTGTCGGTAGACTGGGGAAATTTGGAATCTTTAAGCTGTATCTGCTCTGTACTCAAAGGCATTTGGGCTACCTTTGTCTTTATTGGAACCTCTCTGCTGATGTGCCCTAACTTCATTTTTTTGGTAGTATTCTTCAAGGATACATTGTTCCGAACCATGCGCTCTTGGGCAGCTGTTGGCTTTCCCCTATTATTTATTTATTTATTTAACTGTATTTAAATAAATAATAGGGGAAAGCCGACAGCTGCCCAAGAGCAGCTGTCGGCTGTTATCTAGCTTAAAAGCTGCTCTATCTCCTTTTTAAAGGTTAATGCCAGCAGCCTGGTTCCATCCAGGTTAAGGTGAAGCCCATCCCTTTGGAAGAGCTCCTCCTTTCCCCAGAATGTTCCCCAGTTCCTAAAAAATCCCAAACCCTCATCCTTGCACCATTGTCTCATCCACGTATTGAGACTTCTGAGCTCTGCCTGTCTTTTGGGTCCTATGCGTTGAACGGGAAGCATTTCGGAGAACGCTACCCTGGAAGTTCTGGATTTCAACTTCCTACCTAAAAACCTAAATTTAGTCTCCAGAACCTCCCTACCACATTTTCCTATGTCATTGATACCGACATGTACCAAGACAGCAGACTCCTCGCCAGCACTATCTAAGACCTTATCTAGGTGGTGCGTGAGGTCCGCTACCTTCGCACCAGGCAGGCATGTTACCAAGCGATCTTCAGATCCACCAGCCACCCAGCTATATCTACATGTCTAATGATTGAATCACCATCTATAACGGCTGTCCTAACCCTTCCCTCATGGGCACATGGCCCTGGAGAAACTTCCTCGGTGCAAGAGTGTTTTATATCACCTGGAGGACAGGTCCTAGCTATAGGATCACCTCCTGCCACAACAGGGTGATGCTCTCCTGTCATGTGATCTCTCACTTCCATGGCAACAGGGATGCTGCCAGACTGGAGGTGGGACTTCAGGATTCTATCCCTGTAGGTTTCGTCTATATACCTCTCTGTCTGTCTTATGTCTTCCACTTTTGCCTCCATTGATCGGACTCATTCCCTGAGGGCAAAGAGCTCCTTTCACCTTGTGCACACGTAAGACCCCTCACCAACTGGGAGAAAATCATACATGTGACAATCAATGCAAAAGACTGGAAAGCCCCCATCTCGCTGCTGGACTGCTGTCTGCATCTTAGTTTTAAGGTTGTGTTTAGATATTTAAGTTCTTTACTTACTAAGGGTTGCTGTGGATGCTTATACTAATAAAACTATACCTAAAACGTTTAATGTCCTTTGTTCACCTGGAGTTTAATTAATCTCAGGTCTTTATGCTGATGAGAATAAACAACTGCATCTGAGAGTGAATATGGCACCTCTTTTTCTTTAAGAGGTTTAAGCACATATAAAGCTACCATTAACCCAGGGAATGGAGGAAGGGAAGGAATGAAGACTTATTAAAAGCTGGCTGTTACACAGTACCCTGTCCTGTGCTTCTGAGGTAATCTGTAACCAATCTTCAGGGGGAGTCCCACAGCCCTTGCTTGCATAGAGGGAGTCTTGGGTTCTAAATTTAACCAGAAAGCTCGCTTCTGTGTGTTTAAATTTAGTTATATTCTGATTTGATTTAAATTAAAGCTCTTTGCTGCTACTAGGCCCTGACTGAGTATTACATTTAAACTAGAAGCTCTCTGCTGGGTTCTAAATTTAACTAGAAAGCGCTCTGCTGTGTTTTAAATTTATACTGAAAGCTCTTTGCTGCTACTAGGCTCCGACTGATTTAACAAATGCACTGTGTTCACAGATTAATCAGCTTTAATCTAAAGAATTCCTTTTTCCCCAAGATTTAGAAAAATTCCCAGAAGTAAAATTGCAGATCTCTCTCCAGAAGTAGCAGTCTCCTTTTGTAGTCCTTCAAGACTGAGAAGCACAGAACTCGGGTCGAACTATTTATGCCTGTGCTTCTGAGGTAAGATGTGACTAATTTCCTGAGTGATTAACACAGTCCTTGCTTGATAGAGGGAATCTTTCAAACTGTCCCTCTGATCTGTCACCTTATTCGTGGAATGCCCTTCGAGGCCCTGCAGCAAGAGCTCGTCCTGAAGACTGATGCCTCCCTACTGGATTGGGGATCCCACTGCGGCAACCTACGCATCCAGGGGCAGTGGTCAGAATCTCAGCAATAGATCAATTTGTTCAAGCTTCGGGCGGTCCAGTGGGCTCTGAGGGCTTTCGAGTACCACCTGAGGGGAAAGTCTGTGCTCGTGTAGACTGACAACAAGGTAGCCATGTTCTACATAAGCAAGGAAGGGGGAACAGGTTCCCGTCCCCTCTGTCTGGAGGCGGTCCTCCTTTGCTGTTCGCTGGGGCATGACCCTCAGAGCGGTCTGTCTCCTGGGCCAGGAGAATGTCCTCATGGACAAACTCAGCAGAATCCTCCGCCCACCTGAGTGGCACCTGGATCCGAGGGTGGCCAGCCTCTTATTCCATTGGTGGGGGACTCCGTCCATGGACCTGTTCGACAGCCCGGTCAACGTGCATCTTCCCTGCTTCTGTGGACCGGTTCCACACCCGAGCAGGGTGGCTCCAGATGTGTTCCTCTTGAATTGGACCTCCGGGCTTCTTTACGCCTCCTCCCCCAACTCCTCTCATTGCGAGGACCCTACACAAGGTCCAGCGAGAGCGAGCTTCAATGATTCTCGTGGCTCCTTCGTGTCCTCGACAGCCTTGGATCCTGCTTCTGCTCTGGCTATCGTCCGAGTCTCCATTCCCCCCAGGCTGCGCCCCGAGCCTGCTAACATAGGAGGAGGGACGGATGCTTCACACAAACCTGGCCTCATTGTCCCTTACAGCCTTGCGGCTGAATGGGTCTCCTTTGCCCCATTGCATCTCCTGGGGGAGATCGAGGAAGTCCTCCTCGTGCCGAGGAAGGACTCAACGATACGAGCCTATGCCTTTAAGTGACGGCATTTCTTGAACTGGTGCTCTGAGCTCCAGATCGACCCATTCTCCTGCTTTCTCTGGTGTGTTTTCCAGTACCTCCTCTACCTCTTGAAGGAGGGGCTGAAATCGGTCAGGGTACACCTGAGCGCCATCTCGGCTACCCACCTCCCCATTGAGGGTAAATCCTTCTCGGGGCAGCCCCTAGTCTCCCGCTTCATGCGGGGCCTCTTACTTCCCAAGCCTCCCATCCAGCCTCCTCAAGCGGACTGGGACCTGAACATTGTACTCATGCAGCTTACGCAGCCGTCCTTCGATCCGATGGCGACATGCTCGCTTCGTCACCTCTCCTGGAAGGTAGTCTTCCTGGTGGTTCTGACCTCTGCTCGGCGAGTCAGCGGACTTCAGGCCCTCATGGCTGAGGCTCCCTACACCAGGTTCTATGGGAACAGGGTGGTCCTCTCGTACCCACCCCAAGTTCCTACCAAAGGTTGTCTCGGACTTCCATCTCAATCAGGAGATAGTCTTGCCGACTTTCTTCCCGAGACCTCATGCCAACCGGGCATCGACGGTCTCACATACGCTCAACTGCAAGAGGGCTCTCGCCTTCTACCTACAGTGCACCCAGGTTCATCGCAAGTCTGATTGGCTCTTCGTTGCCTATGATCCTGACCGCCTAGGGCAGGCAGTCACCAAGCGCACCCTCTCCATCTGGGTGGCGGACTGCATTGCCTTTGCCCAGGCGAAGGCAGGCGCCCCGCTGGATCGGCGTGTCACCGCAGATGGTGTCCGGGCTAGAGCGGCTTCAGTGGCTTTGCTGCTCTCAGTGCCTCTAATGGACATTTGCTTGGCTGCGACCTGGTCTTCAGCAAACACTTTTGCTTCACACTACTGCCTGGAGAGGGTGTCCTGTCGGGACAGCACCTTTGACCAGGCTGTACTCCGTAATCTGTTCATGGTATGAGCGACTGCTGCCCTCCGACCCTTCTTCGGCGGCTACCGAGAACCTCGCCCTGGGGACCCGAGGACTCGTGCTCCTTCGGGCATCGGCTTCTGCTCACGGCCTCATGGAGGTGTTTTTGGCTTACAGGTTTGGTAGCCTGTAGCTGGGGAGTCCCATAAGTGAGGACTCACTTCCTGCTTGTTCCTGGAGAAAGCGTAGTTACTCACCTGTCACAGGTGTTCTCCAGGGACAGCAGGAATCAGTCCTCACTACCCTCCCACCTCCCCTGATGAGTTGCTATTTTTATCCTTCTCTTGCCATCTGCTTAGTAGGGCTCTAGCTCTGGGACCTGACTGAGCAAGATGGCACCTTTGGGTGGGACTAGGACCACGCATGCGTGGCAGCAATCCCAAAGGCTTTCTTTGAAAGCTGGGGAATTGCTCCACGTGGGCTCCGTCGGTGCCGACGTCACCCATAAGTGAGCACTGATTCCTGCTGTTCCTGGAGAACAGCTGTTACAGATGAGTAACTACTCTTTTTCTCTAGTGCAGGGAGATAAGTCCGGATAGATTTGAATGTACTTATTTTGAAACTCAATGGAGTGTTTCCCTTGGATCGCCTGTATGAGTCCTTGTTTATCCTCAAAGTAATGGAAACAGGCCACGATCTACCTCGGCGAGTCCGATTTTCACAGGTGTAAGCCCTGCCCTTGATGAGATCTGTCAATCCGTACTCGTGCTTTTCCATTTGGAATACAGAAAGCGAAAACATGTTGTACAAAATGTGTTTCATCTTCCACGCTTTCCTTCAGCTCTAGCAACCATAAATCCGAATATTACATTTTGTTTGTCTATTCTCCAGGTCATCTTGGCGCTCCTCAGTTTCTTTGGCTAGCTTTTCCAGCTTATTTAATTTGGTTTGAAAAATGGCCAAAGTATTGATCTGCTCACCAATATTTATTTATTTTATTTTCATTCTCTTATGTACCGCTCTATTCTGCATCATCAGTGCGGTTTACATTGAACAAACTGAAATTACATTGAACAGGGTATTATAACTTGGAGATAACTATTTTACAGGGAACATGGGCTATGGAGGGTTAAGTGGCTTGCCCAAGACCACAAGGATCACCTGTGGGACTAGAAACCCCAGTCCTTCCGTCCCAAGGTTGCTGTCCTCTAGTGGGATTTGAACCCCCGACCTTCCGGCCTGAAGTACCTTGCCCCAACCACTAGGCCACTCCTCCAGTCCATGAAATATGAATTTCAGCTTGCATAACTCTTTCATCCAAAGCTTTAAGCTCTTGTTTTTCTTCTTCCATGTCTTTAGTGAGGTCACTCCAAAACAATTTCAGTTCTTGAAAGAGCTCCAGGAATTCAGCCTTTATCCAGGAACAAGCAGGAAGTCAGTCCTCACATATGGGTGACGTCAGCACCAACGGGAGCCCTCGTGGAAGCATCCCCCAGCTTTCAAAGAAAGCCTTTGAAAAATGCCACCACTTGGTCCCCTTCCCATCCAAGGGTGCCATCTTGCTCAGTCTTCGACCTTGCAGTGGTACTTTTTTCCCCATGACTACCAGTGGCTTTAAGAAGTGTGATTGGTGCTCTATTAATCATGTCTTTGACCAACATAGACAAATGCTGTCTTCGCTGCCTTGGGCCGGACCACAACTCAGCAGCCTGCGGCCTCTGCAAGAGGATGTCCAGCAAGGCCCTCAAGAGCCGCCAGCAGCAGCACAATAAGTTTTTCCTCGAGTTTCCTATGCCTTCGAAGGCCAGGGCCTCATCTGAGGCCCTGACATCTCGGGCAGAACTCTCCGAAACCGAGTCTCGTCGTGGGTCCTAAGAAAGGGGATCTCCCTCGAGGGTGTAGAACTCTCACCCTCCTAGGGTCTGAAATCCTTCACATAAACCCGGATTCTTTTAATTATCTGATACCTCTTAACAGGAAAGAAAAGACAAGACACGATTGATCACTTGAAACACTACAGAGCTCTGTATGGAAGAAACACATGGAGTCTAAGAACAGACATATCCATCAGAGTTTCTTCAGAGGTGGCTCCCCAGGGCTCCAGCTTTTATTGTAAAAATATCAGCTGACACAGTTAATTTTTTAATTAACATCTGGTGCTTTCCAGGTTACAAAAGTGCACATAAAATTTGCTAACATCTGCAACACGTCATATAAAAAGTTACACCTCATAACTATATTCACTAGACTCAATAGGTGTCGCTGTGTTTCTACTATACAACAGAAGCTAATTAGTTACTTATGATGTTTGCTGATTTTCTATTATTTACGCAAGCTTCGTTTGCTGTTGACCTAGCCCCTAGTTCCTAAAAGCAGTTCATCCTGACCCAGCTAATTCTTTAGCCTATCATGTTGCAGAAAAAGAGGATACTATTTGTCTACTTAATTTTAGAGAAGTTAGCCTGACCCAATAACTATGTCCACATAAGCTCTATTTGCTAATTCTAATGTCCTACAGAAAAGCAGAAGTACATTTAAAAAGACAGCTCTACTGCAGTTTAGACCTGTCATTTTCTATGGCCTATAGTTAGGTTCTACAATCCAGTTTCATGTATAGAACAACTGCTAGCACTTCGTATCCCTATGGATAGTATAGATCCAGAATCACTGTCTGTTCCGGAGTCCATTAAGTCCAGATTCCCGTATACTGGGTGAACCATAGTGACATAGGTTAGTGTGTCAGAAGCTGATTCATCCAATTCCCTAATCGTATCCAATTTGTTTTTCAAGCCTGGCCTAGTTGACCCTTTTCCATAGAATGGCAGTCCTAGAGCGCAGTTTGTCTGCCTTCATGGACCAGCGGGCGCTGTTTTCTGGTACGACTGGTTCATCCGCCCCAACCACTGGGCTCTCAACGTCCAAGACGTCCCTGGAGGCCGAGCCGATCCTCGAGGTCCTTCGGCCTCAAGTTGATCCTCGGTCGAGGTTGCGCTCTGAGTCCTGCTCTACGGGACGCATTGGGGGCCCTGAAGCCCGCGGAGCAGCCCTCCTACGAGTCCTCGACGGATTACTCCGAGTTGGAAATGGAGGATGAGGAGTCCCCCGATACCCGTCGCCACCACAATGTCCCTTCTGACTCTCCCATCTTGGAGCCTCGGCGGTGGTCCCCGCCCGAGGACAATAGGCTTCCTGGATTTTGTCAAGGACATGTCTAAGGCCCTGGCATTCCTGACTGAATCGGAGGACCACCTTTGGGCGAATGAGTTGGAAATCCTCCAGTATGAGGCCCCTCCGTGGGAGTTGATCACGGTGCCCATTCCTTCCATCCTGGAACTGCTCAAGCTCCGAATGTCGGAGACACCGGCATCTGTGCTGGTGGTGAGCAAATGGCTCAACTCAATGTATCGAGTTCGCTGGAGCCCGGGCTTCCAGAAGTTATAGATGTTGCATGACTCCATGGTGGTGGAGTCGGCCATGTGTTGGCTGAAAAGCCAAAAGGCACACTTCTCGGTGCTCCACGGCAGGGAGGCCCTCACCTTGGACACCTTCGGCAGAAAGTGCTACCAGGGCTCAATGCTCATCTGCCGCATCCTGGCCTACCAGCTGTACACGGGCATGTACCTGAGAGACCTGGCGAAGGAACTCACCGGCATCTCAACTGATCTCTCTAAGGAATTTTTGCAGCGGTTCAAGAACCTGGCCAAGGCATTCTGTGAGTGCTCTAAATTCATATCTCGAGCGGCCTATGACAGGTTCGAGTCACGCCTCTGGTAGCCGCTTGGCTTCAGTCGCCCGACCTCAGGCAGTGGGTTCAGGACAAATTGGTTGATGTTCCATGCTAAGGAGAGAACCTTGGCATGGGGCATCGACAAGGCTGCCGAGCTGGAGACTGAGTTCATGATGAGTACCAGGCTCTCTAAGAAGACCACTGCTCCTCCCCGATGGAAGGGCTCGGGTAAAAAGTCCTTTTACCCGATGAAGGGTGCTGCTTACTGAAACTACACACCTTATCAGGCCTCCCCAGCTCCCCAACAGGGTCAGCAGGCCAAGGGACATGGGCATGGCCCGTGTAAGCAGAAGGCACCAAAACCCCAGGCACTAGCCCTGGCCCAGCCAGGGGGAGCTTTTGTCTCCTTGAGCATAGCTTCTCTACCCCAAGGAGATTAGCAGCCCACAGGGGGACATCTGGCTCTCTATGCCCAGAGGTGGATGTCCATCACCACCGATTCCTAGGCACTTCGAGTGGTCAGGGAGGGTTACCTCCTCCATATTACTCAGTCTCCCACCCCCTTATTTCCTGGGAGAGCCCCTCAGGTCTCCCCTCCACCGGGTCCACCTTCTAAAGGAGTTGACAGGTCTTCTCGAGGACAAAGCGGTGGAACCGGTGCCCCACCATCTCAAGGACAAGGGGTTCCACTCCAGGTACTTCCTGGTGCCAAAAAGAACAGGGGGCCTAAGGTCCATCCTCGACCTGCGCAACCTCAACAAATTCCTGGTGAGGTAGAAGTTCAAGATGCTCTCCCTTAGAATATTGCTGCCACACCTTCAGCAAGGAGACTGGCTATGCTCCTTAGACCTCAAGGATGCTTATACCCACATCCTTATCCACAACAACCCCTGGCAGTATCTGTGCTTTGTAGAGGGGGGGGGCAGGCATTTTTAGTGCAGGGTGCTCCCCTTCGGCCTAGCCTCTGCCCCAAGAGTTTTCACAAAATGCCTGGCGGTTGTGGCCGCCTTCCTCCAGCTCCAGGGTGTCTTCGTCTTTCCCTACCTGGATGACTGGCTCATAAAGGGAGGCACAGCCTTAGAGGTGCAGCAGGCCACCACACACACCATCCATCTCCTACAACACTTGGGGTTTGTCATAAACTACCCCAAGTTTCACCTTCTTCTGACACAGTGTCTGGAGTTCATTTGGGCAAAGCTAGACACACTTCAGTCGAAGGCCGCCTTGCCCAGGGACCTAGCAAATCGTCTCGGGGATCTAGCTTAGGACGTACGGTGCTGTCCCTCAGTGCCCGCTGGGCTTCTCCTGCACCTCCTCGGGCACATGGCCTCCATGGTCCACGTTACTCCCCAGACTCTTGCTTCCACATGATGGTGGCACAGTGGTGTCTCCAGGACCAGTGGTCTCAGGCCACCGGCCGCCTAAAGGATGGGGTTTCCGTGACCCGCCAATTGGCAGATTCTCTGTTCTGGTGGCAGTCTCCCCAGCATCTCGAGGCGGGCATGCCTTTTCAGGCCCCAAGCCCCTCCAGGGTCCTCGCCACGGACGCCTCCCTGTTCAGCTGAGCAACCCACTGCGGGGATCTCTGCACTCAAGGCAACTGGTCACCGGATGAGAGCACCCAGCAGATGAATCTCTTGGAGCTCTGAGCCATACACCTTGCTCTGAGCATCTTCTTTCACTACCGGTATCACCAGCCGGTTATCCTCCTGAAGGCAGTGTACTTGCCCGGTCAGGACAACCAGCTGGCCGAGCGGCTCAGGCGAGTTCTCCAGCCATATGAGTGGCAGCTGAACCTCAGAGTAGCTAGTCGGGTTTTCCGGTTCTGGGGAGAACCTGTGATGGACCTGTTCACCATCCTGGACAACTTTCAGTTGGCCTACTTCTGCTCCCGGCAGGCCCACCCCTCCAGGGTGGCAGCGGACATGTTCCTGGTCTCATGGTTGGGAGGCCTCATGTATGCCTTCCCTCCTTCCCCGCTGATCGCTAAGACCTTATTCAGGACCCTCCGCGACAGGACCTATCTCATCCTGATAGCTCCTTGGTGGCCCAGGCAGCCGTGATTCCTGCTGCTTCTACAGTGGACACCCCCATCCCATTGGGGCCATCCCAGGACTCTTTTCTCAGGCGGGGGACTCTCTCCTGCACCCCAATCTGGGGTCCCTTTACTGACAGCGTGGCTGTTGAGAGGGTGACTCTGGTCCCCTTCAACCTTCCGGTTGAGGCGGAGGATATTCTGCTGGCCTCTCGCAAGGCCTCTACTAGGAAGACTTACACCCTCAAGTGGCGCATGTTCTCTCTTTGTTGTGCCGATCACAGGACTGACCCCTTCTCCTGTCCAGTGGCTCTGGTGTTATAGTGCCTTCTCCACCTCTCTGTCTGGGCTCAAGTCGAACTCTGTCCGGGTGCGCCTCTGGTCCAGCCGTTGGTGACCCGTTTTCTTCAGGGCCTGATTTTATTGAATCCCCTGGTTTGCCTTCCGGCAACCGAATGGGACCTCAATGTGGTGTTGGGGCAGCTCACTCACCTGCCATTCGAACCTCTGGCTACCTGCCACCTCCTCTACCTCTCTTGGAAGGTGGTTTCCTGGTCACGCTTGCTTCCGTTCGCAGAGTTAGCGAGCTCCAGGCCCTTGTGGCAGAGGCACCCTATACCAGGTTCTACAAGAATAGAGTGGTGCTTTGCATGCATCCCAAATTCCTGCCGAAGGTGGTGTCGCCCTTCCATCCCAACCAGGAAGTGGTGTTCCCTACCTTCTTTCCAAGACTTCACTCCAGTTGGACGGAGATGGTCCTTCACACCTTGGACTGTAAGAGGGCTTTGTCTTCTATATCCAGTGCACTCAGGGCCACCGCAAAGCTGCTTAGCTTTTCATCTCCTACGACCCCAGTAGGCTGGGGGAGGCTGTGACTAAGCGTATGGTGTCCACATGGGCGGCGGACTGTATCGCCCTCGCTTATGAGCAGGTGATGCTCCTGCTGGAAGGCCTCATCCCGGCGCACCGTGTCAGGGCCATGGCAGCCTCGGTGGCAAACTTGCGCTCTGTCCCGCTGGTGGACATCTGCCGGGTCGCCACCTGGTCTTCGAAGCCCATTACTGCCTGGAAAGAGAATCAGATGGGAAACTCGGCCAGGCTGTGCTCTGTAACCTTTTCAGGGTTTAGGCAATGCCTACCCTCTGATCCTTCTGTGTTCAGGCTACCAGAGTGGCTGATTCATCAGACACAGGGGTCCTACTGTGGTCTGTGTAGACGGACTCAATTGCTGCTGCTTGCTGCTCCCCTTGAGGGCGATCTGTTTTTGCTATGGGATTTTGGTAGCCTGTAGCTGGGGAGTCCCATATGCAAGGACTGACTTCCTGCTTGTTCCCGGAGAAAGCATAGTTACTCACCTGTAACAGGTGTTCTCCAGGGACAGCAGGAATCAGTCCTCACAGCCCTCCTCCCCTTGGAGTTGCTCCTTTACCATCTTTTATTTTTGCCGTCTTTTAGCTATGTCATCTCACTGAGCAAGATGGCACCTTTGAACGGGAAGGGGATCACGCATGCGTGGTGGTATCTCCTAAAGGCTTTCTTTGAAAGCTGGGGTGATGCTTCCGCGGGGGTCTGTCGGTGCTGACTTCGCCCATATGTGAGGACTGATTCCTGCTGTCCCCAGAGAACACCTGTTACGGGTGAGTAACTATGCTTTTTCAGCTATGATATTCACCGTTTTCTTATTTTGAATCTGTAAATAGTAATTTTGCATTAAAAATTGCAGAAAATTTATTTAACTTTATACCACATAGATGATGTTTCCCCAGGAGCATCAAGATGTCAGTTTTCACATATGAACGACATTGGCAGATCCCTTGCGGAAGTATGTCCCCAGCTTTCAAAGAAAGCCTTTGGGAGATGCCACCACGCATGCGTAGTCCCATTCCTGCCCAAAGGTGCCATCTTGCTCAGTATCCTTTTTTCCACGGAGCCCAATGGATGCGTGTCTAATTTCCCCAGAAAAAATTGATTAAATTCTCAGTGAAGTGCTTTCCTTTTTTTCCGGTTGCGACCAGTTCCTTTCCTGCCTCCAAGCTCACTTTGCTTCTTGGACTCTTTTTCTGTAGGATTTTTTTTCCCACTGCTGACCGCTCCTTTGTTCTTTGACCTTGCTGAGGTACTTTTTTTCCCCGATGGCCAGTGGCTTTAGAAAGTGTGATCGGTGCACAAAAAATATGTCCCTCACTGACGCACATGATTCCTACTTCCGGTGTCTAGGGGCTGAGCATGACCCGGAGGCCTGCAGTCTTTGCAGAAAGATGTCCACTAAGGCCATGAAACTCCGTCAGCAGAAGCACGACTATTTTCAAAAGGTCAGAGTCTGCTCCAGAGTCCCCAGTGACTCCACGCTCCAGGGCACCATCCGAATCCTGAGAGTCATGCAGTGATCCCTTGGCTACCGATCGGGGCCATGGGACTTCTGACAAGGGTTCCTCAGAATGCGAACAGAAGAAGAATAAAAAATCCTCGAGGAACTCCTCTTGGGACTCAGACAAGGCGGGCAAGCTCCGCGCTAGGTCCCACAACCTGCGCAGAGAACCTGAGGAGCCGGAGTGGGAGTGGCCGGCTAAGGTCCCTCTGAAGGATTCGGTGGCCTCCGGCGATCAGCATCAGACACCCGAGGCCATCCTCAACGAGGACTCTCTCTCCTCGCCAACACCGGACCCGGCAATCCTGGCGTCCAGTTTGAAGGCTGCGACGACACCTGAGTGGGAAAACAGGATGGTTTGAGAGCAGTTTATCTGTCTTCATCACCACGCAGCAGGCGCCGATGCCTGGCTCTGCCTGCACATCCGCCCATACCACTGGGACCTCGACATCGAGGACTTCCCTGGTTGCAGAGCACATCCTCCTGAGCCCACCGCCTCAAGTGAATCCTCTACAGAGGTCTTGATCATGGTCCTGCTCCTCAGGAACTAGATCCTCACTGTCGAATGCTCGCTGCTCTGGCCACAAAGCTGCCGTTATGCAACACCCCACCCCGACCCAGGTCCTGCCCTGCAGGCCCGACCCCGCACCGAATCCTCCACTGACTTCTCCGACTGGGAATCCGAGGATGAGACATCACCGGACACTGGTAAACACTGCGATGTCCTGTCTGACTCGGCATCTGTCACTGCTCGAGGACACTTTATTCTTTGACTTCGTGCGGGACATGTTGGCACTGGCCATCTTCACGGAATCAGAGTAGGATCCTTCACAGAGGAGCTAGAGATTCTCCAATGCAATATCCCGCTGAGGGGAGCACTGATGGTTCCTGTCCCCACCATTCTCAAGAGACTTCCGCATGTGGGAGACCCCGACGTGTGTGCCCCTAGTCAGCTGTCGATTCAATGTGATTTACCGAGTCTGGAGAGGCCCCAGCTTCAGGAAGCCGCAGTTGCCCCATAAGTCCATGTTGTGGAGTCGGTCATGCGTCTGCTCAAGAGCTAGAAGATGTATTCTTCAGTGCCCCTGGGCAGGGAGGTCCCGTACCCTCGATGCCCTCAGTAGGAAGTGCTACCACGTATCGATGCTTGCCTGCTGGATCCAAGTATACCAGCTCTATATCGGCATGTACCTTTGGGTCTTGACGAAGGAGCTTACTGGGTTCTCTGCTGGCTTCAGGGATGACCACTTCCAGCGATTCCGTAACCTGACTGTGGGCATTGGGGAGTGCTCGAAGTATCTGACTTGGGCGGCCTACGATGGCTTCGGGTCAACCGCGAGGATAGCTGCTGCTGGTATCTGTGCCTGATGCTTAGTGTGGCTGCAGTTGTCTGATCTGGAGCAGTGGGTGCAGGACAAGCTCGTCAATGTCCCATGCCAAGGAGAGAATCTCTTTGGCAAACCCATGGCAGAGAGAGCGACGGAGATAGAGTTCCTTACGAGGATTTGACTCTCTAAGAAGACTGCCACCCTCCCCAGGAGGAAAACCCCTGGGGGGAAAAAGCCTCCATACCTGTCAGGCTCCTCCAGCTCCTCAGCTGGGCCACCATATCAAATGAGCATATCAGGGCCCCCGCAAGCAGAAAGGCCCCAAGTCTCCAATGCCAGCTCCAGCACAGCCTGGGGGGAGCTTTTGACTCCCAGGGTGCATAGCCTCTCCACCGTCCTGTCAGGAGATCAGTTGTCCACTGGTGAAAATCTGGTCCACTATGCCCACCAGTGGCCTGCCATCACCACTGATGCTTGGGCACTCCAGGTAGTCAGAGAAAGCTACCTTCTCCACTTGGACCAGACGCCTCCCCCATTCTTAACAGGAGAGCCCTCTTGGATTCCCCTACACCTGGCCCTGCTACTGCAGGAACTTGCAGATCTTCTCAAGGACAAAGCCATGGAACCCAGTACCCCATCACCTAAGGGGCAAGGGGTTTTACTCAGGTACTTCCTAGTCTCAAAACTGTGGGCCTAAGGCCCATCCTAGACCTGTGAAACCTAAACAAATTCCTGGTGGCGGGACAAGTTCAATTTGCTCTCCCTTGGAACATTGCTGCCATACTTCCAGCAGGGAGTCTGGCTATGCTGCTTGGATCTAAAGGATGTGTATACTCACATTCTCATTCATCCCAGCCACAGGCAGTACCTCAGATTCATGGTCGGGGGCGACCACTACCAGTACAGGGTGCTACCTTTCGGTCTAGCCTCCGTCCCCAGGGTCTTCACCAAATGCCTAGCAGTAGTGGCGGCCTTCCTCCGTCTCTAGGGTGCCTTTGTCTTACCCTATCTGTATAACTGGCTTGTAAAAGAGGACACGGCCACAGAGGTGCAGCAGGCCATGGGCCGCACCATCAGTGCCCTACAACACCTGGGGTTCGTGGTAAACCTCCCCAAGTCCCACATGTTCCCTATACAGAATCTGCAGTTCATAGGGGCTCGACTGGATGCTCTTCATGCCAAAGCCTTCCTCCCCCTAGACAGAGCAAGTCATCTTGTAGCTTTTGCCACAGATTTACAGTGTCTGCTCGCTCCCTGCTCCATCTACTTGGCCACATGGCATCAACAGTCCATGTTGTTCCCAACACCAGCCTTCTTTTGAGGGTAGCTCAGTAGGGCTTCCACTTCCAGTGGACACAGGCGACGGGCTGGCTTCGATGCAGGGTGTGTGTGACCCACCCACTGGCAGTCACTCATCTGTTGGTATGCCTTTCCAGAACCCAGTGCCCAGTGGGTCCTCACCAGGAATGCCTCCTTGCTGGGTGGGGGTCCACTGCAGGAGCCTCCACATGCAGGGCAACTGCTCCAGGGCAGAGAGTCAACAGCAGATCAACCTGCTGGAGCTCAGGGGCATATTCCTGGGACTCAAAGCTTTCTGCTACTGCCTACAGCACTAGTCTGTGCTGGTTCAGATGGACAACCATGTCGCGATGTTCCATCTGAACAAGCAGGGAGGCACAGGGTCTTACAACTTCTGCCAGGAGGCAGTAGCTCTCCACTCTTATGCAATCAGTCAAGGAATTATCCTGAGGGTGGTGTATCTGCCGGACCAGGACAATACTCTGGCGGACAGATTGAGCAGGGTCCTATAGCCACACAAATGGCAGCTAGACCCCAGAGCAGCCCACTGGCTCTTCCACCTCTGGGGCACCGCACTAGTGGGCCTCTTTGCCAGCCTGTCCAATGCTCAGCTGCCCCACTTCTGCTCTGGTTGCCAAGACCCTTTTTAAAGTCCTCTGGGACAAGACATCACTGATCCTGGTGGCCCCGAGTTGGCCCAGGCTGCCTTGGTTCCTGCTGCTGCTGCTCTTCCTGTCAACAGAGCCCTTGGTTCCTCTGGGGAATGCCCTGGGATTACTCACTTAGGAAGACGGCTCCCTCCTTCACCCCAATCTGGGGTCCCTGGTGCTAACGGTATGGCTGCTGAACAGGTAGTCTTGGCTCCCTTCAGCCTCCCGAGGGAGGTGGAGGATGTCCTCCTAGCTTCTCATAACACCTCCGCGAGGCAGGCCTATGCCTTCATCTCTCGAAGGCTGGACTAAAGTCCATCTTCGTCAGGTTGCACCTGAGTGCTCTTTCGGCACACCACCACCTTATTGAGGGCAAATCCCTCTCTGCGCAGCCCCTCGCTACCCAGTTCTTATGGGGCTTCCTACTCTCTAAGTCCCCCATCCACCCACCTCCGGTGGAATGGGACCATAATGTGGTACTGTCACGGTTCATTGGGCTGCCATTTGAGTCCCTGGCTTCTTGCCACCTACGGTACCTCTCATGGAAGGTTGTCTTCCTGGTGGCATTCGCATCTGCTCTCAGGGTCAATGAGCTTCAAGTCTTGGTGGCAGAGCCACCCTACACCAGGTTCTATAAGAACAGGGTCGTGCTTCAAACGCACCCTAAATTCCTTCGGAAGGTGGTGATCTCATTTCACCTTGATCAAGAGGTGGTGCTTCCCATCACCATTCCACGACCTCATGCTGACAGGGTGGTGGCCGTCCTCCATACCTTGGATTGTAAGAGGGCCCTGTCCTTCTACTTGTAGCGTACCCAGGGCCACCGCAAAGCCCCCCAGCTTTTTGTCTCCTGTGACTCCAGTTGGCTGGGGGAGGCTGTAACCAAGTGGACTCTGTCCACCTGGTTGGCGGACTGCATTGCCCTCACCTACAAACAGGCAGGGCTCCTGCTGGAGCGCTGGGCTACAGCACACATCGGACTATGGCGACCTCTGTTGCAAACTTTCGCTCTTTTCCCATGACAGACATCTGCTGGGCCACCACCTGGTCCTCAGTCCACACCTTCGCAGCTCACTAGTGCCCTGGAGAGGGAGTCCTGACAGGACAGTGCCTTTGGCCAGGCTATACTCTGTAATCTATAGGGTCTAGGCAACTCCTACCCTCTGAGCCTTCTTGTTCAGGCTACCTGAGTGATGGTTCTCCCTGGACACTGGGGTCTTTCAGAGTCTGCCTTCGGGGACACATGCTGCTGCTCATGGCTTGACCGTGGTTTTCTACAGGTTCTTGGTAGCCTGTAGCTAGGGAGTCCAATATGTGAGGACTGATTTCCTTCTTTTTCCCAGAGAAAGTGTAGTTACCTGTAACAGGTGTTCTCCAGGGACAGCAGGCATCAGTCCTCACAACCCTCCCTTGTTCTCTTGGAGTTGCTGTTAGCTAGAGCTGACAAAAGAAGATGGCAAAGTCATCTGACTGAGCAAGATGGCACCCTTGGGTGGGAAGGGGACCACGCATGCATGGTAGTATCTCCCAAAGGCTTTCTTTGAAATCTGGGGAGATGCTTCCCTGCGGGCTCTCTCAGCGCTGATGTAACCCAAATGTGAAGACTGATTCCTGCTTTCCCCGGAGAACACCTGTTATAGGTGAGTAACTACGCTTTTAGCTTCTCTTCGTTTAGGGATTCATTGAAATATACTGTGTATATGTGCATGTATATATACTTTTGCAGAGTGGAGTAGCAGCCTAATGGTTAGCGCACTGGCTTGGTAATCAAGAGACTAGGGGTTGATTCCCACTAGCACTCTAACCCTCCATTGCCTCGCAAGAAAGGCCTGGCAATCTACTTCTGGTCACACTGCCAAGAAGTGATGAGTGCATTATATGAGGGTTGCTTCATGGGTTAGAGGTACATAAAGGGTTGTCTACGGGGGTCATGTAGTTCTGTAGAGATGCAGACTGGTAGTTTGATTTTCCCATTTTCTTCTCTAAGAAAAGCAAGACTGCAAGTGCCTTATGCAGTGGATAAATTCAAGACTAGATCAGTCCGGCTGGGCAAATGTGGATTCATTTGGCAGTCTTGGGTGTACTGTGTCCTGCATGTGTTGTTGCAGGAGCGAGGAGTGTACAGGGTGTGCATTGTGGTGCAGGGGCAAGAGGTATCCTTGATCCTAGAGCTCTCATTATTCCTTTCTCTGCCATATCTCTCATCAGGGTCCTCCTTTCTATTAGGCATCACTGCTCATACCCCACAGGCCCTCCTTTGACTGTTAAGGTTCCTTACTACTTCCACCCCCCTTTCATAAGGAATATTTCCTTTCCCATATCGGGCACCTAAGGACTCTCTTTTTAAATCAGAGTTCATCTGTTTTTTTTCCCTTTAGGTACTCCCTTTTCCTTCTCCACCCTTTTCCTGTCAGGCTTGATGTATTTTTTTGGATTTAACTCACACCTTTTCAGCAGTAATTGAAGGTGAGTTGCATTCAGATACATTTCCATTGCCACCTTCCTCCCTTTTTCTACATCTGGCATTCCCTTCTCCAACATCCCCATCAGATCCCATTCTCCCTTAGTGTGCCCCCTTTCACCCATCCCCATCATGTCTCTCCTTTGCATCAGGTCCCCCCAGTCTGTCTCTCTCTCTCTCCTTCAGATTAGATCTCCTCTTCCTCCTTTGTATTAGGTCTCCCTTCTGTCTCTTCCTTCTACCCGGTCACTCTTCTCCCCATCAGAGCACTCCCCCATGCTTCTCATGTAGCTTGTCGTTTCTGCCATCCATATACTTTTTCTCCTTCTAACCCACTGATACAGACCAGAAGCTCCACTGTTCTAGGTTTCTGCTACCATGCTCTCTGGTAATTAGGAGATTGCAGAAAGAAACTCCAAGTAAGTAACTGCTCAGCGTGAAGAGAAGGGGATGGACTCAGAGTGCATACCTCTGTGAAGGCCAGTGACTTTTCCCGTTCTTCAATGTGCACCACTGGTCTCTTCATGTAGGAAGGCTCTAGAGCAACCCTTTATGTGCTTCTCCTAGTCTGTCGTCCTGTTGACATTCTGGAGGTCAGCCCAGGCCAATCTGCAGAGTCTGCTTGTTCTCTGTGCTCTACCACAGAACACTAGCAGTGTCAGTTGCCTGCATCAGGTAATTTGTGATTATTCTTTTCTCATTAATTATGTGTGGAAATTATGTGCCCACATAATTGCATAGTTCACTGGGATGTAAAGTGTATATCTCCAGGAACAAGCAGGAATGAGTCTTCACATATGGGTACGTCGGTACCGACGGAGTCTGCGCGGGAACGCTTCCCAGCGTCCAATCAGAAAGCTTTTGGAAGCATCCCAACACGCCTGCGTGCTGCCTTCCCAACTGCCTCTCCTCAGTTTTCGTTTTTCCGCGGAGCCGGCAGGACGTCCTCCTGTCACCGCAGAAAATTCTTCTTTTATTTTTTAGTTTTCTTGTGGTCGCGGCTGCCTTCCCCGATGCCACCGGTACCACCGGTGTTTCTTTTTTTCTTTTCTTGTAAAATTTTCCTTTTTCAGGAATATATTTTTTCTTCCTTAGTGTCTCACGGTTCTCAGGCCTTCTAGGCCTCTCCATTTTCCTTCATGGAACCGCCAGCCACTTTCCCCAAGAAATGTACAAACTGTGGCGGTACTACTTTATTTTTAGACACTCACAATTGGTGTCTAACCTGCTTGGGTCCTGACCATTTTCCTCCGGAGCCCTCGGGCAATACTTTTGTGAGAAGAAGTTTTCAACATCGAGTTCCCCTCGACACGCGGTCCCCCTCCAACTTCAGGGCACCGACCATATCTTCTACACAGGATCAGGTAACCCAAAAACAGTCTGTTAAGACTAGCCAGTCCTCGAGCGGCAGTTCTCATGCACAGCATAGAGATGCCTATGGCCTTGTCCTCGAGAATCCACTGGTTTCAAAACCCCGGTGGGAGTCTTCGGCCTCCAAAACCTGTGTGGGGTTTCAGGTTGTTCCTGAGGTTCACCCCTCACAGAACATACCTGAACCGTGCCCGGTGGTGGCATCCGCTTCGAGCGGTACCGGTACCCCGGCATCGGCACTGGTGTTGGATGAAACATTCCTCACCAAGGATCGTCGTCTGGCGTCCTCGGTACCTGCGGGGCCGGTGGATACGCTCCAGATCGACCTTCCAGTATCGGTACCAGCACCGATTCTAGTACCGACGTCGGTACCCTCCAGACGTGCATCGATAGACTCGCTTCCTTCGATGCCGAGTCTGGAATCGATCTCCAGTCTGGAGGACTGGGTACCGACTCGCCTTGGTACCAACTCCCGTCGGTACCGAAGGCTCGGTTCCGATAATTCGGATCTGCAACTCTCGGTTCCTCCGATACCGTTAGAGTTGCCACCGGCTGGCCTTCTTCCACCAGTATCAGATACGGTACCGAAGTCGGTACCGATATCCACAGTACCATTGCTGTCGGTACCTTCCATGCTTGTCTCCTCAGGCTTGCTTCCCTCAATGCCGAGTTTGGAATTGATCCCTAGCATGGACGATCTGTTACCGACTGTCTCTGGTTCTGACTTGCAGTACCAGAGACCACCATCTAAGGATCCCATACTGCACCATTCAGGATCGTCTATTCCTATATACTTAAATAGATCCCTCGGTGCCAACGCTAGTTCTTCATCAGATCTAGCCTATCCAAGGGAAGTTCCCTCTGGGGATCCTTCTTTCCAGACTTTCCTCCTGGATATGTCAAAATCACTTGCCATTCCTATTTCTGGACAAGATCCTACACAGGGGGATACAGAATACCTCTCTGTTCCTAGCAAAGCAAAGGAGAATATAATGTTTCCTTTGCATCATTCTTTGCAGGATCTCCTTCTCCGAATGTGGGAAGCTCCTTTAAAGGTACCCCCACCTTCCAGAGCAACTGATCTCCTATATCAGGTGCCCCCCTCTCCAGGGTTTCAAAAGACTCAACTTCCTCATCATTCCATTGTGGTAGAATCGGCAATGAGGCGAGTGAAGAGTAATAAAAAGCGCTCTTCTTGTCCGCCAGGTCGTGAGTCTAAGACACTAGATGCTTTTGGACGTCAAACCTTCCAGACATCCATGCTTTCAGCAAGAATTCTCTCATATATTTTTATATGGGTCTATCTCTTGAGGAGGTCACAAAGCAATTACATCTTTTGACTCCTTTTCTTCAAGAGCCCAAGAGTAAAGACTATTCCACACTGGTTAATCATACTCAAAATATCTCTAGGTTTCTTACTCGTGCTACCCTAGACTCTTGAGTCTGTTAGCAGGACTTCTGCTATGGCTATAGGGGCACGACGTAGAGCCTGGCTTCAAGCTTCAGACTTGGACAAATGGGCACAAGAAAGACAGGGAAATACTTCTTGCACTGGAGAAAATCTCTTCAACAAGGAGTCTTTACTCCAGGTTACTCAGTTAGCTACTGACTTTCCCTTTTCCAGAGGCTGTTCTACACCTTCTTCTTTCCCAGTAGGTAGGAAATGTCCTACCAAACTTTCTTCCCTTAGGGGGAGAAGGTTTTACCCATCATCTGCCCATCATACAGATGTTCCCAAACAGGGGAAACATCGTCCTGATCTGAAGAATCCACAACATCAACAGGGTCAACAAACCCAGCAGTTGCAGGGTTTCAAATAGTTCATTGTCCCTCTTGGTTGGTGGTTAGGGTGTCAGTCTGCCTCTTTCACTGGCAGTATCTGCACTAAATTTATCCTAACCTACCTAGATATCTCTTCATGAGACATCTTTTTTCTAAGAGTCTTATGATGATCATGCCCATACTTCACAATTTCCTCTTCCTCTTGAAGGAAAGAGAGGTAACAACTATCAAGGCACAGTTGTTTCCCTATACTGGCATGTATCATCTCACCTGTCAGAGACTTCCTCCATAGTCGATCTCTTGCAACTCTGTCTTACCTCTCTCTTCTACAACATCTGGTTGTAAGAGTGGTTCTCTTACACCGGTAAGCTCCTATAGTCCTCTACCTGTTCTACTGGGGGATTCTCCCTTCTGGAGTTCTTTTTCCCCCTTGTTACCTTAGGGCAGCTCATCAGACAATAGGAAGTCCTATCAGGACTGTTGTTTCTTTTTCCCATTCTAAAGAAGGGAAAAGGGAAAAGAAAATTCTTCTATGCTGCCCTGCTACTTGCTGCAAATACAGCAATTCCTAGTGGTTAGGCCACTGGTTGTGTTTCCTATGCATCCAGGGCTTCCCCTCCACTAGCAATCCTCCTAGCCTCAGTGCTAAGTCCCAAACAGGTTATTAACCTTGTTTGGGAAACCCCATTATCACAGTCTGGTTGGTTAACTTCTATTCTTTGCCTTGGCAGAATAGCTGGTCACCTACTGGCTTTCCACTGCCAGTTTTTCTTCTACCAACCTGCAGCATGCTCTCTGCATCTCTACAGAGTAGTTTTGCACTATGGGCCCTTGCTAGAGAGCATTAGTATCTTGCCTAGCAGATAACCCCAGATGGTTATGGGGAGGGGTTTCCCCAGTCATGTCTGGTGGGTATTCCCTGTCTTTTCCATCTTATCCTAAATCTCTTTTGAGGCATAAGCCTCAGACCTTTCATTACGTGAAAGCCTAAAGGAGGGCCAATTCCCTGGCTTGGCCCATATCTCCTTGAGTCTTCTCGTCAGAGATACCTTTCTCCAGTGGCAGCTAGAGGACGCCTAATACCCATCTTGCCCTCATAGGTGGATCACTAGGGTATTTTCCTCCAGAGGCCTCCTCTATTCAATCTCCATACTGCCATTCTGGAGATATCTGGACTTCCTGTCTACAGACTGATGTTATCCTCTGCCATTTTCACGTAGGCCATCCTGGTTATTCAAGAGCTCAAATTCTGCAAAGAATTCAGCCTTTCACTTGTCAGGGAGGTCTTCCCTCTGACTCTGCCAGTCATAACCAGGAAAAGAGGATTCTCTATTTACCTATTCAAGCAGGTATCCACCTTCTTGCTGTCAGATGAATCTTCCTCTCTCCCTCTATACCTAGAGGGGATGAGGTTCTATAGACATCTCTCCATCCATATGTCTGGAGACATGTGTCTATATGCCTACCTATTTCGTCTAGGTATATTTAGATATATATATACTTATCTATATCTATCTGAGTGTCTTCTGCCCATACATATCTCTTTATAGATATATGCATATATACCCTATATGTGTATATATTTCATTATACATATACATACATATATATACATATATATATACATACATATATATTTATAAATATGAGATATATTTTCAGATAGATCTCTATCCATCTACTTATCTGTCTGTTACGTTCAGATATCCTTACATTCCTATCTGATCCTGACAGATGGGCACCACCCCTATCAATGCTGTGCCAGCATACTTAGGGGGCTACACCTATAACCACTCCCTGTGGTAATTAACAATTTTTTCCTTCCCATAACCTTTTCAGGTTAGGTACTCCTGAAGCTCTCAATGACCCCATTTAGGAAAGACATTGCGCAGCTTCAGTTTCTCTAAAGCTTACTGCTCCTGAGTCTGTCCTTTCTTATCGGATACAAGGGTCTCCATACCCTTTCTTCCCTACATGGACTGATTCCAACCCCAGTCCAGTTGGGTCAGAATCATTTTTTCTCTTGGTCCTACATTTGTACTATTTTTGGACCACAACAGCTTAAGCTTTTCTTTAATAGTACCTTCTGCGTCTCCGCTGAAGCTCTACCTCTCATACTACCCCAGTTTTTCCCTGGGGCTATTTCTCACCCTGAGGGGTTCTGACCTCCACTTGCTTTTATTCTATTTTATCACCTCTACTTCTCAGTGAGGTACCCCTTGAGCACATTCACTGGCTCTTCCATCAGATCCATATGTAGCTCAGTGCATTTGTGCAATACCAACAAGGGGAGGCCCAGATTACAATATTTCATTACTAAATGCCCTTGCTACAGGGTCTTCCCCTCTTGAAGCCCTGTTCTAGCCAGCTGTTCCACAGCTTCTTTTCTGTATTCAACTCCTACCCTCCATCCCCAGGCTGCCTGAGGTCCTCAGGAATACCATGGCTCGTTCTAGACTTGCAACATGCTATGACTCCCTCAGGGCATCTGAGCTTGGGAGTCCCCATATGTGAAGACTCATTCCTGCTTGTTCCTGGAGATAGCACAGTTACTTACCTGTAACAGGTGATCTCTGGGAACAGCAGGAATAAGTCTTCACAACCCACCACCTCCCCTAGGAGTTGCATTTCTCTATCTCTATCTTTCCCTTCCTTGCTCTCTCTCTTTGTCTCAGCTTTAAAACTTAACCGAGGAGAGGCAGTTGGGAAGGCGGGAAGGCAGCACGCAGGCGTGTTGGGATGCTTCCAAAAGCTTTCTGATTGGACGCTGGGAAGCGTTCCTGCGCAGACTCCGTCGGTACCGACGTACCCATATGTGAAGACTTATTCCTGCTGTTCCCAGAGATCACCTGTTACAGGTAAGTAACTGTGCTTTCCCTACCATCCTTCTAGATCAGTCCAGATCACTGAGTTGTGGTCCCCATGTGAACTTTATCCCTAAGAAAGTCCAGGAGCTTCCTTAGGACAAAGACCGTAACCAGCACCTGAGGTACAAGAAAACAAGCATTCAGCTGCACTAGTCCACCTCAACCATCTGCTGGAGGCAGAGAACATTGGCTAACTTCAAATGTCCCATCAGTCCTTATGGGGTGATGACATCAAAGCTCCAAATTCTCTGCCTCCATCTGCTGGTTGGTGGGTGATGTCATCATCCCTATAAGGATTGGTGCATAGCTGACGCTAGCTAGTATTCTTTGCTTCTCCGTTGACCAGCAGAAATGAGTCCTTACTTATGGGTGATGTCCCCGAGGGAGCCCTGCATGGGAACGCTCCCCAGCTGCTATTGGAAGCTTTTGGGAAGCTCCATCGTACCGGCTCACTTCCTTCCCATCTGATGCCACAGTCTTTCGTTTTCCATGGAACCCCACGGACACTTTCCAGTCATCCTCACTTTGAAGCTTTCTCCCCTGCGGTGATTTTTTTTATGCCTCTATTTTATGTCTATTTGCCTGCTGTCGTGGTTTCTCTTTTTTCTTTCTTTCTCGATGACTGTTTTAATTCTTGTCTTTGCTCCCGGCACTTGTGTCCTCGTCAGGCTGTGCTCCAAAATCAAGCCCTTTGACTTTGCTGCGGCTATTTTCCCAGTCCCAGAAGCCTGCCAGTGGGTTCAATGAAGCAAAATCCCGCCCTTCTGGGAGATGAAGTCAGTCAAAATGCAACCGAAGAAGCTCCTGTCTGGAGAGCTGAAGCAACAGGGAGAACCACGGCTGCCTGGGCCAGTGCGGGTTGATGAATATCATGGTCCCCTTTTTCGCTTGGAGCTTGAGTGACATCTTTGCACCTGCGATATCAGGGGGGAGGGGAGGGGGTTATGCATATAGCAGGCCCACCCCCCCAGTTCAGGAGAAAGGCATCAGAGGCTAGCCTGTCCCTGGAAGCGATACGGAAGCAAAACTGATCCACCTGTGTATTCTACGGCATGGCAAATAGGTCCACTGTCAGAGTACCTCACTCCTGAAAGATGTGCTCCACCACCCTCCTGTTGAGGGTCCATTTGTGTGGGTAGTGGACTCTGCTGCAATGTTCCACCAGGGTATTGAGCACTCCAAGCAGATAAGTCGCCTGCAGCTCCATGCCATGGGCCACGGCAAACTTCCAGAGGCACACTGCCTTGCAACACAGAAGGTACGATCCCGTGCCACCCTGCTTGTTGACATAGAACATCGCCACCTAGTTGTCCATCTGAATCAGGACAACCTGGTTGGCCAGGTGTGTCTGGAACACTTTGAGGGCATGCGCAATTGCTCACATTTCTAGAAAAAATATTTGGTGCATGCTCTCCTGTGCTGACCTCAGGCCCTGCGTTGAGCACTCCAGCCCAATTTGGACATGTTGGTGGTTAGCATCCGGTGGGATGGCATCTGAGACCCCAGAGCAAGTGCTGTGGATCCAGCCACCACTGTAGGGACTCCAAGGTATGCGGTAACCAACTGCTACTCGCTCCCTGAGGTGATCCGTGACCCATGACCTATTGCCTTTGAGTGCTCAGAGTCAGCCTGGCGCATCCTGAGGCAGGCTATCTGGGTCACATGCACCATGAAGGCCATGTGGTCCAACATCTGCAGCATCCCTCGAGCCGTTAACTGCCACTTCTGATGGATGGCAGCATCCATCTTTGAGCCACTGTAGGCGGCCAATAGGGAGAAAGGCTCAGGCCCATGTGATATCCAGGAGAACCCCGATGAACTTGAGCTGCTGAGAAGGTTGAAGGTGGAAAATGGGATAATTTGACACATCCCACCTGCTTGAGCACCTGAATTGTCAGGCAGGTCGATTGCTGCATGTCATCCAGCATGGAGCCCTTTATGAGCTAATTGTCTAAGCAGAGGAAGACCCCCAGAATCCAGAGGTAAGCAATAACCACCACTAGGCACTTTGTGAAGATCCTGGGGGCCGATGCCAGCCCAAAGGGCAGCACTCTGTACTGGAAGTGCTGACCGCCCAGCACGGAAGGAAGGTACTTCCTGTGAACAGGATGGATCTGGATGTGTATTTACACGTCCTCCAGATCCAAAGAGCATAGCCAGTCACCCTTGAGATATGGGAGCAGTGTAACCAGGAAGACCATATTGAACCTCTCTCGAAGCAGAAAATAGTTCAGGTCCCTGATGTCCAAGATGGGCTGGACACCCCCCCCCCCCATATCATATTGGGGATGAGGAAGTACCTGAAGTAGAAACCCTGCCCTATCTGAGTCGAGGGCACTGGCTTGATGGCTAACTTGGCCAACAGGGCGGCAACCTCTGGAGGAGACTGCAGTGGTACAGGTCTAGAGGATACTCCCCTGGGAAGAAGCAAGGCAGGAGCTGGGCAAAATGCAGCAGATACCTGTCTCGCAGGATCTGCAGCACCCAGGTGTCCATGGTGATGAGAGGCCACCTGTGTGCAAACTGGATGAGCCAACCGCCCACCTGAGTGGGCACCCCCTCAGGAAGCAGGAGATTGGCTGTGCTTCTGAAGTAGGCATCAAAAATGCACCTCTGGCTGTGGCTGGGGATTGGGTTGAGCCTTCTGTGGCTTGGCACACCATTGCTGGTGTGAGGCCTGCGCCTTGGGCAGAGCACCTTGAGGGCTCTGGTAAAACTGCACTTCTGTCAGAAAAAGGGCTTCTTCCACTGGTACTTTTAGAGGGATCAGCTGTCTTGCGTGAGAGCCAGGAGATGGTCATCTGCTCCTTTTCTATCTCGTCTGCCCTTTCCTTTATTGGCTTGCCAAAGAGGTTCTCACCCTTGCAGGGCACATCCGTTAGCTTGTCCTGGACCCACTGCTCCAGGTTGGAGGACTGGAGCCAGGCCAGCCAATGCACCCTGACACCCACTGCAGCCACCCTGCCCATCGACTCAAAGGCTTCGTAGGTGGCCTGGACCATGTACTTGGAAATGTCCTTCCTATGGCACACCAAAGTGTAAAAGGCATCCAGGTGCTTCGCTGGGATAAGGAAACCAAACTCGTTGAGGTCCCCCATGATGTCCTCCAAGAACATACCCATGTAGAGCTGGTAAGACAGGATGTGTGCAACCAACATGGAGCCCTGGAAGCACCGCCTCCTGAAGCCATCAAGAGTCCTCTGCTTCCAGCTTGGGGGCACTGAAGAGTGGGTCTTTGGAGTGCTTAATGTGCCAAATGGTGGACTCCACCATCAGAGAGTGGAGAGGCAGTTGAGGTTTCTCGAACCTAAGGGCCTTCTGCACCTGGTACATTAAGTTGAGTCAGCTGCTGATGGCTGACACTGTATTGGGGTTCTCCCACATTCTGAGCAGGAACCGCTGCAATATCCTATGTACAGGCACCATGATGGTTTCTTTCTGCGTGGAGGGGTACTGAAGGATCTCCAAATTCTCTGTCCTCAGCTCATCCTCCACCTTGAGGGAGAAGGGAATGGCTTTCACACTGTCATGGACAAAGTCCTGGATGGACAAGTTCCCTAGGGGCGACTTCCATCTCTTGTATGGAGGAGACAGTTCCAAAGGGAGGTCCGGGGACTGCTTATCAGAGAACGATGATTCCTCCTCCGTCTCCATCCCTCGGAGTTAGACTCCGTGAGGAAGTCAAAATGGTGCCTGATCTCCTCCTGTCACTGCTCTAGCAGAGAAGACTGGTGCCGATGGGACCAATGGCGTTCTTCCCTCAGGCACCTGTATGTTAGGGCATCAGAGGCTAAGACACTGGATAAGGAGATGGCATTTGGTACTGGGGTGGACTCTGACCGCCGACTCAGCGTCCCTGCCTTGGGAAGGACATGGGTCTCCCATAGTAAGATGCATGGCTTTTGGTGATACCACCAAAGGTGGCGGGCCCACCGGAGCTCATGCAGCCAAGAGAGCCGCCATGTGAGCTTCGAGGGCCCGAAGACACTCCATCAGCACTGTGGTCTCCGAGGATGTCAGGGTCGGTATGATGACTTTTGGCGCCTGTCTTGAGGACTCCATGATAGTCAAGGCATTGGGAGATTTGCTGGTGGCCCTCCGAGGCCTTAGGAGTCAAATCCTCCCACCAGGGCACCTTTGTAGGTTGCTCTCGGCCATTACCCTTGACATTGCATCAAGAAGGGCTCTGGTGTCAATGCCGGTGCTTGGCATGGTTCTCGGCCGCCGCCTTTGACCGTCGATGGGACAGATGGTCGATCCTTCCATGGCTCTGACCGGATTTCGATGGAGAGCCTCCATTCCATGGAATTGTGGCCCCTCTGTTCCTGTGAGGAGTCCTGCGAGGACATAGATGCCGATATCAGTGCCGAAGATGCCGAGTTCAACAGCCCAAAGAGGGACTCGCGCTACTTCTCCCGGCCTTTGAGGCCCTTCCTGGTCATCTGCAGGCACAGATTACATGAGGGAAGCTCATGATCAGGACAAGGCACTGGAGGCACCGGTTGTGTTGGTTGGTGACCAAAATGCTACGTGCACAGTGAGTGTAATTTTTGAAGCTGCTGGCTGGTTTCGACATGACCAGAAAAAAGGCAGCTGCAAAATCAAACAGCTCAGTACTGACCAGCGAAAAAAGCCAGGAAAAGGTAAAAAATTTCCTGAGGCACAAAAAGAGAGAAAAACTCCTGAAAAATAGAGGACTGGTGCCCGCGGGAGCCAGCGCACCGATGACAGGTAGTTAGACTGAAGAAAATAATAAAGCAAGAACCCCAAAGGGCCCAAAAGAACAACTTTTTTTCCAGCAGTGATCAGAAACACGTCGGGCTCCATGGGGAAAAAACAGACTGAGGATAAGATGGCACCACAGCAAGTGGGAAGGCAGGCGCACATACAAGATGGAGACTCCCAGAGGAAGCTGAGGCGTGTTCCCACACGGGGCTCTGTCAGGGACTTAACCCATACGTGAGGACTTCTTCCTGCTTTTTCACAAAGAATCGTGCATTTCTCTCCGTCTACTGTAGTGAACAGCTTATAGATTGTAGACAGATATGCTATTGATCTTTAATTTTTGGAAATGTTACTTGGATCCCTTTTTAGAGGAGTTTTTCTTCCTGTTATAGGCCATTTTGGTGTTAAGTCTGAATGCTTAATTAATTGATTTTACCGTTTGCCAGGACTTGATGGAGTGATGCTAACTTTTTGAGCCAAAAGCTGGTCATTCTATCTGGGCCAGGGTCTTTCAGTTTGGCTCTTTCTAAAATGTTTTCCAGCTCTGTTACTTCAAGCCATTCCATGGGTTTGATTTTGCCTTTTGTAAATATTCGCATAAGCAGGGAAATCATTCTGTTTCTCAATTGTGCTCTACAGGATCTTCATAAAGTTTTCTCCAGAAGGTCTCTCTTTCAGCTTTGATGGTGGTGTTTTTGCCACACTAATGCTCTTTCCCAGTACTTTGTATAACTGTTTTGGTTCTCTCTAAATAGTTTATTTTGATCTCTCTTTTCCATTGTCTTCATATCAATTTTTTGCACTTCTGCTATTTTCAGTTTATTGTTGGACCATATAAATTTAAGGTGTTCTTCTTTTAATGCAGCATGTTTCAGTTTGATATTTTGAATCTTTGATGAGCTTAATCTTTTCAGATAACCATCTATCAGGGACACCTGCACATGCAGTGATTTTATTATCTCCAGGAACAAGCAGGAATGAGTCTTCACATATGGGTATCGTCAGTACCGACGGAGCCTGCGCGGGAACGCTCCCCAGCGTCCAGTAAGAAAGCTTTTGGGAGCATCCCACAGCGCCTGCGTGCTGCCTTCCCGCCTTTCCCAACCGTCTCTCTCCAGTTCTTCTTTTCCACGGAGCCAGCAGGTCGTGTTCCTGTCACCGCTGAAGAATTTCTTTATTTTTTTCTAGTTCTTTGGTCTCGCATCTGCCTTCTTCGACGTCAGACTGATACCGCCGGTCTTTTCTTTCTTCTTAAAAAAAACAACAAAAAACCCCCTACCGTTTCCCACTTCTGTGCAATTTTTTTCTTCGGCCTTAGGCCTGGGAAATATTTTTCCTCATGGAAAAGCCCGCCTCCGGGTTTAAAAAGTGCACGAAGTGCAGCGGTACTATTTCTGTCACCGACACCCATGACTGGTGTCTAAAATGTTTGGGTCCTGACCATTCCATCACGGATTATGCGTCCTGTTCCATGATGTCTAAAAGAGGTCGACAGAACCGAGCGGCTAAGCTCAGTACCCTGTTTCCCTCTGATGCAGCTTCGGTGGCATCGACGTCTTCTCCAGGACCAAGCAGGAAGTCAGTCCTCACATATGGGTGATGTCGGCGCCGACGGAGCCCTCGCGGAGCAATTTTCCCCAGCTTTCAAAGAAAGCCTTTGGGAATTGCAGCGCGCATGCGCGGTCCTCTTCCCGCCCAAGGGTGCCATCTTGCTCAGTCTTCTTTTTTCCGCGGAGCCCTACAGACGTTGTTTGTGAATCCCCGCAGAAAAGTTGATTTATTTCTTTTTTTCTCTCTCGGTTTCGACACCGGTTCTTTTCCCGCCCGGACTCGCGACGCCGGTTGCGAGTCCGTTCTTTATTTTTCGGTTTTTTTGTCCTTCGTGACAGATTTCGCGCCTTTTTACTTTTTCACTGGCAGCCCGGTCTTTCGACCTCGCAGGGGCCCTTTTTCCCCCCATGGCTGCCAGCGGGTTTAAAAAGTGTGACCTCTGTAAGAAACTCATGTCTCTTACAGACACACACGACTTCTGCCTCCGCTGCCTCGGACCCGATCATGACCCGATGATCTGTGGTCCGTGTGGCAAAGTGTCCTCAAAAGCGTTGAATCGGCAGCATCAGCGGGAACGGATCTTCTCTGACTCCGGCCGGGCTCGGACCTCGTCAGAGGCTTCGACGTCTCGGGACTCTGGTCCTGAGCATCGTCGAAGTTCCTCTGAAAGGGGGTCTCCTACCCGGGAACATCATCGGAAGAAGAAACCCGCGAGGGCGGGATCGGTGGACGCTCCTGGTTCCTCGAGGGCCAGGTCGCATAGCCCCGATTCCCGTTCCGGGTCCTCGGAGGTGGAGAGACCTTCAAAACATCCTCGTCTCGAGATGGACTTGCCCGCTCACGTGAGTACTGTTGTCCTCGTAGACTCGCCTCCGAAGGAGCCGACGTCGGGCCCGACACCGTCGGGGCCCGAGTCGGGGGCTGCTGGGTCTCCTGAGCTCGGACTCAGGTTGACGGCCTTGGAGAGCAGTCTGACTGCCTTCATGGACCAGCAGCGGGCATTGATCGCTGGCCTCGCCGGTGCTTCTGCCCTGACCGCCGGGACGTCGACCTCCAAGTCGACCCCGGAGACTGAGCTGATCCTCGAGTCCATGAGGGCTCGAGTCGATCCTCGGTCGCGGTCTCCTTCGGCCTCCCGTTCGGGACCGAGGTCGTCGACGCCGACTCCCTCGGCGTCGGGGCGGATGGCATCGATGCCCGCCCGACCGGAGCCGCTCGACTCCTCCTCCGAGGAGTCGGCCTAGGAATCCGAGGACGAAGAGTCACCTGGTTCCTTTCGGACTCGGTGTGTCCCATCGGACTCCCCCGAGTCCGAACCTCGGAGACGGTCCCCCCCGGAGGATACCCGGTTCTCGGACTTCGTGCGGGATATGGCCAAGGCCTTGGCCTTCCCCGTGGATCCCGAGGAGGAGCCTCGCGTCGAAGAACTCGATGCCCTCCAATATGACTCTCCCCCGAAGGAGGCCTTTATTGTACCGGTTCCTCCGATGCTGGAACGACTTCTTTTCCGCATGTGGGAGAGCCCGGCGTCGTCGCCGGTATTAAGCAAGCGGGTCGATTCCATTTATCGAGTCCGCAAGAACCCCGGCTTCCAAAAGGCACAACTACCGCACCATTCCATGGTGGTGGAATCGGCCATGCATAGACTTAAGAGTCAAAAAATGCACTCCTCGGTGCCCCCCGGTAGGGAGGCCCGAAGCCTGGATGCCCTCGGTAGGAAGTGTTTCCAGGGCTCTATGTTTGCTTGTCGAGTCCAGACCTACCAGCTCTACATGGGCATGTATCTCCGGGACCTGGCTAAAGAAATAGCCGGGTTCTCTGCTGGTCTCTCCGACGAACCTTTGCAGAGGTTCCAAACCTTGTCAACTGGTATTCGAGAGTGCTCGAAGTTTATCTCTTGAGCAGCCTACGATGGTTTTGAGGCATCGGCTCGAGTAGCCGCAGCCGGCATCGGTGGATGCCGCCAGGCTTGGCTTCAGACGTCCGACCTCGAGCCATGGGTGCAGGACAAGTTGGTCGATGTCCCCTGCCAAGGTGAAAACCTCTTTGGCAAGCCCATGGATGAGAAGGCTGCACAGATCGAGACCAAGACTCTCACCAGGACTCGTCTCTCAAGAAAGACCTCTGCCCCTTCTCAAAAGAAGAAGGGCTCGGGGAAAAAGCCCTTTTACCCGAGGAAGGCGGCTGCCTATAAATACTACCCTCAGTATCAGGCCTCAGCAACTCCCCCACAGGGAAAGCAGGCCAAGGGACGGGGTAATGGGGCCCGTAGGCAGCAAGCCCCCAAGCCTGCACCACCGGCCCCTGCTCAGCAGGGTGGGGTTTTTTGACTTCATCAGCATAGCCTCTCCCCCTCAGCTGGTTTCTCTCAGCACAGGAGGCCGGCTGGTCCACTTTGCCCAAAGGTGGTCCAACATCACCACAGATACCTGGGTACTTCACATAGTTCAGAAGGGCTATCTTCTTCACTTTCACCAGGTACCTCCCTCCTACTTTCCAGGGGAGCCTCCGAGACTCCCTCTGCACAAGGACTTACTCCTTCAGGAGTTAGCAAGTCTCCTTCAGGAACAGGCGGTGGAACCGGTGCCCCATCACCTGAAGGGTCAAGGGTTTTACTCCAGGTACTTTCTGATACCAAAAAGAATAGGAGGCCTCAGACCCATCCTGGACTTGCGAAACCTAAACAAGTTCCTGGCAAAGGAAAAGTTCAAGATGCTTACCCTTGGAATCCTGCTGCCCTACCTCCAGCAGGGCGACTGGCTATGCTCCTTGGATCTAAAGGATGCGTATACTCATATCCTTATTCATCCAGACCACAGACAATATCTCAGGTTTGTTGTGGGAGGAAATCATTACCAGTACAGAGTACTGCCCTTTGACCTATCCTCCGCCCCCAGAGTGTTCACCAAATGCCTGGCAGTGGTGGCGGCCTATCTAAGACTTCAAGGCCTTTTTGTGTTTCCCTACCTGGACGACTGGCTCATCAGAGCCCAGTCTTCCCAAGAGGCCACTCAGGCCACTCATCGCACTGTGACTCTACTCCAGCACTTGGGATTTGTCATAAACTTCGCAAAGTCCACTTTGCTCCCCTCTCAAAATCTCAAATTCATCGGCGCCAGGTTGGACACTCTTCAGGCGCGGGCCTTCCTCCCTCTGGACAGGGCCAAGCGGCTCATGGACCTCGCCAGCCACTTTCACAGCAATGCCCTGGTCTCGGCCAGGCAATTTTTGAGACTGCTCGGCCATATGGCTTCCACGGTCCATGTGACCCCCAATGCCCGCCTGAACATGCGCCCTGCTCAATGATGCCTTCGCACACAATGGCATCAGGCCACTGGGAGCCTAGCGGACTCCGTACAGATATCCGACCAGCTGGTCTCTTCTCTACAATGGTGGCTTCATCTGCCAAACCTAGTACTAGGAGTGACTTTTCAGCCCCCTCCGCATTCTCAGGTCCTGACGACCGATGCTTCTCTCCTGGGTTGGGGAGCACACTGCCAAGGGACATGTACTCAAGGTCTCTGGACTCCTTGGGAGTCTGCTCAGCAGATAAACTTCCTGGAGCTCAGAGCCATCCGCCTAGCGCTCAAAGCATTCCCTCACCTGATTTCTCACCAGTCGGTGCTGGTACAGACAGACAATCAGGTTGCAATGTTCTATGTGAACAAACAAGGTGGAACAGGCTCCTTCCTTCTCTGTCAGGAGGCACAGAAACTATGCTCTTGGGCCATCCACCACGGCATCATCCTCAAAGCTGTCTATCTCCCAGGTCAAGAAAATTACCTGGCCGACAAGCTAAGCAGGATCCTCCAGCCGCACGAGTGGAGATTGGATCCGATGGTGGTTCAGCGGATCTTTCTCAAGTGGGGCCTCCCCACCATGGATCTGTTTGCCAGTCCTCTGAACCGGCAACTTCCCAGATTCTGCTCTCGACAACCGCATCCTCTCAGAGTAGTAGCGGCGGATGCTTTTCTGATTCCATGGTCCACAGGCCTCTTATATGCCTTTCCTCCCATGCCGCTGGTGTCTCGGACACTCTTCAAGGTTCTCAGAGACAAAGCCTCGATGATCCTAGTGGCTCCCCGGTGGCCGAGACAACCTTGGTTCCCACTTCTAATGCAGCTGGCGGTAGACACCCCTCTTCCTCTGGGGTTTCAGCCCGACCTCCTGTCACAGGATCAGGGGACTCTCCTGCACCCCAACCTCCGGTCCCTTCATCTGATGGCCTGGCTGCTGAAAGGGTAGTCCTTGCTCCCCTCTGCCTGCCTCCAGAGATGGAGGAGGTCATCTTGGCCTCCAGGCGGCCCTCCACCCGGAAGTCCTACGCTCTTAAGTGGCGTCGGTTCTCCGCCTGGTGTGCTCAGCAGTCTCAAGATCCCTTCTCCTGTTCAGCATCAGTGGTCTTGCAGTACTTGCTTTCCCTCTCCAATCTTGGACTTAAGTCCAACCCGGTCAAGGTCCACCTCAGTGCTCTTTCTGCGCATCACATGCCGGTGGATGGCAGACCTCTTTCTAGCCACCCTCTGGTGGCTCGTTTTCTCAGAGGCCTCCTTCTCCTTAACCACCTTTGCGCCCACCAGCCCCGGACTGGGATCTCAATGTGGTTTTACAGCGGATTACCTGTCCGCCTTTTGAACCTATGGCTACCTGTCCTCTTCATTTTCTTTCTTGGAAAACCTTGTTCTTGGTAGCCCTCACTTCTGCTAGACACGTTAGTGAGCTGCAGGCCCTGGTGTCTGATCCTCCGTACACTAGGTTCTACAAGAACCGGGTAGTCCTACGGACTCACCCTAAGTTTCTTCCCAAAGTGGTTTCCCCTTTTCACATCAACCAGGAGGTGGTGCTTCCGACCTACTTTCCCAGGCCACACTCCAGCCGAGCTGAAATGGTCCTGCATACCCTGGACTGTAGAAGGGCGTTAACCTTCTACCTTGACCGTACGCGGGAGCACAGAAGGGCTGTTCAGCTCTTCGTCTCTTATGACCCCAATAAGTTGGGGCTCCCTGTCTCCAAGCGTACTCTGTCCATCTGGATTGCTGACTGTATCGCTTGGGCTTACAAAGCAGCTGGCCTCTCGTTGGAAAGTCAAGTCACGGCCCATCGTGTTCGGGTGAAGGCTACGTCA
Source organism: Ichthyophis bannanicus (assembly GCA_033557465.1). NCBI lineage: Eukaryota > Metazoa > Chordata > Amphibia > Gymnophiona > Ichthyophiidae > Ichthyophis > Ichthyophis bannanicus. The sequence goes on from CM066032.1 coordinate 666,712,473, forward strand.
GTGGCTTACCTCCGCTCTGTTCCATTGGCAGACATCTGCCGGGCCGCTACTTGGTCTTCAAGCCAGACTTTTGTGGCCCATTACTGCCTGGAGAGGGAGTCCCGCAGGGACAGTGCTTTCGGACAGGCAGTCCTCCGTAACCTCCTCGAGGTGTAGGCAACTCCTACCCTCCATCCCGGATGTTGGGCTACCGGTTGGAGACGTATTCAGAGAAGATTCCTTCCTTCTGGGCTGCTGAGCTTGAGGGAGCTCCTTTTTGTGCTTAGGGTCTCCGGTAGCCTTAAGCTTGGGAGTCCCATATGTGAGGACTGACTTCCTGCTTGGTCCTGGAGAAAGCGTAGTTACTCACCTGTAACAGGTGTTCTCCAGGAGCAGCAGGAATCAGTCCTCACAACCCTCCCTCCTCCCCTTGGAGTTGCAGTTCTATGCTTTCGTTTTTTTGCTAATTTTTTGCTGTCTTTTAGCTATGTCATCTGACTGAGCAAGATGGCACCCTTGGGCGGGAAGAGGACCGCGCATGCGCGCTGCAATTCCCAAAGGCTTTCTTTGAAAGCTGGGGAAAATTGCTCCGCGAGGGCTCCGTTGGCGCCGACGTCACCCATATGTGAGGACTGATTCCTGCTGCTCCTGGAGAACACCTGTTACAGGTGAGTAACTACGCTTTCCAGGGCTGCTTCTTCCTTTCATGGATCTCAGGTAACCAAACATAAGTCCAGCCCGTCCTCGAAGGGTAGATCTCCCTCTAAGCATCGAGATGCCTCCGGGCTTGTCCCTCGAGGATTCTACACCGGCAAAATTACCCTGGCGGGAAGCCCCGGCTTCCAAAGCTTCATCTATGGGGTCACAGGTTGACATTGATGGCGTGGCCTCGACCGATCACCTGTTTCCATGTTCTGGGGTACCGGTGGTTTCCACTGGTATCGACATCCAGACATTGGTGGCGTCGATTGATCAGAATATTCTGACCATGCAGCGTGCCATTACGGCATTCATACAGGCTGCGACGCCTCTGGTACTGCAACAAACTCCGTTGTCGGTACCGGCACCGGTATCGGGACCGATTGCATCGACATCGGCTTCGGTGTCGACTGCAGCGGTACCCTGTCCTAGGATGCCCATCGGTACCGATCCGGTACCGATCACTCCTGATGTCGATACCACTCGGTACGCGTATCGGGCTCTGCAGGAGATCCAGACAGGCGATACTTCGATTCCTCTGAGGACTCTGAATCAGAGGCTTCTGTCGAAGCATCGGTACTCCTTCCTCAGGAGCCGCCTTCTCCAAAAAGGAGAATGTCTCCTCCAGAAGACTTGTCTTTCCAAGACTTCATTAGGGAAGTGGCCAGGGGCCTCTCCATCTCTGTGGCCCCTGAGTCAGAGCCTAGAGCCAAACAATTGGATATTTTACAATATCCTAAGGCTCCTAAGGAGGCAGCTACTTTACCAATTCATGAGATCCTTTATGATCACATGTTGGGCATATGGGAGACTCCTCTCACCACCTCCCCTCATTCTCGTAGGTTGGACACCATGTACCGTGTTCCTCCCTGTCCTGGTTTTCATAAGACTCAACTTCCTCACCACTCTATTGTGGTGGAGTCTTCCATGAAGAAGTTAGAGTGCAAAAAGGCACTCATCTAATCCTCCAGGAAGAGAATGCAGAACCTTAGATGCTTTTGGCCGGAAAATTTTCCAGGCCAACATGCTTACTGCCAGAATCAACTCCTATAGTCTCTATATGGGGATGCGTCTAAAAGAAGTTACAGATCATCTGCAGACTTTAGCCCCTTTTATTTCATTAGATAAAAGGGAGGAGTTTCTTATCTGGCTTAAACATGCCCAGGATGTTTCCAAATTTTCCAACCGTGCAGCCTTTGACTCTTTTGAGTGTGCCAGCAGAGCCTCGGCTATTGCCATAGCTGCACGCAGAGTTGCTTGGTTACAAGCTTCTGATTTGGAACCCTGGGTCCAAGATGGATTAGGAAATCTTCCTTGTACAGGTGAAAACCTTTTTGGAAAGGATTAGCAAGCAAAGGCCACTCAGATGGATGCTGAAAATTCTGCTTAAGATAGACTTTCAAAGTCTACTTCTGCTCCTGTTAAAAAAAGGTTGTTCAAAAAGGCTTTTTATCCCAAAAAAGGGAAATATTATCCTGTTTATGGTCAGCAGACATCTTCTGCAGGTCGTTTTGCTGCAAAGCGTCAGCAACAACCTAAACAGGCCAAGCCTAAGGCTGCAAGGACTGCTACGGCCCAACAGCCTCAGCCTCCTCAGGGCCTTTGACTTACAACTAGAGAACTTAGACTTTCTGGCTCTAGAAGAACCAGAGCCTCTCATTATTCCAGGAAGGTTAGCTCACTTTGCTCCCAGATGGGAACAAATCACAGCAGAGCAATGGACGCTCTCCATCATAAGGGAGGGGTACAAGCTTCATTTCTTAAACCTTCCTCCTCACACCATGGTGAGACAGTTCAATTCTCCAACATCTCTCCCCGACTTTCTGGGTCAGGAGATTGCTACCCTTCTTGCCCAAAAAGCAATAGAAGAAGTACCCCTTCTTAAAACAGGGCTCAGGGTTCTACTCCCCCTATTTTCTTATCCCAAATAAAACAGGGGGCTACAGACCCATTTTAGATCTCAGAGAATTGAATAAGTTTCTATGCAAAGAGAAATTCAAGATGATTTCTCTCGGTGCTCTCCTTCCATACCTTCAGAGTCAGGATTGGCTTTGTTCTCTAGATCTCAAGGATGCGTACACCCATGTCCTCATCCATCCAACACACAGAAGGTTCCTTCGGTTCCTTTATCAAGGAAAGCACTACCAATACAGAGTGCTTCCTTTCGGTCTGGCCTCTGCACCAAGAGTGTTCACAAAATGCATGGCAGAAGTAGCTGCATTTCTACGCACTCTAGGAATATTTGTATTCCCATATCTGGACGACTGGCTCATCCGAGCTCCATCCCAGTCAGAGGCCCAGACTTCCCTAGCCTGCACAAGGCGTGTTCTTCAGTATCTGGGACTTGTAATAAACATCCCAAAATCCCATCTCACCCCTACTCAGTCACTAGAGTTCATAGGGGCCTTGCTGGATACCACAACTGCAAGAGCCTATCTTCCCCAGGCCCGTTGCCTACGCTTGGTGCAGTTAGCCTCCCAGATTCAGTTAAAGTCCCATTTAACTTCTCGAGAGATGTTACAACTGTTAGGCCACATGGCATCCACCGTGCATGTGGTTCCTTACGCTCGCCTTCACATGAGGGCAGCTCAATGGACTTTATCCACCCAATGGACCCAGGCATCAGGGTGCCTATCAGACAAAGTAGCAAACTCCAGTCGCCTTTTTTGGTCTCTCCAGTGGTGGAAGTACACTCAAAACCTGTTGCTGGGGTCCCCTTTTCAACAGTTGTTACCCCAAGCAACCCTTACAACAGATGCCTCTCCAAGGGGTTGGGGAGCTCATCTACAAGATCTCTCCACCCAGGGCATCTGGTCTCCACAGGAGACTTCTCTACATATCAACCTCTTGGAGCTCAGAGCAATTTTTCTAGCTCTGAGTCTTCCACACCCTGCTCAGCTGCAAGACAGTCCTCATCCACACGGACAACCAAGTAGCCATGTTCTACGTGAACAAGCAGGGCGGGACTGGCTCTCTGTCGCTTTACAACGAAGCTTTGAGATTGTGGGCCTTCGCCAGAGAGCATCAAATTCATCTTCTGGCAATATATCTTCCAGGCGTTCAAAACTCTTGGGCAGACAAACTCAGTCGAGTTCTGCTTCCACACGAGTGGTCCCTCCATATGGACCAGATAGCCAGAATCTTTCAGATTTGGGGATCCCCCGGACATAGACCTCTTTGCAAGTCCGTGGAATGCCTAACTTCCCCGGTTCTGTTCCAGTATTCCATGTCAGGGAGTTCAGGCCAAGGATGCCTTCCTCCTTCACTGGGGTCAAGGCTTCCTTTACGCCTTTCCACCCATTCCCCTAATTCCCAAAACTCTCTTCAAGCTTCAGAGAGATCGAGGGTCTATGATTCTCATAGCACCACGTTGGCCACGCCAAGTGTGGTACCCTCTACTTCTGCATCTCTCTCAAGCTCCTTCCCTGGACTTGGGATCTGCTCCAGACCTCCTGTCCCAGGAGGAGGGAACATTATGGCATCCAAATCCCCAGTCTCTCCATCTCAGGGCCTGGTTGCTGAAGGCCTAGACCTTCAAGATTTGCATCTTTCTCAGCAGATGAAGGATATCCTTCATGCTTCCAGAAAGCCTTCCACTAGACGTTCCTATGCTTTCAAATGAAAAAGGTTTACCATTTGGTGTGCAAAGAAGGGTCTTAACCCCCTTGCAATACCTCTGAATTCTTTACTAGAGTATTTGCTGCATTTATCCCATGCAGGCCTTAAAACAAATTCAGTAAGAGTCCATTTGAGTGCTATTTCAGCATCCCTCAAGCCTCTCAATGGACAGCCTATTTCCTCTCATCCTCTTATTGCAAGATTCATGAGAGGCCTTCTTTTAATTAAACCTCCCATTAGACCACCTCCAGTGGCATGGGATTTGAATCTAGTTCTTGGTCAGCTTATGAAGCCACCCTTTGAACCCTTAGCCACTACCTCCTTGAAATTCCTTTCCTGGAAGGTTATTTTTCTCATTGCAGTCACCTCAGCTCGCCGCATCAGTGAGCTGCAAGCCTTGGTGGCTAATCCTCCTTATACAAGGTTCCATCATGACAAGGTAGTCCTCAGGACCAATCCACACTTTATGTCTAAAGTGGTCTCACCTTTTTATCTGAACCAGGAGGTGTATTTACCTGTCTTTTTTCCAGGACCTCATGCATCAAGTGCAGAGAGGAATCTCCATACCCTGGATTGTAAGAGAGCGCTCGCTTTTTACTTACAAAGGATACAGCAACATAGAAAGTCCTCTCAACTCTTTGTTGCTTTTGATCCCTCTCATTTAGGGCTTCCAGTCTCTAAGAGAACACTGTCAAATTGGATTGCTCAGTGTATTTCTTTCGCCTACCAGAGTAAGAACCTTTCTCTGGAGGGCCATGTCACAGCTCACAATGTGAGAGCCATGGCAGCCTCAATGGCTCATCTAAACTCTGTGTCCATCGACCAAATCTGTCGAGCGGCCACCTGGGCCACGGTTCATACCTTCACAGCCCATTACTGCTTGGACAAGGACTCCCGCCGGGATGCCTTGTTTGGTCAGGCTGTTCTCAAACACCTGTTCCATACCTAATCAACTCCTACCCCCCCATCCCTGGTTGGATGCCCGAGATCCATGGGGGAAGGTAGAGCCCTTCTCAGGGACTCACAACCTTGGGGATCTCCCTGGCATCTCCAGCTGGGGAGTCCCCATATGTGAAGACTCATTCCTGCTTGTTCCTGGAGATAGCACAGTTACTTACCTGTTACAGGTGATATCTGGGAACAGCAGGAATAAGTCTTCACAACCCACCCACCTCCCCTAGGAGTTGTATCTCTCTATCTATCTTTCCTTTCCTTTCTCTCTCTTTGTCTCAGCTTTAAAACTCGAACTGGAGAGAGGCGGTTGGGAAAGGCGGGAAGGCAGCACGCAGGCGCTGTGGGATGCTCCCAAAAGCTTTCTTACTGGACGCTGGGGAGCGTTCCTGCGCAGGCTCCGTCGGTACCGATGATACCCATATGTGAAGACTTATTCCTGCTGTTCCCAGAGATCACCTGTTTACAGGTAAGTAACTGTGCTTTACCTTCAATGCACTTTTTCCAAGGAGTTATCGTTCTCTTAATTCTGGCCCTGTTGGCAGAATTTTCCTTTATAGCAAGGAAATGGACTCAAAGCAAACTTAAATAACTCTTACACTTCAAAAAATAGAGAAGGGTAACCTCTTCCTTTCTTGTGCACTCTGTGGAATTTGAACTCTACTCCAACAAACTTACCTTCATTCATGACCTCTTTTTCTAATGCTCTACATGTTTTTGCTCTTACAGAGACTTCTTGCTGACGACTCCACTTCAGTTGCTGCTTTCTCATATGGAGGCTACATTTTCTCTCATACACCTCACCCAGTCGAACGTGACAGTAGTGCTGAGCTGCTACTCTCTCCTTCCTGCTGGCTCCAATCCCTCCATCCACCTTAGTCTTATTCCTTTTCTTCTTTTGAAGTCCACTCCATATAGAAGCTACCTTTTCTCCCATATATCTCGCTGAGTTAGCTGCAGCAGTGGTGTTGAGCTGCTATTTGCTCCTTTTTGCTGCCTATTTACTCTCCTCCTCTGGGTAGCTGTCATTTAACTGATAAGTCCATCTCTTCCTTTCTCGCTGATTTTGACTCATGCCTTTCATTCTTTCTTGGCCGATTTTCTCCTTCCCTCATTTTTGTGGATTTTAACATTTATATTGATGACCCTTCTGACCCTTCGAATAGGTCACCAGCAAAATCCCTTCAATTCAACCCCTGTAACAGGAAAGCACCATGACCTGCACTTTCAAGAAAATGAGGAATAAAACAAAATCAAAATCTTCCTGCAGAAACTGCAGAATTTAAGGCACAGATGCACAACATGCAGTCGAGCCCTTGGCCACACACCAAGACTCAAAGAAACACCAAACTCTGATATAAGCCATAGACATGGAGAACCTATGGGCCCTTATGAATTAGCTTGCGCCTTTCAAGGGCCATGCCATATGCCAGAAAAGATTGGGTTCTCCATGAGCCACCAGTCCTTGACAAGGAAGCAGGAAAAGATTTTCTACCATCAGTCTAGTCAAATCCATATAGCTATGGCCAGTGAGACCAATTGGGAGCCACCAGAATCACCAAGAACAAGAGGTAGGCAATCCTTCAACATACCAGACCAGCAGCAGCCACGAGGGAAAATAAAGATTTTCTTGTGGCCAAACCTGAAGAAAAGCATGAATGCCCCGCACACCATGTTCTTCACCTAATGTAGCAGCATCCAATTTTGTTGTTCCAGCAAGATACTATGAAGTTGAACACCAGGACTGCCCAGCATTTCACAATAAGACCGAACGTGTGATATTATAAGTTCCACTCTCCTAGATTAAGCTGATGACTGAGAAAAGTGACATTTTACTTACTTGATAATATCCTTTCCTTGAGTCCTGCTAGGCCAGCGAAGACAAGGTAGAGAGAGAGAGAAAAAATCTATACCTCATCCTGTATCATATCCAGAGCAACTAGAGGGCATACTACTTGAATATTGGTACCCAAGCCATGGTTAAGCACCTATGGCTGCACAAGTCTCAATGAGGGTAACAAGAACTAATAATCCGGGAACAGAACTATATACAGTACACCCAGGGGGCTGAAGATAAACAAGAGAAACATGGCCAACAGGGCCAAACCGCAGAAAATAGCCAATTATCACAGTTCATAGTGTGATGATCGTAGTGTTTCATAGTAGTTCAGATCAAACTGAGCAGGTACAGTACATACCAGCTCTTAGCGAATGACAGTGGATCCGATTTTAACAGATTCCAGGGGCGGGTCCTGGACTGACCTAGCAGGACTTAAGGAAAGGACATTAATAGTTACGTAAAATGTCACCTTCCATATCCTGCTAGGCCAGTCCAGACAAGTGGGAATACTAAAGCTACGCCACCATTAGGTGGGAAGACGACACAGCAGACTTGAGAATTTCTACACCTAAGGTCGTGATCACCTAACAAATGTGTCTATGGGGGTGACAGCACTGTGCTACGCCTAGGAGGAAGCCTGAGCCCATGTGAAATATGCATGCAAACCTTCTGGAACCACAACAGGCCAAAACTATCGTCTTCTTTATCAAGCGAGCCAAAGTAGACTTTGTGGCCATTTCACTTTTCAGGGGCCTGTGAAGAGGACAAAAAGTCGGTCTGACTTACAGAAGGAGTTACTACTGGAGGAACATCTTCCTAATATCCATCAGATGAAGGTATTTGTCTTCCCCTGGCACTGGTCCTTAGAGAACGATGACCATCAGACAAATTGACATGAAAGCGTAGTTACTCACCTGTAACAGGTGTTCTCCGGGGACAGTGGGAATCGGTCCTCATATACAGATGATGTTTGTGCTGATGGATCCCATGTGGTAGCTTCTCCCTAGCTTTCAAAGAAAGACTTTTGGAGATGCACCATGCTTGCATGGTCCCCTTCCTGTCCAAGGGTGCCATCTTGCCTCAGTAGGATGATATAGCTGAAAGACAAAAAAATGACCCAAAAAGCAACTCCACAGGGAGGAGGGAGCGTTGTGGGGACTGATTCCTGCTGTCCCTGGAGAACATTTATTACAGGTAACTACGCTTTTTCAGGGAACAAGCAAGAAGTCCGTTTTCACATATGGGACTTCAGCGAGAGCCCAGCCTGCTCGTAGATGAGGGCAATGCAGTCCATCACCCAGGTGTACAGAGTGTGCTTGGTCACCGCTATCCTCAGCCGACTGGGGTCATAGGAGATGAAAGGTTTTGTGGTGATCCTGGATACATTGGAGGTAGAAGGACGGGGCCGTCTTACAGTCCAGAGTGTGAAAGGACTGTCTCTGCCCTGCTGGCGTGAGGCTGTGGAAAGAAGGTGGGGAGCACCACCACCTCATTGAGGTGGAAAGGGGACACCACTTTAGGAAGAAACTTGGGGTGCGTGCAGAGCATGACACTGTTCTTAGAACCTTGTGTAGGGTGGATCTGCCACCAATGCTGGGAGCTCGCTGACCCTGCGAGCAGACATCAGTGCCACCAGGAACATGACCTTCCAGGAAAAGTAGATACCGTAAGCGGCATATAGCCAGGGGCTCAAACGATAGTCCATTGGGCTGCGACAGCACCACACTGAGGTCCCACTCGGCCACCGGTGGGCAGACAGGAAGCTAGGACAGCAAGAGACCCTGCAGGAAGTGGGTCACGAGAGGTTGGATGGAGAGAAGCTTGCCCTCGATAAGATGGTGGTGCACTGTGAGTGCACTCAGGTGGACCCGTTTAGAGTTGAGAATGGGTTGACCCGTTGATTCGCACACCACAGTGGAATCTGCGCCATTTGAAGGCATAAGCCTGTCTTTGTTGAGGTCCTACGGGAGGCCAGGAGGGCCGCCTCCACTTCTCCTGAAAGGTTGAACGGGGCCAAGGCTACCCTTTAAGCAGCCAGGCCGTTAGCATCAGAGACCCCAAGTTGGGGTGTAGGAGGGAGTTGCCCTCATGCGACAGCAGCCCTGGGGCACTCCCCAGGGGACCGGGGGGGGGGGGGGCGCCATGGATAAGCGAAGGAGTAGTGGCAACCATGGTTGCCTGGGGCACTGAGGGGTTACCAGGATCAGAGGCGCCCCATCGTGTTGGACCTTAAACAGGGTCTTGGCAACCAGTGGCGTGTGCAGGAAGGCTTAGAGAAGGCCCCTGTCTATGGGATGAGGAAGGCATCCGCTGTCATCTGTGGAGTCCCTGAGAGCTGGAAGAGCCAACAGACCACTCTGGGGTCCAACTGCCACTCGTGGCTGGAGGACCCTGCTTGGCCTGTCCGCCATGACGTTGTCCTGGCCTGGCAGATAAACAGCCTATAGGAGTATCCTGTGGCTGTTCACATACAAGCAAAGTGTTACTGTCTCCTGGCAAAGGGTGTACAAGCTTGTGCCCCCCTGCTTGTTGACGTAGAGCATCGCCACTTGATTGTCCGTCTGAACCAGCACTAACTGGTGCTGCAGGTGGTCACGGAAGGCTTGGAGGGCAAGGAATATGGCCCAAAGCTCCAAGAGTTTAATCTGCTACAGACTGTCCGTCTGCAACCAACTGGCCTGAGTGCAGAGGCTGTCGCAGTGGGCTCCCCAGTCCTAAGAGGGAGGCATCTGTGGTTAGGTCCCTTTGGGGGGTGGGGGCTCGAAAGGGCGTCCTGGCCTGAAGGTGCTGTGGGGCTTGCCACCAGTTGAGAAAGTCGGCCAATTGGGTCACCACCACCCTGTCCCGCAGATGGCATGTGGCCTGGGTCCACTGGGAGCAGAGGCCCCATTGAGCTGCTCTCATGTGAAGGAGGGCGTTCAAGATGACATGGACTCTGGAGGCAGAGCAGAAGGCGGCCAGACACTGAGCGTCTGTGCTGTACAGCAGCGGCTAGCACCCTGAGATGATTGACCCTGTCCCGAGGAAGGATGGCCTCGGCCTGAGCGGTGTCCAGCTTTGCCCCTGTGAACTCCAGGCACTGTGTCAGGAGGAGATGGGACTTTGGGTGATTTATTATGAGCCTCAAATGTTGTAGGATGAGGATGGTGTGCGCTGTTGCGTGATGCACGTCTGTGGCTTTGTGGCCCCTTATGAGGCAGTTGTCCAGGTACAGAAAGACAGACTCCCTGGAGACTAAGATGGGCTGTGACTACCGTTAGGCACTTGGTGAACACCCTTGGTGTGGAGGCCAGCCCGAAGTGTAGCACCCTGTACTGCTAGTGGCTGCCTCCCACCATGAACCTGAGCTATTTCCTGTGGCTGGGATTGATGAGGATGTGTGTATACATATCCTTTAGGTCCAAGGAGCATAGCCAGTCTCCAGGCTGGGGGGATGGCAGAAGTGTTCCAAGGGAAAGCATTTTGAACTTCTTAAGCAGGAACTTGTTTAGGTCCTGCAGGTCCAGAATGAGCTTGGAAGCCTCCGGTCCTCTTGGGTACTAGGAAGCACTGGGAGTAGAACCCCTTGCCTTCAAGATGTGCGGGCACCGGTTCCACTGCCTTGTCTTTGAGAAGACCTGCGAGCTCTTGCAGCAGTAAGGTTTGGTGGAGGGGAGTCCTACGGTGCTATCCTTAAAAGAACTGAGGGGGTGCCTATGTCAGGTGGAGGAGATAACATTCCTTCACCACCTGTAGTGTCCAAGAGTCAGTGGTAATGGATGGCCATCAGTGGGCATAAAGAACCAGATGCCCCCTGTGAGCTGCTGAGCTTGGCCTCCTGGGGGAAGAGAGGCTATGCCCAAGGAGTCAAAAACTCTCATTGGGCCGGAGCCGGTGCCTGGGGTTTCTGAGCCTTAGGCTTACGAGGGCCATGCCCTTGTCTCTTGACCTGCTGCCCCTGTTGGGGAGCTAGGAAGGCCTGGTACTGAGGGTAGTTTCCATAAGCTGCCTTCCTCTTTGGGTAGAAGAGCTTTTTATCCTAGGACTTCCATTGGAAAGAGCAGTCTTTGAAGAGCCTGGTCCTCATCAGGAAGTCGGACTCCAACTTTGCAGCCTTATCTGTCCTGGGTTTGCCGAAGAGGTTCTCTTCTTGGTAATGGACATCGACCAGTTTGTCCTGAACCCGCCAAGCCTGGTTTCAGGTACCAATGCCCGCTGCAGCTATTCTAGCTGCCGACTTGAAGCTGTCATAGACAGCTCGAGTCATAAATTTGGAGCACACTCTGACACCTGAGGCCAGGATCTGGAACCTCTGGAGAGATTCCTCGGAGAGACCAGCCGAGAACCTGGCAAGTTCCTTCGCCAGGTCTTTCAGATACATTTTTTATTTATTTATTTTATGCATATTTATATACCGCAACTTTCAAAGTTCAGTTGCGGTTTACAGTGAACAACAATTAACAAAACAGGTTTGTTTTACAGAGAACGTCATAATTAGCAGAACATATGTACAGGGTAACATTATATAATAGTCTAAACAATGTGAAATAATACAGAACAGCACAAACTATATACAAATGTATATTTGTAAATATACATGGAAGTGAGAAGACAAAAGAACAGCATAAACTATATACAAATGTATATTTGTAAATATACATGGAAGTGAGAAGACAAAAGGTGTGGGATCCTCAGGGATGTGTGCTATGTGAGTGGGTTGTAGAGATTTTGTTTGAGGCAGACAGATACCCTTTTAGCCTTTGTCTAAGGTAGGTGATTGGTTTTCTATGTTATAGTGTTTAGTGAACAGATACGTTTTCAGTTTTTTGCAGAGTTCCATGATCTCCGTTAGTGTTCGTAGCTCCTCTGGAAGGGAATTCCAGATAGTTGGGGCAACATGGGAAAATGCTCTGTTGTTTGTTGATTTATGGGCTCTTGTATACTCTCTCGGAATCTTTAATTTGTTTAGTTGTCCTTTTCTGTGTGTAGGCTTAGATGGTTCATTGTGTATTAGGTTGCATAGTGTAGTCGGGGCCATATCATTTAAGGCTTTGAATGAAGTTATTATTGTTTTGTAGATTATTCTACTTTGAATTGGTAGCCAATGGAGGGAGGATAGTATGGGTGATATGTGTTGGAGTGAGTTAACTTTCAGTATAATTCTGGCCGCTGCATTTTGAGCTAGTTGCATTCGTTTGATGTTTTGTTTTGATATGCCTATTAGAATTAGATTGGCAAAATCGAAATGTGGAGTTATGGTGGCCTGAATTATGTTGATAAAGTCTTGTGTAAAAACTAGGGGACGAAGTTGTTTGAGTGTTTTGAGTTTGAAATAAATTTTCTTTATGGTATTGCTGATGTGTGTTTCTAGGGTAAGGTGTGTATCAAGTATAACGCCTAGATATCTTATTTCCTTTTTTATTTTAATTTCTTGGTTTTGAAGTCTTATATGTGTTGGGGGGATATAGGATTTGTTCTTGGTCACGATTAGAACTTCAGTTTTAGTGTGATTTATGTGGAGGTTTTGTGCTTTTAGCCAGGTTGTAATTTCATTATAACAGTCCGATAGGAGTTGAAGCGGTAGGTTGGGTATCGTAAATGGAATATACATCATAATATCATCTGCGTATAGATGATATTTTACTCCAAAGTTTTTGAAAATGTCACAGACTGGCTTTATGTAAATATTAAAAAGCAAGGCTGACAACGCTGAGCCTTGTGGTAATCCAATTTCTTGTTTATATGTAGTTGAGTTTTGGTTCCCAATTCTTACGTTTTGTGTTCTATTATTTAGGTAGGATGAGAACCAATTATGTACTGTGGAATTTAAGCCTATTTGTTTCAAGTTATTGAGCGTTATTGTGTGGTGTACGCTATCGAACGCAGCTGATATATCAATGAAAAGTAGAATAAAGGCCTGTTTATGATTGTCGATCCCTCTTAGGAGCGCATCTATTAATACTGTAAGATACATGCCTATGTACAGCTGGTATGTCTGTATCTGGCCAATGAGCATCGAGCCCTGGTAGCACTTTCTGTCCACGGCATCTAAGGCATGGGCCTCCCTAACTGGGGAGCACTGAGAAGTGCATCTTCTGGTTCTTAAGGCGATGCATGGCCAACTCCATCACCATAGAGTTGTGTGAAAGCTGTGCTTTCTGTAAGCCGGGGCTTTGGCAGACCCGGTATATTGAGTCCAGCTGTCTGTTCACTATAGGCACCAATGCGAGGGTCTCCCACATGCAGAGGAGCAGCCGTTCCAGGATTCGTGGAACAGGCACTGTATGAGTGCCTCCTTTCGAGTGGCCTTGTACTGGAGGATCTTGAGTTCCTCTGTCCAGGGGTTCTTCTCTGTGTTGTCTCAAAAGCCAGTACCTTGGCCATGTTCCGCACAAAGTTGAGGAAGGCCGTGTCCTTGGGCAGGGACTAACGCCTGATCTCGGGGGGGAGACAGGTCGGAGGGCACATTTTGGTGCCGACCGATATACAGGGACTCCTTGTCCTTGGTCTCCCAGTCTGATTCGAAGTCAGCGGAGGTGTCTAGGGCAGTCCAGGCTCCGGGGTCACAGTCTGGGTCTGATGGCCCCTTGCCCCTGGAGGCCCTGCGGTCTGAGTCACGGGCACTCATCGGGGATGACCTCGGCCCCGAGGATCAGGACCAAGATTGGGACTGATGCCGAGAGAGATCTCAAAGCTGGTGGCGCTCGAGGATCAGCTCGACATCCTCGAGGTCGAGGGCCCAGTACCTGCAAATGATGATCTGACGGAGCTGGGCATTAGAGCCTGTTGCTGGGCCATGAAAACAGATGGATTGCGCTTCAAGGCCGCCATTCTGGTATCGAGGCCAGATGGCTCCATAGCCTTCGGTGTAGGCATTGAGTGGCTTGGGCCTGACTATTCTGAGGGGAGTCTTTGACCAGGATGGCTTCGGGGCTCTGAGGCTGGTCGCCAAAATGCCAACTATTCCTGATGAGGTATTTTGGTCAGATGCTCTCACTCCTTCTGCTCAGACTCGTGGCGAGGACGCCCACTTTTCCAGGCATGTCATCCGATGTGCTATTTGAGAGTTTACGGCTCTTCTTGGGCTCTTCATCCGTGGCCCGGCTGGAGGACCCCCATCCTCGGAGTTCCTAGGCTGCCCAGCCTCCCCGAGGTTCCAGGGTTCCAGAGGGGGCCGTGGAGTGCAGTGTTGCCGGAGACTCTGGTGCAGTGTCCGTCTTATGGAAGAAGGACTTCCACTGCTGCTGACTGCTCTTGATGGCCTTGGAGGTCATCTTTTTACAGAGACCACAATCCAAAGGGTCATGGTCCGGCCTCAGGCATCGGAGGCAGCAGTTGTGTGGGTCGGTGCGTGACATGGTTTTTCCACAGCGGTCACAATTTTTAACGCTACTGGCAGAGGCCATGGTGGGGGAAACATCCCCTGCGAGGTCGAACACCTCCGGCCCAGCTAGGGACAAAAAGACAAGAAGCCGATCAAGAAGCTCTCGATGGGAAAAAAAGAAAAGAACCTGAGACATAATGCTGAGGCAATCAAGCTCGGGGGCAGGAAAGAGGACCGGTATGCAACTGGTGAAAGGAAAAATCAAAAGAAAAAACAACATATTTTCGAGAAAAACAGATGGACGTCTGGTGGGCTCCATGGAAAAAAAGGAGATTGAGGCAAGATGGCACATTGGATGTGAAGGGGACCACACATGCTTGGTGCCATCTACCAGAGGCTTTCTTTGAAAGCTTGGGAGAAGCTGCCATGCTGGCTCTGTCCGTGCTGACATCACCCATATGTGAAGACTGGCTTCCTGCTTGTTTCCGGAGAAAAATTGATACCACCTTGGGCCACAATGAAGCAACAGGCCGCAAATACATGGCTGCCTCAGAGGAAGACAGATAGGGATCCCGGCACGACAGTGCCTACAACTCCAAGATGCAACTTGCTGCGCATATTGCGACCAAAAAGGCAGTCTTAATGGACAAGTCTTTCAGTGTGACCCTTCTCAAGGGCTAAAACAGCGCAGCCACCATGGCCCGAAGAACCAAATGTAGATCTCAAGAAGGGACCACCGAATGCAAGTGAAGAGACAATTGCTCAACTCCCAGCAGAAAACAGACCCACATCCTGGTGCAAGGCCAAGGAGCACCCTACCTCTAGACCTCTGAAGCAAGCGAAGTCTGCCACCTGAACCCTCAGAGCTGATGAACAGACTCTTGTCAAAACCATTCTGGAGGAAGAAGAATATTTATTTTATTTATTTCTCGTATATACCGCGCTATTTGATATCAGTGCGGTTTACATGGAACATCAAGGTATTTTACGGTGGGGGATTACACCGTAATTACAAATAACAAGGATCTCAACTTGGATAACCATATTAACTATTTACACATATATTTACAGGGAGCATGGGCTATGGAGGGTTAAGTGTCTTGCCCAAGACCACAAGGAGCACCTGTGGGACTAGAAACCCCAGTTCTTCCGGCCCAAGGTTGCTGTCCTCTAGTGGGATTTGAACCCCCGACCTTCCACCTGAAGTACCTTGCCCCAACCACTAGGCCACTCCTCCACTCCAGGGCCAGCAAGTCCCCAGCACCAGTGCTTAGTCAGATGTCAGACACACATATAGGTGAGAGACAAGAGCCTCTTATAACCTTTAGAAGCATATAAACCACAACTGGAGAGTAGCCCTTACGCACTAAGCGTCTCTTCTTGAGCCAGGCCATAAGCGAGAAGGGAGCTGGATTGTCTAGCAGGATCAGCCCCTTTCTCAGGAGACCCCATGTTGAATGGAGCTGTAGAGGGGCCCCTGCTGAGGTGTATTAGATCTGCATGTCATGGCCTCTTCGGCCAATCCAGTGCCACCAGCACCACTGGACCCCGATGTTGCTTGACCTGATGAAGTGCTCTTACCACAAGAGACCATAGGAGAAACACATACAGCAAAACATGCTTTGGCCAGGGCTGAACCAAGATATCCACACCTAGGGAACTTGCCTCCTTACAGTGGCAGAAGAACCTTGCCATCATGGCTTTGACCCAGAACACCATGAAATCCAGCTCTGAGTGACCCCACCTGACCATGATCTTCTTGAGCACCAAACTGCTGAGTTCCCACTCCCTGAGATCGAGGGAATGGCAACTGAGAGAGTCTGCTTCCACGTTGTTCATTCCTGCAAAATGTTGTGCCGATTGAGCGAGGAGATTGTGCTCCGCCAAAGTGAACAGAAAGGTCATATACTGGGTGACACCAGAACTCCTTGTGTCTACCCCTGCTGATTCACATAGACCACCGCTGTGGCATTGTCTGAGAAAATCTGAATGGCCCTTTTTTGGATATGTCCCAAAAACAGAAGAGCCAAGCAAATGGCCCTCGCCTCCAACTGATTGATGAGCCAGGCCACCTCCCATTTGCTCCAATGGCCTTGGACCATCAACTTTTGGCAAATGAGCTGCCCAACCAGACAAGCTGGCATCTGTCATTACAAGAAATCACTGGAGATCATCTGGGGGAGAGGGGGAAGGAAGACCATTCAACAGATGACCGGGCTGCTCCCTTTGGAGGGGAGCAGGAGCTTGATGTCAAAGTTCTGAGAGGAAGGGGACCATCAGGACAACAGAGACCTCTATAGTGGACACATATGCACCTGCGCTCAGGAGACCAACTCACTGGTTGCTGCCATTGACCCCAGGAGCTGCAGATAGTCCCAAGCTTTGGGAGGCTGTAGCTCACAAAATGATTGTAGCTGAGAACGCGGCGTCTCTGCCCTCTTCTTGAGCAGAAAGTCTCTGCTTGAACTGGTGTTGAACCTCACCCCATGGTACTCCAAGAACTGGGTAAGCCTCAGGAAACTGTTGCCATAGTTAATCATTCAGCCTAGGCTCTCCAGAAGTGGCACCACCCAGGCAGACACATGCAGGGCTTCAGCCTTCGGCCTGATCCAAATGAGCCAGTCATCCAGATAAGGATGCACACAGATGCCTTTGCGCCATAGCAGAGTGGCAGCAACCACCATCACCTTGGTGAATTTCATCGGAGCAGTTGAGAGACTGAAGGGTAGAGTCGCAAACTGGAAGTGAGAATAGAGAAGTGAAGGAAACATTGTTGATCCTTGCAGATAAGAATGTGAAAGTACGCTTCAGCCAAGATTAGCATCTTCAGAAATTCTCTTCTTCAAACTGCTCTTATGACCGACCATGTCTCCATGCAGTAATGAAAGGTCCTCAAATGAGCATTGACACCCTTGAGATCCAAGAATGAGCATTAGGAGCCATCCACCTTCGGAAGAACAAATGAATGGAATATTTGGCTCATGTCCCTGTCAGTGGGTGGTACCGGCACCACAGCCTGGAGACTGAGAAGCTTGCTTAGGGTAGATGAATGGCGGCCTCTCTTGGCCACAGACCTGAATGGAAATAATCAGGAAGACATCTGGGATGGGGTCCTTGCATTCCATCACATAGCCAAACTGAATGATGTCAAGCACCCAGTGGTTCAGTCACATGGGTCCATTCCTGGAAGAAAAGACTGAGCCTGCTACTAGCAGGAGGCACCCCAGAATGGGCCCCCCAACCCATCATTGAGATTGACAGGAGAACCCTTGCTTGGAGGAAGATGACATCCTTTTGAGGGTCTCGAGAGACCGACTGGATACAGGGCATGGAGGAATGAAAGGATGGCCTCCCTGGGCTGTATGTTAGGGAGTCCCCAAATCCCTGGGACTGCTAGCTGGAGCAAGGGGAACGCGAAACAGAACAGGATAGGCCCCACTTCCCAGACCCTTTGGTATGATCCTCCGGAAGCCAGTGAGGTTTGGAAGCCCCTAGATTGTTGACCAGCTTCTCTAGGTCTTCCTCGAAGACTAGCTTGCCCTTGAAAAGAAGCCTAGATAACCGATACTTTGATGCATTGTCTGCCACCCAGTGGCGCAGCAAAAGTCAGCGACGCGCCACCATGGAATAGGCAATGCCCTTAGCTGACAAGCAGATTAAATCATACATGGCATCTGCCAAGAAGGCCACTGATGACTCCAAGAACAATAAGGGGTCATCCCACAGAAGAGACTGAATCTAATGGAGCAGGGCATGAACCATAAGGCCTCTGCACACTACTCTTTGGAGAATAAGAGTAGTGGCCGAAAGCTGTTTCTTCAAAAAGGCCTTTGTGATCCACTTGATCCTTAAGGGCTGCACTGCCCTCAACTGAATGGTGGTGTGCTTAGTAACGGCAGTCATCTATTCGTTCATGTGGGGCAACTGAATTCAGGTGACAAGGTCCTCCAGGAAGAGTTTACTGAAGACTCTATCCCCTCTCAATGGAGTAGTGGGCAAGTCCTACTCCATATGTACTATGCTCTTCAGAACTCTGGAAGGGGAAACACTTTAGAGGGCTTTCTGATCCCCTGCAAGAGGGGATGCACCCGAGGCTCCTGCTCTGCTGACATAGCCTCTAAGGCCGATGATTTTGACTAATCAAGGCTGCCAGCTCCTCTTCCTAAAATAAGCAAATGAGAGAATTGTCCTGGTCATCCAGTGTCTGAGGCGCATCCTCTTCACAAGCAGAATTAACATTGGATCCTCAAACTCCAAGCCTCATCCTGTGCATAGGGGAGACTATCAGATGCCCCTTAAGTCATCCTCTTTCTGGAGCACTTCTGTGGAGGAACCTCTGTTGGGGAGCAATTCACAGCCAGGTACAATAAGCGCGAGCACAAGGTGGAAGGCGGGAAAGATGCAACACCCCCCCCCCCCCAAATGGTTGCCCTTACACACCAACAGACACCCCAACTGAACGGAAGCTGTCTGAGCTCCCATACTGTACAAGAAGCTTTGGTGCAGAAATGAAATTAGATCTGTTACCCACCCCTGAGAAGCCCAAGCAAGAACAGTTTGGGGCTCAAAGCTACTCCCCTGCTACCAAGTCCTGCAATTACATAGCTCTTGAAACCTTTGTCCACTCTTCTGAGGAGAACCAGAGGGGAGAAAGGAAGGGGGCACTGAGGCCATGATAGGCTCGTGGTCCTGATCCATACTTAGCTGTTCAGTTGGCCCTGAACAGGATAAGGATGGGGAACTGATCCAACGTCCTTCCTCCTTGCCAAACCCAGGAAGAACAGGGGTTTTAAGGGTGACCCAACAGGTGCCTCACACGTTGAGCTCAAGTGTGGAAGTCACCCCTAAGAATGATTAATCACAAGCTAAATCAAATTTCCTCAACGTTTTCAGAGAGTTGCTCCGATGTTCCACACTCTGCTGGAGACAGAGAAATACTAAAGTAGTATGCCCTCTAGTTGTTCTAGATATGGTACAGGATGAGGTCATTAGAAGACTCTAGATTTTCTCTCTCTCTCTCTGCTGGTTGGGGGACACAACCCATTTGTCTGAACTGGCCTATCAAGACGATATGGAAATCTGCTTGGATATTCTCCACTCCCAGCAGAGAGAGCGTCTACCTATCTGCACAGGAGAGCCACTTCCATTGCCACCACTGCGCTCTTCATTCCTCCCTGACTGTAGACACGCACCATCACCAGGCCATTGTCATACAAAACTCGAACTGCCCATCCCTTCACCACTAGAAGAGTGGCCTGTAAGGGCAAATGGATGACTCTGGCTTCTGGTCCAGGAAGCTCTTGTTGTGACCACGAAGCCTAAGCTATCAGCCCCCTGCACTGTGCTTCCCTAGTAACTAACTAGCTCCCAAATAGGAGGTTCCAGATTGGCACCCTGGAACAGATTTTATGGAAAGGGTCACCAGAACCCTCCAAACTGAAATCTGGAGAGGTAAGTGAAACTCACGTCTGAGAGTGGGAAGGCCATTTGGACAACAGAGATCTCTGTAGCAGCCTCATGTGGGCTTTCACCCACAGGATCATATCCAAGGATGATGCCATTGACCCTAGCAGCTGCAAGTGATCCTAAACCTTTGAAGCTACCCGTGTGTAGAAATGCCCTATCTGTGGGCATAGCTTGTCCATTTTCTCTGGTGTACTAAATACTTTCCCTAATGCCATACAGAAACGAGCTCCCAAATACTCCAGAAAATGGGATGGAATAAGACTGCTCGAGATAATAGACTATCCAGCTTATGCTCTCCAAAACCCAGACTACTCTGCTCATAGCCAGTTGTCAAGTAGAGGTGAACACTTATCCCCTCCTTGTGCAAAAAAAGCCATCACCACCATCATGACTTCTGAAAATGTCAAGGGGCTGTAGCCAAACCGAAGGGGCAGCACTTGAAATTGAAAGCGTTTCCAGAGGGCACAAAATCTCAGACACTTCTGATGGCATTCCCAAAAAAGAATATAAAAATAGTCCTTGGAGAGATCCAGAGAAGCCAGGAACTCACCTTTCTTGATTACTACAATGACTGACTGAAGGTTTGCCATACAAAATCTAGGTACCCACAATGCTGCATTGTCTCCTTTCAGGCATAGAATAGGCCAAAAGGCATCCCCCTCCTTTGGGGCAACAAAATTAATGGAATAGCTCCCCTTATGACACCAACACAACTGCATCTAACTTTCACAAGTCTGCCAGTGTCTCATTGACCACCTTTCACTTGGCTACAGCCTGACAGGCTGAGACCATAAAAGCATTGGAAAGGTATTGTGAAAATTCACAAGGTGATACAGGTCCACTCAAAGTAAAACCATCGCAGATAAGCCCCAACCAGTAGGGTGTTAGAATAAACCTGACAGGTCCTCATTGTGGACCCCTGCTTGCGCTGGAGGACCTGGAACTGTCCCAAGTCTTAAGAGCATCCCAAAAGGGCTGATTCCTCTTGGATTTTCCCAATGAACAGCCTGTCAAGACCAGAGTCCCAAGGTGGTTCAGACAAAAATGGCCCCAAATTCCCTGAATGAGACTTTCTGCTTGTTCATCTTACCAAAGACTGGCCTTGGTTCCTCAAGATCCTCTACCAGTTTCTCTAGATCCTCTAACGAAAGCCATCTATGAGCCTCTATAGAGGGAGTTACAGAGCAGACTGCTATGTGAATCAGATCATAGAAGATCTCCAGGAACAAGCAGGAATGTAGTCTTCATATATGGGTGACATCGGTACTGACGGAGCCCACGTGGGAACGCTCCCCAGCATCCAATAGGAAAGCCTTTTAGAGCAGCCCCTTGCGCCTGTGCTGTTGCCTTTCTGCCTTTGTGACTCTCCCTCCTTATTTCTTTGTTTTCCAAGGAGCCAGCAGGAAGCAAATCCTGTTACCGCAGAAATTTTTTTTTATTATTTTTTGTGGTTGCATCTGCCTTCCCGTTGACACCGGAACTGAAATCTTTGATTCTATTTCTTTCTTTCTTTCTGAAAAAAGAATACAACAACCCCCCCCCCCCCAACTACTTAAGTTCTTTCAGGTGCATCAATACCATCTTAGGCCTAGGCCTTCCATCCAGTCTACTGACATGATGAATAAACCAACCAGTAGTTTTAAGAAATGTTCCAAGTGTGGTAGCACTATCTCTTCTATTTATACCCATAACTGGTGTCTTAAATGCCTCTGCCCAGATCACCAGCCATCTGAATGTCCCCTATGCAAGAAGATGACAAAGAGAGGCCTACAGAATTGGGCTGTGAAACACTGCTCTCTTTTTGCCTCAGATGAGGTTTCACTTTCTTTGACGTCATCGAGGGCGTAGTCTTCCTCACATGGATCTCAGGTATCGAAACACAAGACAGGCTGCACTCCCAAGGGTAGATTTCTATCTAAACACAGAGATGCCTCGAGAGTTGGATCGACCGGCCAAACTACCCCAGTGGGAGGACCTCCCCTCCAAAGCCAAAAAAGGGGTCCAGGATGCTCCCGAGGCTTCTACCTCAGGAGAGCTCCTTGTGCCATGCTCTGGAACAGTAGCCCATGCTTCTGGTACCAATACCCAGGCATCGGCAAGCTCTATGGCTGATTGAGTGGAGTCTAGTGGCTCTGTTAGCAGCGTCGGTACCAGTCAGGATATTACCGGCGGTATCCTCTGTATCGATACCGTCAATGATGCCCATGTAGTCTACATCGGGCTTCATGCCCCTCGGCACACTTCTGCCCATACTGGCTCTCAAGTCCGTTCCCGGTTCTGAGGTACCAGTACAGCAAGTCTCTCGAGCCGATATAGATTTCGATCAGTACTGGACCTTGCAAGAATTAGGAGCATTGATAATTCTACCGACTCTGATTCTTCGGATGATGAATCCATCGGTACCTGAGAGATGGAAAGTCTTCTGGAGAAACCCTCACCATCGCTGCAACGGCGCATGTCCCTTCCCGAAGATATGTCTTTCCAAGAGTTTATCAAGGATATGGCAAGGAGTCTATCCATTGCTCCTATATCAGAGAAAGAACCCAGAACAGAGGAGTTGGGCATTCTCCAATACCCCACAGTTCCTAAAGAGGCGACTACTCTGCCTATTCACCATATACTCCAGGATCTTATGCTCCGGATATGGGAAAAGTCCCTCACTGTTTCTCCCCATACTCGACTCGATACCATGTATGGGAGTACAGGAAAGCTACGGATTCCAGAAAATGCATCTTCCATACCACTCAATGGTAGTGGAATCGGCTATGTATCGAATTAAAAGTTCTAAGACGCACACCTCCAATCCCCCGGGCAGGGAATCGAGAACCCTTGATGCCTTTGGACGTCATTGTTTTCAGGCCTCCATGCTTTCAGCCTGGATAAGTTCATACATACTCTACATGGGTATGTTCCTTAGGGAGGTAACTAGGGATCTAGAATCAATGTCTCCTCCTGGATGATAAGAGGGCAAACTACCATATATTAATTAAACATGCCCAAAATGTTTCCAAATTTGTCAACTGGGCAACCTTTGACTGTTTTGAAAGCACTAGCAGAGCAACTTTTATCTGTATTGGTGCACGTAGGATTGCATGGCTCCATGCATCAGACCTTGAACAATGGGTTCAAGATTAGCTGGGTAATGTTCCCTGTACTGGTGAGAACATGTTTGGAAAGATTGGCAAGATAAAGCCTCTCAGAGTCTAAGAATACTACCCTCAATAGGCTTTCCAAAGCTTATGCCAACCCTGCCAAGAAGAAAGCAGCTGCAAATAAGCCTTTCTATTGTAAGAAGAATACATTTTACCCTTCTTGCCCCCAGCTTCTCAATACCAACCTCAGGGTACCCAGAGGAAGCAACATCAATGCATCCTGACAATGGATGCCTCCAAATTGGGCTGGGATGCCCACTTGGACTCTCTCTCCACTCAGGGCCGCTGAACAGAGGAGTCGTCGCTGCTCCAGATAAATTTACTGGAGCTTCGTGTCATCTTCAGTGCCCTCAAAGTGTTTCAACAACAACTACAAGGCCACAGAGTTCTCGTCCAGATGGAGCAATCTATCTGAAAAGGCAGGGGGGAAACAGGCTTTTGGGCCCTTTGCCAGGGAGGCTCTCCATCTTTGACCCTTTGCCATTGCTCATCGAATACACCTCCAAGTAGTGTATAAACCATGACAGCAAAATGTCTTAGCAGACAGATTGAGTCGGATCCTCCTTCACACAAATGGTCCTTCCATCAGGAAACAATCTCCTACATCTTTCAGACCTGGGGGACTCTGGATATAGACCTTTTTGCCACTCTGAAAAATGTCAAACTCGCTTTTGCACCAGAACCCCAATGTCCAGCCTCCAACAGGTGGATGCTTTCCACCTTCACTGGGGTCAGGATTTCCTGTATGCCTTTCCTCCCATACCCCTGATGCTCAAAACGCTTTTCAAGCTTCAAGCAGATAGAGGCCACATGATCCTCATAGCCCCACGCTGGCCACATCGCCCCCTGAGTCTCGGGTCAGATCCTGATCTCGAGGAGGAAGGGATGCTACTCCATCCCAATCCACAGTCTCTCCATCTCATGAATTGGTTGCTGAGAGAATAGTGTTGCAAGATCTTAATCTTCCTCAAGAAGTAAAGCAGATCTTGCTAGCATCAAGGAAACCATCCACCAGATGTTCCTATGACTTCAAGTGGCGTAGGTTCTCCACTTGGTGTTCCCAGAAGGATTGTAATCTCTTCTCAGCTCCTTTGGAAGCTCTCCTTCAGTATCTCCTTCATTGTTCATCCTCTGGTCTCAAGAGGAACTCAGTGGGGGTTCACTTCAGTGCAATTGTTGCGTCTCACCATCCCTTGGATGGGCAGCCTATCTCCTCAAAACTGCTTGTAATGCATTTCATTAGAGGGCTGTTATTGACCAAGCCTCCCATCAGGTCACCACCAGTAGCATGGGATCTTAAATGTCGTCTTAGGATGACTCCTTAAGCCAACTTTTGAACTTTTAGCCACAGCCTCACTAAAGTTGGTCCTTAGGTCTCATCCCCATTGCATGCCAAAGGTGGTGTGTCCTTTCCATCTTAATCAATCTGTTTACCTTCCTGTCTTTTTCCTTAGACCGCATTACCTCTAGGGCAGAAGCAACCCTCCATACCCCTTGACTGTAAATGGGCCTTAGCATTCTATCTTCAAAGGACAGCTGAGCACCGTAAAGGCTCTGTTATTCATCTCCTTTGATCCCAGTCACTTGGGGTTGCCAGTATCTAAACGTACCCTTTCTAAATGGATAGCAGATTGCATTTCATTTGCTTACGATAAGGCAGGATTATCCCTTGAAGGTCATGTCACTGCCCATAACGTTCATGTCATGGCTGCATCCGCAGCAAACTTACGTTCTGTTGTCATTGATGAAATTTGCAAAGCAGCCACATGGTCTTCGGTACATACTTTTGCGGCTCATTACTGTCTTGACAAGGACTCCCGCCAGGCTGTACTCCAGCACTTCTTTCAGACTTAGAGGAACTCCTACCCTCTGTCCCAGAATATTTTGATGCCAGACATCCATGAAGGATCCATGCCCTCTTGAGGCCTGCTCTGAGGAAAATCTACCTATTCTGGGGGCATTTCTCTGGCATCTGGGAGCTAAGGAGTCCTATATGTGAAGACTACATTCCTGCTTGTTCCTAAAGATAGCGGAGTTACTCACCTGTAAAAGGTGTTATCCGGGAACAGCAGGAATTTAGTATTCACAACCCACCCTCCTCTCCTAGGAGTTGTAAGGTTTTTCTCTCTCTCTATTAAAGCTGATATTGTGGTAGACCCGCTAGGTCAACATTGCAGTAATCAAGACGGGCCAGGAGGAGGGGATACCATGAGTGTAGTCAGTGAGGGCAGAGGGAGAAAAGGATGGACTGCACGTAACTGACGGAGTGTGACAAAAGAGCAACGTACAAGTGATGTGATATGCTGATGGAAGGAGAGGGCAGAGTCGAGGGTGACACCAAGGTACTGAAGGGATGAAGTGAATGGTATACATGTTCCGGACAGAATGGAGCTACTGTAGGGAAGGAAGCACCAAAAGTGAACCACATGGCTACTGATTTGGACTGGTTAAGATGCAAATAGTTAGCAGACAATCATGATGAGATGCGGGTAAGGCAGGAATTAAGAGGAGTGAGATCAGGAAGAAGGGGACTGGTATGAAATAATAGAATGATGTCATTGGTATAATAGTACGCCGCTATCCCAGACTGCTGAATAACCAAAGTGAGGGGGCAAAGAAAAGGTTAAAGAGAAACGGAGCCAATACAGAACCCTGGGGAATCCCACATGGGAGAGAAGTAGGAGAGGAGGTAGAGGAACCCGTATGAACAGAAAAGGAATGAGAGGAGAGAAAGGACCTGAACCATTGATGAACTGACCCGTGTATCCTGTAATCGTGTGGGTTGGTCGATGAGGTCGAAGGCGGATGATAGGTCTAAAGATACTGCAAGGGAAAGAGTACCACATTTATGAAACAGATGGATCTAGTTTAAGAAAGAAAGGAGAATGCTTTCTGTATTGTGATCGGTCCTGAATCCAAATTGGCAGGGGTGGAGGGCAGCGGTAGAGTCACGATGTGTAGATAGTTGTGTGAAGACCAGTTTTTCCAGGATCTTGGACAGGAAGGGAAGGTTAGACATGGGGCGTCAGTGAGCAAAGACAGAAGGATCGAGGGATGGTTTCTTAAGTATGGGATGGACAATTGCATGTTCCTGATCGTCCCTCCAGTCTAGTCCCGGAATCTCTGGGTTGTCAACCTACTCCAGCAGCTTTGGAGACTGAGAAACTTCACTCCTGTGATGTCACCGGTATATAAGGACTGGAACCGCCTCCTCTCACCAGTTTCATCAGTCTCCAAAGCAGCTAGTGGGGTTGTGAGCCCAGGGATTGCAGGGCTCACTTGAGGAACGATTAAGAAGAGTTATTAGGTTATTGTTTGGGGTTTAAAAAAAAAAAAAAAAGATATAGAGATTAGAAGCCCCTGAGGTAATACATTACTTCCTCTACCTGTGGAGGTTTCAGGTGGCCGGGCTGTATTTGCCCTGAGGTCCTCTGGTTTTCTGGCGATAGCCCCCCCCCCCCTTGAGGAGGTCATCGGGTTGGGCAGGCACGGGGAGAGGACCGGCAGCCAGTTACCGCTCCGGGTGAGAGAGGAGCAGGAACTATAGCTGTCTTAAGCTCAGCGCATGCAGAGGACTTGCCTGCCAGCGCTTGAGCAGTCGGTTGCAGCTTCAGCGGGTGCCGACACTGGTTTCAGCTCCGGAGTTTGAAATTCCTTCCCAGCGGCTTGTGCGGAGCAGGTGAGCCCGGGGGAGAGACCAGCAGGCATTTTGCAGCGACTGCAAGGTAAGACAATGTTTTTTGTGCGGGAATGGCAAGATTTTGTAGGCCCAGCCAGACCGCGTGTGCAAAGCGCGGCAAAAATGCCAGTAGCAGGCCCGGGGCCTCTGTGGCTGTTTTTTTCTTGGGGGAGCCTCGTTTTCTATAACTCTCTTTGGATTTGACTGGGGCAGCGAATCTGCGGGCCGCTTATATATAAAAAAACAAAAAAAACAACTGAATTTGTTTTTGAATTTAAAGGCTTCCTTTTCACCTATTTGGGGGGTGCATCATGCCTTCCCGGCAGTTATGTTTATTGTGTGGGACCAAGAGGAGTTTAGTCTCCTGACTACAACCCCTACATACTCCGTCCTGCGAGACCAAGGAACTCTTGTCGGGGACAGCAGTGGGGGATCCAGAGGTCTCGGGGGAGGGTCCCGAGCTCATCTCTGAGCCCCTGTCTGGATCAGATCCGGGGCCCAGTACAGCTTTGGCCCCAGACACCCCCCCCCCCCCCCCGCTACAGCTACCTGTATCGGGGAGTTTGGCAGCAATTTTTTCACCTGATTTCATGGCTGTTCTGCAAAAGGCATTGAGCAGCTCCCAGGGGACGCCTGCAACTGGGTCCTCAGGGGCTGAGCCTGGGCGGAAGAGACCGTGTTCGCCTGTGCGGGCCACGGAGGCTGCCTTCAGTGCAAAACATTCTAGGGTAGACATGGATCTACTGGAGCAGTCACACATTTCGGAGGATATCCGTTCCAAACAGGCGGACTTAGCTGTGCTGGAAGAAGAGGAACTAGAGGAAGGTGAAATTAAAGAGCAGGAGGATCAGGCACGGGTGGTGTGGGTATTCCGCAGGGAGGAGCTCCCGGCACTCATTGTGGAGTCCCTTAAGGCTCTCAATATTCCGATCGATAGCACTGCGGAGGACTCTACCCTGGAGGATCCTTTACTGCAGGCTGTTCGCAAGACGCAGAGAGCATTCCCGGTGCATAGAGTTTTTAAGGAGATGATTCAGGAGGAATGGGATATGCCGGAGGCTGCCCTTAAGGGATCTAGGGTTATGGCAAGGCTTTACCCTATGCTAGACCAGGACCGGGAGTTGTTTAAGGCTCCTAGAGTAGATGCAGCCGTGTCCGCGTTTACCAAGAAAACTACAATCCCGGTAGAGGGTTCCGTGGCCCTCAAGGATGCCCAAGACCGGAAGCTGGAGACGGTTCTGAAGCAGGTATTTGAAGCAAATGCGCTATCTTTACAGGCGTCTATTTGTGGGGCCTGGGTGGCAAGAGCCTGCTTACGGTGGGCGCAGCGGCTTCAGGGGGCCCCCTCAGAGGAGGAGGCCGAGGAGGTGTCCAGGTTGGAGTCCGGGGCGGCGTATTTAGCCGATCTTCAGTATGACCTTATCCGAGGTCTAACGAAGAGCATGGCGTCCGTAGTTGCTGGGAGGTGATGTCTTTTGCTGCAGAACTGGGTAGCGGACGGTTCTTCCAAAGCAAGGTTGAGTAAGCTCCCCTTCCGCGGAAAGCTTCTGTTTGGAGAGGATTTGGATAAGTTGGTGAAAGATTTAGGGGATTCCAAGGGTGGTAGGTTGCCAGAAGATAAGCAGAAGCAAGGGCGCCCCTGTGCCGGCGACCCTAGGGGTCAGCAGCGGGACTTTCGCCGGTTTCGTTCCCCAAGATATGGACAGGGCCAGCGGGGACGTTTTCCTGGGCGGTCCCAGGGATTTCAGGGGTTTCGAGGAGCCAACAGGGGTTTTGCAACTGCTTCCTCGTTCTCCACATTTAGGAAATCACAATGATGCCAGGCGGGTCCAGGGGGGTCTGATTCCCGTAGGGGGTCGACTGCGGGAGTTTTATCCGGCCTGGACCCGACTCACATCAGATCAGTGGGTGTTAGAAGTCGTGCGAGAGGGTTATGCATTGGAATTGCAACGCCCAGTGACCGACTCGTTCGTTCTATCACCATGCAAGGCCAGCGCAAAGCGCGCGGCAGTGCAGGAAACAGCCCAAAGGTTGCTAGATCTCAGAGCCATTGTTCCGGTTCCTTTAGACCAGTTAGGTTGCGGTCGATACTCCATTTATTTCATAGTCCCAAAGAAAGAGGGGACATAGCGGCCCATTCTGGACCTGAAAAAAGTGAATTGCTGCCTCCGTGTCTCTCATTTTCGGATGGAGACCCTCCGGTCCGTAATCGTAGCGGTAAGGAAAGGAGAGTTTTTGACATCCTTGGACCTGTCGGAGGCGTATCTTCACATTCCAATTTGCCGCGAGCATCAAAAATTCCTCCGCTTTGCGGTTCCCATGGGACATTTTCAATTTCAGGTTCTTCCCTTTGGCCTGGCCACCGCGCCACGGACGTTCACGAAGGTGATGGTGGTGGTGGCGGCGGCCTTGCAGAAGGAGGGAGTGTTGGTTCATCCGTATCTGGACGATTGGTTGATAAGGGCAAAGTCCCGGGAGGAGAGTGTGTCAGCGACGGCCAAGGTGATCGAGCTTCTGCAGATCCTCAATTGGGTGGTAAACGTGGCGAAGAGCCACTTGGAGCCGTCGCAAGTCCTGGAGTACCTGGGAGCACGTTTCGACACATGCATAGGTCGCGAGTTTCTGCCTCAGCAGAGGGTGCTCGGCCTCAGGCAGCTGGTGAGGCAGTTTCTCAGCAAGCAGTGTCCCACAGCCTGGGATTACTTGAGGGTGTTGGGGACAATGGCGGCGACCTTGGAGTTGGTGCTGTGGGTGCGCGCCCACATGAGATCATTGCAGAGCGCATTGTTAAGAAGGTGGTCACATCAGAGAGATCCACTGTCCCAGAGATTGGCCTGTCCAGCGCAGACCTGCCAGGCTCTGCAGTGGTGGTTACGTTTAGGGTGCTTAGAGAGAGGAATGTCGTTGGAGGCGCCACCATGGATATCCCTAACGACAGATGCCAGTCTGCAAGGCTGGGGGGCCCATTGTCAGAGTCGGCTGGTTCAGGGACAGTGGTCCTCGGTGGAGAGGACGTGGTCCATCAACAGGTTAGAGAGCAGTAGCGCGGGCGTTACAGGAATTACGTCCTTATCTTCAGGGAAAAGCAATTCGGGTGTTCTCAGACAACGCGACGGCAGTGGCCTACGTAAATCGTCAGGGAGGCACCAGCAGCGTGGCGCTGGAGGCCGAAGCAGAGAGTTTGTTCGAGTGGGCCGAAGAGAATCTGGTGGCCCTGTCGGTGGCTCATGTCGCAGGAGTGGACAATGTGGAGGCCGATTTCCTGAGTCACGTGCGGGTAGACCCAGGGGAGTGGGTTCTGCATCCGGAGGTATTCGCGATGTTGGTGCAGCGTTGGGGGACACCGGTGATGGATCTGATGGCGACCTTCCAGTCCGTGCAAGTCAGCCGATTCTTCAGCAGAAGAAAAGAAAGGATGGCGGAAGGCCTGGATGCCCTGATTCAGGTTTGGCCGGAGGGACAGCTGCTTTTTATGTGTTTCCTCCGTGGGTATTGATCGGTCGCGTCTTGCAGCGCATAGAGCTTCACAGGGGCCGAGTAATTCTAATTGCGCCAGATTGCATTCCAGCACCCCCCAATATTTATCGGACATTATCCACCTCCAACCCTCCCAACATCTTCTCCGATCGGCCTATGGTAACCGCCTCTTTCTCCCTTCCCCTGCTCAGGCCCGCCTAGAATTGACCCGTCACTCTGCCTTTTTCTTTTTGGGACCCGCTCTCTGGAACTCACTTCCCCTATCCCTTCGTTTAGAGCCGTCCTATCTCCGCTTTAAAACTCTCCTTAAGACTCACCTCTTCTGCCAGGCCTTCGATCTCCACCCCTCTGACGATGGTGCCCTCTCCCCCAGCCTCGCCCTCCACCCTCCATAACTCTCCCCTCTTTGGTCCGCTTCCCCTTTTTTTTTTCTCCTTCCTTTCTCCCCCCCCCCCCCCCGTCCTCCTGCCCCCCCTGGGCTTTTCCTCCTCTCTACCTTTAATCTGTCTCTCTCTGTCCTATTGACTTTTGGCGTTCCCTTTCTGACTTTGTTTCTAGCAGCCTTATTTTTTGTATTGTGCACCGCCCTGATGCTTCGGCCTGGGCGGTCTATCAAATCGTGTAAATAAAGATAAAGATTGGCCGAGGAGACCGTGGTATGCCAACTTAGGCTCCTGGTGGGGGAGCCATGGAGGCTTCCAGTTCGCAAAGATCTTCTGACTCAGGGACCCCTTTGCATGCCGCAGGGGGATCGATTCTCGCTTACGGCCTGGCTATTGAACGAGCTAGGTTGAGGGCGAAGGGCTATTCGGCGGCAGTGATTACTACCTTACTGAAATCAAAACGTCGGTCTACTTCATTGGCATATGTTAGAGTGTGGCGTATTTTTGAAGCCTGGTGTGCGGAAAGGGACTTCGTCCCCTTAAGGGCGTCAGTTCCGCAGGTTCTAGTGTTCTTGCAGGACGGTTTTCAGAAAGGCTTAGCGGCGGCTTCGTTGAAGGTGCAGTTGGCAGCTCTGTCCTGTTACAGAGGTAAGGTGCGGGGCAGTCATTTGGGAAGTCATCCGGATGTGAAACGGTTCCTGAGGGCAGTAGCGCTCCTGAGGCCACCGCATAAGAGAACGGTCCTGGCATGGGACCTGCCCTTGGTGTTAGAGGCGTTGGGAAAAGCGCCTTTTGAGCTGTTAGCGGAAGCCTCATTGAA
The DNA here is from genome assembly GCA_033557465.1 of Ichthyophis bannanicus. Taxonomy (NCBI): domain Eukaryota; kingdom Metazoa; phylum Chordata; class Amphibia; order Gymnophiona; family Ichthyophiidae; genus Ichthyophis; species Ichthyophis bannanicus. The sequence continues at coordinate 666,743,840 of CM066032.1, forward strand.
GGATCTTACCCCTAAGGTGGTGTTTTTGGTAGCCATTGCTTCGGTGAGAAGAACATAAGAACATAAGATATGCCATACTGGGTCAGACCAAGGTCCATCAAGCCCAGTATTCTGTTTCCAACAGTGGCCAATCTAGGTCATATGTACCTAGCAGTTTCCCCAAGAGACACAAGTTCCAAAATGCTTGTACTGGGTCAAGCATTGATATCTTCGGTCACTTCTTAATAATGGTTTATGGACCTTTCCTCCAGGAACTTGTCCAAACCTTTTTTAAACCCAGCTACACTAACAGCCTTTACTACATCCTCCTCCGGTAACAAATTCCAGAGTTTGATTACACGTTGAGTGAAAAAATATTTTCTTTTATTAGTCTTAAATAGTTTACCCTGTAGCTTCATTGCATGTCCCCTAGTCTTTCTATATTCTGATAAGGTAAACAATCGATCTACGTTTACCCGTTCCACTCCGTTCATTAATTTATAGACTTCTATCATATCTCCCCTCAGCCGTCTCTTTTCCAGGTTAAAGAGCCCTAACCTTTTTAGCCTTTCCTCATAGGAGTATCCTTCCATCCCCTTTACCATTTTGGTGGCTCTTCTCTGAACCTTTTCTAAAATCGCTATATCCTTTTTGAGATACGGCGACCAGAATTGCACACAATATTCAAGGTGCGGTCTCACCATGGAACGATATAGAGGCATTATAATATCTTTTGTTTTATTTTCCATTCCTTTCCTTATCATACCTAGCATTCTATTTGCTCTCTTGGCCGCCGCTGCACACTGGGCCGAGGGTTTTAACATGGTATCCACAATGACGCCTAAATCTTTTTCCTGGGTGGTGGTTCCAAATGTGGAACCTTGCATCGTGTAACCATAGTTTGGGTTGTTCTTCCCTAGGTGCATAACCTTGCACTTGTCCACATTAAATTTCATCTGCCATTTTGATGCCCAGTCTTCCAATTTAACAAGATCCTCTTGCAATTTTTCACAATCCTCTTGGGTTCTAACAAACTTTAAATAGTTTTGTGTCATCTGCAAATTTGATAACCTCACTCGTTATTCCACTTTCCAGGTCATTTATGAATATGTCAAAAAGCAGCGGACCCAGCACAGATCCCTAGGGTACACCACTATTCACCTTTCTCCATTGGGAAAATTGGCCATTTAGCCCTACCCTCTGCTTTCTATCTTTTAACCAGTTCCTGATCCACAATAGTACACTGCCTCCTATCCCATGACTCTTTAGTTTTGCCAAAAGTCTCTGATGAGGGACCTTGTCAAAGGCTTTCTGAAAGGCCTGATACACAATATCAACCGACTCACTTTTGTCCACCTGTTTATTCACTCCTTCACAAAAAAACATAACAGATTAGTAAGACAAGATCTTCCTTGTCTAAAGCCATGTTGGCTGTCTCCCATTAGGTCGTGACTATCTACATGCTGAGTAATTTTATTCTTTATGATGGTTTCTATCATTTTTCCCGGTACTGACGTCAGGCTCACCGGTCTGTAGTTTCCCGGATCACCCCTGGAACCCTTATTAAAAATTGGTGTTACATTGGCGATCCTCCAATCTTCAGGTATTAGAGATGATTTTAATGATAGTTCACAGATTACTAATAGCAGGTCTGCAATCTCATATTTCAGTTCTTTCAGCACCCTTGGATGTATACCATCTGGCCCAGGTGATTTGCTACTCTTCAGTTTATCTAATAGTTGTAAGACATCTTCCGATGTATCGATATTTCCTTCAATTCTTCCGCACCTTTAAATACCACTTCAGTCATGGGTAACATCCCTACATCTTCCTCAGTAAAGACCGAAGCAAAGAATTCATTCAGTCTCTCCGCTATCGCCTTGTCGCCTCTTAGTGCTCCTTTAACCCCTTTATCATCTAATGGGCCAACTGACTCTCTCACAGGTTTTTTGCTACGAATGCACTTGAAAAGGTCTTTATTTCGTGTTTTTGCTTCCGCAGCAAGCTTCTTCTCAAATCCTCTCTTTGCCTGCCTTATCAATGCCTTGCATTTGACTTGCCAGTGCTTGTGCTGTTTCCAGGTTTCGTCATTTGGCTCTTTTTTCCATTTCCTGAAAGATGCTTTTTTGGCAACAACAGCCTCTCTGACCTCACCTTTAAACCATGCTGGCAGTTTTTTGGACTTCCTTCCACTTTTCTTAAAGCGTGGAATACAGCTGGTCTGGGCTTCCAAGATAGTATTTTTCAACAACATCCAAGCTTGATGTACGTCTTTAATCTTTGCAACTGCTCCTTTTAGTTTTTTCTTAACTGTTTTCCTCATTTTATCATAGTCTCCCTTTCGAAAGTTAAAGGGTAGTACTGTGGATTTCCTTACTATCCCTCCTCCACTAATTAAATCAAAGGCAATCATGCTATGATCACTATTGCCAAGTGGCCCCAACACCCTTATCTCTTGCACTAGATCTGGTGTTCCACTAAGGACTAGGTCTAATATGGCTTCCCCTGTGGTCGGTTCATGAACCAGCTGCTCCAAGAAGCAGTCATTTATTTCATCTAGGAACTTTATCTCCCTATCATGTTCTGCTGTGACACTGACCCAGTCGATGCCGGGGTAATTGAAATCACCCATTATTATTACTGCACTGTAACCTTTGCTAGCTTCCTTGATTTCTTTGAGCATTTCATCATCCATTTGTTCATTCTGGCCAGGCGGACGATAGTACACCCCCACTGCCATCGCCTTCCCCTTTTTACATGGAATTTCAATCCATAGAGATTCTACAGCAAATTTTGTTTCTTGCAAAACTTTAATCCTTTCTGACTCAATGCCCTCTCTAACATAGAGCGCAACCCGTCCACCAATTTGATCAGCTCTATCATTACGATATAGTTTGTACCCAGGTATCACAGTGTCCCACTGGTTGTCCTCCTTCCACCATGTCTCTGATATTCCAATCATATCTAACCTCTCGTTTAGTGCTATATATTCTAACTCTCCCATCTTGTTTTTTAGACTTCTAGCATTTGCATACAAGCATTTTAGAGACTGTATTTTATTCATATTAATTTGGCTATTGGTAGACATGGGTAATTTGGGATCTTTAAGCTCTGTCTGCTCCATACTCGAGGGCATTTGGGCTACTTTACTCTTTTTTGGAACCTCTCTGCTTTTTGTAGTATCCTTCAAGGATACATTCTTCCGAACCATGCGCTCTTGGGCGACTGTCGGCTTTCCCCTATTATCTAGTTTAAAAGCTGCTCTATCTCCTTTTTAAAGGTTAATGCCAGCAGCCCCTGGTTCCATCCCGGTTAAGGTGAAGCCCATCCCTTCGGAAGAGCCCCTCCTTTCCCCAGAATGTTCCCCAGTTCCTAACAAATCCAAACCCCTCATCTCTGCACCATTGTCTCATCCACGCATTGAGACTCCGGAGCTCTGCCTGCCTTTTGGGTCCTGCGCGTGGAATGGGAAGCATTTCGGAGAATGCTACCCTGGAAGTTCTGGATTTCAACTTCCTACCTAAAAGCCTAAATTTAGCTTCCAGAACCTCCCTACCACATTTTCCTATGTCATTGGTACCGACATGTACCAAGACAGCAGACTCCTCCCCAGCACTATCTAAGACCTTATCTAGGTGGCGCGTGAGAAGAGTTTCCGAGCTACAGGTGTTTTCTTGTCGAAAGCCGTTTTTGTCCTCCTATGATTCTAAGATGGTGTTGTGGCCGGTGCCATCATTTTTGCCTAAGGTGGTCTCGGTTTTTCATATGAACCAGGTAGAGGCTTTGCCGGTTTTTGTTACCAAAAAGAAGGGACAGGTAGCGGATCAGCTTCATCGTCTCAATGTGAGCCGGGCTTTAAAACAGTATGTGGCTCGCACGGCTAGTTTCCGTAAGTCTGATCGGTTGTTCGTGCTGTTTGCCGGGCCGTGGCAAGGGGAGGAGGTCTCTAAAGGCTCTATTGCTCGATGATTGAAAGAGGCGATTGTGACGGCATATCTCCTGCGAGGCTGCAGGGTGCCGAATGGTCTGCGGGCTCATTCCACCAGGGCGAAAGTGGCGTCGTGGGCAGAATGGAGCTTAGTTCCACCGTTGGATATCTGTAAGGCAGCGACATGGTCTTTGTTGCATTCCTTTGTGAAGCATTACCATCTGGATGTTCAGGTGGGGAGGGACACCTGTTTTGGAGCGGCACTGCTCTGGTACTTACCCAGAGATTCCGGGACTAGACTGGAGGGACGATCAGGAAGGTTAAATTAGACTTACCTGCTAATTGTAGTTCCTGGAACTGGTGGATTGTCGCCTGAAGTATATGGGGAAGTACTGGTAAGTGCTCCCTTTTCTGACGGGGTTTGGGTGTGGTTCACGGTGGGACGGCTTACGCCTTGGGGCGGTTTGGTCCCGGGATCCTTCTTCGCAGTGAGAAACAGGGGTACCTCAAGGCATGGCCCGTGTAGCAGAGGGCTTGTACATAGTTGGGGCTTAGGGTCCTGTAAAGCTCAGTTGGGCAGTTGTTTTTTGATTTTACTATGTTGTCTACTTACTTGTTCCAGTGAGTCTGCTTTGTCAATAGGTAAACTGGTGAGAGGAGGCGGTTCCAGTCCTTATATACCGATGACATCACAGGAGTGAAGTTTCTCAGTCTCCAAAGCTGCTGGAGAAGGTTGACAACCCAGAGATTCCGGGACTAGACTGGAGTTCCTCCAGGAACTACAATTAGCAGGTAAGTCTAATTTAACCTTTCCAAACAGTTGGAAAAGAACCTGAGGAGAGACTTGAATTGATCATGCAAAGTAGATATAGAAAAAGAGCAAGTGAGGGTTCTGAGAGCCAGTGAGAGGAGATCAGATCCAATAGGCAGTTAGTCTTATGAGATGAGCAGAGGGTCTTAGAGAGTTCAGTAGCTGTGACCGGACGGAAGGGTAAGGAAGAATCCAGGTGGGATGGCACACAGGACAGGGAGGATGGAGAGGAAAAGAGGGAGGAGGATAGGAAAGAAAGGTGAGATGCAGGGAATGGACCTTTTCAGAGAAAAAGGTAGCAAGGTGAGTAGTTTCTCCAGGAACAAGCAGGGAGTCAGTCCTCACATATTGGTGATGCCAACGGAGCCCTCACAGAAGCATCTCCCCAGGTTTCTAAGAAAACCTTTGGGAGATGCCACCATGCATGTGTGGTCCCCTTTCCGCCAAAGGGTGCCATCTTGATCAGTCTCCCTTTTTCCGCGGAGCCCTACAGACGTTCATCTTGTTCCCCCTGAAAAAAAGTTGTTTTTCTTCTGGCCTGCGCCAGCTTCTTTCCCGCCTGAGACCATTGCTGTTGCATCGAGCCTCAGAAAACCTTTTTGTCTTGATCTTTTCCATTGCAGCACTTTAGTGCCTTTTTCAACCACTGGCCGTGTCGAGGGTCTTTGACCTCACGGCAGTCGTTTTTGCTCCAGTGGCCACTGGCTTTAAAAAATGTGATCGGTGCTCAAAAAACATGTTTCTCACCGACACTCATGATTGTTGCCTCTGGTGTCTGGGTGCCGACCACAACCCGGAGGAATGCTCCCTGTGTAAGAGAATGTCTGCTAAGGCCATAGAGAGCCATCAGCTTAAGCAGGGCGACATCTTCCACAAGGCAGACTCGACTCTGGCTTCCCCAGTAGCCTCATGCTCGAAGGCCCCGCATGGACCTTCGGACTCGCATAAAGCCCCTGTGGCCCCTCTGCGGGCTTGCAGACACTCCGAGCAAGGGTCCCTGGAGCCTTAGCATAAGAAGAAGGAGACCTCGAGGGCCTTGTCTGGGGAAGTGGACTAGCATGGGAAGTCCAGTGCCCAGTCCATCAGTTCCCGAAGAGCCCCCGAGGAACCAGAGCAGGATCGTCCTCGGAAAATGCCCAGGACCATTGTTGTGGCCTCCAGCGATGGACTGCGGTCTCCCAAGGCCCGTCCCATCAAGGAACCCTTCTCTTCCTCTACACCTGACCCGGTCACCCCAGTGTCGGTGTCCATGGCGCTACCTCCGAGTCGGAAGCTTGTATGTTGGCCTTAAAGAGCAGCATTTCTGTGTTCCTCGCCTCCAAGTGGGCGCTCTCCCCCGGCACCGCCAAGACCGCAGGGTCCTCGACATCGAGGATTCCCCGGGCCGCCGATGCAATCACTGAGAGCCATGCGCCTCGGGCAGATCCCTGGTGAGGGTCTCTTTCTCGCTTCCAGTCCTTGGGAGCGAGGTCTTTGCAGGCAAGTGCCTCTGGCTCCAGCCATGCCCTAAGCTCGAAGTATCCAAGACCGGAGCTATCGGTTCTCTTGCAGCCAGAGGACTTTGAATCTTCCTCGGATTACTGCGACTGGGAGTCCGTTGTCGAGACATCCCCAAAGACTTGGGCTCACAAGACCTTCCCTCGGGCCCGTCTCCACCGGCTGCCAAGTGCCGATCCCCTCCTGAGGACATCTGTTTCCATGGCATGGGTGCTCTCCCTCACGACTGAGTCGGAGGCAGACCCTCATATGGAGGAACTTGACATCCTCCAGTACGAGGCACCACTGAAGGAAACCTTGATGGTCCCTGTCCCCTTTGTCCTCACCCGGTTCCTCTGGATGTGGGAGACCCCGGCCTCCGTGCTTATCGTGAGTCAGCGACTTGACACGATGTACCGTGTCTAGCAGGGGCCAGGCTTTCGCAAGGCACAGCTCCCCCACACCTCCATGGTGGTTGAGTTGGCCATGTGCCAACAAAAAAGTCCGAAGACACACTCCTCGGTGCCCCCGGTCAGGGAGTCTCACGCCCTTGATGCCCTTGGGTGAAAATGCTACCAGGGCTCAATGCTGGCATGCTGTATACAGACTTACCATCTCTGCGTCAGCATATTCCTTCAGGACCTGGCCAAGGAGCTCGAGGGGTTTGCCGCTGGCCTCGGTGGGCACCATCTCCGGCGTTTCCAGGCTCTTTCGAAGTCTGTTGAGGAGTGCTCCGAGTACTTGTCCTGAGCCACTTACGACGGCTTCGAATACAGTACAAGGGTGGCCGCCGCCAGCATTTGTGCCCGACACCAAGCTTGGCTCCAGTCGTCTGATCTCAAACAGTCGGTGCAAGAAAAACTTCTTGAAGTCCCGTTCCTCGGCGAACAGCTCTTCAGCAAGCCGATGGAGGACAAGGTGGCTGAAATCGAGACCGAGTATGTCACTCGGACTCGGCTCTCAAGGAAGACCTCTACTCTTCCCAGACAGAGCTTAAAGATCCCAAATTACCCATGTCTACCCATAGCCAAATTAATATGAATAAAATACAGTCTCTAAAATGCTTGTATGCAAATGCTAGAAGTCTAAAAAATAAGATGGGAGAGTTAGAATATATAGCACTAAACGAGAGGTTAGATATGATTGGAATATCAGAGACATGGTGGAAGGAGGACAACCAGTGGGACACTGTGATAACTGGGTACAAACTATATCGTAATGATAGAGCTGATCAAATTGGTGGAGAGGTTGCGCTCTATGTTAAAGAGGACATTGAGTCAGCGAGGATTAAAGTTTTGCAGGAAACAAAATTTGCTGTAGAATCTCTATGGATTGAAATCCCATGTAAAAAGGGGAAGGCGATGGCAGTGAGGGTGTACTATCGACCACCGGGCCAGAATGAACAAATGGATGATGAAATGCTCAAAGAAATCAAGGAAGCTAACAAAAGTTACAGCGCAGTAATAATAATGGGTGATTTAAATTACCCCGGTATCGACTGGGTGAGTGTCACGGCAGGACATGCTAGGGAGATAAAGTTCCTAGGTGACATAAATGACTGCTTCTTGGAGCAGCTGGTTCATGAACCGACCAGAGGGGAAGCCATATTAGACCTAGTCCTTAGTGGAACACCAGATCTAGTGCAAGAGATAAGGGTGTTGGGGCCACTTGACAATAGTGATCATAGCATGATCGCCTTTGATTTAATTAGTGGAGGAGGGATAGTACGGAAATCCACAGTACTACATTTAACTTTCGAAAGGGAGACTATGATAAAATGAGGAAAATAGTTAAGAAAAAACTAAAAGGAGCAGTTGCAAAGGTTAAAGACTTACATCAAGCTTGGGTGTTGTTGAAAAATACTATCTTGGCAGCCCAGACCAGCTGTATTCCACGCTTTAAGAAAAGTGGAAGGAAGTCCAAAAAACTGCCAGCATGGTTTAAAGGTGAGGTCAGAGAGGCTGCTGTTGCCAAAAAAGCATCTTTCAGGAAATGGAAAAAAGAGCAAACGACGAAACCTGGAAACAGCACAAGCACTGGAAAGTCAAATGCAAGGCATTGATAAAGCAGGCAAAGGGAGAATTTGAGAAGAAGCTTGCTGCGGAAGCAAAAACGTGAAATAAAGATTTTTTTTCAAGTAATTCGCAGCAAAATACCTGTGAGAGAGTCAGTTGGTCCATTAGATGATAGAGGAGTTAAAGAGGCACTAAGAGGCGACAAGGCAATAGCGGAGAGACTGAATGAATTCTTTGCTTCTGTCTTTACTAAGGAAGATGTAGGGATGTTACCCATGACTGAAGTGGTATTTAAAGGTGCGAAAGAATTGAAGGAAATATCGATACAACTATTAGATAAACTGAAGAGTAGCAAATCACCTGGGCCGGATGGTATACATCCAAGGGTGTTGAAAGAACTGAAATATGAGATTGCAGACCTGCTATTAGTAATCTGTGAACTATCATTAAAATCATTTCTAATACCTGAAGATTGGAGGATCGCCAATGTAACACCAATTTTTAAAAAGGGTTCCAGGTGTGATCCGGGAAACTACAGACCGGTGAGCCTCACGTCAGTACCAGGAAAAATGGTAGAAACCATCATAAAGAATAAAATTACTCAGCATGTAGATAGTCATGGCCTAATGGGAGACAGCCAACATGGCTTTAGACAAGGAAGATCTCGTCTTACTAATCTGTTATGTTTTTTTGAAAGTGTGAATAAACAGGTGGACAAAATGAGTCGGTTGATATAGTGTATCTGGACTTTCAGAAAGCCTTTGACAAGGGCCCTCATCAGAGACTTTTGACAAAACTAAAGAGTCATGGGATAGGAGGCAGTGTACTACTGTGGATCAAGAACTGGTTAAAAGATAGAAAGCAGAGGGTTGGGCTAAATGGCCAATTTTCCCAATGGAGAAAGGTGAATAGTGGTGTACCCTAGGGATCTGTGCTGGGTCCGCTGCTTTTTGACATATTCATAAATGACCTGGAAATCATTAAGGGACTCCAAATGATTTTATAAAAGCAACCAAACTAACTAATAACAGAGCCTTCTCACATGCGGCCCCCTTCATTTGGAACTCCATCCCAGAGGACCTAAGATCCACAACAGAAATTATAGAATTCCGCAAAAAACTGAAAACCTACCTCTTTGCCATGCACTACAACAACATTGATAATACACTAATCATCCCAGAAAAAGGCTAAATAACACCCAACTGAGTAAAGCTAAACCCCATAATTAACAGATTTACACCCTCTTGTAAATAACCATGATTTAAATCTAAGGAACCTACAAACCTGTATCTGTACATAGTTCTTAAATTGTTCTTGTTCTGTTATGTTTTTAACCATTCACCGTTCTGTTACGTATTTTAACTATTACATTGTTTACTGTCAAAATTTGTTCCATGTAAAACAAGCCCTTGATTGGTTGACTGTTGTTCAATTGTAAGCCGCATCTGAACTCTGGAAGATGCGGGATATAAATGATTGTTAAATAAATAAAATAAATAAAATAAAAAGAAAGTGGAATAACGAGTGAGGTTATCAAATTTGCAGATGACACAAAACTATTTAAAGTTGTTAAAACCCAAGAGGATTGTGGAAAATTGCAAGAAGATCTTGATAAATTAGAAGACTGGGCATCAAAATGGCAGATGAAATTTAATGTGGACAAGTGCAAAGTTATGCAGCTAGGGAAGAACAACCCAAACTATGGTTACACAATGCAGGGTTCCACATTAGGAACCACCACCCAGGAAAAAGATTTAGGCGTCATTGTGGATAACATGTTAAAACCCTCGGCCCAGTGTGCAGCGGCAGCCAAGAGAGCAAATAGAATGCTAGGTATGATAAGGAAAGGAATGGAAAATAAAACAAAAGATATTATAATGCCTCTATATCGTTCCATGGTGAGACCGCACCTTGAATATTGTGTGCAATTCTGGTCGCCGTATCTTAAAAAGGATATAGAGTTATTAGAAAAGGTTCAGAGAAGAGCCACCAAAATGGTAAAGGGGATGGAAGGATACTCCTATGAAGAAAGGCTAAAAAGGTTAGGGCTCTTTAACCTGGAAAAGAGACGGCTGAGGGGAGATATGATAGAAGTCTATAAATTAATGAACGGAGTGGAACGGGTAAACGTAGATCAATTGTTTACGTTATCAGAATATAGAAAGACTAGGGGACATGCAATGAAGCTACAGGGTAAACTATTTAAGACTAATAAAAGAAAATATTTTTTCACTCAACGTGTAATCAAACTCTGGAATTTGTTACTGGAGGTTGTAGTAAAGGCTGTTAGTGTAGCTGGGTTTAAAAAAGTTTTGGACAAGTTCCTGGAGGAAAGGTCCATAAACCATTATTAAGAAGGGACCCAGGATATCAGTGCTTGACCCACTACAAGCATTGCGGAACCTGTGTCTTTTGGGGAAACTGCTAGGTACATATGACCTAGATTGGCCACTGTTGGAAACAGGATGCTGGGCTTGATGGACCTTGGTCTGACCCAGTATGGCATATCTTATGTTCTTATGTAAAGAAGCCGCAGGGGAAGAAGCCCCCTTTTCTCCAGAAAGGTCATCCCTACCGTGGCTACCCTACTTACCCCACTGTTCAGAACCCGCAGCAGGGTTCCCAGAGCAAGGGAACGGGCCAGGGCCCATGCAAACCCAAGGGCCAAAAACCCCAGATGCTGGGACACTGTTGCTTTACCTCCAGCAGGGAGATTGGCTATGCTCCTTGTATTTGAAAGATGTTTAAACTCACATCCTTATCCATCCAAGTCACAGAAAATACCTGATGTTCGTGGTTGGGGGAGAGCACTTCCAGTACAGGGTATTTCCTTTCAGTCTTGTCAATACCCCAAGTGTCTGGCGGTAGAGGCAGCCTATCTCTGCCTCCTTCGTCTTCCCTTATCTTGATGACTGGTTGGTAAAAGGGGACATGGCCTCAGAGGCCAGGCAGAACACCGGCCGCACTATTCAGGACTTGCAGCACCTGGGCTTTGTAATAGATCATCGAAAATCCCACCTCACCCCGACTCAGGCACTGGAGCTCATCAGGGCCTGCCTGGACATTCTCTAGGCCAGGCCGGATCGTCTCGTGGCCCTCGCAGCTGAGATATGGTGGCACCATGCTGTGTCGGCCCGATCACAGCTTCGCCTCCTGGGCCACATGGCCTCCACAGTCCATGTGGCTCCCGATGCACGCCTCCACATGCGTGTGGCTCAGTGGTGCCTCCGTTCCCAGTGGACCCAGGCAAGGGCCAACTCCAGGACAGAATCACGGTGTCTCACCAACTGGCGGGAGCCCCTCACCTAGTGTCAGGATACTCAACACCTGCAAGCAGGCATGCCCTTTCAGTTCCCGAACCCCCAGAAGGACGCCTCCCTGATGGGCTGGGGCACCCATTGTGGGGTGCTCCATACCCAGGGGGCCTGGTCGTTCGAGGAGAGCCAGCAGATCAATCTGCTCGAGCTTAAAGCAGTCTTCCTCGCTCTGAAGGTTTTCAGTCACCGTCTACAGCATCAGTCGGTGCTCATCCAGATGGACAATCAAGTCACGATGTTCTATGTGAACAAGCAGGGTGACGTGTTCCTACTGCCTCTGCCAGGAGGCCATGGCTCTCTGTTCCTTTGCGACCAGCCACGGTATGCTCAGGTTGGTCTGTTTAACGAGCCAAGACAATGCCTTGGTGGACAAGCTGAGCAGGGTGTTCTAGCTGCACAAGTGGCGCCTGAACCCCGAGATGGCACTCAGGCTTTTCCAGCTATGGGGCCTCCCCAACCTGGACCTCTTTGCCAGCCCAATCAATACTCAGCTGCCCCATTTTTGTGGCCCTCCAATCCCACCCCTCCCGGATGGTGGCGGATGCCTTCCTCATCCCGTGTTCGAGGGGGCCTATTGTGCGCCTTCCTCTCCCATGCCCTTGATAGCTCAGACCCTCTTCAAGGTCCAGTGAGACAAGGCATCAGTAATCCTCATAGCGCTGCGGTGGCTCAGACAACCCTGGTTCCCTTTGCTGCTCCATGTCTCGACGGAATCCTCAGTCCCTCTCGGGAGCTCTCTGGGACTCTTGTCACAGGAGAAAGGCTTGATCCTCCATCCCAACCTGGGATCCCTATATTTCACGGCATGGCAGCTGAACAGATCGCCCTAGCCCCCCATAGCCTCTGAGGGAAGCAGAGGAAATCCTTCTGGCCTCTCAGAAGGACTCCAAAAGATGGGACAATGCCTTCAAGTGGCACCGGTTCTCCATGTGGTTCACGGAGCACTGAATGGATCCATTTTCCTGTCCAGTGCATTCGGTCCTTCAATATCTCATCCACCTCTCACAGTCTGGACTCAAGTCCAACTCCGTCAGGGTACATCTGAGCACACTCTCCACGAACCACCATCCTGTGGAGGGCAAACATCTATCCATGCATCCGCTCATCAGCAGGTGCATGCGGGGCTTATTGCTCTCCAAACCCCTGATTTGGCCGCCCCTGGCGAAATGGGATCTCAATGTAGTCCTAGTGCAGCTTACCGAGCTGCTCTTCGAGCCCTTGGCTACCTGTTCTTACATTACCTGTCTTGGAAGGTTGCCTTTTTAGTGGCACTCACCTCTGCCTGCAAAGTCAGTGAGCTCCAGGCCTTAGTGGTCAAGCCACCCTATACCAGATTCTACAAGAACAGGGTCATGCTCCGCACTCACCCTACGTTTCTTCCGAATATGGTCTCAGACTTCCACCTCAGTCAGGTGATAGTGCTCTCTACCTTCTTTCCGCGGTCTCACACCGACTGCGTCGGCCATCCTCCATACCCTGGACTGAAAACAAGCCCTGTCCTTCTACCTGCAGCGGACCCAGTGCCACCGTAAAGCCTCACAGCTTTTCGTCTCCTTCAACCTCAGCCATCTGGGGCAGGCTGTCACCATGTAGACCATATCCATCTGGGTGGTGGACTGCATCACCTTCATTCACAGTCGAGCTGACATTCCTCTGGAGCACTGAGTCACAGCGCACAATGTCCGTGCGATGGCGACCTCGATCGTGAATCTCCGATCGGTGCCCATGGCAGACATCTGCCGGACCGCCACCTGGTCCTCCATTCACACTTTTGCAGCCCACTATTGCCTGGAGAGGGAGTCCTGACGGGACAGTGCCTTTGACCAGGCCATACTCCGTAACCTCTTCAGGGTTTAAGCAACTCCTGCCCTCTGACTCTTCTGGTTCAGGCTACCGGAACCATGGTTCTCCCTGGACACTGGTGTCCTCAGATTCTGTCCGCGGATTCGCCTGTGGCTGTTCACGGCCAGGCCCTGCCTTTTTCATACCGGTCCTCTGTATCCTGGAGCTAGGGAGTCCCATATATGAAGACTGACTTCCTGCTTGTTCCTGGAGAAAGCGTAGTTACTCACCTGTAACAGATGTTCTCCAGGGACAGGAGGACTCAGTCTTCACATCCCTCCCTCCTCCCCTTGCAGTTGCTATTCATTTTGGCCATCTTCTTGGTTTGGCTCTAGCCATGGCACCTGACTGAGCAAGATGGCACCCTTGGGCAGGAAGGGTACCACGCATGCGTGGTGGCATCTCCCACAGGCATAGACTTACCAGGTGTCTGGCGGTAGAGGCAGCCTATCTCCGCCTTTCATATGTGAGGACTGATTCCTGCTGTCCCTGGAGAACATCTGTTACAGGTGAGTAACTACGTTATCTGGCAGGGCAGAGGCAGAAGAGACAGTGGCCGGAGAGGAGGTGTGAAGTGTAAAAAGAGAGCAGAGAGAATTGTTGAGAAGAGTTGGAAGAGGAAGCGATATGGTTTAAGTAATAGGACTGTTTAGCAGAATACATCATGTCATGATATATGTGTCGAAAGATGGAAAGAGTTGTTGGTGAAGGGCACCTACGGCAATGGCATTTGGCACGCCGGAGATGTGTTCTTTGGAGATAAAGACCAGAATGGTACCAGGGGTGATGATGAGGAGTGAGAGAGCGAGACAGAGACTTGAGGAGCAAGCTCGACCAGTGCAGCGGACATTGCAGAATTCCAAGCCTGGGCATCAATTGAGGGTGCAGAAAAGTTGGAAGGGAGAAGGGTGTCAGCTGAAGGAAATGCCTCTTACGTGGACAGTGTGATACGGCATATCAAATGAGTGGGGCGATGGAGTGGTGGGCAAAGGGCAAACCCATGCCAGGAGGGAGGGAAGGCAGGGGCAGAGAAAAAATTAGGCAGAAGTGGTTTGTCCAGGGAAGATGGACAGTGGAGACAGCAGGAGGTGCATATGGAGACTTCAATGAAGAATGTGTTTTAAGGCCATCAGAATGGTGGTCTTTTAGTGACCAGTGCCACCAGGGCATAGGAGTGGAGTAGCTGCCTAGTGGTTAGAGCACTGAGAAGAATCCAAGTTATCAGTGTCCCTGTTTAATGTGCATTTCCAAGTTTAAGCTACAATGTAAACCACTTGGACTAAAAATGATAAAGCGGTATGAAAGAACCCTGTTAAATAAATATATACGCTCAGCAAGTGCAAAAGATGCTCTTGACCCTCCCTGAAGAAGAGGATTAAGTTTTCCCAGCTTCCCCATAAGCGTAACACCCTTCATTACCAGATCTGGTGAGCCCCATTCCACCAGAGGCATTTTCTGGAGATCTTCCTGGGGCGAGGAAGAATAGTGTCGATGATCGGGACTCGGGCACTGAAGGCACCAGTTGTGCGTGTCCATGGCGGATATGGTCCTAGCACTCTGGGATCCCTGGCCCTCAAAGCTTGGATGATGAGCGGGTAGTCCTGTTAGGGTTTAACCTGCTGGGGGAGGTGACTGATGTCCTCCTGGCCTCCCGCAGGGATTTGACGTGTTGGTGTGCTGACAAGATGCTGGATCCTTTCTCCTGCTCAGTAGAAAGTTTGCTGGAGTGCCTCCTGCATCTCTTTAATTCTGGCCTCTCTAATTCTAGCCTTAAGTCCAACTCGGTCTGGGTTCACCTGAGCATAATTGGCACATACCATCACAGCATGGAGAGGAAGCCCATCTATGTTCAGCCACTGGTGGCACATTTCATGCATAGCCTGCTCCTGTTTAAGTCTCGAATTAAACCCCTGCTGGTGGCTTGGGATCTGAATGTGGTCTTGGGGCAGCTCCTGTTTGCTTCTTTCGAGCCATTGGCATCCTGTCCACTGAAATTCCTGACTTGGAAAGTTGTTTCTTTCATGATGCTCACTTTGGCCCACAGGGTCATTGAGCTTCAGGCCTTGGTGGCTCACCCACCGTTCATGAGGTTCCATCATAATCGGGTTGTATGTGTACTCACCCACATTTCTTTCCCAAAGTGATCTTGGCTTTCCTCCTCAATCAGTTGGTGATCATGTCCACCTTTTTTTTCCATGCCTTACGCCAACAGGGCTGAGACCCAGCTGCACACATTGGACTATAAACGTGTGCTGGCTTTCTACCTCGAGCGGACCAGACCACACTGTCGTTCTACATAGCTCTTTGTCTCCTTTGACTGTAGCAAGCTGGGTGTGGCTGTCTCCAAGCACATGCTGTCCATTTGAGTAGCCGATTGCATTTCTTTCACCTATGCTCAGGCAGTTCTGAGACTTGAGGGTCATGTCACGGCCCACAATATCCGGGCCATGGCTGTATCTGTGGCCAGTCTGTGCTTGGTCTCTACGAAGGAGGTTTGCAGGGCTGTCACATGGTCCTCTGTCCACATCTTTACAGCCCACTAATGCCTGAATAGGGATTCCCGGCGTGACTAACTTTGGCCAAGCCGTACTCCGGCATCTGTTTGGGTCTTAGGTTCAACTCCACCCCACCGGCCCTTCTGTCCGTCCAGGCTACCAAAAGAGTCATCCTGAAGTAGATACCTGCTGTGGACCTTGAATCTGTCAAATCCCAAGGAAGGACTACATATGCTGTTCTGATTCTTGTTGCCTGTAGCTTGGGTTTTCCATACATGAGGACTTCTTCCTGCTTGTTCACGGAGAAAACATAGTTACTTACCTGTAGCAAGTGTTCTCCATGAACAGTGGGAATAAGTCCTTACAACCCTCCCACCTCCCCATAGAGTTGTTTTAGCTACTAGGATAAGATGGCATCACAGCAGGTGTGAAGGCAGGCGCGTATGGGCAATGGAGGGTTCCAAGGCCTTCCAATGGAAACTGGGGAGCTTTCCTTCATGAGGATCTTTTGGGAACGTCACCCATAAGTGAGGACTTATTCCTGCTGATCAAGGAGAGAACACCTGCTACAGATGAATAACTATGCTTTATATTGATTTCATTAACATCATAGCAGTAGAACAGAAGGGCACTATGAGGGAAGCACATGGAATCAAAGCCATTTAATGTTGAATAATGCCATCATGGCCAGCATTAAGAAAAGCAGAAACTTCAGTAGTATAGCTTGGATTTTTTATGAGAGATTTTTTGATAGCATCCCACATTCTTAGATAATAAATTGCTTTGAAATATATAACATAATCTCTGGCTTGATAGTACATTAAACTTGCCATGAAGATATGGCAGACCACAGTTCATTTGAAGTATGAAGAGAGTTCATTATGTCTAATATCAAGATCCAGTGAGGAATATTTCAGGGATACTCCCTGTGGCCACTTCTGTTTTGTATGGCACTTAATTCATTGAAGGTACTTGTCTATTCTGGAATATGGTTTTAACCTTAATCCTAAAGAAGTTAATAACCCAGAGGTAACATCACACTTACTGTTTGTAGATGATCTGAACATCTATAGTTTCAGTGACCAACGTTTAGCAGAACAAGTTTGTTTAGTGAAAAGCTTCTCAGATGACATCAAGATGACTTTTTGCCTTGATAAATATGATAAGGCAACCTTCCTTAGAGGAAAATTTAACAAAATTGAAAACATCTCTCTGAGGTCTGTAACATCAAGGAACTTGAACAGGAAGACATATATAAATAGCTAGGAGTTGAGGAAGGAGTGACAATCAAGCAAAAATTGGGAGAAAAGGTGATAGTAACATAGGGTCTGGTATTCAATGGCGACGGCTAGCATGAGTACAGCACCTAGTCGTCACCACTGAAGAGTTAACACGGATATTCAATGCCGGGGCCATATCTTGCCATTGGCATTGAATATCCGGGATTGCTGTGCATGGCGCAGAAGCTAACCGGGCAGCGGCGATATTCAGCTGCTGCCCAGTTAGCTTCGGCATCAAAAATTAGAAAAGCTTTTATCTTTCCTACTGTTAGTGCCGCAGAATATCCTGTTTAGGAAATTTTACACGGTTTGCAGCTCTGTAAACAGTGTAAATGCCTTGCAGTATCGAACCCATAGTAACTGACGCAGATAAAGACTAGCATGGTCCATCTAGTTTTGCTCAGTAAGGCACCAGAGTTGTACATGCTGCTCCAGGCAGGTTACCCCTCTCTATTTAAAATTTGTTTGTTTTGATTCAGTCCTTTTGCTGTGTAGTGATCCTGTGTGTCTGTCCCATGCCCTTTTGCATTCTGTCACTGTGTTTGCTCCCACCACCTACTTTGGGAGGGCATTCCAGGCATCCACCACCCTTTCCATGAAAACATATTTCTTGATGTTGCTTTTAAGTTTATCTCCTTGTAACTTCACTTCATGCCTCTGGTTCTTCAGCTTCCCGTCTTTGAAAATTATTTGTTTATTCATGTGGAGAATGTGGGCAGTGATCCCACTACCTCTTTACAGGAGATTAAAGTCATTATTGAAAAGTGTTTTAATGTCATGGAATAAGATACAAGCCAGTGGAGGAGTAGCCTAGTAGTTAGAGCAGCAGCCTGGTAACCAAAGACACCAGGGTTCAAATCCCACTGGCACTCCATGTGGCCTTGGGCAAGTCACTTAATTCTCCATTGCCTCAGGTACAGATTTGGATTGTAAGCCCTCTGGGGATCTATGTACCTGAATGTAACTCACCTTGAGCTACCATTGGAAAGGAGTGAGCTAAATGCTAATAATAAATAAATTCAGCTGGTAATTCCTGTACACTCATACAGCTTTGGGATTGTGGACTGGCCTCTTAAAGATTGGATGTATGTACAAGAAAATTCTTCCTTGTCCATGAGGTAATCATAAGAATGAATGTGTACCAAGACTGTACATCCCTAGAGTTGAAGGAGGACTAGGCCTCATAGAAACTGATTTATAATTACAGAGCTACTATCATAGGCCTCCAGGCCTACTTGATAGTGTCATTAGATCCAAGTACACAAAAAGTACTGAACTATGATCATTAAACTTGGACATGCATTCCGACGACTAAAAGAGATGGGTAAAAATCCACCAACATAAATAGGGAAGAAAGCAACAGAATCTGCAAAACAGGAGGGCAAACTTTTCAAAGAATTAGATCAGCAAACAAGGAAACACATGTGGCAAATACAAAGCATTAATGCAGGAACAATTTGTTGTTCAAAATCAGACACATGACTGGTTTAGGAGAGGTAAACTGAAATTAATCAATGAGAGATTGATAGTTGTGGCTCAGGGCAGAGCAGGCATAGAAGAAACTGGCAAAACAGACGCATGTAGATTCTGTAAGAAAGAGCCGGAAACAGTTTATTCATCTGGTAGCTGGCTGTGAAGTTCAGAAAACTTCTATACAGAAAAGCACAATAAGGTGGCACATCTCTCAACATTGGAAACCTAGTAAACACTATAACACTGCTATCCTGGAAAAGCCCCGGGGTCATGACTCTAAGAGAATTACGGAGAATGAAGAGGCTATGATCACCTAGGATACTCCCATTTTGATGGACAAAAGCTGGATGCAAGGAAACCTGACATAGTAATAAAGGAGAAACACCAGAACAGCATTGATAAGAGATGTGGGTTCCAAGCGATTATTTTGTGAACTGTGGAGAAAAGGAGAAGGTCCTCAAATACCAAGAAATACAATCAGAGACTAAGAAAAGGTGACACAAAGATACAGAAATTACTCATTGTATTGGGAGTCACTGGCCTGATTGAGGAATTTCCAATTATATCGTAACATGTATGTGCAAAACTAACTGATCTTGAGAGAATAGTCCCCTGAATTAAACAGCTGGCAGAGAAAGCTCTAACTGTGCCATCATTAACTCCAGGTTAGAGACCTTTCTGAGAGAAATAGTGGAAATCTACCCTTACAGGCTCAAACCTGATAACTGATGGCACTGGCTCTCAAATGACTTTTGACACTCCAGAACCCGATGTCATTAATCTTAGTCAAAGATGCTGATACTTCACCTAACCCTTCTTGATTTCTCCCATTGCTTTCTCTTTTAGCCAAGAGTACCAACCTTCCCCTACTCACCTAAATGTACAAAATCATTTCAGATAAGGCAGCAAGGGGCAGTTCATCCAGACTACTTTGAGAAGGTAGGGGTGGTGAACAAGGACCAGGGCTAAGTGAAACCACCAAGTCTGAGCCACTGGGCATTTCTAATTTTGGAGGATTGGCCCCTGATATCTCTTTAATTAAATCAGTATATACCTGTTTCTGCAATTTTAAAAGTAGTCTAAACGGTAAATAAGCATAAAAATCAGTGTTTTCCAGTTGAGCCAAAGCTATATATTTCTCCTTTCTTTAGAAACTGTTTCACAAAAATTAGATTCAGGTTCCATTTATTGGAATACTGGGGTTTCCTGCCTGGGAGGAAATTCCCCTCTGGCACCACCTGCATTACCGTAGAGAAATACTTCTCATTCAGCAGCTTGTCTCATACATGGAACATACTTTTGCCATACATGCTAGATAATCACTGTTTCTTTTCCTCTCCCCCCCCCCCCCAAATCATCTTCCATAGCCTTGACAAGAAATGTCTTGGATTAGTTAGATATGCTACTTGCATCCACTGCTTCTCACCTCTTTAAAGAGCTCTAAAATGGGTTACCATTTATGATGCCATCCAGTATCTTTTCATATCCAAGACTCTCAATCCCCCTTCTCACTTAGACAATATCAAAATCTGTGGAGGGGGAAATAGAGCCTTCCTTCCCATCAGTATTGCTGACCGGTTGAGAGCCCAAGATTCAGCCAGATAAAGACCCTGTCTTCATACAGACTTCAGCCTCTCTCTCCCTCCCCTTCCTTCCCCCGACACCCCGAGTAAAGGTATGTGAGCAGAGAGCAGAGTACCTGGGAACGGCCTGAGCTCAGGCCTGCCTTGGTCCTGGACTGCACTGGGGGGGAGAGTGTTGGTCTTTGACCTTGTCTCTGTGACTGTCAGCCACAGCCATGGGGGGGGGGGGGTGTGATTCTGTGTGTGTTGTCTCTCATCTAGTTTGGTTTACTGTGTATATATTAAGTGCTGCCTTCTTTGTCTTGGAGCAGCAGCCCATTCCACATATACCCGATGTTTTGCCGCATGCACACGTGCAAAGGTTACATGCACAAAATAGTACATGCCAGGAATGCATGTATAAGTTACATGTGTAGAGTAGCATGTACTTGGTTACATGGCAGCGGGTCTGCATGTAAAAATTTACACATGTAAGTCTGGTGAACTCTGTGATAGTGTCTGGGCAGGAAGCACCACATGCTGCAAATAAGAAGCATTGTCTGGGTTGTGGTAAACACTGGCCTAGAGCTATGGATACTCTGTGCAATCATTGCATGAAGGATTAGGAAGAGCTAACAGTGAGGTGGGAAGGGACAGGGGTAGGGGAGACCCTGTGGTCAAGAATGCTCTCCCAAGTTTGGATTCTCAGCTAAGGACAGTGTGTGGAACACTCGCCCAGCGCAGGTACTTCTTCACCGCCCTGTCTGCTTCCCCAAGTGAGATTCAGGAAAGGGGAGTCCCCTTCAGGGATGGAGTGGCAGCTGAAAACCAGCCTTTGATCTCAGGATCTTTGCCTCCAGATTTCTTCTTTCTTTTATCAAGCTTATTCCTTCTGACAAGGCAGTGGCAGTCAGAGCAAGTGAGTCTTTTGTCCCCCAGACCAGCCAGGCTCTTCAGCCTCAGCAGGGAGTAACCAGGACAGCGAATTGCCTATGCTTTGAAAGAGTCCATGATGAAAGGAAGCCTCCAGTGACTCACATTTTCCTTAAGAACCCAAATTGGAGATTAGCTTGTTTTGTTGGATGAGGATTCTCTGCTGGAAGAAGAGCTTGAGGATTCCCGTATCATTTGATTCTTCAGGAAGCATAAGTTGTCTGTCCTGATTTTCCAAGTGGCATCCTGCTTACAAATCTCAAATGCTGCAGCATCTAGTGTGGAGTCACAGGCCCCCCCCCCTCAATTCCAGGGCGTTTGTAGACCTTCCAAAGCTTTTCCCTTTCCCAAAGTTCTCCAGGACATGGTCTCTAAGGAATGGAATGCTCCAGATGCCTTAGTTAAAAGTATCAGAGTTCTGAGCAAGTTATACGCCCTTCTTCAGCAGGCGTTGGACAAGTGATTGCTTTTTCTCAAGGTAGTGCACATATGTAGCGTCTGTTACTAGGCATACCACCATCCTTGTTGAGGGTAGGGCCACCCTTAAGGATCAGCTGGATTGAAAGGTGAAGGTGCTCCTCAAAACTGGTTTCTTGTCCTCGTCCTTTATTCTTCAGATTACAATATGTGAAAGTTTGACTGCCCAAGCCCTGCTCCAGTGGGTGCAGTTGTTCCCAGAGGATGACATTTCAGCTCGGTTTGACTCTGCTGTGACCTCTCTGATCGACTTCATGTATGATTTGGTCTAGTTGGTGGCCAGGGACATTACCGTGTCCACTGTGGCAAGAAGGTGACTTTGGCTTCAGAATTGGGTGGCAGACATGACTTACAAGTCTGCTTCGCCAAGCTCACCTTCAAGGCAAAACTCTTGTTTGAAAATTTTGAGAACCTTGTGAAAAACCTGACACTTCAAGCTCCAGCGCCTCCCAGAGGACAGGCCTAGGAGGTTGTGGAGACATGTGCCCTCACCTTCCTCCTCTTCATCTAGTTTTCTTTGATCTCGAGTTTGGGATTCCCAAGAGTCTTTGGACCCTTAATGGTACTACTACTACTTATCATTTATATAGCGCTACAATCCAGGGAAGTCTTCCCTGGGGTTTTACGGTTCCCAAGCTAGGGCTCGGCCCTTTTGCGGGATGCATAGATCCAGTGATTCTTCCTCCTTGAGGTTGGGAGGCTCATTCTGACCTCCTGTGGGTGGCTGTCTACGTCTGTTTTACCAAGATAAGGCCCGAGTCACCAATAGCTGGGTGCTTGATGTCATTCAGCATGGTTATAGATACCAACAGGGGGCACGATCCACGTGCTAAGAGAGACCCAGTGAGAGACGTGGGGAGCGATTGGAAGACCAACTTTATTGATACAAAATGAACAAAGCCTAGGCCCGACACAGGCCGTGTTTCGTATTCTTCCTCAGGGGCAGGCTAGAAAACAGCAGCAAAAATATTAAAACAATAATAAACATGCATACATAATTAAAAACCTTAAAAATATATACATACTGAATAAATACATCAATAAATTATAAACAACACATAAATTTCACAAGATCCAAGATTATCAGCAAAGAATATACAAAGGATATAACAAGTAATAATAAATAAAAAATAGAGCTAAGCATAATAAATAATTAAACCAATGATTAATTAAGAACAGGGGGGAATGATAAAAGATCAGCACAGCACCATCAATAAGAACTGGTAATTGTACACATAAAAAATCATATAAAATTATACTGTATCAATAATCCATATATATATATATGTGTATAAAAAACATATATAAGATGTATAATAGGATAAAATCAAACAATTATCCTATAAAAACAGGAGCAAAAGGGATACTTAAAATCAACAAAAAAACTACCAGTGAAAATGATAAAAACAGGAGTGGTGATCAACAATATAGTATGATTACATAATTACAAGATTACTAATGTGATTGTATAATCACTGATATGCTTATAAGAAATGAGTGATAAAATAAATAAATAAATAAATAGAAAATTAAAAAACAAAAATAATAATAATTACATAATTAAAATTTAAAAATAAAGAACCAAAAGGTAATAACAACATTAATATTACTAATAATAATAAATAATACACTGTAAAAATGACAAACGGTGGAATATTAAATAAGAAATAAGTAAATTGTGACCAACAATATCTACCTTAGGTAGGCCTTTCACACATCCGTAGTATACTGTGAGAATGGTAAGACAACAGGGACAAGGATGAGAACCATAGGACATGCAACTCTCCTAAGCAATGCACTATCTATCAACTCACTGAAACAAAGACAGGGGGAAAGTAACTACAACAAACTTTAATGTATATTTGAACACGAATGAGGGAGAAATGTGAACAAAAAAAAAAAAAACCCCTTTCACACAGAACCTGTTTTTAAAAACCTTGCTTCATGAGGAGTTTGTATACTACAGGGAGAGCCGTTGCTCAACTAACGTTATAAACTAACCAAAGAATAAAAGCATTAGGCGGAGGAAACAATTCGAGATGCGAAATGTACGCTAGTTATATTTTAAACCAGTACAATCTTACTGTGCAATCTGAAGGTGTGCGTGCACCAGAACCTTTCAATTCTGTTGTTGAACGATCGCGTTTGGCAGTAGCAGTCCTATAACACATACATATGCGGCCATCAAATACTGCACGATCCTTCCACCAATAAGTAGGAAATTGTACATCAAAACACAAATTAACTGAAAGCACACAGCAAAAATTTTTTTTATCTTTTTTAGAGGGAATTCCTTCAGGCTAGCAAGGAAACTCTCAAGGAGAAACATCCAAAAACTTACTTTGTGCAGGAGCGCTAAGCACACGCATGCAATAGGAACATCTGGTAACAAATCGACAGTAAAAACGCCGACGGCTGCGCACTGTGCACATATGTCTCCCGCGTTATGCAAATCATTTTGACGTCTTCTCCTTGTTCATTCTGACTATCCATAAGATCGCGGACTTTGTTCCATAATTATTCAGCCGGTCAATGGTGTCTACTTTTACCACCGCCTTAATATACATATCCCATTTAAGGATGGAACGCCAGTACCCGACTCTAAATTATGCGGCATGTCCATAATGTAGGGGAGAACAAAAAGCATATAAATAATTAAAAAATAAAAATAACTAAATACATTACACCCCAACTGTGGCGCAATAAACACTCCATAGATATGATAAAAAACCTTAATAGTTAAAAATAATATTCATCATATTCTTAAGATGACGTCTTTCCTAATATCTTAGTTAAAAAACTGTCCAAACGAGAACACAAACCCGTGGCCATAGTAATAGCTCCTACTTTAAAGGCAATAAAAATGAGGAAACTTTATGCAATAAAAAATAAATAACTAAAAAGATAATAACTAAAAAGGAGAAAGATGATACTAATAAATAATAAAAATAAATAAAAATAAAAATATTATTTAATAAAAAAAAATATATATAATAAAATAAAATAATAAAATAATAAAATAATAAATAATTAAATACGGTCATAAAAACACAGACAAATCCGTATCCATATTTAAACCATTGGGAGACAAACTATTGAAATTAAAAATATAACGTTCCTCCAACCGACGAATGGCTGCATCAGCATTCCCTCCTCTCCAATTCATCTTAACCTTTTTTACAATAAAAAATTTTTTTACAATAAAAAATTTTAAATCTGAGATGTTATGGGACATCTC
This sequence comes from Ichthyophis bannanicus, assembly GCA_033557465.1. Lineage (NCBI taxonomy): Eukaryota > Metazoa > Chordata > Amphibia > Gymnophiona > Ichthyophiidae > Ichthyophis > Ichthyophis bannanicus. Next base: position 666,768,666 of record CM066032.1, read on the forward strand.
CTGCCAGTGTGCAACTAGAGGTTTTTCAACTACACCCCTCTTAATACAGCTCCTATGTTCGATAACCCTATGACGGACAGGGCGAGTAGTCTTACCAATATAATATTTTTTGTAAGGGCAAACGATCACATAAATGACATGGCTAGTCGAGCAATTTGTAAAATCATCCAAGGGAAATATCTGACCAGTATCGGGATGAATGAATTGTTTTCTAACAACCAAAACATGGCTGCATATAGAACATTTCCCACATTGGAAATGACCTTTGTAAGGAGACAAGGGAGTTCTTTCTGTAAATGCTGACGGTACAAGAAGGTTCTTCAGATTAACATTTCGCTTGTGTGCTATTGTGAGCTTAAGGTCCTGAAAAGAAGGAATCGCTTGGATCAAAGTCCAATATTTCCTAATAATTTTAGCTATTTTTTGTGTTTGGTAGGAGTACAGCAGTGGACATACAATGCCAACCTCATCCACGTTTTTCTTTTTGTGTAACAACTCTTTCCGGGAGCACTGGGCTGCCCTATTTAGTGCCCTTTCGACAGGGGGAAGGGGATAGCCTCTAGCTAAAAACCTATCCTTCATCAATTTTGCTTGTTTTTTAAGGACTGCAGACAAGGAGTCCATGTATGGATGATAATTATCATTAATGATATTGAAGAAATATTGCAATATGGACCTCCCCCAACAGGATTATTTATTTATTTATTTAGCTGTATTTATATCCCGCTTTTCACCGGGTCAAAGCGGTCAATTGGGAGATACATTTAACACGAGGGGATATGACACACATACGCTAATACTTACAGGGAACATGGGCAATGGAGGGTTAAGTGGCTTGCCCAAGACCACAAGGAGTACCTATAGGACTAGAAATCCCAGTCCCTCCAGCCTGAGATTGCTGTCCCCAGGTGGGACTTGAACCCCCGGCCCTCCGGCCTGAAGTACCTTGTCCTAACCACTAGGCCACTCCTCCCACACAGCAGTATGGAGGTTCATGGGATCTACTGGGGAACCTGAGGATGGAGAGTAGGAATTGAAGAAAGAAAGGTGCTGTGGAACAGCCCACAGCACCTTTCTTTCTGCAATTCCTACTCTCCATCCTCAGGATGCCTGGTGTTGTGGGGGATAGCATGTTCCAACCTATGACATGCTGGGACTCCAGGCATCTCAGCTTGGGAGTCCCCATATGTGAAGACTCATTCCTGCTTGTTCCTGGAGATAGCACAGTTACTTACCTGTAACAGGTGATCTCTGGGAACAGCAGGAATAAGTCTTCACAACCCACCCACCTCCCCAGTAGTTGTATCTCTATCTATCTTTCCTTTCCTCTCTTTCTCTCTTTGTCTCAGCTTTAAAACTTAACTGAGGAGAGGCAGTTGGGAAAGGCGGGCAGGCAGCACGCAGGCGTGGTGGGATGCTTCCAAAAGCTCTTTGATTGGACGCTGGGAAGCGTTCCCGCGCAGACTCTGTCGGTACCGACGTACCCATATGTGAAGACTTATTCCTGCTGTTCCCAGAGATCACCTGTTACAGGTAAGTAACTGTGCTTTCCCAGTTTGCATACTGGTTCCTCTTCCCGCCTTGAGCCAGTGCCGGATCCAGCACTGTTCTTGGCTCTTTCCCTCATTTTTTCATCGAGGCTTGCCTCGACTGGCGTTCATGCCATTTTTCGCTCAGGGGTCGTTGACCTAGGCTGGGTGTCTCCCACCATGTCTCCCGGTAGATTTAAAAAAATGTGACCACTGCAGTCAAACCATTTTTGTCACAGACACCCATGATTGTTGCTTACACTGCCTGGGACCGGACCATGATTGCACCTCCGGTGACCTGTGACAGGCCATGACGCTTAAAACTAACAGATGTCGGAATTGCAGGAGAAGCTGTTTCCAAAGTCTGGCTTGGCACCAGCCTCCCCAGTGCTGAGTTCCAAGCCTGGCGTCCTCAAAGTCCTGTGGCGGCGGCTCCTCCTCCGAAAAGACCTCGACCCCAAGCGAAAGAAGAAAAAGTCCTCTAAGCCAGTCGAGGTTCCACATGGGAAACCCAGTAAGACGAGTTGGAGGGACTCGGGTGACTTTGAGAAGTGTCCCACCAAGCTCCCTCAAGAAGGATTGCTCAGCTGCCAGAGACCGTGCGAGGTTTCTCGAGGCCTCCCGAGTCCTTTGAGGGTGAACTCGCGAGAGTGCTGGCGCTGGGCCCAAAATTCTCTGTGCCCACGTCGAAAGCTGCAGAGCCTTCTGACTTGGAAACCAGAATGGCAGTCATGGATCAGAACATCACTGTTATCCTGGCCATGCATCAGGCAATGATGTCAGGTTCATTTGCATCATTTGCTCCAATGACTGTGCCCCCAACTGCAGGGGGACTTCCCGGTCATTGAGCCAAGCTCCGAGTGCCACCGGCTTTGGGTAAGTCCTCTGTCCGGGCCGAGGTCCCTGTCCCTGTCCCGTTCCTCAGGCATCCGGTCCTCCCCAGCGAGTTTCTGAGACTCAGACCCCAAGTTCTGGGGGGGGTGTCCTGGTCTTTTGACCCAGACCTCAAGGCACGAAGCCACAAGGTCTTGGACTTGGCATCTCCCCTCGACTCCGAGTGGGAAACAGACGATGAGGCCTCCTCGGAAACCAGATGGTATCGAGACATCCCTTAGGACCCATCTCCCCTGGCACCATTCTCCTCCAGAGAGCTGGCCTTCCATAACTTTGTCAGGATATGGCCCGAGCCGCCTCGGTGCAAACTGAAGCGAAAGAGGACCCCTGTACCAAGGAACTGGAGATCCTCCAGTTCGAGTCTCCACCCAAGAAAACTCTTACAGTGCCAGTACAGCTGATCTTTGAATGGCTACTTTTGAGAATGTGGGAGACCCTGGTGTTGGTGCTGCTGGTCAGCCAATGCCTTGACGCCATATACCGTGTCAAGAAGGGGCCGGGGTTCCACAAGTTTGACTCCCACATAATGCCATGGTTGTCGAGTCAAGAGAGAGAAACCACAAAAACGAGCAGCAACCATGCAAAAGCTCAAGAGCTAAAAGAATTACTCTTATGCCCCCCCTCCCCTGGAAGGGATGCTAGAGCCCTCGATGCCCTTGGGCACAAGTGCTACCAGGGCTCGATGTTTGGATGTCAAAGCCAGGCCTATGAGTTGTACATAGGCATGTATCTGAAGGCCTTAACCCAGGAGTTGTCTGAGTTCTCAGCATGGCTAGTCAGGGACCTCTTCATTGGTTCCAAGCCCTGACCTCTGGGATCAAGGACTGCTCGAAGTTTGTCTCCCGAACAGCCTACAACGGATTCAAGTCAGCAGCTCGAATAGCAGCAGCAGGCATCGGGGCTCGATGCGAAGCCCGACTCCAGTCATCGGACTTTGAGCAATGGGTCCAGGACAAGCTGCTCAATGTCCCATGCTTTTGACTCCTAGGGCAGTCTCTCCCCTCCTCTGGGAGACCTTCACCAGCCCACAGGGGGCCGCCTGGCACTCTTTGCCCACAGATGGGCTGAGTTCACCTCAGCCCAGTGGGTGCTGCAGGTGGTAAAAGAGGGATACCACATCTGCTTACAACAGTTGCCACTCAAGTTCTTCCCAGGAGAGCCAGTGCGACCTCTCCTTCACCAGACTCTTCTGCTCTCAGAGTTTGCAGGTCTTCTCAGGGACAAGGCAGTGGAACCTGAGCCCAAACATCTTTGGGGAAAAGGCTTCTACTCAAGGTACTTCCTTGTCCCAAAAAGAACTGGGGGCCTCAGGTCCATACTAGACCTGAGAAATGTAAACAAGTTTCTGGTGAGGGAGAAGTTCAAAATGCTCTCCCTTGGGACACTGCTGCCATACCTCCACCAGGGAGATTGGCTGTGCTCCTTGAATCTAAAGGATGCATACACACACATTCTAATCCATCCCTCCCACAGGCAGTACCTACGGTTCATCGTGGGAGGAGGGCACTACCAGTACAGAGTGCTGCCCTTTGGCTTGGCCTCCTTGCCGTGAATTTTTAGCAAACGCTTGGCAGTGGTAGCTGCCCACCCGCACTTACGGGGAACTTTCTTCTTCCCCTATCTGGACGACTGGCTAATCAGAGAGTATTCAGTCTCAGAGGTCAGTCAGGCCGCAGAAAGAACAACCCTCCTATTGCAGCACCTGGGGTTTGTCATCAACTGCCCCAAATCCCATCTCTCTCCAGTCCAAAATCTGGAGTTCATAGGAGCTCAGTTGGACACGTTGCATGTTTACATTTCTCAGGTCTAGTATGGACCTGAGGCCCCCAGTTCAAGAGTGACTCCTCCTGGGACCAGCTGCCTTGCGTGTGGCAGTCCCCGCAATGCACCCCCCAACTCAGAAAGGAGACGTCTGTTGTCAGGGTCCTCTGCGGTGCGGGTGCCTGGAAAGGCATTCCTGCCTGGAGGTGGTGCAAGTTTTGCCACCAGGTGAGGGACTCCGCCAAATGGCGTATGACTATGACTGCAAGCGGAGGCACCATTGGGCTGTCCGCATATGTGCAAGCGGGCTAATGGTGTAACATGGACCATTGAGGCTATGTGGCCTAACAGGCAGAGGAGGTGGCGAGCCGGTACCGACTGGTGGTGGTGTACCTCCCCTGCCAGTTATATGAGGCAGTCTGCCCTTTCTATGCGTTTCCAGTGACCTCCTCCCCCCCCCCCCGGGTTGCCAAGACCCTCTTCAAGGTCCAGAGTGAGAGGGCGTCAGTGATACTGACCGCCCCCATGTGACCCAGGCAACCGTAGTTCCCTCTGCTACTCTCACTCCCATTGTGCCGGGCCCTGGACCTCCTGTCCCAGGAGGCATGCTCCCTCCTGCACTCCAAACTGGGGTTGCTAACACTAACAGCGTGGCTGTTGAAAGGGTAGCATTTGCTCCTTTCAATCTTCCTGAGAAAGTTGAGGAGGTCCTACTGGCCTCCCGAAAACCCTCCACCATAAGGGCATATGCCTTTAAGTGGAGAAGGTTCTCTGTCTGGTGTGTGAAAAAGGAGGAGATTCCCTTTTCCTGCCAGGTGCAATTTGTTCTTCAGTATCGCCTACACCTGTCGCACACCGTGCTAAAATCAAACTCTGTGAGGGTGCACCTGAGTGCCATAGCCACGCTCCACCACTCTATAGTGGGGAAAAACACACTCAAGCGATCCCCTGGTCTCCAGGTTCCTCCGGGGTCTCCTGCTATCCAAGCTCCCTCTCCGCCCACCAGCAGCAGAATGGGACCTCAGTGTGGTGCTCCCTCAGCTCACCAAACCACCATTCGAGTCCCTGGCCACTTGTCACCTTCGGTACCTGTCATGGAAAGTGGCTTTTCTGGTGGCTCTCACATCCACTCAGAGTGAGCGAACTCCAGGCTCTGGTGGCAGATCCACCATACACATGGTTCTACAAGAACAGGGTAGTGCTCCTCACTCACCACAAATTCCTCCTGAACATGGTATCTCCTTTTCACCTCAACCAAGAGGTGGTCCTCCCCACCTTCTTCCTGTGGCCTCACGCCAGCAGGGAGGAACTATTGCTACATACACTGGACTGCAAATGGGCCTTGTTCTTCTACTTACAGTGGACTCAGGCCCATCGCAATGCTTCTCAGCTTTTCATATCGTATGACCCCAGTAGACTGGGGCTACCTGTGACTAAGCAAACTCTGTCCACTTGGGTGGTGGACACTGTATTACCTTTGCCTATGAGTGAGCTGGCCTCTCCCTTGATCACTGGATCACAGTGCATCGCGTGAGAGCAATTGACATTTTGATGGCCAACCTTCATTCAGTGCCGGTGATGGAGATCTGTAGGGCCGCCACACGGTCTTCAGTTCATACGTTCGCAGCTCACTACTGCCGGAGAGCGAGACCTGCAGGGATAGTACCTTTGGCCAGGCAGTACTCCATAATATTCTCGGGGTGTAGGCAACTCCTGCCCTCTGATCCTTCTGTGTTCAGACTACTGTAGTGCTAGTGTCGCTGGATGTAGGGTCTTGCAGAGTCTCTCAGTGGGGACTCATCTTCTGCAATTCACGGCTACCCAATTGTTTGCTGTTGGTGCTGTCGTGGTTCGATCCTCGGCAGCCTGAAGCTAGGGAGTTCCGTATGTGAGGACTGACTTCCTGCTTGTTCCTGGAGAAAGCGTAGTTACTCACCTGTAACAGGTGTTCTCCAGGGACAGCAGGAATCCATCCTCACAACCCTCCCTCCTCTCTTGGGAATTGCTTCCCTACCTTGTTTTAGTTTTTACTGTCGTCCTAGCTGTGTCATCTGACTGAGCAAGATGGCACCCTTATGTGGGAAGGGGACCACGAATGCTTGGTAACTCACTCAAAGTTTCCCTGGCGCCCTTTAAGCATAGCTGAAAGCTTGTCGGTATTTATCACAGTTTTGATCCGGATTTGCCAGTCCGCTACCTTTGGTCCTTCCACTGCCCGCCACTGCTGTGCAACAACCATCCTGGCTGCCACTAAGAGCTGCTCTGTCAGGCCCTCACTAATGGCCAAAGTAGTCACACCCTCTGTACCTAGCCTCAAGAAACATAGGGTTCGACTAGCAAGCAGGTGCCAGCAATGGAGTTAACCCAAGTCACAACTTGTGCCCAGAATGCCTGAGCCCGAGGACATTCCCACCACATGTGATAGGAGCCAACATGGCCACATCCTCGCCAACATAACTCAGAGTCTCGCGTGCCTGACTGCCACAGCTGCTGCAGTATGTAACATAGGCTTGCCGCAAAAGCTTAAAGTGGGTTTGTCGGAAGTTGGTACTACATGCACAGCTATATAGTCAATGGTGGATGCCTTGCCAGTACTCCTCGGACAAGGTACGTCCTAGAAACTAGTGCCATCCTGCTATGTGCGCTCTGACCTCTGGAAAGTGCAGCTGGAAGTAGGGCTTGATATATCTTAGCCAACATACCCTGCCACCCCTGGCCTTTACCAAAGATAATCACCTCTAAATCTGAGGCTGGGCGCAGCAGCTGTGACCAGTCCTCCTCCCAACTTATGAAATGGCGGAGCTGGAAATATTGAAAGAAGGGGATGCAGATTCCCCCTCTTCTAACCAGCTGCTCTATACTCATAAACGTATCAGCCTCCAACAACTCCCTAAACCGGTAAAGCCCATTCGCATCCCAACTAACGCATAGGTGGCGAAACTCCGCCCCACCGAATGGACAAAAATCCCAAATTTTTGCGTTCGGAAACAGAGCCCTCCAAGCCATCCACGCTGCCACACCTGGGACATCATCTGAGCCAGGAATATGTGATCCTCTACAACTTTCCCACCCCTACCCCCCAGCCGAAACACTGACTGGGACGAGATCCAGCTCCTCTCAATCTGGACCACTGCGCATGTGGTGGCCGGACGTAGTGATACCGTAGCCCCCGAAGAACAACTGCCTTGTAGTATAACAAAAGCTTAGGGAAACCCAATCCACCAGTTTCAAGAGAGCTAACCAGGCGATTCCAACCAAATCTTGCCTTAGGTGACTTCCATACAAATTGACCAAAGCACACTTCCAGCTTGGCAAAAAATTCCACTGGCAGCTTAATGGGCAATTGGGAGAACAAATAACAGTAATTTGGGGAGGACCACCATTTACTTCAGCTGCCCGGCCCAACCAACCCAGGGTTAACTCCCTCCAACATGCCAGTCCTCTCGAATTTTAGTAATTAAGGGGGCATAATTGAGGAGGAAGAGATTACCCACCTTGGAGGATACCTTTACACTCACGCATTTCACCTGGCCTATCGCCAACCGGATCGGGCAACTTCCCGGCAACGTAACACAGCCTTCCCCAGGGGCAATATTTCCAATTTGTCAAGGTTGTCTTTGAACCCCAACACCTTAGAAAACTCCCCAAGTATCCGTTCCAGACCCTTCAAGGACTGTTCTGGGTCTTCTAAAAAAAACCAGTGTATCATCAGCGTATAAGGATACACAGTGAGAGACAGAGTTAATCGTAATAGGGATAATGTCCGTAGCAGAACACAAAAGGCAACCAAAGGGCTCAATGGCCAATAATAATGGATAGGGTACAACCCTGTCTCGTTCCCTGATAGAGCCGGAAGCTGTCAGATTGCAATCCATTAACTGACACCTGTGCCCTGTGGACTGCATACAAAGCCGGTACCCAACCTACATAACGCTTGCCCAAGTCAACTTTAGTCATGACCACAAACAAATAGTCCCATTCAATGCGGTCAAAGACCTTCTCCGCATCTAGAAACACACAGCAGGCTGCCTTTGACGCCCGTGACATATGAAGAATATTTATTAATCTTTGCATGTTGTCCGTAATTTGGCACCCCTGAATGAACCCGGACTGGTCTGGGTGGACCAAATTGGATATGACACCATCTAGTCTGTTGGCTAGCACCCATGCAAATATATCTTCATGTCACTGTTCAACAGCGATATTGGACGATAATTGCCGCATTCCTTTGGGGACCAGCGAGATCTCAGCATCATACATGGTTGAAGGCAACCAACCTGTACTCATAGTCTCATTAAAGACGCACTGTAGCATCAGGGCCAACGAGACGCTCAGGGCCTTATACTATTCCATAGGAAACCCATCCATCCCCACTTAAACTCATGTATACTCATATTCATTAATTCACAACTTATTTTTTCCTTTTTCTTACTCTATCCTACAATACCCAGTTCTCCACATTATCACATTTACTCTTTACACTAATAATTCTAGTGAACTACAATACATTTTTCCTTGCTCAGATAAGATAAGATTTTGGATGGTGCATGCGGTGGCCTGCTGCACCTCTGAGGCCGTGCCTCCCTTTATGAGCTAGTCGTCCAGGTAGGGAAAGACAAAGACCCCCTGGACACAGATGAAGGTGGCCATGACTGCCAGGCATTTTATAAAGACTCTTGGGGCGGAGGCCAAGCCTAAAGGGAGCACCCTGTACTGAAAATGCCTGCCCCCCCCACTATGAACCGCAGGTATTGCCTGTGGTTGGGGTGAATGAGGATGTGGGTACAGGCATCCTTGAGGTCTAAGGAGCATAGCCTATCTCCCTGCTGGGGGTATGGCAGTAATGTTCCAAGGGAGAGCATCTTGAACTTCTCCCTCATCAGGAATTTGTTGAGGTTGCGCAGGTCGAGGATGGGCCTTAGGCCCCCTGTTCTTTTTGGCACGAGGAAGTACCTGGAGTAGAACCCTTTGCCCTTGAGATGGTGGGACACCGGTTCCACAGCTTTGTCCTCGAAGATCTACTAACTCCTTCAGCAGAAGGTCCCGGTGGAGGGGAGACCTGAGGGGCTCTCCCGGGAAATAAGGGGGAAGTGTCTGAGTCAGGTGGAGGAGGTAGCCCTCCCTGACTACCCAAAGCTTCCTTTCACCCAGGAATCAGTGGCGATGGTCAGCCACCTTTGGGTATAGTGGACCAGACATCCCCCTGTGGGCTGCTGATCTCCTTGGGGTAGATAGGCTATGCCGAAGGAGTCAAAAACTCCCCCCTGGCTGGGACGGAGCCGGTGCCTGGGGTTTGGGAGCCTTCTGCTTACGAGGGCCATGCCCATGTCCCTTGGCCTGCTGAACCTGTTGGGGAGCTGTGGAGGCCTGAAAAGGTTGGTATTTTCTGTAAGCGTTCCCTTTCCTCGGGTAGAAGGACTTATTACCCTAGCTCTTCCATCAGGGAGGGGCAGCGGTCTTTTTTGAGGCACACATAACCTCCAGGTGAATAGCAGGAGTGGCCAAACAGACAGACCATCGCAACAGGCCAACTACACAATGTAAATACAAACAGTTCCATATACTATTGCACCACCTTTGTATATAGTTAACCATGATATCTCTTGTCAGATAACACACCTTTGTATATAGTTTCCCCTATTTCCCAAGTTTATATCTCCTGTTAAATGTAATTGACCAGACATATGTAAATTGTCGGATGTTTTTGTTCAATGTAAACCGCGCTGATGTCTAATAGTGCGGTATATAAGAATTGTTAATAAATAAATAAATAAATAAACAGGAGGATGCGAACAGGGCATCCTCTTGCTGGCAGTGTACCTACCAGGCCAGGACAACCTTCTGGCTGACAGGCTGAGCAGAGTCCTCCAGCCACATAGTGGTAGCTAGACCCCAGGATAGCCAATCGGCTTTTCCAGATCTGGGGAGAACCTGCTGCGATGTACCTGTTCGCCAGCCCGGACAACTTCCTGCTGCCCCGCTTCTGTTCCTGGCAGGTCCACCCTTCCAGAGTGGCAGCGGACACGTTTCTTGTCTCGTGGTCAGAAGGCCTCATATATGCCTTTCCTCCCATGCTGCTGATCCCCAAAACCTTGTTCAGGATCCTCCATAACAGGGCCTTGCTCATCCTGATAGCCCCTCGGTGGCCCAGGCAACTGTGGTTTCCATTGCTCCTCTGGTTGATGGTGGAGACCTCCATCCCTTTTCTGCACCCTAACCTGGGTCCCTGTCGCTGACAGCGTGGCTTCTGAGAGGGTGACTCTGGCCCCTATCAACCTCTCGGTTGAGGTGGAAGAGATTCTGCTGGCCTCTCGCAAGGCCTCCACTAGAAAGGCTTATGTCCTCAAATGGCGCAGGTTTTCGGCTTGGTGCGCCGAACACGGGGCTGACCCATTCTCCTGCCCAGAGGGACTGGTGTTACAGTACCTTCTCCACCTCTCACAATCCGAGCTCAAGTCTAACTCCGTCCGGGTGCACCTCAGTGCCGTAGCGGCGCACCATCACCCGGTGGATGGCAAGCTCCTCTTGGTCCAACCTTTGGTTACCCGTTTTCTTCGGGGTCTGCTCCTATCAAAGCCCCCAGTTCGCCTTCCGGCAACCAAATGGGACCTCAACGTAGTGTTGGGGCAGCTCACTCGCCCACCCTTCGAGCCTCTGGCTACCTGCCACCTTCGCTACCTCTCTTGAAAGGCGGCTTTCCTGGTGGCATTCACCTCTGTTCGCAGAGTTAGCGAGCTTCAGGCCCTAGTGGCTGAGGCGCCTTATACCAGGTTCTACAAGAACAGAATGGTGCTTCGCACGCACTCCAAATTCCTCCCGAAGGTAATATCGCCCTTCAATCTCAACCAATCTCCTTAGGTGCGCTCCTTGGGGCTGCTCTGGAAGCGCAGGACGCTGCATTAATCTGGTCCCTTGTTGTCTTCTTCCAGCCATTCTCCTTTTTGCCACGACCGGACCCGGGAGCACGATAACTTCTCCTTCGTTTGCCTCCTGCATCCCTCATCGGCTCTCTCAGGTACCAACTACCTTTTTCTCATCGCTCTCTCCTATCCCATCTTCTCCCCGCACTATGTCACATATACCGGTGCATTGGGGGCATCGTCCTCCCCCGCGGCCCTGCCAGCGCTTTCATTGTTTTACCAATCTTCTCCTTTGCTCCTCCTTCTCTCCTGCCCTCTCATCTCCTCCTTCTGGCTCTGCCCTCTCCCCAGCTGCCTTCAAGATTGGCCTTATTAACTGCCGTTCTCTCAGATCCAAGTCCCTACTGGTTCAGGATCTCATCTCTCAATCCTGCTTTGACCTCACTCTTCTCACTGAGACCTGGTTGAAGGAGGGGGAGGATGCCCTCCTCAACCGCTGTCTTCCTCCCGGTTTTTCGGCAGCCTCTGTCCCCCGCATAGGCCGCACGGGTGGCAGGGTGGCTGCTATTCTTGGCCCCTCCCTTGCTTTCACTCAGCTCTTTCCGCCTTCCCTTTCTTACCCTGAGGCCCTCCTCCTCCATCTACATACCACACCTCCAACTCACGTACTTCTCATCTACTCACCCCCAGCTCTCCGTCCCGACCTTTGGGACTCTCTACTCCGCTCCCTTTCTGATCTCTCCTTACTCTTTCCTCATCTCCTTATTGCGGGTGATTTCAACTTGCACCTTGATGCCCCTTCCTCTCCTAGGGACCATGCTTTCCTCGCCCTCCTCCACGATCTCTCTCTTCTTCAGCATGTCTCTTTTCCCACCCATTCTGCTGGTCATACCCTAGACCTCCTTCTGACTCGCTCATCCTCCACGCTCTCTCTCTCTAACTTGTCCTCCTCCTCTCTTCCATGGTCAGATCACTTTTGCCTTTCAGCCTCCTGTTACCATTCTGGAGTACCACCAGTCCCTTCTATCCCTTCCTCTCTCCCTCCTCTCTCCCGTTCCATTACTCCCTCCCTAGCCCAGCAATTCCCTCCTGCCACGGACTTGCTCCCCACTGATTTCCCCTCCCTGTCCCCTACCTCTCAAGCCTCGACTTGGTTTTCCTCTCTTTCCATTGCCCTTGATCAAATTGCTCCCCTCCGTCAGCGCTCTTCTACTCGTCAACCCTCACATCCCTGGTATCATTCTGGTCTTCGCCTACTCAGATCTCAACTTCGTAGAGCCGAACGACACTGGCGTAAATCTCCATCACCGTCCTCTCTCTCTTTTTTCAAATCTCAACATTCCTACTACCGCTCCCAGGTTCACCTTGCCAAGGCCTCATTCTTCTCCGCTGCTATCGCTGCCGCCCCCAATCAGACGCGTCACCTATACTCCACGCTCAACTTTCTCACCTCCCTTCACCCCTCTACTCCAGCTCAACCTGCTCACCCTCTCCCTGCCCCTTCCCTCTTGGCCTCGGCTTTTTCCAACAAGATTTCTTCACTAAGGGCCTCCTTACCCCTCCATCCCCCTCCTCTGTCCTCTCCTCCCCCAGCAGCCTCTCCCTCTCCTACTTCTCCACTATCTCACACTTGGTCTTCCTTTTCGCCAACCTCCACCACAGAACTTCACCATCTTATCACCTCTTCTAATAAAACTTTCTGTTCTCTTGACCCCATTCCATCCTCCTGGTTGCTTGTTCCCTCTCTATCTTTTCTTCCCTACTTGCAAACTATGTTGAACTCCAGTCTCTCCTCTGGCTCTTTTCCCACTCCCTGGAAGCACGCCCTCATCCGTCCATTACTTAAGAAACCCACTCTCGACCCTCTTGATCCTAGTAATTACCGTCCAGTCTCCAACCTTCCTTTCCTTTCCAAATTACTCGAGAAAATTGTCTTTGCACAACTTACTCACCACCTGGACTCCACCAATCTCCTTCATTCTCGCCAATCTGGCTTCCGCACTGGACACAGTGTCGAGACTGTTCTTTTAGCTTTCACTAACTCCCTGCACACTGCTCACGACCGGGGTGATATATCGGTGGCGGTAGCACTTGATCTATCTGCTGCCTTTGACCTGGTCGACCACTCCCTTTTACTGTCTCGCTTGCATGATATCGGCCTTCGCAGTACTGTGTTACGTTGGTTTCACTTTTTTCTTTACTCTCGTTCTGCTGCTGTTACCTCTTCCTCTTCGGCCTACTCCCCCTCTGAGTCTTTTTCACTAGTCTGTGGGGTTCCTCAAGGTTCTGTGTTGGCTCCTCTCCTTTTCAACATCTTTCTCACTCCACTCACATTACTTATTCAACAGTTTGGAATTACAGCCTTTTACTACGCCGACGACATTCTCCTTCTCCACCACACCTCCTCTGTCTCCCCCGACTTAGCCCCGTTGAAAGCCTGCTTAGCTGCTGTCTCCGACTGGTTAACACAAAACTGTTTACATCTTAACCTTTCAAAAAACCATAGCCATCTGGTTCTCCTACGGTCATCAGCCCCCGCCCCTTGCCCCATCCTTCTCTAATGCACCTGTCCCATTGGTTACCACTTTTCGTTATCTCGGGGTTCTTTTTGACTCAGATCTCTCCTTTTCTGCACATGTCTCCCATGTCTCTAAACTTTCTTTCTTTCACCTTCGTCAGATCTGTGCCATTCGCCCCTTCCTCTCTCCCTCTGCTTTAACCACTCTACTCCTCACCCTTGTTATTTCTCGTGTTGACTTCTCCAATTCCATCCTATCTGGCATTTCTAAATTGCAGCTCTCACGACTACAACGCATTCAAAACACCGCCGCCCGTCTGGTTACCCACTCCTCCTCTAGGGACCACGTCACCCCCCTTCTTCTCCGACTTCACTGGCTCCCCGTCTTCTTTCGTATTCAATTTAAGCTTCTCATACTAGCCCACAAAGCACTGCATACTTCTACTCCTCAATACCTGGCCGACTTACTCCATTTTCACACTCCACGCCACACTCCTCGTTCATTCCACCTTAACAGACTTGCCCTACCATCCCCTTCACACGCTCATCTCCAGTCCACACGCTCCTCAGCCTTCTTCTTTGCAGGCCTTGCACTATGGAACTCCCTCCCCCCCCTTCTCCGCCTTGAGACCCACTACCCTACCTTCAAACGCTCCCTTAAAACTTACCTGTTCTCCCTCGCCTTTGACCTACCCCCTCCCTAGCCCTGTCCCTCTTTCCCTCCCTCTGCCCTACCTGCTCTTGTCTCTATCGCTTTCTCTATTTGAATTGTAATTTCCTTTCCAGTTTCCGGCCTTGTGCCACTCTGTTTATATTTTTATTGTGAACCGCTCTGCCTACTAATGAAGAGCGGTCAATCAAATAAATGAACATGAACATGAACCAGGAAGTAGCACTCCTTACCTTTTTTCAAAGACCTCACTCCAGTCGGGCGGTCCTTTACACCTTGGACTGTAAGAGGGTTTTGTCCTTCTATATCCAACGCACTCAGGGCCACCGCAAGACTTCTCAACGTTTCATCTCCTACGACCCCAGTAGGCTGGGGGAGGCGGTGACCAAGCATACGCTGTCCACCTGGGTGGCAGACTGTATCGCTCTCACCTATGAGCAGGTGGGGCTCCTGCTGGAAGACTGCATCATGGCGCACCGTGTTAGGGCCATGGCGACCTCGAGGGCAAACTTTCTGTTCTGTTGGTGGACATCTGCCGGGTCGCCACCTGGTCTACAGTCCATACCTTCGCAGCCCATTACTGCCTGGAAAGAGAGTCCCGATGGGACAGTGCCTTTGGCCTGACTGTGCTCCATAACCTTTTCCAGGTTTAGGCAACTCCTGCCCTCTGACCCTTCTGTGTTCAGGCTACTGGAGTGCTGGTTTCATCGGACACAGAGGTCCTACTGCGATCTGTGAACACAGACTCAATTGCTGCTGCTTGTGGCTCCCCATGAGGGAGCCGCTGTTTTTGCTATGGGCTTTTAGTAGCCTGTAGCTGGGGAGTCCTATATATGAGGACTGACTTCCTGCTTGTTCCTGGAGAAAGCATAGTTACTCACCTGTAGCAGGTGTTCTCTGAGGACAGCAGAAATCAGTCCTCACACCCTCCCTCCTCCCCTTGGAGTTGCTCCTTTACCATTTTTTATTTTTTGCCGTCTTTTAGCTATGTCATCTGACTGAGCAAGATGGCACTCTTGGGCGGGAAGGTGACCACGCATGCGTGGTGGCATCTGCCAAAGGCTTTCTTTAAAAGCTGGGGGGATGCTTCTGCAAGGGCTCTGTCGGCACCAACGTCACCCATATGAGGACTGATTCTTGCTGTCCCCGGAGAACACCTGTTTCAGGTGAGTAACTACGCTTTCTTCGTATACAGCTCTTTGATTGTCTTTTCAGAGCGAGTGCAGGTGGCCTTCCACATACTGTTGATTCCCGCAGAGACAAAGGCAGGTCAAGGGAAATCTAGTAAATACCGATTTGATAATGTGATAGCACGGAGCTGTACAAGTTCCCTCTGCTCACATCTGTACCAGAACCAGAAACCACAAATACTTTTAAGTAAATAAATATTGCATTACATTTTTATATTTCTCTCTTTCCTTATTTTATCTGTACTTTAGGATCCAGCGCTGGTAGTGTTCATATCCTACGGGTTGCCATAAAGTTCTGTTGCTAATTATCAAAGTGGATGTTTTATTAACTCAGACATGCAGCTTTAAACTGATTGCTTTTTTTTTTATAAATTATACTTTTTGATACATTTTTCTCTAATTCTCTAAGAAATGTGCATCTGTTCACCCTAGCTTCATTTATTTTTTTCACAGTTATCCAGAGAATGGTCTAGTAGAAATGCATTCCAGTAACCTACGACCACGAGCAAGGACTATTTTGAAATGGAATGAACTCAGAGTGAGCGATGTGGTAATGGTTAACTATAACGTAGAAACTCCTGAAGAACGAGGCTTCTGGTTTGATGCAGAAATTACCGCACTTAATGAAATTTCAAGAACAAACAAAGAAGTTTATGCAAACATTTTATTGGGGTAAGAGTTTTTTTTAGTAAACCCTTATAAACAATATTTGCATTTGCTCTTTTACACTGTTGCTTCATTGTCTTTATATTCTTAGCTGTTTGTAAATACAGTATTGTCAGCTAATGAGGGGTTTCTTGAAGGTACAAAAAACGTCCAGGTTTTTCAGTGCTTTTGTGCAACAGGTACTATTTCTTGGGTACCTTTAGTTCTGGTGGAATCAAATATATATATATTTATTTATTTATTTATTTATTTATTTAACAGTTATTTATATACCGCTCTTTCCCATGTTTCAAGTGCGGTTTACATGTAACAGTAGGTTAATTGGTATGAGATATACCAGGACATTTTACATAGAACAGATAATTATAAATTACAAGGAAAATTGTAACATTACAAGTATAACATATTAGAACATATATACATTGCTAGTTAAATTATTAATCATCATGTAAATGAGTGTGTAGTATGGTTAAATTAGTGTATTAGTGTCGTTTATTTTTGAAAATAGGGTATATAATATTAAAAATAAATGTTAGCCTGTATCCCTTTTAGAATTCTGTTTTGGGAGTGTATTATAGTGTAATGTAAATAAGTGAGTTTTTAATTTTTTTTTAAATTCTTTTATGTCAGACAGTAGGCGAATGTTGTCAGGTAAATTGTTCCAGAGTATTGGAGCAGAGTGTGAGAAAGCTCTCTTATTGGTTTGTTTTCTGGCTTTTGTAAAATCTTTTGGTATTGTTAAAGTATTTATGTTTCTGCTCCTTTGAGATCGTTTATCAATGTCAATGTTAATCAGTGTATTTAGTGCAGATGGTGCAAGTTTATTTATAAGTTTAAATGTAGTGACAAGAATTTTATATTTGATTCGGGAGTAAATTGGTAGCCAATGAAGTTCAGCTAAAATTGGTGTAATATGTTCAAGTGGGCTTATATTCATAATCGTTCTAGCAGCTAAGTTCTGAGTTATTTGTATCTTTTTAATATTTTGTTTCGAAATACCATTAAGTATTGTATTTGCAAAATCGAAATGTGGGGTAATAATAGCATGAATTATGTTAATAAAAATCTTGTAGAAGAATCAAAGGTCTTAGTTGTTTTAGTGTTTTGAGTTTGTAATGTATATTTTTAGTTAAATATTTTATATGTGAATCCATATTTAGATTATTGTCAAGTATCACACCTAAATATTTTACTTCTTTTTTTATATTAATTTCATGAGTATCTAGTGTAATATATATATTTATATATTTAGGAACTGTCAGTACAGAAAAGGCATAAAAAAGAGTGGAAGATACAAGACAAGTCAGGGAAGGGTGAGAAAGTACCAGGAAAGATGGTGTTTTTTCCAGTGTTTAATACAGGTGTCCCCATTAGATAATTGTTTTGCAGCAGGATTGTTTTATCAGTGTTTATCAGTTAAAACCTATAATTAGAAGCCCTATTACGTATACGTCAGCAGTCTTGTTCATTAACATTCAAGAATATTGCCTCATTTTCCAAATTGAAAAATAACCAAGTAAATAACTAACCCGGAAAATCCTAACACCGGTGAAATTAAGCAAATTATTTTTGTTGGAAGAGCCAACCCAGTCAAGGGGAAGAAAACCCCATACCGCCGTGGCAGATTCCTTTTTAATAAATATTTCTTTTTTAGAAAATTTTTCTTTGTTTTAAAAAAATCAGTGAGCACTTAACTGAAGTAACAGTCCTTCTTCATCCAGAGAGCAATGTAGCAGATGACTTGCAAGTTCATTGAGCGAAGTCTTAGATCTGAAGCAGGGGCATACATTATGATTGGCCCCGAAACGTGCCACGTCATCTGCTACATTGCTCTCTGGATGAAGAAGGACTGTTACTTCAGTTAAGTGCTCACTGATTTTTTTAAAACAAAGAAAAATTTTCTAAAAAAGAAATATTTATTAAAAAGGAATCTGCCACGGCGGTATGGGGTTTTCTTCCCCTTGACTGGGTTGGCTCTTCCAACAAAAATAATTTGCTTAATTTCACCGGTGTTAGGATTTTCCGGGTTAGTTATTTACTTGGTTGGTTTTACCGGGAATAGGGTATTAGTGTTTTGAGTGGAAATTGAAAAATAAGGCATTACCAGATTTTGAATTATAGGGTCCTTTCTCCAGGAAGAAGCAGGAAGTCAGTTAAACATCTCCCCAGCTTTCAAAGAAAGCATTTGGGAGATGCCACCACGCATGCGTGGTCCCCTTCCCACCAAAGGGTGCATCTTGCTCAGTCTCCTTTTTTCCGCAGAGCCCAATGGACGTTTGTCCTGTTTCCCCAGAAAATTCCTTGACAAAACTGTTTCTGAAAGTTAGTTTTCCGGTAGGCTTACGGTTGCTCTTCCTGCCTCGAATTGGCACCTACTGGCGCCATTTTGACTACCTTTTTTCTTGAGGTCTCCCTTGACTGTCATTCATGCCTTTTTTCAACCGGGGGTCGTTGACCCCGTCCACGTGTTTCCACTATGTTTCCCGGTGGGTTCAAAAAGTGTGACCGGTGCATACAGACTATTTCTATTACTGACACCCGTTACTGCTGCTTGCGCTGCCTGGTCTCAGACCATGACAGCACCTCCTGCGACCTGGGCCAGGCCATGTCAGCCAAATCCAACAAAATAAAGGTTGGAGTTGCAGGAGAAGTTGTTCCCTACATCAGACTCTGCACCCGCCTCCCCTACACTGAGCTCCAAGCCCGGCACATCACGTGATGCCTGGGAGTCCTTGGAGTCTTGCAGCAGTGGTTCCTCTGAGAAGACCCCTGAACCAAAGAAGACATCATCGAAGTCTGCTGAGATTGCACCAGAGAAACCCACAGAGGGACTCGGGCGACTCCGAAAAGCACCCCACCAAGATCCCCAAGAAGGATTCCTCGGCTGATGGAGACTGTGCGAGGTTCCTAGAGGCTGTAATCCTCGTCGAGGACGCACTCCCTAGAGTGCCAGCCCTGTGCCCGACATTCTCTGTACCCCCACTGAAGGCTATCCTGGCCTTGCAGCAAGCGATGATGATCAGTTCCCCTGCCTCATCTGCTGCAACAACCAGGCCCTCAATTGCGAGGGAGTCCCTGGTAGTTGAGCCGAGCATTGAGCGCCCTTGGCCTCGAGATAGTCCTCGGTGCCGTTCGAGGTCCCAGTCCCACTTGTCTGGTATCTGCTCCTCTCCGGCCAGTGTCTGCTGTCGGCCCTTCTGCACCGGCCTTGACACAAGGAGTTGCAAGGTCTCGGATTCCTCATCCTTGATCGACTCCAAGTGGGAGACGGAGGACAAGGCGTCCCCGGACACCAGAAGCACAGAGACATCCCTTCAGACCTGTCTCCCCATGCGCCCCGACGCCATTCTCCTCCCGAGGATGTAGCCTTCCGTGACTTCATCAGGGATATGGCCAGGGCCCTCTTGTTTCAAACTGAAGTGGAGGAGGATCCGCGCACCAAGGAGTTGGAGATTCTCCAGTATGAGATGCCACCTAGAGAAATCCTCATGGTGCCCATGCTGCCGATCCTAGAGATGCTGCTCCTCTGAATGTGGGAGACGCCGTGTCCGGAAAAGGCTAGGGTTTCACATACTTTCACTCCCGCATAACTCCATGGTTGTCGAGTCAACCATGCAGAAGCTCAAGAGCTAGAAGAGCAACTCCTCTGTCCCTCCTGGTAGGGAGGCCTGGGCCCTCGATGCCCTCGGGCGCAAATGTTATCAGGGCTCAATGCTGGTTTGCTGGATCCAGGCCTATGAACTCTATATAGATATGTATCTAAAGGCACTGGCCAAAGAGCTTTCAGGGGTTTGCAGCAGACCTTGTCGGGGAACCCCTCCAATGGTTCCAGGCCCTGTCCTTGGGAATGAGGGACTGCTTCAAGTTCCTCTCCTGGGCTGCCTTTGACTGCTTTGAGTTGGCGGCTCGAATTGTGGCTGTAGACATTGGGGCACAGCTGCAATCCTTCGACCTGGAGTAGTGGGTCCAGAACAAACTGCTTGATGTCCCATGTACCGGGGAGAATCTCTTTAGCAAACCTATGGCCGACAAAGCTGCTGAGATCAAGACAGAGTTTGTGACCCATCAGAGGCTCTCCAAGAAGACCTCATCCCATCCCTTCAAGAAACCATCAGGGAAAAGGCTGCCTTTATGCATGGTCACCAGTACCAGCCCTACTTTGGCCATCAGCAGGGTTCTCACCTCAATAGACAGGGACAAGTTGCTCAGAAGGCGAAAACACCTAAGCCCCAGACTCCAGCTCTCACCCAGCTTGGGGGGGGGAGCTTTTGACTCCCAGGGCAGGGCCTCCCCTCCCTCAGGAGACCTTTACCAGCCCACAGGGGTACGCCTGGCACTCTTCGCCCACAAATGGACCTCAGTCACCTTGGACCTTTGGTTTCATCGGATTCAGGGGTCCTACTATGGTCTGTGTACACGGACTAAATTGCTGCTGCTTGCCGGCTGTCCATGAGGGAGCCCTTATTTTCGGTAGCCTGTAGCTAGGAAATCCCATATGTGAGGACTGACTTCCTGCTTGTTCCCGGAGAAAGCGTAGTTACTCACTTGTAACAGGTGTTCTCTGGGGACAGCAGGAATCAATCCTCACAACCCTCCTTCTTCCTCTTGGAGTTGCTCCTTTACTGAGATACCAATCATATCTAACCTCTCACTTAGTGCTATATATTGTAACTCTCGGATCTTATTTTTTAGACTTCTAGCATTTGCATACAAGCATTTTAGAGACTGTATTTTATTCATATTAATCTGGCTATTGGTAGGCAGGGGTAATTTGGAATCTTTAAGCTCTGTCTGCTCCGTAGTCAAGGGCATTTGGGCTACTTTTGTCTTTATAGGAACCTCTCTGTTGATATGCCACTTAACCCTCCATAGCCGATGTTCCCTGTAAAATAGTTATCTCCAAGTTATAATGCCCTGTTCAATGTAATTTCAGTTTGTTCAATATAAACCGCACTGATGCAGAATAGCGCGGTATATAAGAGAATGTAAATAAATAAATAAATAAAATTCTTTTGGTAGGATCCTACATGTGACCCCCAATGCCAGACCCCATATGAGGCCTGCACAGTGGTGCCTGCGGACTCAGTGGTCACAGGCCACAGGCAACCTCACCGACAGGATAAGGGTGTCCAGACACTTGCTGCACTCCCTCAGATGGTGGCTACACCCACTCAATCTGCTAAGAGGAGTACCTTTTCAGAGTCCTGCGTTCACAGTGGTCTTGACCACAGATGCCTCCCTGCAAGGCTGGGGAGCTCACTGTCTAGGCAAGTGCACCCAGGGTCTGTGATCTCCCTGGGAAGCTACACAGCAAATCAATCTCCTGGAACTCAGAGCTATTCGGTTAGCCCTCAAGACTTTTTCTCAAACCCTGGCTCATCAGTCTGTCCTGGTTCAGACAGACAACCAGGTAGCCATGTTCTATGTGAACAAGCAGGGCGGAACTGGGTCCAGGCTCCTCTGTCAGGAGGCACAGGACCTTTGCTTGTTTGCTCTCAAGCACAACATGCTCCTCAAAGCAGTCTATCTACCTGGCCAGGAGAACTACCTGGCGGACAGGTTGAGCAGGATTCTGCCGCCCCACGAGTGGCAGCTCCACCCACTTCCTGTTTGGCTGTCGTACTGAGAGGATCAGTTGTGCAGAGCTCCTGCTAGGGAGCAGTTCCTTTTTCTGCCTGTGCCTGGATGTCGGGCCCTGGGCCACCTCCAGCAAGGGAGGCCCAGGCCCAGAGGCCTGCCAAGCCTCCTACTCGGACAGTGGATGGAGAAACTGGCAACCTGGAACAGCTGGAGCCCCAGGAGGGGGACTCCCCAGGTAGGACTGCACCTGGTCAGGAAGGAGGGACCCACAGGTATGGAGGTTTGGGCCCGCTACCCCAGGGAGGAGGCTCCTGTCTCCTCCCCAGGCAGGGTGTGGAGGCTGGGTGGCAGCAGGGAGAGGCCCTGGGGAGACCCTGGAGGACCGTGGAGTATAGAACTGGAGGAGGCAGGTTCCCCCCTCCACATTGGGTCCTGGAGGAGGCCTCTACCTCCTCCAGTGAGGATGAGGACGGGGGGTCGGGCCTGCCGTCCTACCAGCAGTCAGCTAGGGCCCCAGATGACATCGTGGCGGCAGTGCGACGGCTTCGGGGTCTCCAGGAGGAGGCGGCCCAGCTGCAAGCCCAGCTCTCCCACCTGGAGAGCCTGCAGGCCACCATTCCAGGGGAGGAATGGGTGGCCTATGCTACCTATCGGAAGGGGGTAAAGCGGGCCCTGAAGGCCAAGTACTTGGAGATGAGTACTATCAGAACCAGGGTTGTGGGTCCCTTGCCGAAGTTTACCAGAATTATAATCGTTGGAAGATACCTGCAGTCCAGGGGAGGCCCCCGGGGGTGGGTCAGCAGGGGGGTCCATCCTCCTCTAGAAGTATGCCCTCTCCCATTCTAGTTCCTGGGAAGTCTACCACCCGTTCCCTGCCTTCCTCTTCTAAAGCATTTCCTGGATGTCCTGTGTCTTACCTGCAGCAGGGTGATGGTTGTGATGTTGTGAATGCGCTGGTTCCTCCCTCCGAAATGCTGTCTGCCCAGATTGTTCCTGCACGTCCCCAGGGTGCTCCGTTGATCCTGGTGGCTCACCAACAGTCGTGTAACACTGAAGGGACCATCCAAGATGGCCGCCGGGGTCTTTCTGCTGACGTCACTAAGGAAGTGAGGTCGTTGCAGGAGCTGCCTGGAGGACTTCCCCCAGCCAGCTTACAATCGCAAGATGGCCGCCGGGGTCTTTCTGATGACGTCATTACGGAAGTGAGGTCGTTGCAGGAGCTGCCTGTAGGACTTCCCCCAGCCAGATTACAATCACAAGATGGCCGCCGAGTAATGGGTACTGACGCTTCTGGGAAACCCAGGAAGTCTGCAGAACGACCTTCCCCATCTTCTGATTTGCTGCGGGATTTTCGACGGCACTCTTTAAGCACAGAGGGAGCTTCTTTTTCATGCCCCTCGATTGGAGGGGGTGTTGTAGAGAGGCAGCAGTATTCGGCGGTTCCTTTTCAGCATACTGCTGATCCACTGTCTTTGGATGTTTCCGGCTCTGAGGGGTTTTCTGCACGGGATCCCCGGCGGCGGAAGACTGGTTGGCCTCAGCCGTTTGATTCTGCTGTGCCACTTGAGGATCCACGGGTGGCGGATTTCTCCACCTGTAATAGGAATCCTGCTCCTTCAGCTACGATGACTGTCCAGGTTACTGGGAAGGGGTTTGGTAGGGGGATGGCTGGTGGGCAGGACTCCCCTATTGTGGCTGCCCTCCCGGCCCTTAAAAAGCTACAGGGCACTCGCCCAGTATGTTCTGAGGTGGCTGACTGGGGCCGGAGGGGTGCTGGAAGGAGGAGAAAGGGGCAGGATGGGGGCTGCTCTTTCTTTTCTGCAGTCCCCGGGGGGGAGAGGGGGAAAAAAAGTGCTAGTCAGCTGTCACTGCGGCCGGGGGAGGAGCGGGATGCGCAGCTGCCTTTGTTGTCTGTTATTGCGGCCGACGGAGACCTGGCTCGCAGGGGGGTGTCCGCCCTTTCTGTTGGAGCCCTGACTACCGGCCAAACTTTTCTGGATCCTTGTGCCACGTCTGGCACCGACAACCAGGTAGGACCTGGGAGGGACAAGGGGCAGGGGGGTGGGGGTGTGGGGGAGGTGCTGGGTGGGGGATCTGCCCTGTTGTCTCGGACGGGTCCTGCCTTGTTGTCGATAGCCATACAGGGGGTGGCGGATGATGGGCTACAGGACGGGCTGATGGAGGAAGGGGGGGAGCGGACGACTGGTCATATAGTGGGGAAGGAGGTAGTGGCTGCTTCAGGACGAGGGAAGGACTTGTTCTCCGTAGGGTCAGGGGGGGCGGTGGTCCCCTTGGAACCCGGGAATGAAGGGGAGCGGGGTCCGTCCCCGGTAGTGGTGGCCGAAACCCAGGAGCCTTGCGCTGGGTCGGGAATGCGGGAAGGAGGTTTGGGGGAGCCTTCCGGTTCCCTGGGTGTTACCGAGAACCAGGTCTGTGATGCCCTACGATTGGCTTTGGAGGCCCCGTTGGGCCCTCCCGGGGCTTTTACTGCCTTTCGGCAGCCGGAGGTAGAGATAAGTGGTGGTCCAGGGGTTCTCGGTGGCACTCAGGGATCCGGAGGAGGTAGCATCCCGGACTCTGTCTTTGTGGAGTTGACCTTCCCCAGTCCTCCGGTTGATCTAAGTGAGGAGGTTATGGATCCTGCGGTCCAGCAGCAGGATCCCCCGCAGATGGATGCAGGAACAGATCAAGGAGGGCAGGAGATGGGGGCTGGGGGGCCGGCTCCCCCCCTCCGTACCTTTGCGGAGGCTCTGAAGGGGTCGGGCACCACTCCGGGGCCGTCGGGTGAGGGTAGGGGGAGGGGAGGTTTTCAGGGGAATGGTCCCGCAGGAGGGGAAGGAGGAGGAGGAGGGGGAGGGTTTCAAAGAGGAGTAGGGGGTGAGGTCCGACGGCGCAACGTGGCGCAGATCCGATGGGCTGGGGAGGGGTCCCCTCCAGCCAGGGAACAGGTCTTGAGGATGGTCCTTGGGCTGGGGTTTCTCCCAGGAGATCTCTACGCCTTTATCCACATGAACAACACCATTGAATATGATGTTAGTTTCATGCTGAGACGGGGGCTGGAGATTTTCTGGGACCGATACCAGCAGCAGGGAGGGTGGGCTGACTTTCGTGTTGTGCCTATCTCTCGCCAGGGGACGGTACCTGTGACCATTCTATCCAGGAATGAGTCGCTCCGAGGGCAGGACATCCAGTTTTGGTTGTCGCGCCATGCGGTGCTTCTCGCACCCCTGGTTAAGGGCGCTGGGCCCCTAGGGGTGTGGGACGGGTCGTGGAAGGGCAGGATCCGTTTGCGTGAGGTGGGAAACGTGGTGCAGCACGTGCCCTCGGCCGGTTTCCTCGGTCGGGATCGCATCTTGTGCTATTACCCTGGGCAACCCCGCGAGTGTCACCGCTGTGGCTCATTCCGCCATTTGAGCATGAACTGTCCCGAGCAGGTCTGCACCCGTTGTGGTGGACGGGGTCACGCTTCGGCCGGGTGTCTGCTAATTCGGTGTAACCTTTGCGGGGAGTTGGGCCACCCCTTTGCCCGCTGCCCCTCCGCGTCACACAATGGACCGGGGGGGTTGCCGTCACTCCACCTCGGGCTCCTGTGCGGGAGGAGGCTATGGAGGCCCCTCTCCCTCAGGAGGAGACCGGGGGCCCTAGTGCAGAGGAGTCCATCGAGCCGAGGGAGCCACCAGGGGGAGGGGATTCGAGTAGGAAGGAGGAGAGGGTTGATGTGGTGGAGGTTAATGTAGCACGACAGGATAGTGGGTTGAGGGTGGTGCCACCTGAGGAATGGACTATGGTCCCTTCCAAGGGTGGCAAGTCCAAAAGGAAGAAACGGGAGACATCCCCGTTGCTGGATGCAGAGCCCTTGTTGGACATCAACCGTTTCGTCTTTTTGGCCGCTGATGCAGCTGAGGCGGATGAGGGCTTGCCTGTGGAAGCAGGGCTTCCTGTGCGGCGCTCGGAGCGGTTAGCGGCGGGGGCGGCCCCTCTTCCTCAGCGGCGACCTTCAAAGGTGCAGAAGGCGCGCCGCAGTCAGGGTCCTCCAATCAAGGGGGATACTGGCGCCCGACGGGTGAGGGAGGATGGCCTTGTACCCCCGCAGTTGGGTTCGGGGCCTTCGCAGGAGCCCCCTGCAGACCCGGCCGCCCTGGCCTCCCCCGCGGGGGTGGGCACTGTCGTATTGTCTCAGTCTTTGTCCGGGGAGGGGGGGGGCTGCACAGGTGGTGGACCCCACGGAGGAGGTCATTCCTCCGACCCCTGACCCGTTTGTGCCTCCTCATCCCGTGGGGGCTGGGTCTGCCCTCGCGACAGCTTTGCCTGGTGGTCCCGGGGCGCCAGCACCTCCTGGGGTGATAGGGTTGAGCGGGAGGAGGAGGAGATCCTCGAGGTGGTCGACGTGGACCAGGAGGAGTCGCTCCAGCTCGCGGGCTTGTCCTGCAAGCGGGATTCTGGGGATCCCGGGGTTGGTGAGAAGAGGAGGAAAGGGTCACTGCACTCGAAATAGGCATGGCGTGCACTCCTGCGTTCTCGTGCGCCACCATCAACGTGGCCAGCATTTTCTCAGACCAGGCGCGGGCTACGGCCTATGATTTTCTTTCTACGAGTGGGCTGGATGTCATCTTCGTGCAGGAGACCAGGCTCACCTCGCTCGCTAGCCTTCATCGGGCGAAGCGGGAGTGGAGGTGGGGCCCTTCGTACTGGTCCCTTGCGGCACAGCCCTACGCAGGAGTGGCGGTTTTGTTCACGTCTAACCGATTTCAGGTGCAGTACGTGTGGGAACTGGAGCAGGGCCGGTGTCTGCTTTTAGATGGCTACTGCGGGCCCCATCGGTTTCGTTTCGTGGTGGTCTACGGCCCCCAGTCTAAGTTGGCGCGGAAGACCCTGTTCGGGGTTATCCGCCCCTACTTACACACCTCCCGTTTGGTGGTCCTTGCCGGGGATTTTAACACCACCACCTTTTTGCAGGACCGAGGGGGGGAGCGTTGCCCACCCAGTTACGAGGGCCTCTTTTTGGCCGAGATGACCCGGACGGCTGACCTCGTGGATGTTTTCCACCGGGCCTTTCCTAGGTCGCCGGGGTTCACCTACTACCATGGGACCTGCAGGAGTCGTATCGATCGGATATATGTGAGTGCCCGGGTGGAGTGTTCCCCTCCGCAGTTGCAGGCGGTTGACTTTTCGGACCACCGCGTCCTCTCTGTGTCCTTCCTGGCCAACCACGAGGAGCTTAGCAGGGGTCCTGGCCTGTGGCGACTGAATGTGCAGTTGTTGGCAACATCAGAGGTGGTCCAGGAGTTCTTGGCCTTTCTCGCAGACCAGGAGACCCTGCTGAGTGTTTTTCCTTCCCGTGGCGCCTGGTGGGATGAGGTGAAGACGCGTGCCCGACAACTCTTCCGTTCCCGGGTACCTCCATGGCTCGATCCCGCTACCTCACCTACACTGTCCTCCGGAGGTCGCTGGATCGTTTGGTATCCCGAGGGGCAGCGCGGGAGGAGGTTGAAGAGGTGCGTGTCCAGCTCCGTGGCCTGCTTTACGATCGCCATGCCTCCCTATGCTTCGAGGGGGCGGCCGGTGGGGGCGCCACTCCAGACCCTTTCCGGACTTGCAGGGAGAGGGTTCAGCGTCGGGAGGTCATGGCCCTGCGGGGCGAGGACGGTACCATTCATACCTCCCAGGAGGACCTTTTGCGGATAGTGGGGGAATACTTCTCGGACCTGTTTGGGGATCGCCCCGTGGACCTCACCCATATCCGAACGTACCTGGGCCTTCCCCCGGTGTATTCGGCTGTGGTCCAGGCACAGGTTGATGCACTCGCTGCTCCGATTCAGCAGGTGGAGGTGGAGAGGGCGATTCGTGCCATGCCGTTGGGGAAGGTGCCTGGGCGCGATGGGCTCCCTGTGGAGTTCTATCGCACTTTCATTGCCCAGCTGGCCCCCTTCCTGACCTCCCTGTTTCAGGAGATCATGGACACGGGGTATCTCCCGCGGTCATTTCGCGAGTCTGTCCTGCTGCTGCTCTCCAAGGGGAAGGACGATAGCTCCTTGGACTTCTGGCGGCCGCTCTCTCTTCTGAACGCGGACCGGAAGATCCTGGCCAAGTGTTTGGCCAACCGACTGGTGGAGGTGTCGGGCGATTTGCTGTCCCCTTCCCAGTATTGTTCCGTTCGGGGGAGAGGGGTTCTGGACGCTGTCGCCACAGTCCGGGAGATGGTGGAAAGAGGCCGGTCGCTCCAACGGGACCACTGGTTGGTCTCCTTGGATCAGTCCAAAGCCTTTGATCGAGTCAGTCACCGGTACCTGTGGGTGGTGCTCCAGCACTTCGGCCTCCCCGCAGGTTTCCTCTTCGTCGTGCAGGCGCTGTACCGAGGGGGGGTGAGCTTCCCGTTTATTAACGGGTGGCTCGGACGGCCATTTGGTGTCGCCTCGGGGGTGCGGCAGGGGTGCCCTTTGAGCCCCCTGCTGTATTTTATTTATTTATTTATTTAACAGTATTTCTAAACCGCCTTATCTTAATAATCAAGGTGGTATCACAGCAAGCAATCAGGTAAAGTGTGTGTGTTGTACATGCAGTGAGGATAAAACTTAGTTGTGTGAGGGATGTGTTGGGTGCTTGATTTGTTTGAGCTATATACAGGGTGGGCTATTTACAGTGGTGCTAGAATCATATTTTATATATATTCAGTTGTTTGGGAGGATTGGAGTGCTGTTATCCATTCTCTTAGGTTATGTGATGTGACCATAGTGCTCTATGAACAGCATGGTTTTCAGTTGTTTTCTGAAGTCTTTGAGGTCTGTAGTTGCCCTTAGATCGTCCGGTAGATTGTTCCATATTGTTGGAGCAGCCATGGAGAGAGCTCTGTCTGTTGTGTCCTTGCGTGTGTGCTTGTACTCATTTGGGGTGCTGACTCGGTTGCGTGTTTGACTTCTTCTGGGACGTGCGCTGGTTTCCGGTTGTATGAGCAGGTGGAGGCTGTTGGCTGATGTGTGTTCTTTTATCTTAAATAGGTTTATGATAGTCTTGTATCTGATGCGAGCAATGATTGGGAGCCAGTGTAAGTCCTTTAGTGTAGGTGTGATGTGCTCCTGCCTTGCGGCTCCGGATATGATTCGAGCTGCAGTGTTTTGTGCCAGCTGTAGTGGTTTGAGAGCTTGTTTTGGTAGTCCGAGGTATATCGGATTGCAGAAGTCCAGTATTGGGGTTATCAGTGCTTGACAGACTGTACGGAAGTGTTCTGGAGCGAGGAGTGGTTTCAGTCTCCTGATGATTCGCATCCTGTAATATGCTTTTTGGATTGTTTTGTCTATGTGTGGTTTGAGGTTGAGTTTACTGTCCAGAGTAACCCCAAGGTATCTCACCTCCGATCTTATCGGTATCGTGGTGCTTTGTATCTTTATGTTTGGTGGGTGTGTGAAGCTTTGGTTTCGAGTGATGATTAAAGCTTCAGTCTTGTTGTAGTTTATAGCTAGATTGTTGTTTTGGCACCACTTCGCCATTTGGGTAAGGCAGTCTGCTATCTTAGAGAAGTCCGGGTTTTCGATTGATATCGGGGAGTATACCATTATATCGTCTGCGTATATTGTGTATTGGATGTTGTTCTCTTTCATAATGTTGCATATTGGTTGGATGTAGATGTTAAAAAGGAGTGCTGAGAGTGCGGATCCTTGTGGTACTCCTTGTTGGACGTTTATGGGCCGGGAGGTGTCCTGTCCCACCTTGACCTGTAGCTGTCTTTCTGTTAGGTACGAGTGGAACCATTTTAGAGTGGTACCGTGTATACCAGTATTCTTCAGTCTCTCCAGGAGTATATTGTGATCAACTGTGTCGAACGCTGAGGAGATGTCGATGAAGATCATTATAATTCCATTCCTGATGTCGTCAATTATTCTTATGATGCTGTCGAAGAGGTAGATCAGGAGAGTTTCGACTCCATGGTTGGGACGAAATCCGTGTTGGTTGTCGTCGAGAGTTCCGTGTTCGTCAATGTGTTCCTGAAGTTGTAGTTGAACCGTCTTTTCGATTATTTTTGCGAGGAAGGGTATGCTGGAGATTGGTCGGTATGATGCTGGGTCCTTTTTGTCGAGAGAAGTTTTCTTTGTGATTGGTCTTACTGAGGCAAGCTTTAATTGCTGTGGCATGAGTCCTTGAGTGAGTGAGTTGTGTACCATTTTATGAATGTTTGGTATGAGGCTTGCTTTGGTGGCTTTGACCCATGACACTGGGCAAGGGTCTGTAGGAGCAGTGCTTGTGTTGATTGTGGAGATGATGTCTGATATCTGCTCTTTTGAGGGTGAGTGGAATGTGCCCCAGGTTTTGGGGTGGACGTTCGTTCTGTTGGTTCTACTGGGTGTTGTGCGCTCTGTGGAGTGAAATTTGTCTTTGATGTGGTCGGCGAATATCTGTGGATCCACTTGTATTTCTCTTTCTGCTGCTTGCTCTTTTGTCAGGGTTTTTACTATTTCGAAAAGTTCTCTGGGTTTGTTGATGGAAGAATTTATCAGGTTTGTGTGGAATTCTCTCTTTGATTGGTTGATGTGTTCATTGTATTGTTTTTGCTTTGTTAGGTAAAGATGTTGGTCGGAAGTAGTTTTGTTTTTTCTCCATCTCCGTTCAATTTTCCTGAGCTCCCTCTTTTCCTGTCGTATTTTTGCTGAGTACCATGGTTTGTTTTGTCTCTTGTTGTGGTGTTGTTTCTTGGTCCTGTCAACGGATGGTTTGGCGGCGTTAGCTAGGACATTGTTCCAGTTGGAAACTTGTTCCTCCAGGTCCTCTGAGTCAATGTTCAAGTGTTGTATTGTGTCCTGGATGAATTCGTCCTTGTCAAAGGACTTGAATCGTCTTTGTGTGTGTGGGAAGTTCGCTCTTTCGCTTGTCCAGTCTTCTTGTGATTGCAGATTTGTCTCGATTAAGTAATGGTCAGACCATGGTACTGGGGTGATGGTGGGTGTAGTGATTAGGTCTCTTGAAGTTAGGTAGTTTGATGCGAAGATGAGGTCTGGGGATGATCCTAGTCTGTGTGTTGGTGCATTGACTATCTGTGTGAATTGAAGTGATGACATTGCCTGAAGGAAGGCCTCTGCATCTTTTGTATTGGCGGACTTGAGGTTGAAGTCTCCGATTAGTAGTGCTGGTTTGTTGTTTGACGTTATGGCACAGGCTTCTTCGAGTATGAAGGCTAGTTCGTCGGGTGGAGCACGGGGTGCTCTGTAGGTTAGGCAGATTGCAATATTCTTGTTCTTGATGCTAATTGTGTTACACTGCTTTGTATCTGTGAGATTCAGTGTCTTGAACTTGAGTTCTGTTTTTGCTATTATTAGGACTCCTCCTCCACGCTTGTGGATGCGTGGGCAGTTGTATGCTGAGTAGTTGTTCGGTACTAGTTGGTTGAGTAGTACACTGTCGGTAGGGTTGAGCCATGTCTCTGTGATGCATATTATGTCTGGCTGTCGCTCTTCAATGTGGTCTACCAGAGTGTGTATCTTGTTGCAGATGGATCTGGCGTTTATGAGCTCAATTGATGTTTTCTTTGTGGAAGAGGTTGTTGCGACGTGTGCTTCCTTAGGGCCGGTGTTGGGGTTTGATTTGTGTCTGGTTTGTCTCTTTGTTTGGGAGGTTGCGAGTGTCTCTTTGTGTGTGTGTTGTGGACCGAGATATGGCAGTGCAGTTGGTGGGTACCATGGTGTGTTTGTTTGGTGGTAGTGGGGGTGTGTAGTTGGTGGGAGGAGTTGTGTGACTAGTAGGTATAGTGGGAGGAAGTATGTGGTGTGCATGTTGATAGCTTGTGATGTTCTGATAGGGCGACGCCTGTGTCCTTAGGTTTTCGTCTGTTGTTTGCTTTTTGAGGAGAGCTGTACTTGTTGCAGGGGCTTGTCCTGGGGATGTGAAGTTGTATCTGTTGCGGTGCGGGAGCCTGTCCCGTGGAGGGAGCCTGTCCCTTGGATGTGAAGCTGTATCTGTTGCGGTGCGGGAGCCTGTCCCGTGGAGGGAGCCTGTCCCTTGGATGTGGAGCTGGATCTGATGCGGTGCGGGAGCCTGTCCCGTGGATGTGGAGCTGGATCTGTGGCGGACGCCTTGGTGCGGGAGCCTGTCCCGTGGAGGGAGCCTGTCCCGTGTGTGTGGAGCTGGATCTGTGTTGGTCACCTTGGTGCGGGGGCCTGTCCCGTGGATGTGGAGCTGGGTCTGACGCGGTGCGGGAGCCTGTCCCGTGGATGTGGAGCTGGATCTGTGGCGGTCGTCTTGGTGCGGGGGCCTGTCCCGTGGATGTGACGCTGGATCTGTCGCGAGCCTGTCCCGTGGAGGTGGAGCCGGATCTGTGGTGGTCGCCCTGTTGCGGGGGTCTGTCCCGTGGATGTGGAGCTGGGTTTGTCGCGGTGCGGGAGCCTGTCCCGTGGAGGGAGCCTGTTTCGTGTATGTGCAGCTGGATCTGTTGATGAACTCTTGGTCTGACCCACTATGGTACATCCCAAGTCCCTATGTTCTTATCTAGCTAAAGATGACATTGCTCTAACATAGCAACAGCACTGGCATATCTCTGGGTTTAAGGTATCAATCTGGACAAACATGGTAATACCAAATATGGCCTATAAACGCTGGAAGCTAACAACAGTATCCAGAGGGAACTAGTCACTAGAGTGCCCAACACTGATCTTGGATTCTAGTCCCAAACATGAATTTCTACCCTTTAAATTAGTATTTTTATGAGAGGCAGGAGGATAATCCTAGCTGTAGAGAGTGGTGCTGCTGCAATCAGATGATTTAAACAGAACTATACATTCAATTATTGTTAGGAGTGCAGTTAATTCATATAAGTAATGAAGCAGTGTTGATAGTTTAAAAATCACTCAAATGAGTGTGACTTACGTGCCCCAGAGTTTCAGCTCTTTAGGCAGTTCGGCGTCTTCGGAGTTGGTATTCTGCGTTTCCACTGTGAGTTGGTGGATTGTCAGTTCCTTGATTGTACGCGAGCTCGACCCCGAGGGAGCTCAGCTGTACCAAGAGGGAGGTGTAGTCTCAGCGTCGTTTTTTCTGTTATGTTTCTGTGACGATCTTGGGGGTGCCTTTGCCTAAGGGCCGTGCCAAAGGGCCCTCTTGCGCGGCCCTCAGGCGCGGGCCCGCAAGGCGCGGGTGCGCCTGTGGCGTTCTCCTTTTAAATGGAGAGCTGTTTTCTCCCTCGACCCCTTCCTCCGGAGATTGTCCTCAGGTGGGTTGCGGGGCCTGGAGGCGCCCGGTGCGCCCCCGGTGTCCGTCGTTGCTTACGCTGACGACATCTCAGTTTACGTGTACGGCACTGATGGGGTAGAGGCCCTGCGAGAGGCCGTGGAGGAGTACTCGGAGGTAGCCCATTCTGTTGTAAACCACAGCAAGTGCCAGACGCTGTGGTTGGGCTCCTCGGAGGCCTCCCCGCCTTCCTGCGCCCCCTTTCCTCCTCCCGTGGGGGAGGTCCGCGTTTTGGGCCTCGTCTTCGGGTCGGAGGACTGTGCGGAGTCCAATTGGGACCGTTGTCTCGAGACTGCACGGTGTCGGGTGCTGCGGTGGAGGGGGTGGAGGTGTACGTACGAGGAGAAGATCAAACTCCTCGGGACGTTTCTGCTTCCTCTCTTTCTGCACGTGGCCACGGTCTTCGTTCTTCCGTTGTCCCGTCAGGCGTCTGTTTGTGCCGTCTTTTTCTGTTTTCTGTGGGGTAACCGCTTGAACCCTGTCCAGCGCAACATCGTCTGCCTGGATCGGGCAGAGGGTGGTTTGGGTATGTTGCACCCCCTTGTCTTCCTGTCAGTCTTGTCTATGGCGTTTCACTTAGGTAGGATGAGGGAAGGGGGTGGGGTTTGGTGGGTGGCCTCCTATCGGGAATGGTTCTCCCGCTTCTGGGAGCAGTGGGAGGGGGCGTCCTCGGTCCCACGTGTGCGCCGGAGAGGGGAACAGGCCCCATCGTACGTATTTGTGATGGTGGGGCTCATTCGGCGGTGGGGGGTGACCGACCCGCTCGCCCAGTCCTTGGGGCGGAAAGGATTATACCGGATGGTACTCACCTCTCACTATCAACTACGGTGGGCCCTGCGGGACTGTCCGGCGGATGTGATGCACTGGGGCCTTCGGCTGTTGAACTCCCCTCGGCTACCGAAGAAGGTTCGGGATGTAGCCTGGTTGTCTTTCCACGGGCGTTTGTACGTGAGGGACAACCTCAAGTACAGGTCACAGGCCGAGCGGGTCTGTCCGAGGGCCGGGTGTGAGGGGCAGGCGGAGACCATGGACCATTTCCTCCGGCAGTGCCCCTTCAACGTGGAGGCCTGCCGGTTGGTGTCCGCTGCTCTTCACCTGCGCGACCTTTCCCTCCTCACGTATGCGGAGTGGGTGTACGGGGCCTGGTCCTTTCCTCTAAGGCAGGACTCCGGGACCCTCTACCTAGTCACGGCTGTAGTGCGCTACCACCTGTGGCAAGCGCGCTGTCATGTCTCGACCCGGGGGTTGGTCCTGCCCCTCGACGAGGTGGTGCGGGACATTCTGGAGGAAGTGTCCAGCATGGCGCAACGCGAAAGGCGGGTGGTGGAGGTCCATCGTTGGGAGCGTCTGTGGCGTCACCTCACCCTCCGCCCCCCATGAGGGGGAGGGGTTCCCTGGGGTTTTTTTTCCTCCCTGTTAGAGGTTAGGGGTTTTGTTTTTGTCTCCCGGGTGGTGGTGGGTGGTGTGACCGGGGGGGGGGGGGGGTTTAGTCCTGGGGTTTCTTCCTAGGTTTAGGGATCTGGGGTTGCTTTCCTTCCGGTGGGGGGGAGGGGGGTTTGCACTAGGGCTGGGGGGTTGTTGGCCACTTGTCCGCTCTCCCTCTCTCTCCATGGGGATGTTTGTTTTCGTTTTCTCCCTGGAGCAGGTGTGTGTTTGTTTTGTTTGTTTTTGTTTTTGTGTTTCTGCGCATCCCGCTCCGCTGTTTCGGCCGATAGGGCTGGGTTTTTGTGTTCATTTATTGATTTGTATTATGGTTTTGTTTCTGGTGGGTTTTCGTTGGGGACGGCACATGCCTGTATGTTTCTGTTTAGGGGGGTGGGGGTTTTCTTTATTTATGGGGAGGGTGGGGGTGGGGTAGGGATTGGGGTGGGGGTGGAGGAGATGTTGCTCCTTTGTGGGGACGGGGGTGGGAAAGGGGGAATGCGTTTTGTTTTTGTGGGTGTGAGTGAGGGCTTGGCAGCCCTGATGGACATTTGGGACATTGGACTGTGCTGGGATTGTTGTGGGTGGTTGGGGGGGGGGTTGGGATGGACATTGCATTTCTGTTGGACTGCTGCGGGTTGCTGTTGGGGGGTTGGGACAGACATTGGACATGCTGAACTATTGCGGGTTGATGATGTCGGGGGGAAGGGGCACGTGTGCTGGTTGTTGGGTTTGGTGGTGGGGAGGTGGGTCACGGGGGGGTGGAGATACTTGTTTTGTGCTATGTCGGGGGGTGGGGGTTTTGGGGGGTGTGGGATTTGGTTGGGGTGATTGTTATTGTTTTTGTTTTTGCTTTTTGGTATGTCTTTTGTTGCTTGTTTAATAAATTCAAAATTTCCATCCCATGGTGGTTCAAAAGATTTTCATGCAGTGGGGACTTCCATCCATAGACCTGTTTGCCAGTCCTCTGAACAAACAGCTGCCAAAGTTCTGCTCCAGGCAACTGCATCCTCTGAGAATAGCAGCAGATGCTTTTCTGATTCCCTGGTCTCAGGGCCTCCTCTATGCGTTTCCTCCCACGCCTCTGGTGGCCCGGACTCTGACCCACTGCCTCTAGGGTTCCAACCCGACCTTCTCTCTCAGGATC
The DNA here is from genome assembly GCA_033557465.1 of Ichthyophis bannanicus. Lineage (NCBI taxonomy): Eukaryota > Metazoa > Chordata > Amphibia > Gymnophiona > Ichthyophiidae > Ichthyophis > Ichthyophis bannanicus. The sequence goes on from CM066032.1 coordinate 666,804,108, forward strand.
AGGGTTCTCTGCTGCACCCCAACCTCAAAGCTCTCAATTTGATGGCATGGAGGCTGCAAGGGTAGTTTTGGCTCCCTGGGGCCTACCTCAGGAAGTTGAGGTTCTCCTAGCCTCTAGGAAACAGTCCACTAGAAAAACCTATGCTCTCAAATGGAAAAGGTTTTCTGTGTAGTGTCAGCTACGTACAGAGGATCCCTTCTCCTGTACCGTACCAGTAGTGTTTCAGTATTTACTGCACTTATCAAATCAGGGACTTAAGTCCAATTCTGTTCGGGTCCACCTCTCAGCTCTAGCAGCTCACCACTCCCTGGTGGAAGGACATTCTCTGTCTGTTCACCCTTTGGTGTCCCGCTTTCTCATAGGCTTGCTCTTGCTCCAGCCTCCAATCTGTCCTCCTGCTCCTGAGTGGGAGTTGAATGTGGTCTTGCAACAATTGACTCGCCCACCTTTTGAGCCAATGGCTACTTGTCCTCTCTGCTTCCTGTCCTGGAAGACTCTCTTCCTGATAGCCCTAACCTCGTCCAGGCGAGTGAGTGAGCTTCAGGCCCTGGTCTGTGACAGGCCTTACACCAGAATCTATAGGAACAGGGTAGTCCTCAGGACTCATCCTAAGTTCCTCCCTAAAGTTGTCTCCTCTTTCCACCTCAACCAGGAGGTGGTTCTTCCAACATTCTTCCCTAGGCCTCATGCAAGCCAGGCTGAAGCAGTTCTGCATACCCTGGAATGTAGGAGGGCCTTATCCTTCTACCTTGACCGTACGCAAGGGCACAGAAGAGCTACTCAGCTCTTCATATCTTTTGACCCTAATAATTTGGGGTTGGCTGTGTCCAAGCGTACCTTGTCCACCTGGGTGGCTGACTGTATCACCAGGGCTTACAAGGCGGCTGACCTTCCTTTGCAGGGTCGGGTCACGGCCCATCGTGTCAGGGCAATGGCTGCCTCAGTGGCTCATCTCCGCTCCGTACCATTGGTAGACATCTGCAGGGCTGCTACTTGGTCTTCCAGCCAGACTTTTGCAGCCCACTACTGCCTGGAGAGGGAGTCCCGTAGGGACAGTGCTTTTGGCCAGGCAGTACTCCGGAATCTCTTTGAGGTTTAGGCAACTCCTGCCCTCCTGCCGTCTGTTGGGCTACCGGTGGAGGTTGTGTCAGTGGAAAGCCTTTCTTTGATGCTGGGACTAGAGGGAGTTCTCTTGTTCAGCCTGGGTTCCTGGTAGCCCAGAGCTAGGGAGTCACCCATATGTGAGGACTGACTTCCTGCTTGGTCCTGGAGAAAGAGTAGTTACTCACCTGTAACAGGTGTTCTCCAGGAGCAGCAGAAATCAGTCCTCACAACCCTCCCTCCTCCCCTTGGAGTTGCAGTTGTACATAGTTTGTTTTATATTTTTGTGTGCTGTTCTTAGCTATGTCATTTGACTGAGGTAAGATGGCACCTTTAGGTGGGAAGGGAACCGCGCATGCGTGCCTGCATTCCCAAAGGCTTCCATGGAAAGCTGGGGAAATGCTCCACAAGGGCTTCATCAACATCGATGTCACCCATATGTGAGGACTGATTCACTCTGCTCCTGGAGAACACCTGTTACAGGTGAGTAACTACTCTTACCCTCACTACCAGGCCTCTGTAGCTCCCCAATAGGGCCAGCAGGCCAAGGGGCAGGGTCATGGGCCCCGTAGGCAGAAGGCCCCCAAGCCTCCTACTCCGGCTCCTGCTCAGCAGGGAGGGTTTTTTTGACTATGCCAGCATAGCCTCTCCTCCTCTGTAGGGCACAGGAGGTCGGCTGACCCTGTACACAGACAGGTGGCCAGCCATCACAGGGGATACTTGGGTGTTAAGCATCATCAAAAAGGGCTATCTGCTCCACTTCACCTAGATACCCCCCTCCTACTTTCCAGGGGAGCCTCCAAGACCCCCTCTGCACAGAAACTTACTCCTTCAGGATTTGAAGATCTACTAAGGGACCAGGCGGTGGAACCAGTGCCTCACCACCTGGAAGGGCAAGGCTTCTACTCGAGGTACTTCCTAGTACCAAAAAGAACAGGAGGCCTCAGACCCATCCTCCACCTGAGAAATCTGAACAAGTTTCTGGAGAGGGAAAAGTTCAAGATGCTTACCCTTGGAATCTTACTGCCCTACCTCCAGCAGGGAGATTGGCTATGCTCCTTAGACCTGAAGGATGCTTATACTCACATCCTCATCCATTCTAGTCACCGACAGTTCCTCAGATTTGTGGTGGGAGGAAAGCACTTCCAGTACAGAGTGCTTCCTTTTGGCCTCACCTCCGCCCCCAGGGTTTTTACAAAATGCCTGGCGGTGGTTGCGGCCTACCTCAGGAACCAGGGGATCTTTGTGTTCCCTTACCTGGACGACTGGCTAATCAGGGGCCAGTCTCCACAAGAGTCCAAGCAGGCCACCTGCAGAACCATATCCCTGCTTCAGCACCTGGGGTTCGTTATAAACTTCCCAAAGTCCACTTTGGTCCCCTCACAGGACGTGGAGTTCATAGGGGCAAGATTGGATACCATCCATGCAAAGGCCTATTTGCCTGTGTACAGAGCTCACAGGCTGATAGAGTTGGCCGGCCAGTTTCAAGCGCACTCTCTGGTCTCGGCCAGACACTTCCTCCGGCTCTTAGGTCACATGGCTTCCACAGTGCATGTCACCCCACATGCCTGGCTGCACATGAGGCCGGCTCAGTGGCACCTCAGGCGGAAATTGTCAGACAGAATAAGGGTGTCCAAACTCTTGGTGGACTCCTTATGCTGGTGGAGGCATCTCCCAAATCTGGTCAGGGGTGTTCCTTTTCAGGCCTCCCCACACGCTCAGGTACTGACAACCGATGCTTCCCTGCAGGGCTGGGGGGCACACTGCCAGGGGGCCTGCACCCAAGGCCTGTTGTCTCCGTGGGAGGCCGCCCAGCAGATCAACCTGTTGGAATTGAGGGCCATTCGCCTAGCCGTACGGACTTTCTCTCAGATCCTGTTTCACCAGTCTGTCCTAGTTCAGACAGACAACCAGGTGGTTATGTTCTACGTCAAGCAGGGAGGCACAGGATCCAGACTTCTGTGCCTGGAAGCACAAGCTCTCTACTCCTGGGCTGTCACTCAGGGCATGACCATCAGGGCGGTCTACCTCCCAGGCCAGGAAAACTACCTGGCGGACAGGCTAAGCAGACTTCTGTAGCCTCACAAGTGGCAGTTGGATCCTCTGGTAGTTCAACAGATCTTTCTGAAGTGGGGTCTTCCTACCATGGATATTTTTGCCAGTCCGCTGAACAGGCAACTACCCAGGTTCTGTTCCAGGCAACCGCATCCCTTGAGAAAGGCGCCAGATGCATTCCTGATCCCCTGGTCAGAGAACCTGCTGTATGCCTTTCCTCCCACACCTCTGGTGGCCCGGACTCTATTCAAAGTCCAGCAGGACCAAGCCACGGTGATCCTGATAGCCCCCAGGTGGCCCAGGCAGCCGTGGTTCCCTCTTCTGCAGTTGGCAGTGGATACTCCACTTCCTCTGGGGTTGCAACCCGACCTTCTGACTCAGGATCAGGGGTCCCTCTTGCATCCCAACCTCAAATCCCTCAATTTGATGGCCTGGCTGCTGAAAGGCTAGTCCTTGCTCCCTTGCTCCTATCAAGGGAGGTTGAAGAGGTGGTGTTGGCCTCCAGGAAGCATTCCACTAGGAAGGCCTATGCTCTGAAGTGGCGTAGGTTCTCTACTTGGTGTTCTCAACAGCAAGAGGACCCCTTCTGCTCTGTCCAGGTGGTGCTACAATACCTGCTCCACCTTTCCAACCTAGGACTTCAGTCCAATTCACCTCAGTGCCCTCTCAGCTCACCACTCGCTGGTGGATGGACAATCTCTCTCAGGCCCCACCCTCTGGTGTCTCGCTTTCTCAGAGGTCTGCTTCTGCTTAAGCCTCCTATTCGTCCACCGGCCACTGAGTGGGATCTCAATGTGGTCTTGCAGCAACTGACTCGCCCATCTTTTGAGCCAATGGCAACCTGCCATTTACGTTTCCTCTCCTGGAAGGTGTTGTTCCTTGTGGCACTCACCTCGGCTAGGCGGGTGAGTGAGCTTCAGGCCCTGGTCTTGGATAGGCCGTATACCAGGTTCTATAGGAACAGGGTAGTCTTGCGGACTCATCCTAAGTTCCTTCCAAAGGTAGTGTCCTCCTTCCACCTCAACCAGGAGGTGGTACTTCCGACGTTTTTTCCCAGGCCGCACGCTAGTAGGGCCGAAACTGTCTTGCATATCCTGGATTGTAGAAGGGCACTGTCCTTTTTCCTAGATGGTACGCAGGGGCATAGAAGGGCTTCTCAGCTCTTCATTTCCTTTGACCCTAATAAATTGGGGTTGCCTGTCACTAAGCGTACTTTGTCCATCTGGGTGGCGGACTGTATCGCCTAGGCATACAGGGCAGCCGACCTCTCCCTGGTGGATCGAGTTACGGCCCACCGGGTCAGGGCGAAGGCCGCATCAGTAGCTCACTTCCGTTCTGTTCCGTTGGCAGACATCTGCCGGGCCGCTACTTGGTCTTCAAGCCAGACGTTTGCGGACCACTACTGCCTCGAGAGGGAGTCCTGTAGGGACAGTGCTTTCGGGCAAGCGATACTCTGTAATCTCTTTGAGGTTTAGGCAACTCCTACCCTCCGGCCCTGGTGTTGGGCTACCGTTCAGGTGTGGTCTCAGAGAAGATTCTCTCACTGTTGCTGAGGCTCTAGAGGGAGCTCTATTTTTCAGCCTGGGTTCCTGGTAGCCCAGAGCTAGGGAGTCACCCATATGTGAGGACTGACTTCCTGCTTTGTCCTGGGGAAAGAGTAGTTACTCACCTGTAACAGTTGTTCTCCAGGAGCAGCAGGAATCAGTCCTCACGACCCTCCCTCCTCCCCTTGGAGTTGCCGTTGTTTATAGTTCATTTTCTTTTTGTGCTGTCTTTTAGGTATGTCATTCGACTGAGCAAGATGGCACCTTTGGGCGGGAAGTGGACCGCGCATGCATGCCTGCATTCCCAAAGGCTTTCTTTGAAAGCTGGGGAAATGCTCCGCATGGGGGCTCCGTCGACGCCGACGTCATCCATATGTGAGGACTGATTCCTGCTGCTCCTAGAGAACACCTGTTACAGGTGAGTAACTACTCTTTCTCTGCGGCTTATCCAGAAGAGATCACATCACGCCCATACTTATGGAGTTACATTGGCTACCGTTGAACAGCAGGCTCATCTACAAGGCACTACTCCTAACCTTCAAAGCATTCAATCTGATAGCCCCCTCATCCCTCACTGCTCTCCTCACTGCCACCCCCAACAACAGGCTGAGAAGGTCAATAGCTGCCAATACGTTCATTATACCATCGGAAGCCACAAAATGCACACAAACAACCAGGAATAGATCCTTTGTCGTCTATGCCCCAAGGTGCTGGAACAACCTCCCACCACATATCAGATCAATCAGGGACCTTTATCAGTTCAGGAAAGCTCTTAAACCTCACCTGTTCCTCCTACACTTTGCCCACCCTAACCCAACACATCCACCCCTCACACCTCAACCCACTCATACAGCCCCTAACACACTCATAACATGACTTATGACAAAATATACAACAGAACCTTCCATCAGGTATTATAAATTGTAAATAGTTTTACTGTTTGTACATGCATATAGATATCCCAGTTACAGTCCCAAGTTATCTATCCTGTTACAATGTAAGCTTAAGGCCGTTTGGTCTGCTGCAAAATTTTTTTGTTATCTGTAAACCACACTGATACTAAAAAGCGCAGTATAGAAGAGCTTGTAATAAATAAATAAATAAATAAATATAGCGCTGCCGGTGGTTCAGGAGGAGCCACTAGAGGATCCGCTGCTTCAAGGGTTTAAAGCGGAGCAGAAGTGTTTTCCTGTGCATAGAGTGATTAAACAGATGGTGGAATCGGAATGGGAGTATCCGGAGGTGACGTTAAGGGGCAGCCAAGCCATGGGTCTGCTATACCAGGTGCCTCAGGAGGAGAAGGAGCTAATGCGAATGCCCAAGGTAGATGCGTTGGTCTCCGCAGTGACGAAAAAGACAACTATTCGGGTAGAAGGGGGCGCTGCCCTTAAGGATCTGCAGGATCGGAAGTTAGAGTCCATTTTAAAGCAAGCTTTTGATTCCAGTGCTCTTTCGCTGCAGGCCTCTATATATGGGGCTTATGTCTCTAGGGCCTTGATTCGATGGTTCCAAGGGGATAGGGTGCCTGCGGGAGAGGAGAATGCTCCCGTGGAGGGCACGAAGCTGGAATCCATGGCGGCATATTTGGCTGACACCTTCTATGATCTGGTATGCATATCTGCAAAGTCTATGGCCTCTTTAATTGCAGCCCATCGCTTTCTCTGGCTGAGGAATTGGGTGGCGGACCCGTCTTCAAAGGCACGACTTAGTAATCTTCCCTATAAGGGCAGGAGGCTTTGGAAAAGATCGTGAAGGATCTTGGAGATTCCAAAAGTGGGTGACTCCCGGAAGACTGGCCAAGGGGCCAGAGGCCGGGGGGTTCGCAGAGAGGTCAAGGAAGGGATTTCCGCAGGTTTCGGTCACCTCGATATGTGCCTTATCAGAGACGTAGGTTCATGGCCAGGGGGCCGTCCTTTCGAGGGGCCCACAGGTTTGGCAGGGGTTATTTTGCTCCCCAGCCAAATCCTGCCAAAACGCCGCAATGAAGTCGGGAAGGCCCAGCTGGAGATTCCAAGAGGAGGACGGTTGCAGGGGTTCTACTCTTCCTGGGCCAAAATTACAACAGACCAGTGGGTTCTGGAGATAATTCGCAAAGGTTATGCTCTGGAGTTTTTTCAACCGCTGGCAGATGACTTCATGGTTTCTCCCTGCAAAGCGAAGCGGAAGAGAGAGGCAGTAAAAGTGACGCTGCAGCGCTTGCTCCACCTGCAAACTGTGGTTCCGGTGCCTCGAGGCCAGTGCGGGTTAGGTCGATACTCGATTTATTTTGTGGTCCCCAAGAAAGAGGGGTCCTTTTGGCCTATTCTTGACCTCAAATACATAAACTGCTGCTTGTGGGTGTCTCATTTCCGGATGGAAACGCTGAGGTCGGTGATTCTGGCGGTAAAACCGGGAGAGGTGCTTTCTTCCATAGACCTGGCAGAGGCTTATCTTCACATTCCGATCAGGCCGGATCACCAAAGGTTCTTGCGTTTTGAAGTCCTTATGGGACACTTTCAGTTCCGGGCCTTACCGTTTGGGCTGGCTACGGCGCCTTGTACTTTCACAAAGGTTATGGTAGTGGTCGCAGCAGCGCTCAGACAAGAAGGCATTCAGGTGCATCCATACTTGGACGATTGGTTGATTCGAGCAGGGTCCGAGGCGGAGTCGGTCGTGGCGACTAGGCGAGTGATGGAGTGCCTGGAGCAGCTTGGTTGGGTGGTCAACTAAGAAAAGTGTCACCTCAACCCGGTGAAACAGTTGGTGTATCTCGGAGTGCTGTTCAATATGGAGTCTGGTTTGGTGATGCTACTTGAGGACAGGGTGCAGAAGATCATCAGGCAGTTGTGGCGGTTTTTGGGCATGAAAGCGCCGACAACTTGGCACTACATGCAACTGCTGGGCTCGATGGTGGCGTTCTTAGATCTGGTGCTGTGGGCCAGAGCGCATATGCGACCGTTGCAACGAGCGTTGTTATCCCGGTGGTCGGCTCAGGATCAACCTTTGTCTCACCGGTTGGTGTGTCCAACCGAGGCGCAGGTCAGTTTGGAGTGGTGGCTGGAGGTGGGGCATCTTCAAGCAGGTATGCCCCTCCTGCAGCCCGACTGGATATTGGTCACCACAGATGTGAGTCTCTCAGGCTGGGGGGCGCATTGTCTGTCTCAGGTAGCGCAGGGCTGCTGGTCGGCGGAGTAAGCCGAGTGGTCGATTAATCGACTGGAGTTAAAGGCAGTGCGGTTAGCATTGCTAGAGTTCCAAGGCCTACTGGTCGGTATAGCGGTACGCATGTTCTCCGACAATGCAGTGACAGTATCTTACATCAACCGTCAAGGGGGCACGGGCAGTTGCTGCCTTGATGGAGGAGAGTCAGTGGTTGCTGCAGTGGGCGGAGAAGTATCTGTTCGCCTTGTCAGCGGCTCATGTGGCAGGAAAGGACAACGTGCAGTCTGACTTTCTCAGTCGCTATACTCTAGACCCGGGAGAGTGGGCGTTAAATGCGGATGTTTTTCACGACATCACGATGCGCTGGGGGCAGCCAGTCATGGATTTGAAGGCCACTCTCTCTAATGCCAAGGCCTCACGGTTCTTCAGCAGGTGCAGGGAGCACATGTCGGAAGGGCTCGATACTCTGGTGCAGCCTTGGCCAGAGGACGGGCTGCTATTTGTGTTTCCGCCATGGCCGTTGATCGGCAGGCTTCTTCGGAGGATAGAAAGACACCGGAGGTTGGTAATTCTGATTGCGCTGGATTGGCCACGGAGGTCTTGGTATGCGGATCTGATGCGGCTGCTAGTGGATCAACCGTGGAGGCTGCCCAGTCAGCTCAACTTGTTGTATTAAGGGCCAATTCTTATGCCTGGATCGGTTCTCGCTTACGGCATGGCTCTTGAGAGGGAGCGGTTGCGACGTTGGGGGTATTCGCCGGCGGTCGTAACGACCATGTTGAGGTCCAGGAAGCGTTCCACGTCTTTATCGTACATACGTATCTGGCGCATTTTTGAAGGTTGGTGTACAGAAAGGGGGGTGTCAAGCCGTTTTTGGCATCGTTGCCGGACATCTTGCTTTTTCTGCAAGGGGGACTCGAGAAGGGTCTTGCCTTGAGTTCTTTGAAGGTACAGTTAGCAGCGTTAGCTTGTTATAGGGGCCGGGTGCACGGTACTTCGTTGGCAATGCATCCAGATGTGGTTTGTTTTTTTTGATTGGTAAAGAATCTGTGGCCACCGGTCTGATCCGTAGTGCCTCCCTGGGATTTGAAGTTGGTTCTGGGGGCGCCGGGGTCGGTAAGTCTGAGAGAGCTTTCCTGGAAGACAGTTTTTCTCGTAGTCTTGTGTTCGGCAAGGCGGATTTCAGATCTTCAAGCTCTTTTGTGCAGGGAGCCGTTTTTACAGTTTTCTGCCGAAAAGGTGGTGTTACGTCCAGTACTGTCCTTTTTGCTGAAGGTGGTTTCTCGGTTTCATTTGAACCAATCTATTTCGCTCCCAACTTTTCAAACTATTGGTCGAGCGGATATGGACCGTTCGCTTCGGAATTTGGATCTCGGAAGGGTGCTTCGTAGATATCTTAAGAGGATGGAGTCTTTTCAGAAGACTGACCGTTTGTGATTTTTGGTGGTGCGCGGAAAGGAGAAGCAGCTTCTAAGGCCTCAATTGCGCGATGGGTAAAGCAGGCGATTGGGGCGGCATATGCTGTGCATGGTAGGATTCCTCCTCAAGGTCTTAAAGCTCACAACACTCGTAGTCAAGCAACTTCTTGGGCGGAGTACTCCTTAGTTCTGCCTGTAGATATTTGTCGAGCAGCGACTTGGTCTTCATTGCATACCATTGAACAGCACTATCGGCTGGATGTGCAGGCTAGGAGAGACGCAAGGGCGGGGGCTTTTGCCGGTCTTAGCAGGACTGATGGGGCCCTCCCGATGTTAGGTATTGTTTTGGTACATCCCTACATTCCCTGGACTTGCGTGGAGAGATGAATAGGAAGGAGAAATTAGACCTTACCTACTAATTGTCTTTCCTTGAGTTCTCTCCAGGCCAGTCCAGGGCCCACCTGTTGGAGTACGATGTATTCTCAGAGGGGGTAGTGGACCCTATAGGTTTAGGAGATGTCTCTAAGAGGACAGATATTGGATGGTCTTTTTGTAAAAGGAGGTTAGCAAGGAGGTGTCCTGGCGTTCATGTGGTGTTCAGGACGGCTCTGCCTTCTGTGTTCCCTTCTTGAGTGGGAAGGGAAATTAGGGGTTCTACTGGGGTGTACATTATTTAAAACAAAAAAAAGGAAGTAAATTAAGTGGAGAATGAGGGGCTTCAAGAGAGGAGCAGAACAACGGTTAATGAGTTCGGAAGTCTTAGTATTAGCGTTTAGTTCAGTTTTGTTAATGAGTTTATCTTTCAAGTTTGGGTTCTAGCTGCTTCTGGCACTAGAGGGAGCTGGATAAGGTGTCAGCAGAACTCAGGTTTTTTTTTCAGTCCTCAGCTGCTGGAGGGGGCTGACTACCCTACATTCCCTGGACTGGCCTGGAGAGAACTCAGGGAAAGACAATTAGCAGGTAAGGTCTAATTTCTCCTTTTTCGGGTATAGGTGCTTTTTACCCGAAACCTTCCTTTGGGAAGGGTCAGCAGTCATCTTAGAAAGCCTGGTTCTGGTCATGAAATCAGACTCCAGCTCGGCAGTCTTGTCCGTCATGGGTTTGCCGAAGAGGTTCTCTCCCTGGCAAGGGACTTCAACCAGCTTGTCCTGCACCCATTGCTCCAGGTCAGAAGACTGTAACCAGGCATGGTGGTGGGCACTAATACTCTAGCTGCCGACTCGAAACAGTCATAGGCCACCAGAGTCATAAATTTGGAGCACTCCCTGATTGTGAAGACCAGGATCTGGAACCGCTGAAGAGATTCCTCGGAGAGAAGAGTTGAGAACCTGGAGAGTTCCCTTGTCGTATCCTGCAAGTTCATACCCATGTACAGCTGGTAGTTCTGGATCCAACTGGTGAGCATCGAGCCCTGGAAGCACTTCCTGCCCAGGACATCCATGGTATGGGCCTCCCTACCCGGGGGCACTGAGGAGTGTGTTTTCTGGCTTTTGAGCCTCTGCATGGCCAACTCCACCACCATGGAGTTGGAGGAAGTTGAGTTTTTTGGAAGCCAGGGCTCCGGTTGACCCAGTACATAGAGTTCAGCTGCCTGCTCACAATGGGAGCTGAGACTGGGGTCTCCCACATGCGAAAGAGCAGCCGCTCCAGGATAGGAGGAACAGGCACCGTAAGGGCCTCCTTGGAAGGAGCCTCTTACTGGAGGATCTCGAGGTCCTCTGCCTGATGAACTCTGTGGTAAAGGCAAGGGCCTTTGCCATGTTCCTCACGAAGTTCAAGAAGGCCAGGTCCTCCGGTGGGGACCAGTGCTGGGCCTCCAGAGGGGAAGGGTCTGAGGATATATCCCTGTGGAGCCAGGTGTCTGGGTGCTCGTCGTCCTCTGTCTCCCAGTCTGACCCGAAATCTGAGGAAACCTCGAAAGTCCCCTGGGCTGGAGCCCCAGCCCTTATGGCCCCAATGTCCCTGCGCTCCGAGCCGGGTGCACCGTGGGGTGAAATCCTTGGTCCCGACTGGGCCTGAGGAGGCTCTCTAAGCTGGTAGTGCTAGAGGATCGGCTCCATCTCCAGGGAAGCCCTTGCTGTGGAGGGGCCGATGGTCGAGAGTGATGACCCTGAGGAACTGGGCATCAGAGTCCACTGTTGGGCCATGAAGGCAGACAAACTGTGTTCAAAGGCTATCATTCTGGCCTCGATGCCAGATGGCTCCTCAACTACCGTCATGAGCACAGATGATCTCGGGCCTGACACCGGCACCATCGAGGGGGTGTCTTTGAGGATGGCCTCGGAGGACCGAGACCAATCCCCAGATTCCAATGGCACTTTTCTCCCACTGGAGCAGCTTCGAGGGCCACTCTTGGCTATTGCACTCAACCTCACGTTGAGGTCTCTGAGGCTGGGTGCCATGGGACTTCCCCACAGTCCTGGACTGATTACCCGAGGAGGCTACTAATGATATTATGCTTGGAGCCCTGGCTTTGATGCTCCTTGTCCTCGAGGCTCTGAGGCAGTACAGTGGTTGTGCTAGGTCAAAGCCTCCATGGTGACTTTCGAGGGTGCTGGACCCTCAGATGACTCCAGGGCTGAGTCGGTCTTGTGGAAAATTGAGTCGTGTTGGTTCTTGCGGCCTCGAAGGGCCTTGGTGGTCATCTTCTGGTAGAGACCACATGCCAAGGCATCATGATCTGGCCCAAGGCACTGAAGGCAACAATCATGTGGGTCTGTGTGTGACATATTGTGAGCACAATGGTCGCACAACTTGAAGCCACTGACCGAGGCCATAGTGGGAAAGACTGTCCCTGTGAGGTCAAACTCTTGGCCTGGCCAGAAAGAGCGCGAAAATGCACTCACTGATGAAAAAAGACCCCCAAAGGAGAAAAGAAAAAGGAACCCAATAAAAAACACAAACACAAAGGCAAGCGGAATCGGATGATGGGAGGGATCTGGTATGCGACCGGAGAAAAGAAAGAAGAGACGAGAAAAATAATCAACTTTTTCCAGGGGGAACAGACATATGATCAGTGGGCTCCGCAGAAAAAAGGAGACTGAGGCAAGATGGCACTCTTAGGCGGGAAAGGGACCAGGCATGTGTGGTTCATCTCTCAAACGCTTTCTTTGAAAGCTGGGGAGAGGTTACTGCATGGGCTCTGTTGGCGCCGATGTCACCCATATGTGAGGGCTGACTTCCTGCTTGTTCCCAGAGAATGAAAGTTTATCGTTCTGAATTTGAACTGTCTGAAAAATGGAGATGCGTCCTTTGTTTTATACAAGAAAAAGGCAAGCCAGCTAGATCTCTATAGCGTCCACAAACTGTAAGAACTTCAATCTGTTTAACTGGGGTCATTATTAACAATTTTGAACTTGCCAAAAATATTAAGTGAAGCAAATTACCCTTCGAATATTATATAAATTAAATATCTTCCAATACGTGCTCTAGATGTGCATGGAGGTTTTTCCTTTCATTGGCAAGCCTGTGGTGGTATGCCACAACCCCCTCTCCCCTCCCCTCACTTCCCCAGTGTTATATGCATCCAAGCGTTGTAGGTTGATGACATCATTGCCATCAGCACTCAGCAGTGACGGAAAAGTGCACAGTACACAAATTGAAAAATGTTTTTGACAGCAGTGATAAACAAGATAGCTAGCTTGCAGGTCAAAGCATCGTGTCCTTCATCCACATGGGTATGTCAGCAAATCTATCATCAGATATGTCTCCACTGGTGCTGAGCATTTTGATGCTAGTAATGACCAATTCACCATGCCATTGTCAAAATTGACCACTGTGAGGTTTTAGTTTGTAATTCCATCCTCAGAAACTGAGATGGTTTCTCCCCCAACCTCAAGCCTATGAAGATGTGACCTGAAATTGGGCCCAAAGGTACACTACTGGTTGCCAATTCAGTGCCATCTTCATGCTAATTTGGTATTTAGAGAACTCAGAGTCCAGGGAATCCCTACTACAGGCTTTAACAAATTTTGTGTGGATTTGGGAGCCAGGCCAAAATCTTAGGAGGCAGTGCTTGTGACCTTACGCCCCTCCTCCATTGTCTCTCATGCTGGTCTCATGTTTTCATCTCTCACAAGATTAGTGCCAGAATTCCTATACCATGCAGCATCTTTAGACAGAAATACAGATAGCAATTATAGCTTCAGATGTTAAGTGTCTATACATGTGTGTGGTGTAACGATGGTGTACCTGTCTCTGCCGTGGGATGTAGTGGTTGGTGTCTGTGTGGGTGGGGTGTGGGGCTGCCATGCATGTGTAGGTGTGTGAGTGTGGGTGGGGCGTTGAGGTGAGGAGCTGTGCTTCTGGTGCCGTGTGGTGCGGAGATGAGGTGGTGTGTGTGTGTGTGTGTGTGTGTGTGTGTGTGATCTGGGGGAGGGGAGCACACCTTTTGGCAACACCTTGCATTCTTCCTCCCCCTTCAACACTTCTCCTGTTGGCTCCCCTCTTATGTTACCCTTCCAGAATCTCTACCCCCTTCACCAATGCCTCTAGCATTCCCATCTCCTGCCCTAAAATCCTCCCCCCATACTCCTTTTTAGTAGTCTTATTGCCCTTTAAATTGTCCCTTTCTTCTCTACTTCACTTCCTCTTCCCCACCTCCTCTAATACACAAAACCTTTTTTACTTTTTTTTGCTGCAGGCTGCGATTCCTTCTCTTCCATCCGCAGGAGATGGGATACCTATGGGCAGACATAAAGGGTCACAACCACTGGGGCAACTTGTTTTGGGGGGGACAGTGCTACCCCCCTCATCCACCCATTCTCCTTCCTTTTTCTTTTTTTTTTTTAAGGCTATTGCCCCTTTAAATTTTTGCTGCCTCACTCCTCCCCCCTTCACCTGTCTAACCTTTTTTTTCTATGGGCCCCGATTCGACAGTCCTCTGGGGGGATCCAATCTCCCATGGGCAGACAGAAGGGCCTTTGTTGGCTTACTTCTCTTCTGACTGAGGGGGTTGGGATCACCACAGGCAGCCAGCTGCAAATTTTTGGTCGACCTGGTGCCTAGTATTTGCTGAGCCTTGCCTACTATAATTGTTCCCTAAACTCATTATCTTGGGGGGATTTCAGTGTTCATGCCAATAACCCTAAAGCGGACAAATCTTTTTTTTCTAGACTTTTTATAACTTGAGTCTCTCACAATATATACATTTTCCGATACATATAGCAGGATATACACTGACTCTTGCAGTTTCTTCCAAAGCTATCTTCTCTGCTCTCTCGAATATTGTTTCATGTCCAGTAGCCTGGACTGATAATTTTTTACTGCATATTTCCCTTATAGCCGTAATCCCACTTAAAAGTGACTGCTCCCTACCCCAAAAGTCTCATCTACTCAGTAAGCTCTCTCTGGACTCTTATGACAGCATCCCCCTTCTTTCCACCTAATTTTCTTGTTCTTTCTTTGGACTCCCAGATTGAGACTTTGAACGCTTCTATGAGCAGCTATATAGATTCTATTGCTGCCTTGAAAACGTTTTATTCATCCTCCATCAACCTTGATTTCCTTCCAGTTTGTGAACCATGTCAGCAAAGGCAGAGGGAACCTAGCCTAACCAAAACAATGCTACAAATCTTGCATTCTTAAAGGAAAAGCAGATGTACAATCAGCAGATTAAAGCAGCAAAAACAGGGTTAGGGATTGAAAAAAATCCCTAATAGATCCAGGTCACTATTCACGCTTCTATCCATCCCCACCAATCCAGAGCGGTCAGAAATTTGACAAGGTGTACTAACAAACTTCTTTTTTGTCCAAAGTGATGTCTATTTATACGTCGTCCCCTCCGGTTCCAGATTTTACGGCAGTGTGCTGTATTTGTTTGTCTATCAGTGTGTTGAAACTGTGTACATGTTGGGAGTGTGTGTTGGGGGCCCGTATGTGCGTGTTTCGTGGAGGGTGTGTTGAGGTGTTTGGTATATATTTGTAAGTATCATGTGGGTGGGAGGGATAGTAAGGAAATACACAGTACTACCTTTTAACTTTCCAAAGGGAGACTATGATAAAATGAGGAAAACAGTTAAGAAAAAACTAAAAGTAGCAGTTGCAAAGGTTAAAGACGTACATCAGGCTTGGCTGTTGTTGAAAAATACTATCTTGGAAGCCCAGACCAGCTGTATTCCACGCTTTAAGAAAAGTGGAAGGAAGTCCAAAAAACTGCCAGCATGGTTTAAAGGTGAGGTCAGAGAGGCTGTTGTTGCCAAAAAAGCATCTTTCAGGAAATAGAAAAAAGAGCCAAACGACGAAACCTGGAAACAGCACAAGCACTGGCAAGTCAAATGCAAGGCATTGATAAGGCAGGCAAAGGGAGAATTTGAGAAGAAGCTTGCTGCGGAAGCAAAAACGCGAAGTAAAGACCTTTTCAAGTACATTCGTAGCAAAAAACCTGTGAGAGAGTCAGTTGGTCCATTAGATGATAAAGGGGTTAAAGGAGCACTAAGAGGTGACAAGGCGATAGCGGAGAGACTGAATGAATTCTTTGCTTCGATCTTTACTGAGGAAGATGTAGGGATGTTACCCATGACTGAAGTAGTATTTTAAAGGTGCGGAAGAATTGAAGGAAATATCGATACATCGGGAAGATGTATTACAACTATTAGATAAACTGAAGAGTAGCAAATCACCTGGGCCGGATGGTATACATCCAAGGGTGTTGAAAGAACTGAAATACGAGATTGCAGACCTGCTATTAGTAATCTGTGAACTATCATTAAAATCATCTCTAATACCTGAAGATTGGAGGATCGCCAATGTAACACCAATTTTTAAAAAGGGTTCCAGGGGTGATCTGGGAAACTACAGACCGGTGAGCCTGACATCAGTATCGGGAAAAATGGTAGAAACCATCATAAAGAATAAAATTACTCAGCATGTAGATAGTCATGACCTAATGGGAGACAGCCAACATGGCTTTAGACAAGGAAGATCTTGTCTTACTAATCTGTTATGTTTTTTTGAAGGAGTGAATAATCAGGTGGACAAAGGTGAGTCGGTTGATATAGTGTATCTGGACTTTCAGAAAGCCTTTGACAAGGTCCCTCATGAGAGACTTTTGGCAAAACTAAAGAGTCATGGGATAGGAGGCAGTGTACTATTGTGGATCAGGAACTGGTTAAAAGATAGAAAGCAGAGGGTAGGGCTAAATGGCCAATTTTCCCAATGGAGAAAGGTGAATAGTGGTGTACCCCAGGGATCTGTGCTGGGTCCGCTGCTTTTTGACATATTCATAAATGACCTGGAAAGTGGAATAACGAGTGAGGTTATCAAATTTGCAGATGACACAAAGCTATTTAAAGTTGTTAAAACCCAAGAGGATTGTGGAAAATTGCAAGAGGATCTTGATAAATTGGAAGACTGGGCTTCAAAATGGCAGATGAAATTTAATGTGGACAAGTGCAAGGTTATGCCCCTAGTGAAGAACAACCCAAACTATGGTTACACGATGCAAGGTTCCACATTAGGAACCACCACCCAGGAAAAAGATTTAGGCGTCATTGTGGATACCATGTTAAAACCCTCGGCCCAGTGTGCAGTAGTGGCCAAGAGAGCAAATAGAATGCTAGGTATGATAAGGAAAGGAATGGAAAATAAAACAAAAGATATTATAATGCCTCTATATCGTTCCATGGTGAGACCGCACCTTGAATATTGTGTGCAATTCTGGTCGTTGTATCTTAAAAGGGATATAGCGATTTTAGAAAAGGTTCAGAGAAGAGCCACCAAAATGGTAAAGGGGATGGAAGGATACTCCTATGAAGAAAGGCTAAAAAGGTTAGGGCTCTTTAACCTGGAAAAGAGACGGCTGAGGGGAGATATGATAGAAGTCTATAAATTAATGAACGGAGTGGAATGGGTAAACGTAGATCGATTGTTTACCGTATCAGAATATAGAAAGATTAGGGGACATGCAATGAAGCTACAGGGTAAACTATTTAAGACTAATAAAAGAAAATATTTTTTCACTCAACGTGTAATCAAACTCCGGAATTTGTTACCGAAGGATGTAGTAAAGGCTGTTAGTGTAGCTGGGTTTAAAAAAGGTTTGGACAAGTTCCTGGAGGAAACGTCCATAAACCATTATTAAGAAGGGACCCAGGATATCAATGCTTGAACCAATACAAGCATTGTGGAACCTGTATCCCTTGGGGAAACTGCTAGGTACATATGACCTAGATTGGCCACTGTTGGAAACAGAATACTGGGCTTGATGGACCTTGGTCTGACCCAGTATGGCATATCTTATGTTCTTATGGGTGTCGAATGATGGGGTGGTTTGTGTCATTGTGTTATTGGCTGGGATGTGTGTGTATGCGAGTCATAAGGGTGTTGCGTGTGGGATGTGCGTATGATGGATGTATTGGGATGGGTGAGTATCGGAAGGGATGTCAGGCTGGATCAGGGTGTATTTGTCATGGGATGTTGGGAATGTGGGGGATGTCTTGGGGGGGATCAATGTGCATGTATGTGTCTTTGGGGGTGTCGGGTGGTGCATTTTGTGGAAATGCAGACTTCTCTGTCCCTTGTTATTTGCTTTGTCCACCTTTACTCATTCCTTGTACTCTCACCCTTTTGCAGTATTGCCAAGTGGCCCCAGCATTCTTAGCTCTTTGCATCAGATCCTATGTTCCACTAAGGACTAGGTCCAAAATAGCTTCCTCTCTTGTTGGTTCATGAGCCAGCCGCTCCAAGAAGCATCTAGAAATTTTATCTCCCTAGCATGTCATGCTGTGACACTGACCCAATTGATAGCAGGGTAATTTAAATCACCCATTATTACTGTGTTGTAGCTTTTGTTAGCTTCCCTGGTTTCTTTTAGCATTTCACCATCCATCTGTTCATTCTAACAAGGTAGTCTGTAGTACACCCTCACTGTCATCGCCTTCCCCTTTTACATAGGATTTCTATCCATAGAGATTCTACTGTGTATTTTGTTTCCTGCAAAACTTTAATCCTGTGTTACTCAATGCCCTCTCTAACATAGGGTAGATCAAATTGGTGAAGGGGTTGTGCTCTGTCATTGCGATATAGTTTGTATCCAGATATCACATTTTCCCATTGGTTGTAATCCTGCCTCCAGGTCTCTGAAATGCCAATCATATCTAACCTTTCATTTAGTGCTATATATTCTAATTCTCCCATCTTATTTTTTAGACTTCTAGCATTTGCATACAGGCATTTTAGAGGTTCTATTTTATTCATATTAATCTGGTTGTCAGTTAATAGGGGTAATTTTGGAATCTTTCAGCTCTGTCTGCTCTGTTCTTAGGGCACCTGGGTTACTTTTTTCTTTATAGGAGCCTCTGTTGGATGTCCTAACGATCCTCTTTTGCTAGTATCCTTCAAGGATGCATCCTTCTGAACAATGCTTTCTTGGGTGTCTGACAGCTTTCCCCTATTATCTAGTTCCTTATCGTCCCTCCAGTCCTGTCCCGCGTCTCTATGTAGTGTACCTCTTCCAGCAGCTTGGAGACTGAGCATGTCATCTTTTGATGACACCAGTACTGAGGAGTTGGCATCGCCCACCAGCTTCCAGTATGCTCAGTCTCCAAGCAGCTGGAGGAGGTAGTGAGTCAGAGTGCAGGACTCACTGAAGGGGCAAATAAGGAGCTTGCTTAGACTAGCTGGATTTTTTTTAAAGTATATTTTGGTTTGTGCTTAGTTAGTCTCTTCAAAAAAAACAAACAAAAGGAAAAAGAGGGAAATTGCTGTTCAGGTGGAGAGTCCTTGTTTTAAGGAGAGGACAGCTGAGAAGGACCCCACCCCCCAGAAGACCAGGGGGTGTTTGGAGGCCTTGATTTCATCCCGGGACTTTTGTGGGTCCCAAACCAGTTATCGGGTGAGGAACCGCCATTCAGCCCAGAGCAAGGAGAGCGCGTTTCCACCCCCTCTTGTCGCCGAAGCCACCGGTCAGGCTGAGTGTGATGAGTGAAGGAGAGAATTTGGCAGTGTGCGATCAGCGGAGCAGCCACCCGCTCAAGCTAGCACAAGAGGTAAACTGTTGATTTTGGCGGCGCTTTGCTGTCCATGGCATTTCTGTAAGTTGGGAGATGTAGTGAGGGTGTTTGGTCGTCGGTCCGGCTTGCTGAGTGAGGCCTCTTGCGGCCTGTGCGGGAAAATCAAGCACAGTGTATTTCTCTCTTACTCTCTCCCATTCACATTTCCTGCCGACTGCTCCCAGCTCCCTCACTCTTTCTTCTCTCTCTGGGAATATATTTTTTCTATCTTAAAAAAATAATAAAAAAAAAGGTTTAAGAGAACGGACCTCCTGTGAAGGAAGAGGATAAAAAAAAAAAGTAGAATAGGAAATAAAAGGGAGTTTAATTTTCCTTTATTTATATCCCTTCCAGTTTGCTGTTCTAGGTTCTCTCCCTGTATAGTTACCTAGTGAGGGGTCAGTTGAGAGAAGTGTGCACCCATGCCAGCTCGTCCCCTGTGCCTTGTGTGCAGAACCCGGCGTGGTACAGTGTCAGATGCGGGTGTTTGCTGCTGCTGTGCTCTGGAAGCCACATCCATGAAGCAGGCATTACAGGACAAGGCACGTCAGGACACTGCTCTATCCCCATCTCGGGAGCCTCAGGACGCGGTAGAGCCCTTGCCTCCACCACTGAAAACTGCCTCCTGCTGTGCGGCTATCCCCGGACCTGCCACGTCTCATAGTCTGGGGGTAGGGAGGATTTATGGGGTGTTCTCTCAAGAGTTTGTCCTCTTGCTACATCAGGCCTTCTGCTTGTGCCAGCAGGGATCAGCAGATGGTCTCTCGGTATTGGATCGCGGGGCCAAGTGGCTGGCGGCCACGCAGGAGAGTGAGCCAGGAGTGGTGCCGTTGAAGAAGGTCAAGCCCTCGGAGTGGCAAGGCCAGTCCCCCTTGTCTGAGCAGCTGGAGTCAGAGGACCTGGACACACAGTCGGACTTGGAGGGCGAAGAGCTCGAAGAGGGTGAGATCCTGGAACCGGAGGACCAGGCTCGGATCGTCTGGGTGTTTCGTGGGGAGAAATTGCCTGCCTTCATCATGGAATCCCTTAAAGACCTTAATATGCCTGTTAGCTTACCGGCTGAGGATGTTGCTGGAGGACCCTCTACTCCAAGTGATATAGAAGACACAGAAGGTCTTTCTGATGCATAGGGTATTCAGGAAAATGATCCAGGATGAATGGGACCTGCCGGAAGTGGGCCTCAAGGGGGGTGAGGACTATGAAGCGCCTCTATCCCCTGCTGGATCAGGATTGTGAGCTGTTTTGGTTCCCTAGGGTGGACACGACTGTGGCGGCAGTCACAGAAAAGATGACAATTCCTGTTGAGGGCAGTGCTAAAGGATGGCCAGGATAGGAAGTTGGATACCTTGTTGAAGCAGGCCTTTGATGTTAATGCCTTGTCTTTGCAGGCCTCCATTTGCAGGGCTTGGATGGCTAGGGCCTGTCTGAGCTGGTCGCAACGTGTTCAACAGCTGGTTGAACCAACAGTGAACCAGGAGGCGGAGGCAGCCAAGATGGAATTGGGAGCGGCCTACCTCGCCAATACACACTATGATCTCGTCAAAGGGCTCCCAAAGAGCATGACGTCAATGATGGTAGCTCGCTGCTATCTTTGGCTGTGAAACTGGACAGTGGGCAGTTCCTCCAAGTCTCGTCTTAGTAAGCTTCCCTTTCGAGGAAAGCTCCTTTTCAGTGAGGACCTGGACAAGTTGGTCAAGGACTTAGGAGAGTCCATGGGGGGGTTGCCTGCCCGAGAATAAGCAGAAGCAGACCCGCAATCTGCCTGTGTCTTGAGGCCAGCCCAGGCATTTTTGTTCCTCACGCCTGTCCTCCTTTCAAAGGGGAAGGTTTCCCGCCAGAGGCAAAGGGTTCTGAAGTTTCCAAGAGGTGGGCAGAGGCTTTGCTGCCGCCTTGTCCTCTGGACTCAAGAAATCCCAATGAAGTGAGGGGGTCCAGGCAGCGGTTCAGCCCACGGGGGGTTGGCTGTGGGAGTTTTATCCTGCCTGGGTCCAGATCACATCTGACTGGTGGGTCCTAGAGATCATCTGTGAGGGCTGTGCCCTTGAACTAGCTTCTCCGGTGGGCAGCTCATTTCTTCAGTCTTCCTGCAAAACAAGGAGCAAACGGCAGTGGTATGAGACACTTTGACACGTCTGCTGCAACTCGGAGCAGTGGTCCTGGTCCCACAAAACCAATACAACTACGGTCAGTACTCTATTTACTTCATTGGACCCAAAAAGGATGGTTCTTTTGCCTGATCCTAGACCTCAAGTGGGTAAACAGTTGTCTGCGGGTTCCGCATCTTCACATGGAAACATTGCAATCAGTGATAGCTGCTATGAGAAGTGGGGAGATCTTGACATCCCTCGACCTCACGGAGGCGTATCTTCACATCCCCATATGGCCAGAGCACCAGCAGTTCCTCCGGTTCCTTGTCCCGATGGGACATTTTCAGTTCCGAGTGCTGCTGTTCGGCCTTGCAACAGCGCCTCATACCTTCACCAAGATTATGGTTGTGGTGGTGTCAGCGCTCCGCACGGAGGGAGTGCTGGTGCATACGTATCTCGATGACAGGCTCTTTCGGTCAAAGTCCAGAGACGAGAGTGATCAGGCAACGTCACGGGTAGTAAAGATTTTGGAAAGTCTCAGTTGGGTGATCAACGTGGCCAAGAGCCACTTGGTCCCATCCTAGGAGCTGGAGTACGTGGGAGCACACTTCAACACCCATAAGGGGACAGTCTTCCTATCGGAGTACCGAGCCCAGGGGCTTTGGCAGTTGGTGCATCAGTTCCTGAGACTGCGGGAACTGACAGTCTGGCATTATCTGCAGGTCATGGGAACCATGGCAGCCACTGTAGAGGTGGTGCTGTGGGCAAGGGTAAACATGCTCCCAGTAAAGAGGGCCTTACTCCATCGCTGGTCTCATCAAACGCATTCCCTGCCCCAGAGGCTCCCCTGCCCACGAGGGACCAAGAAGGTGCTCAAATGGTGGCTGATCCCAGGGAATCTGGAAGTGGGCATGCCCCTTGAGTCCCCACAGTGGACCCTGCTGATGACCGATGCCAGTCCGTCCGGCTGGGTAGCCCATTGCGAAGGGCATTTTGCTCAGGGGCTCTGGGACATACAAGAGGGCCCGTTGGTCAGTCAACAGGCTGGAGATACGGGCGGTAGCCCTGGTGCTCCAGAGCTTCAGGAATTGAGAGCTTCAGGAATTGGTTGCAGGGGAAGGCGGCCAAGGTCCTTTCAGAAAGTGCAACCATGGTGGTCTACATCAACCGCCAGGGAGGCACGGGCAGCATGGTCCTGGAAGAGGAGGTGGAGCTGCTGTTCGGCTGGATGGAAAGTCACCTCCAGGCACTGTCGGCGGCGCATGTGGTGGGGTCAACAATGTAAAGGCAGACTACCTCAGCCAGGTGCATGTAGACCCTGACGAGTGGATGCTCAACCAAGAAGTGTTTGCACAAGTAGTGCGCAGGTGGGGTGTCCAGTCATGGACCTGATGGCCACATTCGAGTTCGCCAAAGCGAGCTGGTTCTTCAGCAGAAGACAAGAGGATGTCTGAGGACCTGGATGCCCTAGTACAGAAGTGGCCTGTGGAGGGAGTGCTCTGTGTTTTCCCACCGTGGGCCCTCATATGCTGGGTTGTGCAGCGCATCGAGTTGCACCCAGGTTTGGGTCATTCTGACTGCCACAGATCGGCCGCAATGCCCGTGGCATGCCAACCTGATTCAGATCGGAGCAGATAGGCCGTGGCGTCTCCCGGTTCAGGAGGACCTCCTGACATAAGGACTGGTGCACATGCCCCAGGTGGATTGGTCCTCACTTACGGCTTGGCTCTTGAAAGGGCATTTTTGAATAAGAAGGGTTACTCGGTACCAGTGATTTCCACCTTGCTGAAGGTGAGGAGGAGATCTAACTCCTTAGTCTACATCCACGTATGGTGCATCTTTGAGGCCTGGTGTGCAGACAGATGGGCTCAGCTGGCAACGGCTTCCATTCTAGACATCCTAGCCTTTTCGCAGGCCGGTTTTGATAAGGGCCTTGCAGCTAGCTCCTTGAGGGTGCAGCTGGTGACAATCTCCTGTTATCAAGGGAAAGTGCAGAAAGTGCCATTGGGGACGCACCCAGATGTAGTACGTTTCCTGAGGGCGGTAGCCTGTCTGCACCCTTCCAGGAGGTTAGTGATTCCGCCGTGGGATCTCAACTTGGTCTTAACGGCGTTGGCTGGGGAGTCCTTCGAGCCCTTGAGCCGAGCTTCTTTGAAAGACTTGACCCTTAAGACTGTTTTCCTCCTGGCAACATGCTCCACGTGTAGGATTTCGGAACTGCAGGCCTTATCATGTCAGGAACCATTCCTTTCGTTCTTGAGGGAGAAGGTGCTGCTGTGGCTGGTATCTTCCTTTTTGCCTAAGGTGGTCTGTTTCATGTGAATCAACCTGTTTCCTTACTAGTCCTGAGGGACACGGGAGAGGATGCCGCTGGCCATCAGTTACGCTTCTTGGATGTTTGACTGGTCCTGAGGTGGTGTTTGAAAAGGACAGCGGCCTTCTGGTCCTCTGATCGCTTGTTTGTGCTGTTTGGGGGGGGGGGCCGCACAAGGGTGAGGTGATGGCTAAAGCATCTATTTCCAGATGGATCCAGGAAGTGTTCGCATCTGCATACTTCTTGAAGGGATGGCTAGTGCCGGCGGAGTTGCGGGCACATTGCACGAGGGCTCCGGCGACTTTGTGGGCCGAGTTTAGCTTGGTGCCCCCGATAGAGATGTGTAAGGCGGCGACCTGGTCTTACCTCTGTTAAGCATTACCATCTGTATGTCCATGCAGCCAGAGATGCTTGTTTTGGGTCAGCGGTGCTTTGTGTCAGACTTGCAGATCTCCAGGAACAAGCAGGAATAAGTCCTCACATATGGGTACGTCGGAACCGACGGAGCCTGCGCGGGAAAGCTCCCCAGCTTCCTAGAATGGAAGCTTTTGGGACCTCCCACTGCACATGCGCGCTGCCTTCCCGCCTTCCTGAACAGCTCTCCTCAGTTTCTCTTTTTCCGCGGAGCCAGCAGGTCGTGTATCCTGTCACCGCTGAAGAAATTGTAGTTTTTTGTTTTGTTTCTTTAGACCGCGTACCTGCCTTCCCATACCGACACCGGTATCGCCGGTCTTCCTTTTTCTTTCTTTTCTTTTTCTTTTATTATTTTTCAGCACTTGGTCACTTCAGTTAGGCCTTCAGGCCTACTTGAATTCTCCACATGGAGAAGCCAGCCCCTGGATTTAAGAAGTGTACCAAGTGTACTGCTGTAATATCAGTCACAGACACCCATGAATGGTGTCTTAAATGTTTGGGGCCTGACCACTCCATTCCGGACTGCCCTTCCTGCTCCCAAATGTCTAAGCGTGGGCTGCAGAACCGGGCCAACAAATTCCATGTGCTGTTTGCTTCAGAGAATCCAACATCACAGTCATCCAGGTCATCATCTCCGGATGGATCTCAGGTAACCAAACCTTCTGTGGGCAAGTCCTCAAAGGGCAAATCTCCTTCAAAGCATCGAGAGGCTCTTAGTTTTGAGGACCCTGCCCCAGCCAAACAGCCCCGGCGGGAAGCTCTGCCTTCCAAAACGCCAATTCAGGGGCTACAGGTTGACATCGATGGCACGGCCTCGACAGATCACCTGTTGGACTGCTCTGGGGTACCGGCCCATACCGGTACCGACATCCAGGCAGCCGTGGCGTCTATGGGCAATACTGTCCAATCCATGCAGCAGGCCGTCATGGCTTTCATTAAAGCTGCAACGCCATCGGTACCGCTTTCAGCGGTTCCGGGCCCGGTTCCGGTATCGTCCGCCATGCCGGAACCCAGGCCTTCCTCTTCTAAACGCAAATCGGTACCGTATGGGCTTTCGCTCCATACCGCTTCCATACCCGGTACGCCCGATGTCGATACCGATCGGTATGCGTATCGTGCGTTGGAGGAAACTAGAGAATACACCGATTCCTCTGAGGATTTTGGCTCCTCTGATGAGTCTGCAGAGCTCTCCCTTGACCTTCCTGAGGAACCTTCTTCTCCAAAAAGGAGAATGTCTCCTCCAGAGGATTTGTCCTTTCAGGACTTTATTTTAGAAATGGCTAAAGGCCTTTCTATCACTACCTCCTCTGAAAGGGAACCAAGGTCAAAAAGGTTGGATATTTTAGGATACTCTAAGTCTCCTAAAGAAGCAGTTACCCTGCCTATCCATGAAATCCTTCAGGAACAATTGATGGATTTCTGGGAGAACCCTTTAACTCTGTCTCCTTATTCCCGTAGGTTGGACACCATGTATCGGGTCCCTCCTTCTCCTGGTTTTCAGAAAACTCAATTGCCTCACCACTCCATTGTGGTAAAGTCTGCAATGAAAAAGATCAAGAGTACTAAAAGGCACTCTTCTACACCTCCAGGAAGGGAATGTAAGACACTGGACTCTTTTGGTAGGAAAATCTTCCAGGCTAGTATGCTTATAGCCAGGATTAATTCCTACAGCCTCTATATGGGCATGTTCCTAGGGGAACTTGCCAAGAAAGTGCGGCATTTTGCCCCCTTTATCCCTGAGGATAAACAGGAGGACTTCCTTGCTGTAGTGAAACAACTTTCAGATGTTTCTAAGTTCTCCAACAGAGCTGCCTTTGATTCCTTCGAGGGAGCCAGCAGAGCTTCTGGCATTGCTATTGCAGCCAGACGTCTGGCTTGGCTCCAGGCTTCTGATCTGGAACCCTGGGTTCTAGATGGCTTACGGAATCTGCCCTGTACAGGGGAGAACTTATTCGGTGCAGAGTGGCAAGTTAAAGCCACTCAAATGGACGCTGAAAATGCCACCTTAGAGAGACTTTCTAAGTCCACTTCTACTCCCACTAAGAAGAAGTCTTTCAAGAGGCCTTATTATAAGAAGGCCAGATATGCTTCCAATACTGGCCAGCAATCTTCTCAACCTCGTTTTGCGGCTAAACGTCAGCAAACGAAACAAGCAAGAGCAAAGCCTGCAGCAGCTACTGCAGCTCAACAGGCTCCACCCCCTCAGGGGTTTTGACTTGCCCCTAGAGAACTTGCCATTCCTGGTTCTGGACCAACCAGAACCTCTCACCATACCTGGAAGGTTAGCTCACTTTGCTCCCAGATGGGAACAAATCACAACAGAGCAATGGACCCTCTCTATCATCCGAGAGGGTTACAAACTTCATTTCTCCAACCTTCCTCCTCATCACATGGTGAGACCCTTCAATTCTCCATCTCCTCTCCTAGCCCTGTTGGATCGGGAGATCTCTTCTCTGCTTGCCCAAGGGGCCATAGAAGAGGTTCCTCTTCATCAACAAGGGTCAGGTTTCTACTCCCCCTATTTTCTCATTCCAAAGAAGACAGGGGGATTCAGACCAATCCTAGATCTGAGAGAATTGAACAAATTTCTGTACAAGGAGAAATTCAAAATGCTCTCTTTGGGCATTCTCCTTCCATACCTTCAGAGTCAGGACTGGCTTTGTTCTCTAGACCTGCAGGATGCGTATACACATCTACTCATCCATCCATCCCACAGAAAATATCTTCGCTTTCTGTTCAGGGGAAGTCATTACCAATACAGAGTACTTCCCTTCGGTCTCGCCTCTGCCCCAAGAGTCTTTACCAAATGCATGGCAGTCGTAGCCGCATTTCTCAGAAGCATGGGGATTTTCGTATTCCCATATCTGGACGACTGGCTCATTCGAGCTCCAACTCAGTCGCAGGCCCAGATTTCCCTAGACCGCACAAGGAGCCTTCTGCAGTATCTGGGACTGGTGGTAAACCTTCCCAAGTCTCAACTCAGCCCTACTCAGTCTCTAGAATTCATAGGGGCCCGGTTGGACACCACCACTGCAAGAGCCTACCTTCCACTGGTTCGGGGTCAGCGTCTGCTGAGCTTGGCCTCCCAAGCCCAGTCCAGTACTCACTTGACAGCCAGGGAAATGCTACGCCTCCTGGGCCATATGGCCTCCACAGTACATGTGGTGCCCTATGCTCGTCTTCATATGAGAGCAGCTCAATGGACCCTGGCCACCCAGTGGACTCAGGCGTCGGGAGCACTCTCAGACCAAATACAAACCTCAAACCGTCTGTCTTGGTCCCTCCATTGGTGGATATCCACCAAGAATCTGTTGTTGGGGGCTCCCTTTCAGCCCTTGCTACCCCAAGCAACCCTCACAACAGATGCCTCCCAATTGGGGTGGGGAGCCCATCTGCTAACTCTCTCCACTCAGGGCACTTGGTCTCCACAGGAGGCCACCCTTCATATCAACCTCCTGGAACTGCGAGCAATTTACCTTGCCCTCAAGGTCTTCTATACCCTCCTTGCCAACCTGACTGTCCTGGTTCAGACAGACAATCAGGTGGCCATGTTTTACATAAACAAACCAGGAGGGACGGGCTCTCTGTCGCTTTGCAACGAAGCTCTCAGATTATGGGCCTTCGCCAGAGAGCACCAAATTCATCTGCTAGCAGTGTATCTTCCAGGAGTTCAAAACTCTCGAGCAGACAGGCTCAGTCGAGTTCTGCTGCCACACGAGTGGTCCCTACACGTGGACCAGATAAGCAGAATCTTTCAGGAATGGGGGACCCCGGACATAGACCTCTTTGCAAGTCCGTGGAATGCCAAACTTCCCCGGTTCTGTTCCAGGACTCCGTGTCAGGAAGCTCAGGCCACGGACGCCTTTCTCCTCCATTGGGGTCAGGCGTTCCTATATGCCTTTCCACCCATTCCGCTGATTCCCAAGACTCTGTTCAAACTCCAGAGAGATCACGGCTCTATGATCCTCATAGCTCCACGCTGGCCACGCCAAGTGTGGTTCCCTCTGCTTCTACAGCTCTCCCAGGGATCCTCCCTGGACTTAGGAGCTGCACCAGACCTTCTGTCTCAGGAGGAGGGGACTTTGTGGCACCCAAACCCCAAATCCCTACATCTCCGAGCTTGGTTACTGAAGGCTTAAGTCTTCAAGACTTTAATCTTTCTCAACCTGTGAAAGATATCCTTCATGCCTCTAGGAAACCTTCCACGAGGCGGTCTTATGCTTTCAAATGGAAACGTTTTTCCATTTGGTGTGCTCAGCAGGGCCTTGACCCTCTGGCACTTCCTTTGAATTCCCTCTTAGACTATCTCCTGCATCTTTCCAATGCAGGCCTTAAGACGAATTCTGTAAGAGTCCATTTAAGTGCTATTTCAGCATCCCTGAAACCTATAAATGGACAACCTATCTCCTCTCATCCTCTTGTTGCAAGATTCATGAGAGGCCTGACTCTCACTAAACCTCCCATCAGACCCCCCCCGGTCGCATGGGATTTGAATCTAGTGCTTGGTCAGCTTATGAAGCCACCTTTTGAGCCGTTATTTTCTACCTCCTTGAAATTTCTTTCCTGGAAGGTACTATTCCTAATTGCAGTCACTTCCGCTCGCCGCATCAGCGAACTGCAGGCTCTAGTGGCTAATCCACCTTATACAAGATTCCATCATGACAAGGTGGTCCTTAGGACGAATCCCCACTTTATGCCCAAAGTGGTCTCGCCTTTTCATCTTAATCAAGAGGTATATCTACCTGTCTTTTTTTCCGGCTCCTCATGCATCCAGTGCAGAGAGGAACCTTCATACTCTGGATTGTAAAAGAGCTCTAGCCTTTTACCTTAATAGGACTCAGCCACATCGAAAGTCTTCTCAACTTTTCGTGGCTTTTGATCCTTCACATTTGGGACTTCCAGTCTCCAAGCGTACACTTTCCAATTGGATTGCTCAGTGTATTTCCTTTACTTACCAGAGTAAAAACATTTCTCTGGAAGGCCATGTCACAGCTCACAATGTGAGAGCCATGGCAACTTCTATGGCTCATCTGCACTCTGTTTCCATTGATCAGATCTGTCGAGCCGCTACCTGGGCCTCGGTTCATACCTTTACAGCCCATTACTGTTTGGACAAGGACTCCCGCCGGGATGCCTTGTTTGGCCAGGCTGTCCTCAAACACCTGTTCCATTCTTAGACAACTCCTGCCCACCTTCCCAGGATGGATGCCTGAGATCCATACGAAGATGGCGAACCCTTGGAGGGGGATCTCCCAGGCATCTCAGCTAGGGAGTCCCCATATGTGAGGACTTATTCCTGCTTGTTCCTGGAGATAGCACAGTTACTTACCTGTAACAGGTGATCTCTGGGAACAGCAGGAATTAGTCCTCACAACCCACCCACCGCCCCTAGGAGTTGTATCTTCTATCTATCTGTCTTCCTGTCCTCTCTCCATTGTCTCAGCTATAAACTCGAAACTGAGGAGAGCTGTTCAGGAAGGCGGGAAGGCAGCGCGCATGTGCAGTGGGAGGTCCCAAAAGCTTCCATTCTAGGAAGCTGGGGAGCTTTCCCGCGCAGGCTCCGTCGGTTCCGACGTACCCATATGTGAGGACTAATTCCTGCTGTTCCCAGAGATCACCTGTTACAGGTAAGTAACTGTGCTGTCCCTCCCGTTAAGTATACTGTTCTGTTACATTCCAGAGGTGCGGGACTACTACTACTGAGCATTTGTATAGCGCTACAAGTCGTACGCAGTGCTGCACACAGACATGTAAGAGACGGTCCCAGCTCATTAGAGCTTACAGTCTAGTCAAGACAGACAACACAGAAGGTGTAGACAGAGATAAAACAAGGGGGAAACGTAAAGAAACAAGGAGATCAGGTGAGTCAAGATCCAAAAGCAGAAGCTAAGAGGTGAGTTTTCAGCCTGGATTTGAAAAGTGTCAGAAAAAGTGCCTGGCGTACAGACACAGGTAGTTCCAGGCATAAGGTGCAGCAAGGTGAAAGGAGCGAAGTCTGGAGTTAGCAATAGAAGAGAAGGGCACAGATAAAAGCAATTTGCCAGAAGAGTGACATTCCTGAGGGGAGGGGGGTGTAAGGAGAGATAAGAGAAGAATGGTAGTGAGAAACTGTAGAGTGAATGCACTTATAGGTCAGCAGGAGAAGTTTGAACTGGATGCAGAAACAGATAGGGAGCCAATGAAGTGACTTGAGAAGAGGGGTAATTATGGGTATGACGAGGCTGGCAGAAGATTAGCCACACACTATAGTGTTGAACAGATTGAAGGGGAGAGAGATGATTCAAAGGGAGACCAGCAAGGAGTAGGTTACAGTAGTCAAGACGGGAGGTGATTAAGGACTGGATACGCATCTTAGTGTGTTCAGAAAGGAATGGGTGGATTTTGTTGATGTTATAGAGAAAGAAACGGCAGGTCTTAACTATCAGATGGATGTGTGTGGAGAAGGAGAGAGAGGAGTCAAAGACAACCCAAGGTTGCGAGCCGAGGAAGCAGGAAGGAGTGTAGAGAGTTATCTACAGAGACTGAGAAAGGAGGAAGAGGAGAGGAGGTTTTAGGGGAAAAGATAAGAAGCTCAGTCTTGGCCATGTTCAATTTCAAGCAGCGGTGAGACATCCAAGCAGCAAAGTCAGAAAGGCAGGTAGAGATCTGGGTCTGGATTGCCGTAGAGATTTCAGGCGTAGAGAGGTAGATCTGGGAGTTATCGGCATAAAGATGGTATTGAAAGTCATGGGAAGAGATGAGCGCACCAAGGGATTGGGTATAGAGAGAGAAAAGGAATGGATCCAAGGCAGATTCTTGGGGTACACCAATTGAGAGCGGGATAGCAGCAGAGGAGGAGCCACTAGAACTGACACTGAAAGAGTGATGGGAGAGATAGGAGGACAAAGTGAGGACAGGGTATCGAGGAGAAAGTTGTGGTCAACTGTCAAAAGCAGCAGAGAGGTCAAGAAGGATGAGGACAGAGTAAAGGCCCTTGGATTTTGCCAGGAACAAGTCACCAGAGACTTTGGCAAGAGCCATTGCAGTATAGTGTAAAGGATGAAAGCCTGATTGTAAAGAATCCAGGAGGGCATGAGAGGAGAGGAAGTCAAGGCAGCGGCGGTGAACTGCACGTTCAAGTAGTTTATAAACGAAGGGGAGGAGGGAGATGGGTCAATAATTAGAAGGACAGCAGGATCAAGTGAGGGTTTCTTGAGGAGAGGTGTAACTACAGCATGCTTGAAGACTGCAGGGACAGTTGCAGTGGAGAGCTAAGTTTGAGAATATGAGAGATGGAAGGGACAACAATAGTAGAGATGGGGCTTAGGAGATGGGTGGGGATAGGATCAGAGGAGCAGGTGGTGAGTTTGGAGAAAGAAAGAAGGTGTGCAGTTTCCTCTTCAAAGATCACAGAAAAGGAAGAGAGGAAAGCAGCAGAGGTAGAGAGGGAAAGTTGGGAGTGAAGAGGGGAAGGAGGGGAAGTAGCTGACTTTGTGGGGAATTGGAGGGTGATGTTGTGGCTTTTGTCATGGAAATAGTCAGCCAGGGTTTGGGCAGAAAGGGAGGGAGGGGTCGGAGGCGGAGGCACTTTGAGGAGAGAGCTGAGAGTAGTAAAGAGACGGCGAGGGTCAGAGGCAAGAAAGTTAGTCAGATGGACATAATAGTCTTGTTTGGCAAGAGCTATGGCTGACTGGAAAGAGACAAGCATGAATTTGAAGTGTAGAAAGTCTGCAAGGGAGCGGGATTTGAGCCAAGCACGCTCAGCAGAACGGGCACAGGAACGTAGATAGCGGGTAGTGGATGAAAGCCAGGGCTGGGGTGCAGTACGTCTCACAGGACATGGCATGGGTGGAGCGAGAGCATCCACAGCAGAGGAGAGTGCAGTGTTATAGGAAGCTACTGCTTCGTCAACAGACTTAGATGACATAGTGGTGGAAAGAGTTGAAGAAACAGTGGAAGAGAGAACCAAAGGATCAATAGCATGAAGATTTCTAAATAGGTTGGAGAAGACAGGATGAGGTTGAGGCGGTGGGTGATGAAGAGTGAAACTTAAAAGGTGATGGTCAGATAAGGGAAGAGCTGAGCTACAGAAGTTTGAGGATAAGAAGCTAGAAAAAAATGCCAGGTCAAAGCAGTGGCCATGTGGTGAGTGGGGGCAGTATAGCAAAGCTGGAGGTCAAATGAGAAGGTAAGGGAGAGGAGCTTTAAAGCATAAGGATCAGAGGGGTTATCAACATGAATGTTAAAATCCCCAAGAATAAGAGTGGGGAAAGAGGAATCCAGAAAGAAGGAAAGCCACGAGTCAGTCAGTGAAAAAGATAGAAGTAGACTTGTCAGGAGGTCAATAAATAACAGCTACCATATACAAGGTTCATAAGAACAGGATCGTGCTTCGCATGCACCCCAAATTTCTGCTGAAGGTGGTCTCCTCCTTCCACCTCAACCAGAAGGCGGTGCTCCCCACTTTCCCACGGCCTCACACCAGCAACGTGGAGGCTATTCATACTCTGGACTGTAAGAGGGCCCTGTTCTTCTATCTTCAGGGTACCCCAGGGCCACCGTAAAGCCTCCAAGCTTTTCGTCTCCTATGACCCCAGCCAGCTGGGTGAGGCGGTGACCAAACGGACCCTGTCTACCTGGTTTGCGGACTGCATTACCCTCCCCTACAAACAGGTTGAGCTTCCGCTGGAGTGCTGAGTCACGGCTAACAGTGTCAGGGCTGTGGCAACCTCAGTTGCAAACTTGCACTTTGTCTTGATGACAGACATCTGCCTGGACACCACCTGGTCTTCAGTCCACACCTTTGCAGCTGGAGAGGGAGTCCCAGTGGGGCAGTGGCTTCGGCCAGGACATATTCCATATTCTTTTTGGGGTTTGGACAACTTCAACCCTCCAACACCTCTGTGTTCAGGCTACCGGAGAGATGGTTCTCGCTGGATACTGGGTTCCTTTCAGAGTCTGTTCTTCGGACTCACCAGCTGCTACTCACGGCTTGCCCATGTTTTTTTCTACAGGTTGTCGGTAGCCTGTAGCTTGGTAGTCCCATATGTGAGGACTGACTTCCTGCTTTTTCCTGGAGAGAGCGTAGTTACAGGTGTCCTCCAGGGACAGCAGGAAACAGTCCTCACAATCCTTTCTCCTTCCTGTAGAGTTGCCTTAACTATACCAATTGTTTTTTGCTGTCTTAGCTATGTCACAGGACTGAGCAAGATGGCACCCTTGGGCAGGAAGGGGACCACGCATCCATAGTGGCATCTCCCAAAGGCTTTCTACGAAAGCTGGGGGGATGCTTCCGTGATGGCTCTGTCAGCGCCAACATCACCCATATGTGAGGACTGATTCCTGCTGTCCCTGGAGGACACCTGTTACAGATGAGTAAATACACTTTCTCCAGGATCAGCAGGAATCAGTCTTCACAACCCTCCCTCCTCCCCGTGGAGTTGCTTTTTGTGTCAGTTTTGCCTTTGAGCTATATCATCCCACTGAGGCAAGATGGCACCCTTGGTTGGGAAGGGGACCACACATGCATGGTGCATCTCCCAAAGGCTTTCTTTGAAAGCTGGGGAGAAGCTACTGCGCAGGCTTCTTTTACACTGACATCACCCATATGTGAGGACTGATTCCTGCTGTCCCTGGAGAACACCTGTTACAGGTGAGTAACTACGCTGTTGGCACCAATGGAGCCCACGCGGAAACTTCTCCCCAGCTTTCAAAGAAAGCCTTTGGAAGATGCACCACGCATGCGTGGTTCCTTTCCCGCCCAAGGGTGCCATCTTGCATCAGTCTCCTTTTTTCCGCAGAGCCCATTGAACATCTGTCTGTTTTCCCTGGAAAAAGTGTTAGTTTAATCTTAATTTTCTCTTGAATTTTTTCTTTCTCCAGTCACGTTCTAGTTACCTTTCCCTCCCCCAAGCCGCCTGCCTTGGCATCATGTCTCTGTTTTTTTTTTTCCAACTCTTCTCCATTAGTGCGGTTTTGCGCCCTTTTTTTCTCTGGCTGGGCCTAAGGTCTTCGACCTTGCCTTGGCCCTTTTTCCCTTGACCTCCACTAGTGGTTTTAAGCGGTGTGATCAGTGCATTCGTACTATGTCCCTCACCGATCCCCATGATTGCTGCTTCCGTGGCCATGGGCCAGACCATGATCCCTTGGACTGTGGCTTCTGTAAGAAGATGTTCTCCAAGACCATCAAGAGTCAGCAGCAGCAGTAGGAAAAGATTTTCCAGAGGTCAGACTCTGTAACCATGCTCCAAGGCCCCCTCGGAAACCCCAGAACCCTGGGGTGGCCTTGACACTTCAAGACTGAGGTGCGGGTCCTGCGAACTGAGCACCCTGGAGGTGGAACACAAAAAGAAGAAACCCTCGAGAACCACCTCGACGGATGGGTCGGGGAGGGTAGATAAATCCCTCTCCCGGCCCTTCAGCCCACACTACGAGTCTGAGGGGATGGGGATGGAGCAGGAGCGGCCAACCAAGGAGATCTGAAAGGAATAGTCGGCCTCTGGAGATCGACCTTGGACCCCCGAGGTCATCCTAGTCTAGGACTCTCCCTTGTTGGAACCAGCACCAGGCCCGAAATCCTCGGCTCCTGCTCTGAAGGCGAGTCACGGAACCTCTAAAGGACACGGGTCCTTGTGCCCAGGACATGAAGTGCCCTTGACACCTCCATCGACTATGACTCGGACAGGGAGACTGAGGACAAGGAGTCCCTGGACACCCAACGCCACTGTGATGTGCCTTCATATCCGCCTCCCACCGAGACCCAGCGCTGGTCCCCACTCAAGGATATGCCCTTCCTCGACTTCGTGCGGGTCATGGTGAAGGTACTGGTTTTGACACAGAGTCGGAGGAGAATCCTTGCATGGAGAAACTCAAGATCCTCCAGTACGAGGCCCTTCCGAAGGAGGCACTCATGGTGCCTGTTCCTCAAATCCTGGAATAGCTACTTCTCCAGATGTGGAGACACCCACATTGGTACCCATCATGAGATGGTGGCTGTACTCGATGTACCGAGTCTGCCAGAGCCCTAGGTTCCAGAAAGCATAGCTGTCACATAATTCCATGCTGGTGGGGTCTGCCATGCATCGGCTCAAAAGCCAAAAGATGCACACCTCGGTGCCCTCCAGGGAGAGAGGCCCGCACTGTGGATGCCATGGGCAGAAAGTACTACCAGGACCTGATGTTTATCGGCTGGATCCAGACATATCAGCTGTACATGGGCATGTACCTGAGAGACGTGGCGAAAGAGCTCGCTGGGTTCTCCCCTGGTCTCTCCAAGTAACCTCTCCAGCAGTTCTGGACCCTGGCCTTAGCTGTCAGAGAGTGCTCTCCAAATTCATGACTTGGGCAGCTTATGACTGCTTCAAGTCTGTGACAAGGGTAACTGCAGGGCTGGCGCAATGGGTTTAGGACAAATTGGTCGATGTCCCTTGCCAGGGAGAGAATCTCTTTGTAAACCCAAGATAGATAAGGCTGCAGAGTTGAAGACCGAGTTTCTGACAAGGACCAAACTCTCCAAGAAGACTTCTATCCTTCCCCGATGTAAGCCCTCAGATAAAAAGTCCCCTTAGTCGAGGAAGGGCAAGGCTTATGGAAACTACTGTGTCAGGCTTTCCCAGCTCCCCAACAGGGTCAGCAGGCCAAGGGACAAGGGCATGGTCCTCGTAAGCCCAAGACTCACAAAACCCAGGCACCAGCTCCGGTCCAGCCTGGTGGGAGCTTTTGACTCCTTGGGCATAGCCTCTACCCCTCTAGGAGGCCCCCTCCAGCAGCCCATATGGGGATGTTTAGTCTTGTTTGCCTACGGACACATGGGCACTGAAGTTGGTTAGGGAGGATTACCTTCTCGACCTGCTGCAGAGGCCCCCTCCATTCTTCCTGGGAGAACCCCCCAGGACTCCCCCCACCAGACCTTGCTACTGCAGGAGCTCACAGGTCTTCAAGAGGACAGGGCAGTGGAACCAGTGCCTCCACACCTTTGGGGCAAAGGGTTCTACTCACAGTACTACTTCGTACCCAAAAGAGCGGGGGGCATACAGCCCATCCTAGACCTTTGGGACCTAAACAGGTTCCTGGTGAGGGAGAAGTTTAAGATGCTCTTCTTTGGAATAGTGCTGCCATACCTCCAGCAGGGAGACTGGCTATGCTCCTTGGACCTAAAGGATGCATACACTCACATCCTCATCCATCCCAGCCACAGGCAGTACCTCAAGTTTATGGTGGGGGGTGGCCACTACCAGTACAGGATACTACTCTTCGGTCTGGCCTCTGCCTCCAGTGTCTTCACCTAGTGCCTAGCAGTGGTCGCAGCCCACTTTCGCCTCCAAGGAGCCTTCATCTTCCCCAATCTGGACTACTGGTTCATAAGAGGATGTTCAGCCGCCGAGGTGCTGCAGGCCACGGCCTGCATCATCCACATCCTTTAGTATCTGGGGTTCGTCATAAACCACCCCAAACCCCATCTCCTCTTGACACAGTGTCTGGAGTTCAAGGGGCATAGCTGGACACCATTCAGGCCAGAGCTTTCCTGCCTCTGGGACAGAGCCGATCATCTCAGAGCGTTGGCTGCAGATGTGCAGCACCGACGCTTGGTGTCTGCTCTCCTTCTCTAACTACTGGATCACATGGCATCCATGGTCCATGTTACTCCGGATGCCTGCCTTCACATGAGGCAGCCCACTGGTGCTACAAGACGGGATGATGGTGACCCACCGGCTGGTGGCAAGTTCCTCAGCATCTTCAGGCCAGGATGCCTTTTCAGGCCCCTGCCCCCCAGAGAGTTCTTACTACGGACACCTCCTTTCTAGGCTGGGGGGCTCATTGCGAGGACCTTTGCACTCAGGGGAGCTGGTCGCAGGCGGAAAGCCAACAGCAAATCAATCTCCTAGAGCTTTGGGCCATATCCCTGGCTGTCCGAGCCTTTCACCACCGTCTGCAACACCCAGTCAGTT
Source organism: Ichthyophis bannanicus (assembly GCA_033557465.1). Lineage (NCBI taxonomy): Eukaryota > Metazoa > Chordata > Amphibia > Gymnophiona > Ichthyophiidae > Ichthyophis > Ichthyophis bannanicus. The sequence continues at coordinate 666,841,097 of CM066032.1, forward strand.
CTGATCCAAATGGACAACCAGGTTGCAATGTTCTGCATCAACAAGCAGAGGGGCACAGGTTGTACACCCTCTTCCAGGAGGCTGTAGCCCTCTGCTTGTATGAGAACCGCAATGGGATGCTTCTGTGAGCGGTATATCTGCCAGGCTATGATAATGCCCTGACAAACAGGCTGAGCAAAAGCTCTTTGCCAACCTGGCCAACTCTCAGTTGCCCTGCTTTTGCTCCCAACAGCCACACCTGTCCCGGGTGGCAGTGGATGCCTTCTTCATCCCATGGACGGAGGGCCGCCTTTATGCCTTCCTGCCCATGCCGCTGATAACTAAGACTCTCTTCAAGGCTCAATGGGATGGGGCATCACTGATATTGGTAGGCCCTTGGTGGCCCAGGCAACCGTGGTTCCCACTGCTCCTTTGCATGCCCATAGCATCCCTGATCCCCCTGGGGAGTGACCCGGGAATACTGTTGCAGGAGGAGGGCTCTACCCTACACCCCAATCTGGGGTCTCTAGCACTAATTTCTTGGCTGCTGCAAGGGTAGCCTTGGCCCCTTTCAACTTTTTAAGGGAGGTTGCGGAGTTCCTCCTGGCCTCCCGTAAGACCTCCACGTGATGGGCTTATGCCTTCAAATCACGGAGATTCTCTGTGTGGTGCTTGGAGCGACAGGTTAACCTGTTCTCGTGCTCTGTGCAATTTGTGCTGCAATATTTGCTTCACCTATATCAGGCAGGACTGAAATCCAACTTGGTCAGGGTCCACCTGAGTGCTCTTGCGGTGCACTACCACCTCATCGAGAGCAAGCCTCACTCTGCTCAGCCCCTTGTAACCCTCTTCCTTTGGGGACTCCTGTTATCCAAATCCCCCGTCCGCCCACTAGTGACGGAGTGGGACCTCAACTTGGTACCCCTCACGGACCCACCGTTCGAGCCCCTGGCTACCTGCCACACCTGTATTACCTTTCATGGAAGGTTGTCTTCCTGGTGGTGCTCACATCTCGCAGGTTCAGTGACTTCAGTTCTTGATGGTGGATCCATCTTATATGAGGTTCTATAAGAACAGGGTCATGCTCTGTACGCACCCTAAGTTCCTTTCCAAGGTGATGTCCCCATTCCACCTCAATCAAGAGGTGGTGCTCCCCACCTTCTTTCCGCAGCCTCATGCCAGCAGGGCAGAGATTGTCCTTCATACCCTGGACTGTAAGAGGACCCTGTCCTTCTACCTCCAACATACCCAGGCCTCCGCAAAGCCTCGCAGCTTTTTGTTTCCTTTGACCCCAGCCAGCTGGGGGAGATGGTTACCAAGTGTGTTCTGTCCATTTGAGTGGCAGACTGCATTGCCATCACCTGCTAGCAGGCTGGGCTCTCCCTGGAGCACCGGGTCACAACGCACAGCATCAGGGCCATGGTGGCCTCTGTGATAAATCTGCATTCCGTCCCCATGACGGAAATCTGTCAGGCCGCCACCTAGTTCTCGATCCATATATTCACAGCTCATTACTGCCTAGAGAGGGAGTCCTGACAAGATAGCGCCTTCGGTCATGCCATACGCCATCATCTGTTCGGGTTGTAGGCAACTCCTGCCCTCCGACCCTTCTCTGTTCAAGCTACCAGAGTGCTGGTTCCTCACTGTACACTTGGATCTCCAGGAACAAGCAGGAATGAGTCTTCACATATGGGTATCGTCGGTACCGACGGAGCCTGCGCGGGAACGCTCCCCAGCGTCCAGTAAGAAAGCTTTTGGGAGCAACCCACAGCGCCTGCGCTCTGCCTTCCCGCCTTTCCCAACCGCCTCTCTCCAGTTCTTCTTTTCCGCGGAGCCAGCAGGTCGTGTTCCTGTCACCGCAGAAGAATTCTTTATTTTTTCTTTATTTTTCTGTGTCGCGTCTGCCTTCTTTGACATCAGACCGGTACCGCCGGTCTTTTCTTTTCTTTCTTTAAAAAAAAACAAAACAAACTTTTCTTTCTTCAACTGTGCATTTTCGGTTTGGGCCTTAGGCCTGAACATATTTTCTCCTCATGGAGAAGCCCGCTTCCGGGTTCAAAAAGTGCACAAAGTGTGGTGGTACTATTTCTGTCACCGACACCCATGACTAGTGTCTAAAATGTTTGGGTCCTGACCATTCCATCACGGATTGTGTGTCCTGTACCATGATGTCTAAAAGAGGTCGGCAGAACCGAGCAGCCAAGCTCAGTACCCTGTTTCCCTCTGATGCAGCCTCGGTGGCATCGACGTCTTCCAGGGCTGCTTCTTCCTCCCATGGATCTCAGGTAACCAAACATAAATCTAGCTGGTCCTCGAAGGGCAAATCTCCCTCTAAGCATCGAGATGCCTCCGGGCTTGTCCTCGAGGATTCCGCACCGGCAAAATTACCACGGCAGGAAGTTCCGGCTTCCAAAGCATTGTCTATGGGGTCACAGGTTGACATCGATGGCTCGGCCTCGACCCCATAGACAATGCTTTGGAAGCCGGAACTTCCTGCCGTGGTAATTTTGCCGATGCGGAATCCTCGAGGACAAGCCCGGTGTCGACTTCAACGGTACCCTGTCCTATGATGCCCATCGGTACCGAACCGGTACCGCTTACTCCCGATGTCGATCCCACTCAGTACGCGTATCGGGCTTTACAGGAGCATCCAGACAGGCATACTTCGATTCCTCCGAAGACTCTGAGTCGGAGGTTTCTGTCGATGCACCGGTACTTCTTCCTCAGGAGTCTGATTCTCCAAAACGAAGAATGTCTCCTCCAGAAGACTCGTCTTTTCAGGACTTCATTAGGGAAGTGGCTAGGGGCCTCTCCATTACAGTGGCCCCTGAGTCAGAGCCTAGAGCCAAGCAACTAGATATTTTGCAATATCCTAAGGCTCCTAAAGAAGCAGCTACTTTACCTATTCATGAGATTCTCTATGATCTCATGTTGAGCATGTGGGAGACTCCTCTTACCACCTTCCTCATTCTCGTAGATTAGACACCATGTACCGTGTCCCTCCTTGTCCTGGCTTTCATAAGTCTCAGCTTCCTCACCACTCTATTGTGGTAGAATCTGCCATGAGGAAAATAAAGAGTGCAAAGAGACACTCATCTAATCCTCCAGGACGTGAATGCAGGACACTTGATGCTTTTGACCGAAGGGTTTTCCAAGCTAATACGCTTGCTGCCAGAATCAACTCCTATAGTCTCTATATGGGGATGTTTCTAAAAGAAGTCACAGATCATCTGCAAGTCACAGAAGTCACAGATAATCTGCTTCTTTAGCTTTTGATGTTCCCTCTCCTTTTGTATGACTCCTACTTTTCCCTTACCTTTTGTTTGCCCTTAGGTCTTCTTCCTTTTTATGTTCCGTCTGTCTGCCTTCCCCTTCATTCTTCTGTCCTATAATATATTGTATATTTCTCTTCCTTTTCCGTTGGCTGTTAGCCTTCTTTTATTGAATTTTTTTTTTTAATTGTACACCGCCTTGGTTTCTGTAGAAAGGCGTTTTTTATCAAATAATAAACATAAACATAAACATGACTTTAGCCCCTTTTATTTCAGAAGATAAAAGGCAGGAATTTCTCACTTGGCTTAAACATGCCCAAGATGTTTCCAAATTTTCCAACCGTGCAGCCTTTGACTCTTTTGAGTGTGTAAGCAGAGCCTCGGCTATTGCCATAGGTGCACGCAGAATTACTTGGTTACAAGCCTCTGATTTGGAACTTTGGGTCCAAGATGAACTGGGAAATCTTCCTTGTACAGGTGAAAACCTTTTTGGCAGGGATTGGAAAGCAAAGGCCACTCAGATGGATTCTGAGAACTCTGCTTTGGATCGACTTTCAAAGTCTACCTCTGCTCCTGCTAAGAAAAGGTTGTTCAAAAAGACAAATTTTTCTAAAAAGGGAAGATACTATCCTGCTTATGGTCAGCAGGCATCTTCTGCAGATCGTTTTGCTGCAAAGCGTCAGCAACCACCTAAACAGGCCAAGTCAAAGGCTGCCAGGTCTCCCACGGCTCAGCAGCCTCAGCCTCCCCAGGGCCTTTGACTTGCAACTAGAGAACTTAACCTTTCTGGCTCTGGAAGAACCAGAGCCCCTCACCATTCCAGGAAGGTTGGCTTACTTTGCTCCCAGATGGGAGCAAATTACAGCAGAGCAATGGACCCTCTCCATTGTAAGGGAAGGGTACAAGCTTCATTTCTTAAACCTTCCTCCCCAAACCATGGTGAGACAGTTCAATTCTCCAACATCTCTCCTCAACCTTCTGGGTCAGGAGATTGATACCCTTCTTGCCCAAGGGGCAATAGAAGAAGTACCTCTTCTTCAACAGGGCTCAGTGTTCTACTCCCCTTATTTTCTTATTCCAAAGAAAACAGGGGGCTACAGACCCATATTAGATCTCAGAGAATTGAACAAGTTTCTATTCAAAGAGAAATTCAAGATGATTTCTCTCGGTACTCTGCTGTCATACCTTCAGAGTCAGGACTGGCTTTTTCAAGGAAAGCACTACCAATACAGGGTGCTTCCTTTCGGTCTGGCCTCTGCACCAAGGGTGTTCACGAAATGCATGGCAGTAATTGCTGCATTTCTACGCACTCTAGGAATATTCGTTTTCCCATATCTGGACGACTGGCTCATTGGAGCTCCATCCCAGTCAGAGGCCCAGATTTCTCTAACCTGCACAATGCGTGTCCTTCAGTATTTGGGACTGGTAATAAACATCCCAAAATGCCATCTCACCCCTACTCAGTCTCTGGAGATTATAGGGGCCTTGCTGGATACCACAACTGCAAGGGCCTATCTTCCTCAGGCCCGTTGCCTACGCTTGGTGCAGTTAGCCTCCCAGATACAGTTAAAGTTCCATTTAACTGCATCCACCGTGCATGTGGTTCCATATGCTCGCCTTCACATGAGGGCAGCTCAATGGACTTTGTCCACTCAATGGACTCAGGCATCAGGTTGCCTGTCAGACAAAATAGCAAACTCCAGTCGCCTATTTTGGTCTCTCCAGTGGTGGAAGTCCCCTCCAAATCTGTTGCTGGGGTCCCCTTTTCAGCAGTCGCTACCCCAAGCAACTCTGACAACAGATGCTTCTCCAATGGGTTGGGGAGCTCATCTGCAGGATCTCTCCACCCAGGGCATCTGGTCTCCACAGGAGACTTCTCTGCATATCAATCTCTTGGAACTCAGAGCAATATTCTTAGCTCTCAGAGTGTTCCATTCCCTGCTCAGCTACAGGACAGTCCTCATCCATACGGACAACCAAGTAGCCATGTTCTATGTAAACAAGCAGGGCGGGACTGGCTCTCTGTCGCTTTGCAACAAAGCTTTGCGACTGTGGGCCTTCGCCAGAGAGCATCACATCCATCTTCTGGCAGTATATCTTCCAGGCGTTCAAAACTCTTGGGTGGACAGACTCAGTCGAGTTCTGCTTCCACACGAGTGGTCCCTCCACATGGACCAGGTAGCCAGGATTTTTCGAATTTGGGGAACCCAAGACATAGACCTCTTTGCAAGTCCGTGGAATGCCAAACTTCCCCGGTTCTGTTCCAGAATTCCGTGTCAGGGAGTTCAGGCCAAGGATGCCTTCCTCCTTCACTGGGGTCAAGACTTCCTTTATGCCTTTCCACCAATTCCCCTAATTCCCAAGACACTATTCAAGCTTCAGAGAGATCAAGGGACCATGATCTTCATAGCACCACATTGGCCACGCCAAGTGTGGTATCCTCTACTTCTGCATCTCTCTCAAGCTCCTTCCCTGGACTTGGGCTCTGCACCAGACCTTCTATCCCAGGAAGAGGGAACTTTGTGGCACCCAAACCCCCAGTCGCTCCATCTCAGGGCTTGGTTGCTGAGGGCCTAGACCTTCAAGATTTTCATCTCTCTCAGCAAGTCAGAGATGTTATTCATGCCTCTAGAAAGCCTTCTACTAGACGTTCATATGCTTTCAATGGAAACGATTTACCATTTGTTGTTCAGGGAAAGGTCTAAACCCTCTTGCAATACCTCTGAATTCTCTACTAGAGTATCTCCTGCATCTATCCCATGCAGGTCTGAAAACGAATTCAGTAAGAGTCCATTTGAGTGCTATTGCAGCGTCCCTCAAGCCTCTCAATGGACAACCTATTTCCTCTCATCCTCTTATAGCAAGATTCATGAGAGGCCTTCTTTTAACTAAACCTCCCATTAGACCACCTCCAGTGGCATGGGACTTAAACCTGGTTCTTGGCCAGCTTATGAAGCCACCCTTTGAACCTTTAGCCACCACCTCCTTGAAATTCCTTTCTTGGAAAGTTATTTTTCTCATTGCAGTCACCTCAGCACGCCGCATCAGTGAGTTGCAAGCTTTGGTGGCTAATCCTCCTTATACAAGGTTCCGTCATGATAAGGTAGTCTTCAGGACCAATCCACACTTTATGCCTAAAGTGGTCTCACCTTTTCATCTGAACCAAGAGGTATATTTACCTGTCTTTTTTCCAGGACCTCATGCATCAAATGCAGAGAGGAATCTTCATACCTTGGATTGTAAGAGAGCTCTCGCTTTTTACTTACAAAGAACACAGCAACATAGAAAGTCTTCTCAACTCTTTGTTGCTTTTGATCCTTCTCATTTAGGACTTCCAGTCTCTAAGAGAACGCTGTCCAACTGGATTGCTCAGTGTATTTATTTTGCCTACTAGAGTAGGAACATTTCTCTGGAGGGCCATGTCACAGCTCACAATGTGAGAGCATGGCTCATCTATACTCTGTGTCCATCGACCAAATCTGTTGAGCGGCCACCTGGGCCTCGGTTCATACCTTCACAGCCCATTACTGTTTGGACAAGGACTCCCGCCGGGATGCCTCGTTTGGTCAGGCTGTTCTCAAACACCTGTTCCACTCCTAATCAACTCCTACCCACCTACCCTGGTTGGATGCCAGAGATCCATGGGGGGAGGTAGAGTCCTTTTCAAGGACACACAACCTGGGGTTTCTCCCTGGCATCTGCAGCTAGGGAGTCCCCATATGTGAAGACTCATTCCTGCTTGTTCCTGGAGATAGCACAGTTACTTACCCTGTAACAGGTGATCTCTGGGAACAGCAGGAATAAGTCTTCACAACCCACCCACCTCCCCTAGGAGTTGTATCTCTCTATCTATCTTTCCTTTCCTCTCTCTCTCTTTGTCTCAGCTTTAAAACTCGAACTGGAGAGAGGCGGTCGGGAAAGGCGGGAAGGCAGCGCGCAGGCACTGTGGGATGCTCCCAAAAGCTTTCTTACTGGACGCTGGGGAGCATTCCCGCGCAGGCTCCGTCGGTACCGACGATACCCATATGTGAAGACTTATTCCTGCTGTTCCCAGAGATCACCTGTTACAGGTAAGTAACTGTGCTGTCCCTCAAGTCTGTTAATTTAGGACTCCGTTGCTGCTGCTTATGGCTCATCTTTTTCCTGGTCACCTGTGGCGTTTTATAGATTTTGGTAGCCTGTAGCTAGGGATTCCCATATGTGAGGACTGACTTCTTGCTTGTTCTTGGAGAAAATGTAGTTGCTCACTTGTAATAGGTGCTCTCCGGGGACAGTAGGAATCAGTCCTCACCGCCCTCCCTCCTCCCTGTGGAGTTGTTTCTTTGTCAATTTTTGCTGTCTATAGCTATGTCATTTGACTGAGGCAAGATGGCACCCTTGAGTGGGACGGGGACCACGCATGTGTGGTGCATCTCTCAAAGGCTTTCTTTGAAAGCTGGGGAGACGCTTCCTTGCAGGCTCTGTCTGTACCAACGTCACCCATAAGTGAGGACTGATTCCTGCTGTCCCGGAAAACACATGTTACAGGTAAGTAACTACTTTATAGTGCATCGGAGAGTTACCTGTCTTGGAACCAGTCGCGGCTTTACGGGCCGCGGGAGCAGCTTGCAGGTGCCAGGAGGCCCTGCCCGATTTCGGACAGGCAGTGTGAGGGGTGTCCCTGGCTGCGGAGGACCCCCCCTTCACTACCCTATATCAACAGGTGTAAACCGAGGGTGCAGTGGAGAGTTACCTGTCTTGGAACCAGTCACGGCTTTACGGGCCGCGGGAGCAGCTTGCAGGTGCCAGGAGGCCCTGCCCGATTTCGGACAGGCAGTGTGAGGGGTGTCCCTGGCTGCGGAGGACCCCCCCTTCACTACCCTATATCATCTGGCGGTTTCCCACGCGGCTGCGTGTCGCGGCCTGCGTGACGCGACCTAAGGGGCGTGACACAAGGGGCAGGACACGCCCCTTTGGCGCCCCTTCGGCGCAACTGAGGAGCCGAGACTTTGTTTTCACCATGGGCAAACGTAAAGTGAAAATGCCCAAATCCGGAGACAAATCTCCTGGAGGAAAAGTTGTGGGACCCATGGATAGACATTTAGTCTCCCAGCAGCCTGCTTTATCATCTCCTGAGGGAGCTTCACTGAGTCCTCACCTCAGGACACCTCCCCCTTTCCCTTTTCCGCCTCTCTCCTCAACTGTTTTGGACTCATTATCGGAGCGTCTTCCACCTATGCCCCAGCCTGTTACTCCAGCGAAGTCAGAAGGAATTTGTTTGAGTCCAAGTTCTGGTGAAGTAACTTTAACTGATATTTGGCTAGCCATTCAAGGCATTGATAAACGTTTATCCACTACTGTTTCCTCTTTATGCATGTTTACCTCTGATGTAGTTAGTAAGATGCAATCTACTGATAAACAGCTGAGTAATTTAACTGTTTCGATGGCCAACACTGATTCTCAACTCCAAACTAGCTTGGATAATTGTTCTATCCTAACTCGGGACTTATCGTCCCTTAATTACCGATTGGAGACAATGGAGAATCAGTCGAGAGCCAAAAATTTACGTTTTTTAAATTTTCCTGTAACCCACCTGCTTTCTCCTATTATTTTGCTTAAGAAATATCTTACGGATGTTTTGAAGTTGGAAGGAAACATAGATGTTCTGTATCTGTATTATTTGCCTGTACGGCCTCCCCCTCCCTCCCGGGCGGGGGATGCTGATCTTTCTGTTGTTGAAGATACTGCCGGTCAGGACTTAACTGCTTTTTTTAGAAGACTCCGCTGACATTATTTCCAAACGTAGCACTTTAATTGCTACATTTGGTTCTGAGCTTATTAAAGTTAATGTTCTTCGCGCTTATTTTAAGAATCGTGAATCCCTCTTCTGCGGCCAAAAGCTGCAGGTCTTCCCGGATGTTAGCAGGGTTACTCAGGCCCGGCGCAAGCAGTTCCTGGGGTTAAAATCATCTGTGATAGCTATTGGTGCTAGCTTCTATTTAAAATTTCCTTGCAGATGTATAATTACTTATGAAGGTCAATCCTTTGTTTTTTTGGAGGCACTCCAACTTAAATTGTTTATACAGCAGAGGGAGGTAGTCAAGGAGCAGGGGGGTGAGATTTCTGGTCCTCTATAGTAGGGTTTGTTTTTACTCTTGATTTCTTTATCATATCGTATAATTGGTAATTACTCTCCCTTGATGTGTTATGGTTATGTGATTTATATTTCTTCTTGAGTGTTATTATGTTTATTAAGTTGTATTGCCTAAATGTTGTGACTTATTCAAGAAATTTCATAAATAAAATTAAAAAAAACCCCAAAAAAAACAAAACAAAACTACTTTATAGTGCATGACGTTTTAGATGTCATTTAAATTGATTAAACAGTCTGCTATATTTTTGAACTGCATTTGAAGTAAATCTTGTCTTGTGTTTTTCAATCTAGAGGGTCAGATGACATGATAAAGGACTGCAAAATCATTTTTCCAGAGGAAATATACAAAATAGAAAAACCTGGAGCTTATCCCCTGACTTTTGGTGATGGGGATTTCAAAAGTAAGCGTTATCTTTTATTTTCACATTGAATCCATGCATACAGTAGATCAGTGGTTCTCGACCCTATCCTAGTGTAACCCTTAGCTAGTCAGGTTTTAAAGATATTCATAACGAACATTTGAGACAGATTTGCATGTGCTGCCTACAGTGCATGCAAATCTCTCTCATGCATATTCATTGTGAATATCCTGAAAATTTGACAAGCTAGGAGGTACACCAGGACAGTGCTGAGAATCACTTCTGTAGACGACTAAATCCATACAGACTGTTCTAAGTGTTACTAATACCCATTAACACATTGATGCAGATAACGGTCTATGTATAAATTTAGGTGCTCATTTTGAGCTTGATTTTGTAATAGGACCACCTATGTTAGAATTCCAAAAAGGTGCCTATTATGTGCCTTCATAAAATAGGTCCCTAGATCCAGCTACAATAGAACAAATGCCAGCACACAAATTTACACCTTGATTTATAATTGGGTGCCTATATGAGAAGTCCAAAAAGGCACCTATTTTATAAAGGTTGCATGGGCCTATATATGCCTTTGTAAAAAGACTCCCAAACCCATCCACAATAGCAGGCAGAGGCTGATGTACATATTTATAACTGTTCCAAAGTTCATGTAAACATGTGCATATATTCCTCATATGTACTCATGTATTTATGTTCGTACATTGCAACTCCACCTCTGTTCTGCCAAATCTGTATTGCCAGAAAACATGTATGCAAATTGTGTAAAAGCAAGAGCATACTTCGTGTGTACTTTTTATGCATTCCTAATCTCCTTATTCTGCTACTCAACCCCTTGATTTACCCTAGTCCCTAGTTTGTTGTGTTGTCTGTTTCAATTAGATTGCAAGCTCCATGAAGCAGGGACTGTCTCTTAAATGCATATGTACAGCACTGCGTATGCCTTGTAGCACTATACAAATAATAAATAGTAGTACTAGTAGTATATGTAGTCACTCAAGTTTATAAAAATCTTTTTTTCACATGTAAAACAATTTGTGGAAAAAGCTTTAAAAATACCTCCTTGAGTCCAGTTTTGTATAGCTTTTCTAAGTGGAGAAAGTACATCCATAGTCAGGTGTTTCTGTGTGTTGCACTGGTGGAGTGCCTGTTGGTGGGTGTTTGCGTCTTGTGTAGGTGGGGTTCTTGAGTGTGTGTGTGGGTGTCTTTGTGTGTTGCGCAGATGGGGTGCGTGTGTGTTTCTGTGTATTGTGCAAGTGGGGTGCCTGTGTGGGTGTGTGGTTCAGCGTGTTGTGCAAGTGGGGTGCCTGTGTGGGTGTGTGGTTCAGCGTGTTGTGCAAGTGTGGGTGCCTGTGTGTTTGTTGGTGTCTGTGTTGTGCAGGTGGGCTGCCTGTGGGTGTGTGGTTCAGCGTGTTGTGCAAGTGGGGTGCCTGTGTGTTTGTTGGTGTCTGTGTTGTGCAGGTGGGTTCCCTGTGTATGTGTTTCTCTGTGTTGCGTAGGTGGAGTGCCTGTGTGAGTATGTGTTTCCATGTGTTGCGTAAGTGGGGGGGTGGGTGTTCCTTGTGTTTTGCGCCATTGGATTGCCTGTGTGTGTGGTGCAGCGGAAGGGGAGGGGAGGAGCATGTATGTGTGTGTTGCACGGGTGGAGGGGCTGTGTGTTTGTGTTGTGCGCTGGGTGAGCGTGTGTGTGTGTTTTTCTGTGTGTTGCATGGGTGGGGTGTCTGTGCAGGTGTGTGTTGCATGGGTGGGGGGGAGCCTGTGTATGTGTGTTTCTGTGTGTTGTGCAGGTAGGGTGCCTGTATGTTTGCTGCGTGCGTGGTGGGGGACCTGTGTGGGTGTGTGTTTCTTTGTGTTGTGTGGGAGGGGTGCCTGTGTGTGTGTGTTTTTCTGTGTGTTGCGCAGGTGGGGTGCCGGTGTGTTTTTGTGCGTTGCACGGGTGGGGGGCCTGTGTGGGTGGGTGTTTCGTGGGGGGGACCTGTGTTGGAGGTGTGTTGTGCAGGTGGGGTGCCTGTGTGTGTGTTTTTCTGTGTATTGTGCAGATGAGGTGCCTTTGTGTGTGTGCGTGTATGTGTTTGTGTGTTGCACCGGTGGGGTGCCTGTGTGTGTTGTGTGGCGGGAGGGTAGGGAGCTATGGGTGTATGTTTGTGTGTTGTGCAGGTGGAGGGCCTGTGTGGGTGTTGTGCACTGGGTGAGTGAGTGTGTGTGTGTTTTTCTGTGTTGCATGGGTGGGGTGCCTGGGCAGGTGTGTGTTGCGTGGGTGGGGGGGGGGAGCCTCTGCATGTGGGGGGGGCTGTTTGTTGCACGGGTTGGGTGCCTGTATGGGTGTGTGTCTCTGTGTGTTGTGCAAGTGAGGTGCCTTTGTGAGTGCTTGTTTGTGTGTTGCGCAGGTGGGGTGTCTGTGTGTGTATGTTGTGCGGTGGGAGGGGAGGGAACCGTGTGTATTTTTGTGTGTTGCGCGGGTGGAGGGCCTTGGGCGGCTGAGTGGTGGTGTGCACTGGATGAGTGTGTATGTGTGTGTTTCTTTGTGTTGCGCCGGGGCAGGGGGAGCCTGTGTGTGTGTTTTTCCGTGTGTTGCTTGGGCGGGGGTGCCTGTGTGGATGTGTGTTGCACGGGGGGGGGGGGGGAGTCTGTGTGTGTGTGTTTCTGTGTGTTGCTTGGGTGGGATAGCTTTTGTGTGTGTGTGTTTCTGTGTGTTGCGCCAGTGGGGTGATTTGTGTGTGTGCGTGTGTGTGTTTCTGTGTGTTGTGCCGATGGGGTGCCTTTGTGCGTGTGTGTGTTTCTGTGTGTTGCACCGGTAGGGGTGCCTATGTGTGTGTTTCTTTGTGTTGCGCATGTAGGGTGCATTTGTGTGCGACCAAAATGATTGGGAGCCTGCGCCAGAAGATGTATGAGAATAGACTGAAGACCTAAATATATATACCATAGAGAAGAGGAGGGACAGGGGAGAAATGATAGACATTTAAGGGTATTAATGAACAAGCAAACCATTTTCAAAGAAGGGGAATCTGTAAAGCTAGTCGACATAAAATGAAGCTGTAAGGAGGTAAACTTAAAATCAATGTCAGGAAATACTTTTTCACTGAAAGGCTGGTGGATGCTGGAATGCCCTCCTGATGGAGGTGGTGGGGGCAAATACAGTGAAGGAATTCAAAATGGCATGGGACAGAAACAGTGGATTCCTTCATAGCAAGAGGATAAAATCAAAATAAACGTAGCTATTTCTTATATGCAGGGCCGATGCCATCCATCGGGGCTGCCTAGGGTGGAAGGCCCCAGTGGGTGGCATCGGCTCCCCCTCCTCCCAGTGAAACACCAGTTCTTTGCCGCCTGGCCCGCCATGCTGCCCCCTTTCCCGGCACCCATCTTCTCACTTGAGAGAGAGGGGGGGGGGGGGAGGTGACGCAGTGGTGCCTCCGCTGCATCAGGCTTTATGGTGCCCATGCTGGTGCTGTCACAGCCTGCTGCTCCTGCCCCACTTTGACGCAACTTCCTGCCGCTCCCACCCCCTCCAACAGGAGGTTGTGTCAGAGGGGGACAGGAGTGGTGGGCTGTGAGCGTGCTGGCATGGGCACTTTGGGGCTTGACACAGTGGGGGCGTCGCTGTACCCACCCCCTCATCCTGAGTGGAAGGATGGATGCTGGGAGGGGGTTTGCATGAAGGGCCTTCCTAGTATGGCAGAAACCCTGGGGCCAGCCCTTCTTATTCCTCAATAAATACAGAGGAGTGACCTGAAGAGAGAGGCGGGTGCACCTACTCTAGCCACCCTACTTGGCAGACTAGATGGACCATAATGGTCTATATCCAGGAACAAGCAGGAATGTAGTCTTCACATATGGGTAACATCGATACCGACGGAGCCTGCGTGGGAACGCTCCCCAGCGTCCAATAGGAAAGCTTTTGGGAGCATCCCACAGCGCCTGCGTGCTGCTTTCCCGCCTTTCCCAACTGTCCCTCTCCAGTTCTTCGTTTTCCACGGAGCCGACAGGTCGCACATACTGTCACCGCAGAAAATTTCCCTCCTTTTTCTTTTTTGGTGTCGCGTCTGCCTTCCCTCAACGCTATACCGGTACCGCCGGTTCTTCTTTTCTTTTTTTCAATAAATAAATAAATAAATTTGTTTCTGGAGTCTTTTCCAGTAATTTTCTTCTCGGGTGCCACGCGCCATTTTGGGCACTAGGCCCAACTTTTTCCCTCAAAATGGAAAAACACGCTTCGGGTTTTAAAAAGTGTTCTAAGTGTGGCGGTACCACCTCCGTCACCGACACCCATGAGTGGTGCCTCAAATGTTTAGGTCCTGACCACTCTATTTCAGAGTGCGTTACCTGTGGGATGGTGTCCAAAAGGGGCCGGCAAAACTGAGCTGCTAAACTTAGCACCCTTTTTCCCTTCGAAGCAGCCTCTGTGGCATCGACATCTTCCAGGGCTTCATCTTCCTCCCATGGATCTCAGGTAACTAAACATAAATCTATCCGGTCCTCAAAGGGTAGATCTCCTTCTAAACATCGAGATGCCTCTGGCGTTGCCCTTGAGGGACTTCCACTGGCAAAATTGCCCCAGTGGGAGTCTTCGGCTTCCAAAGCACTAACGGGGCTCCAGGATGTTCTCGAGGCTTCAACCTCGGCAGAACTACTGGTGCCATGCTCTGGGGTTCCGGCCGCTTCTTCCGGCACCGACACACAAGCATCGGCAGCGTCGATAGACCAGAGATTCTTGGCTATTGAACGCAGTCTGGCTGCTCTTCTCACGTCCTCGATGCCCCTGAAACCACTTCAGACAATTTAACCGGTACCGGCACTGATTGCATCTACATCGGCAGGTATTCTACCGGGTCCGAGTCATGCGTCTCTATCCGGCATTGACAAGTTGGTACTGGACCACTCCGATGCCGACTTTGATCAGTAGCGGTATCGTGCCTTGCACGATCACCCAGATCAGAGATACTTCGAATCCTCGGATGAGTCTGAAGACTCTGAAAGCTCTGCCGATACCAGAGTACTTCTTCCTGAGGATTCCTCTTCTCCTCAGCGTAGGATATCTCCACCAGAGGATATGTCCTTTCAGGATTTTATCTGAGATGTGGCCCGAGGTCTTTCCATCACAGTGGCTCCTGAAAAAGAGCCTAGGGCAAAGGAATTAGAAATCCTACAATACCCTAAAGCTCCCAAGGAGGCAGCTACCTTACCTATTCATGAGATCTTGCATGATCTTATGTTAAGGATGTGGGAAACACCTCTGACCACATCTCCTCACTCGAAGACTCGACACCATGTATCGAGTTCCTCCTTGTCCTGGGTTTCAGAAGACCCAATTACCACACCATTCCATGGTGATGGAATCAGCCATGAGACGGATAAAGAGTGCAAAAAGGCATGCATCTAATCCTTCAGGACATGAGTGTAGGACTCTTGACACCTTTGGACATCGATCCTTCCAGGCTTCCATGCTTTCTGCTAGGATCAGTTCCTATATCTTGTATACGGGAATGTTCCTTAAAGAGGTCACAGGAGATTTAGAGCTTATGAGCCCTCTCCTTCCTGATGATAAAAGACAGGATTATCTTACTCTTGTTAAACATGCTCAGGATGTTTCCAAGTTTGTGAATCGTGCAGCCTTTGACTGCTTTGAATGCATAAGCAGAACCTCTGGTATTGCTATAGGTGCATGTAGAATTGCCTGGCTCCAGGCATCTGACTTGGAAATCTGGGTACAGGACAAACTGGGGAATACACCTTGCACAGGAGAGAATCTCTTTGGCAAGAATTGGCAGGAAAAAGCTAATGAGAAAGATGCTGACACTATCACTTTGGATAGATTTTCTAAATCTACAGCAGATCCTGCGAAGAAAAGATCCTCTAAGACAGTGTTTTTCAACCTTTTTTGTGCAAAGGCACACTTTTTTCATGAAAAAAATCACGAGGCACACCACCATTAGAAAATGTTAAAAAATTTACCTCTGTGCCTATATTGACTATATATAAAGTAATTCTCTTGAATAGGAATCAAACACTCACACCAACCCCCCTCCCCTGCTGGTTCACTCACACCACCCCCCCCCTCCACTGCTGGTTCACTCACCCACCCCCCTGTCACTTACTCACCCCTCCTGCTGGGTCACTCACTCACTTACCGCCCCTCCCCTGCTGGTACTCTCTCACCATCGCCCCCCCCCCTTGCTGTTACTCACACACCACCCCCCCCTCGACTGCTGGTTCACTAACACTCCCCCCCCCCTTGCTGGTTCACTCACACTCCCCCCCCCCTTGCTGGTTCACTCACACACACACACCCCCCCTCTGCCCAAGCCGCGGCTTCTGCTTTGTACAGAGCAGTGGCTGCACTACACTTACATTGAAAAGTAAAGAGAAACTGTGTCAGGAGCCCTCCGGTCATCGCAGAGCCCGAGGAAGTGATGTCATGGGGGCGGGCTCCTCACAGGCTGTCTTTCCTTTTCAAATTAACTTTATTGCAGCTAAAGTTAATTTGAAAAGGAAAGACAGCCTGTGAGGAGCCCGCCCCCATGACATCACTTCCTCGGGCTCTGCATGATCGGAGGGCTCCTGACACAGTTTCTCTTTACTTTTCAATGTAAGTGTAGTGCAGCCACTGCTCTGTACAAAGCAGAACCAGCGGCTGCACTGCTATAGGGAATCGCGATCGCGTTCGCGCCGCGGACTTCGGCACAAAAGCTGTTTTTTTGCTCTGGCCGCTCCCGATTTTGCGGCCAGAGCAAAAAACCGGCTTTTCAATGGCCAGTTTTACAACTGTGCTGGCAGCCGGCCTGGCCATGGAAAAACCGGCCAGGCCGGCTGAAAACCGGCCGGTTGGCAACCCTAATTTGTGAGCCGAGGCCACATGTTACGGATGAAATTGGAATTTTTCCCACGGCACACCAGACAATATCTCACGGCACACTAGTGTGCCGCGGCACAGTGGTTGAAAAACACTGCTCTAAGAAACCATTTTTCAACAAGAAGAAAAAGTTTTATCCCTCCTATACCCAGCAGGGTCATCGTTTAGGTCAGTCTGCCCAAAAGGGACAGCACCAACAACCTAGGCAACAAAGGAAACCAAAAGCAGCTAAGCCTCAACCGGCTCAGCAGACTCAGCCTCCACAGGGGCTTTGACTCCTGTCTAGAGAACTTTGCCTTCCTGGCCCTGAATGGCCCAGAATCCTCCACCATCCTAGGAAGGTTATGTCATTTTGCCCTCAGATGGGGGTCAGATAACAGCAGAAAATTGGACTCTTGTCTATTGTAAGAGAGGGGTACAAGCTTCATTTCCTGAGCATGCCCCCCCCCCCCCACGATAGTAAGACAGTTCAATTCTCAGACGTCTCTCAACAACCGGTTAGGTCAAGAAGTCACTATGTTCCTTGCTCAAGGGGCAATAGAAGAGGTACCCATTCCGCAACGGGATACAGGGTTTTACTCCCCCTATTTCCTTATTCCAAAGAAAACAGGAGGGCACAGACCCATTCTAGACCTCAGAGTATCGAACAAATTCCTGTTCAGAGGGAATTTCAAAATGATTTCTCTAGGAACTCTGCTGCCATACCTTCAGAGTCAGGATTGGCTTTGTTCTCTAGATCTCAAGGATGTGTACACTCATGTTCTCATCCATCCAACTCACCGAAAGTTCCTTCGATTCCTGTTTCAAGGGAAGCACTTCCAATACAGGGTTCTTCCTTTTGGCCTGGCCTCTGCACCAAGGGTGTTCACAAAATGCATGGCTGTGGTAGCAGCATTTCTCTGCACCCTGGGAATATTCATCTTCCCTTACTTAGACGACTGGCTCATTCGAGCCCCTTCAGAGCGAGAGGCCAGGGTTGCTCTGTCTCGCACAATGCGCATCCTTCAGTATTTGGGACTTGTCATAAACGTACCAAAGTTCAGCCTTGCTCCCACTCAATCCCTAGAGTTTATAGGAGCTCTTCTGCATACCAGACACAGCCCCGCTGCTTTCTCATTGTGCAGCTAGCTTCCCAAGCAGTGCTAAAACATCACCTCACTGCTTGGGAAATGCTACAGTTGCTAGGCCACATGGCATCCACCGTGCATGTGGTTCCTTATGCTCGCCTCCATATGAGGACAGCCCAGTGGACCTTATCCACTTAGTGGACTCAGGCCTCAGGTTGCCTGTCAGACAAAATAGCAAATTCAGATCGCCTTATTTTGTCCCTCCAATGGTGGCAGTCACCCAAAAACCTTCTGGTGGGGTCTCCTTTTCAGCAACCCCCACCCCAAGCCACTCTAGCAACAGATGCTTCACAGGTGGGTTGGGGAGCCCACCTGCATGGCCTCTCTACTCAGGGTACCTGGACTCCACAGGAGGCCTATCTCCATATCACTCTCCTGGAGTTCAGAGCAATCTTCCTTGCTCTTCGAGTATTTCACACCCAGCTCAGCTACAAGACAGTCCTAGTACAAACGGACAATCAGGTAGCCATGTTCTATGTGAACAAGCAGGGCGGAACAGGCTCTCTGTCGCTTTGCAACAAAGCTTTGCGACTATGGGCCCTCTCCAGAGTGCATCAGATTCATCTCCTTGCAGTGTATCTTCCAGGCATTCAAAACTCTTGGGCAGACAAACTCAGTCGAGTTCTGCTTCCACATGAATGGTCTCTCCATGCAGACCAGGTGGCCCAAATTTTTCAAATTTGGGGAACCCCGGACATAGACCTCTTTGCAAGTCCGCTGAATGCCAAACTTCCCCGGTTCTGTTCCAGAATTCCAGCTCATGGTTGTTAGGCCAGGGATGCTTTCCTCCTTCATTGGGGTCAGGACTTCCTGTATGCCTTTCCACCCATTCCCCTAATTCCCAAAACCCTGTTCAAGCTTCAGAGAGGCAGAGGTCATATGATCTTCATAGCTCCACGTTGGCCACGGCAACCGTGGTACCCTCTGCTCCTACATCTCTCTCAAGCTCCGCCTCTGGAGTTAGGATCTGCCTCAGATCTTCTTTCTCAAGAGGACGGGATGCTGTGGCATCCCAATCCCCAGTCTCTGCATCTCAGGTCCTGGTTGCTGAAAGCCTAGAACTTCATGGTCTTAACCTTTCCCAGCAGGTAAAGGATATCCTTTATGCTTCCAGGAAGCCTTCCACAAGACACTGTTATGCATTTAAGTGGAAAAGGTTTACCATATGGTGCTCGCAGAAGGGTCTTAACCCTCTTGTGATACCTCTGGAATCATTACTGGAGTATCTCCTTCATTTATCAAATGCAGGGCTTAAGACCAATTCAGTGAGAGTCCATTTGAGTGCTATTGCAGCTTCTTTCAAGCCTCTAAATGGACAACCTATTTCCTCTCATAGCGAGATTTATGAGAGGCCTTCTTTTAACTAAGCCTCCCATTAAGCCACCACCGGTGGCATGGGACTTAAATCTGGTACTTGGGCAGCTCATGGAACCGCCCTTTGAACCATTAGCCACTACCTCTTTGAAATTCCTTTCCTGGAAGGTTATCTTTCTTATTGCAATCACATCAACAAGTCGCATCTGTGAATTGGAAGCGTTGGTGGCTGATCCTCCTTATACAAGGTTCCATCAAGATAAGGTAGTCCTTAGGACTCATCCGCACTTTATGCCAAAGGTGATCTCGCCTTTTCATTTAAACAAAGCAGTTTACCTTCCTGTAGTCTTTCCAATGCCTCACACCTCAAATGCAGAAATTAATCTTGATACTTTGGGCTGTAAGAGCTTTGGCCTTGTACTTGCAAAGGACACAGCAACATAGAAAGTCCTCTCAACTCTTTGTTGCTTTTGATCCTAGTCATTTGGGACTTTCAGTCTCGAAAAGGACACTGTCCAGCTGGATTGCACAGTGTATTTCTTTTGCCTATGAGAGTAAGAACTTTCCTTTTGAAGGCCATGTCACAGCTCACAATGTGAGAGCTATGGCAGCCTCAATGGCTCATCTTCACTCTGTGTCTATCGACAACATCTGTCGAGCAGCTACTTGGGCTTCGGTTCATACCTTCACAGTCCATTACTGCTTAGACAAGGACTCCCACCGGGATGCCTTGTTTGGTCAGGTTGTTCTTCAACACCTGTTCCACACTTAATCAACTCGTACCCACCATCCCTGGTAGGATGCCAGAGATCCATGGGGGGAAGTGGAGCCCTTTCACAAGGGCACACAACCTTCTGGGGCCATCTCCCTGGCATCTGTAGCTAGGGAGTCCCCGATATGTGAAGATTACATTCCTGCTTGTTCCTGGAGATAGCATAGTTACTCACCTGTAACAGGTGATCTCCAGGAACAGCAGGAATTTAGTCTTCACAACCCACCCACCTCCCCTAGGAGTTGTATCTTTCTATCTCTCTCTCTTTCTCTCTTTTGTCTCAGCTTTAAACTCAACTGGAGAGGGAAAGTTGGGAAAGGTGGGAAGGCAGCATGCAGGCGCTGTGGGATGCTCCCAAAAGCTTTCCTATTGGACGCTGTGGAGCGTTCCCGTGCAGGCACTGTCGGTACCGACAATACCCATATGTGAAGACTAAATTCCTGCTGTTTCCGGAGATCACCTGTTACAGGTGAGTAACTATGCTTTATCTGTTGTTATGCACTATGTTATGTTAATAGATAAGAGGGGAAAGGTAGTGAGGAGCAAAAGAATGAGTGCACTTGTAGGTCAGTAGGAGAAGTTCGAACTGGATATGGAAATGGATAGAGAGCCATTGAAACAAATTTAGAAGTTGGGTTATAAGAGCATACCGGGGCTGACAGAAGATTAGCCATGCAGTTGAGTTTTGAACAGATTGAAGGGTAGAGATATGATTCAGAGGGAGACCAGCAAGGAGGAGGTTGCAATAGACTAGAAGGGAGGTGACTAAAGAGTGGATAGATGTCTTAGTATTGTGTTCAGAAAGGCAGAGGTGAATTTTGCTGATGTTATAGAGAAAGAAACAACAGGTTTTAGCTATCAGTTGGAGGTGTGTAGAGAAGGAGAGGAATGAGTAAAAGACGACCCCAAGGTTGTGAGCCGAGGAAACAGGGAGGAGTAGAGCATTATCCACAGAGATAAAGAAAGGAGGAAGGGGGGAGGTGAGTTTAGGGGGAAAAATTAAAAAGCTGGGTTTTGGCCATGTTCAATTTCAAACAGCAGTGAGGCATCCAGGTAGCAATGTCAGGCAGGCAGAGATTTATGCCTGGATTGCCAGAGAGATTTCAGGTGTAGTGAGGTAGATCTGAGGGTCATCAGCGTAAAGATGGTACTGAAAACCATGGGAGATCAGTGCACCAAGGGACTGGGTATAGAGAGAGAAAAGGAGTGGACTGAAGACAGACCCTTGGGGTATACCAACTGAAAGCGGGATAGCAGTAGAGGAGGATCCACCAGAACAAACACTAAAAGTGAGGTGGAAGAGAACCAGGATAGCACAGAGCCCTTAAGAACAAGCGAGGACAAGGTAGCGAGGAGAAGATGTGATGGTCAACAGTTAAATTTAGGAGAGTAGTTACTAAAGTGTGTTATGGCAGTAACACCTGTTGTTTTGCCTTTAACGCATATTGTCGTCAGAATCTGCATTGAATACTAATGAGGTGCAAAACATGCAAATCTATGCAAAACACCTATCTCCAGGAACAAGCAGGAATGAGTCTTCACATATGGGTACATCGGTACCGACGGAGCCTGCACGGGAATGCTCCCCAGCATCCAATCAGAAAGCTTTTGGGAGCATCCACCGCGCCTGCGCACTGCCTTCCCGCCTTTTCCACTGCCTCTCCTCAGTTTTCGTTTTTCCGCGGAGCCGGCAGGACGTCCTCCTGTCACCGCAGAAACTTTTTCTTTAAATTCTTTATTTCTTGTTTTCTTGTGGTCGCGGCTGTTTTTCCCGCCGCCACCGGTACCGCCGGTGGGTTTTTCTTTTCCTTTTCTGAAACTCAGAGAGATTTTTTCCTCTGTTTCTGTCTTAAATTTTTTGGGCTTACAAGGCCTCTCCATCATGGAGCCTTCTTCTCCTAAGAAGTGCCTTCACTGTGGAAACACAGTTTTCCTTTTAGACTCCAATACCTGGTGTCTAACCTGTTTGGGTCCTGACCCTTTTTCCCCTGAACAATCAGGCTGCAAATCTATGAGGGGAACTTCCCTCTTTCGAGCTTCCCTCGATACTGTTTTACCTCCCGGAGTGAGGGCACCGGCCCTTTCTTCTCTACAGGATCAGGTAACCCACAAACAGTCTGTTAAGACTAGCCAATTCTTGAGTGGTAGGTCTCATGCCAAGCATGATGACAGCTCCGGCCTTTCCCTCAAGACCCCATTGGCACTAAAACCCCGGCGGGAGTCTCCGGGCTCCAAAGCATTTCAGGGGTTTCAGGTTGTTCCTGGGGCTCACCCCTCAGAACATACCTGAGCCATGCTTGGTGGTGGCATCCGCTTCGAGCGGTACTGTGATAAGGAAGCTTATCATAGCTCAGGAAGGAGCTATAGAAAAGGTGAAGTGTCTCTGAACAAGCAACCTGTCAGTGCTGGTAGAAATGAGAAAACAGAATTTTGCCATAAAAGACTACCAGTCCCAGAATGCACCAGGTTTCCAAGAGCCATTAGAGGAGCTGAAGTAGGGAAACGTGTGTTCAATCAGGAGGGCTATGAGGTAATCCCTAAGCACTCATCTCAAAGGGCAGGGCCTGATTCAGCACAGCTGCGCTGTGTTAGGGAGGATCACTCATCTAAGCAGAATAAGAGTAGAGTTTATTCAACAGATGACCAGCTTCATGATCACCTTGGATATTCAGAGAATTGTCCTCAGTATCCTGAGAATCAGCTTGAGTTTGATCATCAGTTTCATCTGAAGGATCATCAGAAGCAGAAGCCAAACCGGACGGATAGAGAAGGAAAGAAACCCTCTGGAAGGAAGAGGAGAAAAGCCTTTGAGAGGTCTAGAAGAGTCCAAGGCAGTACGTATACTGGGAGGTATTCCAAGGGCCAGCATAGACCATTGGAATGGGGAAAACCAGAGGAATGGTGCTGCAGAATAAGGAATCACCAGAGGCTACCTGTGAGGGAGACGGCTGCA
The DNA here is from genome assembly GCA_033557465.1 of Ichthyophis bannanicus. Lineage (NCBI taxonomy): Eukaryota > Metazoa > Chordata > Amphibia > Gymnophiona > Ichthyophiidae > Ichthyophis > Ichthyophis bannanicus. Next base: position 666,863,871 of record CM066032.1, read on the forward strand.
CGTGGAAGGGACTCTAAGACCTATGCCAGAAGGTATGTGAAGAGAGATCCAGTGTCCAGGGATCAGGACTGGAAGGCTGGACATAAGAACTGGACTACATACTGGCCAGGCTATATAGAGAGGAACTATAGCAACAATGGAAGCTCAGGTATGAACACTGATCTATGCCCTAGCTATAACCTTGAAAGACAGCAGGGAAATAAGTGTTCTCCTGAAAGTGCTCCATTGAAAGATTCATCTGTGCAAATTCATGATAGTGACCCTATGCTTGTTGATGAAGGGGAAATAATAGCAGATCAAGATATTGTTTATATGGACTGCTCTCTATCCAAACTCCGTTGGTAACTTTCTGTGATAAAGCACAGCAGCCATCACAAAAAATATAAATTTGTTCTTTATTCCACTAAGAAAAGCTCCTGAAGCAGGATTTGACTCACACAGTAGAAAGCCAGCCTGCTAAAGGGTTTCAGCTGGATAACTGATAGCAATTGAGCTGCACCTAATTGCTTGTGAGCTAGGAGAGAATTACTTCTGGATCTGTGTGGAAAGTAATCAGAAGTTAACCTTACAAGAACAGTTTATTTCTTTCTTTGTGGCTTTTCGTTTGTTAGAGATATGCTAAGAAAACATTAGCTAATTGCCTGACAAGTTTGAAGGTTGTTTTCCTGATTTTGAGTTTTTGACTTTGTTTTACCAAGTTAAACACTGCAAGCAAGTAACCTAATTTATGTGCTACCAAGCATATCTGTGCTGGGAGAAATAACCCCATAAATAAAGAAGTATCTTATTGGCTTTAACACTTGTGCACAACTAAATTATTGTCAGCAGCTGTGTCTGGTGTGAATGAACTACATTACCCACAATACCTTGCAAAAATCATATAAATATATGCATTGTCAAGACTGTGAAGATTCTCACCCAGGCAGCCGTCTGACAGTACCAATACCCCGGCATCGGCACCGGTGTTGAGTGAGCCACTCTTCACCAGGGATCGTCATCTGGCGTCCTCGGTACCTTCGGGACCGTTCGATACGACCCGGATTGACTTTCCTGTATCGGCGCCGATACCACCACCGACGTTGGTATCCTCTAGACATGCATTGATAGACTCGCTCCCTTCGATGCCGAGTCTGGAATCGATATCTAGTCTAGATGACTGGGTACCGACGCGTCTCGGATCCGACCCATATCGTTTCCGGATACGCAGTACCGAGGATATTCACCAAGCGTTTCTGGTTACCTCGGTACCCCTTGAGCAGCCTCCGATGACTGCTTCGATGGCGTTACCGTCTCCGATTCCGACTCAGCTACCGGTATCGGTATCGATGTCGGTTCCTGCAGTTACACCGGTACCATCGATCTTTTCTATGCCTAGTTTGGAATCGATACCTGGCATGGACGATGCAGTACTGACTGCCCCAAATCGTGGCTGCCTATACCACTATCCATCTAGTGGGGTTCTTTTTCAGCACCAGACCAGTACATCCTCTGGTGCTCAGGCTGCTCCTTCAGCCTTACCTTACCCAGGGATAGTTCCCATTGGAGATCCTTCTTTTCAGAAATTTCTCCTTGACATGGCAACCTGTCTTGCTATTCCTATCCCTGGCTATGATCCTACTCGAGGCTCTCCTGCAGAAAAGGAAAATGTAATACTTCCTTTACATCATTCTTTGCAGGATCTTCTTCTGAGAATATGGGAATCACCCTTAAGGGTTCCCTCACCTTCTACAGCAACTGATGTTCTGTATCAGGTGCCCCCCTCTCCAGGGTTTCAAAAAACTCAACTTCCCCATCATTCCCTTGTAGTGGAATCAGCAATGAGGAAGGTAAAAAGCAAGAAGAAGCATTCTTCTTATCCGCCAGGTCGGGCATCTAAAGCACTTGATGCCTTTGGACGTCAAACCTTCCAAACATCTATGCTTGCATCAAGGATTATCTCTTATATTTTTTATATGAGTCTATCTCTCCAGTAGGTCACAAAGAAATTATCTCTTTTGACTCCTTTTCTATCGGAACCTAAGGCTGCAGACTATTCCTTGCTTCTTAGTCATAGCCAGAATATATCTTGGTTTCTTTCTTGTGCTTCTCTAGACTCTTTTGAGTCTGTTAGCAGATCCTCTGCTATTGCCATAGGAGCACGTCATAGAGCCTGGCTCCAAGCTTCAGACTTGAGCAGATGGGCACAACACACACTGGGTAATTCTCCTTGTACTGGAGAAAATCTCTTCAATAAGGAGGCTTTATGTCAGGTTGCTCATTGCTCCACTGACTTCCCTGGTTCTAAGAACCATCCTAAGCCTTTTTCTCCCCCAGGAGGTAGGAAATGTCCTACCAAATCTTCTTTCCCTAAGAAAAGAAGGTTTCACTCTTCTCCTGCCCATCATTCAGATGTACCCAAGCAGGGGACACCTCGTCGTGGTCTGAAGAATCCAAACTCTAGCCAGTCTCAGCATACCCAGCAGCCATAGGTTCTTGAAGGTTGCAACCTGCAGTTAACCTCTTCTTAGCAGAAGTTTGTTCACTGTTTTCTCTTACAGCTCTACACGTGGCTAAGCTGTCAGGATATTCTTGTCCATGGGCTACAGATTTCTCCTCTTCTTCCTTCTAAGAAGAGAAGTTAACAGCTATCCCTTGATAGTTTCTGTCCCAACATGAACATTTTTTCCTTCAGTTGACTCACCATATGGTAGGTCACCCTTCAGTTACCTGTTCTCTCCACCCTCTCATCCAGGGTATCCCCTGAATGAGTGGTACCATAATGAACAGCTTCTCTAGCCTTCATTCCAGTGTAGAGTTTTTTCCTTGAATAAATTCTCTGGACAGCTTATCAGGCAGGGACAGGGATTTTTCCTCTCCCTTTGTTTGTTCTCTCTGTTTTACACAGAAAGATTCTCTCTGCTGTCTCTGTCAGCTTCTGTTCATGCAGGAGTTCCAGTGATTACACTACTGGTACTTTCCTACAAGTTCCAGTCTGTCTTCCATTACCTTTGTCTAGCCTTAGTAGTGATCCAAGACAGTCCTCATCTATCCTGGATAATCCTACTCACTTCAGGCTTCTCACATTATCTTCTTCCTGGCCATCTCCATTTCCTGGGATGTGCCAACACACCTGACCTACAGTCAGTTTTATCTCCTAATTCTCCTGCATAAGGCTCTCTGCAATCTTCAGAGAAGCTTTCTACTATGGGCCCTTGCTAGAGAGCATTGAACTTTGTCTCTGATGGCTATTCTATATGGTAGAAAAGGCTTATCAGTCATTTTCCATGACTGTGAGGGTTTTCCACACCCTCTTGTCTCCTGTTATAATACAGGATATAAGCTTTTTCTGCGTGAATGTCCAAGGAGTTTCCCAATCCTGCAGGAATATGCTCTTTTTTCCTTACAGCTTGGCTTCATGCTATCCTACTCCTCATGGACAGCACAAATTCTACTAGTAACGCATGATACCCCTGTGTCCCTCCAGTGGGTCATCCTGGTATCTCCTTCTTTGCGTTTCTCTGTCCATTTACCATATCAGAGTTCTACAGAACTCACGACTTGCTCTCTACAGACTGATATTATCCTCTGTTTTTTCACGCAACCATCCTGGTTATTTCACTGGATAGCATTCCTGCACCCTCTTAGCCCGGAGGAATAGATTCTCTATATATCTTTTCAAGTAGGTTCCACCTTCTTGTTATTCGATGAATCTTTCACTTCACATCTCTCATGTGAATGTTATTATGGGGCTTAGTTGCAGACATGTACCTTCAGTCTTACATATTCATGTATGTATGTATCTCCATATATTTCTATACATACATATGTCTGTAAGCTGTGTGGGCATTGGTTATGCCCCTATATATATATATCTATATATATTTACACATGTATATACATATATATATATATATATATATATATATATATATATATATCTCCCTCTATATATGTATCTGTCGAGATGCTTTTTATAGGTAGATATGTATTACATACTATCTCCCTAACTGTATATGCTATAAAGGTTTCCATCTTCTTAAAGGTTCCAGACAGTGGGCTGGCATATCTCCATACTGGTCCTCGGTATCTGGGGGCTGTTATGCACACAACCACTACTGTGGTACTAACCGCTTCCAATTACTCTAGGTCTCGTTATCCCTGAAGCATCATGCTTCAATATCTTTCCTAACTCTCACCAGCTAGGAAAGGCAGTGTAGATCTTCAGTAGTTCTGAAGTTTCAGCCCTTCACACATCTGTCCTCCTTGGGAATGCGGGTTCTTTTTCCATACCCTTTCTTCCCTCCAGGACTGGGCTACTTGTCTAAATCGGTCAGTCTTCCTCTTTTACTCCTAAATGTTAATGACTCTGTAGCTAAAAGAGTTTTCAGCTTTCTTCCATAAAGCTTTCCACTGAAGACCTGCCGTTCTTATACTACCCCAGTTGACACCTGGGTCACCTGCCAATTCCAGATTTGGACCTCCACCCTCCCTGCTGTGAGGTCACCTTGAGGATCCTCTACTGAATCTCCAGTAGACTCCATCACGCTCTCTACTTCCTACAATCCAGTAGGTAAGATCCATTTTGTGATTGTTCATTAAATAATTTTAATGGTACTTATCATACATACCAAGGACTCCTCTCCTGTAGTCCTTAGCTTTGCTGTTTTTTCTTACAGCTACCTTTCCTTCAACTCCTACCCTCCATCCCTCATGGGATGCCGGAGATCCATGTGTGGGAACTGCAGTCCTAATCCAGGGACATGCATTTATGGGATCTCCCTGGCATCTATAGCTAGGGAGTCCCCATATGTGAAGACTCATTCCTGCTTGTTCCTGGAGATAGCACAGTTACTTAACCTGTAACAGGTGATCTCTGGGAACAGCAGGAATAAGTCTTCACAACCCACCCACCTCCCCTAGGAGTTGTATCTATCTATCTATCTTCCTTTCCTCTTTCTCTCCTTTTGTCTCAGCTATGAAACTCAACTGAGGAGAGGCAGTGGAAAAGGCGGGAAGGCAGTGCGCAGGCGCGGTGGATGCTCCCAAAAGCTTTCTGATTGGATGCTGGGGAGCATTCCCGTGCATGCTCCGTCGGTACTGACGTACCCATATGTGAAGACTTATTCCTGCTGTTCCCAGAGATCACCTGTTACAGGTAAGTAACTGTGCTTTATTATTTATTTATTTATTTATTACAGTTTCTTATATACCGCGCTATTTAGTATCAGCGCGGTTTACATCATAACATAACGACCATGACGACAATCTGTCAGGTTTTACATCGAACAGGAGTACAAACTTGGATAACAGGGTTAACTGTATACATAAGCTATTTACACTGCAGTGATAGGTAAAAACAGATAATGCATGTAAGGGTCTTTCTAGAGTGGGTCATTTCTTGAGAGGGATATCTAGGATCAATTGCTGGCTGGGAAGTATTGGAGGAAACGGTGGGTTTTGAGAGCCTTCCTGAACTGATATAGATTGGCAATGGTCCTAATGTCAGGGGGTAGAGCATTCCAGTATTTGGGGACATAAAAACTGAACGCCCTGTTTGTGGTTGTCATGTTGGACTTTGTCGATGCCTTTGGTGTTGTTAACAAGTTTACAGCTGTTACTCTTCTGGATCTGTTGGGGGGGACAATGTGGATAAGATGCGTGAGTGAGGAGGATGAAATACCTTTGGTTGCCTTGAATGCTAATAGAAGGGTTTTGAAGGTGATCCTCCCATGGATCGGTAGCCAGTGCAGCTGTTTGAGAATGGGGGTCACGTGGTCATTTCTGGATGCTCCGTAGAGGACCCTAGCTGCGGCATTCATGGCCAACTGTAAGGGGGTTAGTGTGGATTGGGGAAGACCTTGTAAGATGGCATTTGCAAAGTCAAAATGTGGCAGGATCAGCGCTTGATATATGGTTCGGAAATCATCTGGGTTCAACAGGGAGCGTAGGTGCTTGAGTGAACGGATTTTGAAATAGACGGCTTTGACTATGTTGCTTATGTGGCGTTTCATATCTAGACGTTGGTCCAAAGTAACTCCCAGGTATTTTATTGCATCTTTAGTTTGCAAGTCAGCTTCCTTGACACTGACGTGGGATGGGGGAGTAAAGTTGGAGTCTCTGGTGATGAATAGCACCTCTGTTTTTTTATGTTGAATGCGTAGGTTCTGTGTCTGGAGCCATGTTGAAACTGCATTGAAGCAATCTGTGAGTGGGGCCAGGTCCATGTGAGTTGTGGAGAAAGGCATGTATAGGAGAATGTCATCTGCATATATCAAGCAGTTCACATTGAATGATCTTATGATATTGCAGATGGGCTGCATGTAAATATTGAAAAGTAAGGAGGATAACGAGGAGCCTTGAGGTACCCCTTGCTTTTGATGGAACTGTATTGACTCTTCTGATCCAGACTTCACATATTGCCATCTACCGTCCAGATAAGACTTACACCATCCTAGTGCACTGTCGCAGACGCCCTTCTCTTTCAGTGTTCCGAGGAGAATTTCGTGACTCACGGAGTCGAACGCCGCGGCGATGTCTAGGAAGATGAGCACAAAGCCTTGACGGATGTTGTCAATTTCTGTGATGATATCGTTGAATAGACCGGTGAGTAGTGTCTCGACACCATGATGTTCTCTGAACCCATGTTGGCAGCTGTCTAAGGGAGCAGCAGCATCTATGTGATCTTGAATTTGACGTTGTGCCTCTTTCTCAATTATTTTAGCCAAGAGGGGGATACTGGCTATTGGCCGATAGGAGTCAACTCTTTGGGGGTCAAGTTCGGGGTTTTTCAATAGTGGCCTAATGGAAGTCTGCTTGAGTGAGGTGGGAAAATATCCTGTTGTGAAGGAGAGCCTCATTATATTTGCGATGACAGGGCTGAACACATCACGTAGCTCCTTGATCCAAAAAGCTGGACATGGGTCAGTCTGTGCAGTGGAGGTTTTGAGAGATGCTATGGTGTCCTCGATACATTTAGTGGATGGTGTGGAAAATATGTTCAGTGGGAATAGTCCCGTTGGTTCTTGATATGGGACTGCTGAAACTTTGTTGGTTTGTACAATCTTGGATTGCAGGTAATCAGCGAATTCTTGCGGGTGAATCTCGCTGTGTTGTTCGGGAGATGGTTCCTTTGAGAGGGATTTGACCAAGTTGAAGAGGTCACGTGGTTTATTCAGAGACTTCTTTAGGGTGTCAGTGTGATATTGTCTCATTTTGGTAGTGATTGTTTCTCGGTGTATTGCAAGGTGGGTTCGATAAGCGATCTGATCTTCAGTTGAGTGCGATTGACGCCATCGGCGTTCAAGTCTACGTAGTTGCGTTAGAGAAGATCGCAGCTCAGGGGAGAACCATGGGGCGGTGCTTCTTTTTGACCTTGCTGTATTCTTAGGGTTCGAGTGTTGTGAGATGGCAAGCAAGCTGGAGTTCCAGTAAGAGATTAGTTCATCAAGATCCGGTGTGGTTTTGTTGATGAGTGATGGGGTCTCCGAAAGGATGTGTTCCCTATCGAAGGGGCGAAAGCATCTAGTGGCAGTTCGAGAGGTGATGTTCATAGGTCGGCTTCTGTTCAGCTGGTCATTGTTGATGGGTATCTGGATAATGATCAATTTGTGGTCAGACCAGGGTACATCCACGACTGATATTGGAGGATTGTGGTTTTGGTCCATGACTGGGTGTGGAACAAATACCAAGTCAAGAATGTTCCCTTTTGTATGTGTGGGTTCCTTGATGATTTGTTTGAGTCCCAGGTCTTCCATTGCATCAAGGAACGCAGTTGCGTGGCTTTGGGGTAAAGATTATTAGTATTATTAGTATACTTATATAAGATTATTAGTATTCTTTCCACATGGAGCATCAGACTACTAACATGTGATTTGATGCTCCCGGCAGAGATCTTAAAAGGACCACATTCTAAACTGTAATGGGTGGTCTGGGGTCCCCCCACCGCCAGGCATCACCTGGACAGGAAGACTATTGCCCCCCCCCATCAACCCTAACCAAACTCCCTCGCCTCCTAAGACCACCCCAGGCTACCTCGGTACAATCCTAGTGGTATGTGGATTCTGGACAGGAGAGAGCTTCACTTTCTCCTGTTTAGGCCGGTGCTGGGATCAAAACGGCATCCTCAATCCCCTAGTTGGTAGTCTTGCAGTACTACTGCTAGAGGTCAATCTGTGTTATTCCCTTAGAATAATGTAGCTTGTTTTCTATGCGCTTAACTTTAGTTGGCCAAATCTGGGTGAGCCTGAATAGTGGGATTAGATTAAGTAAAGGTGGGGGGGGGGGGGGTCTGCAGAAGAAAGAAAAGAAGGTACCACTGATCTTCAGTGATCTCCAGGAACAAGCAGGAATCTTGCAAGTAGTTTTCAAATCTGTGGGTTACGTCGGTACATACGGAACCCGCGTGGGAACTCTCCCCAGCATCCAATAGGAAAGCCTTTGGGAGCACTCCACTGTGCCTGCATAGCTACCTTCCCAACTTCCTCTCCTCAGTTCTTCATTTTCTGCGGAGCCAGCAGGAAGCAAATCCTGTCACTGCAGAAAATTCTTTTTTTTGTGGTTAGCGTCTGCCTTCCCGTCAATACCGGCACCGTTTTGACACTTCCGGTTCCCTTATTCTTTCATTTACAAAAAACCAAAAAAACCCATCAGGTGCATCGATGCCATCTTAGACCTTAAGCCTACCATACTGTCCACCAACGGTATGGAGAAACCGACTAGCGGTTTCAAAAAATGTTCTAAGTGTGGCAGTACCATCTCGACAACTGACACACATGACTGGTGCTTGAAATGCCTAGGGCCTGACCACCAGCCAACAGAATGTTCCCTTTATAAAAAGATGACAAATAGGAGGCCTGCAGAACTGGACATCTAAATTTAGAACACTCTTCGCTTCGGACGTAGTATTTTCTGGCTTCGATGTCATCGAGAGCCTCATCCTTTTCTCATGGATCTCGGGTACCGAAAGTGTCCAAGCACAAGTCTTCATCAAAGACAGAAAGTTCCAACAGAGATAGATCTCATTTCCAGCATCGAGATGCCTCGGGTGTTGCCCTGGAGGTGGATCAGCCTGCCAAACAGCCCTGGTAGGAGGACCTGCCCTCCAAAGCCATCGAGGAGCTCCAGGATGCTCCCAAGGCCTGTATCTCAGGAGAGCTACTGGTGCCATGCTCTAGTGCAAGTATCCGTCACTGATACCCAGGCATCGCCAACCTCGATAGACCAGCGTATACTGGCCATTGAGCAGAGCTTGGCAGCTCTATTGGCAACCTCAGTTCCCATCAAACCCTTGCCCTCAGACACCGGGTTGTCAATACTGGTACAGGTACCAGCACCGATGTCTGCACTGGTGCAGGGTGCATCAGAATACATGGCACTGCCACCTATGCCTTCCCTCAAGTCCATCACCGATACCAGGGCTCGACCCAAATGATTCCCTGAGTCCGATACAGACACACGTCAGTATCAGTGCCTGGCGGAAGGTGAACACTGTTCCTGCCGATACTTTGAGTCCTCCGATTCCGACTCCCCTGTTTCGGAGGAGAGGGCCCTGAGTCCTGCCTTTGGAGCCTTCTCTGCCTCCAGAACGATGCATGTTGCCTCCGGAGGACATTTCCTTCCAGGAATTCATTTGAGACCTAGCTATGGGTCTCTCCATAACAGTGACATCTGAGAAAGAGCCCAGAGCAGAGGAATTGGAGATCCTCCAGTACCCAGTAGCTCCGAGGGAGGCGGCTACCCTGCCGGTGCACCCTGTCCGCCATGATCTGATGCTCCGGATGTGGGAATCTCCCCTCACGATCTTGCCTCATACTCGACGCCTCGATCCCATGTATTGAGTACCAGAATGTCCTGGCTTCCAAAAGACATAGCTTCCCCCACCATTCAATGGTGGTAGAATTGGTGATGTGCCGAATCAAGAGTTTCAAAACTCATTCCTCTAACCCACTGGGTAGGGAATCGAGAACCCTCAATGCCTTTGGCTGTCGATGTTTTCAGTCTTCTATGCTTTCAGCCAGAATTAACTCCTGTCTGAAAGCAGGAGCAGCCTAGTGGTTGGGCAAGTTACCTCGGGCCAGAGGGCCAGGAGTTCAAATCCCGCTAGAGGACAGCAACCTTGGGCTGGAAGGACTGGGGTTTCTCGTCCCACAGATGCTCGTTGTGGACTTGGGCAAGCCACTTAACCCTCCATTGCCTCAGGTACAAAAACAGATTGTACCTGAATGTACACTGCTTTGACTGGTAGAAAAGTAGTATATTAGTTAAATGAATAAATAAATAAATAAACTATACGCTCTACATAGGTATGTTCCTCAAGGAGGTTACCAGGGACCTCGAGGCCATGGCCCCTCTTCTTCCAGAAGATAAACAAGAAAATCAACACTTACATACACCAAAGAGAAACTCTCAGACCAAAACAATCTAGATAATTCCTAAGTCAGCTAAATATACTCCAGTAGCTCAAAAGAGTCACAATAACTAAACCACCTAAAAGGAGAAAATTGTCAAACCACAATGGCAGCAACAATTTAGGGGAAAAAAGCCTTAGGACCTTATCACTTCCCACTATGCAGTAACAAAAGTCGTAGGGGAAATTGAGAGCTCTACATCATAGACATTAAAAAAATTCCCCCTTCTTTTATAATTTGTATTCAATAGTTCAATAAACATAAAGGTGCCTAGAAGATACTCTCTTTAACCACCATCTACATCAGTGGTTCTCAGCCTTTTTTGTACCGTGACCCCTTTTACCATTGGTCAACTTGTGGTGACCCCCAATGATAAAATCAAATGCGTCTCTCTTCCTTTACCGTTAACGCATTGTCGCTGTAATCATTTGTTGAATTATTAATATATTATAGGCCTTTGCAATATGTTTTTATTTATAAAATTTACTTATTTAAACCACAATAATTAATCACAACAAGAAGTAACAATATTTGATTTCAAAATTATGATGATTTTGTAGTCAAATCACTAATATGAAATAAAATTATTTTTTCTACCTTTGTTGTCTGACCAATTTATTCTCTGATCATGCTGGTCCCGATCTGAGGCTTCTGCTTTCCTGTCTTCTCTTAGCTCTCTTTCTGTGGTCTATGGTCCATCTGCCATTTCTTATCTCTTCTTTCGTTTTCTTCACTTCTTTCCATCAGCCTATTTCCAGTCCCATAACCCTCCCCAGTATCAGCCCCTTTCCAGTCCTCACTCTCAGTACCTTCCAATGTCAACTTGCATTCCCATGACTACCACTGGTGTCCATTCCCTTCCAGTCCCCCTCCTTCCCCACTGACCAGTCCCTTCTAGTACAAATACCATGGCAGCCCCTCTCAGATCCACTCCCTTCCAGTTCCATTCTCCCATCCCCTCGTATCAGCCCATTTTGTAGCCTTAGCCCCCAGTTTTCTTCGAGGGCCAGCAGCTCTATCCTCCCCTCCCCACAATCAGCCCATTCCCAGTCAAAGCCCCCCCAATCAGCTCCCTTCCAGTGCTAGTCCCCCCCCTCAACCCCATTACCAGTGCTAGCCTCCCCTAATCAGCCCAATACCAGTCCTATCCCCCATCAGCTCATTAACAGTCCTAGCCTCCCCTAATCAGCTCATTTCCAGTGCTAGTCCCTCCTCAACCCCATTACCAGTGCTAGGCTCCCCTAATCAGCCCATTACCAGTCCTACCCCTCCATCAGCCCATTACCAGTCCTAGCCTCCTGTAATCAGCCCATTTCCAGTCCTAATCTCCCCGATCAGCTCATTTCCAATGCTAGCCCCCCATCAGTCCATTACCAGTCCCAACCCCGCCTTGATCAGTCCATTCCCAGTCCTAGCCTTCCCTAATCAACCCATTACCAGTCCTAGCCCCCCCATCTGCCCATTATAATTCTAACCTGCACTGTCTCTCCCCTCTGTCCAGCATTTATCCCCCCGTCTGTCCAGTATGTCCCCCATCTGCCCATTATAATTCTAACCCGCACTGTCTCTCCCCTCTGTCCAGCATTTATCCCCCGTCTGTCCAGTATGTCCCCCTGTCTCTTCCCTCCCTCCATGTCAGCCCCCCCTCTGTCCATGTTAGCCCCCTCCCTCCATCCATCCATCCCTCCATGTCAGTCCCCCCTCTGTCCATGACAGCCCTTCCGCCCTCCATGTTAGCCCCCTCCCTCCATCCATCCATCCCTCCATGTCAGCCCTCCTCCCTCCATCCCTCCATGTCAGCCCTCCCGTCCCTCCCTTCATCCATCCATCCATGTCAGCCTCCATCCATCCATGTCAGCCCCCCTCCCTCCATCCATCAATATCAGCCCCCCTTCCCCTTGTGAGCCCCATTGCAGGTTCCTTGCTCCCCTCTCCCCATGTCTGTCTCCTTCTAGCGCACAAGTTGCTGCTCCTGCCGAGTCTGCTTCTCGGCAGTGGCAAACTCACCCCCTCCCTTCTAATGCAGCCGCGGCTTTCTGCCTCTTAGGGAACCGTGGTTGTGTCTGTAAAACCGTTGCGGAGCCTTTCTGTCTCTAAACGGGCTCCGTGCAGCATTGTCCCGCCTCCAAAGGAAGTGATAAACAACTTCCTTTGGAGGCAGGACAATGCTGCATGGAGCCTGTCGAGAGACAAGAAGGCTCCGCAACGGTTTTACAGGCACAGCCGTGGTTCCCTAAGAGGCAGGGAGCCGTGGCTGCATTAGAAGGAAGGGGGTGAGGTTGCCGCTTCCGAGAAGCAGACTCGGCAGCGGCAGCAACTTATGCGTTTTTTTTTTTTTTTTTTTAGGCGGAGTGAGGCGACCCCCCACTAAATCCCGTGGCGACCCCCATGGGGTTCGTGACCCACAAGTTGAGAACCGCTGATCTACATCAAAACATTACTCAATCAGTCTTCCAAAGCTCCTAAAACCAGTCTTACAGAGCTACCAAACAACTCTAACCAACACTAAAATCCTTTACTAAATAACAAGCTTCATATACACTCACACAGACATCTCACAGTTTATATCACACATTTAAAGTTCAAAACTCAAAATACCAATAGAGGAAAATGGAGCAGACAAAGTACTTACATGGCACCTCATAGTACATAGTATATTTTGTAGCATAGCAATGCCTATTATAAATAAACCAATTACACAGCTGTGCTGACCTACAGTATGAGCTCAATTGTAATGGTAAAAGCACCTCAGAACTAGGACAAATCCTGCAAACAAGAAACAGACTAGTAAAGTAAAGTTCAAAACCTTCACAAAAAGCACAGCTGGTCTACTCATCTTAAAACTGTCACTGAAGAACTTCAAAACAGCTCTCAGGGAACGCTGATTGAACAGGCTGCACTGCTGAAACCTACTCTAAACAAACTTCACTGCTAAAGCAGCCACACAATTTGCTGTCTCATGGCAACAAAACCTATTTCTACCCTTCTGCTCAACAAAGATCTTTCCTTATCGTTCCTCCAGTTTAGTCCTCCACTTCTGGGTAGTGCACCTTCTCCTGCAGCTTGGAGACTGGACCAATCAGAGCTCTGACATCACTGGATGCAGCCTGCAGGCATTCCCCATAAGCCCCAGTGTGTCCAGTCTCCATGCAGCAGGAGGACGTAGTGAGCCTAGGTCTGGGCTCATTTAAGTAATAGTTGAGGAGTCTTTAGTGGGATTCTACTTTTATGATTAATTTTGCTTATTTTTATCTTAGCTTTTACCTTACTTTAGCTTTCAGAGTAGTTAAAAAAAAAAAAAGAAAAAAAAAAAAAAAAAGGGGGATTGGTTCTCTGTAATGCTCAGGAGCCATCCTCCTTAAGGTTTCTGTAATTTTAAATTTGGTTTCTGGCCCTTTAAAGTTTTTCTTTTTGGTTAGCAGCTCCCTCCTTTTACCTCTTGTCAATCTTGTCATTTGACCGCAGTCATTTGCCGGTGCAGATCTCTCTCCCTGGACTGTACGGGAGAGAGCTCCGAGGGACCGCATAGTCACTCTTTAGCTGTGGGAGACGGAGGCTCTCCATACTTGCGGGATCCTTATTATGTGCTGGAACCGGCTGAGCAACCCTCACTGCGACGGCTGCTTGTGGCAGCGCAGTCTCTGGGCCGTTTTGGCATTGCAGCGGCAGAAACAGGATGGGTTGCTTTTGGGCAGGCAGGTAAGACCTTCGAGCCCTGTCGTTTTGAGCAGAGCTGTTCTTTTGCAGCGGCGGTTTCTGTTTGGCGCCAAAATTCGGCGATGAGGGTGTAGCCATTTTCTTTGTGATTTTGGACCGCGGGGTGGGAGTTGCAGCGGCTTGCCTGAGTACAACTGCAGGCGGTTCGCTGAGGTAGCTTCCTCCCTTTTTTGGGGCTTCCCTTCGTTAATTTTATTTTTTACTTTGTTTTGAGTTTTCAGTTCCTATACGTCAGCAGTGTTTACTTGATTGCTGAGACCGTACAGTTTTTTGCCCTCCTGACTATCTCTGAGGAGCACCCGTTAGGGCCCTGAATACTAGGCTCTGGGTGAGCTCCAAAGGCGGTCCCCCAGCTCGTAGATGAAAGGAGGGTAAAATGGAGGGGAGCTTGAGTCAGTAGTCCCTTTGTACTGTCAATCTATGACTATGTTTTAGGTTAACATCACCATCACCAGATAACCTGTGGTGCACTGGGACATGTTGTAGAATCTAAAACGAAATATACAGAACTCTCCAGGCCACTTTGTTTGGGAAACGCTGGTCTAAACAGCAGAGTTCATTTTAAAATATTTGTTAATTTTCCCTCAATGGAATCCACAGCACAGGGTCTGAACATACAGGTAGTGTATGGTTTTCTTAAAAGGTGGCCTGTTTTGTGTCCTTAGGTATATTTGGAGTGCGGCTCCTCTGCAAAAGGTAGGATTTTGGCTTCGGAGAGGGGCTTCACTATTCAGCCCGCCAAAACAAGCAAGCTGGATGGAGATCGCGGCCATTTTGAGCACGCGGTCTCTTCAGCGCTACATATTTTCTCGGCGGCAAAACTAAACCCCGGGTCTGAGCTTCTCCCGATGTGGGTTCTGCTCCCTCAAAAGCAAAGTAATTTGTTTTGGTGAGGATTTCTTTTCCTTTTCTTTCGTTTCTTAGTGGTTTATTTATTTCTTTGTGGTATTCAGTTTTGCTTTCCTTTTTGCATTTATTTGACGGGCGGTCTAGACAGTGAGGGTGGCTGATTGCAACATGTATAAAAAAAAAAAAAAAAAAGAGGAGAAAACTCAACTCTCAAACCTCCCTAAGTCTGTGAAAACGTTAGTCATGCAGGCTAAAGAGGCATTAAACTCTATGCCCAGGCGGAGAAGAAGGTGAAACTGTTGCTCTTGCTTCCAGGCATGGTTTTTCCATGGCGAAGCACAATGAATGGTTTCATGTGTGGGGATTTTTAGGCTAAGGCTCTATTCAATTTCCCCTCTATCTCACTCTACAGGCTAGCAGAAGCACTGCGGTGGTAAAAAAAAAAAAAAAAAGACGCCGCAGACAAATGCCAGCCATGGTATCATTCCACGCCCAGAGTTCTATAGGCCGCGAGCTCCCAGCCCTTCAATTGTTCTTTTGGACATAGGAACCTGAGGTCCTCAAAGCGGTCATACTGAGCCACACCAGGGTCCTTCCAGCCCAGTATCCTGTTTCCCATTCCAATGCTGGTCGATCTAGGTCCCAAGTGCCTAGCGGTTTTGCTAACAGACACAGTTCCCACAATGCTGGTACTGGGTCATGCCTGGCTATCCTGGGTCCCTTCTAAATAATGGTCTGTGGGCCTTGCATGGTGGTTCTACTTTTCAGTTCTTTATTTAGGAGGGCGGGTAGCGTACTGGTAGTTACTTGTCCCTGCACACACCCTCATGGTTGGAGTGGGAGCTTGCGGCCAGGGGGACCAGGGGCTTTATCCTTATTCTTATCCTTCTTATTTTCCATTTGATCTGCAGTTTCTCCAAGCCCCTCCCTGGGGTCTATTGGGATCGGAAGCAGGCCTATGTGTGGTCAGGCTTGTATTTATTTCTTTATTTACATTCTCTTTGATACCGCGCTATTTGGCATCAGTGTGGCTTTCATTGAACAAACTGAATTTACATTGAACGGGGCATTATAACTTGGAGATAACTATTTTAAAGGGCTCATAGGCTATGGGGGGTTGAGTGGCTTGTCCAAGACCTCGAGGAGCACTTTTGGGACTCGAAGCCCCAGTCCTTCCGGCCCAAGGTTGCTGTCCTCTTTGAGGGCAAGATGCAGGAGCCCCAACCACTAGGCCACTTCTCCACTCCAGTTCCCCTCCATGTGGGGCTTACAGCACAACACTTCCGGGCCTAGTTCATTGTCTTCAGGGATCCCTCTGCTTCAAACTTGTTCTTTAAGGGTCACTTGGGGGAACATATGAACATTTCATGTGACATATTCTAATTTCCTTTTACTTCAGTTACCTTTGCTTTGTTAACAATGAGGGATTAGTTCCCCTTAGTAGTTAGGAGCTGATTTCCTTTATTTTTTAGTTTATGCTTCGTGTCATTCTTCCTTTTATGGGCCAGCAGTTTTCGCATTGCTCTGATGCCACCTGTTCTCTCCCTCCTACTCATGTCTCGGAGGAGCATCTCTTAAGGCCCGCGATTGTAGGCAAGCTGTCAGCTTTTAGGGGCATGAGCATTTAGGAAGCCTTAGGATATAAGAATTTATGTCTAGTTACTCATAATTACAGTTAAACTGTCAACCGGAACATGCCAGTGCTATGGTCTAGGGGCTCCGGAGGACGCCGGGGGCACTCAATAGGGCGTTTCTGTGACCAGGTGTATGCAGTCATCTTCAGATTGCTCTCTGCACATCAGGGCCGTTCTAACCGCAGGGCCTCTTGGCTTCTCTGGGGTTCGTGACTACACAAGCCACCGTCCTGTTCTGTAAATCGAGATTTTCTGTCCCAGGTTTCGCTCTCTGGTGTCTAAAGGCCGCTGGATAGTAGCGCTGCTCATGGCTCACATATAGTATTCAGTGTCCCCATCCCTGAGGAAGCTTGGAACATGTGAAATCGTATTTTTTGTCAGATTCATGCAGGCAGCATCCTCTAGGACATCCCCTTGCACGTTGGCCGGTGTTGTCCACTGCTATTTCTCTGACTGCAGGAAGGCCAGAGGGATGCTCCTCTTCTCCTATCCTTCCCAGGAAATTCTCATCTATTTCTAGAGCCTGTGCTGTCAGAGGGGGTTTTTACGCTTAGCAGGGGCGCTGTTCCGTCTCTGCCATCTCGTTACGGGTTCAGTGTTGAGAGTGCAGTGAAGGATGTCTCGGTAGCACAGTAGGGAACTTCGTGCTCCTGGGCACTGGAAGGTTTCATAGAGTGCGTCAATTCTCTGGGTATGTTCCATGCATTCAACCTATGTTCCAGCGTACTCTCTGTGCTGTGTTTGGGAGCCAGGTACTAGGGCTTCTGTATTTGCATTTGGTTGTTGTTGTTGTTAAGTGCCGTCGAGTCGGAGTTGACTCATGGCGACCCTCCGGATAGCTATCCTAAATTGTGTTCGGTCTTCAGTCAGGCAGCTTATTGTTGACAGACTGGTACCCGTAGCTGCTGTTATTGTATCGATCCATCTCATTGCTGGCCTTCCTCTTTTGCGTTGACCTTCTATCTTGCCAAGCATGATGTCTTTCTCTAATGATCTCTCTCTCCGCATGATGTGTCCAAAGTATGAAAGTCGAAGTCTTGTCATCTGAGCTTCTAAAGAAAGCTTAGGTTTGATTTCCTCTAGTACAGACTGGTTTGTTCTTTGAGCAGTCCATGGTATACACAGTATTCGCCGCCAGCACCATAATTCAAAGGCATCAATTTTCTTCCTGTCTATCTTTTTCACTGTCCAGCTTTCACATCCATATGATGTTATTGAAAATACCATGGCTTGAACAAGTCAAATCTTTGTATGGAGAGAGACATCTCTGCTCTTGAGAATTTTATCTAGGTCTTTCATAGCCATTCTGCCAAGAGCAATGCGTCGTCTGATTTCTTGACTGTTTGTTGCTTCTTTATTGATAGTTGATCCAAGTAGATTAAAATTATTCACGATTTCAATTTCTTCTCCTTCGACGATGAACCTGTTGATTATGCCAGTTGTCATGATCTTTGTCGTCTTTACATTAAGGTGCAGGCCCATTTTGAGACTATGTTCTTTGATTGTGAGAAGCAAATGTTTCAGATCATCTTCACTTTCCTCCAGTAATGTGGTATGATCAGCATAGCGAAGGTTGTTGATGAGTCTTCCACCAATCTTCATACCTCTGTTGTCTTCATACAATCCTGCTTCTCTGATGATTTGTTCTGCATATAAATTAAACAGGTAGGGGGAAAGTATGCAGCCTTGTCTTACACCTTTGCTTATTTTAAACCATTCTGTTTCTCCTTGTTCTGTTCGAACTGTTGCTTCTTGATCAATGTACAGATTGTGCAAGAGAACGATCAGGTGTTCTGGTATACCCATGCTTTTTAATGTGGCCCAGAGTTTCTTTGCTATAGTCGATAAAGCACAAATAGATATCCTTTTGGTATTCTTTAGTCTTTTCAAGGATCCATCTCA
Organism: Ichthyophis bannanicus; assembly: GCA_033557465.1. Lineage (NCBI taxonomy): Eukaryota > Metazoa > Chordata > Amphibia > Gymnophiona > Ichthyophiidae > Ichthyophis > Ichthyophis bannanicus. Next base: position 666,882,358 of record CM066032.1, read on the forward strand.
CATCCGCAATGATGTCTCTCGTTCCTCGCCCTTTTCTGAACCCTGCTTGCACTTCAGGTAGTTCTTGTTCCAGGTATGATTGTAGTCTCTTTTGAATAATCTTCAGTAGAATCTTGCATGTGGGATTAGAGCGATTGTGCGATAATTTCCACAGTCAGTTGGATCACCTTTCTTTAGTATTGGTATAAACACAGATCTTTTCCAGTCAGTTGGCCATGATGCTGTCTTCCATATTTTTTGGCAGAGCCTTGTAAGTATGGTAACAGCTGCATCAGATTGCTGTAATACTTCTATGGGAATGCAATCAATGCCTGGTGCTTCGTTCTTTGATAAGGCTTTCAATGCTGCTTCAACTTTTTCTTTCATCACCAATGGTTCCAGATCATAAGGTACAGGTTGAAACGGCTGTTGGTCCACTTGATCTTTATCATATAAAAACTCTGTGTATTCCTTCCATCTTTTCTTGATCTTCTCAGCATCATTCAACATAGAACCTTGAGCATCTTGTAACATTCCAATTCGAGGCTGGAACATTTTCTTTAACTCTCGTAGCTTTAGGAAAGCTGATCTTGTTCTTCCTCTAATAGTTTCTGCTTCTATTTCCTTGCATGCGTCATTGTAGTACTTTTCCTTGTCCTGTCTTGCTGCACGTTGGAAATCTCTGAGTTCTGTGATTGTCTTTCTTTCTCCTCTGGCTTTAGCTTCTCTGCGTTTCTGGGCAATTTTCAGAGTTTCTTCCGTCATCCATTTTGGCCGTTTTTTCTTTTTTACCTTTTGTAGACACTTCTTGCTTTCTTCCAACACAACCTTCTTGATGTCATTCCATAATTCTTCTGGAACTCTATCATTTGTATCTAAAGCAGCAAATCGATTTTGCAGGCAGTCTTTAAATTCCAGTGGTATATTCTCAAGGTCATATTTTGCTGCATTCATGAGTGGTTTGCTCTTTTTCAGCTTTAGCTTGAGTTTGCATACTAGTAGTTGATGATCTGTACCACAGTCAGCTCCAGGTATTGTCTTTGTTGATGTTATAGAGCTTTTCCATCGTTGACTTCCACAGATGTAGTCCATTTGATTTTTATACAATCCATTGGGTGAAGTCCATGTGTACAGTCGCCGCTTGTGTTGCTGGAAGAAGGTGTTCGAGATGAATAGATCGTTGGTCTTGCAGAATTCTATCAGTCTTTCTCCAGCTTCATTTCTGTTGCCAAGTCCATATTTTCCAACTACTTTGTCTTCTTCTTTGTTGCCAACCTTTGCGTTCCAATCACCCATGACTATCAGGATATCCTGTTTGCATGTTCTGTCAGTTTCAGCTTGTACTTGTTCATAGAACTCTTCAATTTCATTCTCTTCTGCAGCTGTTGTTGGGGCATATACTTGAATTATAGTTGTGTTGATAGGCATTCCTCGTAGACGAATAGAGATTAAGCGTTCGCTGACTGCATTGTATTTCATTACAGTTCTTGCTAGTTTCTTCTTTATTATAAAAGCAACACCATTTCTTCTTTGTCTTTCATTTCCAGCATAGTAGACCATGTGATCATCTGATGCAAAGTGCCCGATGCCAGTCCATTTCAGTTCGCTGACACCCAACAGATCAAGTTGTACACGTTCCATTTCATTCTTGACCACCTCCAACTTCCCTTGGTTCATGCTTCATACGTTCCATGTTCCAATGTGTAAGACATCTTTACAGCTTCTGACTCTCATTTCATGCGCAGCTACATCAGCAGTCAGACGTCCCGAGGGCTTTGATCCAACCACATCATAAATACTGGCTTTACTCTGAAAAGTCTTCAGCTCTTCCCCAGTAGCTAGTTGAGTGCCTTCCAACCTGGGGGTCTCATCTTCCAGCACTACAGCACAATTTGTTTTGTTGTAACTATCCATTGGGTTTTCATGGCAAGATACAGAAGTAGATTGCCGGGCCTTTCTTCCGCGCAGTTTAAGTTTGGTGTTGTTGCCGTTGTCACAGAAATGTGATCCTCCGCCGTCAACACTATCCCATTCTGCTGCTGCCCAGTTGGGTGGTTTGTCTTGGTCTGGCATCTCAGCTGAGACCTGTCCATCTTGGGAGACCCTGCCAATAGTTAAACTACCAATAGTTTAGCTCTCAGCATCACTGTTGCACACAAGCCCTCACAGCACGACAAGCTGCAAACCAATTGGTATGTGCTCTCAATTGTTTTAGGCTTGATTGTTCGATACACTCTTTGCAGAGTGAGACTGCATTTCTTTGCTTCGTCGGTATTGTCCGGCTAAGGTACTTTCTCCAGCAATGGGGGACTTCCAGTTGTATGAAGGTGCCGGAAGTCCTCATGGTGTTGCATGAGGTTTGGTGATGAAGTCGGAATCTGCTGTGGACTAGGCTGTCCCGGGTGAGCGCCGCTGTCGGTCTCCAGTCCCTTTCCCTCTTTGGGTTTTGCTCCCGGATCCTTCAAATACGGAACCGATCAATTTCGCTGGTCTATATTCGTGTTTGGCGCGTCTTTGAGGGCTGGTGTTCCGGTCTTCAGGTCCGCGCTGCCACGGCATCAGTATCGGTGGTATTGATTTTTTGCAGGATGGGTTTGTTAAAGAGCTGGCTCCCAGTTCTTGCAAGTACAGTTAGCGGCCATAGCCTGTTACTGAGGTAAGGTTCGAGGCATAGCTCTTGGGCCGTACTATGGTATAGTGCATTTTCTTCAGGCGGATTCCCGGTTGCGTCCAGCAAGTCGGTTTTCTGTTCTGCCGTGGGGTCTCGACTTGTTGTTCAGGAACTAGACTAAGGCTTCGTTTGAGCCCTTAAGCCAAGTTTCGGTCAAAGACTTGACTCTCACGGATGTGTTTTTCTGAGGCGGTTTGCTCGGTGCGGCGCATCTTGGAGCGGTAGGCACTGTCGGGTTAGAAGTTTTTCTTTTGCCTTTCTGTCCAAAGTGCTGCTACAGCCGGTTCCGGCCTTTCTGCCTAAGGTGTCTTCGCCTTTTCTGGGACGTCAAACAGTGTCTCTCCCGAGCTTCCGGGCGGGAGGAGTACACGTTTCTGAATGGCAACTGGGTCGCTTGGACGTCCGGGGACTTCGGGGTCGTTATTTCGCAGTCCCAGGCTCCTTGCGTACGTTAGAACGTGAGTTTGTACTTGTTTGGGGGTCCCAGGAAGGGTGAGGCTGAGGCGTAGGCCTCCATTTCCAGTTGGCTCAAAGAGACGTTCGTCTCGGCTTACAGGTTGCCGGGGAGGTTTCCTCCGGTTGAGTGGGGAGCACTCTGCTGGACCGCGTGCAGCTTCCTGAGCGGAGCATCGTGTAGTTCCGCCGGTGGAGTTTGGAAAAGCAGCAACTGGGGCGTTGCTGCTTACTTTCAGCAAGCATAGCCGGCTGGCTAGACGGGCGGCGGGGGATTCCGGTTTCAGGTCAGCGGTTTTGCGTGCCGGCTGGCAGGGTCCCTCCTGTTAGTACTGCTCTATTACATCCCAGAAGTGGAGGACTAAACTGGAGGAACGATAAGGAAATAGAAATTACACTTACCTGGTAATTGTAGTTCCTTGAGTGACGACAGTTTAGTCCTCATTCCCGCCCTCACTTTTCTAGTTTGACTCGGCACGCAGTCAGTCCTGAAGTGCGATTTTACAGGTGAGTGTCTTGTCGGGAGACCTAACCCTCTAGTACTTTCTGTCTTTCCTCGGCCTCGTTTAATTGTCTCGGCAGGAGAGAGGGTGTTTATTTCGAAGAATCTTTTCCTTTCCTGCTTCAGGGAAGGTTTGTTTTTCTTTACAGTTTCAAGTGTTTAACCGGTTAGCTATTTATTTCTTGCTCTTTTGAATCTGCTTTGTCAGTAGGTCACTGTGGTTTATGGGGAATGCCTGCAGGCTGCATCCATTGATGTCCGAGTTCTGATTGGTCCAGTCTCCAAGCTGCAGGAGGAGGTGCACTTCCCAGAAGTGGAGGACTAAACTGTCGTCACTCAAGGAACTACAATTACCAGTTAAGTGTAATTTCTATTTGTTTCACCCCCATGGGCTTCATCAGGAGCAAGGGAATGGAGCCGGGAGACCCCAAGCACAAACCAGCACCCGAAAATACCGGTTTTAAAGGAATCCTATCCAATCAGGGGCCAACTCACTAGGAAACCTTAAAACCCTTGAGAGGAGCATGTTGAAAAGCCACACAGTATCAAAGAAGCAATTCAAAAGTAATTACAGAAAAACTCCCCAATCTAGTTTCCCATTAAGACCATAGGGTTCTAAAGAGTTCAGCCAGAAAATCCACCGCTGTTCTCTCTGCAGTAAAGTTTACCACGATCCCCACCCCTAGAGTTAACAGGCACGCAGTCTATAGCCATACATGGTAAATCCTGAAACCCATGGCCATTCTGCAGTCAATGCTGATCTATGGGCACTTCTTGAGTCTTCGCAAGATTATTCTTATGCTGAGACAGACAAATTTGTAGATGCCATACGGTCTTACTCGCATAATATTTATTACAAGGGCAGTGAAGCATGTAAACCACTGGAGATGGAATGTGTAACCATTGATTCTCACGCTAGAACCTTCATCCATTATAGCACAAAAATGCAATCTACACTTATAATGACTTGTAGGGCAGACTTTGAGAGGGCTACGAGCACGGGCGGCTCAAGGCAATCTGCTGCCTGAGGCAAAGGATGAGATGGCGGTGGGGCAGAGATTTTTCAGAACTCCAATCAGGGACTGAACCAAACCAAAAAGTCGATTATATTATATGGAGGGAAATGCAAGATGTTTGCACACCAAGGAACTAAACGAGAGCGAGAACCATAGCAGTTTATAAAACTAAATTATAACGCATTTTTATTTTGTTATAAACTGCGTTATGGTTCTTGCCTTTTCTTTTTCAGCATATATTTTGCATCCACAGTGTGTGCAGAGCAGAACCCAGGACATTTACCCACAGAACTCAGTATCTTTAAAAAAAAATAAATCTGATTCTGATCATCTCACTAACAACAACCACCATTCTCCAGTACCAGGCATATTGTGAACTAATACAAAATCCTACAACAAAGAGCACATCTACCATACCATACCATACCATACCATACCGTATCCGCACCAACTTCCAAAACTCACATAAAGAACCCATCTAAAAGAAGGTCACTGTAAATACTACAGCGGGGCCTAGAACATCCATACACCTATTTGAAAAGCTGAACAAGTCAAATTACTACAGTACAGTGCAGATCTTTATGTACAAACTCCATGTTAACAGAACACCTGGGCTCAGTCACACACTCAGAACACAGACCCTCACCAAGTACAGAATAATTAACCGCAATCTAAAGTAAAAATAAAAGTATGTAGACAAAATTTAAACTGAAACCCCAAGAAGCCAGACTCCGCATGCAGTACAACATCAGATAAATAAGAGATGCAGTTCCCCCATACTGTGTAAAATATAAAGATAGCACAAAGTCCAATCACTAAAATTAAATAAAATTATTTTTTCTACCTTTGTTGTCTGACCATTTTATTCTTTGATCATGCTGGTCCCGATCTGAGGCTTCTGCTTTTCTGTGGTCTATGGTCCATCTGCCATTTATCATCTCTTCTTTTGTTTTCTTCACTTCCTTCCATCAGCCCATTTCCAGTTACAGTAACTCTCTCCAGTATCATCCCCCTTTCCAGTCCTCCCCTCCCAGTACCTTCCAATGTCAACTGCCTTGCATTCCCATGCCTGCCACTGCTATCCATTCCCTCCTAGTCCCCCCTCCTTCCCCACTGTCCAGCCCCTTCTAGTCCAAATACCATCCCAGGTATCAGCTCACGTCCACTCTCAGTGCCACCCCCCCAAGTCAGCTCCCTTCCAGTCACCCTACTCTCTAGCCATCCCCCTTCCAGTGCCATTCGCACATCAGCTCCCTTCCAGCCTCCTCCCCATTACCCAGCCACCTACCACTCCCATCCCCAGGTGTCAGCTCCATTCCAGCCCCCTCCTTTTCCCGCCATATCAGCTCCTTTCCAGCCCCCTCCTTCCCCCCTATCAGCTCACTTCCTGCCCCCTCCTTTCCCTGGCAGACCTTCTCAGTATCTGCTCCCTTCCAGTCCTATTCTCCCATCCCCCCCGCATCAGCCCTTTTGTAGCCCTAGCCCCTAGTTTTCTTCCAGGGCCAGCAGCACTCTCCTCCCCGCCCCTCCCCCATTAGCCCAGTTCCAGTCCTAGCCCCAGCCCATTTCCAGTCCTAGCCCCCCAATCAGCCCATTACCAGTCCTAGCTCATTTCCAGTGCTAACCCCCCATCAGCCCATTACCAGTCCTAACCCCCCCAGTAAGTCCATTTCCAGTCCTAGCCCCCCAATCAGCCCATTTCCAGTCCTAGCCCCCCAATCAGCCCATTTCCTGTCCTAGCCCCACCAATCAGCCCATTTCCAGGCTTAACCTCACCAATCAGCCCATTTCCAGGCTTAACCCCACCAATCAGCCCATTACCAGTCCTAGCCCCACCAATCAGCCCATTTCCAGGCTTAACCCCACCAATCAGCCCATTACCAGTCCTAGCCCCCCATCCTGATCAGCCTATTTCCATTCTTAACCTCCCATCAGCCCATTTCTAGTTCTAACCCCCCCTTCCCCCCCACGGATTAACTCGTTACCAGTGCCAGCCCTCCCCCCACGATCAGCCCATTTCCAGTCTTAACCCCCCATCAGCCCATTTCCAGTTCTAACCCCCATGATAGCCCATTACCAGTCCTAGGCCCCCCTCCCGATCAGCCTATTTACATTCTTAACTCCTCATCAGCCCATTTCCAGTCCAAGCCCTTCCCCCATCAGCCCATTACTATTTCCAGTGCTTACCCCCACCCCCCCAGCCCAGCCCCAGACCTTCTGAAGGGAAGTTGAACAAAATAAAAACCGGTCTCAGAAGCTGCTGTGGCAGCAGCAGAATGAAGTGCCCCATGGCCCCCCCCTCCCCCCCGCTGCCCCAGAAGATCCCTACCTTCTATTTCCCCCACGCTGGCTCAGCTTTGCAGAGCCACGAAGGGAGAGTGTTTCCCTTTCCCGTGGTTCTGTTAAAGTTGAGCCCGCCGGTGCTGATGGGAAACGGCAGCAGCTTCTGAGACCGTTTTGTTTTTGCTGTTTTTTTATTTTGAAGGCCGATTGAGGTGCTCTTTTTGGGGGCAATTTTTGCCGCCCCCAAAAAGTTTCTGCCTGAGGTGACCGCCTCACTTGGCCTCATTTTAGAGCCGCCCCTGGCTACGAGGAACAGCAGGGCATAGTTGATCTCACAGATTCTGCCCTCTGCTATAGGCTATCTGGGGTCGTGTGGAAGCGAAACAGGGCAGCTCTGAAAGGACTGTCCAATGACGCTTGATAGAAGATTCCATAGCGGTAGATGCTGCAGAATGTTGCAACACACAGGTAACTATCTCGGAGTCATCAGCTGCGGAAGATGCAGATGGCAACAAAAACCATTCCCGATGGTTAAACCATGCACATCTGTAGGCCTTCTTCCAAACTACTGTTGGCTATCCACAATCCTTAAACTTGGTAGTCAGAATGCCTACTTGATATCGAAATTCAGAATCAGTCGAGCATATGCGCAGACATCTCAAAAGTTGAGAAAACGGCAGGCTGTTCTTCAAAGGATAAGGATGAAAACTATGGCATTGGAGCATGGTATTCCTATCAGTTGGTTTAGTGAAAATGGTAGTCTCAAACTGATCGTCTTGCTTAACACAGTCACATCTAAAAAATGTATAGTAGATTGGTGGCAGCACATTTCAAACTTAATAGCAGTGTTGCAGGCATTCAAAAAATGAGGGAAATCATTTAATTGATCATAGGTCCCACTCCACAAGACAAAAATTGTCAATATATCTACGCCATTCAAGTAGATAACCAGCATAAATCAAAGAGTAGATCCACTGCTTCTCAAAAGTATGCATTAAGAGATTGGCTAATGATGGCATAAATGTTGCGTCCATAGCTGTTCCAGAGATTTGTTGATAAAACGTACCACCATACAGAAAATTTTTTTTTCAAAGCCATTTTGGCTAATGCCAACATAAAGTCAGTAGGGATTTTATAAGGTAATGGCCTAGATTCCCATACTGACCGCAACAGCGCTAGAGCCTCCACTTGAGGGATAGATATATAGAGCGAAACAACATCAAATGTTACAAGCCTGGGTTGTGACACCCCATGGACTTGTTGTAAAACCTGCAAAAAATGTGTTGTATCTCTCAAAAAAGAGGGCATTTTAGGCACCTCGTCCTTAAGGAATACATTCAAATAGCAACCCACATACTCCAACAAGGAATCATTACTCGATATTCTCCAGGACCAAGCAGGAAGTCAGTCCTCACTTATGGGTGACGTCGGCGCCGACGGAGCCCTCGCGGAGCAATTTTCCCCAGCTTTCAAAGAAAGCCTTTGGGAATTGCAGCGCGCATGCGCGGTCGTCTTCCCGCCCGAGGGTGCCATCTTAGCCAGTCTTCTTTTTTCCGCGGAGCCCTGCAGATGTCCCCGTCTTGTCCCCGCGAAAAAGTTGATTTTCCTCTTTATTTTATACTTTTTTCTTTCGGTTCGACGCCGATCGTTTTCCCGCCCGGACTCGCGACGCCGGTCTCGAGTCCTCTAGCGTTTTTTCGGTTTTTCTGACTTAGTCAGCTTTCATTTTCGTTTTCCCTGGCAGCCCGGTCCTTTGACCTCGCAGGGGCCCTTTTTCCCCCGATGGCTGCCAGTGGCTTTAAGCGGTGTGGTCGGTGTGACCGAAATATGTCACTAACCGACACACACGACTTTTGCCTCCGCTGCTTGGGCCCCGATCATGAGGAACTGATCTGTGGGCCCTGCAGCAAACTGTCCTCGAAGGCGTTGAGAAGTCGGCGGCATCAGCGCGAGAGAATCTTCGCTGACCCCAGCCGTACCCGGACCTCGTCGGAGGCCTCCGTGTCAAAGGGCTCCAGCTCGGACCGTCGCCGGAGCTCCTCCGACCGGGGTTCTCCCTCCGGGGACCATCGTCGGAAGGAAAAACCCGCGAGGGCGGCGTCGGTGGACGCTCCTGGCTCCGCGAGGGCCAGGTCGCATAGCCCCGACAGCCGCCCCGGGTCCTTGGAGAAGGAACATCTCCCGAAGCGACCTCGCCTGGAGTCGGAGATGCCTGCCCGGGTAAGTCCTGTAGTCCTTCTGGACTCGCCTCCGCGACAGCCGACGTCGGGCCCGACGCCGTCGGGGCCCGAGTCGGGGGCTGCTGGGTCACCTGAGCTCGGACTCAGGTTGACGGCCTTGGAGAGCAGACTGTCTGCCTTCATGGACCAGCAGCGGGCACTGCTCGCTGGCCTCGCTGGCGCCGCTGCCCCGACCGCCGGGACGTCGACGTCCAAGTCGACCCCGGAGACCGAGCCGATCCTCGAGTCAATGAGAACTCGAGTCGATCCTCGGTCGAGGTCACCCTCGGCCTCCCGTTCGGGACCGAGGTCGCCGACGCCGACTCCCTCGACGTCGGGGCGGCTGGCGCCGCATCCTGCCCGGGCCGACCCCACCGAGTCCTCGTCGGAGTCGGTCTGGGAGTCTGAGGAGGAAGAGTCACCTGATTCTTTCCGGACTCGGTGTGTCCCATCGGACTCACCGGGGTCCGAGCCTCGGAAGCAGTCCCCCCCGGAGGATGCCCGGTTCTCGGACTTCGTTAGGGATATGGCCAAGGCTTTGGCCTTCCCTGCGGATCCCGAGGAGGAGCCTCGAGCCGAAGAGCTCGACGCCCTCCAGTATGACTCTCCCGCGAGGGAGCACTTTACTGTGCCGGTTCCTCCTATGCTGGAACGACTACTCTTCCGCATGTGGGAGAGTCCGGCCTCCTCGCCGGTCCTGAGCAAGCGGGTCGATTCTATCTATCGGGTCCGCAAGAGCCCTGGCTTTCAGAAGGCACAGCTGCCACACCATTCCATGGTAGTGGAATCGGCCATGCATCGTCTTAAGAGCCAGAAGATGCACTCCTCGGTGCCTCCTGGAAGGGAGGCCCGTAACCTGGATGGCCTTGGCAAGAAGTGCTTCCAGGGCTCTATGCTCGCATGTCGTGTCCAGACTTACCAGCTCTACATGGGCATGTATCTCCGGGATCTGGCTAAAGAGCTAGCCGGATTCTCCGCTGGTCTCTCCGAGGAGCCCTTGCGGAGGTTCCTAGCCTTGTCCACGGGCATTCGGGAATGCTCAAAGTTCATGTCCCGAGCAGCCTATGATGGCTTTGAGGCCTCGGCTAGAGTGGCCGCAGCCGGCATCGGTGCCCGCCGACAGGCTTGGCTTCAGTCGTCGGATCTTGAGCCCTGGGTACAGGACAAGTTGGTCGATGTCCCCTGCCGAGGCGAAAACCTCTTTGGCAAGCCCATGGCGGAAAAGGCTGCACAAATTGAGACTGAGACTCTCACCAGGACCAGGCTTTCTAGGAAGACCTCCGCCCCTTCCCAGAAAAAGAAGGGCTCGGGAAAAAAGTCCTTTTACCCGAGGAAGGCGGCTGCCTACAAACAGTACCCCCATTATCAGGCCCCTGCAGCTCCCCAACAGGGCCAGCAGGCCAAGGGACGGGGTAACGGGTCCCGTAGGCAGCAAGCCCCCAAGCCTGCACCACCAGCCCCTGCTCAGCAGGGTGGGGGTTTTTGACTCGCTCAGCATAGCCTCTCCCCCCCCGCTGGTTCCTCCCAGCACCGGCGGCCGGCTGGTTCACTTCGGCCACAGGTGGTCCAGCATCACCGCAGATGCCTGGGTACTTCAGGTCGTGCGAGAAGGCTACCTTCTCCACTTCCATCAGGTCCCTCCCTCCTATTTTCCGGGAGAACCTTCGCGCCCCCCTCTGCACAGGGAGTTGCTCCTTCAGGAGTTAGCAGGTCTTCTGCAGGAACAGGCGGTGGAACCGGTGCCCCACCACCTGAGAGGTCAAGGCTTTTACTCAAGGTATTTTCTGATACCAAAGAGAACAGGGGGCCTCAGACCCATCCTGGACTTGCGCAACCTCAACAAGTTCCTTGTGCGGGAGAAGTTCAAAATGCTTACCCTTGGAATCCTTCTGCCCTACCTCCAGCAGGGAGATTGGCTATGCTCCTTGGATCTAAAGGATGCCTACACGCACATCCTCATCCACCCAAGCCACCGCCAATACCTAAGGTTTGTGGTGGCAGGAAATCATTACCAGTACAGAGTACTGCCCTTTGGCCTATCCTCCGCACCGCGAGTCTTCACAAAATGTCTCGCGGTCGTGGCGGCCCATCTCCGGCTTCACGGCCTCTATGTCTTTCCGTACCTCGACGACTGGCTCATCAGAGCAGCGTCCGCTCAGGAGGTCACCAACGCCACGTGCCGCACGGTGACTCTGCTGCAGCACTTGGGCTTTGTCATAAACTTCGCAAAGTCCACTTTGCTCCCCTCACAGGATCTCGAGTTCATCGGCGCAAGGCTGCACACTCCTCGGGCACGAGCGTACCTACCGCTCGACAGGGCTCAACGGCTCATGGACCTAGCCGACCGCTTTCGCAGCCAGCCCCTGGTCTCCGCCAGGCGCTTCCTGAGACTGCTCGGCCATATGGCTTCCACTGTCCATGTGACCCCCAATGCCCGCCTGAACATGCGGTCTGCTCAATGGTGTCTCCGCCAGCAGTGGCGACAAGCCACAGGCGGCCTGGCAGACCTAGTGCGCGTCTCCGAGCCGCTGCTCTCGTCTCTCCGGTGGTGGCTCCGGCAGCCGAACCTGATATTCGGAATGCCTTTCCAGTCACCTCAGCCGACCCGGGTGCTGACCACCGATGCATCCCTCCTGGGCTGGGGAGCACATTGCCAAGAGGCACGTATTCAGGGCCTCTGGACCACGTGGGAGTCTGCTCAGCAGATCAACTTCCTGGAGCTCAGGGCGATCCGTCTCGCTCTCAAGGCCTTCTCCCACCTGACTTCCCAACAGTCCGTCCTTGTCCAGACGGACAATCAGGTTGCCATGTTCTACGTGAACAAGCAGGGGGGCACGGGCTCCTTCCTCCTCTGCCGGGAGGCACAGAAGCTCTGCTCTTGGGCCGTCAGTCACGGCATTCTCCTCAAGGCAGTTTATCTCCCGGGCCAAGAAAATTGCCTTGCAGACAAACTCAGCAGGGTCCTCCAGCCGCACGAATGGCGTCTGGATCCCTTGGTAGTTCAGAAGCTCTTCCTCAAGTGGGGTCTCCCCACGGTGGATCTCTTTGCCAGTCCTCACAACCGGCAACTTCCTCGCTTCTGCTCTCGTCAGCCACACCCCCTTCGGGTTGCGGCGGACGCCTTTCTGATCTCGTGGTCGGGGAGCCTTCTGTACGCTTTCCCTCCCATCCCGCTGGTCTCTCGGACTCTTTTCAAGGTTCTCCGAGACAAAGCCTTCATGATCCTGGTGGCCCCTCGCTGGCCCAGGCAGCCGTGGTTTCCACTCCTGCTGCAACTGGCGGTGGAGGGCCCAATCCCTCTGGGGATACAACCGGATCTCCTCACTCAGGATCAGGGGTCCCTTCTGCACCCCAACCTCAGGTCTCTCAACCTTATGGCCTGGCTGCTGAGAGGGTAGTCCTTGCTCCCCTTCTCCTGCCGGCGGAGGTGGAGGAGGTCGTCTTAGCTTCGCGACGGCCTTCTACCCGCAAATGCTACGCCCTTAAATGGCGTCGCTTTGCAGTCTGGTGTACCCAGCAGTCTCAGGATCCCTTCTCCTGCCCGGTGTCGGTGATCTTGCAGTACTTGCTGCACCTCTCTAATCTGGGACTTAAGTCCAACTCCGTCAAAGTTCACCTCAGTGCTCTTTCAGCACATCATGTGCCAGTGGACGGCAGACCTCTCTCCAATGACCCTCTCGTAGCGAGGTTTCTCCGAGGTCTCCTTCTACTTAAACCACCTCTGCGCCCGCCAGCGCCTGACTGGGACCTGAATGTGGTTTTGCAGCGGATCACCTGTCCGCCTTTTGAACCTATGGCTACCTGTTCTCTACGTTTTCTGTCTTGGAAAACACTGTTCTTGATAGCCCTCACTTCCGCTAGGCGCGTAAGTGAATTGCAGGCCCTCGTGTCTGATCCCCCTTACACTAGGTTCTACAAGAATAGGGTAGTCCTACGGACTCACCCAAAATTTCTGCCTAAAGTGGTCTCCCCTTTTCACATCAATCAGGAGGTGGTACTTCCAACCTTCTTTCCCAGACCACACTCCAGCCGAGCTGAAACGGTCCTGCATACCCTGGACTGTAGAAGGGCATTGAACTTCTACCTTGACCGTACGCGGGAGCACCGTAAAGCTGCTCAGCTTTTTGTGTCTTTTGACCCCAATAAATTGGGGCTCCCGGTCTCCAAGCGTACTCTGTCCATCTGGGTTGCGGACTGTATCTCTTGGGCTTATGGGGCAGCCGGACTCTCCTTAGAAAGTCGAGTCACGGCTCATTGCGTTCGGGCAAAGGCCACGTCAGTGGCTTACCTCCGCTCTGTTCCGCTGGCAGACATCTGCCGGGCCGCTACTTGGTCTTCGAGCCAGACTTTTGCGGTCCATTACTGTCTCGAGAGGGAGTCCCGTAGGGACAGTGCTTTCGGACAGGCAGTCCTCCGTAATCTCTTTGAGGTCTGAGCAACTCCTACCCTCCATCCCGGATGTGGGCTACCGGTGGGTGATAATTCAGCGAAGATTCTATCCTTCTGTGCTGCTGAGCTAGAGGGAGCTCATTTTTGTGCTTAGGGTCTCCGGTAGCCTTGAGCTTGGGAGTCCCATAAGTGAGGACTGACTTCCTGCTTGGTCCTGGAGAAAGCGTAGTTACTCACCTGTAACAGGTGTTCTCCAGGAGCAGCAGGAATCAGTCCTCACTACCCTCCCTCCTCCCCTTGGAGTTGCAATCGTCTGCTTATGTTCTTTTTGCAAATTTTTATGCTGTCTTTTTTAGCTATGTCATCTGACTGGCTAAGATGGCACCCTCGGGCGGGAAGACGACCGCGCATGCGCGCTGCAATTCCCAAAGGCTTTCTTTGAAAGCTGGGGAAAATTGCTCCGCGAGGGCTCCGTCGGCGCCGACGTCACCCATAAGTGAGGACTGATTCCTGCTGCTCCTGGAGAACACCTGTTACAGGTGAGTAACTACGCTATATGGGTTTCCCAGTGGGATGGTCCAAAGTTTTATGTATCGTTGACAAAAGATACAAAACAGGAACTTCAGGAAATGGTGGATTCAAAAAAGCCCAGATGATAAAAGAGAAGACTATCTTACTCTAGTCAGACATACCCAAAATTATCAAAGTTTGTCAATAGGGAACCTTTGATGCATTTGATCGCACAAGCAGAGCCACAACAATATGCATCGATGCATGCAGGATTGCATGGCTTCAGGCCTCCGATCCTGAACAGTGGGTTCAAAATAAGCTGGGCAACGTACCTTGCACAGGGGAGAATCTCTTTGGCAAAGACTGGCAGGATAAGGCTTCTCAGAGTTGGAGAATACCACTCTAAACAGGCTGTCCAAAACAACAGTTAACTCTGCTAGAAAAAAAGATAGCTGCAAAGAAGGCATTCTTCAATAAAAGAAGAAATTCTACTCTTCTTATTCTCCTGCTTCTGAGTACCACACTCAAGGCCCTAAGAAGAGGCAGCAGCCTCCTAAAGAACAACAGAAGCCACAGGTGGCTAAATCTCAACCAGCTCTGCGGCCACAGTCTTCGCCTGATTTTTGGCCTTTTTTTTTCTAGAGAACATTGCCACCCTGCCTCTGAAGGATCCTCATCCCCTCCACATAGCAGGCAGACTGTGTCGCTGCGCCCACAGATGGAACCTTATCACCTCAGACCAGTGGACACTAACCATAGTTCGGGAGGGGTACAGACTTCATCTGCTGACTCTGCCCCCCTACCCTGTGATGGTATGATAGGGGTCCAGGATAGGTCTGAGTCTGAGTTGGAGCGTGGTGTGATTTTGGAAAGTTTATGACAAATCCCATGTGTTGTAGTACTTTGATGGTATGATGCAAGGAAAGCTGAACCTCTTGGGAGCTGTCTGCTTTTATGAGCCAGTTGTCTAAGCAACTTCATCTGCTAACTCTGCCCCCCTACCCTGTGATGGTATGATGGGGGTCCAGGATAGGTCTGAGTCTGAGTTGGAACGTGGTGTGATTTTGGAAAGTTGATCACATGCAACCCCCATTCACTGCTGTCCTACAAGAAGAGGTAGGTCTCTTATTTTCTATCCCAGGGTACCATAGAAGATGTCCTGATATCCCAACAGGCAGTGGGGCTCTACTCTCCGTACTTTCTCATACCAAAGAAGACCAGAGGGTACAGGCCTTCCTGGACCTCAGAAACCTCAACAAGTTTCTAGTCTGCGAGAAGTTCAAAATTATCTCTCTAGGGACTCTTCTTCCCTACCTCCAGAGTCAGGACTGGCTCTGTTCTCTAGATCTAAAAGAAGCATACACACATATCCTCATCTACCCAGGACACAGGAAATATCTGTTTCATCTTTCAGAGAAGACATTATTAGTACAAGGTCCTTCCTTTCGGACTTGCTTCTGCCCCAAGAGTCTTCACAATGTGCATGGTGGATGTAGCCGCATATTTAAGATCTCTGGGGATATTTGTCTTCCCTTGTTTAGACAACTGGCTCATAAAAGCAGACACCTCCCAAGAGGTTCAGCTTTCCTTTCATCATACCATCACAGTACTACAACACTTGGGATTTGTCATAAACTTTCCAAAATCACATCACGCTCCAACTCAGACTAGAGTTCATTGGAGCTTTACTGGACATACAACAGTCCAGGGTGTTTCTGCCCCAAATCCATTGTGCCCGTCTCATCGAGTTAGCATCCCAGGTGCTTCTCCGAGACCGTCTGCCCAAGAAATGCTACAGCTTCTCGGGCACATGGCCTTAACAGTAAATGTCGTCCCATATGCCCGTCTACATATGCGGACAGCCCTGTGGATTCTTGACTCCCAATGGATGCAGGCCTTAGGCCACCTCAGGGACAATATCCAAGTTACTGCCCCTCTCACCACATCCCTCCAATGGTGAGGGTCCCAAGAAAATCTCCTAGTCTGGTCACCTTTTCAAATGCTTCCATATCAATGCACCCTGGCGACGGATGCCTCCAAACTGGGTGGGGGAGCTCACTTGGGTACTCTCTCTACATAAGGCCTCTGGACAATGCAGGAGTCAAAGCTCCAGATCAAATTCCTGGAGCTTTGTGCCATCTCAGATGCACTCAAGGTATTTCGTGATCACCCCAGGACGCAAAGGGTCCTTGTCAGGGCAGACAATCAGATGGCCATGTTCTATGTGAACAAACAGGGCAGAACAGGCTCCTGGTCCTTCTGCAAGGAGGCTCTCCATCTGTGCCATTTCTCATCAAATACACCTCCAATTGGTTTATCTCCCAAGGGAGCTCAGTGTCTTGGCAGACAAGCTGAGTCGGATCCGTCTTCCTCACAAATGGTCTCTCTATTCGGGCACAACGTCCTACATCTTTCAGACTTGGGGGACTCCAGACATAGATCTATTTGCCACTCCACAGAATGCCAAGCTTCCCCACTTCTGCATCAGGACTAAGACTCCAGCAACCAGCAGATGGATGCTTTCCACCTGCATTGGGATAAGGGTCTCCTTTATGCATTTCCTCCCATACCCCTCATTCCCAAGATGCTTTTAAAGCTGCAGGCCGACAAGGGCTCCATGATTCTCATAGCCCCTTGCTGGCCACGTCAACCGTGGTTCCCTCTGCTGCTACATCTGACTCAGACTCAGCCTCTACAATTGGGTTCTGTGCCCGATCTCCTCTCCCAGGAAGATGGGACACTGCTCCATCCCAATCCATAGTCTCTCCATCTCATAACTTGGCTGCTGAGAGCATAGCATTACAAGACTTTAACCTTACACAAGAGGTTAAGGAGATCTTCCTTCACGTCCCTCCAGTCTAGTCCCGGAAATCCAGGAGTTGTCAACCTCTTCCAGCAGCTTGGAGACTGATACACATCATTTTCCGATGTCACCGGTATAAGGACTCAGGCACCGGCTCCTCCTACTCCAGTCTTATCAGTCTCCAAGCAGCTGGAGGATGTGAGCCACTGCTCCTGGCTCACTTGAGATACAATTAAGGACTGTAGTTGAAGCTTAGTTAGTGGGGTTTGATTTACTTTGTTTTACCTTTCTTTGCTTTGATTTGCTTTTCAGTTTAGCTCTAAGGTCTGGTTCTGGGGTCTGATACCTTCAGGAGCTTCTTTGCTAGTTCTGGGCAATTCCCCTGTGCTCTTCTTCCCTCTTACCGAGAGACAGGGGGCAGAAGGGAGATTATTAGGAGAGAGCATCCCGGGGGGTAGCCCGTTAGTGCTCTGTCTGCTCTAGCGCAACGCAGAGGTTTTGCCTGCAAGCGCTCTGGGGATCGTGCAGCAGACGCAGGCTCACACACACACAAGGTTCTCTGCTCTCTTCCCGGTGCGGTTTGGAGAGAAGTAGTGCTGGAGCGTTGGTGAGCGATCCCCGAGGTAAGGGGCTCTTCCCTGACTCTGGAGCGGTCAGGTAAGCTCTGGACCTTTTTGGTGTTGGTTTTTCTACCTTAGGAAGCTCGGGCTGGTTAGTAGGCCCGTGTATCGGCAGCTTCCCGCCGCGGCCCGTTTTGGGCGGGAAAACTTGGCAGCGCGTCGGGGGGAAACAACTGGCGTTCTCTGCGGCAGGAAGCTTCGTTTTCAGAGCGGGTTGCTATATTTCAGGTCGGGGGACCTTCTGCTTTCCGTTGTAGTGCTATATTAAAAAAAAAACAAAAAAAAACCCGGCCCTGACACAGTCGCTTCTGGACACACTTCCAATTTCAGATTTGGATGCGTGGCCTGCAAGTGTGCTGCGGGTTTTTTTCAGGTTGGCTGGAGCTTTAGGTTGGGTAAGTAAGCATGCCATCCAAAGCTTTGTTTATTGTGTGGGGTGAAACGGTCCTCGGTGTCTGAGGCAGGCATCTGCAAGGGCTGTAGCCAGGCTCCCTTGGAGGAGCAGCTGCGGTTGGAGGGGCCGGAGGGCCGGGAGGGGCCTTTGCCGGGCTCTGTGTCCCCTTTAATGGCTCCGGTGGAGCCTGTTCCAGGGCCTTCCTCAGCTCCGGATGGGCCTCTGCCGGGGACGCCTATGGCAGGAGATCTCCTGTCCATTTTTTCCCAGGACTTTGTGTCTCTTATTCAGAGAGCGTTGGGCGGTACTCCTCGAGAGGCTTCTTCCTCGGCGGTGGAGGTCGGGCAGAAGAGGCTAGGCGCTCCCCTGTCAGTGTCTTCTTTGCCTTTTGGGCCTAAGAGGCCTCGTGTGGAGTCGGATAGGGGGTGTCCGTCTGAGTTTTCGGAGGATTTGGGCACCGTTGGTGAGGAGCAGGCTTCTCAGTTGGCTGAGGAGCTGGAAGAAGGGGAGATTGCAGACCAGGAGGAGCAGGCTAGAGTGGTGCGTATTTTTCGGAGAGAGGAGTTATCCGCTCTGATTACAGAAACTTTGAAAGTGCTGAATATGCCGGCAGGGGAGTCGGTGGAGGAGGCTACTTTAGAGGATCCTCTTTTGCAAGCTTTTCGAAGGACGCAGAAGGCGTTTCTGATGCATAGAGTAATTAAGGAGATGATTCAGGGTGAGTGGGATATGCCTGAATCCATCCTCAAAGGTTCTCGGGTGATGTCGCGGCTGTATCCGCTGCTCGAGCAGGATAAGGAACTCTTTAAGTCGCCTAGGGTAGATGTCGCAGTTTCGGCAGTAACCAAGAAGACGACCATTCCCGTGGAAGGAAGTGCCGCTCTTAAAGATCCCAATGACAGGAAATTGGATACCTTGTTGCGACAAGTTTTTGAGGTTAATGGTCTTTCTATGCAGGCTTCCATTTGTGGGGCTTGGGTTGCGAGAGCTTGTCTCCGTTGGGCGCAACGTGTTCAGGGGGATCAGTCGGCTGCCTCCGCAGAGGAGGCGGCTCGTTTGGAGTCAGGAGCGGCGTATCTAGCGGACATCCATTATGATCTCATTAGGGGTCTTTCCAATAGTATGGCTTCGGCGGTGGCCGCCAGGAGGTATCTCTGGCTGCGTAATTGGGCGGTGGATGCTGCCTCTAAAGCCCGGTTGAGTAAGCTTCCCTTTAAGGGGCGGTTGCTGTTTGGAGAGGATTTGGAGAAGATAGTCAAGGACTTGGGAGAGTCGAAAGGCGGTAGGCTGCCGGAGGATAGACAGAAGCAGGGGAAGTTCCCTTCAGGGGCTAGATATCCGCAGAGGGACTTTCGTCGCTTTCGCTCTTCCAGGTTCCCGCAGAGCCAAAGAGGGCGGTTTCCCTTTCGGAGTCTGAGTTTTCGGGGGTTCCGAGGTGCCAACAGAGGCTTCGCTGCCGCCGCAGCAGGAGCCAAGAAGCCGCAATGAAGTCAGGCGGGCCCAGGCGGTCGTAGCTGTAGGCGGGCGACTACAGCAGTTTTACGCGGCCCGGGTCAGGATCACGTCCGATCAGTGGGTGTTGGAGGTGATACGGGAAGGTTATGCTTTGGAATTGAAGCGACCGGTGTCCGACGCCTTTGTTCAGTCCCCTTGCAAGGTGCTTTCCAAGCGCAAGGCTGTCCAGCAGACTCTGCGGAGGTTGCTGGACCTCGAGGCGGTGGTGCCAGTGCCTCCGGATCAATGCGGTTTAGGTCGATACTCCATTTATTTTGTGGTTCCAAAGAAGGAAGGAACGTTTCGCCCGATTCTCGACCTCAAGGGAGTGAACAAGTGTCTCCGGGTTTCTCATTTTCGGATGGAGACGCTAAGGTCGGTCATTATGGCGGTCCGGAAAGGGGAGTATCTAACTTCTCTGGATTTATCCGAGGCATATCTGCACATTCCGATTCGGCAAGACCATCAGAAGTTCCTCAGGTTTGCAGTGCCAATGGGGCATTTCCAGTTTCGGGCACTGCCTTTTGGTCTGGCTACGGCGCCTCGGACCTTTCCCAAGGTCATGGTCGTCGTTGCCTCGGAACTGCGGAAGCACGGGGTGTTGGTACATCCGTATCTAGACGACTGGTTGATTCGAGCGAAGTCCCGGAAGGAAAGCGAGGAGGCCACGGCCAAGGTGATCGACTGTCTAGAGAGTCTCGGTTGGGTGGTCAATGTGGCCAAGAGCAGCCTGGTGCCCGCCCAAAATCTCGAGTATCTAGGGGCGCGTTTCGATACCGGAATAGGCAAGGTGTTTCTTCCGCCGCATCGCGTGTTGGCCTTACAACGGCTGGTGCGGCGATTTATCGGCAGGCCGCGACTGTCTGCATGGCACTACTTGCAGGTCCTCGGAACGATGGCGGCGACGTTGGAGGTGGTCCCCTGGGCGCGGGCACATATGAGGCCGTTGCAGAGGGCATTACTCAGGCGATGGTCGCATCAGAACGATCCCCTGTCCAAGCGTCTTGTCTGTCCCGACGAGACGCGGGAGGCGTTGCAGTGGTGGTTACGGGAGGAGTCTCTGTCGGAGGGAATACCCTTGGAGATACCGGACTGGGTTCCACTGACTACGGATGCCAGCCTCCTCGGTTGGGGGGCGCATTGTCAGGGGATGTGCACACAGGGATGGTGGTCGGTTCTAGAGCAGTCTTGGTCGATCAATCGCTTGGAACTCCGGGCGGTGAGATTAACGTTGCGGGAGTTTCAGGGGGATCTGCGAGGAAAGGCGGTGCGCGTGTTTTCGGACAACGCCACGGCGGTGGCTTATGTCAACAGACAAGGGGGCACCAGCAGTGCGGCCTTGGAGGCCGAGGCAGATCAGTTATTCGTCTGGGTAGAGCGAAACCTTCAGGCTCTGTCGGCGGCACATGTGGCGGGCGTGGACAATGTGGCAGCCGACTTCTTGAGTCGGGTGAGAGTAGATCCAGGAGAGTGGGCGCTTCACCCGGCAGTTTTCGACGCGGTGATCAGGCGTTGGGGGACGCCCGTAATGGATCTCATGGCGACTTTCCGGTCAGCGAAGGTGGATCGTTTTTTCAGCAGGCGCAGAGAGCCAATGTCGGAGGGACTGGATGCTCTCGTCCAGGAGTGGCCGAGGGATCAGCTTCTCTGTGTTTCCACCTTGGGTGTTAGTAGGCCGGGTGGTGCGCAGGATCGAGCGACACAGAGGGTGTGTGATTCTGATAGCGCCGGATTGGCCAAGGCGACCGTGGTATGCGGATCTTCGAAGGTTGCTGGTGGGGAAGCCCTGGCGGCTGCCGGTCCATCCGGATCTGTTGCAACAGGGTCCCCTGGTGATGCCTCAGGTAGCTCGGTTCTCGCTTATGGCATGGCTCTTGAGCGGGCAAGGCTGAGAGCAAAGGGCTATTCGGCTGTGGTTATTTCAACAATGTTGAAGGCGCGTCGGAGATCGACTTCTTTGGCGTATGTACGTGTGTGACGTGTGTTTGAGGCTTGGTGTATGGATCGGCATTGCGCGGCTTTGAGGGCCACTGTTCCCCAGGTGTTGGCGTTTTTGCAGGATGGCTTCCAAAAAGGATTGGCAGCCGCGTCCTTGCGAGTTCAGTTGGCTGCGCTTTCCTGTTATAGAGGCAAGATCAAGGGGCAAGGGCTCTGTACTCATTCTGATGTCAAGAGGTTTCTGAAAGCAGTGAGTGTTTTGCGGCCACCGCGCAGGAGGTCGGTTCCGGCTTGGGATCTTCAGTTGGTATTGACGGCGTTAACTTCTCAGCCGTTTGAGCCTTTGGCGAAAGCAACTTTGAAGGATCTTACTCTGAAGGTCGTGTTTATAGTGGCCATTGCATCGGCAAGGCGAATTTCTGAGTTGCAGGCATTATCTTGTAGGGAACCGTTCTTGGTTTTTCATGAGTCTAAGGTGGTTTTAAGGCCGGTCCCGTCCTTCTTGCCAAAGGTTCTGTCTCCTTTTCATGTGAATCAGGTGGTGTCCCTGCCGGTGTTTTCTGTCTCTCATCGGTTGCATCTTTTAGATGTCAGGAGAGCTTTGAAGCGTTACCTCAGGTGCACAGCGCCGTTCAGGAGATCAGATAGATTGTTTGTCTTGTTCGGCGGTCCTCGTAAAGGAGAGGCCGCGTCCAAAGCGTCGATTGCTAGATGGCTAAAGCAAGCGATAGCATCTGCATATATTCTGATAGGTCTGTCGGTGCCGGATGGATTGCGAGCTCATTCTACGCGGGCGCAATCGGCGTCCTGGGCGGAGTGCGGTTTGGTACCGGCAGTGGAAATTTGTAAGGCGGCGACGTGGTCATCTTTGAATTCCTTTGTGAAGCACTATCGGTTGGATGTTCAGGTGCGACAGGATACCTGTTTTGGTTCGGCGGTGCTTCAGGCTGGTATACCTGGTCCTGCCCATTGAGTACCTTTACTGCTCTGTTACATCTCCTGGATTTCCGGGACTAGACTGGAGGGACGTGAAGGAAGTGTAAATTAGTCTTACCTGCTAATTGTAGTTCCTGAAGGAACTCCAGTCTAGTCCCGGATCCCGTCCCAATTCTGTGTGATGGTTGCAGCCTGAAGCTCCCGTTACAGGTAAGAGCACAAAGAGAACTGTGGAGCTTGGGGTGCACGGGGCGGGGTTCGGGCCGTTGAGGGGGCTTTCCCTTTACGGGTGGGGAAGCAAGTCCCTTGTTTGTTCCATTTTGGAGGGGATATGCTTTATGTTCCTTTCTTGTTTGGTTAGTTATTTAGTTAGTGGGCACTCGATTTCTGAGGATGTTTTACTTAATTGTTGCTCTGGTGAGTCTGCTTTGTCAATAGGTTACTGGAGTAGGAGGAGCCGGTGCCTGAGTCCTTATACCGGTGACATCGGAAAATGAAGTGTATCAGTCTCCAAGCTGCTGGAAGAGGTTGACAACTCATGGATTTCCGGGACTAGACTGGAGTTCCTTCAGGAACTACAATTAGCAGGTAAGACTAATTTACACTTTTTGGCTTCCAGGAAGCCATCCACCAAGTGTTCCTATGCTTTCAGGTGGCGTAGATTCTCTATCTGGTGTTCTCAGAAGGATTTCCATCCTTCTCTGCTCCCGTGGTGGCACTCCTCCAATATCTCCTCCACCTGTCCTCAACAGGTCTCAAAACCAATTCGGTCAGAGTTCACCTTGGTGCCATTGTGGCCTCTTATCTATTGGATGGACAGCCCATCTGTTCACAACTGCTAGTAGCGCGCTTCATGAGAGGGCTCTTGCGGACCAAGTCACCCATTAAGCAACCTCCAGTGGTTTGGGATTTCAATGTCATTCTAGCCCAGCTTCTTTGAACCATTGGCTACAACCCCACTAAAGTTCCTTTCATAGAAGGTCATCTTCCTTATTGCCCTCACTTCAGCTGGACGCATTAGTGAGCTTCAAGCTTTGGTGGCATACCCACCCTATACCAGGTTCCAACATGAGAAGGTCATCCTTAGGACTCACCCACATTTCATGCCAAAGGTGGTGTCTCCTTTTCATTTGAATCAGTCATTTTACCATCCTGTATTCTTTCCTAGACCACATGCGTCTAGAGCAGAAGCAACTCTGCATGCCCTTGACTGCAAGCATGAGTTAGCTTTTTATCTCCAGAGAACTTGCGATCACCATAGAGCCTCACAGTTTCCCTTTGACCCTAGTCACCTGGGTCTCCCAGTATCTAAATGTATGCTCTCCAGATGGATAGCTGACTGCAATGTTTCATGTTCAACTTATGCAGTCTTTCTGTGTAATTTGTTCGTTCATTGTATACCGCCCCTGATCTTAGGAAGAGATGGTATAGAAAAACACTGAAATAAATAAAAATAAATTTCATTTGCTTATGACAAAGCAAGACTGTCCTTGGAAGGGCATGTCACTGTTCATAATGTTCGTACCATGGCTACCTCAATGGCAAACTACTCTCTGTAGCCATTGATGAAATTTGCAAGGCAGCAACTTGGTCTTTTGTCCATACTTTTGCTGCCCATTATTGTCCGGGATGCCACGTTTGGTCAAGCTGTTCTCCGGTACCTCTTTCAGACCAAGGCGCAACTCCTACCCTCTGTCCTGGACTTTTACGATACCAGACATCCATGGGGGATCCATGACCTCTTGAAGCCTTCTCAGAGGCAAACTTCCACTAGTTCTGAGGTCAGTTCATCTGGCATCTGGGAGCTAGGGAGTCCCAAATGTCGAAGACTACATTCCTGCTTGTTCCTGGAAATAGCGTAGTTAGTCATCTATAACAGGTGATCTCCGAGAATAGCAGGAATTTAGTCTTCACCACCCGCCCTCCTCCCCTAGGAGTTGTAGGTTTTCTTCTTTTACTCTCCTTTTTCTCGACTACAAACTCAACTAAGGAGAGGGAGTTGGGAAGGTGGGAAGGCAGCTATGTAGGTACAGTGGAGTGCTCCCAAAGACTTTCCTGTTGGACGTGGGGGGGGGGGGGGGGGGTGTTCCGCGTGGGCTTAGTCTGTACTGGTGTCACACACAGATGTGACGACTAAATTCCTGCTATTCCCGGAGATCACCTGTTACAGGTGAGTAACTATGCTTTAGCCACCTAACTTGCCAAATCTAGATGCTCCAGTAACAGGTCTAAATTTGTATTCTCATTCCTTCTTTTTGATCTCTCACATTTATTTCTTTTTTTATCTATTTGTGTTATTTATATGCCGCTTTATCATGAAATCAAAACGATTTTCATCTGAACAGAACATTTTGCATATAACATACAGTGCATTAAACCATTAACTGCGAGTAGAATTTGGGTTAGATAGTGCCTAACATCATAGTTTGTGAAACTATATACAATAACTTTGTTACATACCTAACTATACACAGTAACTATACATAATAGCTTTGTTACATAGGATGTTATGATAATGTCTATTAGGTTGCTGGGCTCTATTTTATGAGGAGAAGGTGCTGGCTCTGCAACAGTGCAGAGACAGCACCTTCTCCTCTCCTCCTTTTCCCCCAACTCACCTGCCCAAAAATGTGGCAGAGTCTATAGTCCTCATCTCTTTTCCACTTTCTAAATAAAAAATATAGCAGTCTGGTGTCCCTCCCCTTCCCCCTCTCCCTCATTCCATCTGATTTTGTTAGTTTCCCTTCATCATTCTTACCCTGGATCTTCTTAGCACACCTGCCAGAAGTCCTTTAAAATCCCAAAAAGCTTGCCAAGCCAAGCCAAACACAGGCTTGCCTCTTCCTGCTGGTTAGTGCCCAGAGTTCCGACAGTGATACAAAATCCTTCTCTTGGCTTAGCTTAGCAAACCTTTAAGGATGAAAGTATAGGCGTATTGAGGCAGGTGGGGGGATGGGGGCAGAGACATAGAAATTGATTAATATAATTGATATAATTATAAGGGGGGTGGGTGGGAGTGATATTGGTTGTCATTCAACCCCGACTGAGGTTGCGCAGGAACGCACCATAGCTACCTTCCCACCCCCACTGTATTTTTATTCTGGCAGGCAGGAGAGCAGATGAAGGTGCCATTGGCCTACTACATTTTTTATTGTCAGGTGAATGGGGGGATCAGGATATTAGCCCCATTCCTTTTATATTCTCATGGGGGGGGGATGAAGGGGTCATTGGCCATGCTATATTTTCAATTCTGGCAAGCTAGAGAGAAAATAAAAAGACTGTTTCTTACCCTTCCAAACCATGCCCATGCTTCCTCTAAAACTGGCCATGCTGTAGCTCTAAACGTATAAATAGCTAGCTATTTATATGCATAGACCATTTACACATGTAAATGTTGTGCAGGCCTTTTAAAATGATTTCCTTAGACTGATAGTCAAATTTTTATTCAACCAGATTCAGCTGAAAATCACTTTAACCTTTGTTAGCAAAATTTGACTGGCTTGGCTGAGTGCTTATCTTTGTTTGTAAAATTGTCCTGCTTAATAGCATTTGAGATGGCTTTGAGAAGTTATAAAATTACATGTACATACTTTAACAGTAGATTTTGGTTATGGAAGCAAAATATAATGGCAGGTAAAGACTATATAGCCCAGTGGCGGGATTCGATCCAAACAGGAACTGGTTTGGATTGATCCCGTCAGTGCCAGAAGAGAGCGGATGGCAGCACGGCACGTGTTTGTGTTGCTGGCACTGCAAGCTCGGTCCATTGGCGGCAACCACAGGGCATCAACTCCCTGGTGGCCCAGCAGCCCGATCCCCCCACCCACCAGAGCTTTGACAGCAGTCTCCTGATGCTGCCAAACCACTGGCAGGTGGGGGATCCCTGCCAGTTCAGCGCCAGCATCAGGATGCCATTTTTGGCCTGGTTCGGCGAATGCGGCCTGTGGCAGAAACCAATTTAGGTGAACCGGCCGAATCCCACCTCTGATATAGCCCTTATAGTCTTGCCAGTTTTCTTCTTAAGAACATAAGATATGCCATACTGGGTCAGACCAAGGTCCATCAAGCCCAGTATCCTGTTTCCTACAGTGGCCAATCTAGGTCACAAGTACCTTCCTTGGCTAAAGCCATGTTGGCGGCCTCCCATTAAGCCATGACTATCTACATGTTCAGTAATTTTATTCTTTATGATGGTTTCCGCCATTTTTCCCGGTACTGATGTCAGGCTCACCGGTCTGTAGTTTCCCAGATCACCCCTGGAACCCTTTTAAAAAATTGGCCATCCTCCATTCTTCAGGTATTACAGATGATTTTAATGATAGTTCACAGATTACTAATAGTAGGTCTGCAGTCTCATATTTCAGTTCTTTCAACACCCTTGGATGTATACCATCGGGTCCAGGTGATTTGCTACTCTTCAGTTTATCAAATAGTTGTAATACATCTTCCCGGTGTATCAATATTTCTTTCAGTTCTTCTGCAGCATCTCCTTTAAACACCATTTCAGTCATGGGTAAGATTCCTATATCTTCCTCAGTAAAGACCGAAGCAAAGAATTCATTCAGCTATGGCTTTGTCCCCTCTTAGTGCCCCTTTTACCCCTCTATCATCTAATGGTCCAACTGACTCTCTTACAGGATTTTTGCTATGAATGTACTTGAAAAAGTATTTATTCTCCGGGAACAAGCAGGAAGTCAGTCCTCACATATGGGTGATGTCAGCACTGACGGAGCTCTCGTGGAAACATCCCCCCAGCTTTCAAAGAAAGCCTTTGGGAGATGCCACCACGCATGCGTGGTCCCCTTCCCACCCAATGGGTGCCATCTTGCTCAGTCTCCTTTTTTCCACGGAGCCCTTCAGACGTTTGTCTGGCTTGTCCCTGGGAAAAGTTGATTTTTCTCTCTGAGTTTTATACTCTCCTCTGGTATCGCACTGGTACTCTTCTCGCCTACCGACCTCATTGCCTCGGTGTCTAGTTCGGTCTATTTTTGTAGTTTTTCGTTCTTTTTATTCCTGTTGTCTTCTTGCTTTTTTTCTTCCAGTGGCAGCCCGGAGAGTCTTCTACCTCGCAGTGGTACTTTTTTCTCCCATGGCTATCAGTGGCTTTAAGAAGTGTGATCAGTGCTCCAAAATTATGTCTTTGACCGACACACATGACTGCTGACTCTGCTGCCTCGGGCCAGACCACAGCCTGCAGTCTCTGCAAAAGGATGTCCAGTAAGGCCCACAAGAGCTGCCAACAGCAGTGCGATATGTTTTTTTCCCCCGAGTCACTGGTGCCTCCAAAGGCTAGGGCCTCGTATGAGGCCCTGACATCTCGGGCAGAGCCTTCCGAACCAGAGCCTCGTCTTGGGTCCTCAGAAAGGGGGTCTCCCTGGAGGGAACCCAGGAAGAAGAAGAAACCCTCTAAGGTGGCGTCCTTGGATGGTTCTGACCAGCCTGGTGCTCCCCGGGCTCGGTCCCGCAGTCTGAGGCATCGGAGAAGCAATGGCCTGCGAAGGTCCCCCATTAGGATCCGACTGCGGAACGGCACCAATCCCCAGACACTATCCTTGATGAGGACTCCCCTTCGGGGAAGCTGGCGTTGGGCCCGAGTCCCTCGGTGCCTGTGCCGAAGGCTGCGGAGCCTTCTGGTCTGGAGGCCAGAATGGCAGCCCTGGAGCACAGTTTGTCTGCCTTCATGGACCAGCAGTGGGCGCGATATCCAAGACGTCCCCAGAGACTGAGCTGATCCTCAAGGTCCTTAGGCTTCGAGTTGATCATTGGCCAGGGTTGCAATCCGAGTCCCGTTCAATGGGACTGTGGTCATCCCCAGCAAATTTACCAGGCACCGGTTGCAGGGCATTGGGGACCCTGAGGCCCACGGAGCAGCCCTCCTATGAGTCCTCAACGGACTACTCCCAGTGGGAGACGAGGATGAGGAGTTCCCCAGTATCCATTGCCACCACGACGTCCCAGCTGACTCTCCCGTCTCGGAACCTTGACGGCGGTCCCCGCCCAAGGATATGGGTTTCTTTTTTTTTTGTCAAGGACATGTCTAAGGCATTGGTATTCCCATCCGAGACAGAGGAGGACCCTCTGGCAGATGAGTTGGAAATCCTCCAATACGAGGCCTCTCCGTGGGAATTGTTCATGGTGCCCATCCCTCCCATCCTGGAACGGCTGATGCTCCGAATGTGGGAGACACTGGCTTCGGTCTTGGTCTTGAGCAAGCGGCTTGACTTGATGTATCGAGTCCGCCGGAGCCTTCCGGAGCTTACAAAATTCACTGCTGCTGCATAACTCCATGGTGGTGGAGTTGGCCATAAGTTGGCTGAAAAGACAGAAGACTCACTTAGTGCCCCCTGGCAGGGAGGCCCGCAACCTGGACATCCTCAGTAGAAAGTGCTACCAGGGCTTAATGCTCATCGGCTACATCCAGGCCTACCAGCTGTACATGGGCATGTATCTGAGAAACCCGGTGAAGGAACTTGCCGGGTTCTCTGCTGGTGTCTTCAAGGAACCTTTGCAGCGGTTTAAGAACCTAGCCAAAGCAGTCTATGAATGCTCCAAATTCATAACTCGGGCGGCCTGTGACAGGTTCGAGTTGGCGGCTCAAGTAGCGGCAGCTGGAATCGGTGCATGCCACCAAGCTTGGTTACAGTCGTCCGACCTCGAGTAGTGTGTTTAGGACAAATTGGTCAATGTTCCCTGCCAAGGAGAGAACCTCTTTAGCATACCCATGATAGACAAGGCTGCCAAGCTGGAGACAGAGTTCATGACGAGGACCAGGCTCTCTAAAAAGACGACTGCCCCTTCCTGACCCAAGGGCTCGGGTAAAAAGCCCTTCTACACA
Organism: Ichthyophis bannanicus; assembly: GCA_033557465.1. Taxonomy (NCBI): domain Eukaryota; kingdom Metazoa; phylum Chordata; class Amphibia; order Gymnophiona; family Ichthyophiidae; genus Ichthyophis; species Ichthyophis bannanicus. The sequence goes on from CM066032.1 coordinate 666,911,400, forward strand.
AGGAAGGGAGCTGCTTACCGAAACTACCCACCTTATCAGGCCTCCCCAGCTCTCCAATAGGGTCAGCAGGCCAAGGGCATGGCCCACGTAAGTAGAAGGATCCAAAACCCCAGGCACCGGCTCCAGCCCAGCCAGGGGGAAGTTTTTGACTCCTTGAGCATAGCCTCTACCCCAGGGAGATCAGCAGCCCACAGGGGGACATCTGGCCCTCTATACCCAGAGTTGGGTGACCATCACCACTGATTCCTGGGCACTAAGGGTAGTTTGGGAGGGTTACCTCCTCCATCTGACTCAGACATCTCCCCCTTATTTCCTGGGAGAGCCCCTTGGGTCTCCCCTCCACCGGGACCACCTTCTGAAGGAACTGGCAGGTCTTCTCGAGGACAATATGATGGAACCGGTGCCCCACCACCTCAAGGGCAAGGGGTTCTACTCCAGATACTTTCTCATGCCAAAGAGGACAGGGGGCCTAAGGCCCATCCTCGACCTGCACAACCTCAACAAATTCCTGTTGAGGAAAAAGTTCAAGATGCTTTCCCTTGAAACATTGCTGCCATACCTCCAGCAGGGAGACTGGCTATGCTCCTTAGATCTCAAGGATGCTTATACCCACACCCTCATCCACCCCAACCACAGGCAGCACCTGCAGTTCATAGTGGGGGGGGCAGACGCTCTCAGTTCTGGGTGCTCTTCTTCGATCTAGCCTTTGCCCCAAGAGTCTTCACAAAATGCCTGGCACGCGTGGCTGCCTTCCTCTGGCTCCAGGGGGTCTTTTACTTCCCTACCTGGACGGCTGGCTCATAAAGGGAGGCACAGCCTTAGAGGTGCAGCAGGCCACCGTATGCACCATCCAGGTTGTGCAACATTGGGCTTTGTCATAAACTACCCCAAGTCTCACCTCTTCCCGACAGTGTCTGGAGAGTCGAAGGCTTTCTTGCCCAGGGACCGAGCCAATTATCTCGGGTCTGTAGCTTGGGAGGTAAAGTACTGTTCCTCGGTGCCCGCCCAGCTTCTCCTGTGCCTTCTCAGGCACATGGCTTCCACAGTCCACGTCACCCCAGAATCTTGCCTCCACATGAGGCCTGCACAGTGGTGTCTCCAGGACCAGTGGTCTCAGGCCACAGGCTGCCACTGGGACAGAGTTTCTGTGACCCGCCAGTTGGTGAACTCCCTGGTCTGGTGGCAGTTGCCCCAGCATCTCGAGGTGGGCATGCCTTTTCAGGCCCCAAGCCCCTTGAGGGTCCTCACCACAGATGCCTCCCTGCTTGGCTGCAAAGATCTCTGCACCCAGGGCAACTGATCACCAGATGAGAGTACCCAGCAGATCAACCTCCTGGAGCTCTGAACCATATACCCAGCCCTGAGGGTTTTCCGTCAGCACCTGCGTCACAAGCCAGTTATGTTCTAGATGGACAACCAGGTGGCGATGTTCTTTGTGAACAAACAAGGTGGCATGGGGTCTCGGACCCTTTGTCAGGAGGCGCTAGCCCTCTGCTCATACGCAATCTGATGTGGTATCGTCCTGTGGGCAGTGTACCTGCCAGGTCTGAACAACTAGCTGGCCTACAGGCTCAGCAATGTTCTTCACCGCACGAGTGGCAGCTGGACCCCAGGGTAGCCAGTCGGCTCTTCCGGCTCTGGGGAGAAGCTGTGGATAGATCTGTGCCAGGCCAGACAACTTTCAGTTGCCTTGCTTCTTCTCCCGGCAGGCCCACCCCTCCAGGGTGGCAGCGGACATGTTCCTGGTCTCATGGTCGGGAGGCCTCATGTATGCCTTCCCTCCTACCCCGCTGATCACCAAGACGTTGTTCAGGACCTTCCCCGACAGGGCCTCTCTCATCCTGATAGCTCTTCCGTGGCCCAGGCAACCGTGATTCCCGCTGCTTCTACAGTTGATGGTGGACACCCCATCCTCTTGGGGACCGCCCCTTGACTCCTACCTCAGGAGGGAGGCTCTTTTCTGCACCCCAATCTGGGGTCCCTGTCGCTGACAGCTTGGCTGCTGAGAAGGTGACCCTGGCCCCTTTCAACCTCCCGGTTGAAGTGGAGGACATCCTGATGGCCTCTCGCAAGGCCTCTACTAGGAAGGCTTATGCCCTCAAATGGCTCACGTTCTCTGTTTGGTGCCCCGATCATGTGACTGACCCTTTCTCCTGCCCAGTGGCTCTGGTGTTGCAGTACCTTCTCCACCTCTCTCCGTCCGGGTGCACCTCAGTGCCTTGGTGGCTTAGGTTGATGGTATGCCCATCTCGGTCCAGCCATTGGTGACCCATTTTCTTTGGGGCCTGCTTTTATCGAAGCCCTTGGTTTGCCCTCCGGCAACCGAATGGGACCTCAACGTGGTGTTGGGGCAGCTCACTTTCCCGTATTTCGAACCTCTAGCTATCTGCCACCTCCACTACCTCTCTTGGAAGATGGCTTTCCTGGTCGCACTTACCTCCGCTCGCAGAGTTAGCGAGCTTCAGGCCCTTGTGGCGGAGGCGCCCTATACCGGGTTGTGCAAGAACAGAGTGGTGCTTTGCACGCACCCCAAATTCCTGCCGAAGGTAGTGTCGCCCTTCCATCTCACTCAGGAAGTGGTGCTGCCTACCTTCTTTCCAAGACTTCACTCCAGTTGGACGGAGACGGTCCTTCACACCTTAGAGTATAAGAGGGCTCTGTCCTTCTATATCCAACTCACTCAGGGCCATTGCAGAGCGTCTCAGCTTTTCATTTCCTACAACCCCAGTAGGCTGGTGGTTGAGGTGACTAAGCGTGCGCTATCCACATGGGTGGTGGACTGATCACCCTCACTTATGAGCAGGCGAGGCTTCCGCTGGAAGGCTGCATCACTGCGCACTGTGTCAGGGCCATGGTGGTCTCGGTGGCAAACTTGTGCTCTGTTCCGATGGTGTACATCTGCCGGGCTGCCACCTGGTCTTCAGTCCATACCTTCGCAGCCCATTACTGCCTGGAAAGAGAATCCCGATGGGACAGTGCCTTCGACCAGACTGTGCTCCATAACCTTTTTGGGGTATAAACAACTCCTACCCTCTGACCCTTATGTGTTCAGGCTGCGGGAGTGCTGGTTTCATCGGACACAGGGGTTCTACTGTGGTCTGTGAGCTTTCGGTAGCCTGTATCTGGGGAGTCCCAAATGTGAGGGTTGTGAGGACAGACTTCCTGCTTGTTCCCGGAGAAACTCACCTGTAACAGGTGTTCTCCGGGGACTGCAGGAATCAGTCCTCACAACACTCCCTCCTCCCCTTGGAGTTGCTCCTTTACTATCTCTTATTTTTGCTGTCTTTAAGCTATGTCATCTGACTGAGGAAGATGGCACCCTTGGGCTGGAAGGGGACCATGCATGCAAGGTGGCATCTCCCAAAGGCTTTCTTTGAAAGTTGGGGGCAGATTCCGCTAGGGCTCCATCGGTGCTGACGTCACCCATATGTGAGGACTGATTCCTGCTGTCCCCAGAGAACACTTGTTACACTTTATGCATTTTTGCTTCCACAACAAGCTGCTTCTCAAATTCTCTCTTTGCTTCCCTTATCAATGCCTTGCATCTAACTTGCTAGTGCTTGTGTTTTCAGTTTTTGTCATTTGGCTCCTTTTTCCATTTCCTGAAAGATGCTTTTTTGGCAGCAACAGCATCTCTAACCTCACCTTTAAACCATGCTGGCAGCTTTTTGGACTTTTCCACTTTTCTTAAAATGTGGAATACAGCTGGTCTGGGCTTCCAAGATAGTATTTTTAAACAACATCCAAGCCTGATGTAAAGCTGTAACCTTTATAACTGCTCCTTTTAGTTTTTTCTTAATTATTTTCCTAATTTTATTATAGTCTCTCTTTTGAAAGTTAAAAGGTAGTACTGTGGATTTCCATACCGCCCTTTCTTCATTTATGAAATGAAACGCGATCAAGCTATGATCACTACTGCCAAGTGGCCCCAACACTCTTATCTCTTGCACCAGATCTTGTGTTCCACTAAGGACTAGGTCCAAAATGGCTTCCCCTCTGGTCGGTTCATGAACCAGCTTCTCCAAGAAGCAGTCATTTATTTCATCTTGAAACTTTATCTCCCTTAGCATGTTCTGCCATGACACTGACCGGGTCGATACTGGGGTAATTGAAATAACCCATTATTATTATTATTCTGTAACTTTGGTTAGCTTCCCTGATTTCTTTGAGCATTTCATCATTTCTTTGTTCATTCTGGCCAGGTGGTCGATAGTACATCCCCACTGCCTTCCCCGTCCCCTTCCTCTTCCCCTTTTTACATGGAATTTCACTCTATAGAGATTCTGCAGTGAATTCTGTTTCCTGCAAAACTCTTTGTGAATCAATGCCCTCTCTAACATAGAGCGCTACTCCTTCACCAATTTGATCAGCTCTATCATTGCGATATAGTTTGTACGCAGGTATCAGTGTCCCACTGGTTGTCCTCCTTCCACCATGTCTCTGAGATTCCAATCATATCTAACCTCTCATTTAGTGCTATATATTCTAACTCTCCCATCTTATTTTTTAGACTTCTACCATTTGCATGCAAGCATTTTAGAGAATGTATTTTATTCATATTAATCTGGTTATCGGTAGGCATGGGTAATTTGGAATCTTTAAGCTCTGTCTGCTCTGTACTCAAGGGCATTTGGGCTACTTTTGTCTTTATTGGAACCTCTCTACTGATATGCCCTAACTTGAATCTTTGCTAGTATTGTTCCGAACCATGCACTCTTGGACGACTGTCTGCTTTCCCCTATTATCTAGTTTAAAAGCTGCTCTTTCTCCTTTTTAAAGGTTAATGCCAGCAGCCTGGTTCAATTCTGGTTAAGGTGGAGCCTCTCTTCGGAAGAACCCCTCCTTTCCCCAGAAAGTTTCTCAGTTCCTAACAAATCCAAAGCCCTCATCCTTGCACCACTGTCTTATCCACACATTGAGAACCGGAGCTCTACCCGCCTTTTGGGTCCTGCGTGTAGAAAGGGAAGCATTTCGGAGAATGCTACCCTGGAAGTTCTGGATTTCAGCTTCCTACCGAAAAGCCTAAATTTAGCCTCCAGGACCTCCCTACCACACTTTCCTATGTCATTAGTACCGACATGTACCAAGACGACAGACTCTTCCCCAGCACTATCAAAGACCTTGTCTAGGTGGCGCATGAGGTCTGCTACCTTTGCACCAGGAAGGCATGTTAACAGGTGATCCTCACGTCCACCAACCACCCAGCTATCTACATGCTTAATGATCGAATCACCAACTATAACAGCTGTCCTAACCCTTCCCTAATGGGCACATGACCCTGGAGAAATTTCTTCGGTGTGAGAGGGTTTTACATCACCTGGAGGACAGGTCCTAAGTACAGGATCACTTCCTGCCACACCAGGGTGATGCTCTCCTGTCACGTGAGCACTCTCCTCCATGGCAACTGCCAGACTGGAGGTGGGACTTGAGGACTATATCCCTGTAGGTCTCATCTATGTACCTCTCTTCCTTCCTTTTGTCCTCCATGTCTGCTACTCTTGCCTCCAGAAATTGGACTCGTTCCCTGAGAGCAAAGAGCTCCTTGCACCTGGTGCACACATAAGACCCCTCACCAACTGAGAGAAAATCATACATGTGACACTTGATGCAAGACACTGTAAAACCCCCATCTCGCTGCTGGACTGCTGTCTGCATCTTAGTTTTAAGGTTGTGTTTAGGTATTTAAGTTCTTTACTTACTAAGGGTTGCTAGGGATACTTATACTAATAAAACTATACCTAATATGTTTAATGTACCTTGTTCACCTGAAGCTTAATTTCTCCGGGAATAAGCAGGAAATCAGTCCTCACATATGGGTGATGTCGGCGCCGATGGAGCCCTCGTGCGGAGCAAATCCCCAGCTTTCGGAGAAAGTCTTTTGGAGTTGCATTACGCATGCGCGGTCCCCTTCCCACCCAAGGGTGCCATCTTGCTCAGTCTCCTTTTTTCCGCAGAGCCCTTCGGACGTAGTTCCCCTGTCCCCGTGAAAAAAGCTTTAAAAAGTTAAGAATTATCTTTCTTCTACCAGTTGACACCGATTCCTCTTCCCGCCTTTGGCTCGATACACCGGTATCGAGTCCAGTTTTAATTTTTCAGTTTTTGTCTTTCGTGACTGGCGTTCGCGCCCTTTTTCCTTTTCACTGGCATCCCGGGTCTTTGACCTCGCAGGGGCCCTTTTTCCCCCGATAGCTGCCAGCGGGTTTTAAAAATGCGATCGGTGTGTAAAACGTATGTCCCTCACTGATACGCATGACTGCTGTCTTTGGTGCCTCGGGCCCGACCATGACCCGACGGTCTGCGGTCCATGTAGGAAGATGTCCTCTAAGGCCTTGAGGAGCCGCCAGCAGCAGCATGATAGGATTTTTCTGAGTCAGTACCTTCGCGAGCCCGAACTTCGTCTGAGGCCTCTACGTCTCGTGGGGAGCATTCCGAGTCCGAGCGGCGTTGAGGTTCCTCGGAGAGGGGGTCTCCTTTGAGGGAACACAGGAGGAAGAAGAAGTCCTCAAAGGCGGCGTCATTGGATGGCTCCGAGCGACCTGGCCCCTCCCAGGGCCTATCGCAGAGCCCCGAGCGTCGGACGGGATCTTCAGAGACGGAGCGCCTGGCGAAGGTTCCTCGTCGGGAGACGGATCAGCTGAGGCAGGTAAGAACTGTCCTTGTCGAGGACTCTCCTCCGGGGGAACTGACATCGACCCTGTGGCTGCGGAGCCTTCCGGACTCGTTTCCAGAATGGTTGCCTTGGAGTGCAGTTTTACTGCCTTCATGGAGTAGCAGCAGGCGCTGATTGCTGGTCTGTCTGGTTCTTCCGCCCCGACCACCGGGCCATCGACGTCGAAGTCGATCCCGGAGGCCAAGTCGATCCTCGAGACCTTTTGGGCTCGAGTCGATCCTTGCCTGAGGTCCCACTTGGCCTCCCTTTCGGGACTAAAGTCGTCACTGCCAAGCCTCCCGGCGTCGGGACAGTCGGCGCCAAGGCCCTCTATGCCAGAGCCCATCGATTCCTCTTCAGATGTATCGGGGTGGGAAACAGAGGAAGAGGAGTCCCCGGACACCTGTCGGCACAGTGACATCCCTTCCGATTCCCCAGTGTCCGAACCTCAGAGAAGGTCCCCTCCGGAGGACACTAAGTTCTTGGACTTCGTGAGGGATATGTCCAAGGCTTTGGCGTTCCCCACGGAGTCCGAGGAGGATCCTCGAGCCGACGAGCTCGAGATCCTTTAGTATGAGGTCCCCACTCGGGAGGCCCTTACTGTACCCGTGCCTCTGATCCTGGAATGATTGATGCTTCACATGTGGGAGACACCGGCATCAGCGCTGGTTATCAGCAAATGGATCGAATCGATGTATCGAGTCTGCTGGAGCCGTGGGTTTCAAAATTCGCAACTGCCTCACAACTCCATGGCTCTGGAATCGGCCATGTGCAGGCTGAAGAGCCAGAAGGTGCACTCCTCGGTGCCTCCCGGCAGGGAGGCCCACAACTTGGATGCCCTCAGCAGAAAGTGCTTCTAGGGTCCAATGCTGACTTGTCGAATCCAGACCTACCAGCTGTATATGGGCATGTACCTGAGGGACCTGGTGAAGGAACTTACCGGGTTCTCAGCTGGTTTCTCCGAGGGGCCTTTGTAGCGTTTGAGGAGCCTGTCCACCGCTGTCCATGAGTGCTCGAAGTTTGTCTCGAGAGTCCTATGACGGGTTCGAGTTGGTGGCCTAGGTAGCCGCGGCTGGCATCGGTGCACACTGCCAGGCATGGCTACAATTGTTGGACCTCGAGCAATGGGTTCAGGACAAGTTGGTTGATGTCCCATGCCAAGGGGAGAACCTCTTTGGCAAACCCATGACCGACAAGGCTGCAGAACTGGAGACCGAGTATGTGACCAGGACACGACTCTCCAAGAAGACCTCTGCCCCTTCTCGCAAGAAGGGCTCGGGTAAAAACCCTTTTACCCGAGGAAGGGTGCTGCTTACCAAAGCTACCCCCATTTTCAGTCCTCCCCTGCTCCCCAACAGGGGCAGCAGGCCAAGGGACAGGAGCATGGCCCGCGTAAGCAGAAAACCCCCAAACCCCAGGCCCCGGCCACGGCCCAGCCTGGCAGTGACGTTTGACTCTCACAGCATGGCCCCTCTTCCCACAGAGGACCAGCAGTGCACAGGAGGCAGGCTTGCCCTGTATGCCCACAGGTGAACAGCCATTACCACGATGCCTGGGTCTTGCAGATAGCCCAAGAGGACTACCTCCTTCACATTGCTCACAATTGTATCAGCATTGATGCCAAATGCCTGCCATTTGACATTGAAGTTATTGTTGACAAGATATTCAGACATTTTCAAATTTATACAGTGAGAATTGAAGAACTTAGAGATGTGTGACTTTGTTGAGAGTGAGTATCAAAAGTTCCTCGGATATAGTAACACTTGGTGACTGACTTTCCTACCAGCCATAGAGAGGTTAATTAAAATGTTCCAACCAGTGAAATCATATTTTCTGAGCCAGAAAAAATGCCCAATTATCACCAAAACCGTTTCTGAGAATGAACTAACAGAAATTTGGCTGTACTTTCTGCACAGTCAGGCAGTGATTTTCCAAAATGCGACTCTAAAAATTGTGTCTCAAAAAAATCTCAATGATAGAGGTGGTTGGAGTAGTCAGTGACCTTAGAAACAAGATAATAACTAGGAATAAAGCATAGTTATTCACCTGTAACAGATGTTCTAAGAGAACAGCAGGAATCAGTCCTCACATATGGGTGACGTTGGCGCCAATGGAGCTCACGCATGTCCACTCCTCAGCTTTCAAAGAAAGCCTTTGGGAGTTACACTGCACATGCGCAGTCACCTTCCCACCCAAAGGTGCCATCTTGCCTCAGTATGATATCATAGCACAAGACAGCAAAAAAACAAACAAACAAAAAAACAGCAAGAAGCAACTCCATGAGGAGGAGGGAAATTTGTGAGAACTGATTCCTGCTGTCCCCGGAGAACACCTATTACAGGTGAGTAACTACACTTTCCCCAGAAACAAGCAAAAAGTCAATCCTCACATATGGGACTCCCAAACTACATGCTACCGAAAAATCCTGTAGAAGCCAATACCGGCCTTAAAAGGACTGTATCAACACTGCTTCATTCGTCAAAAAACCTGCTATAATATATATTCATATAGGCTTAAACCATTAGCGAAATGGAATGCAATTAACAGCAGACAGCCAGTACTTAGCTTGACACAAGAAACAGGACAGTTTAAGCATTTCACTACTGCTGCTTCAGGGAGGACGACTGTAGGATGTGCTCGCCACATACAGGATAGCTACAAAACAAGAATATATATCATGTCAAAAACAGGTGTCCTCTCTTTGCCTACTATGTGAATGGAACTATATGTAATTATGCAAAAGCACCATAAACGTTGTGATCCTGTAGACAGTGGTTGTCAACCCAGTCCTCTGGGACCCTCAGGTCAGTCAGGTTTTCAGGATATCCACAATGAATGCGCATGAGATAGATCTGCATACAATGGAAGCAGTGCATGGAGATCTATCTCATGCATATTCATTGTGGATATCCTGAAAACCTGACTGGACTAGGGGTCACAGAAGAATGAATTGAGAACCACTGCTCTAGAGCCACAGTAAAATAAAACTAAAGAAACAAAGAAAAGAACCTCTAAGTTACAACATCAAGCAGCCTGCCGTAAACCTTCTACAGCTAAAACCTACACAGAGAAAATGCAGTCACTAACCGGCAGCACAATACAGCCAGCATTTTTAACTCTTCACAACACATACTATCACACAAAAGTCACAGACTATATTCATACTCCTGATAAGACTCACTTTAAAGCATCACAGTGTAATTCCACATCATGTCATTAGTGGAGCAAACGTCAGCTTCCAAATGTTTATTAGAATGCAGAGCATGCGTTTTAAAAGCTACTATAATCACTCACAGCTGGAAGGGAATCCCTGTCAAGCTTACAAGACCTACAGGGATATAGTCCTGAAATCCCACCTCCAATCTGGCAGTCATCCCTGTTGCCATGGAGGCGAGAGGTCAAATGACAGGAGAGCATCACCCTGGTGTGGTAGGAAGTGATCCTGTAACTAGGACCTGTCCTCCAGGTGATGTAAAACCGTCTCGCACTGAAGAGGTTTCTTCAGGGACATGTGTCCATGAGAGAAGGGTTAGGACAGTCGTTTTAGCTAGCAAGTCAATCATTAGGCATGTAGATAGCTGAGTGGCTGCTGGATGTGAGGATCGCCTGGTAACATGCCTTTCTGGTGCAAAGGTAGTGGACCTCATGCACCTCCTAGATAAGGTTCTAGACAGTGTTGGGGAGGAGCCTGCTGTCTTGGTATATGTTAGTACCAATGACATAGGAAGGTGTGAGAGGGAAGTTCTGGAGGCCAAATATAGACTTTTAGATAGATAGTTGAAATCCAGAGCTTCCAGAGTAGCACTTTCTGAAATGCTTCTCATTCCACACACAGGGCCCAAAAACCCCAGCAGAGCTCCAGAGTCTTGTACATGGATGAGACAATGGTGCAAAGAAGAGGGTTTTGGATTTGTTAGGAACTGGGCAACATTCTGGGGAAGGGATGTGCTTGTCCAAAAGGATGGGCTCCACCTTAACCATGATGGAACCAGGCTGCTGGCATTAACCTTTTAAAAGGAGATATGGAAGTTTTTAGAAATGAAATTTGACACTGCTAATTGTTGTTCCTTGAGGAACTCCAGTCCAGTCCTGCACCGCTGGGTAATGTACCTCTTCCAGCAGCTTGGAGACTGAGCATGTCATCTTTTGATGACACCAGTACTAAGTAGCTGGCACTGCCCACCAGCCCCCACTAACCTATTGACAAAGCAAGACTCACAGAAGCAACAAATAAGTTCTTAAATAACCATTAAACAGGCATTACAATTCTGCATCTACATAGGCTGAAGCCCCCCACCTCACACCCGAGGAGGAACCATCCCCCTGTCCCCCAGAGTGAGGAGGCTTACCTGAAGAATCCCTGGATGTCGATGTCGAGCCACGAGCGTGAGATCGATAACTCCTTAGTGTGGCAGGAAGTGATCCTGTAGCTAGGACCTGTCCTACAGGTGATGTAAAACCTTCTCACACCGAGGAAGTTTCTCCAGGGCCATGTACCCATGAGGGAAGGGTTAGGACAGCTGTTATAGTTGATGATTCGATCATTAGGCATGTAGATAGCTGGGTGGCTAGTGGACGTGAGGATCGCCTGGTAACATGCCTGCCTGGTACGAAGGTAGCGGACCTCACACATCACCTAGATAAGGTCTTAGATAGTGCTGGGAAGGAGTCTGCTGTCTTGGTACATGTCAGTACCAATGACATAGGAAAATGTGTTAGGGAGGTTCTGGAGGCTAAATTTAGGCTTTTAGGTAGGAAGTTGAAATCCAGAACTTCCAGGATAGCGTTCTCAGAAATGCTTCCCGTTCCACGCGCAGGACCCAAGAGGCAGGCAGAGCTCCGGAGTCTCAATGCGTGGATGAGACGATGATGCAAGGATGAGGGTTTTGGATTTGTTAGGAACTGGGGAAGATTCTGGGGAAAGGAGGGGCTTTTCCGAAGGGATGGGCTTCACCTTAACCGGGATGGAACCAGACTTCTGGCATCAACCTTTAAAAAGGAGATAGAGCAGCTTTTAAACTAAATAATAGGGGAAAACCGACAGCTGCACAAGAACGCATGGTTCAGAAGAATGTATCCTTGAAGGATACTACTAAAAGCAGAGAGGTTCCAAAAAAGAGTAAAGTAGCCCAAATGCCCTCGAGTATGGAGCAGACAGAGCTTAAAGATCACAAATTACCCATGCCTACCAATAGCCAAATTAATATGAATAAAATACAGTCTCTAAAATGCTTGTATGCAAATGCTAGAAGTCTAAAAAAATAAGATGGGAGAGTTAGAATATATAGCACTAAATGAGAGGTTAGATATGATTGGAATCTCAGAGACATGGTGTAAGGAGGACAATCAGTGGGACACTGTGATACTTGGGAAAAAACTATATCGTAATGATAGAGCTGATCAAATTGGTGGAGGGGTTGCGCTCTGTTAGAGAGGGCATTGAGTCAGAAAGGATTAAAGTTTTGCAGGAAACAAAACTTTCTGTAGAATCTCTATGGATTGAAATTCCATATAAAAAGGGGAAGGCGATGGCAGTGGGGAGTGTACTATCAACTGCCTGGCCAGAATGAACAAATGGATGATGAAATGCTCAAAGAAATCAAGGAAGGTAACAAAGGTTACAGCACAGTAATAATAATGGGTGATTTCAATTACCCCGGTATCGACTGGGTTAGTGTCACAGCAGGACATTCTAGGGAGATAAAGTTCCTAGATGAAATAAATGACTGCTTCTTGGAGCAGCTGGTTCATGAACCGACCAGAGGGGAAGCCTTATTGGACCTAGTCCTTAGTGGAACACCAGATCTGGTGTAAGAGATAAGGGTGTTAGGGCCACTTGGCAATAGTGATCATAGCATGATCGCGTTTGATTTAATTAGTGGAGGAGGGATAGTAAGGAAATCCACAGTACTACCTTTTAACTTTCGAAAGGGAGACTATGATAAAAAATGAGGAAAATAGTTAAGAAAAAACTAAAAGGAGCAGTTGCAAAGGCTAAAGACTTACATCAAGCTTGGGTGTTGTTGAAAAATACTTTCTCCAGGACCAAGCAGGAAGTCAGTCCTCACATATGGGTGTCATCGGCACCGATGAAGCCCCAGCGGAGCATTTCCCCAGCTTTCTATGAAAGCCTTTGGGAATGCAGGCACGCATGCGCAGTTCCCTTCCCGCCTAAAGGTGCCATCTTACCTCAGTCTCTTTTTTTCCGTGAAGTCCACAGGACGTGTGTCCTGTTCTCCTGGTTAAAATTAGATTTTTTTGGCAATTTTCGCTATTTTTTCTCCCGGTTCGACGCCGGTTCCCCTCCCGCCGGGTTCGGTACACCGGTATTGAGCCCGATTCTTCTTTTTCGGTTTTTGCCCTTCGTGGCTGACGTTGGCGCCCTTTTTTCCATTTTTCCCTGGAAGGCCGGTCCTTTGGCCTCGCGGGGACTCTTTTTTTTCCCCGATGGCTTCCTGCGGTTTTAAAAAGTGTGATCGGTGTAAGAAACTGATGTCTCTCACCGACACACACGACTGCTGCCTTCAGTGCCTCGGCCCCGACCACGACCCTAAGTCGTGCGGACCATGTGGAAAGATGTCTTCCAAGGCACTCCGAAGTCGCCAGCAGCAAAAAGAAAAGCTTTTCTCGGACTCAGCCTCCGGCCGGGCCCGGACCTCGTCTGAGGCCTCGACATCTCGGTATTCCGATCCCGAGCGCCGTCAAAGCTCCTCGGACAGGGGGTCCCCCGACCGGGAACGCAAGAGGAAGAAGCGGCTCGCGAGGGCGTCGTCGTCGGAGGTCCCTGGCTCCTCGAGGGCCAGGTCTAAGACCCCTGACCGTCGCCCCAGGACCGTGGAACTCGAGAAGCCTGCAAAAGTTCCTCGCGTGGAGCCGGAGTCTGCTGGACATGTAAGCCCCGTAGTCCTCGAGGACTCTCCTCCCAGGGATCCGACGTCGGGCCCAGCGCCGCCGGGGCCCGAGTCGGTGGCTGCTGCGTCTCCCGAGCTGAGTCTCAGGATGACAGCCTTGGAGAGCAGATTGTCTGCCTTCATGGAGCAGTAGCGGGCACTGATGGCCAGCCTGTCTGGCGCATCTGCCCCGACCACCGGGACATCGACTTCGAAGTCGACCCTGGAGACCGAGCCGATACTCAAGTTCATCGTGGCTTCGGGTCGACCTCGGTCGCGGTCTCCCTCGACCTCCCGTTCGGGACCGAGGGCGTCGATGCCGGTGCCCCAGGGCCCCGCGGGGTCGGACCCTGACTCCTCCTCAGACGAGTCAGCTTGGGAGACGGAGGACGAGGAGTCTCCTGATACCTTCAAGACTCGGTGCGTCCCTTTGGATTCACCGCAGTCTGAGCCCCGGAGTAGGTCCCCCCCGGAGGATACTCGGTTCTCGGAGTTCGTCTGGGATATGGCCGCTGACTTGGCTATCCCGGCGGACCCCGAGGAGGAGCCTCGAGCTGAGGAACTCGAGGCCCTACAGTATGACTCTCCTCCGAAGGAGGGCTTTACTGTTCCGGTTCCTCCGTATGTTCCGGTTCCTCTTCCGTATGTGGGAGGCACCAGCCTCGGCGCCGGTTCTCAGCAAGCGAGTCGATTCGATCTATCGACTCCGGAAGAGCCCTGGCTTTCAAAAGGCACAGCTACCACACCATTCTATGGTTGAGGAATTGGCCATGCATCGTCTGAAGAGCCAGAAGATGCACTCTGCGGTGCCCCCGGCAAGGAGGCCCGGAACCTCGATGGCGTCGGTAGAAAGTGCTTCCAGGGCTCGATGCTTGCTTGCCGTGTTCAGTCCTACCAGCTGTACATGGGCATGTACTTGCGGGATCTGGCCAAGGAATTGGCCGGGTTCTCTGCTGGTCTCTCCGGGGAACCCTTGCAGAGATTTAAGTCCTTGTCCTCTGGGATTCGGGACTGCTCGAAGTTCATGTCCTGCGCCGCCTACGATGGCTTCAAGGCTTCGGCCCGAGTTGCAGCAGCCGGCATCGCGGCTCGATGCCAGGCATGGCTGCAGTCATCGGACCTTGAGCCATGGGTTCAGGACAAGCTGGTCGATGTCCCTTGCCAAGGTGAAAACCTTTTTGGCAAGCCCATGACCGAGAAGGCCGCTCAGCTCGAAACTGAGCACCTCACACGGACAAGGCTGTCGAGGAAGACCTATGCCCTTTCTCATAAAAAGAAGGGCTCGGGTAAAAAGCCCTTTTACCCGAGGAAGGGCACTGCCTACAAACAGTACCTGCAATATCAGGCTGCCCAAGCTGCCCCCCAGGGTCAGCAAGCCAAGGGCCAGGGTAATGGGCCCCGTAGGCAGAGGACCCCCAAGCCTCAGGCCCTTGCTACCACTCAGCAGGGTGGGGGGTTTTTGACTCCTTGAGCGTAGCCTCTCCTCCACTGCTCTCCCAACCCTGCACAGGAGGTCGCCTTGCCCTCTTTGCCCACCAGTGGCCCCTTGTCACCAGGGACAGTTGGGTGCTGGAGATAGTCCACAAGGGCTATGCCCTCCATTTTCACCAACTGCCTCCACCATATTTTCCAGGGAGCCTCCAAGGCCTCTCCTGCACACAGACCTTCTTCTACAAGAGCTTCATGGTCTGTTGGTGGACAGGGCGGTGGAGCCTGTGCCTCCCCACTTACAAGGTCACGGTTTCTACTCCAGGTATTTCCTGGTGCCCAAAAGAACCGGTGGCCTTCGACCCATTCTGGACCTCAGGATCCTCAAGTTCCTAGTGAAGGAGAAGTTCAAGATGCTTACTCTTGGGACTCTTCTTCCCTACCTCCAGCAGGGAGATTGGCTATGCTCCTTAGATCTAAATGATGCGTACAGTCACATCCTCATTCATCCAGACCACAGAAAGTACCTCAGGTTCATTGTGGGAGGAAACCATTATCAGTACAGAGTGCTGCCTTTCGGCCTCACCTCCGCCCCCAGAGTCTTTACAAAGTGCCTGGCAGTGGTGGCGGCCTACCTGAGAAATCAGGGAATCTTTGTCTTCCCCTATCTAGACGACTGGCTCATCCGGGGTCAGACGTGCCAAGAGGCCAATCAAGCCACCTTCAGGACTATTGCTCTTCTACAAAGCCTGGGGTTTGTCATAAACTTCGCAAAGTCCTCTTTGCTCCCCTCCCAGAACTTAGAGTTCATGGAGCAAGGCTGGACTCTCTGCTGGCAAAGGCTTTCTTTCCAGCAGACAGGGCCCAAAGGTTGATGGCCTTGGCAAATCAGTTTCTCAGCAGGTCCCTATTCTCCGCCAGACTCTGCCTGAGGCTTCTAGGCCACATGGTTTTGACAGTACATGTGACCCCCAATGCCAGGCTCCATATGAGGCCTGCACAGTGGTGCCTTCGGGCTCAGTGGTCACAGGCCACAGGCAGCCTCAGAGATAGGATAAGGGTGTCCAGACCGTGGCTGCACCCACCCAATCTACTGAAAGGGGTGCCTTTTCAGATTCCAGGGTACACAGTAGTGATGACAACAGATGCCTCCCTGCAAGGCTGGGGAGCGCATTGTTTGGGCAAGTGCACCCAGGGCCTCTGGTCTCCCTGGGAAGCTGCACAGCAGATCAATCTCCTCAAACTCAGAGCTATTCGATTAGCACTCAAAGCTTTCACTCCTACCCTGGCTCACCAGTCTGTCCTGATTCAGACAGACAACCAAGTTGCCATGTTTTATGTGAACAAACAGGGGGAACTGGGTCCAGGATCCTTTGTCGGGAGGCTCAGGACCTTTGTTCTTTTGCCCTCAAGCACAACATGCTCCTCAAGGCTGTGTAACTTCCAGGCCAGGACAACTACCTGGCAGACAGATTAAGCAGAATACTGCAGCCCCACGAGTGGCAGCTGCATCCTTCAGTAGTTCAGAAGATCTTCCTGAAATGGGGTCTCCCTTTGATAGATCTCTTTGCCAGCCCAATGAACAAGCAACTGCCAAAGTTCTGCTCCAGGCAACCGCATCCTCTGCGGATAGCAGCGGATGCTTTTCTGATCTCCTGGTCTCAGGGCCTCCTCTATGCGTTTCCTCCCACGCCCTTCTTGGCCCGAACTCTCTTCAAGATTCTTCAGGACAAGGCCTCGGTCCTGGTGGTGGCTCCCAGGTGGCCGAGACAGCCTTGGTTTCCTCTTCTGCTTCAACTAGCGGTGGATCCTCCACTACCTCTGGGGTTGCAACCCGATCTTCTCTCACAGGAGCAGGGTTCCCTTCTGCACCCCAATCTCAAAGCTCTCAATTTGATGGCCTGGAGGCTGCAAGGGTAGTTTTGGCTCCCTGGGGCCTGCCTCAGGAGGTTGAGGAGGTTGTCCTAGCCTCTAGGAAACAGTCCACTAGGAAAACCTATGCTCTCAAATGGAAGAGGTTTTCTGTGTGGTGTTAGCTACGTACAGAAGATCCTTTCTCCTCTCCTGTGCCAGTAGTCCTTCAGTACTTACTGCACTTGTCAAATCAAGGTCTTAAATCCAATTCTGTTCGGGTCCACCTCTCAGCTCTAGCAGCTCACCACTCTCTGGTGGAGGGACATTCTCTGGGTCACCCTTTGGTGTCTCGCTTTCTTAGGGACTTGCTTTTGCTCAAGCCTCCTATCCGTCCTCCGGCCCCTGAGTGGGAGCTGAATGTGGTCTTGCAGCAACTGACTCGCCCACATTTTGAGCCAATGGCTACTTGTCCACTACGCTTCCTCTCCTGGAAGACACTCTTCCTGATAGCCCTTACCTCGGCTAGGCGAGTAAGTGAGCTTCAGGCCCTGGTCTGTGATAGGCCTTACACCAGGATTTATAGGAACAGGGTAGTCCTTAGGACTCATCCAAAGTTCCTCCCTAAGGTTGTCTCATCTTTCCACCTCAACCAGGAGGTGGTACTTCCAACATTCTTCCCTAGGCCTCATGCCAGCCAGGCTGAAGCAGTCCTGCATACCCTGGACTGTAGGGAGGGCCTTATCCTTCTACCTTGACCGTACGCAGGGGCATAGAAGGGCTACCCAGCTCTTCGTCTCCTTTGACCCCAATAAGTTGGGGTTGCCTGTGTCCAAGCGTACCTTGTCCATCTGGGTAGCTGACTGTATCACCTGTGCTTATAAGGTGTCTGACCTTCCTTTGCAGGGTTGGGTTACGGCCCACCGAGTCAGGGCAATGGCTGCCTCAGTGGCTCATCTCCGCTCTGTGCCCTTGGTAGACATCTGCAGGGCTGCAACTTGGTCTTCAAGCCAGACGTTTGCGGCCCATTACTGCCTGGAGAGGGAGTCCCGTAGGGACAGTGCTTTTGGCCAAGCAGTACTCCGGAATCTCTTTGAGGTTTAGGCAACTCCTGCCCTCCTGCCCTCTGTTGGGCTACCGGTGGAGGTTGTGTCCTTGAAAAGCCTTTCTTTGCTGCTAAGACTAGAGGGCGTTCTCTTGTTCAGCCTGGGTTCCTTGGTAGCCCAGAGTGGAGGAGTGGCCTAGTGGTTGGGGCAAGGTACTTCGGGCCGGAAGGTTGGGGGTTCAAATCCCACTAGAGGACAGCAACCTTGGGCCGGAAGGACTGGGGTTTCTAGTCCCACAGGTGCTCCTTGTGGTCTTGGGCAAGCCACTTAACTCTCCATAGCCCATGTTCCCTGTAAAATAGTTCTCTGTGTGCTGTGCTTTCCTGTCTAATCAATGTGTTTATACCTCAAAATTTTCCTGTCATGATTTGACAATTTCCAATCTGTAATCAAACCGCTGCTGATCGCTGGAAGTAGCGGTATACAAATGTATACTAAATAAAATAAAAATAAATAAATAAATAAATAAATATGTGAGGACTGACTTCGTGCTTGGTCCTGGAGAAAGAGTAGTTACTCACCTGTAACAGGTGTTCTCCAGGAGCAGCAGGAATCAGTCCTCACAACCCTCCCTCCTCCCCTTGGAGTTGCAGTTGTACATAGTTTATTTTTCATTTTTGTGTGCTGTTCTTAGCTATGTCATTTGACTGAGGTAAGATGGCACCTTTAGGCGGGAAGGGAACCGCGCATGCGTGCGTGCATTCCCAAAGGCCTTCATAGAAAGCTGGGGAAATGCTCCGCTGGGGCTTCATCGGTGCCGATGACACCCATATGTGAGGACTGATTCCTGCTGCTCCTGGAGAACACCTGTTACAGGTGAGTAACTACTCTGTCTTGGAAGCCCAGACCAGCTGTATTCCACACTTTAAGAAAAGTGGAAGGAAGTCCAAAAAACTGCCAGCATGGTTTAAAGGTGAGGTCAGAGAGGCGGCTGTTGCCAAAAAAGTATCTTTCAGGAAATGGAAAAAAGAGCCAAACGACGAAACTTGGAAACAGCACAAGCACTGGCAAGTTAAATGCAAGGCATTGATAAGGCAGGCAAAGGGAGAATTTGAGAAGAAGGTTGCTGCGGAAGCAAAAAGGTGTAATAAAGACTTTTTCAAGTACATTCGTAGCAAAGAACCTGTGAGAGATTCAGTTGGTCCATTAGATGATAGAGGGGTTAAAGGGGCACTAAGAGGCGACAAGGCGATAGCGAAGAGACTCAATGAATTCTTTGCTTCTGTCTTTACTGAGGAAAAGTAGGGATGTTACCCATGACTGAAGTGGTATTTAAAGATGCGGAAGAATTGAAGGAAATATCGATACACCGGGAAGATGTATTACAACTATTAGATAAAATGAAGAGTAGCAAATCACCTGGGCCGGATGATACACATCAAAGGGTGTTGAAAGAACTGAAATATGAGATTGCAGACCTGCTATTAGTAATCTGTGAACTATCATTAAAATCTTCTGTAATACCTGAAGATTGGAGGATGGCGAACATAACACCAATTTTTAAATAGGGTTCCAAGGGTGATCTGGGAAACTACAGACTGGTGAGCCTGACATTAGTACCGGGAAAAATGGTAGAAACCATCATAAAGAACAAAATTGCTGAACATGTAGATAGTCATGGCTTAATGGGAGACAGCCAACATGGCTTTAGACAAGGAAGATCGTGTCTTACTAATCTGTTATGTTTTTTGAAGGTGTGAATAAACAGGTAGACAAAGGTGAGTCTGTTGATATAGTGTACGTTTTTAGACAAAACCCTGACGGAGGATTACGAAACACGGCCTGTGTCGGGTTGTCGATTGGTTATATTAAAGCTCTGTTTTTTCCACACAATCACGTCTCTTCACTGGTTTCTGTTTTTTAGACGTGACAACTGCTTTTGTTGTTGCACTCTTATCTTCAGCATGTTTTCCCCGTGAAAAAAGGTTTTCATGCTGACAATTGAATGAGCAGTACCCCCGCAGCACAGAGTACTGACTTCTTATAAGTTTACAATGAGTTACCAGACCTTGTGTCTAATGTTCCTTAGCAGAGTACGTTTTTAGACAAACCCCTGACGAAGGATTACGAAACACGGCCTGTGTCGGGTTGTCGATTGGTTATTTTAAAGCTCTGTTTTTTCCACACAATCACGTCTCTGGACTGTTTTCTGTTTTTTAGACTTGACAACTGCTTTTGTTGTTGCACAAACACAAAACAATATAAATCCTCGAACATATGGCCAGCGGCTACAGAATGCTGAACATGTGGGTTGCCTTCTGTTGTATGTTTAAGCTTACTTCGATGCTCAATAAGGTGCACTCATAGTTAACGTTTCGTCTTCCCTATACAGGCCACCGTTCTGGGACGGTGGCTCACAGCCCCATAGGTGATTCCACCCAGACATCGATCATCTCCCTAGACCAGTGCATGCTGGCTCTCGAGAGGAGTTTGGCAGCACTCCTGGCAGCCTCAGTACCAATAACATCAAGAGCTCCAGGAATGCAGGCTTCGACACCGAGCCTGTAGCCAGGTGTATCAGCCCTGATGCCAGCCCTGGAACAGACATCATTGGAACTCCCGAGGCTGATATAAGAACATAAGAACATAAGATATGCCATACTGGGTCAGACCAAGGTCCATCAAGCCCAGTATTCTGTTTCCAACAGTGGCCAATCTAGGTCATACGTACCTAGCAGTTTCCCCAAGGGACACAGGTTCCACAATGCTTGTATTGGTTCAAGCATTGATATCCTGGGTCCCTTCTTAATAATGGTTTATGGACCTTTCCTCCAGGAACTTGTCCAAACCTTTTTTAAACCCAGCTACACTAACAGCCTTTACTACATCCTCCGGTAACAAATTCCAGAGTTTGATTACACGTTGAGTGAAAAAATATTTTCTTTTATTAGTCTTAAATAGTTTACCCTGTAGCTTCATTGCATGTCCCCTAGTCTTTCTATATTCTGATAAGGTAAACAATCGATCTACGTTTACCCGTTCCACTCCGTTCATTAATTTATATCTTCGTTGGAACCGACTGATACTCCCTGTATTTAACAGACTCAAACTGCCATGGAACCGTTAGCCACGGCTGAACTCTGCTGTGTTTTTTGGAAAGTACTCTTCCTCATAGCCTTAACATCAGCCAGATGCATCAGTGAGCTATAGGCCCTAGTGCCTCACGCCCCCTACACACAATTTTACCACGACAAAGTGATTCTATGAACTCACCCCCACGTCCTCCCAAAAATGGTCTCCGTCCATATCAGTCAATCAGTCTTCCTTCCAGTATTCTTTCCCAAGCCGCATGCCTCCCAAGCGCAAGTCACTCTGCGTGCTCTGGACTGCAAAAGAGCTCT
Source organism: Ichthyophis bannanicus (assembly GCA_033557465.1). NCBI lineage: Eukaryota > Metazoa > Chordata > Amphibia > Gymnophiona > Ichthyophiidae > Ichthyophis > Ichthyophis bannanicus. Next base: position 666,932,665 of record CM066032.1, read on the forward strand.
GGCTTTTTACATACAAAGAACAGAGGCCATCAGGAAATCATCTCAACTTTTCATCTCTTTTGATCAAGCTTATCTGGGACTTCCAGTCTCGAAATGCACACTATTGTGGATAGCGGACTACATCTCTTTCTGCTACAAAAATGCAGGATTATCCCTCACTGAGCACGTCACTGCACACAACGTTCGAGTAATGTCCATCTCAATAGCGAACCTATGTGCAGTACCGATCACTAAAATCTGCCAAGCTTCTACGTGGTCCTCCATCCATACCTTCGGAACACATTACTGCTTGGATAAGGACTCCCGCCAAGATGCGGTCTTTGGTCAAGCGGTCCTGTGCCATCTCTTTGGGAGTTAACATAACCCACTCAATCCAGACCTCCATGCCGGGGCAGTTAAGGTCAATGAACCTATCCAAGTCCTAACCCTCTCGTGATCTGGGATCTAGGGAGTCCCGTATGTGAGGACTACATTCCTGCTTGTTCCTGGAGATAGCATAGTTAATCACCTGTAGCAGGTGATCTCCGGGAACAGCAGAAATTTAGTCCTCACAACCCGCACACCTCCCCGAGGAGTTGTAGTAGGGCTCTCTCCTTCTTTCTAGTCTCCTTTCTCTTCAGCTGTACACTCAACTGAGGAGAGTCAGTTAGAAGAGCGGGAAGGCAGCAATGCAAGCGCAGTGGACTGCTCCCAAAGGCTTTGCTATTGGTAGCTGGGAAGCTTCCCGCACATCGTTACCCGATGTCACCCATTTGTGAGGACTAAATTCCTACTGTTCCTGGAGATCACCTGCTACAGATGAGTAACTATGCTTTTTTGACTCCTGATTGAATTAGCATTTTTTAGCTCCTTAGTATGGACACTGTTGCCAATATGGTTTGTAGTATTTTAACACTATATGGTGGAACAATCAGTGCTCTTATTTAGAAGCTGATTTATTAAAACAGATACTTTTCTGATTCAATTTTGTCCTTCATTTTCTGTTTGTTTCATTTGTATAAAGTGAAATGCTTAATAAAAAAAAATACAGAATGGAAGTTAATTGAAAAGAAGGTATCTTAGTCTCTATGGCAGCTGTCAATCAGGCAGTGCTGGTGGGAAACTAAACGTAAATATGGCTGCCACGATGTACAACAATTTTCATTCATGCTTCGGACCTATGAGACTTCTGAGTACCAATGTGGTCAGGACAAAGCTAAAAGATACGTTGCACTACATTGGATAACCCTAAGATTGTATGTATGTGACTTATGGGCGTGAAATCAATCTGTTGCCTACGTATGCGCTGTTCTGTATTCATATAGAGTGACTGGCTAGTGCTGAAAAGAGCGTTCCAGTGATTTTTCTGTATTCTTGCTGTGAACACAGAAGAATTCTGTTCGCTTGGAGTTGCCTGTAATTTGATAACATTTCTCTTACTGACATACAAAAATGATATATATGAGTGTGTTAATATGGATGTCTTGCCAGGTTTAATGTCAAATACAGATTACTTGAAACATCATGACTGTATAGTATGCTAATGCAGTCAAATATATTAATCCACACATGCCACGTAGAGACACGAAAGTTTAAGGCAACTCGAGCATCAGGAGTGCTCTATTTCCTTATCATTCCTCTAGTCCAGTCTAGAAACATAGAAACATGACTGCAGAAAAAGACCACATGGCCTATCTAATCTGGCTTTTGCATTTGCCTTTTCCACCTGTTTAGCTACTTTAAGATCGTCAGACACAATTACGTCCAGGTCCTGTTCTTCTTTTGTGGACAGAAGTACCTCACCCCCTACACTGCACAGTTCCTTTGGCTTTTTGCAGCCTAAATGCATGACCCTGCATTTTTTAGCATTACGTTTCAGTTGCCAAATTCTAGTCCTTTCTTCAGGCTTAGTTAGATCCCTCCTCATGTTATCGACTTCTTTCTGTGTCTCTACTCTATTGCAGATTTTGGTATCATCCCCAAACAAGCAAACCTTACCCGACAGTCCTTCCGCAATATCACTTATAAAGATGTTAAACAAAATCAGAGACTGAGACTCACAGGAACTTTAATGATGTCATAGTTATTTATTTAACTAGGCTTATATATCGCTTTTCTACCAGTCAAAGTGGGGTACTGTATATATATTTTTCCCTTGTCGACACAATCTGTTTTTTGTACCTGAGGTAATAGAGGGTTAAGTGGCTTGTGGGTATTTGTAAATCTTTAAGGGACTCTGTAAAGAGACTGATGGTTCAATAATGCTTCCTTTTCACAAGTGGTAGTTGCAACTGATTTGAAGAGAGCATCTGCTTTTCCATTGCTAAAACATTCATCAGGAGATAAACTTGATCCAGTTAACTATCGCCCGATTTCATCTTTATCATGTTTATCTAAGGTTATTGAAAAAGATAGTACTAATACAGCTTCAGCAATTTTTGAATAATCATAATGTTTTGTCTGATTTTCACTTTGGCTTTAGGCCAAATTATTGTGTGGAACCACTTATGTTAACTTTGATGGAAAAATGTATCCCTGATTTGATAAAGGTATGAGCTATTGTTAGTGACATTAGATATTTCATCAACATTTACATAATTGATCATGATACGTTAATTTCAAGACTTGATTCGCCCGGGATACAAGGGTTGGTTCTGATAGTCAAGTTCAAGTTAGATCATCAAGTGGAGTTTCCTATTGGCAAACTTTGAAAGCAGGAGTATCGCAGGGATCGCCTTTCAGCCATGTTATTCAATATCTTCATATCTTCTCTTTGTAAAATCTTTCATGTGTTAGATGTGAATTATTGGACATATGCTGATGATGTCTAATTTATTGTCCCAGTGATGTCACCTATAGATGGATCTTTGATATATGTTTCTTTCTGTATTAATACAGTAAAAACATGGATGTTTGGAAATAAATTGGCCTTGAATGTAAATAAAACTGAAGTTTTATATATTTCGTGGAGCTTGCCAGTGCCAATTTCTATTTTAGATAATAGACATTGTGATTCACTGAAAATTAAATCTGTTGTTCAGGATCTGGATATCTTCCTGGATACTCGCTTGAATTTTCAATCTCACATTCAGAAATTAGTAAAGACAGCTTATTACAAATTACGTTTGTTAAAACATTTGAAGCCACTTTTGACACTCAATAATTTTCGTATGGTGATTCAAACTTTGGTACTTTCATCATTTGATTATTTTAATAGTATTCTATTGGGACTTCTGCAGTGTCACTTCACCCATTACAAGTGGCCAAAACTTTGCCGCACGTCTTGTGACAGGTTGTAGTTTTTCAGTAGGTATTATACAGCATTTTTTCAATCTACATTGGCTACCAATAAAATATTGAATTTAGTACAAAGTGATTATTATTACATTTAAGTGTAATCTCCAGGAACAAGCAGGAATGAGTCTTCACATATGGGTACGTCGGTACCGACGGAGCCTGCGCGGGAACGCTCCCCAGCTTCCCAAAAAGGAAAGCTTTTGGGAGCATCCCACAGCGCCTGCGCGCTGCCTTCCCGCCTTTCCTAACTGCCTCTCCCCAGTTCTTCTTTGCCGCGGAGCCAGCAGGTCGTGTTCCTGTCACCGCTGAAGAAGTAATTTGTTTTATTTTATTTCTTTGGTCGCGCGTCTGCCTTCCCCGACGTCGGACCGGTACCGCCGGTCTTTCTTTCTTTTCTTATAAAAACCCCCCCAAAAAACAAAAAAACCCAATATTTTTCCCTCACTTAGTGTATTTTTCCTCTTTTGGGCCTTAGGCCTCATTAAGAATTTTCCTCATGTATGTTTCTGAAAGAAGTTGCAGATAAACTGCACACTTTCCTCCCTTTTCTTCCAGAGGATAAAAGGGAAGAATTCCTTATTTGGCTTAAGCATACTCAGGATATTTCAAAGTTTTCCAACCGTGCAGCTTTTGACTCCTTTGAAGGTGCCAGCAGAGCTTCGGCCATTGCCATAGCTGCTCGCAGAATTGCTTGGCTCCAGGCTTCTGATCTAGAATCTTGGGTCCAGGATGGCTTGGGAAATCTTCCCTGTACAGGTGAAAACCTGTTTGGCAAAGATTGGCAAATAAAAGCCACTCAAATGGATGCAGAAAATTCTGCTTTGGATAGACTTTCAAAGTCAACCTCCATTCCTGCCAAGAAAAAACCTTTCAAGAAGTCTTTTTTTCAAGAAAAGCAGATTCCATCCTGCTTCTGGCCAACAATCATCTACAGGTCGTTTTGCTGCTAGGCGTCAGCAACCTAAACAGGCCAGGCCTAAGCCTACAGGGGCTGCTGCAACTCAGCAGACCCAGCCTCCTCAGGGCTTTTGACTTGATGCTAGAGAACTTAGCCTTTCTGGCTCTGAAACAGCCAGAGCCTCTCACCATTCCAGGAAGGTTAGCTCATTTTGCTCCCAGATGGGAGCAAATTACAGCAGAGCAGTGGACCCTCTCCATCATAAGAGAGGGCTACAAACTTCATTTCTCAAACCTTCCTCCTCACACCATGGTGAGACATTTCAATTCTCCAACATCTCTCCTCGACCTTCTAGGTCAGGAGGTGGCTACCCTTCTTGCCCAAGGGGCAATAGAAGAAGTACCTCTTCTTCAAGAAGGGTCAGGGTTTTACTCCCCCTATTTTCTGATTCCAAAGAAAACAGCGGGCTACAGACCCATATTAGATCTCAGAGAATTGAACAAATTTCTATGCAAGGAGAAATTCATGATGCTTCCTCTGGGCACTCTTCTTCCATACCTTCATAGTCAGGATTGGCTTTGTTCTCTAGATCTCAAGGATGCGTACACACATGTCCTCATCCATCCATCTCACAGAAGGTTTCTCCGTTTTCTTTTCCAAGGAAAGCATTACCAATACAGGGTGCTTCCTTTCGGTCTGGCCTCTGCTCCAAGAATGTTCACCAAATGCATGGCAGTAGTAGCTGCATTTCTACGCACTCTGGAAATATTTGTATTCCCATACCTGGACGACTGGCTCATCCGAGCTCCATGTCAGTCAGAGGCCCAGACTTCCCTGGACTGCACAAGGCGCATTCTGCAGTATCTGGGACTTGTGGTAAACCTCCCAAAGTCCCAGCTCACCCCTACTCAGTCCCTAGAGTTCATAGGGGCCTGGCTAGATACTACCACTGCAAGGGCCTATCTTCCTCAGGCCCGTTGCCTACGCCTAGTGCAGTTAGCCTCCCAGATTCAGTCAAAGAGCCTTTTAACTGCCCGGGAGATGCTACAATTGCTAGGCCACATGGCATCCACAGTGCATGTGGTCCCCTATGCTAGTCTTCACATGAGAGCAGCTCAGTGGACTTTGTCCACCCAGTGGACTCAAGCATCAGGGGCTCTGTCAGACAAAATAGCAACCTCCAGGCGCCTCTTTTGGTCTCTCCAGTGGTGGAAGTCCACCCAAAATCTGTTGCTGGGGTCCCCCTTCCAACAGTTGTTGCCCCAAGCAACCCTCACAACAGATGCCTCCCAAACAGGTTGGGGAGCCCATCTGCAAGACCTCTCCACTCAAGGCACTTGGTCTCCACAGGAGACCTCTCTACATATCAACCACTTGGAGCTCCGAGCAGTTTTTCTAGCTCTCAAGGTCTTCCATACCCTGCTCAGCTACAAGACAGTCCACATTCATACGGACAATCAGGTAGCCATGTTTTACATAAACAAGCAAGGAGGAACTGGCTCTCTGTTGCTTTGCAATGAAGCTTTAAGATTGTGGGCCTTCGCCAGAGAGCATCAAATCCATCTCCTGGCCGTATACCTTCCAGGAATCCAAATCTCTTGGGCAGACAGACTCAGTCGAGTTCTGCTTCCACACGAATGGTCCCTGCACATGGACCAGGTACTCAGAATCTTCCAAGAATGGGGAACCCCGGATATAGACCTCTTTGCAAGTCTGTGGAATGCCAAACTTCCCCGGTTCTGTTCCAGAATTCCGTGTCAGGGAGTTCAGGCCAAGGATGCCTTCCTCCTTCACTGGGGTCAAGACTTCCTGTATGCCTTTCCACCCATTCCCTTGATTCCCAAGACTCTGTTCAAGCTCCAGAGGGATCAAGGATCTATGATCCTCATAGCTCCACGCTGGCCACGCCAAGTGTGGTACCCTCTACTTATGCATCTCTCTCAAGCTCCCTACCTGGACTTTGTGAGCTGCTCCAGACCTTCTGTCCCAGGAGGAGGGGACTTTGTGGCACCCAAACCCCAAGTCCCTTCACCTCAGAGCTTGGTTGCTGAAGGCCTAGGCCTAGACCTTCAAGGTTGGAATCTTTCTCAGCAAGTAAAGGATATCCTCCATGCAGCATCCCTTAAGCCTATCAATGGACAGCCTATTTCCTCTCATCTTCTTATTGCAAGATTCATGAGAGGCCTAACTTTAACTAAGCCTCCCATTAGGCCTCCTCCGGTGGCATGGGACTTAAATCTGGTTCTTGGTCAGCTTATGAAGCCACCTTTTGAACCCTTAGCCACCACCTCCTTGAAATTTCTTTCCTGGAAGGTTATTTTCCTCATTGCAGTCACCTCAGCTCGCCGCATCAGTGAACTGCAGGCCTTAGTGGCTAATCCACCTTATACCAGGTTCCATCATGATAAGGTAGTCCTTAGGACCAATCCACACTTTATGCCTAAAGTGGTCTCACCTTTTCATCTTAATCAAGAGGTGTATTTACCTGTCTTTTTTCCAGGTCCTCATGCATCAAGTGCAGAGAGGAATCTTCATACCCTGGATTGTAAGAGAGCTCTTGCCTTTTACTTACAAAGGACACAGCAACATATAAAGTCTTCTCAACTCTTTGTTGCTTTTGATCCCTCTCATTTGGGACTTCCAGTCTCTAAGAGGACACTGTCCAATTGGATTGCTCAGAGTATTTCTTTCGCCTACCAGAGTAAGAACCTTTCTAAGAACATAAGATATGCCATACTGGGTCAGACCAAGGTCCATCAAGCCCAGTATTCTGTTTCCAACAGTGGCCAATCTAGGTCACATGTATCTAGCAGTTTCCCCAAGAGACACAAGTTCCACAATGCTTGTACTGGGTCAAGCATTGATATCTTCGGTCACTTCTTAATAATGGTTTATGGACCTTTCCTCCAGGAACTTGTCCAAACCTTTTTTAAACCCAGCTACGCTAACAGCCTTTACTACATCCTCCGGTAACAAATTCCAGAGTTTGATTACACGTTGAGTGAAAAAATATTTTCTTTTATTAGTCTTAAATAGTTTACCCTGTAGCTTCATTGCATGTCCCCTAGTCTTTCTATATTCTGATAAGGTAAACAATCGATCTACGTTTACCCGTTCCACTCCGTTCATTATTTTATAGACATCTATCATATCTCCCCTCAGCCGTCTCTTTTCCAGGTTAAAGAGCCCTAACCTTTTTAGCCTTTCTTCATAGGAGTATCCTTCCATCCCCTTTATCATTTTGGTGGCTCTTCTCTGTACCTTTTCTAAAATCGCTATATCCTTTTTAAGATACAGCGACCAGAATTGCACACAATATTCAAGGTGCGGGCTCACCATGGAACGATATAGAGGCATTATAATATCTTTTGTTTTATTTTCCATTCCTTTCCTTATCATACCTAGCATTCTATTTGCTCTCTTGGCCGCCGCTGCACACTGGGCCGAGGGTTTTAACATGGTATCCACAATGACGCCTAAATCTTTTTCCTGGGTGGTGGTTCCTAATGTGGAACCTTGCATCGTGTAACCATAGTTTGGGTTGTTCTTCCCTAGGTGCATAACCTTGCACTTGTCCACATTAAATTTCATCTGCCATTTTGATGCCCAGTCTTCCAATTTATCAAGTTCCTCTTGCAATTTTTCACAATCCTCTTGTGTTTTAACAACTTTAAATAGTTTTGTGTAATCTGCAAATTTGATAACCTCACTCGTTATTCCACTTTCCAGGTCATTTATGAATATGTCAAAAAGCAGCGGACCCAGCACAGATCCCTGGGGTACACCACTATTCACCTTTCTCCATTGGGAAAATTGGCCATTTAGCCCTACCCTCTGCTTTCTATCTTTTAACCAGTTCCTGATCCACAATAGTACACTGCCTCCTATCCCATGACTCTTTAGTTTTGCCAAAAGTCTCTGATGAGGGACCTTGTCAAAGGCTTTCTGAAAGTCCAGATACACAATATCAACCGACTCACCTTTGTCCACCTGTTTATTCACTCCTTCAAAAAAACATAACAGATTAGTAAGATAAGATCTTCCTTGTCTAAAGCCATGTTGGCTGTCTCCCATTAGGTTGTGACTATCTACATGCTGAGTAATTTTATTCTTTATGATGGTTTCTACCATTTTTCCCGGTACTGACGTCAGGCTCACCGGTCTCTAGTTTCCCGGATCACCCCTGGAACCCTTTTTAAAAATTGGTGTTACATTGGCGATCCTCCAATCTTCAGGTATTAGAGATGATTTTAATGATAGTTCACAGATTACTGATAGCAGTTCTGCAATTTCATATTTCAGTTCTTTCTACACCCTTGGATGTATACCATCCGGCCCAGGTGATTTGCTACTCTTCAGTTTATCTAATAGTTGTAAGACATCTTCCCGATGTATCGATATTTCCTTCAATTCTTCCACACCTTTAAATACCACTTCAGTCATGGGTAACATCCCTACATCTTCCTCAGTAAAGACCGAAGCAAAGAATTCATTCAGTCTCTCCGCTAACGCCTTGTCGCCTCTTAGTGCTCCTTTAACCCCTTTATCATCTCATGGACCAACTGACTCTCTCACAGGTTTTTTGCTACGAATGTACTTGAAAAGGTCTTTATTTCGCGTTTTTGCTTCCGCAGCAAGCTTCTTCTCAAATTCTCTCTTTGCCTGCCTTATCAATGCCTTGCATTTGACTTGCCAGTGCTTGTGCTGTTTCCAGGTTTTGTCGTTTGGCTCTTTTTTCCATTTCCTGAAAGATGCTTTTTTGGCAACAACAGCCTCTCTGACCTCACCTTTAAACCATGCTGGCAGTTTTTTGGACTTCCTTCCACTTTTCTTAAAGCGTGGAATACAGCTGGTCTGGGCTTCCAAGATAGTATTTTTCAACAACACCCAAGCTTGATGTACGTCTTTAACCTTCGCAACTGCTCCTTTTAGTTTTTTCTTAACTTTTTTCCTTATTTTATCATAGTGTCCCTTTCGAAAGTTAAAAGGTAGTACTGTGGATTTCCTTACTATCCCTCCTCCACTAATTAAATCAAAGGCGATCATGCTATGATCACTATTGCCAAGTGGCCCCAACACCCTTATCTCTTGCACTAGATCTGGTGTTCCACTAAGGACTAGGTCTAATATTGCTTCCCCTCTGGTCGGTTCATGAACCAGCTGCTCCAAGAAGCAGTCATTTATTTCATCTAGGAACTTTATCTCCCTAGCATGTCCTGACGTGACACTGACCCAGTCGATACCGGGGTAATTGAAATCACCCATTATTATTACTGCGCTGTAACTTTTGTTAGCTTCCTTGATTTCTTTGAGCATTTCATCATCCATTTGGTTATTCTGGCCAGGTGCTCGATAGTACACCCCCACTGCCATCGCCTTCCCCCCTTTATATGGAATTTCAATCCACATAGATTCTACAGCAGATTTTGTTTCTTGCAAAACTTTAATCCTTTCTGAGTCAATGCCCTCTCTAACATAGAGCGCAACCCCTCCACCAATTTGATCATCTCTATCATTACGATATAGTTTGTACCCAGGTATCACAGTGTCCCACTGGTTGTCCTCCTTCCACCATGTCTCTGATATTCCAATCATATCTAACCTTTCATTTAGTGCTATATATTCTAACTCTGCCATCTTATTCTTTAGACTTCTAGCATTTGCATACAAGCATTTTAGAGAATGTATTTTGTTCATTAATTTGGCTATTGTTAGACATGGGTAAATTGGGATCTTTAAGCTCTGTCTGCTCCATACTTGAGGGCATTTACTCTTTTGTGAAACCTCTCTGCTTTTGGTAGTATCCTTCAAGGATACATTCTTCCGAACCGTCCGCTCTTGGGCGACTGTCGGCTTTCCCCTAATATCTAGTTTAAAAGCTGCTCTATCTCCTTTTTAAAGGTTATTGCCAGCAGCCTGGTTCCATCCCGGTTAAGGTGAAGCCCATCCCTTCGGAAGAGCCCCTCCTTTCCCCAGAATGTTCCCCAGTACCTAACAAATCCAAAACCCTCATCTCTGCACCATTGTCTCATCCACGCATTGAGACTCCGGAGCTCTGCCTGCCTTTTGGGTCCTGCGCGTGGAACAGGAAGCATTTCGGAGAATGCTACCCTGGAAGTTCTGGATTTCAACTTCCTACCTAAAAGCCTAAATTTTGCCTCCAGAACCTCCCTACCACATTTTCCTATGTCATTGGTACCGACATGTACCAAGACAGCAGACTCCTCCCCAGCACTATCTAAGACCTTATATAGGTGGCGCGTGAGGTCCGCTACCTGCGCACCAGGCAGGCATGTTACCAGGCGATCCTCACGTCCACCAGCCACCCAGCTATCTACATGCCTAATGATCGAATCACCAACTATAACGGCTGTCCTAACCCTTCCCTCATGGGCACATGGCCCTGGAGAAACTTCCTCGGTGCGAGAGGGTTTTACATCACCTGGAGGACAGGTCCTAGTTACAGGATCACTTCCTGCCACACCAGGGTGATGCTCTCCTGTCACGTGACCTCTCTCCTCCATGGCAACAGGAGTGCTGCCAGACTGGAGGTGGGACTTCAGGACTATATCCCTGTAGGTCTCGTCTATGTACCTCTCTGTCTGTCTTATGTTTTCCAAGTCTGCTACTTTAGCCTCTAGAGAACGGACTTGTTTCCTGAGAGAAAAAAGCTCCTTGCACCTAGTGCACACGTAAGACCTCTCACCAACTGGGAGAAAATCATACATGTGACACTCAATGCAAAAGACTGGAAAGCCCCCATCCCGCTGCTGGACTGCTGTCTGCATCTTAGTTTTAAGTTTGTGTCTAGATCTTTAAGTTCTTACTTACTAGGGGTTGCTATGGGTATTTATACCAATAAAACTGTACCTAATACTTTTAATATACCTTGTTCACCTGAAGCTTAATTAATCTCAGGTCCTTAGTGTATGACTGATTTGGGTAATGAGCTTCACCTGAAAGCACCTCCTGTCTTTTAAGATGTGTAAGTACCTATAAAGCTATGATTATCCCAGGGGTGGGAGGGAAATAACACTTATTAATTAAAAGAGGGCTGCTACACAGTACCCTGTCTTGTGCTGCTGAGGTAAGCTAAATTCTGATTTGATTTAAATTATAGCTCTTAGCTGCTGCTAGGCTCTAACTTCTTATGAAATTTAAACTACAAGCTCTCTGCTGGGTATGAAATGTAACCAGAAAGCTCTCCTCTGTGTTTTAAATTCAAACTTTAATTGCTGCTACTAGGCCCCAACTGATCCAACAAAAAACAGTGGGTTCACAGATTAAGTAGCTTTAATACAAAGAATTCTTTTTAGAAAATTACCAGAAGTATATACTCACAGTTGCAGATTTCTCTCCAGAAGTAACAGTCCCCCCTTTCCAGTCCTTCAAGAGGGCCATGTCACAGCTCATAATGTGAGGGCCATGGCCACCTCTATGGCTCATCTAAATTCTGTGTCCATCGACCAGATCTGTCGAGCGGCCACCTGGGCCTCGGTTCATATCTTCACAGCCCATTACTGCTTGGACAAGGACTCCCGCCGGGATGCCTTGTTTGGTCAGGCTGTTCTCAAACACCTGTTCCATTCTTAATCAACTCCTGCCCTCCTTCCCTGGTTGGTTGTCTGAGATCCATAGGAGGAGGTAGAGCCCTTCCCAGGGTCTCATAACTTTGGGGATCTCCCAGGCATCTCTAGCTAGGGAGTCCCCATATGTGAAGACTCATTCCTGCTTGTTCCTGGAGATAGCACAGTTACTTACCTGTAACAGGTGATCTCTGGGAACAGCAGGAATAAGTCTTCACAACCCACCCACCTCCCCTAGGAGTTGTATCTCTCTATCTCTCTCTCTCTTTGTCTCAGCTTTAAAACTCGAACTTGGGAGAGGCGGTTAGGAAAGGCGGGAAGGCAGCGCGCAGGCGCTGTGGGATGCTCCCAAAAGCTTTCCTTTTTGGGAAGCTGGGGAGTGTTCCCGCGCAGGCTCCGTCGGTACCGACGTATCCATATGTGAAGACTTATTCCTGCTGTTCCCAGAGATCACCTGTTACAGGTAAGTAACTGTGCTTTTCTGCAGCTTGTTTAGTCTTGAAGTACTGCTGAGGGAGGAGTTACTGCTGGGTAGAAATCTGCATTAATAAATATTTACCTGCTGGAAAATTCTGAAAATCTCAAGAAAAAGGAAATTCTTTGGTTTAAGCTGATAAAATCTGTTTATTTGAAATTCTATGTCTAGTCAGGGTATAGTTTAACAAACTCTCAGTTAAATTAAAGTCAGTCGGGATATAGTTTTTATAGGTAAATTATCAGTGTTTATTTCCCCCTCCCCCCTCACGACTCCCACCCTAGGGACAATCTTTGATTTATAGACTCTTAAGCCAATTAAGAAGAAAGAGGGGAATATTTAACTTTCAGGTGTAACTAGTTATCTTCATCAGCAAGTTCTTAAGCTTTGTGTGTATGTGTGTGTACCATCAAGTCAATGCTGACTCCTAGCAACCCAGCAACCCTTGGGTTTTCTTGGCAAGGTGTAACCAATAGTAGATTGCTAGGCTTTTCTTCTGAGGCAATGGAGGGTAAAGTGACTGCCCAAGGCCACAAAAAGTGTTAGTGGAAATCAAACCCTTGGTCACCAAGCCACAGATCTAATAACTAGACGGCTGCTCCACTCCTCTTAGGCCGTAGGAATATATTAATTCTAGGTCCTTGCAGCTCAACTTGAGATGAACATTAAACAAAGACTCCAACCTTATTAGGTATATTTGTATATCCCTAATTCCCCTAACAACTTTAAGTAACTGAACAACTTTAAATAGCTATACAAATCAAAATAGCTAAGATGCGGATAGCAGTACAGCAGCAAGATGGGGGCTATCCAGTCTTTTGCGCCGAGTGTCACATGTATGATTATCTCCCAGCCATTGAGAAGTCTTATGTGTGCACTACGTGCAAAGAGCTCCTTGCTCTCAGGGAACGAGTCCGATGTATGGAGCTAGAGTAGCAGAATTGGAGGAGCTAAGGCAGACAGAGTTATAAAGAGGAGACCATCAGGGACATAATAGAGAAGTCTCACTTCCAGCCTGGAAGCCTCTCTGGTGCCATGGAGGAGAGAGGTCATCTGAAAGGACAGCATCAACTTGATGTAGCAGAAAGTGATTCTGTTGCTAGGACATGTCCTCCAGGTGATGCAATATCCGAGGGTTTATCTCCAAAGCCTTGTGCCCATGAGGGAAGGATTAGGGGTGACCATTATAGTTGGCGATTTGATCATTAGGTATGTAGGTAGCTGAGTAGCTGGTGGATGTGAGGCTCATAATGTCCAAGCCGTAGCTGCGTCAGTGTTTCACTTGTGCTCGCTGTCCATGGAAGAGATTTGCAGAGATGCTCTTGAACATCTGTCCATACATTCACAAGAGGCTGAAAAATAGATCCGATGTCAATGTTAATAAGATTGCATATCTGCCAATGTATTATACAACTGTAATCTATGTTCTTGATACCTGTAATTTATCTGGTGGCTCAAACTGGGTGATAAACCTGTAACTTATCTGGTCAATCAAATGTATATTTATAATCTGATCAATCAAATGTATATTTATTATTTCATTTGTTGCTCAAACCTGGGTGATCAAAATGTAATGTATATTTGTAATTTCTATGTGATTGTGGTGTACCCCTCCTTCAAATCATACTGTAGTTTCAATCTGATTTTATACTTTACTCCCTTGTATTTTACACCATTGGTCTGCTGCTGATCGCTGGAAGTGGCGGCATACAAATGTATACCAAATAAAATAAATAAATAAATAGATAAATAAATCCCTACAGCAGATTCAACCAATTCATTCTTCAGAATCTTTGGGAATTAGAATCCAACTCCATTTGCATCCTAGGCCCAGCTATTTTCTGTTCGGTGGTGCAGCACCGAATTAACCATTTCTATTTAAGGGAAGAGACCTTTACCTTAGCTGGAGTGCAGGGGGTGCCTGAGGAGATTGTGCTGCTATGGGGCTCCAGTGTTGTGAGTGGAGAGGAGGAACGTGCTGGAGGTGAGAGTGCCCTTTTCCTGACATCATTAGGGAACAACCTCAGGATCTGGATTTAAACCGCGGCACATAGAGTGGTGTTGGAAGAGACCTTTACCTTTGCTGGAGTGAAGAGGGGGTGCCTGAGGAGATTGTACTGCTGTGGGGCTCCGGTTTCGTGAGTGGAGAGAAGGAAGGCACTGGAGGTGAGAATGCTCCTTTCCCGATCATTGGGGAATGCCCTTGGGATCTGGATAAGGTGGCAGCATGTTGTGTGGCTGCTGTCGCAGGCCCACGGGCGCGTGGACCGAAGGGGCACGTGGCAAAAAGGGCGTGCCCCTTTTGTGCCTTTTCGGTGCAACTTCCATAACTTTTGTGACTCTTTGTATTTCGGATGTTATTGTTGTTTGTGGCATTGGTGGGGGCCATGCCTAAAGGGGTGAGTAAATGGAAAAATAAGGGTAAGAGTGTTAAGGGTAATGGAATAGGATCATTACATGGGCTGATGGATAAAAATCTCTTCACCGCTCCGATTCAGCTGCCTCTGTTGGGAGGTTTAGCTCTACACTGCTTTCTGGAGCTTCTTTAAGCTCCCCTTCTAGGTCCCCACCACCTCAACCTAGTGTGCAGTCAATGCCTATTAGTGGGCCTCCTCTGAACTTCCCAGATGGGGTTGTTATAGGTCAGCGATGGCGAACCTATGGCACGCGTGCCAGCTGTGGCACGCGAAGGCCTTGCAGCTGGCACGCGTGAAGGTCCGCAAAAAAAGAAAAAGCGGGCTCTGGCTGCTGCCGCGCGGACGCGGCAGCATGCAGTGTCCCGCGGGGCCCCCTCCGCCCGCTAAGCCCCTCTGCAAGGGCTTTCAGATTCGCGAGGGAGACAGCGTCTCCCTCGCGTCTCTGTTAAGCCCGTAGGGGTTAATGGGAAATTTCCCATCAGCCCCTTTAGACGCGAGGGACTGATGGGAAATTTCCCATTAGCCCCTGCGGGCTTAACAAGAGACGCGAGGGAGACGCTGTCTCCCTCGCGAATCTGAAAGCCCTTGCAGAGGGGCTTAGCGGGCGGAGGGGGCCCCGCGGGACACTGCATGCTGCCGCGTCCGCGGCAGCAGCCAGAGCCCGCTTTTTCTGTTTTTAAATTTGCCGGGGGGGGGGGGGTGTTAGGACTGCTAATGGGCGAGGGGGGGGGGTTGGGACTGCTAATGGGCTGGGGGGGGGGTTAGGACTGCTAATGGGCTAGGAGGGGGGGGGGGTTAGGACTGCTAATGGGCTGGGGGGGGGGTTTGGACTGCTAATGGGCTAGGAGGGGGTGGTTAGGACTGCTAATGGGCTGTGGGCTGATGGGGGCTGTCTGGAAATGGGGTGATGGGGCGTTAGGACTGCTAATGGGCAGGGGGGGGTTAGGACTGCTAATGGGCAGGGGGGGTTTGGACTGCTAATGGGCTGGGGGGGGTTAGGACTGCTAATGGGCTAGGAGGGGGGGTTAGGACTGCTAATGGGCTAGGTGGGGTTAGGACTGCTAATGGGCTGTGGGCTGATGGGGGCTGTCTGGAAATGGGGTGATGGGGGGTTAGGACTGGTAATGGGCTATGGGGGGGGTTAGGACTGGTAATGGGCTAGAGAGGGGGGGTTAGGACTGCTAATGGGCTGGGGGGGGGTTAGGACTGCTAATGGGCTGGGGGGGTTAGGACTGCTAATGGGCTGGGGGGGGGTTGGACTTCTAATGGGCTAGGAGGGGGGGTTAGGACTGCTCATGGGCTCGGGGGGGGTTCGGACTGATAATGGGCTGGGGGGGGTTAGGACTGCTAATGGGCTAGGAGGGGGGTTAGGACTGCTAATGGGCTAGGGGGGGGTTAGGACTGCTAATGGGCTAGGGGGGGTTAGGACTGCTAATGGGCTGTGGGCTGATGGGGGCTGTCTGGAAATGGGGTGATGGGGGTTAGGACTGGTAATGGGCTATGGGGGGGGGGTTAGGACTGCTAATGGGCTAGAGAGGGGGGGTTAGGACTGCTAATGGGCTAGGGGGGGGGTTAGGACTGCTAATGGGCTGATGGGGAGGGGTTAGGACTTGAGGTGGGCTGTTGGGTGGGGTTAGGACTGGAAATGGGCTGATGGGGGGTTAACACTGGAGGTGGTCTGATGGGGTTAGGACTGGTAATGGGCTATGGGGGGGTTTAGGACTGATAATGGGCTATGGGGGGGCTGGGACAAGAAATGGGCTGATGGGGAGGGGTTAGGACTTGAGGTGGGCTGATGGGGTTAGGACTGGTAATGGACTGTGGGCTGATGGGGGGGTTAGGACTGGCAATGGGCTATGGGGGGCTGACTGGAAGTGGGGGGTTAGGACTGGTAATGGGTTATAGGGGGGGCTTAAACTGAAAATGGGGTGATGGGGGGTTAGGACTGGAAGTGGGTTGATGAGGGGGGGATAGGACTGGTATTGGGTTGGGGGGCTGCTAGGACTGGAAATGGGCTGATGCAGGGACTAGAAGGGAATGGATGCTGGGTGAGGCTGGAACTAGAAGGGAGCTGGTGTTGGGGGAGGATTAGAATGGGATGGGGCTGGGAGAGTAAAATGGAGAGGGGAAAAATATTTTGTGTGGGAGGGATAAAAAATCTACAATTGGCCGGGTATTGGGAGAGTAAGTGGGGATTGAGGATGGAGGGGTAAATTTTGAGTAGATGAAATAGGAATGAGGAAAGAGCCAAAGGAGAAAGATTAGTATGTTAAAGCAGATGTAGAGAGAGAATGGAAAAAAAAAACAAGAAGACAGAAGAAAGGACAAATGGACAGCAGATGGAGAGTTAGCAGAAGACACGAAGAAACCAGAAGAAAGTGGCTGGAACAATTGCAACTGAAAAAAAATGTACAAAAGGTAGAAAAATATCTCTTTATTTTGAATTTATTAACTGGAATATGTCAGCTCTGGGAAATGTGCATCATTAATTTTTGCGCTTTGTTTAGTACAAGAGGAAATTAATATATAGTTTTATTTCTACAGTGTTGTTGTATATTCCAAGTTTGGCTTTTGGGGTTCCCAGTTTAATTATTGTCTTCCTGTTTCTAAATTGTGATTCCTTGTTTGGTGATGGTCTGTTCTGCATGTGTAACTGAGCTGAGGTATTCTGTTTATATAATTCCTATTTGACATTGCCACTTGTTCTTTCCCCAGTAGGTCATGTATTGTTGTTCTCTGAGATGTATTGGTTTAATATTTGCAGTGTTGCCTTTTGATAGGTAGAGTATGGTGCTTTGTGAGTCCTGGTAGTGCTGTTAGGATACGGCGGGTTTGCTATGGGTTCTAAATGGGCAGCGTTTGTAGTAGTTCCTAATGTGCCTGGCGGTTGGTACTGGATTATAGTAATGTAGAAACCTTTTAGTCTTTCTTTATCCATATACTCATTAAGAGGCATGTTTACTAAAAGTTAGTGTATGGTAACATTATGCAAATATTTATGCAAATGAAGCACCTTATGCAAATGGGGCTTTAATTGACGTGCTGGCACTTTGAGGAAATTCTTTGGTTTTGTGCGGCAGTTTGGGCACTCGGGCTCAAAAAGGTTAGCCATCACTGTTATAGGTGGAGAAGCTCCGGTAGGGGGGAATGGGAGTGTCCATTTCTCCTACTGTTTTGCCAAAGCCTTTCCTGTTTCCACCTCTGGATGACGTTGGTGCAGAGGCCGGGGGAGATATTACTCTAGCTGATATTTTGAAAGTTGTAACACAAAGCAGTTTGTTGTTGAGAAGAACTAGGGAACAGCTGTCTTTTCGCAGCATACGGTAAATGCGCTTACGCAGGAATCAGCCCTACAAAATATACAGAAACAGGTGGATAAATTCTTCTCAAGTGGTGACTTTACAAAATGTGTCAGCTTTGCATATTAAAGATTCCATTACTATATACCAGCGTTGGGAGCTATTGGAAAATAGCATGTGTTCTAGAAACTTGCATTTTTGAAATTTACAAGACCCATTATCTGTCCCCAATGATGTTTTTGCAAAAATACTTTAAGGAGGTTTTGGGTATTCCTAACTCTGAACAGATTTTGATTACTAATTGCTATTATTTATCTCCTAAACGGTTAGCAGATGGCTCACTTGAGAATGGTCCCAAGGAAGGAGAGGTTTTGGAATCTTTAAATTTATCTGAGTTTCTTGAATCGTCTCATGATACCATTCCCTCTAGAGCAACTCTTATGGCCTCTTTTTCTGCTATTGGAGATAATCTACTGTTTTGAAGTTATATTTTAAAAAGAAAAATGATACATTTTGTGGAGCCAAAATTATGATTTTCCCAGACATTGCTAGGGTAAGTCAATTGCGGCGGAAAGTCTTTCTCTCGCTTAAGGCTGGAGTTGTGGCTATTGGCGCAAGTTTCTTTCTTAAGTTTCTTTGCAAGTGCCTTGTAACATATCAGGGAATGCAGTTTGTGTTCTTAGATTCTTTACTACTGGAGACTTTTCTTCTGGATAAAGCATTTTTGTAGTATCCTTCGGTTGGGTGGGAAAGGGTATTACAATAATATAATTGTTAATATGCATGTGATATTTGCTTTGTTTTGTTGCTATGGGTAAAATTTTATGAAGTGGTGGCTGTATTTGTTTTTTTACCTTTTCTACAGCTTAGGTGGTGTCCCCTTCCTTAATATGGGCTTTGAGATTTGTTATATTTCTATGTCATTTAGATAATTACCTATGTTTATTGCTGATGTTTCTTGTGCTAATTATAAGCATATTTTTGAAAAATTATATAAACAAAATTAAAAAAAATATATCAAGGCAGCTGGTAGCTGGAGAATCCCATATGTGAGCACGTATCCTGCTTGTGCATGGAGAAAGCATAGTTTTTACCTGTAGCAGGTGTTGCCCTTGGACAGCAGGATAAGTCCCCATAATCCTCCCATCTCCCCTTGTAGTTGTATTCTAGCTTTAGCTAGTCTATAGACTGAGAAGATGAGGCATGGTGGCAGCAGGCATTTATTTGCACACATGCATGGTAAAACAACTCCAACATTTATAGAAAGAGCTGAGATGTCACCCCTATGTGAGGGGTTATCCTGCTGTCTATGGAGAACATCTGCTTATAGGTAAGTACCTCTATTTTAACTTCCTTCCTTACCTTTCCTGGAGAGTATATGTCTGCTAAGAATGAGGCAGATGCTCTTGGAGAGCAACTTCTAGGGGCCATTCCTGAAGGTGTAGAGACAACAGGAGCAGTCCATGGTTGCGCCTGTCCCAGTGGCTCCATTTTGAAAATGACACCAACCAAGCCCCCCTAGTGGTAGACTTTGGAATAGTACTGTTTGACACTTAAGCTACATTATTACCCTAGGTGACTGTAGTTGAGGAGAACGTATTTCTGTGTGCATAGTTGGTATTCATTTTCTTTCCTCATATCTTTTGTTTTCTTATGTGAATATATTGTCATTGTTGAAAAAACATCATTTGAGAAATAGGGCTCTTTTAATATTTCTTCAGGAAAAAGTGGCCCAGAGTGCAAGCATTGCAAAGCAGATCCTGAACAGGAGTGCCGATTTTGTTCCTGTTATTTGTGTGGTGGAAAACAGGACGCCCACATGCAGCTCCTATGTGATGAGTGTAACATGGCCTATCATATATACTGTCTAAATCCACCTCTAGCCAAGATACCTGAAGATGAAGACTGGTATGTATACAGGAAACTTGGATAATAGGGCAAATGGATTGTATGACTTCCAGGCTAGTTTATATGAGACCAATTTTATGGAGAGCATATTTTTCATCAAACATACAAAGGCAGAAGCCTTGCTCTAAACCATGCATTTATATATTCAGTAGAATAAAGCAACATTAATAGATTTCTGCCATTTCATGCTGGTAAAGCATAGTAGAGATCTTGTATGTTTGGAAGTAATGTGGTTATATACAAGGAACATTTTGCTCTTTAATTTTTTGTATAGCAATTATTGCTATCCAGGTGCAGATATGTAAGCAGTCACTAAGATTGTGTAGCACTTTTCCAATCTTGAGATCCTGCTGTTTCCCACTAGTTTACTGTCAGAAATGAAAACATTAAGAACATCTTTTGCAGTAGAGGGAAACAGCTATAACCGCAACTGCTAAGATAAATAGTCTACATAGAAAAATTGGTATAAGCTAGTATTTTTTTAACAGAATACCAGTGAAACAAATGTTATGTACTGAAATATTCATGTTTATTTAAATAACAGCAGTTCAGAATGGCTGAAAATTTTCAGCTAGGTTAAATCGTAACTTGTTTAGGATTCACACTGTAATTTAGCCTATAAAATACTGAAAGGTTTGGTGTTGCATCCTGGCTGATGGCTGATTGTCAAGGAAGGGTCTAAAGCAGTGGTTCTTAACACAGTCTTCTGGGACCTCTAATCCAGTCAGGTTTTCAGGGTATCCACAATGAATATGCATGAGATAGATCTGCATACAATGGAAGCAGTGCATGCAGATCTACTCTATGCATATTCATTGTGGGTATCCTGATAACCTGACTGGCCTGGGGGTCCCAGAGGGACTGGGTTCAGAACCACTGATCTAAAGAATGGAGACATTCAGCACATGCCAAGGTGCAGCATCATCTGATGGATCATTGACAAGCTTTGCACTTTCATAAACATGTTGTGGTATTCTTTTCAGGATTCTGTTACTTATTTCACAATTTTTTCTACAGTTTGATGCTTTGATACATATTGATTAACAGAAGACAGTTTTCATCATGTAGAGGGATTTTAAAAAATACACTTTTGAGGGTAATTTTGTAACAGATTGCCTATGTGTAAAGGCCAACAAATAGGTGCCTATTTCAAACCTATTTTTATAAAGACACATAGATGCCTATGTATCTTTATGATATTACCCAGTGAGCTAGCAGAAATTGGCGCTAAAATGAAACTGACAGAGACTTGCACCTGCTCAGGAGCAGTTCACGCATAAAATAGATATGAGTATAATTCATAAAAAATACTCATAAACCGTCTCTGCCCACACCCTGCTCCCAAACATGCTTATATCTGAGTCAGATAAAAGTTGGCACATTTCTCTCATTTCACCTACTTTGGTGCATGGGGTAACCTTATAAACCACACTTCTCCATGGACAAGCAAGGAAGTAAGTATGGGTGATGTCACCAAGAGCCCCGTGTGGGAATGCTCCCCAACTTCTACTAGTAGTTTTTGGAAGGCTTTGCCGTGCATGTGCACCTGCCTTCCCGCCTGCCACAGCACCATCTTCTCCAGTCTTCTTTTTCCGCAGAGCCCCTAGGACTTGTTCCTGCACTCTTGGAAAATGATTTTTGTTGTTACCCCTCTTGGGGTGCTTTTTTCATCTAGTTTACACCGCCTGTCACCGGTAGCGCCAGCTGTGGTGACGTCGCTTTCATTTTTTGAGTTCTTGTCATTTTTTCTTCCTCCTTTTATTTTCCTGTGGCTGGCACCATCGAGTTTTTTGATCTTACTATGCTGTGTTCCTGGACATGTCCCATGTCCAGAAAGTGGGTTTAAGAAGGCGCACCAATTGTGCCATGACCATCTCTGTCATGGACCGGCATAACTGGGTTCTTCAAGCTCTGGGCCCAGACCACTAGCATGCTTCTTGTAACCTGTGCTTGCAGAAGACAAGAAGGCCTGACGGGTTGGGAGAAGCATCAGGAGTCCCTCTGCGGGCTGATGGATTTTGCATCTTTGATCCCAGCATCAACCCTGATGTCCTCTGGCACCGCTGAGACATCGGCATTGGGAGGGGCCCAAGCGAACTTGGAGCCGAGGAGTGGTGCCACGGAACGAAAGATCTCTGCTGACATTTGTCCGGAATCGATTTCAGTGTCAACGTCGAAGGGGGCATCCGAGCTCTGGCCCAAGGTCCACAGACATTGGAGCCCTTTTGGACGTGACTTGGAAAGTGATGGCCAGGAGCGGTTTGCTAAAGTACCCTGACGAAAGGACTCATCCAAGGTACCAGAAGGACGCCGGGAATCCACTGATGGCCCCCCCACTGCTGTGGATTCCCCTACATGGGTGCTGGAGCCGGTGGCCGAAGTTTTAATTCTGGTCCCGATGCCTTTAGAGACAGCAGTCTTGGCAGAACGCCTTTGAGCCCTAGAGGCCCACATAGCGGCGGTGTTGGTCAAGCTGACCCCTCGGTGCTCAGGGCATCGCCACCGCAGGCAGTGCAGCCGATCCTTGAGACCCATACGCTGACCGCCAATGCAGACGTATCGGGCTGGAGATTGGAATAGATCCTGGTTCTTACAGCCTGTCAAGCATATCGGGGTCTGATGCCCTAGGGGGGCCATGGAAGCACTCAATGCACCATCTGTCTCGGAGGTGCTCTTCCTCTCCGCGCAGCCGGAGTGGACGCCGGGAAGAGGCCTACATTACTTCAGCATCCTCTCGGAGTTGGAATCTGATGCCTGGGTGACAGGTGTTGAAGATGTCTGGGAGCAGATCCCCCCCCATGCTCCCCTTGGACCCCTCCCCTCCTCAGCAGTGGAAGTTGCCCCCGGAGGACGTGTCTTTCCAGGACTTCATGCGAGATTTGGCCAAGGCCATTCCCTTCTCTCTGGAGTTGTAGGACGAACCTTGAGTAGAGGAGCTGGAGATCTTCCAGGATCCTTCTGCCCCCAAGGAGGCTGTAGTTGTGCCAGTGCACCAGATCCTGCAGAGGCTGCAAATGAAGATGTGGGAGAACATCCCCTCACAGTGCCAGTTCCAGTGTTCAGCAGATGGTTGGACTTGATCTATCGGATCCAGAAGGCTGGGGGTTTTGAGAAGCCTCAGCTCCTACACCACTTTATGATGGTGGAATCAGCCATGAAAAGATCAAGAGTAACAAGATGCACTCCTCATTGCCCCTGGGTAGGGAAGCGAGAATCTTGGATTCCTTTGGCCAATGGTGCTTCCAGAGCACCATACTGGTGGGCTGGGTCCTTTCGTACCAGTTGTACATGGGCATGTTTCTCAAAGACATCATGCTAGATTTGGCCAAGTTTGGCTTACTCCTCCTTCCAGAGCACCTGGACTCCTTCCGTGCTCCGGTGGGCCACGGCAAGGACTGTTCCAATTTCATGGTCCAATTGCCTTAATGCGCCTTTGATTCAACCTGCAGGGCCACGATGGTGGGCATTGGCGCCCGCCAGCTCGCCTGACTTCAGTCCTCGGACCTGGAGCAGTGGGTCCAAGATAGGCTGGCTGAAGTGCCTTGCTGAGGTGAGAACCTCTTAGGTGAAGCAGGTGGAGGCTAAAGCTGGTGAGATTCACACGCAGCATGTCACCCTCTCCAGGCTTTTGAGGAAGAGAGATGATCCTTGTAAGAAATAACAGGGCAAGAAGACCTACTAATGGAAGCACCGGTACCTCCCGAGCCCACAGAGCTCTCAGCCAAGGGCGCAGGCCCCTCATCAGCAGCACAGGGAGAAACTGCAGAAAGCCCAACCAGCCCTGCAACCCAAGCCTGGGGAGGGGTTTTGACTGGTTCTTCCAAAGTGTAGCCAATCTGCAAGTCTCTGCAGGTGACAACATGCCGGAGGGGGGGGGGGGGGGGGGGGTGGCTCATCCTGTTCATCCATTGATGGCCTCATCACCTCGGATGTATGTGTGCTGCGATAATTGGAAGTAGCTACATGCTGCACTTCACTGAATTACCGCCCCCTTTCCCCCAAGAGAGTTCCTGCTAGACCCCCTGCATTTTGACCTGCTACATAGGGAGGTCTCCACCTTGCTCGTGGATTTCACCATCGAGCCAATGCCTCTGGCTCTGGTCAGGCGGGGGTTCTACTCCAGGTACTTCCTGGTCCCCAAAAAAATGTGTGTGGGGGGGGGGGGGTGTTTCGGCCCATCCTGGACCTCGAAGACCTCAACACCTACCAGGTGCCAGAAAAATTCAAGATGATCTTGCTGGGGACCTACTCTCATACTCCTAAAGGACAATCGGCTATGCTTCCTGGATCTCAAGAATGCATATATGCACATACTGATCCACCCCACTCACAGAAAATACTTCAGATTCGTCCTGCGGGACTGGCACTTCCAGTACCGGGTTCTTCCCTTCAGACTGGCACCAGTGCCCCGAGTCTTTGCAAAGTGTTTGGGCTCTTTGCGAAGTGTTTGTCCACTTAGCTGCAGAATCTGGGGGTATTCGTCTTTCCCTACTTAGACGACTGGCTCATAAATAGTTCTACCCTGGACGGGATTCAGCGGTTGGCTTGGCTGACCATCCGGGTGTTCGAGCGGTTAAGGTTTGTAGTCGGCTATCCCAAGTCCCCACTTCCAGGCCTCCCAACAGCTGGACTTCACAGGGAACCTCCTCGTCACCACTCTGGCTCGGACCTTTCTCCTGATGGATCGCCTGCAGAGGCTGATGGTCTTGGTCTGCAATACCCAGTGGAGACATCCTGGGGGATGCTGAGTGCTTGGCCATATGACCTTGACAGTGCATGTCACTCCCCTGGCTAGTCTGTCAGTGAAACAAGCTCAATGGACTCTGAGTATGCAATGGAAACAGACCACTGGCTACCTCCAGGATGGAGTGGCGGTTACTGGGCCTCTTGTACAGTCCCTGCACTGGTGGCTGGAGCCGCAGAATTTGCTCAGAGGACTCTTGTTTCAGATGTCGCCGCCCCTCCCCCCCCCCCCCCGGACACTGACGATAGATTCGTCCAAGCGGTGCTTGGGAGCACATTCAGATGGCCTGCACCTGCAGGGCCTGTGGTCCGAGCAGGAGAGCCTGCACCAAATCAATTTTCTTGGAATTTCGGTCCATAGCAAATGTCTTCCATGCATTCCAGGTTTATTTAGCCAGCCAGCCAAACTGTGCTGATCCAGATAGACAATCAGGTGGCAATGTATTATATCAGCAAGCAAGGCAGCATAGGGTCGTACCTCCTGTGCTGGGAGGCAGTCCGCTTGTGGAAGTTTGCCATTGCTCACGGAATAGAGCTGAGGGCAACTTATCTGCCTGGGGACCTCATCTCCCTGGTGGACCAGCTCAGCTGCATCCTTCAGCCACATGAATGGACCCTCAAAAAGGTGGTTGTGAGGCGGATCTTTCGGGAGTGGGGTACTCCCACAATAGATCTCTTCGCCACCCCGCACAATGCCCAGATCAGTTCTGTTCCAGGATTGCGTCCCGTGACCGACTGGCATCGGATACCTTCCTCCTCCACTGGGAAGTGAGCCTACTATATGCCTATCCTCTCATTCCACTTGTGGCGAAGACCTTGCTGAAGCAGCAGGCTGATGGGGGAACAATGATTCTCATTGCTCTATATTGGTCCCAGCAGCTGGGGTTCCCCCTGCTGCCCCAGCTTTTTCAGAGGGAGCCTCTGCAGCTGGACTGTGCCCCAGATCTCATATCTCAGGAGGATGGGACTTTGTTGCATCCCAGTGTCTGGTCCTTGGCTTTCATGGTGTGGATTTTGAATGGGTAGTCCTCTCTGAACTCAACCTACCTGAGAATGTTATGAAGGTTCTCCTGACTTCCTGCAAGACTTATGCATTCAAGTGGTGGAGGTTCTCCTCCTGGTGTGTGGACAAGGCTCTGGGTCCCTTCTCCTGCGCTATGGATAGGTTGCTGGAGTACCTCGCTTACCTCTCAGATTCCAACTTCAAGCCCATTTCAGTCAGAGTCCACCTGAGTGTGATTGGGGCCTTCCATTGCACCTCAGAAGGGAAGCCCATTTTAGCTCAGCCCCTGGTGGCTCGCTTCATACGATGGCTCACTCCTTTCTAAACCTTTGGTCAAGCCCCCACCGGTAGCTTGGGACCTTAATGTGTTCTGGCACAGCTCTTGTCGGCTCCCTTTGAGCTGCTCGCTTCCTGCCCTCTGAAGTTCCTGGCCTGGAAAATCTTGTTTGTTGGTGGTCACTTTGGCACACTGTGTAAGTGAGCTCCAGGCATTGATGGTTCACTTGTCTTACACCAGGTTCCACCACAATAGGGTGGTCTTGCGTTCCACCTCAGCCAGTCTGTTGTTCTCCTGACTTCCTTCCCCAGGCTTCACGTCAAAAGGGGAGAAGCTGCGCAGCACACATTGGACCACAAGCAGGTCCTGGCTTTCTACCTTTGAGTGGATGAAGGCACTCTGTAAATTAACACAGCTGTTTCTCTTTCACCCTAGTAAGCTGTAGGATGCTGTCTCCAAACGCACTCTGTTAATTTGGCTAGCAGACTTGCATCTCTTTTGCTTAAGTCCAGGCAGGCCTGAGCTTTGATGCTCATGTCACGGCTCACAATGTCAGAGCCATGGCAGTGTCAGTGGCCAACTTGTGCTCAGTCTCCATGGAGGAGATCTGCCGGGCTGCGACGTGGCCTTTCATCCATACCTTCACAGCTCATTACTGTCTGGATGGGGATTCCCATTGTGACAGCAACTTTGGGCAAGCCGTGCCCTAGCATCTCTTTTGGGAATTAGGTTCCAACTCCTTCCCACCGTCCCTTCTGTCTGTCCAGGCTACCAAAAAGGTGTACTTCTCAGTGATGCTGCATGCCGAACATGCGAATCAGTCCAGTTCGATAGAGGAACTATTCATGCTGTTTTTGTTCTGCGGTTCTGTTGTCCCTGTCGGGCTTATAACCTCTGTTTTCTGTAGCCTGTAGCTTGGGAGTCCCATACATGAAGACTTACTTCCTGCTTGTCCATGGAGAAAGCGTAGTTACTCACCTGTAGCAGGTGTTCTCTGTGGACAGCAGAAATAAGTCCTCACAACCCTCCCACCTCCCCAAGGAATTGTTTTCTGGCTACTGCTTTGATAGTCTACTGGAGAAGATGGTGCCACTGCAGTCAGGAAGACGGGCGCACATAGGTTTTGAAGCCTCCCAAAACTTTTAGTAGAAGCTGAGGAGCATTTCCCATACAGGCTCCGTCAGTGACATCACCCATATGTGAGTACTTATTCCTGCTGTCCATGGAGAACATCTACTACAGGTGAATAACTACACTTTCCATATGGTACTGCTAGACCAGTCCAGACAAGTGGGTTGTGTTCCACTACCAGCAGATTGTGAAGACAGTCAATGAAATACCAAGGTTTCAATGACATCACTCCTATGTCTGTATCAGCCTGAGCCAATAGAGGGCACCTCAGTATTATTCTATCTCCAGCAGATTGTGGTTGGATTTTCTCAACTCTGAAGAACATCTAAACAAATGAGAGGAAAAATACTGATTTCGCTTGTGAATGACCACCTTGAGGGTGACACTCTCACTTGAGCATGACGTGGGAGGCTCCACTAAACTAAGGTATTTTCAGTAGCCAATGGAGGAGGGAAATTTGGTTCAGCTCCATACTCTTATGATAAGGGCCTGTTCAGCAGCCAGAAAATTGGAGGGTTTGGAAGAGATCAGCAGCATCACATAACCTCAATGCCCCCTCCCTTCTTCTTCCCCCTCTCCCCGCAGACTGAAGACACCTCAGTGGTATGTGGTTGCAAGTCTCTTAAGAAAACATAAGTGAGACAAAAATAGCATCAGTGGAGTAGCACTGAGCCTGGCACGGTTTGTCCTACCTGAGGCTCCCAGGGGGGTTAAGTACCAAGACTTCTTCATTGTCCTTGTTGAAGGCTCACGCGCTTGTCCATTTTGGGGTGTAAGTCATGGTGGATCATGAGCGACTGTTGCCTTGGCTTCAGCATATCCTGCCATTTTCCAGTGTGCGCTGTTAACGTTTTCTGCCTTTGCGCACCTTGCACCCAAGTGATCCCAGTGCATATTCTGCCTGAGCGGGGTCAATATGCATTCCTGCCCAAGTGCCTATAACGCATACTCATATATGCGCTCTGTTAGCATGTGGTTTTGTGCCTATGCAGCTTTAGCGCGCACAAATGTTTGCCTTGCCTTTACTCTTTGTCTTATTCCAGGAAGTGTTGTTTGACTTGTGGCATACAAAGAGCCTCCTCACTGGATTCATCCTGCATGGCAGCCTCTGACTTTTCACTGGTGGGCCCACCTCCCTTCTTCCATTGAAAGGATTTGGTTGGCCTAGCATTTTGCACCTAAAGGTAGGAGGCAATTGATGACGCCATGGGTAAGAATAATGGCCTGGCCTTCAGTTCCGCTGACTGCTCTTGTGGCTGCTCCCCTTCTTTGGAGGGCTTGGCTCCAACTGTTTCCTGTGTTGGAGATCATTCTCCGAGAGGTAATATCAGAACTGGGTTGTCCTCCCTAGAATTGTTTTCCTTCTTCAGCAAGCCTGGTCTTTGGCGCAGAAACTCAGACCCTGCAGCCTGTGAATTCCTTCAAGCTTAGCCGCTTGAGGGATGGACAGAGTGTTTTAGTCCAGCTTGAATGTCTCCTCCTAAGCAACCCAGATGGAGGTTGCCATCTGGAAATGTGTGTTGGTTGGGGTCTGTCCAAGACTTGGATTTGAGTGCTGGTTCTGACGTCTCAGTTGAGGAGTCTAATGCAAAAAAAAAGTGTTATCTCCAGGAACAAGCAGGAATGAGTCTTCACATATGGGTACGTCGGTACCAACGGAGCCTGCGCGGGAACGCTCCCCAGCTTCCCAAAAAGGAAAGCTTTTGGGAGCATCCCACAGCGCCTACGCGCTGCCTTCCCGCCTTTCCTAACCGCCTCTCCCCAGTTGTTCTTTTCCGCGGAGCCAGCAGGTCGTGTTCCTGTCACCGCTGAAGAAGTTCTTTGTTTTATTTTATTTCTTTGGTCGCGCGTCTGCCTTCACTGATGTCGGACCGGTACCGCCGGTCTGTCTTTCTTTTCTTATAAAAAAAACCAAACAAAACAAAACATATTTTTCCCTCACTTAGTGAGTTTTTCCTCTTTGGGCCTTAGGCCTCAGGAGAAATTTTCCTCATGGAAAAACCAGCCTCCGGGTTTAAAAAATGCACTAAGTGCAGCGGTACTATTTCTGTCACCGACACCCATGAATGGTGTCTTAAATGTTTGGGTCCTGACCACTCCATTTTGGATTGTCCGTCCTGCTCCTTGATGTCTAAACGAGGTTTACAGAACCGAGCAGCTAAGCTCCATGTGCTGTTTCCCTCTGATGCAGCTTCAGTGACATCGACGTCTTCCAGGGCCTCTACTTCCTCCCATGGATCTCAGGTAACCAAACATAAATCCAGCTGGTCCTCGAAGGGTAGATCTCCTTCCAAGCATCGAGATGCCTCCGGGCTTGCCCTCGAGGATTCCACACCGGCAAAACAACCCCGGCGGGAAGCTCCGGCTTCCAAAGCTCCTCCTATGGGGTTACAGATTGACATCAATGGCACGGCCTCGACCGATCACCTGTTAGAATGCTCTGGGGTACCGGCGCAACCTTCCGGTACCGAATTCCAGGCATTCATGGCGTCGATGGATCAGAATGTTCTATCCATGCAGCAGGCTATCATGGCCTTCATTCAAGCTGCGACGCCGCTGATACCACAACAAACTCCGTTGTCGGTATCGGCTCCGGTACCGGCACCAGTGTCGGTACCGGTACCGACTGCATCGACATCGACCAGGATGCCGACTGCAGTGGTTCCCTGTCCAGTGATGCCCATCGGTACCGAACCGGTCCCGATGACGCCCGATGTCGATACCGCTCGATACGCGTACCGAGCTTTGGGAGAGCACCCTGACAGTCGATACTTTGTTTCCTCCGAAGACTCTGATGCATCGGAGGAGTCTGCTGAAGTATCTATAGCTCTTCCTGAAGAGCCTTCTTCTCCAAAAAGAAGAATGTCTCCTCCAGAGGACTTATCCTTTCAAGACTTCATAAGAGAAGTGGCTAAAGGACTTTCTATTTCAGTAACCTCTGAATCAGAGCCTAGAGCTAAAAAAATGGATATTTTAAGTTATTCTAAGGCTCCTAAGGAGGCAGTCACCTTGCCAATTCATGAGATTCTTTATGATCACATGATTGACTTATGGGAGACTCCTCTCACTATCTCTCCTCATTCTCGTAGATTGGACACTATGTACCGTGTCCCTCCTTGTCCTGGGTTTCATAAAACACAGCTTCCTCACCATTCTATTGTGGTGGAGTCAGCTATGAAAAAGATAGAGTGCAAAAAGACACTCCTCTGCTCCTCCAGGAAGAGAATGCAGGACCTTGGATGCTTTTGGTAGGAAAATCTTCCAAGCCAGTATGCTCATTGCCAGAATCAACTCCTATAGTCTTTATCTGGGTATGTTTCTGAAAGAAGTTGCAGATAAGCTGCACACTTTCCTCCCTTTCTTCCAGAGGATAAAAGGGAAGAATTTCTTATTTGGCTTAAGCATACTCAGGATATTTCAAAGTTTTCCAACCGTGCAGCTTTTGACTCCTTTGAGGGTGCTAGCAGAGCTTCGGCCATTGCCATAGCTGCTCGCGGAATTGCTTGGTTCCAGGCTTCTGATCTAGAATCTTGGGTCCAGGATGGCTTGGGAAATCTTCCCTGTACAGGTGAAAACCTGTTTGGCAAAGATTGGCAAATAAAAGCCAATCAAATGGATGCAGAAAATTCTGCTTTGGATAGACTTTCAAAGTCAACCTCCATTCCTGCCAAGAAAAAGCCTTTCAAGAAGTCTTTTTTCAAGAAAGGCAGATTCCATCCTGCTTCTGGCCAACAATCTTCTACAGGTCGTTTTGCTGCTAAACGTCAGCAACCTAAACAGGCCAGGCCTAAGCCTACAGGGGCTGCTGCAACTCAGCAGACTCAGCCTCCTCAGGGTTTTTGACTTAATGCTAGAGAACTTAGCCTTTCTGGCTCTAAAACAGCCAGAGCCTCTCACCATTCCAGGAAGGTTAGCTCATTTTGCTACAGCAGAGCAGTGGACCCTCTCCATCATAAGAGAGGGCTACAAACTTCATTTCTCAAACCTTCCTCCCCACACCATGGTGAGACTTTCCAATTCTCTAACATCTCTCCTCGACCTTCTAGGTCAGGAGGTGGCTACCCTTCTTGCCCAAGGGGCAATAGAAGAAGTACCCCTTCTTCAACAGGGGTCAGGGTTTTACTCCCCCTACTTTCTGATCCCAAAGAAAACAGGGGGCTACAGACCCATATTAGACCTCAGAGAATTGAACAAATTTCTATGCAAGGAGAAATTCAAGATGCTTTCTCTGGGCACTCTCCTTCCATATCTTCAGAGTCAGGATTGGCTTTGTTCTCTAGATCTCAAGGATGCGTACACACATGTCCTCATCCATTCATCTCACAGAAGTTTCCTCCGTTTTCTTTTCCAAGGAAAGTATTACCAATACAGGGCGCTTCCTTTCGGTCTGGCCTCTGCTCCAAGAGTGTTCACCAAATGCATGGCAGTAGTAGCTGCATTTCTACGCACTCTGAATATTTGTATTCCCATACCTGGACGACTGGCTCATCCGAGCTCCATCTCAGTCAGAGGCCCAGACTTCCCTGGACTGCACAAGCCGCATTCTGCAGTATCTGGGACTTGTGGTAAACCTCCCAAAGTCCCAGCTCACCCCTACTCAGTCCCTGGAGTTCATAGGGGCCTGGCTAGATACTACGACGGCAAGGGCCTATCTTCCTCAGGCCCGTTGCCTATGCTTAGTGCAGTTAGCCTCCCAGATTCAGTCAAAGAGCCATTTAACTGCCCGGGAGATGCTACAACTGCTAGGCCACATGGCATCCACCATGCATGTGGTACGCTATGCTCGCCTTCACATGAGAGCAGCTCAATGGACTTTGTCCACCCAGTGGACTCAAGCATCAGGGGCTCTCTCAGACAAAATAGCAACCTCCAGGCACCTCTTTTGCTCTCTCCAGTGGTGGAGGTCTACCCAAAATCTGTTGCTGGGGTCCCCCTTCCAACAGTTGTTGCCCCAGGCAACCCTCACAACAGATGCCTCCCATACAGGTTGGGGAGCTCATCTGCAAGACCTCTCCACTCAGGACACTTGGTCTCCACAGGAGACCTCTCTACATATCAACCACTTGGAGCTCCGAGCAGTTTTTCTAGCTCTCAAGGTCTTCCATACCCTGCTCAGCTATAAGACAGTCCTCATTCATACGGACAATCAGGTAGCCATGTTTTACATAAACAAGCAAGGAGGAACTGGCTCTCTGTCGCTTTGCAACGAAGCTTTAAGATTGTGGGCCTTCGCCAGAGAGCATCAAATCCATCTCCTGGCCGTATACCTTCCAGGAATCCAAAACTCTTGGGCAGACAGACTCAGTCGAGTTCTGCTTCCACACGAATGGTCCCTGCACATGGACCAGGTACTCAGAATCTTTCAAGAGTGGGGAACCCCGGACATAGACCTCTTTGCAAGTTCATGGAATGCCAAACTTCCCCGGTTCTGTTCCAGAATTCCGTGTCAGGGAGTTCAGGCCAAGGATGCCTTCCTCCTTCACTGGGGTCAAGACTTCCTGTATGACTTTCCACCCATTCCCTTAATTCCCAAGACTCTGTTCAAGCTCCAGAGGGATCAAGGATCTATGATCCTCATAGCTCCACGCTGGCCACGCCAAGTGTGGTACCCTCTACTTCTGCATCTCTCTCAAGCTCCCTCCCTAGACTTGGGAGCTGCTCCAGACCTTCTGTCCCAGGAGGAGGGGACTTTGTGGCATCCAAACCCCAAGTCCCTTCACCTCAGAGCTTGGTTGCTGAAGGCCTAGACCTTCAAGGTTGGAATCTTTCCCAGCAGGTGAAGGATATCCTCCATGCTTCCAGAAAACCTTCCACTAGACGTTCCTATGCTTTTAAATGGAAAAGGTTTTCCATTTGGTGTACTGAGAAGGGTCTTGACCCTCTAGCACTACCTTTGAATTCTCTATTGGAATATCTCCTGCATCTCTCCAATGCAGGCCTTAAGACGAATTCAGTAAGGGTCCATTTGAGTGCTATTGCAGCATCCCTTAAGCCTATCAATGGACAGCCTATTTCCTCTCATCCTCATATTGCAAGATTCATGAGAGGCCTAACTTGAACTAAACCTCCCATTAGGCCTCCTCCGGTGGCATGGGACTTAAATCTGTTTCTTGGTCAGCTTATGAAGCCTCCTTTTGAACCCTTAGCCACCACCTTCTTGAATTTTCTTTCCTGGAAGGTTATTTTCCTCATTGCAGTCACCTCAGCTCGCCGCATCAGTGAACTGCAGGCCTTAGTGGCTAATCCACCTTATATAAGGTTCCATCATGATAAGGTACTCCTTAGGACCAATCCACACTTTATGCCTAAAGTGGTCTCACCTTTTCATCTTAATCAAGAGGTGTATTTACCTGTCTTTTTTCCAGGTCCTCATGCATCAAGTGTAGAGAGGAATCTTCATACCCTGGATTGTAAGAGAGCTCTTGCCTTTTACTTACAAAGGACACTGCAACATCGAAAGTCTTCTCAACTCTTTGTTGCCTTTGATCCCTCTCATTTGGGACTTCCAGTCTCTAAGAGGACACTGTCCAATTGGATTGCTCAGTGTATTTCTTTCGCCTACCAGAGTAAGAATCTTTCTCTGGAGGGCCATATCACAGCTCATAATGTGAGGGCCATGGCCACCTCTATGGCTCATCTAAATTCTGTGTCCATCGACCAGATCTGTCGAGCGGCCACCTGGGCCTTGGTTCATACCTTCACAGCCCATTACTGTTTGGACAAGGATTCCCGCCGGGATGCCTTGTTTGGTCAGGCTGTTCTCAAACACCTGTTCCATTCTTAATCAACTCCTGCCCTCCTTCCCTGGATGGATGCCTGAGATCCATAAGAGGAGGTAGAGCCCTTCTCCGGGTCTCATAACCTTGGGGATCTCCCAGGCATCTCTAGCTAAGGAGTCCCCATATGTGAAGACTCATTCCTGCTTTTTCCTGGAGATAGCACAGTTACTTACCTGTAACAGGTGATCTCTGGGAACAGCAGGAATAAGTCTTCACAACCCACCCACCTCCCCTAGGAGTTGTATCTCTATCTTTCCTTTCCTCTCTCTCTTTGTCTCAGCTTTAAAACTCGAACTGGGGAGAGGCGGTTAGGAAAGGCGGGAAGGCAGCGCGCAGGCGCTGTGGGATGCTCCCAAAAGCTTTCCTTTTTGGGAAGCTGGGGAGCGTTCCTGCGCAGGCTCCGTCGGTACCGACGTACCCATATGTGAAGACTTATTCCTGCTGTTCCCAGAGATCACCTGTTACAGGTAAGTAACTGTGCTTTCTCCATCAGAAGTTCATGTGGAGTTGCATTATCTCCAGGAACAAGCAGGAATGAGTCTTTACATATGGGTATCCTCCGTACCGACGGAGCCTGTGCGGGAACGCTCCCCAGCATCCAGTAAGATAGCTTTTGGGAGCATCTCACAGTGCCTGCGCGCTGCCTTCCCGCCTTTCCCAACCCCTTCTCTCCAGTTCTTCTTTTCCGTGGAGCCAGCAGGTCGTGTTCCTGTCACCGCAGAAGTTCTTTATTTTTTTCTTTCTTTTTCTGTGTCGCGTCTGCCTTCGACGTCAAAACGGTACCGCCGGTCTTTTCTTTCTTCTTTAAAAAAAACCAAAAACCTTTTCTTATTTCAGCTGTGCATTTTTATTTTAGACCTTAGGCCTAAATATTTTCTCCTCATGGAGAAAGCCCACTTCCGGGTTCAAAAAGTGCACAAAATGTGGAGATACTATTTCTGTTACCGACACCCATGATTGGTGTCTGAAATGTTTGGGTCCTGACCATTCCATCACGAATTGTGTGTCCTGCACCATGATGTCTAAGAGGGGTCGGCAGAACCGAGCAGCCAAGCTCAGTACCCTGTTTCCCTCTGATGCAGCCTCGGTGGCATCGACGTCTTCCAGGGCTGCTTCTTCCTCCCATGGATCTCAGGTAACCAAATATAAATCTAGCCGGTCCTCGAAGGGCAAATCTCCCTCTAAGCATCGAGATGCCTCCGGGCTTGTCCTCGAGGATTCCGCTCCGGCAAAATTACCCGGCCGGGAAGTTCCGGCTTCCAAAGCATTATCTATGGGGTCACAGGTTGACATCGATGGCTCGGCCTCGACCGATCACCTGTTGCCGTGTTCTGGGGTACCGGTGGCCTCCACTGGTTCCGACATCCAGACTTTGGTGGCGTCGATGGATCAGAAAATTCTGTCCATGCAGCGCACCCTTACGGCGTTTATGCAGGCTTCGATGACTCCGGTACCGCAACAATCTTCGTTGCCGGTACCGACCCTGGCACTGATTGCCTCGACATCGGCTTCGGTGTCGACTGCAACGGTACCCTGTCCTGTGATGCCCATCGGTACCGAACCGGTACCGCTTACTCCCGATGTCGATCCCACTCGGTACGTGTATCGGGCTTTACAGGAGCATCCAGACAGGCGATACTTCGATTCCTCCGAAGACTCTGATGAGTCGGAGGCTTCTGTCAATGCACCGGTACTTCTTCCTCAGGAGTCTGCTTCTCCAAAACGAAGAATGTCTCCTCCAGAGGACTTGTCTTTTCAAGACTTCATTAGGGAAGTGGCTAGAGGTCTCTCCATCACAGTGGCCTCTGAGTCAGAGCCTAGAGCCAAGCAATTAGATATTTTGCAATATCCTAAGGCTCCTAAGGAAGCAGCTACCTTACCTATTCATGAGATTCTTTATGATCTCATGTTGGGCATGTGGGAGACTCCTCTCACCACCTCTCCTCATTCTCGTAGGTTGGACACCATGTATCGTGTCCCTCCCTGTCCTGGTTTTCATAAGACTCAGCTTCCTCACCACTCTATTGTGGTTGAGTCTGCTATGAAGAAAATAAAGAGTGCAAAGAGACACTCATCTAACCCTCCAGGACGTGAATGTAGGACTCTAGATGCTTTTGGCCGAAGGATTTTCCAGGCCAATATGCTTGCTGCCAGAATCAACTCCTATAATCTCTATATGGGGATGTTTCTAAAAAGTCACAGATCATCTGCAGACTTTCGCCCCTTTTATTTCAGAAGATAAAAGGCAGGAATTTCTCACTTGGCTCAAACATGCCCAAGATGTTTCCAAATTCTCCAACCGTGCAGCCTTTGACTCTTTTGAGTGTGTAAGCAGAGCCACGGCTATTGCCATAGGTGCACGCAGAATTGCTTGGTTACAAGCCTCTGATTTGGAACTCTGGGTCCAAGATGAGTTGGGAAACCTTCCTTGTACAGGTGAAAACCTGTTTGGCAGGGATTGGCAAGCAAAGGCCACTCAGATGGATGCTGAGAACTCTGCTTTCGTTCGACTTTCAAAGTCTACCTCTGCCCCTGTTAAGAAAAGATTGTTCAAAAAGACATCTTTTTCTAAAAAGGGAAGATGATATCCTGCTCATGGGCAGACATCTTCTGCAGGTCGTTTTGCTACAAAGTGTCAGCAACCACCTAAACAGGCCAAGTCAAAGGCTGCCAGGCCTACCACAGCCCAGCAGCCTCAACCTCGTCAGGGCCTTTGACTTGCAACTAGAGAACTTAGCCTTTCTAGCTCTGGAAAAACCAGAGCCCCTGACCATTCCAGGAAGGTTGACTTACTTTGCTCGCAGATGGGAGCAAATCACAGCAGAGCAATGGACCCTCTCCATCATAAAGGAAGGGTACAAGTTTCATTTCCCTAAGTCTTCCTCCTCACACCATGGTGAAACAGTTCAGTTCTCCAATATCTCTCCTCAACCTTCTAGGTCAGGAGATTGCTACCCTTCTTGCCCAAGGGGCAATAGAAGAAGTACCTCTTCTTCAACAGGGCTCAGGGTTCTACTCCCCTTATTTTCTTATCCCAACGAAAACAGGGGGCTACAGACCCATATTAGATCTCAGAGAATTAAACAAGTTTCTATTCAAGGAGAAATTCAAAATGATTTCTCTAGGGGCTCTGCTTCCATACCTTCAGAGTCAGGACTTGCTTTGTTCTCTAGATCTCAAGGATGCGTACACCCATGTCCTCATCCATCCAACACACAGAAGGTTCCTTCAGTTCCTTTTTCAAGGAAAGCACTACCAATACAGGGTGCTTCCTTTCGGTCTGGCCTCTGCACCAAGGGTGTTCACGAAATGCATGGCAGTAGTAGCTGCATTTCTCTGCACTCTGGGAATATTCGTATTCCCATATCTGGACGACTGGCTCATTCGAGCCCCATCCCAGTCAGAGGCCCAGACTTGTCTAACCTGCACAATGTGTATCCTTCAGTATTTGGGACTAGTAATAAACATCCCAAAATCCAATCTCACCCCTTCTCAGTCTCTGGAGTTCATAGAGGCCTTGCTGGATACCACAACTGCAAGGGCCTATCTTCCTCAGGCCCGTTGCCTACGTCTAGTGCAGTTAGCTTCCCAGATTCAGTTAAAGTCCCACTTAACTGCTCGAGAGATGTTACAACTATTAGGCCACATGGCATCCACCGTGCATGTGGTTCCATATGCTCGCCTTCACATGAGGGCAGCTCAATGGACTTTGTCCACCCAATGGACTCAGGCATCAGGTTGCCTGTCAGACAAAATAGCAAACTCCAGTCGCCTTTTTTGGTCTCTCCAGTGGTGGAAGTCCTCTCAAAACCTGTTGCTGCGGTCCCCTTTTCAACAACCACATACCCCAAGCAACTCTCACAACAGATGCTTCTCCAAAGGGTTGGGGAGCTCATCTACAAGATCTCTCCACGCAGGGCATCTGGTCTCCACAGGAGACTTCTCTGCATATCAATCTATTGGAACTCAGAGCAATATTCTTAGCTCTCAGAGTGTTCCATAACCTGCTCAGCTACAGGACAATCCTCATCCATACGGACAACCAAGTAGCCATGTTCTATGTGAACAAGCAGGGCGGGACTGGCTCTCTGTCGCTTTGCAACGAAGCTTTGCGACTGTGGGCCTTCGCCAGAGAGCATCACATCCATCTTCTGGCAGTATATCTTCCAGGCGTTCAAAACTCTTGGGCGGACAGACTCGGTCGAGTTCTGCTTCCACACGAATGGTCCCTCCACATGGACCAGGTAGCCGGGATTTTTCGAATTTGGGGAACCCCGGACATAGACCTCTTTGCAAGTCCGTGGAATGCCAAACTTCCCCGGTTCTGTTCCAGAATTCCGTGTCAGGGAGTTCAGGCCAAGGGTGCCTTCCTCCTTCACTGGGGTCAAGACTTCCTTTATGCCTTTTCACCAATTCCTCTAATTCCCAGAACACTATTCAAGCTTCAGAGAGATCGAGGGACCATGGTCCTCATAGCACCACATTGGCCACGCCAAGTGTGGTACCCTCTACTTCTGCATCTCTCTCAAGCTCCCTCCCTGGACTTGGGCTCCGCACCAGACTTTCTATCCCAGGAAGAGGGATCATTATGGCACCCAAACCCCCAGTCGCTCCATCTCAGGGCTTGGTTGCTGAGGGCTTAGACCTTCAAGATTTTCATCTCTCTCAGCAAGTCAGAGATGTTATTCATGCCTCTAGAAAGCCTTCTATTAGACGTTCCTATGCTTTCAAATGGAAAAGATTTACCATTTGGTGTTCAGAGAAGGGTCTAAACCCTCTTGCAATACCTCTGAATTCTCTACTAGAGTATCTCCTGCATCTATCCCATGCAGGTCTGAAAACAAATTCAGTAAGAGTCCATTTGAGTGCTATTGCAGCATCCCTCAAGCCTCTCAATGGACAACCTATTTCCTCTCATCCTCTTATAGCAAGATTCATGAGAGGCCTTCTTTTAACTAAACCTCCCATTAGACCACCTCCAGTGGCATGGGACTTAAACCTGGTTCTTGGCCAGCTCATGAAGCCACCCTTTGAACCTTTAGTCACCACCTCCTTGAAATTTCTTTCTTGGAAGACTATTTTTCTCATTGCAGTCACCTCAGCACGCCGCATCAGTGAGTTGCAAGCTTTGGGGGCTAATCCACCTTACACAAGGTTCCATCATGATAAGGTAGTCCTCAGGACCAATCCACACTTTATGCCTAAAGTGGTCTCGCCTTTTCATCTGAACCAAGAGGTATATTTACCTGTCTTTTTTCCAGGACCTCATGCATCAAGTGCAGAGAGGAATCTTCATACCTTGGATTGTAAGAGAGCTCTTGCTTTTTACTTACAAAGAACACAGCAACATAGAAAGTCTTCTCAACTCTTTGTTGCTTTTGATCCTTCTCATTTAGGACTTCCAGTCTCTAAAAGAACACTATCCAACTGGATTGCTCAGTGTATTTCTTTCGCCTACCAGAGTAGAAACCTTTCTCTGGAGGGCCATGTCACAGCTCACAATGTGAGAGCTATAGCAGCCTCAATGGCTCATCTAAATTCTGTGTCCATCAACCAAATCTGTCGAGCGGCCACCTGGGCCTCGGTTCATACCTTCACAGCCCATTACTGCTTGGACAAGGACTCCTGCCGGGATGCCTTGTTTGGTCAGGCTGTTCTCAAACACCTGTTCCATTCCTAATCAACTCCTACCCACCTACCCTGGTTGGATGCCAGAGATCCATAGCAGGAGGTAGAGTCCTTCTCAAGGACACACAACCTGGGGTTCTCCCCTGGCATCTGCAGCTAGGGAGTCCCCATATGTGAAGACTCATTCCTGCTTGTTCCTGGAGATAGCACAGTTACTTACTTGTAACAGGTGATCTCTGGGAACAGCAGGAATAAGTCTTCACAGCCCACCCACCTCCCCTAGGAGTTGTATCTCTCTATCTTTCTTTCCTTTCCTCTCTCTCTCTTTGTCTCAGCTTTAAAACTCGAACTGGAGAGAGGCGGTTGGGAAAGGCGGGAAGGCAGCGCGCAGGCGCTGTGGGATGCTCCCAAAAGCTTTCTTACTGGACGCTGGAGAGCGTTCCCGCGCAGGCTCCGTCGGTACCGACGATACCCATATGTGAAGACTTATTCCTGCTGTTCCCAGGGATCACCTGTTACAGGTAAGTAACTGTGCTTTCCACCTGTCTTGGAAGAGTGATCTGGTGGCATTGATTGCTAGAGTTTCGTCCTCCTGGTATGTGACTGGCATGACATGCCAGTGACAAGAGGAGGGGCCGCAGGTTCCCTGCTTCTACAGGCGGTGTGGATATTCACGGCAGTCTTCCCATTTCCAGAAATAATAAAGAACATGTTCCATTCAGAATGGGTCCTTACTGATTTCCCACCTAGGAGGATAAAGGCATGTAAAGGAATATGAGCTTTCCCGAAGAGGAGTGTCCGGCCTACCCAGGGTGGAGGCGGATGTTACGGCAGTCACAAAGCGGGCCTCTACTTCTGTGGAAGTGAGATTGAAGGGCACTATGGATAGAAAGATGGACACTCTGCTGAAGAACCCATTCACAACGGCAGCTGATATTCTCCAGTTGGCTGTGTGTGTAGGCCTGATGCCTCAAGCTTTGCTCTTGTGGATTCAGTCTCTCCCACTGGATGATGCTACCCCTGCTTTGTTACTGCCTTCCTTTTGATGCCATGTATGTTCTAGCCTGCTTGATGGCTAGGGATATTGTCCTGTCGACGGTGATGCGGTCATTGTTATGGCTTTATCACTGGACAGCGAATACGTTCTCCAAAGCCCAGCTAACTCAACTGGCCTTAATGGGAAAGCTACCTTGTGGGGTTGATTGGAGAAGTTGATGAAGGACTTGGCTGAGGCCAAGTCTTATTGCCTTCCAGATGATAGACCAAAAAGGTCTGGGAAACAAACAGGGTCTTTTACCTCTTTGGCCTTTCGATTGGGCTTGTGGGCTCAGAGACTCGGTCCTCTCCCGAGGACATTCCCCCTGTTCATCACTTGGGACCATTCCCAAATGTCACCAAGGATAGAAGGGTGCCTAAGACACCATTCAAAGCGGCTATGTCCTGGACTGCAAGCAGTCGATCCTTTTCATGTGGTTTGATGGACATGACAGGTACTTCATGGGTCACATTGAACAAGTTACTGCACCTAAAGACTGTGGTGCCAGTGTCTCTGGCCGAGTGGGGCAAGTGCAGATATTCTCTTCCTCTCAGGATGCCAAAAAAGAATAGCGCCTTCTGACTAATGGCCTCAATGCTCCTTTGTGCGTGATGTGTTTCTGAATGGAAAATCTAAGATCTGTGATTTTGGTGATGCTCTGAAGGGAGTTTGTAGTGTTCCTGGTTTTTGCCAAAGCTTGTTTTCATATCTCGATCTTGGAGGATCAGCAGAAATCTCTGTGTTTTGCCATGTTTGGCTCATACTGTCATTTACCGCCCTCCCTTTGGCCTCTCCCCTGC
Source organism: Ichthyophis bannanicus (assembly GCA_033557465.1). Lineage (NCBI taxonomy): Eukaryota > Metazoa > Chordata > Amphibia > Gymnophiona > Ichthyophiidae > Ichthyophis > Ichthyophis bannanicus. The sequence goes on from CM066032.1 coordinate 666,973,921, forward strand.
CCTGAGAATGTTCTCCAGGATCATGGTAGTGGTGGCTGCTGTGCTGACTATGTGTACACTCATTTCTGGGTAACTGACTCATCTGAGCCCATTCTCTGTCATAGGCCTCGTGGGTTTCGGCCTGAGTGGTGTCCTCCTAGAAGGCCTTGGCTGGGAGTCAATCGGGGAAAAGCGTCCATTGGAGCTTTCCCAATCTCTGGAATTCCTGGGATCATGGTTTGATGCTCGAGTGGGCAGAGTCTTCTTGACAGAGGAGAGTGTGAAGAGATTGTAGGAAGGGCTTATTTTATGTATTTATTTGGTTTTATATACCGCGCTATTTTAAATCAGTGCAGTTTACAGCATAACAATTCAGTACATAGAACAGGTTTACATTGAACGAGTAACAGATTTACAATTATAACAATACAACAATAGTCTTACATAGTAAAGTGATCTGTTCTCAACAGGCTGTCAGGGTTTGGAATTATCTCCAGCTTCTCGGCTTGATGGTGGTAGCAATCAAGATGGTGCCATGGGCGTGCTCATATTAAACCGCTCCAGCTGCCCTTCCTGACCGTTGTTCAAGCTTAGGCTTCCACTTCAGCTGGGAGTGAGTGCCAGCTTGAGGTGGCAACTACGTCCACGTTATTTATTTATGACTTTTTCTATACTGCTTTTCTAAGAGACAAAGCAGTTTACAATAAGCTAGGTACAATTGGACAAACCCATGGCGTGCATGGACTGTCTTACAGATAATGCCAATGAAAGTATTAGATAACAGGAAATTAGAACTGGACTAGATTGGCTATATTAACTTATTTACAGAAGCGTTAGTCTTGACTTTCCTTTGAAGTCCAATTGGTATCTTGTGTGGATACTGTGTTGGCTCTTCTGTGGATGGTGGGGTTGTTGTGGATGGTATAGCTGTGGTTAACCGTAGAGTAGGAGGTGATTGTTTTGATGTCTGGCGAGCTTGTGTTCAGTGGGGTTTTGGCCTGGGGTGTCAGGGTTGATGTGTAACTACATACATTAAGGACTTTAGGAAGAAATTGAAAGCTCTTCTCTACACATATCACCTGGGACATATTTCCTAACCACCCGAACAATGACATGAGCCAAGTCACCTATTGTTGACCCATAGCAATGGACTAGTAAACATTAAACATGATGCAATAAATTGTCTATAGTTATGTCATATCCTCACGACTCTGTACATAGTTATTTGTTACCTCCTTTTTCCCCCTCCATAATGTTCAATTGTTCTTTGTACAATGTTGAATACTGTTCAATTGTTCTATGTATAATGTTGAGTTACAATGTAAACCGCTCTGAGTGAAGGACAAAGCGGTATAGAAAAGTGATTAAAATAAATAAATTCTCTGGAACAAGCAAGAAGTCAGTCCTCACATATGGGTGATGTTGGCACCGATGGAGCCCGCGCGGTAATCTCTCCACAGCTTTCAAAGAAAGCCTTTGGGAGATCAACCACGCATGCATGATCACATTCTTGCCCAAGGAAGCTGTTTTCCCTCAGTCTTCGTTTTTCTGTGAAGCCCACCAGACATACCATCTGCACCTCAGAAAATAGTTGTCTTATTTTGTGATAAAATCTTTGTTTTTTCCTCGGTCGCATACCATCACCTTCTCGGGGTCCCGGAACAATCGCTGCCTTGGCATCGCGTTTTTCTCGGGTACTTCTTTTCTCTCTTCTTTTTTGGTGCGTGGGTTTTTTCTTTAGCGCCCTACTAATCAGGATATTGGAGTTTGACCTCATGGGGGCTGTTTTTCCCGCTATGTCCTTGATTAGTGGTTTCAGGAAGTGCACTGATTGTGGCAGGACCATGTCCATCTTGGACCTCCACAATTTTTTGCCTTCAGTGCCTTGGGGCCAATCGCAATGTCTTCAGATGATGAACAAGGGGCATAAGAATCATGAAAGGCAGAAGGAGATGCTGTTTGGCTCCAAGTCCTCAGCCTCAGCCCTGTCATCGGGTTCGGAATTGGTGCCCTCGGGGATGGCCATCGAGCTCTCTTGGAGCCCTGAGGTTGCAGAGCATCGGACTGGCGACCATCAGTGGAGTGTGGTCCTCGGAAGAAACGGACTTTAAGTCCTCGTTGAGGGGCGATGTCTGTTTCTCAGGTAAGACCTGCGACCACAGGTACCGCAGTCCTTGACGGGATTTGAGGGTGAGGGCTGGGAGTGGCCCTCGAAGGTGCCTCGGCTGGAAGTGGTTCCCACCCCCTTGGGCTCCTGAGGCGATCATCATCAGTGAATTCCTACTGAGGGAACTGGCACCAGGACCAATACCCTCTCTGCCCGCGCTGGTGGCTGCGGAGCCTTCGGGCTTCAAGGCCAGGATGGTGTCCCTGACTGCCTTCCTGGTGAAGGAGTCCAAACAAAACACGTAACCTTGCAAAACTGAACAAGAGGTAGGAGACCAGCACACCCTCTCAAATTTGAGCCAGAAGACCCTGATCCCTGTTAGCTGCGGTTCCTCGTGCCCAGTGATGGGCCCCTCCACTGCGAGGGTCTCACTGGAGTAGATTCAGCCTGTCTTGGAACGGCATACCCTGTGGGCCAATTCCGATGACCGATCCCAGTCTCTGTCCGAGCTTAGGGTTTCTCCACCCAGTGCATTGGGGTTGGACCGCCAGCTGCTGTCTTCGCCCCTGACAACACACCAGCGCGATTCCTGCCGGCGCTTCGAGCTCCTTTCTAATTCGGAATGGGAGATGGACGACGAGTCCCCTGCTCTGCATCGGGGCTTTTTGTTGGACCCCTCTCCTCCTCAGGAGCGTCAGAGGACCTTTCCTTCCTGGATTTCATCTGGGACATGGGCAAGGCCCTCACCATTGAGGCAGAAGGGGTGCCTTGGGCGGAAGACATGGACATATTTCAGTATGATTCTCCTCCCAAGGAGATGTAGGAAGCCCCAGTTATTGTTTCCATTGTGAACAAGTGGCTCGATTCCATGACAGTGCCTTTGACTAGGCCATTCTTCTGCATCTCTTTGGGGACTAATGCATCTCCTTCCCTCTGGCCCTTCTGAATGTCCAGGCTACTGGAGAGTTGAATCCTTTCCAGATGCTGGTTTGCACCCCGATGCTTGGGGTTCATCGGTGTCTTTCAGCTGCCATTCACGGTTCGATTTTTTTAGTTGCCCATGGCTTTTTTCAAGTCTTTTGGTAGCCTGTTGCTGGGGAGTCCCATATGTGAGGACTGATTTCCTGCTTGTTCCTGGAGAAAGCATAGTTACTCACCTGTAGCAGGTATTCTCAGGAACAGCAGGAATCAGTCCTCACAACCCACCCTCCTCCCCGTGGAGTTTTTTCTTTTTGGGCTTTATTAAGCTATGTCATTATTCTGAGGAAAAATGGCTCCTTTGGGCAGGAAGGTGATCACACATGTGCAGTTGATCTCCCAAACGTTTTCTTTGAAATCTGGGGAAAGATTACCACGTGGGTTCCAATGCCGACATCACCTTTATGTGAGGGCTGATTCCTGTTGTTTCCAGACAACACCTGCTACAGGTGAGTGACTATGCTTTCTTGCATGGAAGCTTCAGATGCGTCCTTGGAAGGACCATCTCGCCCTTCATAGCGGGGAGACACAGGTGCCCTGGTCTTTCTGCCTTCGCTACAGGCAGCGGCAAATTATGTCATTAAAAAGGATGGTTAACAGACTTTGAATTCCAGCATTCATTCGTATGACCCTCCCATTCTCGTATAGGTCCAGCGACTGTTTTGTCTCCAAGGATGGGGGCCATATGCCTCCTTTCTGCAGCAAACTCCTGAAGGCCTATTTCCATGGCCTATTTCCATATCCCTAGCTGAGAGGATTAACCACACTTTCTCCTTTTCGCCATGCTTAGCTCTCGTTTTCAGTTTGCCATTCTCCCCTTTGGCGTCTCCACTGCCCCGAGGATGTTTTTGAAAATAATAGCAGTGGTGGCCATTGCGCTGAAGCACTAAGGAGATCGTGTTCACCCATATCTGGATGATTGGTTTATCTGGGCCAAGTCACAGTCCCTAGTGTCTCTGGTGTCAACCTGTATAGTGCACTTCCTGGAGAATCTCGGCTGGGTGATCAATCAAGGAAAGAGCCTTCCCAAAACTTGTTTTGACACTCAGATAGGCAGAGTCGTCCTATCCAAGGATAGAGTGAAAAGGTTGTTGATCCAACTGGCAGCCTTGTGATCTCAGCATATTCTCTGAATTTGGGATTATTTACAGCTTCATAGCTTGATGGTGGTGGTGATAGAAATGGTGCCTTGGGCACAAGCTCATATGAGCTGCTTCAGAGGTCCTTGCTGTCGTCTCCATGGTCTCCAAGCTCTCAGGAGTAAAAGATCAAGCTGCCTCTCCAGCCGGAGATGATGTCAGCCTGCGGTAGAGGCAGCAGCCACAACATCTGAGGGAAGGGTGTGCCATTGGATGATTATTTGTGGCTTCTCCTGTCGATGGATGCCAGCCTTTTTGGTTAGGTAGCCCATTGAAAGAACATAAGATATGCCATACTGGGTCAGACCAAGGTCCATCAAGCCCAGTATTCTGTTTCCAACAGTGGCCAATCTAGGTCATATGTACCTAGCAGTTTCCCCAAGAGACACAAGTTCCACAATGCTTGTACTGGGTCAAGCATTGATATCTTCGGTCACTTCTTAATAATGGTTTATGGACCTTTCCTCCAGGAACTTGTCCAAACCTTTTTTAAACCTAGCTACACTAACAGCCTTTCCTTATCGTTCCTCCAGTGCAGTCCTCTACTTCTGGGTTGTCAACCTCCTCCTGCAGCCTGGAGACTGGTACGTCAAATTCATGACATCACTGGATATATCCTGCTGCTCTGTCTCTCCTCCTCCAGTGTTACCAGTCTCCATGCAGCCTGAGGACGTTGTGAGCCCAGGAGGGGGCTCACTGGAGTAACAGATAAGGAAAGCTAGACTTAGGATAGTTTGGGATTTTTCCCTTTTCTGCCTGGTTTGGTTTGGTTTGTTTCTATATACTTTAAAAAAAAAAATATTAAATCAGGTATATATTCATGTTAGTGTTAGCCAATCAATTTTTAATGGGCCTTTCTGCTCCCTGCCTGTCACGGAATACATGCCTTTACCATTTCTGTTGACCACGCGTAGCTAGCTAGTGGTCTGAGGTTCTCTCCCCCCAGACTTTACGGGGGAGAGCCCTCTCTAGCAGCCCTGTACCCTGCCGGACCGCTGGACTGTTTGCGCGGCTCCGCAGGGTAGGGGAACGATCTGCCTCTCTGCCTGCCTGTTCCCTGCTTAGCGCGGCTTCAGGAAACGTGGGCAATCTTCGGCGATTCGACTGTCTGTCCCGGTAAGACTTGAACCGCGGACAGCCTGTAGTGGCAGGGGGACGACATGTGGCGTCTCCGGTGCTGTTCTCTGCCCCTCAGTGTTCGCCGGTACGTTTTGGCGCCCTTTGCTTGCTCGGCAGTCTTGCCGGCGGCCATTTTGAGCGCTCCGGGAAACAGCGTGCATGGCTGGGCTGGGCACGCTGGTCGGGTAAGCAGCTGTTTTTTCTTTATTTTCGCGTTCGATTTCTTTCTAACATTTCTTTTCTTGTTGCTTACTTTCTCGGTATTTTTTTTTTTGGACGCGTTTTGGCTTACCCGCGGCCCGGACTGCACCGCGGTGGGGGGAAGGGGGGTCCCTCTCTCGCGGGGCTTTAACTTACCTTTTTGGTCTGGAGCTGTTTGCCAGCATTGCTTGGGGATTCCTAGGTGGCTTTCAGGCTTCCTGTGTTCTTGCTTCCTTTCCTTTATTGTGGGTCATAGGGGAAGTGGAATTGGATGGCGGGGAGACCACAGTGTGTCATTTGTGGTACCCGCAGGGGCACAGTGGCGGAGTCTGGGATCTGCCGAGGCTGTGCATCGCTGTCATCTACAGTTGAGAGGCAGATGGAGGCTAAGGAGTCCACTGAGCCGTCCGTGGAACAGCCTGCGGCTCTTGTGGAGTCTCTACAACTTCCCGGTGAGGAGGTACTGGCAGGAGAACTTGATGGGTCCGTGGCAGGGATTTCAGGGTCTCGGTCAGGGGATCCAGGGGAGTTTTGCCCAGAGTTCATTTTGATGCTCCATAAAGCGTTTTGTCTGCGGAAGCAAGGAAAGTTAGCTGGGAAACAGGCGCTGGCAGGCTCGAGCTCGCACTTGACAGGGCTGGACGAGGGCGGTGAAGGTCCCTCGGCCCCTAAGCGGCCTCGACCGCGCGACTCCTTAGCGGGGGAGAGCGATTGGCCGGAGTTTGAGGAAGATGTTTGGGAACATCCAGAGGATGCGCAGGATCTGGAGGAAGGCGAGATTATGGAGCCTGAGGATCAGTCTAAGATCGTTAGGGTTTTTCGTAGAGAAGAGCTCCCAGCATTGATTACAGAGTTGTTGCAGATGTTAAAGTTGACGACGCCGGCGGATGCGGAGGATGAGGTGGAAGACCCTGTTATCCAGGCGGTGCGTCAGTCTCAGGTTGTGTTTCCAGTGCACAAGGTGGTTGATAAGATGATCCAGGACGAATGGAACCAGCCCGATGCTGGTCTCCGAGGTGTGCGTACAATGAATAGACTCTATCCTCTCGCTGAGAAGGATAAGGAGAGGTTTCGGACTCCACGGGTGGATGCTGTTGTATCCGCAGTAACCAAAAAGACGACCATCCCGATGGAAGGGAGCGCAGCTTTGAAGGATGCGCAGGACCGTAGGGTCGACGACCTTCTAAAACAAACATTTGAGGCTGACTCTTTATCACTGCAGGCGTCTATCTGTGGAGCTTGTGTGGCGCGCGCCTGCTTGCGTTGGGTTCAGCGGTTGCGTCACTCCACTAACTTGGATTCAGATGAGCTTAAGGAGTTGGGGCGTCTGGAATCCGGGGCAGCGTACTTGGCGGATGTTCACTATGATTTGATCAGGGTGCTGGCGAATAGTACCGCTTCAGTGATTGCAGCTCGCAGATCGGTGTGGTTGTGTAATTGGGCGGCAGACGGGTCTTCTAAGGTAAGTCTTGGGAAGTTGCCGTTCAAAGGAAAGTTGTTTTTCGGTGATGATTTGGATAAGTTGGTCAAGGACCTGGGGGAGTCCAAGGCGGGTAGGTTACCGGAAGACAAACCCAAGCAGGGACAGCCCAGTCAGCCTTTTCGGGGTCAATTTCGTGACTTTCGCAGATTTCGGCCGTCGCGGTATGGCACCCCTCAGAGAGGACGGTTCCCTTCTCGCGGACAGGCCTTCCGGGGATTTCGGGGGGCGACTAGGGGTTTCGCCTCCGGCTCCCTGTCGGCGGCCCGCAAGTCACAATGAGATGAGGTGGGTCCTGGTGGCGGACGCTTCTATCGGCGGGAGGCTTCAGGGGTTTCTGTCCGCTTGGACCCGCATCACCTCCGACCAGTGGGTCTTGCAGATCATTCAGCACGGTTATGCCCTAAAGCTGCTGAAGCCCGTGAGGGATTCCTTTGTGATGTCCCCTTGCCGAGGGCAACAGAAGACTCTAGCGGTTCATGAAACTTTAGACCGTCTACTGGACTTAGGGGCGGTGGTGGAAGTTCCCAAACAGGAATACGGTTTGGGTCGGTACTCCATCTATTTCGTGGTGCCAAAGAAAGGAGGAGCGCTGCGTCCTATTCTCGATCTCAAGGGTGTGAATCAGTGTCTCAAAGTACCTCACTTTCGTATGGAAACGTTGCGGTCGGTGATCGTCGCAGTCCGTCAAGGGGAGTTTCTGACGTCCTTGAATCTCACGGAGGCTTATCTGCATATTCCCATTCGAGAGGCTCATCAGAGGCTCTTAAGGTTCGCCTTACCGTGGGGGCACTATCAGTTCCGGGCTTTGCCCTTCGGCCTTGCCACGGCTCCGCGTACCTTCACCAAGATTATGGTGGTGGCGGCGGCGGCGGCGCTGCGGAAGGAAGGCATACTAGTGCATCCGTATCTAGATGACTGGTTAATACGAGCAAAGTCGGAGGCCGAGAGTCGGGGTGTAACCAACAGGGTGGTCGAGTTTTTGCAGGGCCTTGGTTGGGTGGTCAATCCCAACAAAAGCCATCTACAGCCAGTTCAGGTCCTCGAGTATCTCGGGGTGCGGTTCGACACCCGCAGGGCGCTGGTGTTTCTACCAAGCCAGCGGGCGCAGTCTCTGCGCTGCTTGGTGCGCTCCTTTCGAGCCACACCTGCTCCGACGGCGTGGTTTTACCTGCGCGTTCTCGGCACGATGGCGGCGACGCTGGAGGCGGTGCCTTGGGCCAAAGTGCATATGCGCCCGCTTCAGAGAGCGTTGCTGCGGCGTTGGTCACATCAAGTGGACTCCCTGAGCAAGAGGTTGCCTTGTCCCCTCGGGGTGCGTCGGTCGCTGAAGTGGTGGTTGCGCCCCTCTTCATTGGCGGCCGGCATGCCTCTCGAACAGCCGGCGTGGATACCAGTGATGACAGATGCCAGTCTCTTGGGCTGGGGAGCTCACTGCGGAGGACAGTTTGCGCAGGGGTACTGGTCCCCGCTGGAGGCGACTTGGTCGATCAATCGGTTGGAGTTGCACGCGGTGGCAAGAGCTCTGGTGGCGTTCGAGCAATTGGTGCTGGGGGGTGCCGTTCGAATTCTGTCGGACAATTCGGTGACGGTCGCTTACATCAATCGACAGGGAGGCACGGGAAGTGCCGCGATGGAAGAGGAGTCGGATTTGCTGTTTGCGTGGGTGGAGAGTCGGTTGACAGCTCTCTCGGCGGCGCACATTGCAGGAAAGGACAACGTGACGGCGGATTTTCTCAGCAGAGTGCGAGTGGACGCAGGGGAGTGGGAACTGCATCCCGCAGTCTTTGCGCAGATCGTACGGCGTTGGGGGACGCCCATAATGGACTTGATGGCGACCTTTCAGTTGGCCAAGGTTCCTCGGTTTTACAGCAGGCAACGAGAAAGAATGTCCGAGGGCATCGATGCGCTGTTGCAACTCTGGCCAACGTTGGGTCTGCTCTACATTTTCCCCCCGTGGGCGCTCATCGGACGAGTGGTGCAGAGGATAGAGGCGTTTCGGGGAGCGGTGCTTCTGGTGGCTCCCGATTGGCCATGGCGTCCGTGGTATGCGGATCTGATGCAGCTCCTCGACGGTCACCCCTGGCGACTTCCAGCTCGACCGGATCTTTTGCATCAGGGTCCACTGTTCATGCCTCAAGTGGATCGATTCTCACTTACGGTATGGCCATTGAAAGGGCTCGGTTGAGGAAAAAAGGATATTCGCCGGCGATTATTTCTACGCTACAGAAGGTGCGGAAACGGTCTACTTCTTTGGCCTATGTGCGGATATGGCGTATTTTTGAAGATTGGTGTTCAAGGCATCGGATTCGCGCGGCTACTGCCGCTGTCCCAGTGGTGTTGAATTTTCTGCAAGATGGCTTTGATAGAGGTTTGGCGGCCAGTTCTTTGCGGGTTCAGCTGGCGGCGTTGGCCTGCTTTCGCGGTAAGGTTCAGGGCCTGGCGTTAGGGGCGCATGCGGATGTCATCCGTTTTCTTCGGGCCGTATCCCGCATTCGCCCTGCCCGTAACCCCCATGTTCCGTCTTGGGATCTTAATCTGGTATTGTCGGCGTTGGTGAAGCCGCCTTTTGAGCCTTTGCGTTCTGCGTCGCTGAAGGATCTCACGCTTAAGGTGGTGTTTTTGGTGGCGATCTGTTCTGCGCGTCGTACTTCAGAGTTACAGGCGCTATCTTCTAGGGAACCCTTTTTGTCCTTTTCCAAAGAAAAAGTGCTACTGCGGCCCGTGCCGTCCTTCTTGCCTAAGGTGGTTTCTCCGTTTCATTTGAGTCAGTCAGTGTGCTTGCCCGTCTTGGGTTCTCTGACGGGTGACGCTGCGGATCGCCGTTTCCATCTTTTGGATGTGAAGAGGACCTTGAGACAGTACTTGCGATCTACTAAACCCTTTCGTAAGTCGGATAGGCTGTTCCTTTTATTTGGAGGCAGGCGTAAAGGCGAAGTGGCGTCTAAGGCTTCCATTGCCCGTTGGATTAAGGAAACAATCGCTTCTGCTTATTTGTTACACGTTCGAACGGTCCCGGACGGTTTGAGAGCTCATTCAGCCAGGGCGCAAGCGGCGTCATGGGCAGAGCACGGTTTGGTTCCACCGAGTGAGATTTGTAGAGCAGCTACGTGGTCGTCCTTGCATACCTTCAGTAAGCATTACCGTTTGGATGTTGCAGCGGCCAATGATGCGTGCTTTGGGGCGGCGGTGCTGCGTTCCGGTTGGAAGGGTCCCCCCCGATAGTTACTGCTCTGGTACATCCCAGAAGTAGAGGACTGCACTGGAGGAACGATAAGGAAATGAGAATTACACATACCTGGTAATTGTAGTTCCTTGAGTGACGACAGTGCAGTCCTCATTCCCACCCAGTGCTTTTTCTTAGGGGAGACAGCCGGACGCAGCCCGGTCCGGTTTTACAGGTAAGTTCAATTATTTGTTTGATAGGGATCAGTGTGTGATATTTCGGGGACAGTTCAGGGCGTCAGACGCCTTCTGTACAGGTCGTTATACTGTCTTAGTTCTCCTAGTTTAGGTGCGTTTGGCATTTGTTACTACTTATTTGTTGCTCCTTTGAGTCTGCTTTGTTAATAGTTTACACTGGAGGAGGCGAGACAGAGCAGCAGGATATATCCAGTGATGTCATGAATTTGACGTACCAGTCTCCAGGCTGCAGGAGAAGGTTAACAACCCAGAAGTAGAGGACTGCACTGTCGTCACTCAAGGAACTACAATTACCAGGTATGTGTAATTCTCATTTACTACATCCTCCGGTAACAAATTCCAGAGTTTGATTACACGTTGAGTGAAAAAATATTTTCTTTTATTAGTCTTAAATAGTTTACCCTGTAGCTTCATTGCATGTCCCCTAGTCTTTCTATATTCTGATAAGGTAAACAATCGATCTACGTTTACCCGTTCCACTCCGTTCATTAATTTATAGACTTCTATCATATCTCCCCTCAGCCGTCTCTTTTCCAGGTTAAAGAGCCCTAACCTTTTTAGCCTTTCTTCATAGGAGTATCCTTCCATCCCCTTTACCATTTTGGTGGCTCTTCTCTGTACCTTTTCTAAAATCGCTATATCCTTTTTAAGATACGGCGACCAGGATTGCACACAATATTCAAGGTGCGGTCTCACCATGGAATGATATAGAGGCATTATAATATCTTTTGTTTTATTTTCCATTCCTTTCCTTATCATACCTAGCATTCTATTTGCTCTCTTGGCCGCCGCTGCACACTGGGCCGAGGGTTTTAACATGGTATCCACAATGACGCCTAAATCTTTTTCCTGGGTGGTGGTTCCTAATGTGGAACCTTGCATCGTGTAACCATAGTTTGGGTTGTTCTTCCCTAGGTGCATAACCTTGCACTTGTCCACATTAAATTTCATCTGCCATTTTGATGCCCAGTCTTCCAATTTATCGAGATCCTCTTGCAATTTTTCACAATCCTCTTGGGTTTTAACAACTTTAAATAGTTTTGTGTCATCTGCAAATTTGATAACCTCACTCGTTATTCCACTTTCCAGGTCATTTATGAATATGTCAAAAAGCAGCGGACCCAGCACAGATCCCTGGGGTACACCACTATTCACCTTTCTCCATTGGGAAAATTGGCCATTTAGCCCTACCCTCTGCTTTCTATCTTTTAACCAGTTCCTGATCCACAATAGTACACTGCCTCCTATCCCATGACTCTTTAGTTTTGCCAAAAGTCTCTGATGAGGGACCTTGTCAAAGGCTTTCTGAAAGTCCAGATACACAATATCAACCGACTCACCTTTGTCCACCTGTTTATTCACTCCTTCAAAAAAACATAACAGATTAGTAAGACAAGATCTTCCTTGTCTAAAGCCATGTTGGCTGTCTCCCATTAGGTTGTGACTATCTACATGCTGAGTAATTTTATTCTTTATGATGGTTTCTACCATTTTTCCCGGTACTGATGTCAGGCTCACCGGTCTGTAGTTTCCCGGATCACCCCTGGAACCCTTTTTAAAAATTGGTGTTACATTGGCGATCCTCCAATCTTCAGGTATTAGAAATGATTTTAATGATAGTTCACAGATTACTGATAGCAGTTCTGCAATCTCATATTTCAGTTCTTTCAACACCCTTGGATGTATACCATCCGGCCCAGGTGATTTGCTACTCTTCATTTTATCTAATAGTTGTAAGACATCTTCCCGATGTATCGATATTTCCTTCAATTCTTCCGCACCTTTAAATACCACTTCAGTCATGGGTAACATCCCTACATCTTCCTCAGTAAAGACCGAAGCAAAGAATTCATTCAGTCTCTCCGCTATCGCCTTGTCGCCTCTTAGTGCTCCTTTAACCCCTTTATTATCTAATGGACCAACTGACTCTCTCACAGGTTTTTTGCTACGAATGTACTTGAAAAGGTCTTTATTTCGCGTTTTTGCTTCCGCAGCAAGCTTCTTCTCAAATTCTCTCTTTGCCTGCCTTATCAATGCCTTGCATTTGACTTGCCAGTGCTTGTGCTGTTTCCAGGTTTCGTCGTTTGGCTCTTTTTTCCATTTCCTGAAAGATGCTTTTTTGGCAACAACAGCCTCTCTGACCTCACCTTTAAACCATGCTGGCAGTTTTTTGGACTTCCTTCCACTTTTCTTAAAGCGTGGAATACAGCTGGTCTGGGCTTCCAAGATAGAATCGGGCAGCTCAAGGCAGGTGGAGCAGACTGGAGTCGTTATGGCCCATTAACCATCTCGAGGCAAGGGCAATTTGTTTGACTCTTTGACACGTCCTGACTCTGGTCAGGAGTAAAGCGCTCAGAGTGTGCTTGGACAATGCCACAGTTGTGGCATATTTTAAGTCTGTAAGGGGGCATGAGGGGTGCCAGAGTGGCCCTGGAGATGACCTTCCTGTTCTCCTGGGTGGAAAGGAACCTCCTAGCTGTGTCAGCGGAACACATCACCAGAGTCGTCAATGGGGAGGCAGATTTCCTCAGTTGCCACTTTTTCAATCCTGGGGAATGAGAATTAAGTCAGATGGCCTTTCAGCAAATTTTGTGCTGCTGAGGTCATCCTGAGATGGATCTGATGTTGACCCACTCCAATGCCAAAGCACGCAGATTCTTCAATCACCGCAGAGAGACATGCTCTGAGGGCATCGATGCCCTAGTTCTATCCTGCAAATGATGAAAAGATCTTATCAGAGTAACTTTAATATAGCAATCCAAAAAATACTACTACTGCTACTTATCAATTTGTATAGTGCTACAGGGCGTATGCAGCTCTGTACAGACACATGTAGAAGATGGTCCCTGCTCATCAGAGCTTACAATCTAGTCAAGACAGACAACACAACAGCTGAGGACAAGGATATATCTAGGGGAATGGTAAGGAAACACATAGACTAAGTGGACCAGGATCAAAAAGTGGCTTTGAAGAAGTGAGTTTTCAGCCTGGATATGAAAAGGGCCAGAGAATGAAGTCTGATGCACAGACTCAGGTAGTTTGGTCCAAGCAGCAGGGTGAAAGGATCGAAGTCTGGAGCTGGCAGTAGAAGAGAATGACACCTATAGAAGGGATCTGCCAGAAGAGTGGAGTTCCTGAGGAAGGGTGTAGGGAGAGATGAGAGAGGAAAGATAGTGAGGAGCAGCAGAATGAGTGCACTTATATATCAGTAGGAGAAGTTTGAATTGGATACAGAAATGAGTAGGGAGCCAGTGAAGCGACTTGAGAAGAGGGGATTATATGAGCATATCAAGGCTGGCAGGAGATCAGCCGTGCAGCTGAGTTTTGAACAGATTGAAGGAGAGAGAGATGATTCAGAGGGAGACCAGCAAGGAGGAGGTTGCAATAGAGACAGGAGGTGACTAAGGTGAGGATAAGTGTCTTAGTAGTATGTGTATACATACTACCCTGAATCTAGCCTTAGTAACCATACATATGGCCCCCCAGACAATCTCTCATTACAAGTAAACAATCAGACTCAGCATGAAAAAGGATAATCAACTGATTGCTCAGAATGTACCCCAGTGTAAATAAGATGTAGATATGTTCTGCCTGAAATCAGGTACCAGTGTGATACAATGTATAGAGTTAAGAATTGTACATAGTTTCCCCCAGTTACTTCCAAGTTGATCTCCCTGTTTATTGTAAATACAACTCAAAGTTCCTTGTGTTGTATAGTTGATGTTAAATGTAAACCGCTCTGATCTAAAATAGAGCGGTATAGAAGAACTGTTAAATAAATAAATAAATAAATAAATGTGTAGAAAGGAAGGGATGAATTTTGCCAATGTTATGGAGAAAGAAGTGACAGGTTTTAGCTATCTGTTGGATGTGTGCAGAGAAAGAGGGAGTAGAGTCAAAGATGACCCCAAGGTTTCGAACTGAAGAAACAGGTAAGAGTGTAGTGTTATCCACAAAAATAGAGAAGGAGGGAGGTGGGCTTAGGGGTAAATATAAGGTGCTCAGTTTTGGACCTGTGTCATTTTCAGACAGTGGTGAGGCATCCAGGTAGAAATGTCTGATAAGCAGGCAGAGATTTGGGCCTGGATTCCTGGAGATATTTCAGGCACAGAAAGGTAGATCTGAGATTTATCAAAATAGAGATGGTACTGAAAACCATGGGAAGAAATAAGTGCATCAAGGGACTTGGTGTAGATAGAGAAAAGAGAGGGCCCAAGACAGAACGCTGAGGTGTACACCAACTGAAAACTGGATGCTGGTAGAGAAAGAATCACTAGAACATACAGTAAAAGTGCAATGGGAGAGAGAAGAAGAAGAAAACTAGGACAGAGCAGAGCCCCTAAATCCAAGCGAAGACAGGGTATCGATAAGAAGTTGGTGATCAACAGTGTCAAAGGCAGCAGAAAGGTCAAGAAGGATGAAAAGCGAGTAGAGGCCTTTGGATTTGGCGAGGAACAAGTTACTGGATATTTTGGCAAGGGTCATTTCTGTAGAATGTAGAGAACAAAAGCCAGATTACAGTGGGTCCAGGTGTCTTGAGAGGAAAGAAAGGCAAGACAGCAGTGGTGAACCCACTCGTTTAGTAGTTTTGATACAAAGAGGAGGAGAAAGATGGGTCAATAAATGGAAGGACAGGTAGGATCTAGTGAAGGTTTTTTGAGGAGAGGTGTAACCACAGCATGTTTGAAGACCATAACGACAGTTGCAATGGAAAGTGATAGGTTAAGAATATGACAGATGGAAGGGATGACTGCGGAAGAGAGAGGGCTTAGTAGATGTGTGGGGATGGGATCAGAGGAGCAGGTAGTCAGTTTGGAGGAGGAGAGATTTGCAGTTTCCTCTTCACTGATCTCAGAAAAGGAAGAAAGGCTTATCAAAGGTGAGGGATGGATTTGGATTGAAGAGGGGGAAGATGAGGTGGAGGTGACCCTGCAGAGAATTCAAGAATAATCTTCTGGACTTCATCATGGAAGTCGTCAGCCAAGGTCTGGGCAGACAGTGAAAGAGAGATAGGGGGAGGAGGGACCTTGAGGAGAGAGTTGAGCGTTGCAAAGAGACAATGAGGGTCAGAAGCAAGAGTTGGATGAACATAGTAATCTCCAGGAACAAGCAGGAATGAGTCTTCACATATGGGTACGTCGGTACCAACGGAGCCTGCGCAGGAACTCTCCCTAGCATCCAATCAGAAAGCTTTTGGGAGCATCCCACAGCGCCTGTGTGCTGCCTTCCCGCCTTTCCAACTTCTCTCCTCAGTTGTTCTTTTTCCGCGGAGCAAGCAGGTCGTGTTCCTGTCACCGCAGAAGAATTTCCTTATTTTTTCTTTATTTCTTTTCTGTTGCGTCTGCCTTTCTCGACGCTATACCGGTACCTCCGGTTGTTATTCTTTCCTTTTTTAAAAAAAAAAAAAAAAAACCTTTTTTCCATTTATTTTTCTTCAGGTGTACTTCAGTTTTGGGCCTTAGGCCCAAAACCTTTTTCCTTAAATATGGAAAAGCCTGCCTCAGGATTTAAGAAGTGCACAAAATGTGGCGGTACTTTCTCCGTCACCGACACCCATGACTGGTGTCTAAAGTGTTTAGGCCCTGACCATTCCATTACAGATTGTGTGTCCTGTTCCATGATGTCTAAGAGAGGTCGACAGAACCGAGCTGCCAAGCTCAGTACCCTGTTTCCCTCTGATGCGGCTTCGGTGGCATCGATGTCTTCCAGGGCTGCTTCTTCCTCACATGGATCTCAGGTAACTAAACATAAATCCAGCCAGTCCTCGAAGGGCAAATCTCCTTCTAAGCATCGAGATGCCCCTGGCCTTGCCCTCGAGGATTCTGCACCGGCAAAATTACCCCAGCGGGAGGCTTTGGCCTCTAAAGCATCATCATCGGGGTTCCAGGATGATCTCGATGGCGTGGCCTCGACAGATCTCTTGGTGCCATGCTCTGGGGTACCGGTGGCTTCCACCGATACCGACTTCCAGGCATTGGCAGCGTTGATGGATCAGAGGATTCTGTCCATCGAACGCAGTCTGGCGGCTTTCCTTGTGGCATCGACGCCCGTGATACCGCAACAGACTGTTCTGTTGGTACCGGCTTTGGCATCGCTATCGGCACCGATTCCGGTACCGGTGGCATCGACATCGGCATCGGTGTCCGCCATACCGGTACTCTGCCCTCTGCAGCCCTCCGGTACCGATACCCCGGTACCAGTGATTCCCAATACCGATCCCAATCGGTACAGGTATCGGGCTTTGCAAGAGCATCCAGACAGACAATACTTCGATTCCTCTGATGACTCTGAGGATTCTGAAGAGTCTGTCGATGCAGTGATGCTTCTTCCACAGGAGTCGTCCTCTCCTAAACGAAGGATGTCTCCTCCAGAGGACTTGTCTTTTCAAGACTTTATCAGAGAGGTGGCTCGGGGCCTCTCTATTACAGTGGCCCCAGAGTCAGAGCCTAGAGCCAAGGAGTTAGATATTTTACAATATCCTAAAACTCCTAAGGAGGCAGCTACCTTACCTATTCATGAGATTCTGTATGATCTCATGTTAAGGATGTGGGAAGCACCTCTAACCACCTCTCCTCATTCTCGCAGGTTGGACACCATGTATCGTGTCCCACCTTGTCCTGGTTTCCATAAAACAGCTTCCTCACCACTCTATTGTGAGGGAGGAGTAGCCTAGTGGTTGGGGCAAGGTACTTCAGGCCGGAAGGTTGGGGGTTCAAATCCCACTAGAGGACAGCAACCTTGGGCCGGAAGGACTGGGGTTTCTAGTCCCACAGATGCTCCTTGTGGTCTTGGGCAAGCCACTTAACCCTCCATTGCCCATGTTCCCTGTAAGTATTAGTGTATGTGTCTCATATCCCCACGTGTTAAAATGTATCCCCCAATTGTGTTGTGACCGCTTTGATTGAAGGATAAGGCGGTATACAAAACTGTCTAAATAAAATAAAATTGTGGTTGAGTCTGCAATGAGAAAGATTAGAAGTGCCAAGAGACATGCCTCTAATCCTCCAGGACGTGAATGTAGAACCTTGGATGCTTTTGGACGTAGAGTCTTCCAAGCTTCCATGCTTGCTGCGAGAATTAATTCTTATAGTCTCTACATGGGAATGTTCTTAAAAGAAGTCACTGACCATTTGCAGACTTTAAGTCCTTTTATGTCTGACAATAAAAGGCAAGAATTTCTCACTGGGCTCAAACATGCCCAGGATATCTCCAAATTCTCCAACCGTGCAGCTTTCGACTCCTTTGAATGCGTAAGCAGAGCCTCAGCTATAGCTATAGGTGCACGTAGGATTGCTTGGCTTCAAGCATCTGATTTGGAGATCTGGGTCCAAGATGAATTGGGAAATATCCCTTGTACAGGTGAGAATCAGTTTGGTAAAGATTGGCAAGCAAAAGCCAATCAGATGGATGCTGAAAATTCTGCTTTGGGATAGACTATCCAAATCTACAGCTGCTAAGAAAAGGTTGTTCAAGAAAACACCTTTTTCTAAAAAGGGAAGATCCTATCCTGCTTATAGTCAGAGAGCATCTTCTGCAGCTCAGTTCCCTTCTAAACGTCAGCAATCCTCCAAACAGACCAAGGCAAAGGCTACGAGGCCTGCTCCAGCCCAGCAATCTCAGCCCCCTCAGGGCCTTTGACTTTCTGCTAGAGAACTTAGCCTTCCTGGCTCTAGAAGGACCACAGCCCTCCACCATTCCAGGAAGGTTATGTCACTTTGCTCCCAGATGGGGGCAAATCACAGCAGAGCATTGGACACTCTCCATCATAAGAGAGGGGTACAAACTTCATTTTTCCAGCTTGCCCCCTCTCACAAGAGTGCACCAGTTCAATTCTCCAACCTCCCTCCTCAGCCTGTTAGAGCAGGAGGTTGCCACTCTTATAGCCCAGGGGGCAATAGAGGAGGTGCCTTCTCAACAACAGGGCACAGGGTTCTACTCCCTCTATTTTCTTATCCCAAAGAAAACAGGGGGCTTCAGACCCATTTTAGATCTCAGAGAGTTGAACAGATTCCTAGTCAAAGAAAAATTCAAGATGGTTTCTCTAGGAACTCTGCTGCCATACCTTCAGAGTCAGGATTGGCTTTGTTCTCTAGATCTCAAGGATGCGTACACCCATGTTCGCATCCATCCAACTCACAGAAGGTTCCTTCGGTTCCTTTTCCAGGAGAAGCACTATCAATACAGAGTGCTCCCCTTTGGCCTGGCCTCTGCACCAAGGGTGTTCACGAAATGCATGGCAGTGGTTGCTGCTTTTCTGTGCACCCTGGGAATATTTGTCTTCCCTTACCTGGACTACTGGCTCATTCGAGCTCCCACTCAATCAGAGGCCAAGACTGCTCTAACCTGCACGATGCATATCCTTCAATATTTAGGGATGGTAATAAACATCCCAAAATCCAATTTGATCCCTACTCAGTCCCTGGAGTTTATAGGGGCGTTGCTGGATACCACAAAGGCAAGGGCCTATCTTCCTCAGGCCCGTTGCCTTCGCTTGATGCAGTTAGCTTCTCAAGCAGAGTCAAAACCCCTACTAACTGCTCGAGAAATGTTACAGTTGCTAGGCCAGATGGCATCCACCGTCCATGTGGTACCATATGCTCGCCTTCACATGAGAGCAGCTCAGTGGACTTTATCCACCCAGTGGACCCAGGCATTAGGCTGCCTGTCAGACAAAATAGCAAACACAGGTCGCCTCATTTTGTCCCTCCAGTGGTGGAAGTCCCCTCAAAACCTGTTGCTGGGGTCTCCCTTTCAACAGCCTCTACCCCAGGCAACTCTTACAACAGATGCTTCTCCAATGGGCTGGGGAGCTCATCTTCAGGACCTCTCCACCCAGGGCATCTGGTCCCCACAGGAGTCTACATATCAATCTCTTGGAACTCAGAGTAATTCTCCTTGCTCTGCGAGTTTTCCACACCCTACTCAGCCACAAGACAGTCCTTATCCACACGGACAATCAGGTAGCCATGTTTTATATAAACAAGCAGGGAGGAACTGGCTCTCTGTCGCTTTGCAACGAAGCTCTGCGACTGTGGGCCCTCACCAGAGCATCACATTCATCTTCTGGCAGTCAATCTTCCAGGTGTTCAAAACACTTGGGCAGACAGACTCAGTCGAGTTCTGCTTCCACATGAGTTGTCCCTACATATCGACCAGGTATCCAAGATTTTTCAAATTTGGGGAACTCCGGGCATAGACCTCTTTGCAAGTCCGTGGAATGCCAAACTTCCCCGGTTCTGTTCCAGAACTCCGGCTCAGGGGGCTCAGGCAAGGGATGCTTTCCTCCTTCATTGGGGTCAAGACTTCTTGTATGCCTTTCCACCCATTCCCCTCATTCCCAAAACCCTGTTCAAGCTTCAGAGAGACAGAGGCCACATGATTCTCATAGCTCCACATTGGCCACGGCAAGTGTGGTACCCTCTGCTTCTACATCTCTCTCAAGCTCCCTCCCTAGAGTTAGGGTCTGCTCCAGACCTCCTCTCTCAGGAGGACGGAAAGTTGTGGCATCCCAATCCCCCCAGTCTCTGCATCTCAGGGCTTGGTTGCTGAAGGCCTAGATCTCCAGGATCTTCATCTTTCTTAACAAGTGAAAGATGTTCTTTATGCTTCCAGAAAACCTTCCACTAGACGTTCTTACGCCTTCAAGTGGAAAAGGTTTACCATCTGGTGTTCTGAAAAGGGTCTTAACCCCCGTGCCATACCTCTGGAATCGTTACTGGAGTATCTCCTTCATCTGTCTAATGCAGGCCTTAAGACAAATTCAGTAAGAGTCCATCTGAGTGCTATTGCAGCTTCACCTAAGCCTCTAAATGGACAACCTGTTTCCTCTCATCCCCTTGTAGCAAGGTTCATGAGAGGCCTCCTTTTAACAAAGCCTCCCATTAGACCACCACCGGTGGCATGGGACTTAAATTTGGTTCTTGGTCAGCTTATGAAGCTGCCTTTTGAACCTTTAGCTACTACTTCCTTGAAATACCTTTCTTGGAAGGTTATCTTTCTCATTGCAATCACATCAGCATGCCGCATCAGTGAATTGCAAGCACTAGTAGCTAATCCACCTTATACAAAGTTCCATCATGAGAAGGTGGTCCTTAGGACTAATCCACACTTTATGCCTAAGGTGGTCTCGCCTTTTCACCTCAACCAAGAGGTCTACCTACCTGTCTTTTTTCCAGGACCTCATGCATCAAGTTCAGAGAGGAATCTTCATACCCTGGACTGTAAAAGAGCTCTAGCTTTTTACTTACAGAGGACACAGCAACATAGAAAGTCTTCTCAACTCTTTGTTACTTTTGATCCTTCTCATTTAGGACAACCAGTCTCCAAGAGAACACTTTCCAACTGGATTGCCCAATGTATTTCTTTCGCCTATCAGAGCAAGAACATTTCTCTGGAGGGCCATGTCACAGCTCACAATGTGAGAGCCATGGCAGCCTCAATGGCTCATCTGAACTCTGTGTCTATCGACGACATCTGTCGAGCAGCCACTTCGGCCTCGGTTCATACCTTCACAGCCCATTACTGCTTGGACAAGGACTCCCGCCGGGCTGCCTTGTTTGGTCAGGCTGTTCTCAAACACCTGTTCCATACTTAATCAACTCCTACCCACCATCCCTCATGGGATGCCAGAGATCCAGGTGGAGAGGTGCAGCCCTGTCCTAGGGACACACAACTTATGGACTCTCTCCCTGGCATCAAAAGCTAGGGAGTCCCCATATGTGAAGACTCATTCCTGCTTGTTCCTGGAGATAGCACAGTTACTTACCCTGTAACAGGTGATCTCTGGGAACAGCAGGAATAAGTCTTCACAACCCACCCACCTCCCCTAGGAGTTGTCTCTCTATCTCTATCTCTCTTCCTTTCCCTCTCTCTCCCTCTTTGTCTCAGCTATAAAACTCAACTGAGGAGAGACAGTTGGAAAGGCGGGAAGGCAGCACGCAGGCGCTGTGGGATGCTCCCAAAAGCTTTCTGATTGGACTCTGGGGAGTGTTCCCGCGCAGGCTCCGTCGGTACCGACGTACCCATATGTGAAGACTTATTCCTGCTGTTCCCAGAGATCACCTGTTACAGGTAAGTAACTGTGCTCTCTTGCTTGGCGAGAGCTGTGGCTGACTGGAAAGAGGTTAGTATGAATTTGAAATGTAGGTAGTCAGCAAGGTTACGTGATTTAAGCCAAAGTGGTTCAGCTGAGCGGGCACAGGAAACATAGATAGAGGGTTGTTGAGGACAGCCAGTACACCTCACAGGGTGTGTAATGGGAAGAGCAAGTGCATCCAGAGCAGAGGAGAGTATAGTGCTATAAGTGGATACTGCCCCATCAGCGGGCTTAGATGACATAGTGGAGGAGAGAGGTGATAAGACAGCAGTAGAGATAGCTGAAGAGTCGGCAGTTTGAAGATTCCTGAACATGTTGGTGTAGATCGAGCAAACCAAGATGGGGAGTGGTTAAGTGTGAAGATGAGCAAGTTATGGTCAGATAAGGGCAGAACTTAGGTGGAGAAGAGGCGGCAACAGTTGCTAACCGGGTAGCGGCGATATTGCACCACTGCCCGGTTAGCTCCCGCAGGTTAAAACTAGGCCAGCTTTTGCTTCACCTAGTTTTACCCACAGGTCGCTAACTGGGTAGCAGTGCAATATCGCCGCTACCCATTTAGCAACTGTTGCCGCCTCTGCTCCTCCATGGAACACCCATGACATGCCCTGATGCTAAGCGGTTAGCATCAGGGTGTGTAGGGGAGATAATCAAGGATATTCAGTGGCACTAACCATGTTAGTGCCGTTGAATATCCCGATTAGAGGCATTTACACACCCTGATGGCTGTAAACGCCCCAGGGCTGTAAACCGTGTAAATGGCTTTCGAATATCGGACCCTAAGACTTTAAAAACCTATAAGACAGGTCTTGTAGAGGAATAGGGAGAAAGAGAAAAAGAAGGAAAGAAAGGGACTTCTAAATGTGTAGTTAGATAGCTAGTACTAGCCAGAGAACAGAGGCAATAAAGTGTTGAGAAGGGAAGCACCCCCACAGCCAGTTATACAAATTTTTAAGAGACCCTCAGAGTGGGCTTTAATAGTGTATCAAATACTAGAAGAGTACCCATAGCACCATCATCGGCCTCCAAATTTTGCAGTTTAATACATTTTAAAGAAACTTTTTTAAAGAAAATAATTTTTTTGAATTTTCTTAAGAAAGTATGTACTTCAACAATAGATAAACTTTAAAAATATATTAAACACTTACCTGCCCAGAGAAAACCTGACATGAATTCATGTTTCAGGCTCAAGGAGCCTTGCTTCAGGGGAAAAATTCAAAGCAGAAATCCAAACCAAATCATTCAGTGACCCATATCTCCTTCAGAGTCGTGACTCGCAGCATGTTCGCATGGTTTGTCACAGCATATTTGCTTCCCTACGCACATGGCTGACCATACCCTAGACCAGAGGTACTCAAATCCAGTCCTGGAGGACCGCAAACCAGTTAGGTTTTCGGGATATTCCTAATGAATATGCATGAGATAGATTCAAATACAATGGAGGCAGTGCATGCAGATATATCTCATGCATATTCATTAGGGATATCCCAAAAACCTGACTGGTTTGCGGCCCTCCAGGACTGGATTTGAGTACCTCTGCCCTAGACCTTATCATTACTTCTCAAGATACCATATCCTCTGTATCATATATTCAACCGACTCCCTATCATGGAAGGATCATGCCCTCCATCGTTTTGACCTCTTCCCTACCAGCTCCTTTATCCTGCTTATATTCACGCAGTGCATTAGCTCCCTCCACGGCACCCCTTCACCCATCTCAGCATATCTCATGTGACACTGTGACTGCATTCCCCTCTGCTGATACTCTTTTTGCGCAACACTTTTCACATTTCAGTAGATGCCCAGGCCACGGCTTGGGATAATATCCTTAGTGAGACACTCAATAGCATATTTAGGACTTCCCCAATACTAACTTACGCGACTGCAGACTGTGCAGAATACCACCATGCGAACCCTTGCCCATGCTCGTCGGTATGAAAACATTACTCCACAATTCATACAGCACCATTGGCTCCCCATCACTTCACGTGTCCAGTTCAAGGCCTTGACCTTTATCTTTAAGGCCATTCATGACATGACTTCCGAATACCTTTCCACCTTTGTTATACTTCATGCCCCGCCAGCGCTCTGTTTCCTCCTTGGCTTTCATCTACACATGCCAGCCCCTACATCAATTAACTATGAGTCTACCTGAAGATCTGCCTTCTTTGCTGCAGCTCCAACCTTGTGGAACAGCTTATCCACCTTCTTAGGAGTAGAACCAGACCTGAAGAGGTTTAAGAAAGCTTTGAAACCCACCTATTTGAGTCTGCTTTTGGGGTGTCTCTGGTGCCCACCTGAGTCGTCCTTGGTTTCATTTGGGATAGTAAAGTCTTCTCTGCTCTCTCAACCTTTCTTTCCTCCATGATAACTAATTTCCCTTATCTACATGTCTGTTCTGTGTGCTCCTCTTTCCTGTAACCAGAATTGGCATTCTTTTCCTGCTCTTGTATTGATTTTATTGTAAACCAGATAGGTTGGTTGCAGATTTGTGGTATACCAAATAAATAAAGAGAAACATAAACATACACATAATGTTGACGTATATACTTTCTTAAGAAAATTAAAAAAATATATTTTCTTTAAGTTTCTTTAAAATTTATTAGAGTGCATAAATTTGGAGACCAATGATGGTGCTATGGGTACTCTTCTAATTTTGATACACTGTTAAAGCCTACTCTGAGGGTCTCTTAAAAATGTGTATAATTGACTGTGGGGTGCTTTTCTGTGATTTTTTTTTTTTGTATTGCTGATTCTATTCTGGTCAAACCTACCATCTGCTGTATGTGTTTCCTCCGTGGCCACTCACAGGATATGTGCTTTGCAGCATAGAGTGGCATCCGGGTGTAGTTATACCGGTGGTGTCGGATTGGCCATGGAGGCCATGGTTTGAGGACCTGATGTTGCTCCTGCAGGAGCCTCCTCTATGACAGCCCATGGTCAGGGGCTGTTACATGAATGGCTGGTCCTTCTGAATGACCTGGCTCCCTTCTCGCGTATGGCTTGGCTCTTGAGAGGCACTGCTTAGCGCTTAAGGGCTATTCCCTGGCTATGGTGGCTGAGCTCCTCAAACTGAGGTGAGGATCTACCAGCCTGGCCTATGTGCATGTCTGTTATCTTTGAGCTTTGGTGCCATGAGCGGCAGGATAGACCTTATTCGGTGGACATGCTTGTCCTTATCTTTTATCTTTATCTTTATCTTTATTTAAAATTTGATAAACCGCTTTCCGTCGTAACATAAAGCGGTGTACAATAAAAAGGTTAGCAATGCACAAATAATGAAAAGAACGCCAAAGTAAAATAGAAAAGCAAGTATAAAGAATAAAGGCATAGACAAATAAAGTGACAAAAAACCAAAACTATACAAACAATTAAAGGGCCAATAATTAAAACATAAATTAACAGTCCTTGCTTGCCTTTCCTCCAAATGGCCTTGACAAAGGTCTTTCCCTTAGTTCCCTGAAGGTTCAGGTTGCAGCCTTATCCTACTTATCCTGCTGCGGGGTGGTTCATTGCCTTGCACCCACATGTGGCCTGTTTCTTCAGGGGGTGCGATACCTACATCCTCTCCTGCGTTCATTTGTTTCCTCATGGGATCTCAGCCAGTAGTTTATGGTTTATTCTATTTACTATACTGCCTTTTTCAGGGTATGCAAAGCAATTTACAGATTTAAATTAAAAAGATGCCAGAGGGGTGAAAGGAACTCCAATCAGTCGATAGGACAGGGGTGAAGAGTCAGAGAGAATCGTACAGCAATTGCACAGAACAGAAAACTCACTTCTTGTGAGTTAGGCATACAAGTATAGTCTTCCAGACTGGGTCATTACAACTGCACCTTTTGTTGTTATAAGCATGCCTAGGTAATCACGGCTCAAATGCTTGTTTAAATAAATGTGTTTTAAGTTCCACCCTAAAACATTTGAAAGAAGGTTGAAGGCGGAAAGCGCTGGATCAAGGTAGCTATTGCCTCTGTGTATCTGTTGTGGAATTGGCCACTTTGGAGGGTTTGCGTGTGCACTCCACTCGAGCGCAAGCATCCTCATTGTCAGTGCATAGCTCAGTTGTCGCCTTAGGACATTTGTTGGGTAGCAACGTAAGCATCACTTTCCACTTTTTTCAAGCATTACTGCTTTGATGTCCATGCTCGGGTGAACATGGCCTTTGGCTCAGAGGTCTTGAAAGCTTCCGTGTCTTCTTCCCACCCAGTGGAGGTGTAACTTTGGTATGTCCACTTCTCTGGACTGGTCTAGCAGGATGATAAGGAGTTACCAGATAATATTTTTTCCTTGAGTCCTGCTAGACCAGTCCAGGACCTACCCTTGGAAACTGTTCTGGTCTGCTGTACTCTCATAGCCTTCTGACAAGCCTTCTGTTGAAGCTGATCTAGTAAAAAGTTATAGTTCCTGTTCTGTTGAACCTTATCTTCACTGAGGTGGTATGAGGTTAGAGATTCCTAACCATATACTTGAGTGCAGTTACTGGTTTATATGCCTACTACTACTGTTGCTATTAATCATTTATGTAGCGCTACAAAGCGTATGCAGCGCTGTACATATACACGTAGAAAGACAGTCCCTACTCGTCGGAGCTTACGGTCTAAACAAAACAGACAGTACATTAGCTGACAATAGCGGTGCAAATAGGGAAAGGTAAGGGGACACATGGAGACCAAGGGATCAGGATCCAAAAGCAGCCTCAAAGAGGTAAACATTTTGCATGGATTTGAAAATGAGCAGAGATGGAGCCTGATGTACAGACTTGGGTAGTTTGTTCCAGGCATAAGAGGAGCAGCAGGATGAAAGGATTAGAATTGGCAGTGGAAGAAAAGGGCATAGAGAGAAGCAAGCCAGTAAAAGAGCGAAGTTCACGAGGATGGGTGTAGGGAGAGAGGAGAAAGGAAAGGTGATGATGAGCAGTAGAATGAGTGCATTTGTAAGTCAGAAGGAGAAGTTTGAATTGGATATGGAAACAGAAAGGAAGCCAATGAAGTGACTTGAGAAGAGGTGGTTATATGAGTATATTGGGTCTGGTGGAAGATTAGGGGTGCAGCTGAGTTCTGAACAGATTGAAGGGGAGAGAGGATGACTCAGAGGGCAACAAGCAAGGAGGAGGTTGCAGTAGACAAGACAGGAGGTGATTAAAGAGTGAATAAGTGTCTTAACTGTATGTTCATAAAAACAGGGGCAAATTTTGCTAATGTTATAGAGAAAGAAGCAACAGGATTAAGCAATCAATTGGATGTGAGTGGAGAAGGAGAGGGAGGAGTCAAAGATGACCCCAAGGTTGTGGGCTGAGGAAACAGGAAGTAGAAGAGTATTGTCTACAGAGATAGAAAAAGGAGGAAGGGGGGAGGAGGGTTTGGGAGAAAGATAAGAAGTTCGGTTTTGGCCATGTTGAATTTCAAACGATGGTGAGTCATCCAGGCAGCAATGTCATATAGGTAGGTAGAGATTAGGGCCTGGAGTGTCTGTGAAACATCAGGTTTAGAGAGAGAGATTTGAGAGTCATCGGTACTGAAAGCCATGGGAAGAGATGAGAGTACCAAGAGACTGGGTATAGAGAGAGAAAAGGAGAGGGCCCAGAACAGTCCCTTGGGATACACCAACTGAGAGTGGGATAGCAGTAGAGGAGGAACCACCATAACAAACACTGAAAGAGCAATAGGAGAGATACAAAGAGAACCGGGAGCACAGAGCCCCTAAAACGAAGGGAGGAGAGAACGAGGTGGTCAACAGTGTCAGAAGCAGCAGAAAGGTCAAGAAGAATGAGGACTGAGTAAGGGCCTTTGGATTTAGCCAGGAACAAGTCGCTGGAGACTTTGGTAAGAGACGTTTCAGTAGAATAAAAGAGATGAAAGCCAGATTATAGTGGCTCTAGAAGAGCTTGAGAGGAGAGAAATTCAAGGCAACGGCGGAGAACTGCATATGTTCAAGAAGTTTAAAAATGAAGGGAAGAAGGGAGATGGGACAATAATATCGAAGGGCAAGTAGGGTCAAGTGAAGATTTTTTGAGGAGAGGTGTGACCACAGCATGCTTGAAGGCTGCAGGGACAGTTGCAGTGGAGAGCACTAGGTTGAGCAACATAGAAATATGATGACAGAAAAAGACCACATGGCCTATCTAGTCTGTCCTTTCATATCAACAACTACAACAGTCCCCTTTTTACCTTTAGAGATCCTCTGTGCTTGTCCCATGCTTTTTTGAATTCAGTTACTGTCCTCATCTCTGCCACCTCCACTGGGAGACTATTCTACGGATCCACTACTCTTTCCGTAAATAAATATTTCCGCATATCACTCCTGAATCTATCTCCCTTCACCCTCATCCCATGTCCCCTCATAGCAGAACTTGCTTTCAATTGAAAGAGGCTCTCTCCCTGAACATTTATGCCATGGAGGTATTTAAACATCTCAATCGTATGAGAATATGAGAGATGGAAGGGATGACAGAGGAAGGGGATAGAATTAAGGAGGCGAATGGGGATAGGATCCGAGGAACAAGTAGTGAGTTTAGAGGAGAAAAGAAGATAAGTGGTTTCCTCTTCAGAGATCTTAGAAAAGGATGAAAGAGTAGCAGAAATTAAGGGTAAGAATTGGTATTAAAGAGGGGATGAAGCTGAATTTGTGGTGACTTGAAGAGTAATCTTGTGGACTTTATGGAAATAGTTGGGATTTGGGCAGAAAGGGAAGGAGGAGTCGGAGGAAGAGGTGCCTTGAGAAGAGAGTTGAGAGTTGAAAAAAGACAGCGAGGGTCAGCGGCAAGAGAGTTAGTCAGTTGAACATAGTAATTTTGCTTGGCAAGTGCTATGGCTGACTGGAAAGAGGTAAGCCTGAGTTTGAAGTGAAGAAAGTAAAAAAAGGGCGGGATTTGAATCAGATGCGCTCAGCTGAGGGGGCACAGGAGCATAGATAATGGATAGTTGAAGATAGCCAAGGATGAGGTATAGTGCACCTCACAGGGTGTGGCATGGGTGGAGCAAGAGCATCCAGAGCAGAGGAGAGTGAAGTATTATAGGAAGCTACACACTCAATAGTTTTAGAAGACAAGGTGGAGGAAAGAGGTGATGAGACAATAGCAGAAAGTGCCGATGGATCGATAGCATGAAGATTTCTAAAAAGGTAGGAGACTGGGTGAGATTGAGGCGGGGAGTGATGAAGAGTGAAGCTTAGCAGGTGATGGTCAGATAATGGAAGTACTAAGACATGGAAATTAGAAGGTAAGCAATTAGAGAAGAAAATAAGATTAAGACAGTGACCATGCTGATGAGTGGGGGCAGTAGAACAAAGCTGGAAGTTGAATAAGGAGGTAACGGAAAGGAGCTTAGAAGCATAGGGGTCAGAAGGATTATCAACATGAATATTAAAGTCACCTACACATGTGAGTATGTCGCACGCACATGACCCTGCTCCTTGAGGAGCCCCACGGCCTTGCTGGCTTAAGAGGTGAGCCAGTGAGACCCGAAGCCTGCCTCATCTCTTCACAGTCACGGGAGCAATTTCCCTCGTTTCCACTGCTGTGCTAAGTTGCGACCACTGGAACGTGGAATCTATAAAAATGAAACTGGAGCACTTTCTGTCTTGCACAAGAGACAGAAAGTGCCCCGTTTCACTTTGAGACTGCTGTCCCGGCGGCTGCAACTTAGCACAGCTTAAGGAATGAAGGACATTGTTCTGGTGGCTGTGCAGTGAGTGCAGACTGTGTCAGGGTCGCAGGGAGAAGGGGGAGAGAAGGTCACTGGGAGGGTTTGATGCTGAGAGGGAGGGGTGTGGGGGGGCTGGCTGGCACATGACTGTTTTGGAGGGAGGCCGGCTGGCACCTGAAGAGGAATGCTGGGGAGCTAGGACTGGAAATGGGCTGATGTTGAGGGCTGGGGAGACTAGGATTGGAAGAGAGATGATGCTGGGAGGGTCTGGGACTTGAGGAGGACTGATGCTGGGGAGGATTGCTAGGGGGCTAGGACTGGTAATGAGCTGATGCTGGGGGGTGGGGAGACTGAGACTGGAAGAAAGATGATGCTGGTGGGGAGGGTCTCGGACTGGAGGAGGACTGATGCTGGGGAATGGAGGGACTGGGACTGGAAGGGAGATAATTTTGGGAATGACTGGGATTGGAGGAGGACTGATGCTGCGGGGGGAGGGGGGGTGCTGGCACTGCAAAAGGACTGCTGGGGAATGGAGGGACTGGAAACAGGCTGATGCTGGAGAATGGGGGACTGGAGCTGAAAGGGAGATAATGCTGGGAAGGACGGGGACTGGAAAGGAGCTGATGCTGGTAAGGGCTGGGACTAGAATGGAGCAGATGCTGGGAGGGGCTGAAACTAGAAGGGAGACAAAACTGGGAGGGAGCTGATTCTGGGAAGAGCTAGGACTAGAAGGGAGCTTGATGCCGGGAGGGGCTGGAATTAGAAAGGAGCTTATGCTGGGAGGGACTGGCGCTGGAAGGGCTGGGACTGGAAGGGAGGTGATGCGGGGGCCGAGGGAGGCAGATGCTAGGGTCAGGGTGGACAAAAAAAAGCAGACTCTGGGGGAGTGAGGATGGGAAGGGGACAGATATTTTGTGTGAGAGGGAAGAAACAAGGTCATACAGAGGAAAGGTGAGAGGGAGGGGCATAAGAATAAACGCTGATGTAAAAAGGAATGGCAGGGTCATTGAAAATCGGAGAAGAAAGTAGCAGGGTGGATATGGGGAAGGATGTAAGGCGCAAGAGGATAGGTACTGGGGGATATGGAGATTGGGGAGTACAGGGACTTGGACTTAGGTGGAGCCTTTAAAATTTGGTGGGAGAAAGGAAGACAGACTCTTAACATTGACTGGGTACTAGGAGAATAAGTTGCAACTGAGGCAGCAGGTCCAGGACTGGCACAACGCACTGTGCATGTAGCTCCAGCATCAGAAAGATTGCGGTATCATGCAGCACGATCCCCAGCTTCATCTTTCTTTCTCTGAGTCAGCAACAGCAGCCAGTGCTGCCTGTAGCATTCTCTTCCAGTGCACAGAGCCATTGAACTGTAAGAACATAAGATATGCCGTACTGGGTCAGACCAAGGTCCATCAAGCCCAGTATCCTGTTTCCAACAGTAGCCAATCTAGGTCATACGTACCTAGCAGTTTCCCCAAAAGACACAGGTTCCACAATGCTTGCATTGGGTCAAGCATTGATATCTTGGGGGTCCCTTCTTAATAATGGTTTATGGACTTTTCCTCCAGGAACTTGTCCAAACCATTTTTAAACCCAGCTACACTAACAGCCTTTACTACATCCTCTGGTAACAAATTCCAGAGTTTGATTACACTTTGAGTGAAAAAATATTTTCTTTTATTAGTCTTAAATAGTTTACCCTGTAGTTTCATTGCATGTCCCCTAGGCTTTCTATATTCTGATAACGTAAACAATCGATCTATGTTTACCCGTTCCACTCCGTTCATTAATTTATAGACTTCTATCATATCTCCCCTCAGCCGTCTCTTTTCCAGGTTAAAGAGCCCTAACCTTTTTAGCCTTTCTTGTTTGTACCGTGTGTCACTCACAGACGCCATTTGAAGGATCACTACCGCCTCGCTATTTGTCGGACGACTGTAAAATTACAAACATGTGTCCTTTGAAGTTCCAAGTTACTACCCTTTCAATTTCACACCCCTCTCATTCTGGACTGAGAAAAAACATGTGGGGCATTACTTTCTGAGCAACCCTCGTACATTCAACTCATATTCAACATCATCAAACACCACAAGCTACATTACCACCTTAATGCTGACGATATCATGATATATGCCCCAGTCAACCTACAATCACCTGACATGACAACGATGACCTGGTGCCTCGAAGACATGAACACCTGGCTCACCACTAACAACCTGATGGTCAACTTTGATAAAACAGAGGCTATATTCATCACTAGAGACTCCACTTTCAATCTGCCCCAAACAATCAGCATTCTAAACAAAACTATATCAGTCAAGGATGAAGTGAGGTACCTGGGCATTACCTTGGACAGAGCTCTGAACCTGAAATCTCACATTACTAAAACAGCGGCAAAAGCCTACCACCGATTGAGGATCATCAGAAAACTCAAACCTGTCCTTAACCAAGACCACTTCCGCACAGTTTGCCAAGCAGTCATCACCCCACTGCTAGACTATGGAAACTCATTATACCGAGGCCTCCCCCAGCAGACTATTCACCCACTTCAAATGGTGCAGAATACTGCAGCACGAATCATCACAGCCACTGCAAGATCCGAACACATCACCCCTGCCTTACAGCAGCTACACTGACTCCCAATAATTGCAAGGGCAAAATCCAAAACAATCCTGAACATCTTCATTCTCCAGGACCAAGCAGGAAGTCAATCCTCACATATGGGTGACGTTGGCATTGACGGAGCCCCCATGCGGAGCATTTCCCCAGCTTTCAAAGAAAGCCTTTGGGAATGCAGGCACGCATTGGCGGTCCCCTTCCCGCCCAAAGGTGCCATCTTGCTCAGTCTTCTTTTTTCAGCGGAGCCCTATGGATGCCTGTCCTTGTCACCCGTGAAAAAAGTTGATTTTTCTGCGTTAGGTCGAGTTTTTGCTTCGGTTCGACGTCGGTTCCTTTCCCGCCTGGACTCGGTGCACCGGTGCCGAGCCCTGATCTCTTTTTTTCGTTTTTTGTCCTTGGAGACTGCGTTCGCGCTTTGATCTTGCAGGGGCCCTTTTTCCCCCGATGGCTGCCAGTGGCTTTAAGAAGTGTGATCAGTGCAAGAAACTGATGTCTCTCACCGACACACACGACTGCTGCCTCCGGTGCCTGGGGCCAGACCATGATTCTACGGTCTGTAGTCCCTGTGGCAAAATGTCTTCCAAGGCATTACTGAGCCGTCAGCACCAGCGTGAGAGGATCTTCTCCGAATCTGCCTATGGATGGGTCCGGACTTCTTCAGAGGCCTCGACGTCTCGGGAGTCTGACCCCGAGCATCGTCGGGGCTCCCCTGAAAGGGAGTCGCCCTCGAGGGAGCACTGAAGGAAGAAGAAACCCGCGAGGGCGGCATCGGTGGACGCTCTTGGCTCCTCGAGGGCCAGGTCACATAGCCCCGATCGCCATCCCGGGTCTTCGGAGTCGGAGAGGCCTGCAAAGCATCCTCGTGTAGAGTCAGAGACCCCGAGTCACGTGAGTACTGTAGTCCTCGTGGACTCTCCTCCGGGGGAGTCGACGTCAGTCAGAGGCTGCTGGGTCTCCTGAGCTTGGACTCAGGTTGACGGCCTTGGAGAGCAGATTGTCTGCCTTCATGGAGCAGCAGCGCATGCTGATCATCGGTCTCACCAGTGCATCTGCCCCGACCACCAGGACATCGACATCCAAGTCGACCCTGGAGGCCGAGCCGATCCTCGAGACCATGTGAACTCGAGTCGATCCTCGGTCGAGGTCACCCTCGGCCTCCTGTTTGGGACCGAGGTCGTCGACGCCGGTTCCCTCGGCGTCGGGGCGGATGGCGTTGGTGCCTGCCCACTTGGAGCCGCTCGATTTCTCTTCGGAGGAATTGGCATGGGAAACGGAGGAGGAGTCGTCCCCTGCCACCTTCCGGACTTGGTGCGTCCTTTTGGACTCATCGGGTTCCGAGCCTCGGACAAGGTCCCCCCCCCCCCCCCCGAGGATACCAGGTTCTCGGATTTCGTAAGGGACATGGCCAAAGCACTGGCATTCCCTGCGGACCCCGAGGAGGAGCCACGAGCCGAGGAGCTCGAGGCTCTGCAGTATGACTCTCCTCCCAAGGAGGCCTTTACTGTCCCGGTTCCTCCGATGCTGGAGCGGTTGCTCTTCCGCATGTGGGAGGTGCCGGCCTCGATGCCGGTTCTAAGTAAGTGGGTCGATTCCATCTATCGAGTCCGCAAGAGCCCCGGGTTTCAAAAGGCACAGCTACCGCACCACTCCATGGTTGTAGAATCGGCCATGCATCGCCTGAAGAGTCAGAAGATGCACTCCTCGGTGCCTCCTGGTAGGGAAGCCCGGAACCTGGATGCCCTCGGTAGAAAGTGCTTCCAGGGCTCTATGCTTGCTTGCCGTGTCCAGACCTACCAGCTGTACATGGACATGTACCTTCGAGACCTGGCAAAGGAGATTGCCGGGTTCTCTGTTGGTCTGTCCGAGGAACCTTTGCAGAGGTTCAAGGCCTTGTCTTCTGGTATTCGAGAGTGCTCAAAGTTTATATCTCGAGCAGCCTACGATGGATTTGAGGCTTCGGCCCGGGTAGCAGGGGCCGGCATCGGTGCACGCCGCCAGGCCTGGCTACAATCCTCGGACCTCGAGCCATGGATACAGGACAAGTTGGTCGATGTCCCTTGCCGAGGTGAAAACCTCTTTGGCAAGCCCATGGCTGAAAAGGCTGCAGAACTCGAGACTGAGACTCTTACCTGGACAAGGCTGTCCAGGAAAACCTCTGCCTCTTCTCAGAAGAAGAAGGGCTTGGGGAAAAAGACCTTTTACCCGAGGAAGGCCGCTGCCTACAAAACCTTCCCTCACTACCAGGCCTCTGCAGCTCCCCAAAAGGGCCAGCAGGCCAAGGGGCAGGGTCATGGGCCCCGGAGGCAGAAGGCTCCCGAGCCTCCTACTCCGGCTCCTGCTCAGCAGGGAGGGGTTTTTTGACTATGCCAGCATAGCCTCTCCTCCTCTCCAGGGCACAGGAGGTCGGCTGACCCTGTACGCATCACAGGGGATACTTCGGTGTTAAGTATCATCGAAAGGGGCTATCTGCTCCACTTTACCCAGATACCCCCCTCCTACTTTCCAGGGGAGCCTCCAAGACCCCCTCTGCACATAAACTTACTCCTTCAGGAGTTAGAAGGTCTACTAAGGGACCAGGCGGTGGAACCAGTGCCTCACCACCTGGAAGGGCAAGGCTTCTACTCCAGGTATTTCCTGGTACCAGAAAGAACAGGAGGCCTCAGACCCATCCTGGACCTGAGAAATCTGAACAAGTTTCTGGAGAGGGAAAAGTTCAAGATGCTTACCCTTGGAATCTTACTGCCCTACCTCCAGCAGGGAGATTGGCTATGCTCCTTAGACCTGAAGGATGCTTATACTCACATCCTCATCCATCCAAGTCACAGACAGTTCCTCAGATTTGTGGTGGGAGGAAAGCACTTCCAGTACAGAGTGCTTGCTTTTGGCCTCATCTCCGCCCCCAGGGTCTTTACAAAATGCCTGGCGGTGGTTGCGGCCTACCTCAGGAACCCGGAGATCTTTGTGTTCCCTTACCTGGACGACTGGCTTATCAGGGGCCAGTCTCCACAAGAGGCCAGGCAGGCCACCTTCAGAACCATATCCCTGCTTCAGCACCTGGGGTTCATAGGGGCAAGATTGGATACCATCCATGCAAAGGCCTACTTACCTGTGGACAGAGCTCAGAGGCTGATAAAGTTAGCCGGCCAGTTTCGGGCGAACTCTCTGGTCTCGGCCAGACACTTTCTCTGGCTCTTAGGTCACATGGCTTCCACAGTGCATGTCACCCCACATGCCCGGCTGCATATGAGGCCGGCTCAGTGGCACCTCGGCGCAGTGGCTGCAGGCCACAGGGAAATTGTCAGACAGAATAAAGGTGTCCAAACTCTTGATGGACTCCTTACGCTGGTGGAGGCATCTCCCAAATATGGTCAGGGGTGTTCCTTTTCAGGCCTCCCCACATACTCAGGTGCTGACCGCCGATGCTTCCCTGCAGGGCTGGGGGGCACATTGACAGGGGGCCTGTACCCAAGGCCTGTGGTCTCCGTGGGAGGCCACCCAGCAGATCAACCTGTTGGAATTGAGGGCCATTCAACTAGCCTTACGGACTTTCTCTCAGATCCTGTCTCACCAGTCTGTCCTAGTTCAGACGGACAACCAGGTGGCTATGTTCTACGTCAACAAGCAGGGAGGCACAGGATCCAGACTCCTGTGCCTGGAAGCACAAGCTCTCTCTGCTCCTGGGCTATCAATCAGGGCATGACCCTCAGGGTGGTCTATCTCCCAGGCCAGGACAACTACCTGGCGGACAGGCTAGGCAGACTCCTGCAGCCTCACGAGTGGCAGTTGAATCCTCTGGTAGTTCAACAGGTCTTTCTGAAGTGGGGTCTTCCGACCATGGATCTTTTTGCCAGTCCACTGAACAGGCAAATACCCAGGTTCTGTTCCAGGCAACCACATCCCTTGCGAACAGCACCAGATGCATTCCTGATCCCCTGGTCAAGGAGCCTGCTATATGCCTTTTCTCCCACACCTCTGGTGGCCCGGACTCTATTCAGAATCCAGCAGGACCGAGCCACGGTGATTCTGATAGCCCCCAGGTGGCCCAGGCAGCTGTGGTTCCCTCTTCTTCTGCAGTTGGCAGTGGATACTCCACTTCCTCTGGGGTTGCATCCCGACCTTCTGACTCAGGATCAGGGGGTCCCTCTTGTATCCCAACCTCAAATCCCTCAGTTTGATGGCCTGGCTGCTGAAAGGCTAGTCCTTGCTCCCTTGCTCCTATCAAGGGAGGTTGAAGAGGTGGTGTTGGCCTCCAGGAAACATTCCACTAGGAAGGCCTATGCTCTGAAATGGCGTAGGTTCTCTACTTGATGTTCTCAACAGCAAGAGGACCCCTTCTCCTGCTCTGTCCAGGTGGTGCTGCAATACCTGCTCCACCTTTCCAACCTAGGACTTCAGTCCAACTCTGTCCGGGTTCACCTTAGTGCCCTCTCAGCTCACCACTCGCCGGTGGATGGACAATCTCTCTCAGGCCACCCTCTGGTGTCTCGCTTTCTCAGAGGTCTGCTTCTGCTTAAGCCTCCTATTGGTCCACCGGCCACTGAGTGGGATCTCAATGTGGTCTTGCAGCAACTGACTCGCCCACCTTTTGAGCCAATGGCAACCTGCCATTTACGTTTCCTCTCCTGGAAGGTGTTGTTCCTTGTGGCACTCACCTCGGCTAGGCGGGTGAGTGAGCTTCAGGCCCTGGTCTCGGATAGGCCGTATACCAGGTTCTATAGGAACAGGGTAGTCTTGCGGACTCATCCTAAGTTCCTTCCAAAGGTAGTGTCCTCCTTCCACCTCAACCAGGAGGTGGTCCTTCTGACGTTCTTTCCCAGGCCGCACGCCAGTAAGGCCGAAACTGTCTTGCATACCCTGGATTGTAGAAGGGCGCTGTCCTTTTACCTAGAATGTACGCAAGGGCACAGACGGGCTTCTCAGCTCTTCATTTCCTTTGACCCTTATAAATTGGGGTTGCATGTCACTAAGCGTACGTTGTCCATCTGGGTGGCAGACTGTATCACCTGGGCGTACAGGGCAGCCGGCCTCTTCCTGGAGGGTCAAGTCACGGCCAATGTTCCCTCTAATTTTCTGTAGGCTGTGTGCGCATAAAATATCAGCTGTGTGCAGCTTTTGAAGGAAGGTTAAATTTTTGTGCGCCACATAACGACACTCGGAGTTGTATACTTTAAAATTTGACTACACGTCAGAATACAGTATGTATACCACATTGATTTTAATCTAATTAAATGAAAATAGACGATTACTAAATGAAGCGGGAAATTTCTAGTAATTACAATCATAGCTTTTAAATTTTAAGACGTCTGTGTTGTTTTCTATCAGAATCAGAGCCGTAATTTTTGTGTGCTCTGTTGTAAAGTATATCCGCTCGCTCAGCGAGGTGTGTGCTCGCGCACACGCGCACAGCGTAGAGGGAACAGTGGTCACGGCCCACCGGGTCAGGGCGAAGGCCGTATCAGTAGCTCACTTCCGTTCTGTTCCGTTGGCAGACATCTGCCGGGCCGCTACTTGGTCTTCAAGCCAGACTTTTGCGGACCACTACTGCCTCGAGAGGGAGTCCCGTAGGGACAGTGCTTTCGGGCAAGCGGTACTCCGTAATCTCTTTGAGGTTTAGGCAACTCCTACCCTCCGGCCCTGGTGTTGGGCTACCGTTCAGGTGTGGTCTTAGAGAAGATTCTCTCGCTGTTGCTGAGGCTCTAGAGAGAGCTCTATTTTTCAGCCTGGGTTCCTGGTAGCCTAGAGCTAGGGAGTCACCCATATGTGAGGACTGACTTCCTGCTTGGTCCTGGAGAAAGAGTAGTTACTCACCTGTAACAGGTGTTCTCCAGGAGCAGCAGGAATCAGTCCTCATGACCCTCCCTCCTCCCCTTGGAGTTGCAGTTGTATATAGTTCATTTTCTTTTTGTGCTGTCTTATAGCTATGTCATTAGACTGAGTAAGATGGCACCTTTGGGCGGGAAGGGGACCGCGCATGCGTGCCTGCATTCCCAAAGGCTTTCTTTGAAAGCTGGGGAAATGCTCCGCATGGGGGCTCCGTCGACGCCGATGTCACCCATATTTGAGGACTGATTCCTGCTGCTCCTGGAGAACATCTGTTACTGGTGAGTAACTACTCTAAATCTTCCACCACCGCTCAGCAAATGCGCTCCAGGATATAATAACCAGAGATGTCAGCAACAGACCTAGAAGAACCAACAATGGCAACAGGATCGGCACACTTGCAGGCTATCACAAGACTAAGCAAACAACATCTAAGAGAGCTCCCTCGCTACTGGCACCTGCATTATGGAACTCCCTCCCTATGGACTTAAGGACCCTAAACGACTCCAAAGACTTCTGCAAGGCACTCAAGACCCTTCTTTACCAAGGCCTATGAGCAACCACCTTAAGTTGCCAAACACTAGATACCACCCAATTGGCCCAACAGCTACCTACACCACTTAGCCCCAACTACCCATTCCCAATTAGACCTACAAGCACATAGTATTTACGTATGTGAGTCGTGTCCCCTCCTGTTAAATGTATCCCTCCAATTGTGTTGTGACCACTTTGATTGAAGGATAAGGTGGTATACAAAACTGTCTAAATAAATAAATAAATAAATACAAATGCCCAAACAAAAGATAGAAAACGCCTATTTTATTATGAATTTATTAACTGGACTATGTCTGCTTGGGGAAATGGCATTGCTGATATCTTTGTGTTTTGTTCAGTACAAGAGGAAATTTATAGTTTTATTTCTCCAGTTTTATTGTACATTGCAAGTTTGGCTTTTGGGGGTTCCTAGTTTAATTATTATCTTCATATTTCTAAATTGTGATCCCTTGCTCTGTATTTGGTGATGGTCTGCCTGTTTTACGTGTATGACCGAGCTGTGGTATTCTGTTTGTGTAATTTCTATGTAGCAGTCCTACTTGTTCTTTTTTCCTAGTAGGAGATGTTTTGGTTTAATATTTGCAGTGTTACTTTTGTTATGTAGGGTTTGGTGTGTGCGAGTCCTGGTAGTGCTGTTATGATATGGCGAGTTTTCTATTGGTTCTAAATGAGCAGGGTTTTGTAGTACTTCCTAATGTAACTGGCAGTTGGCACTAGAGGATAGTAATGTAGAAATATGGTAGTCTTTGTTTATCCTCATTGTACAGTCAAATGGTATTTAGAGTCATGCTTACTAAAAATTAATACGCATTCACAAATGTTATTGTTCGCTAAGTGAAGCAGCACCAATTAATTTCTATGGGTGCAGTGGCACTTAACAGACATTAATGTTTAGTAAACATGCCCTTAAGTCATTGCTGGGACAAAAAAGAGGCTTGTGAAGGGGTCCTTTGAAAGCCACCTAAAATTTTAGATAGGCAACATCTCAATTTTAGCATAAAATAAATTAAATTTATGCAAATGAGGCTTAGGGAATAAGCAAATATTTATGCAAATTAGGCTCCGCAGTGAGTCTTCGCACATGGCCCCGCATCACCTTGGGCCACCCTGCCATCGTGTTGATGGCACGATGATGTCATAAGAAGTCTCTGGAAATTTTCTTTGTCTGCACATCTGCTGGTAGGGGAACGCAACCCACTTGCCCCACTTGCCCCACTTGTCTGGACTGGTGTAGCAGGACTCAAGGAAAGGACATTATCTGGTAAGTAAAATGTTGCCTTTTGTTTCATGCATCTAGATTATGATGATGTCAGTAGATAGA
This sequence comes from Ichthyophis bannanicus, assembly GCA_033557465.1. Classification (NCBI taxonomy): domain Eukaryota; kingdom Metazoa; phylum Chordata; class Amphibia; order Gymnophiona; family Ichthyophiidae; genus Ichthyophis; species Ichthyophis bannanicus. Next base: position 667,013,394 of record CM066032.1, read on the forward strand.
AACATTTTTTTTGTTGCTTTTACAGAGCATAGTTTATTTTTAATTAGTATTTAGCCCTTATGATGGTAATTCTGTAAGTAGTGCCTAGAGCCACGCAAATTGACACACATTGACCTATATAGAGTCAAATCCGCATGGATTTTACTTTATAGACTATTAGTGTAAGTGGCTGTGGTCATGCGTTCATATTGTCACAGTCACTTAAACCAGCTCTAGAGAAAGTGAAAATGGCTCTGCATTATCTTGCATGTTTTTGGGGACCTATGCTGTAAAGTACGTACGTATATATGCACTCTACCTATGCTCCATCCAGACTCTACCCCTGTGCAGCCCACGCTGAAAGTACGTGCCATCGGTCCATGGCTCATACTTCTAGAATAGCATCTGACTTTAATCTGCGTGTAAATTACTAAAATACTTTGATTTGCGCATGTAGAATTGCCTGGATTTCTAGCTGTGTCTTACAGAATTACCCTCTATATGCATATGTGACTATTTTCCTTCAGATTATAAGGATAGCAAAATATTGGTAGCACGCTGCCACGCTGTTTTTCTGTCTGCAGAGATGGCTTTTAATAACTGAATCATAAATATTCTATGAAACCTGGCAGGCTGGAGATAAATCACAGGTACACTAAAAAAAATTTTTTTTAAACTGCCTCTAATGTTTCGATTGATTTTTACGTTTTTTGGTGCGCTGAATCCAAATCTGTTAACCAATTTGCTCCATCACGTACAGATTTTTTGCTACATTGGGTTAGCAGTTTGAGGTGAACGTTTCAGATTGAGTGCGATCGAGATAAAAGTTTCTTGGATGAATTCTTTATACTAAATGTTTAGTAGTTATTCAAATAAGAATAAAGAAAATTGTAACAAGGCAGCACATAAGAATAGAGTAATGTCAACAAAACACACTGTGATGGTAGCAAAATTGTCTGCACTTAAAACAGCCACATACATGTGCACAAACATTGAGCATATAAGAGCGAGGTTAGACACAAAGCAGAGCAAAGAAATGTGCAAAAAATGTTGTACAGGTATGTATGTAAGAATAGAAAGCGCAAACCGCACCATTGCAATACATGAAGACAAACACCCGATGGTGTGAAAATAAAATTCTAATAAATGAGATCCGACACTGTGGTAATAACTAGCAAATTTTTATTTCAAAGTTTAGTAAAAACACGATATTTGTCAACACAGTTTAGATTTTAAAGTCATTCTTGGGTCAATCAATCTCCTGGTGGGCCCGTTTCTTCTTCCCCCAAATGCTTCTCTTGGTGCGCTGCTTGGCGTATTTTTCATCTGGGGTTTCCCGCAGCAGCAACCAGCAGAAATCAGCCATCATAGTGGTGTTCCATCTTCCTTGGTACCTTCTCTCTACGTCCTTGATGTCCTGGTGAAACCTTTCACCTTGTTCTTCACTGTACACCCCCAAGTTTTCGGGAAAGTAGTTCACATGGGAGTGCAAGAAATGGACTTTCAGGCTCATGTTACAGCCTTGTTCTTTGAAGGCATTGAGCATCCTGGCAACAATATCCTTATAGTTCTCATCCCGCCGGTTCCCCAAGAATTTGAGAACAACATCCTTGAAGGAATCCCAGGCTTCTTTTTCCTTCTCAGACATCGTTTCAGCGAATGCTCCATCTGAAATGAGTTTCCTTATATCAGGGCCAACAAACACTCCTTCCTTTAGCTTTGCTTCAGAAAGTCGGGGGAACTTTGAGCAAAGGTACCGAAAGAATCAACATCTTTTGGAAGGGACTTGATGAATTGCTTAATGAGACCCAACTTAATGTGGAGAGGTGGTAATAGAATTTTATCACGAGGTACCAAGCTCTCATGAAGAACATTTTTCTCACCGGGTCTCAAATACTCCCGAATTGGCCAGTCTTTTTTCCCCCAGTGTAGGTCGCGGGCCCGGCTATCCCACAAGCAAAGGAAGCAGGGATATTTGGTGAAACCGGATTGCTGCCCTAATAGCATGGATAGAATTTTAAAGTCTCCACAAATCATCCACTTATGCTCATCATAACGAATCTTCTGAAGAATCAGGGCCAAATTCTCATATTTTTCTTGGAGAATAACAGAGTGAGCAATAGGAACTGAAGCGAATGTGTTGCCATTATGAAGAAGAACACCTTTTATGCTGTCTTTTGACGAATCAATGAACAGCCGCCATTCAGCAGGATCATACTTGAGTTTAAACTTTTCCATCACTCCGTATATATCGTTGCAAAATACCAAATCTTCCTCTTTGCTGAAATACTTCAAAAATTGTGTCTCGCGGTTGCGGTACCAATAAAAGTTGTTCCTGATGACAATAGATTTTTCTGTTTAAGCCGAGAACCTAGCAGTTGGGCAGCATCTTTTGGGAGTCCTAAATCCCGGACTAAATCATTCAATTCAGCTTGAGAGAAAAGTTCAGGTTTCGGATCTGGTTCAGTTTCAAACTCGGAAGTACTGGAGTCATCGGGAAAAGCCATCTGATGAGTCTCATCATGATCAGAACCGTCCACACAAATATGATCCAAAGATTTTGGTGGTTCAGGCACAGGTACTTCGTTGCTATGAGGCATAGGCCTAATTGCTGAGGGAAGGTTGGGGTAACTTATTACGTTCTTATTTTTTAAGTTGTATCCCTTCACAATGCAAGAGCAAAAATAGCAGTCACTGCTGTGGTCTCTTTGTTCACGCCACATCATAGGTATTCCGAAACGAAATGCTTGTTTTTTACCTTTCATCCATAAGCGTAGATCTTCCTCACATGTCTTGCACACTTTGTGAGGAGCCCACGGTTTGTCTTGATCGCCTAACTTCAAACCGAAATAGGCGAAATATACTTTTTTAATAAATGCAGAAATGTTCCTCTGCCGCTTTTTCACGGTATATTCCCCACAAATAAAACAAAAACTGTCCGGAGAGTTGACGCAACCTCTGGCTCTGTGAGCCATCACAAATACACAGCACTGCAAACTACAACTGTAGTGAACCACTTCGGAATAAAGCTGGATTACGACTGAGCAAACAAAAGGTAATAATGAACTTGCAAGAAACTGAAATTTGACAGGAACGTTCATGTCGCAACCACCGTGTTTGAGCGAGCGAACGAGGCGAGGCGAACAGGAAAGAACATGCGCCAGCGCGAGTACTGGATTTAGCCCCCCGCCTCCCAATTGTCCTGTTAATGTATAAAATGAATACAAAATACTCTAAAATATCATGAGGGAGTGTTTCTAGTTAGTTAACCATTACAACCTCTATTTTGGGCCAAGAAAATAAACTGCAGTCGGCTAAAAAGAAATTATGTGAACATTCCTTATATGGGTAAGAAATCTAATTTTGCAAGAAAACGTGACGTGATGGAACATTTTGGCTATTTTTCCTGGATTCAGCACCCCAAAATCTATAGGAATCAGTTGCAAAACTGGAGGCTGTTTTTTGGTAGTGTACCTGTGTAATTGTTCTGCTTTTATAGAGACAAGCTGAGACACTGTTGCAGTATGGAAAAAATAAGTTGTAGATAAAATACAGATTCTACTAATATAAACATGAGACGATGTGAGATTGTCCTAGTATGGAAGAGAGTCACACTATCAGTACAGGCTGTACTGACTATAAATATCTTGTCATGTTTCTCATTTGATGTATTCCAAACTATTATAGGTATTGTCCCTCATGTAAAAATGATTCCACTGAGGTGGTGAAGGCTGGGGAAAAGCTCAAGCAGAGTAAAAAGAAAGCAAAGATGCCTTCAGCTAGTACTGAGAGCCAGAGAGACTGGGGAAAGGTACAGTTTGATATTTTTTTTTGTGTGTTTTTAAGAAAGAGAAGGGACTAGAATGTTGCAAAACTTGAAAAGCATTGTTGCTCACCTGTAACAGGTATTTTCTGTAGGCCGCAAACTTGGCAGAAACACAAGTGGGATGGCATCATTGCATATTGCTGGAACCGGAACAGCTCTCCCAGAGTTCAGAACGAAATAGAAAGTTCTTAGCATGCCCTGCCTTTTCCATATGTAGCAGTCTCTTCAGTCCCTCGGTTTGTTCCATAGTTCAATAAGTAACGAAACTCTCAAAGAGGAGAGAGGGATTATGTGCCTAATCAATCCTGCTGTCTATGGAAAATGTCTGTTACAGGAGATTGCCAATGTTTTTTCTATCAGCAAGCAGAATTGAGTCAGGCACACAAGTAGGTGACTCCCAAATTCAGGGTTGCTCATTAATTTATGTCCATTGATCAGAAGAGATCTGATCATCAAATGATGCGAGAGTTGCAATATCACAAAGACAGGTTGGTCAGCACAGCTTGACCAAATGTCCTGTATCAGATTTTGGACTGGTCCGAACAGTACTGTGAAGTAAAGGTATGAACTGAAGACTAATTCTTTGCCCTGCATATGGTATCCAATAAATCAGATTTCAGCAGAGCTACTGTAGCTGCAGTGACTGATTTGATGAGACTTCACTTTAGTGCTTAGAGGTATAACAATTTGTTCATAACAGAATTGGATGCAAGTTGCTAGCCAATTTGCCAAAGTTTGTTTGGCTACTGGAATACCAATTCTGTTAGGATCTTCGACAGTCATGAGCTGCATAGACTTTATCATGGATTCAGTACTTTTAAAATAGTAAGTGAGAGCCTATTTTTGTAGTGTAGATGGCAGAGGAACCTCTCATGTGGATTCTCATGTTTTTTTGGACAGAACATGGGAAACAGTATTTCATCATTCACATGGACAGGAGTTAGTAACTTAGGTAAAAGCTTGGGATGAGTTCAAAGAACTAAGTATAGGATTCATGGGTAACTAAGGGTATCTGATGAGTAACAGTAGGTATTTTCCTCTTCACAGAGGGCTTTCAAGTTAAATTTGTATCTGAGGTAAGGGAGGGTTAAGTGACTTGCTTAAGTCCACAAGGAGTACCAGTGGGATTCAAACCCTGGTCCGTTGGTCCCAAAACACTGCTTTAACTACTAGGCTGCTTCTAAATGATTTGCTTGCAGCAGCTACTATATCTTGAATAAATGTAAGTTCTAAAGTTGAGACTAAATAATGCTCTACTTTCAGCATGTGAGGGCTAGGGATTTGAGATTGGGATGAAAGCAGCCTTTGTTCTGAGTGATCAACTGCAGGTCATAGAAACAGAGTGAGGTAACAGCAGAGAAAGACAATACGGCCTGTCTTGTCTGGCCATCCATTCTAAATACTAAGCTCTACAATTCCATCCTCTCCCTCAGAAATCCCCTCTGTTTGTCTCATACTTTCTTGAATTCATATACAGTTCTTTTCTTCACCACTTCCGCAGGGAAGCTGTTCCATGCATCCACCACTATTTGCATAAAGAAATATTTCCTCAGATTACTCCTGATTCTCCAGGAACAAGCAGGACGTCAGTCCTCACTTATATGGATGATGTCAGCGCCAATGGAGCCCTCACCGAAGCATCTCCCCAGCTTTCAAAGAAAGCCTTTGGGAGATGCCACCACGCATGCATGGTCCCCTTCCCTCCCAAGGGTGCCGTCTTGCTCAGTCTCCTTTTTTCTGTGGAGCCCAACAGATGTCCATCTTATTTCCCCAGAAAAAGTTGATTATTTTCGTGTTAGAAACCTTTTTTCTTGCCCCAGTTGTGACTGGTCCCTTTCCCGACTATGAGCTCGCTTCACATCTTGGAACCGTTTCTAGGATTTTTTTGCCCCCAGCGCAATTCACGCCTTTTTCCATCCTCTGGCTGCTTTGAGGGTCTTCAACCTCGCCAGGGTACTTTTTCCCCCAGTGGCCAGCGGGTTCAAGAGGAGACAGACCCATTCTAGACCTCAGAGAATTGAACAAATTCCTGTTCAGAGAGAAGTTCAAAATGATTTCTCTAGAACTCTGCTAAACAAACACAAAAAGCTTTTTGTGTTTGTTTGGACTACTTGCAGGAGTCTTGCTCCTCCTTGTGTACTCTAGAACTCTGCTGCCATACCTTCAGAGTCAGGATTGGCTTTGTTCTCTAGATCTCAAGGATGATTGTACACATGTTCTCATCCATCCAACTCACCAAAAGTTCCTTTGATTCCTGTTTCAAGGGAAGCACTACCAATACGGGGTTCTTCCTTTTGGCCTGGCTTCTGCACCAAGGGTGTTCACAAAATGCATGACTGTGGTAGCAGCATTTCTCCGCTGGAATATTCGTCTTCCCTTACTTAGACGACTGGCTCATTCGAGCCCCTTCAGAGCCAGAGGCAGGATGTCTCTGTCTCGCACAATGTGCATCCTTCAGTATTTGGGACTTGTCATAAACTTCCCAAAGTCCAACCTTGCTCCCACTCAATCTCTAGAATTTATAGGATCTCTTCTGGATACCAGACAGACAAGGGCCTTCCTTCCACAGCCCTGCTGCCTTCGCATTGTGCAGATTGCTTCCGAAGCAGTGCTAAAACCTCACCTCACTGCTCGGGAAATGCAACACTTGCTAGGCCACATGGCATCCACCGTGCATGTGGTTCCTTATGCTCGCCTCCATATGAGGGCAGCCCAGTGGACCTTATCTACTCAGTGGACTCAGGCCTCAGGTTGCTTTTATGCATTTAAGTGGAAAAGGTTTACTATATGGTGCTCGCAGAAGGGTCTTAACCCTCTTGCGATACCTCTGGAATCATTACTGGAGTATCTCCTTCATTTATCAAATGCAGGGCTTAAGACCAATTCAGTGAGAGTCCATTTGAGTGCTATTGCAGCTTCTTTCAAGCCTCTAAATGGACAACCTATTTCCTCTCATCCTCTCATAGAGAGATTTATGAGAGGCCTTCTTTTAACTAAGCCTTCCATTAAGCCACCACCTGGTACTTGGGCAGCTCATGAAACCGCCCTTTGAACCATTAGCCACTACCTCTTTGAAATTCCTTTCCTGGAAGGTTATCTTTCTTATTGCAGTCACATCAGCACGTCGCATCAGCGAATTGCAAGCGTTGGTGGCTGATCCTCCTTATACAAGGTTCTATCATGATAAGGTAGTCCTTAGGACTCATCCACACTTTATGCCAAAGGTGGTGTCGCCTTTTCATTTAAACCAAGCGGTTTACCTTCTTGTATTCTTTCCAAGGCCTCATGCCTCAAATGCAGAAAGGAATCTTCATACTTTGGACTGTAAAAGAGCTTTGACCTTTTACTTGCAAAGGACACAGCAACATAGAAAGTCCTCGCAACACTTTGTTGCTTTTGATCCTAGTCATTTGGGACTTCCTGTCTCCAGAAGGACACTGTCCAGCTGGATTGCACAGTGTATATCTTTTGCCTATGAGAGCAAGAACCTTCCTCTTGAAGGCCATGTCACAGCTCACAATGTGAGAGCCATGGCAACCTCAATGGCTCATCTTCACTCTGTGTCTATCGACAACATCTGTCGAGCAGCTACTTGGGCTTCGGTTCATACCTTCACAGCCCATTACTGCTTAGACAAGGACTCCCACCGGGATGCCTTGTTTGGTCAGGCTGTTCTTCAACACCTGTTCCACACTTAATCAACGCCTACCCACTATCCCTTGTAGGATGCCAGAGATCCATGGGGAGAGGTGGAGCCCTTTCACAAGGGCACACAACTTTCTGGGCCATCTCCCTGGCATCTGCAGCTAGGGGGTCCCCATATGTGAAGACTACATTCCTGCTTGTTCCTGGCGATAGCATAGTTACTCACCTCTATCTCCGGGAACAGCAGGAATTTAGTCTTCACAACCCACCCACCTCCCCTAGGAGTTGTATCTCTCTATCTATCTCTCTCTCTCTCTATCTCTCTTTTGTCTCAGCTATAAACTCAACTGGAGAGGGACAGTTGGGAAAGGCGGGAAGGCAGCACGCAGGCGCTGTGGGATGCTCCCAAAAGCTTTCCTATTGGACGCTGGGGAGCGTTCCTGCACAGACTCCGTCGGTACCGACAATACCCATACTTGAAGACTAAATTCCTGCAGTTCCCTGAGATCACCTGTTACAGTTGAGTAACTATGCTTTCTCCAGGGACAGCAGGAATCAGTCCTCACACCCCTCCTTCCTCCCCTTTGAGTTGCTCCTTTACCGTATTTTATTCTTTTGCCATCTTTTAACTATGTCTATCTGACTGAGCAAGACGGCACACTTGGGCGGGAAGGGGACCATGCATGCGTGGTGGCATCTCCCAAAGGCTTTCTTTGAAAGTTGGGGAATGCTTCCATGAGGGCTCTGTTGGCGTCGAAGTCACCCATATGTGAGGACTGATTTCTGTTGTCCCTGGAGATCACCTGTTAGAGGTGAGTAACTACGCTTTATGTGCTTTGTATGTAAGTTTATACAGCGGGCGTATTGTGTGGACACAGTAATGTGTGTGTATTACTGTTATGGGTTGGCTATCGATATCAGTGGTTAGTTGGGCATTTAGTTTGAGGGTTAGGCCGGATAGGATCAATATGCCGAGTAATAGGCTTACTGTAATGTAAGAGTACATCTTTGTTATTTTCTTATACAATATCTGATATGTTTGTTTCTCCTATGATTGGGTATTTATGATTATCCCTGTTGGGTTGACATGCTGAATCTCCAGGAACAAGCAGAAATGAGTCTTCACATATGGGTATTGTCGGTACCGACGGAGCCTGCGCGGGAACGCTCCCCAGCGTCCAGTAAGAAAGCTTTTGGGAGCATCCCACAGCGCCTGCGCGCTGCCTTCCTGCCTTTCCTAACTGCCTCTCTCCAGTTCTTCTTTTCCGCGGAGCCAACAGGTCGTGTTCCTGTCACCGCTGAAGAATTTCTTATTTTCTTTTATTTCTTTGATCGCGTGTCTGCCTTCTCGACGCCGGACCGGTACCGCCGGTCTTTTCTTTCTTTATTCTAAAAAAAATAAATAACTAACTACTGTTTTTTCTCACTTCAGTGCATTTTTTCTTTCTGTGGCCTTAGGCCTACGAAAAGTTTTCCTCATGGAAAAGCCCGCCTCCGGGTTTAAAAAGTGCACGAAGTGCAGCGGCACTATTTCTGTCACCGACACCCATGACTGGTGTCTAAAATGTTTAGGTCCTGACCATTCCATTGCGGACTGTGAGTCCTGTTCCATGATGTCTAAAAGAGGTCTACAGAATCGAGCAGCCAAGCTCACTACCCTGTTTCCCTCTGATGCAGCTTCGGTGGCATCGATGTCTTCCAGGGCTGCTTCTTCCTCCCATGGATCTCAGGTAACCAAACTTAAGTCCAGCCGGTCCTCGAAGAGTAGATCTCCCTCTAAGTATCGAGATGCCTCCGGGCTTGCTCTCGAGGAATCCGCACCGGCAAAATTACCCCGGCGGGAGGCTCCGGCTTCCAAAGCTTTATCTATGGGGTCACAGGTTGACATCGATGGCTCGGCCTCGACCGATCACCTGTTGCCATGTTCTGGGGTACCGGTGGTTTCCACTGGTTCCGACATCCAGACATTGGTGGCGTCGATGGATCAGAATATTCTGACCATGCAGCGTGCCATCACGGCATTCATACAAGCTGCGACGCCTTCGGTACCGCAACAAACTCTGTTGTCGGTACCAATTCCGGCACCGGAACCGATATCGGTTCCGGTGCCGGTACCGATTGCATTGACATCGACATCGACTTCGGTGTCGACGGCAGCGGTACACTGTTCTGTGATGCCCATCGGTACCAAATCGGTACGATCACTCCCGATGTCGATACCACCTGGTACGCGTATCGGGCTCTGCAGGAGCATCCAGACAGGCGATACTTCGATTCCTCTGAAGACTCTGATGAATCAGAGGCTTCTATCGAAGCATCGGTGATCCTTCCTCAGGAGCCCTCTTCTCCAAAAAGAAGAATGTCTCCTCCAGAAGACTTGTCTTTTCAAGACTTCATTAGGGAAGTGGCCAGGGGCCTTTCCATCTCAGTGGCCCCTGAGACAGAGCCTAGAGCCAAAAAAATTAGATATTTTACAATATGCTAAGGCTCCTAAAGAGGCAGCCACTTTACCAATACATGAGATTCTTTATGATCACATGTTGGGCATATGGGAGACTCCTCTCACCACCTCTCCTCATTCTCGTAGGTTGGACACCATGTATTGTGTTCCTTCTTGTCCTGGCTTTCATAAGACTCAGCTTCCTCACCTCTCCATTGTGGTGGAGTCTGCTATGAAAAAGATCAAGAGTGCAAAAAGGCACTCTTCTACTCCTCCAGGAAGAGAATGCAGAACCTTAGATGCCTTTGGCAGGAGAAATTTCCAGGCCAGTATGCTTGTTGCCAGAATCAACTCCTATAGTCTCTATATTGTGATGTTTCTAAAAGAAGTTACAGATCATCTGCAAACTTTGTCTCCTTTTATTTCAGAAGATAAAAGGGAAGAGTTTCTCACCTGGCTTAAACATGCCCAGGATATTTCCAAGTTTTCCAACCGTGCAGCCTTTGACTCTTTTGAAGGTGCCAGCAGAGCCTCGGCTATTGCCATAGGTGCACGCAGAGTTGCTTGGTTACAAGCTTCTGATTTGGAACCCTGGGTTCAGGATGGACTAGGAAACCTTCCTTGTACAGGTGAAAACCTTTTTGGCAAAGATTGGCAAGCAAAGGCCACCCAGATGGATGCTGAAAATTCTGCTTTAGATAGACTTTCAAAGTCTACTTCTGCTCCTTTTAAGAAAAGGTTGTTCAAAAAGGGATTTTTCCCAGAAAAAGGGAAATATTATTCTGCTTATGGTCAGCAGGCATCTTCTGCAGGCCGTTTTGCTACAAGGAGACAGAAACAACTGAAACAGGCCAAGCCTAAGGCTGCTAGGACTGCTACAGCCCAACAGCCTCAGCCTCCTCAGGGTCTTTGACTTACAACTAGAGAACTTAGCCTTTCTGGCTGTAGAACATCCAGAGCCTCTCACCATTCCAGGAAGGTTAGCTCACTTTGCTCCCAGATGGGAACAAATCACAGCAGAGCAATGACCCTCCATCATAAGAGACGGGTACAAGCTTCATTTCTTAAACCTTCCCCCTCACACCATGGTGAGACAGTTCAATTCTCCAACATCTCCTCGACCTTCTGGGTCAGGAGATTGCTACCCTTCTTGCCCAAGGGGCAATAGAAGAAGTACCCCTTCTTCAACAGGGCTCAGGGTTCTACTCCCCATACTTTCTCATCCCAAAGAAAACAGGGGGCTACAGACCCATTTTAGATCTCAGAGAATTGAACAAGTTTCTATGCAAGGAGAAATTCAAGATGACTTCTCTCGGTACTTTCCTTCCATACCTCCAGAGTCAGGACTGGCTTTGTTCTCTAGATCTCAAGGATGCGTACACCCATGTCCTCATCCATCCAACACACAGAAGGTTCCTTCGGTTCCTTTTCCAAGGAAAGCACTGTCTATACAGAGTGCTTCCCTTCGGTCTGGCCTCTGCCCCAAGGGTGTTCACAAAATGCATGGCAGTAGTAGCTGCATTCCTACGCACTCTAGGAATATTTGTATTCCCATATCTGGATGACTGGCTCATCCGAGCTCCATCCCAGTCAGAGGCCCAAGCTTCCCTGGCCTGCACAAGCCGTATCCTTCAATATCTGGGACTTGTAATAAACATCCCAAAATCCCATCTCACCCCTACTCAATCTCTGGAGTTCATAGGGGCCTTACTGGATACTACCACTGCGAGGGCCTATCTTCCCCAGGCCCGTTGCCTACGCTTGGTGCAGTTAGCCTCCCAGATTCAGTTAAAGTCCCACTTAACTGCTTGAGAGATGTTACAACTGTTAGGCCACATGGCATCCACTGTGCATGTGGTCCCTTATGCTCGCCTTCACATGAGGGCAGCTCAATGGACTTTTTCCACCCAATGGACCCAGGCATCAGGGTGCCTGTCAGACAAAATAGCAACTTCCAGTCGCTTTTTTTGTTCTCTCCAGTGGTGGAAGTCCACCCAAAATCTGTTGCTGGGGTCCCCCTTTCAACAAGTGTTACCCCAAGCAACCCTCACAACAGATGCCTCCCCAAAGGGTTGGGGGGCTCATCTACAAGATCTCTCCACCCAGGGCATCTGGTCTCCACAGGAGACATCTCTACATATCAGCCTCTTAGAGCTCAGAGCAATTTTTCTAGCTCTGAGTCTTCCACACCCTGCTCAGCTACAAGACGGTCCTCATCCACACGGACAACCAAGTAGCCATGTTCTACGTGAACAAGCAGGGGGGAACTGGCTCTATGTCGCTTTGCAACGAAGCTCTGAGATTGTGGGCCTTCGCCAGAGAGCATCAAATTCATCTCATGGCAGTGTATCTTCCAGGGGTTCAAAACCCTTGGGCAGAAAGACTCAGTCGAGTTCTGCTTCCACACGAATGGTCCCTCCATGGGGACCAGATAACCAGGATCTTTCAAATTTGGGGAACCCCAGACATAGACCTGTTTGCAAGTCCATGGAATGCCAAACTTCCCCGGTTCTGTTCCAGGATTCCGTGTCAGGGAGTTCAGGCCAGGGATGCCTTCCTCCTTCATTGGGGGCAAGACTTCCTCTATGCCTTTCCACCCATTCCCCTAATTCCCAAGACACTGTTCAAGCTTCAGAGAGACAGGGGGTCTATGATCCTCATAGCACCACGTTGGCCACGCCAAGTGTGGTACCCTCTACTTCTGCATCTCTCTCAAGCTCCCTCCCTGGACTTGGGATCTGCTCCAGACCTCCTCTCCCAGGAGGAGGGAACGTTGTGGCACCCAAATCCCCAGTCTCTTCATCTCAGGGCCTGGTTGCTGAAGGCTTGGACCTTCAAGATTTGCATCTTTCTCAGCAAGTGAAGGATATCCTTCATGCTTCCAGAAAACCTTCCACCAGATGTTCCTATGCTTTTAAATGGAAGAGGTTTACCATTTGGTGTGCAGAGAAGGGTCTTAACCCTCTTGCAATACCTCTGAATTCTTTACTAGAGTATTTGCTGCATTTATCCCATGCAGGCCTTAAAACAAATTCAGTAAGAGTCCATTTGAGTGCTATTGCAGCATCCCTTAAGTCTCTCAATGGACAGCCTATTTCCTCTCATCCTCTTATAGCAAGATTCATGAGAGGCCTTCTTTTGACTAAACCTCCCATTAGACCACCTCCAGTGGCATGGGACTTGAATCTGGTTCTTGGCCAACTTATGAAGCCACCCTTTGAACCCTTAGCCTCTACCTCCTTGAAATTTCTTTCCTGGAAGGTTATTTTTCTCATTGCAGTCACTTCAGCTCGCCGCATCAGTGAGCTGCAAGCCTTGGTGGCTAATCCTCTTTATACGAGGTTCCATCATGACAAGGTAGTCCTCAGGACCAATCCACACTTTATGCCTAAAGTGGTTTCACCTTTTCATCTAAATCAGGAGGTATATTTACCTGTCTTTTTTCCAGGACCTCATGCATCAACTGCAGAGAGGAATCTCCATACCCTGGATTGTAAAAGAGCGCTCGCTTTTTACTTACAAAGGACACAGCAACATAGAAAGTCCTCTCAACTCTTTGTTGCTTTTGATCCCTCTCATTTAGGACTTCCAGTCTCTAAGATAACTCTGTCAAATTGGATTGCTCAGTGTATTTCCTTCGCCTACCAGAGTAAGAACCTTTCTCTGGAGGGCCATGTCACTGCTCACAATGTGAGGGCCATGGCAGCCTCTATGGCTCATCTAAACTCTGTGTCCATCGACCAAATCTGTCGAGTGGCCACCTGGGCCTCGGTTCATACCTTTACAGCCCATTACTGCTTGGACAAGGACTCCCGCCGGGATGCCTTGTTTGGTCAGGCTGTTCTCAAACACCTGTTCCATACCTAATCAGCTCCTACCCCCCATCCCTGGTTGGATGCCCGAGATCCATGGGGTGAGGTAGAGCCCTTCTCAGGGACTCACAACTTTGGAGATCTCCCTGGCATCTCTAGCTGGGGAGTCCCCATATGTGAAGACTCATTCCTGCTTGTTCCTGGAGATAGCACAGTTACTTACCTGTAACAAGTGATCTCTGGGAACAGCAGGAATAAGTCTTCACAACCCACCCACCTCCCCTAGGAGTTGTATCTCTCTATCTTTCCTTTCCTTTCTCTCTCTCTTTGTCTCAGCTTTAAAACTCGAACTGGAGAGAGGCGGTTAGGAAAGGCGGGAAGGCAGCGCGCAGGCGCTGTAGGATGCTCCCAAAAACTTTCTTACTGGACGCTGGGGAGCGTTCCCACGCAGGCTCCGTCGGTACCGACGATACCCATATGTGAAGTCTTCTTCCTGCTGTTCCCAGAGATCACTTGTTACAGATAAGTAACTGTGCTTTCTTGCAGCTTGGGTGAAACCTAGTGGTTTAGCAGTAGTATGTCAGTGATGTTTCAATGTAGACAATTATAGGATGATACATAGTAGACAACGATACATTGGAATACTGTAACAATCAAGGAACAGTTGTTGCACTAAGAAGTAGCAAAAGCAGGAAGAACAGAGTAATCATTAATTTACATAAAATAGCTAGGAAATGAAAGTTGAACCCTGCGAAAAGTGGTGTTTGAGACGTGGCAGAGGTTGTAAGGCAGTCCAGAGGTAAGGCAGTATGAATCAGATAAAATGACTGGTTCATAAGCATAAATCGCAACGTAAGAGTACTGTGTAATGGTACAATGATGCAGGACACTTGTCCTTGGCAGGTTTTAAGACCAACTCAGTCCGAGTTCATCTTAGTGCCTTTGCGAAGTCTCACAAGCCACTGGGCAGACAGCCTATCTCCTCACACCCCTTAGTAGCTCGTTTCATAAAGTGTCTGCTGCTTTCCAAGCCACCCATTGAGCCGCCTCCAGTGGCCTGCGACCTCAACGTGGTTTGGTTTTAACTTCTGAAGCCTCATTTTGAGCCTTTATCTGTCACTTCACTTAAGTTATTGTCTTGGAAGGTAATCTTCCTCATTGCCATCACATCAGCTCACTGCATTGGCTAACTGCAGGCTCTGGTGGCGGATCCACCATATATTCGGTTCCACCATAACCAGGTGGTCCTTCGTACTATCCACACTTCCTAAGGTGGTTTCCTCCTTCCATCTGAACTAGTCTGTAATTCTACCGACTTTTTTCCCCAAGACAACATGCTTCTCAGGCTGAAGCAGCACTACACACCTTAGACTGTAAGCAAGCGCTGGTTTACTACTTGGATAGAATTAAGGTTCACAGAAGAGCCTCTCAATTATTCATTTCCTTTGATCTCAGTTATCTTGGTCTGCCAGTGACAAAATGTACTCTATCCAGATGGATAGCAGATTGTATCTATTTTGCTTATGCACAGGCAGGACTCTCACTGCTGGGTCATATTACTGCTCATAATGTGCAGGCTATTGCAACTTCTTTAGCCAACCTCTGTTCAATGGCAGTGACAAGATCTGTCAGGCAGCTACCTGTTGCTCCATCCATACTTTTGCTATATATTATTGTCTGGACAGGGACTACTGTCGAGATGCTATCTTTGGTCAAATTGTATTCCAGCACATCTTTGGGACTTAATCTCAACTGCTACCCTCCATTCAAGACTTCTGCAAGAGACCAGACTATCATTAGAGGGGAGATAACCACCTGGGATTGAGTCCCATGGGACGACACATGTCCACACTCTTCGGTTCTAACTTTTAGCCTCAGGGATCACACTGCTATTCCCTCCATGCTAGTCTGCTACCTGGGAGCTAGTGAGTCTCATATGTGAAGACTGCATTCCTGCTTGTTCCTGGAGATAGCGTAGTTATCTGTAATAAGTGATCTCCGAAAACAGCAGGAGTCAGTTTTCACAATCTGCCCTCCTCCCTAGGAGTTGTAGGCTTGGTTTATTTTTTTTCCTTTCCTCTCAGCTACAAACTCAAGTGAGGATAGGAGTTGGAAAGGCAGACGGGCAGGTGCGTAGAGTGCTCCCAAAGGCTTTCCAATTGGACACTGGGGAACGTTCCCACACGGGCTCTGTCAGTACCGACATCACCTATATGTGAAGACTGATTCCTGCTGTTCCCGGAGATCATCTGTTACAACTGAGTAACTATGCTTTGCTGTACACAAAGAAATGGTTAATTTTCTTTCTTCCTCGCCCCTCTATCACACTTGTCAAATCCAGGATCCCTGTAAAATAATCTTAAACATAATAAAATTATGATCATGCAGATTTATTTCTCAATAACTCTACTACCAATTGGAATCAGAAGTTGTTTTATTATATATTCATGGGGGGAGGGGGAGAAAGAATTTGCAACATTCAGGCTGTACTTTAACTATGTTTTGTTTAAAAGAAATGTCTCTAACAAAACTTGTATTAAAGACCTTCTCGTCAGATAACTGTGACAATATCTCTCGCTACAAAGTTACTGTAAACACACAAAACTCTGCCAGACTTGTTATCTGTACTATCTACTTCTAAGATTCTTACTTCAGTGTACGATACACTCCAATCCATTGACTGAGAAAATCCATTCCACATAACAGTCCAAACCCATACAGCTGGAAAAAAAACACTAGCGGGGTCATTCCGAGGGGATGTCCATCCCCACTATTTGGCCCCCTCTGTATTCCTGGCTTACCTCTCAGTATGAACAGGATGTTTGTATGGGGAGGCTAGATGGGGCGGGAAGGGATGGAGTTAGGGTAAGCAGTGGGCGGTCCGTGGACCCGGACATACAGGGCCGATTCTGATGTCGGCCCTGTATGTCTGGGGCCGGCGGACTGAACGGGGCAATTATTTCACCTCTGCAGTGGAATAAGTTCCCCAGATGGTGGGTGACAGCTGGCCTGGGCAGCGGAAGGGCTTGGAGGGGGTTGCAGGTGATTCCCCACAGCCCAACCCTGGCACAGTTCGGTGGCCGGGGATCACGGCTTCTGAATGGAGCCGTGGTGCCATAGCAATCGAATGCCATGGTACCATGACTCCATTCAGGAGCCATGACTGAGTTAGCCGGTTGGAGGCCTGTACGTACAGGCTGACCCGGATTTGATCCCAGGCCTGCACTTGCAGGCCTAGTTGCGATTCTGATCCCGCAGGGATAGACGTGGGATCAGAATCGCATCTGCCCCTGTGCGACCGATTCCGACGGGCGCACAGGGGCATGGACATCCCGGACACAATGCCCCTGTGCGACCGATTCCGACGGGCGCACAGGGGCATGGACGTCCCGGACACAATGCCGCTCTAGCTGTCCAAATACATTAATACTGCAAAATCAATCATAGAATCTCGTCTCCCTTCCCATATTCATTAAACCAACACATCACATCACATTATTAGACCACCCTCATTAGTTTAGGGCCCGATTCCATCACATGTAGATCCCCTCTGAACCGGACGCACAGAGGTGATCACGATTCTGATACCATGGGGCACATCTAGCCCTGCGGGATCAGAATCGCGAACAGTCCCTGCACGTGCAGGACTGCCTTTGGCTAACTTCATCAAGGCTCCTCAATGGAGCCGTGGCGCTATGGCGTCATGTTGTCATGGAACAGTGGCCCCATTGTAGAGCCGCGATACCGGCTGCTAAATAAGTGTTTATTCCCCACAGCCCAACCTCTTATCTGGCCTCCTAAGGCCAGGGTTGGGCTGTGGGGAATAAACCCTGGCCTGCCCTGCTTCATCCGCGCCCCGGGCTGTTCAAAAAATCACGTCCAGGGAAGTAACTTTCCTGGACATTTCCTGGCCCTGGACGTACAGGGTCAACATTAGAATCGACCCTGTATGTCTAGGGCCAGCGACCGCCCACTGCCCGCCCAGACTCTGTCCCTGGGCCTCCATTCACTGTCCCCGTCTAACTTCCCCACACAACTGGCGGGGAAGTTAGTTGGGGGCAGGAGTCGGTACGAATAGTGGTGCTGGATGTTCCGTTGGGCCACCCATACCCGCTATTCATAGCACAGAATAACCCCCTTACTGTCTATCAAAAATCCTTCTATCACTTTTAATATCATATCTTACTTAACACAATACCTTCTAATCATGTTCTCATACCATCAACTACATCCTCATACCAACTAACATACATGCATAGACCATCACAACATACTAATCCTTACAGACTATGGCTTACCAAACGCAAAACAAAAATCAGAATGCACAGAAGTCACAGCACTACAACATTTTTTTTCATTCATACTAAGATTAAAAAACTATCAAAACAAAATGCACCACTCTAGAAACCAAAATACATCCTCAAATACAGAAAAACAATTGAAATTACCTTACCTAAGGCTCAAGAGTGAAACAAAAAATAAGACAAATTTGTCTTTATGCATTTCCGACTAACAAAGATAAGAGCACAGACATTTAAAATATCAACTTACAAGTTTGACAAAATGCAGCTCTGACTTACTAAAGAAGAAAATCAGCATATGAGAACACAACTAATTACCAAGTTTCAGCCAGGCTTTTACAATTAGAAAATGTTATCCTTTTAAAAACACAACGTCAGAAAAGCAAATAAATGAATCATTATATACGTTCTCTTCTAATACAAACAGCTTGTATTATCAATTTTTCACATCTACCATTATCTTCAAACATTGCAGCTTCTTTGAAAAAGTCCCTCCTAAAGGACTTTGCAATATCACCATGTTTACAATAGGCTGCCTTTCTTAAACACTGTCTGTACTCCATACTCGCAATCCTCTGCCTTGCCTTGAATGAAGAGAAATAAATATCTGAGTCACGGTATGAAGAGAAATGAATATCCGAGTCACGGTACAATCTGAATGGATCTCTTAGCCTGTGACCTATTTCTGGCCAGGTAGCAAAACTTAACCTCAGATCTTTGACTTCAATTCTCTAAATTCAACTGC
Source organism: Ichthyophis bannanicus (assembly GCA_033557465.1). Lineage (NCBI taxonomy): Eukaryota > Metazoa > Chordata > Amphibia > Gymnophiona > Ichthyophiidae > Ichthyophis > Ichthyophis bannanicus. The sequence goes on from CM066032.1 coordinate 667,032,142, forward strand.
AAATAAAGAAGTATACAGAGAGTTACATAAAACAGTACAACTTAAGCTTACATGAGAAATTCACAGGTGTGCACACTTGTGCAGATTCCCATGATTCCCTCTCCAAGCAAGGCCATCACACCTCCTTTTATTAGGGAAAAACTGTTGCATGATACAAATTTTTCAGCTCCATCATTCATCCCAAAGTATAACCTTGGCTTTTATAACTCATCACTCTCCAGGCTGCTAGGCTTCAGACTTTCAGCAACATTCCAAGCCGTTCTCCATATTAACCCTTTCAGAGGGCCCTAGTATCTCACTTCGTTATTTTCAACAAAGTGGTTATGCAGTGGATGTCTGTTCTTATATATAGTGGTGAATTTGAAGTGGGAAATTTTTAATTTTGGCTGTTAAGTTTGTTGAAGAAAAGGCGGGAAATTTGATTTTGGAGGGAAAGTTCATTGAGAAAAGGTGGGATAAGTGCAAGTAGGTATCCTAGAGGCAGGGAATTTTGAATTTTAGTAGAAGATTGTTAGGAGGATAAGCATAAAACAAAGGCCATGTCCAGATAATTGCCGGTGCATCTCGTGCTAGTCTACCCAAGGATGGGTAAACTGAATAGTAAAGAGAAGTCTGTTTGGGGGGGATCCCCTAAAACTGAGAGATGTGCATAGTTCTGATCCAGAGACCACTCATGGGGTTGAAAAACTCTGCAGTGTCTCAGCTATTTGATTCTGCACTGCAGTGAGATAAGTGTCTTGCTTTTGGATTTGATTTATATGACAAAGTCCCAAATCCTTGCTGCTTCCTGGCAGAGGGGATCCATTTCTCCCTGTCTTGTTATAAAACAAAGCAACTTAGTTGTCTGTCTGAATTAATACTGAGTGACTTCGAAGAAGGTGGATGAATACTCAAAAGGTATAAATTATGGTTTGAAGCTCAAGACAGTTGATGTGGGAGACCTTTGTCAAACTTTGATTGGGTTCTTGAGTAAGGTGGGAGTCTAAGTGAGCTCCCCATTCAGTGTTGGACGCATCTGCTGTTAGGACAGAGTGATGTTCCTTTGGAGTAAATGGTACAATTGCAGTCAGTCTGCATACAGGTATCCATTATGGCATCGTTTTTCATATGGAGTTGAACTGTGATAGACAGAGGTTGATTATGCTGGTTCCAACTGAACTTGAGATTCCATTAAAGTATTCTCATTTTCAGGCAGGAAAAGGGGGACCACATATAGCAAAGTGGCCATAAGACCTAACATTTGTAAGAAGGGCCTTTGCTGCGACAGTCAGAAGTTTGAATATTGTGACATGAGCATCAGGGATTGCATCTTGTTCAGCAGAAAATCTTTTTCTTGTACTGTGTTCAGAATCGTCGTCCCTATTTTTGTTGTGTTATCTTGTAGTGCCATACAAACGATAAATATTAGTAGTACTACATAGAAATAAAATCTTGTTTATAGGTTACACGGTTACTGTGTCATACTTGATAATGAATCCTAATCTCTGAAGTAGGCAAGGTGTTTTGTCCTTGAGGGTTAGAGCTAGGCTTTTTGGTATAGAAATACTAGGTAATACCTTTTGTGCCGATGTGCAGCCACAATCACTTAATGAAGACTCTGGGCGCCAATGAAACCAAAAGGAAGGACATTGTACTGACAGTGGTCCATACGAAGAATGAACCAGAGGCATTTACTGCAGTGTTGTTGGATCAGAGTATATGTAATCATCATTTGAGATCCATTGGGCACAGACAGTCTCCCTTTTTCAAATAGGGGAGAATGAAGGGAAGAGTGTTCATCTTGAATTAAAGGTAGAGATCCCTGAGATCTAAAATAGGGTACAAGCCTCATGCTTTCTTGGGGATCAGAAAGTACCTGGAGTGAAAGACTTGGCTCCTTTCCTATTATGGAATCTGCTCAGTTGCATTGGACTGTAGGAGATTGACCTCTTCCTGAAGCAGGTGAATTTGGGGTTGAAGTAGATGACGTCAGTCTGGTAGCAGAGTTAAGAACCTTAAGCGGTATCCCATCTATCTCCAGGAACAAGCAGGAATGAGTCTTCACATATGGGTACGTCGGTACCGACGGAGTCTGCGCGGGAACGCTTCCCAGCGTTCAATCAAAACGCTTTTGGAAGCATCCCACCACGCCTGCGTGCTGCCTTCCCACCTTCCCAACTGCCTCTCCTCAGTTTTCGTTTTTCCGCGGAGCCGGCAGGACGTCCTCCTGTCACCGCAGAAAATTCTTCTTTTATTTTTTATTTTTCTTGTGGTCGCGGCTGCCTTCCCCGACGCCACCGGTACCGCCGGTGTTTTTTTCTCCTTTTTTCTTGTAAATTTCCTCTTTAAGGAATATTTTTTCTTCCTAGTGCCTCATGGTTTTCTTAGACCTGCTAGGCCTACTCACTTTCCTTCATGGAACCGCCAGTCACTATTCCCAAGAAATGTTCAAACTGCGGCGGTACAAAATTAACCTTAGACACCCCTAATTGGTGTCTGGCCGGTTTGGGTCCTGACCATTTTCCTCCGGAGTGTCCCTCCTGCAATAGTATTGTCGAAAGAAGTCTTCAGCATCGGGTTTCCCTCGATACGCGGTCCCTATCCAGCTTCAGGGCACCGACCACTTCTTCTACATGGCATCAGGTAACCCAAAAACAGTCTGTTAAGACTAGCCAGTCCTCGAGTGGTAGATCTCATGCACAGCATAGAGATGCCTCTGGCCTTGCCCTCGAGAACATACTGGTTTTAAAACCCCGGTGGGAGTCTTCGGCCTCCAAAGCCTGTGTGGGGTTTCAGGTTGTTCCTGAGGTTCACCCCTCACAGAACATACCTGTGCCATGCTCGGTGGTGGCATCCGCTTCGAGCAGTACCGATACCCTGGCATCGGCAATGGTGTTGGATGAAACATTCCTTACCAAGGAAGGTTGTCTGGTGTCCTCAGTACCTACGGGACCGTTGGATACGCTCCAGGCCGACCCTCCAGTATCGGCATCGATCCCGGTACCGATACTAGTACCGACGTCGGTACCCTCCAGATGTGCTTCGATAGACTCGCTTCCTTCGATGGCAAGTCTGGAATCGATCTCCAGTCTGGAGGACTGGGTACCGACTCGCCTTGGTACCGACACCAAACGGTACCGAAGGCACGTTTCCGATGATCCATGTCCGGCACTCTCGGTTTCTTCCATGTTGTTGTTGTTAAGTGCCGTCGAGTCGGAGTCGACTCATGGCGACCCTCTGGATAGCTATCCTAAATTGTGTTCAGTCTTCAGTCAGGCGGCTCATTGTTGACAGACTGGTACCCGTAGCTGCTGTTATTGTATCGATCCATCTCATTGCTGGCCTTCCTCTTTTGCGTTGACCTTCTATCTCGCCAAGCTTGATGTCTTTCTCTAATGATCTCTCTCTTCGCATGATGTGTCCAAAGTATGAAAGTCGAAGTCTTGTCATCTGAGCTTCTAAAGAAAGCTTAGGTTTGATCTCCTCTAGTACCGACTGGTTGGTTCTTCGGGCAGTCCATGGTATGCACAGTATTCACCGTCAGCACCATAATTCAAAGGCACCAATTTTCTTCCTGTCTGTCTTTTTCACTGTCCAGCTTTCACATCCATATGATGTTATTGAAAATACCATGGCCTGAACAAGTCGAATCTTTGTATGGAGAGAGACATCTCTGTTCTTGAGAATCTTATCTAGGTCTTTCATAGCCATTCTGCCAAGAGCAGTGCGTCGTCTGATTTCTTGACTGCTTGTTGCTTCTTTATTGATAGTTGATCCAAGTAGGTTAAAGTTGTTCACAATTTCAATTTCTTCTCCTTCAACGATGAACCTGTTGATTATGTCAGTTGTCATGATCTTTGTCTTCTTTACATTAAGGTGCAGGCCCATTTTGAGACTATGTTCTTTGATTGTGAGAAGCAAATGTTTCAGATCATCTTCACTTTCAGCCAGTAATGTAGTATCATCAGCATAGCGAAGGTTGTTGATGAGTCTTCCGCCAATCTTCACACCTCTGTTGTCTTCATACAATCCTGCTTCTCTGATGATTTTTTCTGCATATAAATTAAACAGGTAGGGGGAGAGTATGCAGCCTTGTCTTACACCTTTGCTTATTTTAAACAATTCTGTTTCTCCTTGTTCCGTTCGAACTGTTGCTTCTTGATCAATGTACAGATTGCGCAAGATAACGATCAGGTGTTCTGGTATACCCATGCTTCTTAAGGTAGCCCAGAGTTTCTCATGGTTTACACAGTCAAAAGCCTTGCTATAGTCGATAAAGCACAAATAGATATCCTTTTGGTATTCTTTAGTCTTTTCAAGGATCCATCTCACATCCGCAATGATGTCTCTCGTTCCTCGCCCTTTCCTGAACCCTGCTTGCACTTCAGGTGGTTCTTGTTCCAGGTATGGTTGTAGTCTCTTTTGAATAATCTTCAGTAGAATCTTGCTGGCATATGGGATCAGAGCGATTGTTCGATAATTTCCACAGTCAGTTGGATCACCTTTCTTTAGTATTGGTATAAACACAGATCTTTTCCAGTCAGTTGGCCATGATGTTGTCTTCCATATTTCTTCCATACCGATAAGAGTTGTCACCGGCTGGCCTTCATCCACTGGTACTGGATACGGTGCCGGAGTCGGTACCGGAATTCACATTACTATGGCTGTCGGTGCCTTCCATGCTTCCCTCTTCAGGCTCGCTTCCCTCGATACCGAGTTTGGAATCGATCCCTAGCATGGACGATATGCTACCGACTGCTGCTGGTCCCGACCCCCTGTGGTTCCGGCGACCATTCTCTAGGGATCTCCACCATTCAGGATCTTAGATTCCTATAAGGTTAGATAGATCCTCCGGTGCCAATGCTAGTTCTTCAGCAGATCTAGCCTGTCCAAAAGAATTTCCCTCTGGGGATTTTTCTTTTCAAGCTTTTCTCATGGATATGATGAAATCACTTGCCATTTCTATGCCTGGACAGGATCCTACACAAGGCAATGCAGAATCCCTGTATATTCCTGGGACAGCAAAGGATACCATCATGCTTCCTTTGCATCATTCCTTGCAGGATCTCCTTCTACGAATGTGGGAAGCTCCTTTAACGGTGCCCCCACCTTCTAGGACAACTGATCTTTTATATCAGGTGCCTTCCTCTCCAGGTTTTCAAAAGACTCAACTTCCTCATCATTCCATTGTTGTTGAATCAGCAATGAGGCGGGTGAAGAGTACTAAAAAGCACTCTTCTTATCCGCCAGGTCGTGAGTCTAAGACTTTAGATGCCTTTGGACGCCAAACCTTCCAGGCATCCATGCTTTCAGCAAGAATTCTCTCATATATTTTCTATATGGGATTATCTCTTGATGAGGTCACAAAGAAGTTACTATCTTTGACTCCTTTTCTTCAAGAGACTATAAGTGCAGACTATTCCTCTCTGATTAGTCATGCTCAGAATATATCTAGGTTCCTTATTCGTGCTTCCCTGGACTCCTTTGAGTCTGTTAGCAGAACTTTTGCTATAGCTATAGGGGCACGACGTAAAGCCTGGCTCCAGGCTTCAAGCTTAGACAAATGGGCTCAAGAAAGACTGGGAAATACTCCTTGCACTGGAGAAAATCTCTTTAACAAGGAGTCTTTACTCCAGGTTGCTCAGTTAACCACTGACATTCCTGTTTCCAGAGGCTGTTCTACGCCTTCCTCTTTCCCAGTTGGTAGGAAATGTCCTACCCAACTTTCTTCCCCTAGGGGGAAAAAGTTTTATTCTTCTTCTGCCCATCATTCAGATGTTCCCAAACAGGGGAAACATCGCCCTAGTCTGAAGAAACCACAACCTCAACAGGGTCCACAAACCCAGCAGTCGCAGGGTTTTAAATAAGTCATTTTTCCCCTTGTGTTGCTGGTTACAGGGGCAGTCTACTTCTTTTTGCTGAAGTATCTGCATTAAATTTATCCTAACTTTCATGTCTGGTAGGTGTTCCCTACCCCTACCATAAGAACATAAGAACATAAGATATGCCATACTGGGTCAGACCAAGGTCCATCAAGCCCAGTATTCTGTTTCCAACAGTGGCCAATCTAGGTCATATGTACCTAGCAGTTTCCCCAAGAGACACAAGTTCCACAATGCTTGTACTGGGTCAAGCATTGATATCTTCGGTCACTTCTTAATAACGGTTTATGGACCTTTCCTCCAGGAACTTGTCCAAACCTTTTTTAAACCCAGCTACACTAACAGCCTTTACTACATCCTCCGGTAACAAATTCCAGAGTTTGATTACACGTTGGCTGCCAGCGGGTTTAAAAAAATGTGATCAGTGTGAAGCTGATGTCTCTCACCGATACGCATGACTGCTGTCTCCAGTGCCTCGGGCCAACCATGACCCATCGGTCTGTGGCCCATGTAGGAAAATGTCCTCGAAAGCCCTGAAGAGCCACCAGCAGCAGCATGATAGGATTTTTTCCATGTCCTTGCCTCCGAGAGCCAGGACCTCATCCGAGGCCTCCATGTCTCGGGGGGAGCTGTCCAAGCCAGAGCAGCGCCAAGGTTCCTCGGAAAGGGGGTCTCCCTCGAGGGAGCACAAGAGGAAGAAGAAATCCTCGAAGGTGGCGTCTCTGGATGGCTCCGAGCGACCCGGCTCCTCCCGAGGCCAGTCGCGGAGCCCCGAGCACCGGTCGGGATCTTCGGAGACTGAGCACCCGATAAAGACTCCTTGTCGAGAAACGGATCAGCCAAGGCAAGTACCAACTGTCTTCATTGAGGACTCCCCTCCGGGGGAACCGTCGTCCGGCCCAACCATGTCGGGGCCCGAGCCGGTGGCTGCAGAGTTTTCCGGACTCGAGTCCAGAATGGTGGCCTTGGAGCGCAGTTTCACTGCCTTCATGGAGAAGCAGCAGGTACTGATAGCCAACCTGTCTGTTTCCTCCGCCCCAACCACCGGGCCCTCGACTTCGAAGTCGACCCTGGAGGCTGAGCCGATCCTCGAAGCCCTTCGGGCTCAAGTCGATCCTTGGCTGAGGTCTCTCTTGGCCTCCCGTTCGGGACCGAGGTCGTTGCCACTGAGCCTGTCGGGGCGGTCGGCGCTGGGGCCCTCTGCCTGAGGAGCCCCCCGATTTCTCCTCGGAGGCGGCGGCGTGGGAAACTGAGGATGAGGAGTCCCCGGATACCCGCCGACAAAGGGATGTACCGTCTGATTCCCCAGTATCCTAGCCTCTGAGAATGTTCCCCCAGAAGACAATGAGGTTCTTGGACGTCATGTGGGATATGTCCAAGGTGTTGGCGTTCCCCACGGAGTCCGAGGAGGATCCTCGAGCCGACGAGCTCAAGATCCTCCAGTATGAGGTCCCCCTTCGGGAGGTCCTTACTGTACCCGTGCCTCTGATCCTGAAACGACTGATGTTCCGCATGTGGGAGACACTGGCATCAGTGCTCGTGATTGGTAAGCTGCTTGACTCGATGTATTGAGTCGGCCGGAGCCCTGGGTTTCAGAAATCGCAGCCGCCGCACAACTCCATGGTTGTGGAATCGGCCATGCGCTGCCTGAAGAGCCAGAAGATGCACTCCTTGGTGCACCCCAGCAGGGAGGCCTGCAACTTGGATGCCCTCAGCAGGAAGTGCTTCCAGAGTTCATTGCTGACTTGTCGAATCCAGGCCTACCAGCTGTACATGGGCATGTACCTGAGGGACCTGGCAAAGGAACTCGCTGGGTTCTCGGCTGGTCTCCGAGGAAACTTTGCAGCGCTTCAAGGGCCTGTCTAAAGCTGTCCATGAGTGCTTGAAGTTTGTGTCTCAGGCGGCCTATGATGGGTTCGAGTCGGTGGCCTGGGTAGCTGCGGCTGGCATTGGTGCACGCCGCCAGGCATGGTTGTAATCGTCGGACCTCGAACAGTGGGTTCAGGACAAGTTGGTCAATGTCCCATGCCAGGGAGAGAATCTCTTTGGCAAACCCATGACCGACAAGGCTGCAGAGTTGGAGACCGAGTACATGATGAGGACACGGCTCTCCAAGAAGACCTCTGACCCTTCTCGCAAGAAGGGCTCGGGTGAAAAACTCTTATACCCAAGGAAGGGTGCTGCTTACCGAAGCTACCCCCATTTTCAGGCCTCCCCGGCTCCCCAACAGGGGCAGCAGGCCGAGGGACAGGGCATGGCCTGCGTAAGCAGAAAAGCCCCAGGCACTGGCTCCGGCCCAACCTGGCAGTGGCTTTTGACTCCTACAGCATGGCCACTCTTCCCACAGGAGAAAGGCAGAACAAAGGAGACCAGCTTTCTCTTTATGCCCACAGGTGGACAGCCATTACCACCGATGCCTGGATCTTGGAGTGGAGGAGTGGCCTAGAGGTTGGGGCAAGGTACCTTAGGCCGGAAGGTCGGGGGTTCAAATCCCACTAGAGGACAGCAACCTTGGGCCGGAAGGACTGGGGTTTCTAGTCCCACAGGTGCTCCTTGTGGTCTTGGGCAAGCCTCTTAACCCTCCATTGCCCATGTTCCCTGTAAAATGGTTATCTCCAAGTTATAAATGCCCTGTTCAATGTAATTTCAGTTTGTTCAATGTAAACCGCCTTGATATCATGAAAGGCGGTATATAAGAAATGTTAAATAAAAATAGTCCAAGAGGGCTATCTTCTTCACCTAGCCCAGGTGCCTCCTCACTATTTTCCAGGAGAGCCCATCAGGTCTCCACTTCACCGGGACCTTCTTCTGAAGGAGTTAGCAGGTCTTCTCGAGGATCAGGCGTTAGAACCGGTGCCCCACCACCTCCAGGGAAGGGGCTTCTACTCCAGGTACTTTCTGGTGCCAAAGAGGACAGGAGGCCTCAGACCCATCCTCGACCTGTGCAACCTCAACAAATTCCTGGTGAGGGAGAAGTTCAAGATGCTCTCTCTTGGAATATTGCTGTCTTACCTACGCCAGGGAGACTGGCTATGCTCCTTAGACCTGAAAGAGGCGTATACACACATCCTAATACACCCAAGCCATAGGCAATATCTACGCTTTGTGGTGGGGGGCAATCACTACCAGTACAGGGTACTCCCCTTCGGCCTTGCCTCGGCCCCCAGGGTGTTCACAAAGTGCCTAGCTGTGGTTGCCGCCTTTCTCAGGCTCCAAGGGGTCTTTGTATTCTCCTACCTCTACGACTGGCTCATCAGAGGTTCCTTGGCCACCGAGGCCCACCAGGCCACAACTCGCACCATCCAGGTGCTGCAGCACCTAGGGTTCGTTATCAATTACCCCAAGTTCAGCCTCACTCCAACTCAGCAGCTAGAGTTCATTGGGGCCAGCCTTGACACCTTTCAAGCGAAGGCCTATCTGCCTGCAGACAGGGCAAGCAGACTTATGGCTCTGGCAGGGCAAGTGAGTCGCAAGTCTACAGTGTCAGCAAGGCTTTTTCTGCGCTTCCTCAAGCACATGGCTTCCACAGTTCATGTTACCTGGATGCCTGCCTCCACTTGCAGACTACTCAGTGGTGTCTCAAGGACCAGTGGTCTCAGGCCTCAGGATGCCTTCGGGACAGGGTCAAAGTATCCAGACGTCTGGTACAGTCCCTAGCCTAGTGGCTCCAACCGCATCACTTGGAGGCGGGAATGTCTTTCCAGGTCCCTCTGCACACAAGGATCCTGACCAAGGATGCATCCCTGCTGGGCTGGGGGGCCCATTGTCAGGGTTTCCGTACTCGGGGACTATGGTCCCTGAGCGAGAATACCCAACAAATCAATTTCTTGGAACTACGTGCCACCCGCCTAGCACTAGAGGTTTTCAGGCAGTTCCTGGCCCATGAATCTCTCTTGGTGCATACAGACAACCAGGTGGCCATGTTCTGTATGAACAAACAGGGTGGTACGGGATCCCGCTCCCTATATCCGGAAACCCTGGACCTATGCTCCTTTGCAGCCCGGCATGGCATTCGTCTCTGAGCAGTCTATCTGCCGGGCCAGGACAACTGGCTAGCAGACAGGCTAAGCAGGATTCTCCAACCCCACGAATGGCGGCTGGACCGTGGGGTAGCCAATGGCTCTTCCAGCTGTGGGGGCAGCCAGTGATGGACCTATTTGCGAGTCCGGACAATCACCAGTTGCCCCTTTTCTGCTCCAGGCGACTCCACCCACACAGGGTGGCTGCCGATGCGTTTCTGATGATATGGTCCGGGGATCTTCTGTATGCGTTTCCCCCGACACCTCTGGTAGCCAAGACACTATTCAAGATTCTCCAGGACAGAGCCTCAGTCATCCTTATTGCCCCTTGGTGGCCCAGGCAACCCTGGTTCCCGCTTCTTCTGCAGCTAGCAGTGGAGGCCCCAATCCCCTTGGTGTCCTCCACACGTCTCCTGTCTCAGGAGGGGGGCTCTCTTCTGCACCCTAATCTCAGCTCCCTCAACTTGATGGCATGGCTGCTGAAAGGGTAATTCTCGCTCTGCTCCTCCTTCCAAAAAATATTGAGGCAGTCTTGCTGGCCTCGCGGAGGCCGTCGACCAAACGGGCGTACGCCTTGAAGTGGCGTAGGTTTGCGGTATGGTACAAGGAGCTTATCTTGTAGATCATTTCTCTTGCCCAGTAGGGATGATTCTACAATTTCCTCTTCCCCTCTCTGATTTGGGCCTCAAGTCCAACTCTGTCAGGGTGCACCTCAGTGCCCTTGCAGCGCATTACTTTTCAGTGGATGAGAAGCCTCTCTCCGCCCACCCTTTGGTCTCGGTTCCTGAGAGGCTTACTTCTCTTAAAACCCCCGGTACGCCCCCCCCCCCCCCGGCGATCGAGTGTGATCTCAATGTGGTGTTAGGGCAGCTTACTAGGCCGCCCTTTGAGCCAATGGCTACCTGCCATCTACGCTATCTTTTTTGGAAGGTGGTTTTCCTGGTGGCACTCACATCCGCTCAGCGGGTGAGTGAGCTCCAGGCAGTACTGTCGGACAGTGCCTTTGGCCAGGCTGTACTCCATAACCTTATCGAGGTCTAGGCAACTCCTGCCCTCCGACCCTTCTGTGTTCAGGTTACCAGAGTGCCATTCCCTCAGTTTACATTGCTATTGCGGCTGCTTGTGGCTCTCATAGAGGGAGCCTTTTCTAGCTATGGGTTCTCGGTAGCCTATAGCTGGGGAGTCCCATATGTGAGAACTGACTTCCTGCTTGTTCCTGGAGAAAGCATAGTTACTCACCTGTAACAGGTGTTCTCCGGGGACAGCAGAAAACACTCCTCACGATCCTCCCTCCTCCCCTAGGAGTTGCAGTCCTATTATTATATTTTGTTCTTTTTGCCGTCTTTTTAGCTATGTCATTTGACTGAGCAAGATTGGCACCCTTGGGCGAGAAGAGGGCCGCACATGCGTGATGGCAACTCCCAAAGGCTTTCTCTGAAAGCTGGGGATTTGCTGCGCACGAGGGCTCCGTCGGCGCCAACGTCACCCATATGTGAGGATTGATTCCTGCTGTCCCCGGAGAACACTTGTTACAGGTAAGTAACTATGCTTAACCATTGTATACTTCTATTCTTCAGTGCATGATTAGATTGAGTTAAAATAATGGCAAATATAATGCTCCAACGAGTAAAATAGTTTGTACGATAAAAACTTGAAGACTGGGACGATCGATGAATCATAAAAACAGAAACCTTTCATGAATGATAAAACTGGAAAAATGTACTATGTCAAAATAAGAGTATACAGAACAATATTTGTGTGAGTCAATAATCATGATAATATGAAAGTAGTTTAAGATCCAATTTATTAGACCATCACATAAAACAAAAAGCAACATGATTGTGTACTTCTGTGGCAGACAAAAAGCTCCTACAAATAAAGCGCTAGTGCAATGGAACCTTTGCATGCTAGAGACCAAATTGGAACACAAACTAGTAAGATACCATAATTTGCAGACAAAACAACATTGAATAAACAGTAAAATAAGCTGTATTAAAGTGAAAATACTACAGGACATTACTATGCGATTCAGCCATATATGATGACTTCAAAGCCAAATAAATGATAACAATTAAAAATAAGATAATTAAGATCTAGATGGTCACTCTAGTAAGCTTGAGCAGCTCATAAAAATGCCGCATGAAAAAAATATATATCCAGTTGTGAGCCCACATGTATTATTGTGCTGACAAACTTTCACCAATGTTGAAACTAAAAGTGAAATCTGCATTAAATGGCCTCCTGACGGAGCTGGCACTCAACATTAAAAGGGGTAAAAAATTATGATGAAAAGGCATCTGTTAGTAAAATGAATATGTTTGTAATCAAAAAGCTTAAAAAAGGAGTACCAGACAAAGTGCTCTGACGGGTAAAATGCTAGTGTGAAAAAGACTTAAATGGTGCTGGAAACCAAGTCAGGATGTTGATGCAAGTAGTGTATCATAAACACCAAAAGACAACATATTAGATGAACTAGTTAATATGATAAAAGTGGGTGTGATAAAGTATTTTAGAAGTGGAAATTAAACACTGTATTGTTGCATGAATCAGCCAGAGAATCCAAATCTGATGTGCGCAATGACCAACTACTAAAAAAGGGGTAAAAATAATAAAATAAGATGATAAAAAGGCAAAATTAAGAGCGATAATTAAAATAAGCGTGTGTATCAAATAAAAATGACACTTAAAAAAATGTGAGATGATATGCACTGTTCTCCAGTAGAGGGGGCCGCAGGGTCAAAACTGAGGTACTAAACTTATGGTTGACTGTGGTTAATTGAGATGAGAAAATTCTTGTAATTAACAGTACTTCATGTAAAAAAAATGTTAAAAAAATAGATAAAAAAGGTTAAAGGTAAAAGCTATTGTGAGATGGCAAACAGATGAGGCAGGCATAAATAATAAGTAAATAATAAAAGGGAAAAATCTGAATACCGTTAAAAATAAAATATAAAACAGCAACTAAGAGAAAAAAACAGATTTAAAAAATCAATTAAAAAAATAATAATTAAAAACAGTAAAGTCAAAAACAATAACTAAGAACAGAGTCAGGGATGGGGATCTCCCAAGAGTCTCAGAGGAAAACGGAGAGGTCTTGATAGTCCAGACTGTGCCTGCAGTGTCTGACGGGGCAAGAAACTCTACCTTTTAGAGGATGCTATACATGTATTGTACAGCATAGAACTGATAAGCTGCAATGCAGGCAGATAGCATTGCCTTGGAACACCTTTTTGCTTAACTGATTTAAAAATCTTTACCAGGAGGAATGTTTAAAAGCTATATACTTTCTTGCTTTCTTCATGGCCGACTCAACTATTACAGAGGAATGCAAGAACTGGACTTTCTGAAACCCAGAGTGGGCTGAACATTATATAGTTGTAGTCACCATTATTTGCACTCTTGCAGTTCAACCTATTAAAGACCATTGTCTTAAAAAAAAAAAAAAAAAAAGAAGAAGAAAAGTGGCCAGTGAAATGGCCTTGGACTATATATAGACACATACTTGACACACAAAATAATCAAATAAAACAAGACCAATTAAAAAAGGAAATAGTATAAAAAGTGGGACATTGCCAGGATGATTATAAGGCACCCTTATAAACAATTCAAATCATTTTGAATAGGAGAACCACATTCCCACCGCCGTAAAATTAGACACACCTGTGATCAATTGTCAGTACTCACATGACTTGAATCAACCAGTGAAAGATGGCTCTAATGTTTAAAATGGCCACATTCACTTCCTGTTCCATTTTCACAATGGTAAAGGCGAGAGCTGCCTAAGACAATCAGAAAAGCCATTATTAGCAAACATCAAACTACAGTTTGCAATGCTATTAAGTTTTCTGCTCATGGAACTGTCAACAACCTCCTGGGACGTGGAGGGAAGAGGAAAATTAATCCAAAAAGTCTTCGAAGGTTAGTGTGAACTGTTGGAAAAACACCATGTACAACATCCAAAGAGCTTAAGGCTGACCTGGAGCAATCTGGAGTGGTGGTTTCAACCTCCACCATATGCCACACATTAAACAAAGAAGGACTTCATGGGCAAAGGCCAAGGAGGACCCCATTTCTCAAAGACAGACGTTAAAAGGCATGCCAGATCTTTGCCCAAATCCACCTTGTGATACCACAATCTTGGGAAAATGTTCTATAGCCAGATGAAACCAAACTTGAGCTCTTTGGCAATGCAGACCAGCAATACATTTCCAGTTGAAGAGATGAAACTTTTAAGGAAAAAAAAAACACTCTTGTTTATGTTTATGTTTATTTAAAACTTGTTATACCGCTCAATACCGTGGGCACCTGAGCGGTTTACAATAAATAAAATAAAGCAAGTTAATTAAAACAAGCACTTGGCTGCAGAAAAGGAAAAGAACGCCATCAATTATGAGAAAAGGAGAGGAGAGAAAGAAAAGAGAAGCTGAGAGCAGAAAAATAAAATAAAACAGAAAGAGTAACAATGAACGAGTACTATCAAGGGGGGAAGGGGGGGGGGACATACAGTACATGGGTGATCACAATAGGAAGGAGGGGAAAGGGGATAGGCTACAGAGGAGGATCAAACGCAAGGGAGAAAAGGTGAGTTTTAAGCTGGGTTTTGAATGATTGATAGGATTCTTCTGCACGGAGATAGGGGGGGAGCGAATTCCAGAGGCTTGGGGCCAGGAAATAGAAAGCAGAGGAGCGGGTTTTTTCTAGGCGGGCATGTGCGGGGGAGGGAAGGACCATGCGGTTTATGTGTATGGAGCGGAGAAGACGATGGGAGGTATGGAAATGTATCTGATTCGCCAGGTAAAGAGGAGTGCAGGTATGGATTACTTTGTGTGCAAAGATTAAAAGCTTATACTGAATGTGGAAGAAGATGGGTAACCAGTGATGCTGATAGAGAAGGGGAGTAACGTGATCGAAGCGTGATGCGTGGGTCAGCAAACGGATGGCAGCATTTTGGACGCGTTGGAGACGAGACAATTGGGACTTGGATAGGCCGGCGAAAGAGACATTGCAATAGTCGAGACGAGACAGTACAAGGGTAAGCAAGAGGGTGGTTAGGGCAGGGGTAGAGAGAAAAGGACGGACTGCTCTGAGTTGACAGAGGGAAAAGAAGGAGCACTGAACAATTGAGGAGATGTGGTCTTTAAAAGTAAGGGCAGAGTCAAGAACAACACCTAAGTAGCGGAGTGATGAGACCAGGGGGATAGATTGTGAGGATAGAGAAGGGGCACAGGTAGGGGATGGGCTGCCAAAAGTGAACCAGATAGCAAAAGATTTTGCCGGGTTAACATGTAGAAAATTAGAAGAAAACCAGGACACCACAGCAGTAAGACAGAGGTTAAGAGGGGAAATATCAGGGGAAGAAGAGTCAGTGTGATGGAGGAGAATGATGTCATCTGCATAATAATATGCAGAGATGCTAAACTGTTGAACTAAAAGAGCAAGAGGGGCCAGAAAAATATTGAAGAGAAGTGGGGCGAGGACAGACCCTTGGGGAACACCACAGGATAGAGGAGTAGGAGCAGAGGAGGAGGACGTAGAGACGACAGAGAAGGAGCGACAGGATAGAAATGAATGAAACCATCGGAGAACCGCACCCGAAAGACCAGCTTCCCGAAGGCGGAAAAGAAGGGTGTGATGGTCCACCAAGTCAAAAGCCGCAGAGAGATCAAGAGAGACAGCCAAAGTAATAAGACCGTGATCATGAGCAATGTGAAGATCATTGAGAAGAGAAAGAAGAACGGATTCAGTGCTATGGCCAGGGCGGAAACCTGATTGACGGGGATGAAGAGTGAGAGAAAGCTCAAGATGAGAGGAAAGTTGAGAGAAGACCAGCTTCTTGAGGAGTTTCGACAGAAAGGATAGATTAGAAACAGGGAGCCAGTTAGAAAGAACGGAGGGGTCAGAAGAGTGAGATTTCAGGATGGGGCGGACTATTGCGTGCTTCCAGGTGGAGGGAAAATGTAGTGAGGTTCAGTGAAATGTAGTGGAGGTTCCATAATCTTGAGGGGCTGTTTTGCTGCCTCAGGAACTGGAGGCCTGGAACGTATTAAAGGAATCATGAGGTCAGATGACTACCAAGGTATTTTGGAGCAAAATGTGTTCTCCAGGAAGAAGCAGGAATGTAGTCTTCACATATGGGTGACGTCGGTACCGACAGAGCCCGCGTGGGAATGCTCCCCAGCATCCAATAAGAAAGCTTTTGGGAGCATCCCACTGCACCTGTGTAGCTGCCTTCCTGCCTTTGCAGCTCTCCCTCCTCAGTTCTTCATTTTCCGCTGAGCCAACAAGAAGCAATTCCTGTCACCGCAGACAATTTGATTTTTTTCTTATTTTTTTGTGGTCGCGTCTGCCTTCCCGTCGATGCTGGTACCGATCCTGTCTGTGCTCACTTTCTTTCTTTTTCAAAAAACAAAAAAAACCTCCTCCTCTGATGGGAGAATCTTTACCCTCAGGGCACATCGATGCCATCTTAGGCGTAGGCTTTTTTTCCAAAATGGACAAACCAGCTAGTGGTTTTAAGAAGTGTTCCAAATGTGACAGTACAATTTCAGCCACGACCGGATTATCAACTGTCTGAATGTCCTCTCTGTAGGAAGATGACAGAGAGGCCCGCAGAACAGAGCTGTGAAACTCGGCAACCTCTTTGCCACTGATGCAGTGTTGGTAGCATCGACGTCATCGAGAGCTTCATCTTCCTCCCAGGGATCTCGGGCATTGAAACCCATGTCTGCGTCGAAGACTAGCCGGCCCTCCAAGGGTAGATCTCCTTCTAAGCATTGAGATGCCCTGGGCATTGCCCTGGAGGGAGACACACCGGCCAAGCAACCCCGGCGGGAGGTCCTTGCCTCCAAAGCTTTAGTGGGGTCCCAGGATGTTCCCAAGGCCTCTACCTCCGGAGAGCTCTTGGTGCCATGCTCTGGGATCGTGGCCCGCAACTCCGGTACCGATACCCAGGCATTGGCAAGCTCCATGGATCAATGTATCCTGGCTATTGAGTGTAGCTTAGCAGCCTTGCTAGCGGCTTCCATACCAGTAAAGCCTCTACAGTTGATTCCTCATTCATCGGTAACGACGACTGTACCGAAGGTTCCTGCATCAACGTTTTTGCCACTTACCACGCTACCACTCATGCCGGCCCTCGAGTCCGTCTCCGGTACCGAGGTTCCAGCACCGAAACTTTCAGATACCGGTTTCAAGCGGTATTGAGTACAGGCAGAGCGCAAGCACCCTGCCTGTCGATACTTCGAGTCTTCTGACTCCGATTGGTCAGATGACGAATCAGCTGGTACACGAGAAATGAGAATTCTCCCGGAGGATCCATCTCCGTCCCCACAATGTCGCATGTTCCCCCCAGAGGACATGTCTTTCCAAGATTTTATCCGCAATGTTGCTCGTGGCTTCTCCATTACGGTGACTTCGGAGAAGGAACCTAGGGCTGAGGAGCTCGAAATTCTTCAATACCCTGCAGCCCCAAAGGAAGCTGCTACTCTCCCTATTCATCGACTACTTCATGACCTTATGCTTCGAATGTGGGAGACACCCTTAACCATCTCTCCACATACTCGAAGGCTCAATACAATGTACAGGGTACTGGAATGCTCTGGTTTCCAGAAGACGCAATTACCACACCATTCCATGGTGGTGGAATCAGCAATGCGTCTAATTAAAAGTGCAAAAACGCATTCCTCGAACCCTCCGGGCAGAGAATCGAGAACCCTTGATGCTTTTGGTCGTCGATGTTTTCAGGCCTCCATCTTATCGGCCAGAATCAGTTCTTACATACTCTTCTTGGGTATATTCCTTAGGGAGGTGGCTAGGGATTTGGAGTTGATGACTTCTCTTCTCCCTGATGACAAGAGAGCTTATTATCTCACCATTGTGACGCATGCCCAAAATGTTTCCAAATTTGTTAACAGGGCCTGTTGAGCAGCCATAAATTGGAAGGATTTGGAAGGATCTGAAAATCTGCAGCAGCCTCACACAACCTCAGCGCTCCCTCCCTTCTCCTCTGTCTTCCCTGCTCTCTCCCGAAGATTGCAGAAGGCTTTCAGAGGGATCTGCCTGCCAGCCACCTCAGACACAGTGCTGTAAAACCAGCCAGTGAAGCAGTTTCAGGGGAGTAGAGCTGAGTCTGGCATGGATCCTATGCCTGGGGCTCTAAGAGGGTGAGTACCAAGCCTTGACCTTGTCATTGTCCTTGTTGGGGGCTCCTGGTTCCTGTCAAAATGATCTCTCTTGGAACACTTCTTCCTTACATCCAGAGTCAGGATTGGCTATGTTCTCTAGACCTAAAGGATGCACATACACACATTCTTATCCACAAAGAACACAGGAGGTTTCTTCGATTGCTCTTTCAGGAGTCTTCACAAAATTTATGACAGTAGTAGCAGCATTTCTAAGAACTCTAGGGATATTTGTCTTCCCTTACTTAGATGACTTGCTCATCCGAGCATCGTCGGCTCCAGAGGCCAGCTCTGCTCTCTCCCGCACAATGCAGGTTCTTCAACATTTGGGGTTTGTAATTAATCTTCCAAAATACCAAATCACCCCTTCTCAAGCCCTAGAGTTTATAGGGGCTCTTCTAGACACGCAGCAGTCAAGGGCTTTTCTGCCACATATGCTTACCCACCCATTCTCCTCATTCCCAAGACTCTGTTCAAGCTTCAGAGAGACGGGGGCCATATGATCCTCATAGCCCCCTGCTGACCACGAAAGATGTGGTATCCACTACTGCTACGTCTCTCTCAAGCCAAACCTCTGGAGTTGGGATGTGCTTCAGATCTTGTATCCCAGGAAAACAGGACGCTTCTGCTCCCGAATCCTCAGTCTTTGCACCTGATGGCGTGGCTACTGAGAGCTTAGAGCTCCAGGATATTAACCTATCTCAACAGGTTAAAGATATCCTTCTGGCCTTTAGGAAACATTCCACAAGGTGTGCTTATACTTTTAAATGGAGAAGGTTCTCAATTTGGTGTTCAGAAAAGGATCTTAATCCCTTTTCCGTTCCTGTAGAGGCGTTACTTGAGTATCTCCTTCACCTTTCATCCTCTGGACTTAAAACTAATTCAGTAAGAGTTCACCTCATTACCATCGCGGCTTTTCACATGCTCTTTTATGGACAACCTATCTCCTCTCAGCCCTTGTAGCGCATTTTATGAGAGGTCTACTCTTAACTAAGCCTCCCGTTAAGCCACCACTTGTGGCATGGGATCTTAATCTTGTCCTTGGACAGCTCATGAAGCCTCCCTTCAAATTCCTAGCCACTACTTCCCTGAAGTTTCTTTCTTGGAAAGTCATCTTCCTAATTGTTCTCACTGCTGCAAGATGCATCAGTGAGCTCTAAGCTTTAGTGGCTGGACCCACCTTATACACGGTTTCACCATGATAAGGTAGTCCTTAGGATTCATCCCCACTTTATGCCGAAGGTGGTTTCACCTTTTCATTTGAACCAATCGGTTTACCTGCCTGTTTTCTTCCCTAGACCTCATGCTTCTAATGCAGAAAGGAATCTGCATACTCTGAATTGCAAGCGTGCTTTGGCCTTTTATCTTCAGAATACTAGGCAGCACAGAAAGGTTTCACAGCTTTTTGTTGCCTTTGATTTCAGTCACCTCAGTCTTCCAGTTTATAAGAGAACTCTCTCCAAGTGGATTTCAGACTGTATCTCTTTTACCTATGAGAGTAAAAGACTTTCTCTTGAAGGTCATGTAAAAGACTTTCTCTTGAAGGTCATGTCACAGCACACAAAGTGTGAGCAATGGCTGCCTCTATGGCAAATCTGCGCGTGGTGGCGATTGATGGAATCTGCAAAGCAGCAACATGGTCCTCTGTCCACACATTTGCGGCCTATTATTGTTTGGACAAGGACTCCCATCGGGATGCCTCATTACCTCCCCCCCCCCCCCCCGGGTTTCGATACCAGAGATCCTTGGGGGAAACATGACCCAATTCAGCCTGTGTTTCACTGCTCTCTCTGGGGTCATCTCCCTGGCATCTCCAAGCTAGGGTATCCCATATGTGAGGAATACATTCCTGCTTGTTCCTGGAGATATCCCATATGTGAGGAATACATTCCTGCTTGTTCCTGGAGATAGTGTAGTTACTCACCTGTAACAGGTGATCTCCGGGAACAGCAAGAATTGAGTCTTAACAACCCACCCTCCTCCCCTAGGAGTTGTATCTCTCTTTCTCTCTCTCTCTCTCTCCTCTCCTTCTCTCCTTTTATCTTGGTTACAATCCCAACTGAGGAGAGAGAGTAGGAAAGGCGGGAAGGCAGCAGCACAGGAGAAGTGGGATGCTCCCAAAATCTTTCCTATAGGACACTAGGGAGCGTTCCCGCACAGGCTCCGTTGGTGCCGACATCACCCATATGTGAAGACTCAATTCCTGTTGTTCCCAGATATCACCTGTTACAGGTGAGTAACTATGCTTTTCCCAGAGTCCCCGGTGCCTCTGGTCTCGACACCTTGGGCGGACCCCTCTGAACCTGAGAGCCCTGCCATGGGTCTTCAGAAAGGGGGTCTCCCTTGAGGGAACCCAGAAAGAAGAAGAAAGCCTCGAAGTCAGCGTCCTTGGTTGGATTGGACTGGCTGAGTGCCCCCCGAGCAAGGTCGCGCAGTCCGAGATGCTCATCCAAGGGAGTGTAGAAAGAGCAGTCTGCAAAGGTCCTCCGGAAGGCCTCGACCTTGGACTGGCTTCGGTCCACAGACACCATCCTTGTCGATGATTTCCCCTTTGGGGGAGCCGGCGTTGGGCCGAGTCCCTCGTGCCCGCGCTGAAGGCTGCAGAGCCTTCTGGCCTGGTGTCTAGAATGGCAGCCCTGGAGTGCAGTTTGTTTGCCTTTATGGACCAGCAGCGGGCGCTGTTGTCCGATATGTACAGTTCATCCGCCCCGACCACTGGGCCCTCGACGTCGAAGACGTCCCCAGAGGCTAAGCCGATCCTCGAGGTCCTTCGGCCTCAAATCGATCCTTGGCCAAGGTCTCAATCCGATTCCCGCTCGACGGCACCGCGGTGATCCCCGGCAAGTGTACTCAGCACTGGCCGCAGAGCATCGGGAGGCCAGGGTCAGGCCCATAGACCATCTCTCCTACGATTCCTCGATGGACTGCTCCGAGTGGGAGATGGAGGATGAAAAATCCCTCATTATCTGTCACCACTGCGATGTCCCTTCAGGCTTTACTGTCTCAGAGCCTCAGCGGCTGTCCCCGCTGGAGGATATGGGCTTCCTACAGAGTCAGAGAAGGACCCTCAGGTGGATGAGTTGGAAAGCCTCCAGTAGGAGGCTCCTCTGAGGAAATCGCTCACAGTGCCAATCCCTCCCATCCTGTAACGGCTGATGCTCTGTATGTGGGAGACACTGGCATCAGTCCCAGTGGTGAGCAAGTGGTTCAACTCGATGTTTTGAGTCTGCCGGAGCCCAGGCTTCCAAAAATCACAGCTGCTGCATAACTCCATGGTGGTGGAGTCGGCCATGCGTCAGCTGAAAAGTCAGAAGAGGCACTCCTCAGTGCCCCCCTGCAGGGAGGTACACACCTTGGACACCCTCGGCAGAAAGTGTTACCAGGGCTCGATGTTCATCGGCCGCATCCAGACCTACCAGCTGTACATGGGTATGTACCCGAGAGACCTGGCAAAGGAACTCGCTGGGTTCTCAGCTGGTCTCTTCAAGGAATCCCTGCAGTGGTTCAAGAACCTGGCCAAGGCCGTCTGTGAGTGCTCCAAATTTCTCGGGCAGCCTATGATGGGTTTGAGTCAGTGGCTCGAGTAGCGGCGGTGGGCATCGGTGCACGATGCCAAGATTGGCTACAGTCGTCCGACCTTGAGCAGTGGGTTCAGGACAAATTGGTTGATGTCCCATGCCAAGGAGAGAACCTCTTTGGCAAACCCATGACCAACAAGGCTGCTGAGCTGAAGACCGAGTTCATGACGAGTACCAGGCTCTCTTAAAAGACCGCTGCCTCTGCCCGACAGAAGGGCTCAGGTAAAAAGTCCCACCCGAGGAAAGGGGGTGCTTACAGAAACTACCCACTTTTTCAGGCCTCCCCGGCTCCCCAACAGGGTCAGCAGGCCAAGAGACATTGGTATGGCCCTCGTAAGCAGAAGGCTTCAAAACCCCAGGCACCGGTCCCAGCCCAGCCAGGGGGGAGATTTTGACTCCTTGGACATAGCCTCTCTACCAAGGAGGTCAGCAGCTCACAGGGGGACATCTGACCCACTATGCCCAGAGGTGGTTGACCATCATCACCGACTCCTGGGCACTTCGGGTGGTCAGGGAGGGTTATCAAAAGTGACAGGGGGCCTAAGGCCCATCCTTGACCTGCTAACCTCAACAAGTTCCCGGTGAAGAAGTTCAAGATGCTCTCCCTTGGACATTGCTGCCCTACCTTCAGCAGGGAGATCGGCTCTGCTCCTTAGACTCAAAGGATGCATATATCCACATCCTCATTCACCCCAACCACAGGCAATGCCTGCGGTTCATAGTGGGGGGGTGGGCACTGTCAGTACAGGGTGCTGCCTTTTCGGCTTGGCCTCTGCCCCAAGGGTCTTCACAAAATGCCTGGCAGTCGTGGCTGCCTTCCTCTGCATCCAAGGTGTCTTTGTCTTCCCCTACCTGGACGACTGGCTCATAAAGGGAGGAGCGGCCTCAGGGGTGCAGCAGGCCACCGGACGCACCATTCAGGTCCTGTAGCACTTGGACTTTGTCATAAACTACCCGAGAGGAAGCTATTTTGGACCTAGTCCTTAATGGACCTAGTCTTTAGTGGAACACCAGATCTGGTGCAGGAGATAAGGGTGTTGGGGCCACTTGGCAATAGTGATCATAGCATGATAGCGTTTGATTTAATAAATGAAGGAAGGATGGTAAGGAAATCCACAGTACTACCTTTCCACTTTCAAAAGGGAGACTATGATATAATGAGGAAAATAATTAAGAAAAACCTAAAAAGAGCAGTTGCAAAGGTTAAAGATTTACATCAAGCTTGCGTGTTGTTTAAAAATACTATCTTGGAAGCCCAGAACAGCTGTATTCCACACTTTAAGAAAAGTGGAAGGAAGTCCAAAAAACTACCAGCATGGTTTAAAGATGAGGTCAGAGAGGTGGCTGTTGCCAAACAAGCATCTTTCAGGAAATGGAAAAAAGGAGCCAAATGTCAAACTGGAAGCAACACAAGCACTGGCAAGTTAGATGCAAGGCAGGCAAAGAGAGAATTTGAGAAGAAGCTTGCTATGGAAGCAAAAACGCATAATAAAGACCTTTTCAAGTACATTCGTAGCAAAAAACCTGTGAGAGAGTCAGTTGGACCATTAGATGATAGAGGGGTAAAAGGGGCACTAAGAGGGGACAAAGCCATAGCAGAGAGTCTGAATGAATTCTTTGCTTCGGTCTTTACTGAGGGAGTTGTAGGAATGTTACCCATGACTGAAATGGTATTTAAAGGAGATGCTGCGAAAGAATTGAAAGAAATATTGTTACACCGGGAAGATGTATTACAACTATTTGATAAACTGAAGCGTAGCAAATCACCTGGACCGGATGGTATACATCCAAGGGTGTTGAAAGAACTGAAATATGAGATTGCAGACCTACTATTAGTAATCTGTGAACTATCATTAAAATCATCTGTAATACCTGAAGATTGGAGGATGGCCAGTGAAACACCAATTTTTAAAAAGGGTTCCAGGGGTGATCCGGAAAACTACAGACCGGTGAGCCTGACGTCAGTACTGGGAAAAATGGAGGAAGCAATCATAAAGAACAAAATTACTTATCATGTAGATAGTCATGGCTTAATGGGAGACAGCCAGCATGGCTTTAGCCAAGGAAGGTCTTGTCTTACTAATTTGTTATGTTTTTTTGAAGGTATGAATAAACAGATAGACAAAGGTGAGTCAGTTGATATAGTGTATCTGGACTTTCAGAAAGCCTTTGACAAGGTCCCTCATCAGAGACTTTTGGCAAAATTAAAAAGTCATGGGATAGGAGGCAGTGTACTATTGTGGTTCGGGAACTGATTAAAAGATAGAAAGCAGAAGGTAGGGCTAAATGGCCAATTTTCCCAATGGAGAAAGGTGAATAGTGGAGTACCACAGGGATCTGTGCTGGGTCCGCTGCTTTTTAACATATCCATAAATGACCTGGAAATGGGAATAACGAGTGAGGTTATCAAATTTGCAGATGAGACAAAATTATTCAGAGTTATTAAAACCCATGAGCATTGTGGAAAATTGCAAGAGTATCTTGATAAATTGGAAGACTGGGCATCCAAATGGCAGATGAAATTTAAGCTGGACAAGTGCAAAGTTATACATCTAGGAAAGAAGAAACCAAATTAAGGTTGCATGATACACATTAGGAACCACCACCAAGGAAAATTATTTAGGCGTCATTGTGGATAACATATTAAAACCCTCCTCCCAGTGTGCAGCAGTGGCGGCCAAGAGAGCAAATACAATGCTAGGTATTATCAGGAAATGAATGGATAATAAAACAAAGGATATTATAATGCCTCTGTATCGTCCACTCAGTTTTTCGTCTCCTACGATCCCAGTCATCTTGGGGAGGCGGTGACCAAGTGCACGCTGTCCACCTGGGTGGCGGACTGTATCGCCCTTGCCCTTGCCCTTGCAGAGGCGGCGCTCCCACTGGAAGGCCATGTCATAACGCACCGTGTCAGGGCCATCGAGGCCTCAGTGGCAAATTTGCGCTCTGTCCTGATGATGGACGTTTGCCAGGTCGCCACCTGGTCTTCAGGCCATATCTTTGCAGCTCATTACTACCTAGAAAGGGAGTCGCAGCAGGACAGTGCCTTCGGCCCGGCTGTACTCCGTAATCTGTTTGGGGTTTAGGGAACTCCTACCCTCCGACCCTTCCATGCTCAGGCTACTGGAGTGCTGGTTTTCATCGGACACAGGTCCTACTGTGGTCTGTGGACACGGACATAATTGCTGCTGCTCGCGGCTCCCCGTGAGGGAGTCCATGTTTTTCGCTATGGGCTTTCGGGTAGCCTATAGCTGGAGAGTCCCATATGTGAGGACTGACTTCCTGCTTGTTCCCAGAGAAAGTGTAGTTACTCACCCTGTAGCAGGTGATCTCCAGGAACAAGCAGGAATGTAGTCTTCACATATGGGTATCGTCGGTACCGACTGAGCCTGCGTGGGAACGCTCCCCAGCGTCCAATAGGAAAGCTTTTAGGAGCATCTCACAGCGCCTGCGTGCTGCCTTCCCGCCTTTCCCAACTGTCCCTCTACAGTTCTTCGTTTTCCGCGGAGCCGACAGGTCGCACATCCTATCACCGCAGAAAAAATTCCCCTCTTATTCTTCTTTTTTGTGGTCGCGTCTGCCTTCCCTTGACGTTACACCGGTACCGCTGGTTCTTCTTTCTTTTAAAAAAACCCCTTTCTTTCTGGAGTCTTTTCCAGTAATTTTCTCCTCAGGTGCCACGCTCCATTTTGGGCACCAGGCCCAACTTTTTCCTTCAGAATGGAAAAAACCGCTTCAGGTTTAAAAAAAGTGTTCTAAGTGTGGCGGTACCGTCTCCGTCACCGACACCCATGAGTGGTGCCTCAAATGTTTAGGTCCTGACCACTCTATTTCAGAGTGTGTTGCCTGTGGGATGATGTCGAAAAGAGGCCAGCAAAACCGAGCTGCTAAACTTAGCACCCTTTTTCCCTCCGATGCAGCCTCTGTGGCATCGACGTCTTCCAGGGCTTCATATTTCTCCCATGGATCTCAGGTAACTAAACATAAATCTAGCCGGTCCTCATAGGGTAGATCTCCTTCTAAACATCAAGATGCCTCTGGCATTGCCCTTGAGGGACTTTCACCGGCAAAATTGCCCTGGCGGGAGGCTTCGGCTTCCAAAGCACTAACGGGGCTCCAGGATGTTCTCGAGGCTTCAACCTCGGCAGTACCTCTGGTGCCATGCTCTGGGGTTCCGGCCGCTTCTTCTGGCACCGATACCCAAGCATCGGCAGCGTCGAACGACCAGAGATTTTTGGCTATTGAACGCAGTCTGGCGGCTCTTCTCATGGCCTCGATGCCCCTGAAACCGCTTCAGACAATTCAACCGGTACCAGCACCGACTGCATCGACATCGGCAGGTATTCTACTGGGATCGAGTCATGCGTCTCTATCCGGCATTGACAAGTCGGTACCGGACCACTCCGATGCCGACTTTGATCGGTACCGGTACCGTGCCTTGCACGATCACCCGGATCAGAGATACTTCGAATTCGCGGATGAGTCTGAAGACTCTGAAAGCTCTGCCGATACCAGAGTACTTCTTCCTGAGGATTCCTCTTCTCAGCGTAGGATGTCTCCACCAGAGGATATGTCCTTTCAGGATTTTATCCGAGATGTGGCCCGAGGTCTTTCCATCACAGTGGCTCCTGAAAAAGAGCCTAGGGCAAAGGAATTAGAAATCCTACAATACCCTAAAGCTCCCAAGGAGGCAGCTACCTTACCTATTCATGAGATCTTGCATGATCTTATGTTAAGGGTGTGGGAGACACCTCTAACCACATCTCCTCACTCTTGAAGACTCGACACCATGTATTGAGTTCCTCCTTGTCCTGGGTTTCAGAAGACTCAATTACCACACCATTCCAGGGTGGTTGAATCGGCCATGAGACGGATAAAGAGTGCAAAAATGCATGCATCTAATCCTCCAGGACGTGAGTGTAGGACTCTTGACGCCTTTGGATGTCGATCCTTCCAGGCTTCCATGCTTTCTGCTAGGATCAGTTCCTATATCTTGTATATGGGAATGTTCCTTAAAGAGATCACAGGAGATTTAGAGCTTATGAGCCCTCTCCTTCCTGATGATAAAAGGCAAGATTATCTCTCTTGTCAAACATGCTCAGGATGTTTCCAAGTTTGTGAATCGTGCAGCCTTTGCCTGCTTTGAATGCATAAGCAGAACCTCTGCCATTGCCATAGGTGCATGTAGCATTGCCTGGCTCCAGGCATCTGACTTGGAAATTTGGGAACAGGACAAACTAGGGAATATACCTTGCACAGGAGAGAATCTCTTTGGCAAGAATTAGCAGGAAAAAGCTAGCGAGATAGATGCTGACAATATCACTTTGGATAGATTGTCTAAATCTACAGCTGATCCTGCAAGGAAAAGATCCTCTAAGAAACCATTCTTCAGCAAGAAGAAAACGTTTTATCCCTCCTATACCCAGCAGGGACATCGTTTAGGTCAGTCTGCCCAAAAGGGACAGCAGCAACAACCTAGGCAAAGAAAGACAAAAGCAGCTAAGCCTCAACTGGCTCAGCAGACTCAGCCTCCACAGGGGCTTTGACTCCTATCTAGAGAACTTTGCCTTCCTGGTCCTGAACGGCCCAGAACCCTCCACCATCCCAGGAAGGTTATGTCATTTTGCCCCCAGATGGGATCAGATACCCATATATGAAGACTAAATTCCTGCTGTTCCCAGAGATCACCTGTTACAGTTGAGTAGCTATGCTTTCTCCAGGGACAGCAGGAATCAGTCCTCACAACCCTCCCTCCTCCCCGTGGCAATGTTTCTTTGCCATCTTTTATTCTGCCATCTTTTAGCTATCTCATCTGACTGAGCAAGATGGCACCCTTGGGCGGGAAAGCGTGGTAGCATCTCCCAAAGGATTTCTTTGAAAGCTGGGGGATATGCTTCCTCGAGGGCTCCATCAGTGCCAATGTCACCCATATGTGAGGACTGATTCCTGCTGTCCCCGGAGTACACCTGTTACAAGTGAGTAACTATGCTTTTTCTGCATTTGTTAGTAATGTTTCTGCCTATTGTGCACCTGATGGTCGCTCAGTCCTAACGCACGTTCCGCCCAAGCAGCTCTCCAACATGCACTCCTTCCCTAATGTCTGTAAACGCGCAGTTAACATATGTTTGTGGGCCAACGTAGCCTTAGCACTTGGTGTTGTGATACTTACCCTAACTCTCTGTCTTCTTCCAGTAAAAACTGTCTGACCTGTGGCAAGCAAGGAGTCTCATCTCTGAACTCGGGACTCTACCTTTCGTACATGACAGCTTCTGAGTCGCCCCTGGAGGCCTGCTTTGCCCTCTCAGCTGAAGGATGCAGTTAGTCCGACTTTACCTGCCTCAGGGCGTGAGATAACAGATGGTGCTATGGATAAGGATATTCAGCCGACCGGAGGCTCTGGCTACTCTGCTGTGAGCTGCTCTTCGTCCTCAAGAGGGTCTATGGTGGCTAGTCTTGGGGTGCCTTATCCAAGAGGAGAGCTTCTGGACTCCGGATTATCCTTCCTGGAATTCTTTTCTGTTTTGCAACTGGCCTGGTCCTTCTGGCATGGAAATTCAGATCTTGCAGCCTCTGGGTTGCCCCGGATGCAGTCTTGTGCCTGGCTAGTTGAAAGTAGAAGCCCTATGTTCTTACCTTTGGCAAAATGTCCCCAGCGAGGGCTGCTTCCTGGAGATGGAGAACAGTTGGGAACTATCCGAGATGTTGATTATGCCTCGGATGCTGATGGGCTCTGATGTGGATGAGGAAGTGCATGGAGCAGGAGCCAAAGGTGCACCCACTTCTTAAAGGGGTGTGGAAATCCACTACTGTCTTCTGTTCCCGGAGGTGATCAAGAATATGATACGATCAGAGTGGACTCATCCGATTTCCTACCTAAAGGGTTAAGGGTGTATACGAGGATCTCTGCCTTCCCGGAGGAGGAGTATGTCGAGTGGTTTGACATTTCCAGGGTGGATGCACAGGTCACGGCAGTTACCAGACGAACCTCCATTCCTGTGGAAGACTGATCAGCTTTAATGCATTTTTGGGACCGCAAGGTGGATTCCTTGCTGAGGAGCCAGTTCGCTGTGGTGGTGGCTATTCTGCACCAGCCTAACATCTCAAGCCCTGCTCTAGTGGATTCAATCTCTTCTTCCTGATGATACTACCCTTCTTTCTGAGTCTGCTGCGGCCTTCCTTTCTGATGCTATGCATGACTTGGTATGTTTGGCGGCAATGGATGGTGCCCTGATGACAGTTTTGTGGCGTTGTATTTGGCTCTGGTACTGGGCAGTGGACATATCCTCCAAAGCCCAGTTGGCTAAATTGGTCTGTAAGGAGAAGCTTCTGTTTGGAACTGATTTGGATAAGCTGGCAAAGGACCTAGGCGAGACAAAATCTTACCACCTCCCAGAAGATAGGTCCAAGGAGCCTTTGAAGCAGGCTAGTGCCCCTTCCTCGTCAGCCTCCGCCAGTCCACCAAGGGTGCACTGGCTGGATTCCCAGGGGTCTTGGGACAATCATCATTACCAACCTGGAAATCCTTCCTCCCCCCCTGCTTTCAGCCTTTGGCTCTTTCCCAGTTCATGTGGGCCCAGGGATTCAGTCCCTTCCAGAGGTTGACATTCCTGGGCTGCGCAATGAAGATTTGGGTTCCATTCCCTGGTTCCTCCAGTGGGCGGCAGACTTCACCTCTTCTTTCAGGAATTAGGCCTTGGTCACTAAGGATCTCTGGATGTAGACTCCATTCAGTTCGTCTATGTTCTGGAATACAAAGAGCCGATTGTCGTCGCCTTTGTCATCATTTCCCCAAATGGGTCTGCGGTCAAAGATGCCGCTGTGCAGACCACCTTTCACAGGTTGCTATGCCTGAAGACGATGATGCCCATCCCCACGGATAAGCAGGGCAAGGACAGATAATCCATCTGTTTTGTGGTGCCAAAGGATCATTACTTATGGCCTATTCTGGACCTCCAGAGGGTCATTGAGCACTTGCGCTTCCGGATGGAAACCTTGTGCTCCGTGATTCAAGCAATGAGAACATAATATAAGAACATAATAAATGCCATACTGGGTCAGACCAAGGTCCATCAAGCCCAGTATCCTGTTTCCAAAGGTGGCCAATTTTCACAAGTACCTGGCAGGTTCCCAAAATGGTACATTTATTTAATTTCTATAACGTTTTATCATTAAATCAAAACGGTTTACAGATAACACATGTGTACATGAGTTCCACAATACTTGTCCCAGGGTAAACAATGGATTTCCCGGGTCCTCTTTTTTATTTTTTTTTTATAATTTTGATTTTTATTTAGTACATTTCAAAGGCACACATCATTTTTCAACTACTTTACATAACACTGGTATAATCTACATTCATCTATAGCCATCATCACAACATGCACCTGCTTACCTTTCTTGCCTTACTGTACAATACTTAACAGTCTAAGTTCCTCTCCAATTTACCTGTACAATTTTTGTATGTTAATATTCCCTTCTGCTCCCCTCCTCCCCCTCCCCCCAGATCCTGTGGTGTTTACCTCCTCCTTATTAACAATTTCCTTTGATCCACTTAGTCTAAGCCCACCATCACCTCATCCACCTTCTGTAGCCACTCACTTTTGCCATCTCCTTTGAAAGCTCTCAATCCTGTGCTTTTTATATGCATTAATCTCACTCATCCTGTATATATATGCTATTCTAGTTAATATCTTTTCAGGTGCTGGTTTGCTCACAGTTCTCCATCCCTTCACTATTTCGATCCGCTCTCCAATTGCAATCATCTTAAGCATATACACCATGTTGCTCTTCGAATCCCCCCCCCATTCATTCATTAATATTCCCGCTGGTGTAATATTTCCTACCCAGCCCACCATCTCCCACATGAGATTCTTCTGCCACTGCCATGTTTGCTGTAGGACTTGACAGCTCCACCACATATGCATATACTCCCCCCGTTCTCCGCATCCCCTCCAACACATCGCATCATTATATCTTCCCATCTTACACATCCTTACTGGGGTTAGGTACATTCGGAACAACATGTTCTTGTATTGCTGCTGATACCACTGGTATTTTAACCCATCATATACTTTTTCCCATCTCTGTACGTCCCAATAACCCCCCAAGTCAGCTTCCCAGGCCCTCATATGTGTTCCTTGACTCATGGCCCTATAAAGTCTAGAAAGCACCCCTCTTGATAAGTCCCCCTCCCTAAACATCTTCTCAAAGAGTGTCTCTGTGCTTTTCAGGCCTTCTTTTATATCTTTTCCCCTAAAAAATGTGCCAATTGAAAATAGCCCAACCAGTCACTCTTTTCTATTTGGAACTCTCGCTGGAATTCGGCAAACAGCCTTAATTGACCAACCTCATTTAGTACCTGCCCGATACATTGTAACCCTTTCTCCTGCCATCTTTGAAATATCCCAGAACTTTCTCCCACCAAAAACACCTCACATTGTGTAATCCGCTGTGCCCTAATATTTCCTCCCATATGTATCAGCACCTTGTGTTTCCTATCCCAGGCTCTAAATGTACTTATCTATGGGTTCTTAACTAGGCATTGTTCTCTCTCTTCCCTATTCGTCCACAACAAATCCGTAATGTAATTGGGTCTTACCACCACCTGTTCTATTCTGCTCCATTGAGGCCTGTCTTTCTCCAACCTCCACCCCATTATCGCTCGCAATTGAGCTGCCTCATAATATTTTCCAATCTCAGGGACCACCAGCCCACCTTCCTTTTTCGCTCTGTACATTATTTTCCTTTGCACTCTTGGGGGCCTGCGTCTCCATATAAAGGAGAAGATTCTTCTCTGCACCAAGTTTATCATGGCTGTGGGACCTTCTATGGGCAGGGTCATAAACAGGAAAAGTAATCTGGGCAGTATATTCATCTTCACTATAGCTATCCTTCCCAACCATGAGAAAATGGGTTTATCCCACCGCACTAGGTCCGTTAGCACACTCTTTACAATTGGTTCATAGTTCAACTTATATTGTTCTGACCCCTCCGCACTAATCTTGATCCCCAGATACTTCACACTTTTGCTAGCCCATTTGAATGAAAATGTTTTCCGTATCCTATCTTCTTCCTGTGGATTTAACCTTAATTTAAGCACTTCAGTTTTTCCCATATTCATTTTATAGCCTGATACCTCACTATATTTCATAATCTCCTGTACTAGAACTGGTATCGATTTCTCAGGTTGTTCTAGTGTATACATCACATCATCCGCAAATAGTGAAATTTTATATTTCTCCTCACCCACCCTTATTCCATGTATTTTCTTATTCTGCCTAACCCTTTCAGCCAGTGGTTCTATTACTAGTGCAAACAACAAAGGGGAAATCGGACAGCCCTGCCTTGTATCCCTGCCTAGCTTAAATTGCTCTGAGTAGACCCCATTTATGCGTATTCGTGCTTTAGGTTCTTTATAAAGTGCCTCTATCCATTTCTGAAAGTTCTCTCCCAATCCCAACTTCTTCATAACTGCAAACAAAAAAGCCCATTCTACTCTTGTCAAAGGCTTTCTCCGCATCTACTGCAATCATTAAGGATGCCGTCTGCTCCCTTCGCACTTGCCATATTAACTTCAACAGTTTACGTACATTGTCACTCACTTGCCTGCCCGAAATAAACCCTGCCTGGTCCTCCTTTATTAGCCCTGAAATGTATTTCTGCAATCTAGTCGCCAGTATTTTAGTTAATATCTTAGCATCCAAGTTTATAAGTGAGATGGGTCTATAAGACTCACACTTCCCATGGTCCTTGCCGGGTTTGGGTATAACTACCACTCCAACTGTTTCCATAGAGCCTGGTAACTTCTCCCCTTTCAATATTTCATTAAACACATCCCGCAGAATCGGACTCACCTCCTCACAGAATTATTTATAAAACCGAGCTGTAAATCCATCCAATCCTGGTGCCTTACCTTCCTTCAAGCTCTTTATAGCCTCAACTACTTCTTCCCTACCTATCACTCTATTCATCCATTTCTGTTGATCTAAATCCAATTGTTTCAATGTAGTCTCCGCCAGGTACCTCTCTATATCTATTCCCTCTTCTTATTGCTCTGATTCATAGAGCTTACCATAATATTTCCAAAATAATTTCTGAATGTGTTCCGTATCCCAAACCCACTTTCCCTGTTCATCCTTTATTTTCAGAATCTGCTGGTTCACCCTTTTCTCCCTTAATTTTCTGGCCTATTACCATAAAACTCATGTTTTAGTTGATTTAACCTATAGGCCTCCTCAGTTTCATATATGACCCATAATTCTTCTCTTATTTTCCGAATTCGTTGTAGCCGCTTTCTTCCCCCTCTCTGCTTGTGTATGTATTCTGATCTCAATTCTTTTAACAACTCCTGCTCTTTCTGTTCTTTTCTTCTCTTCCGTCTCACCGCCAAGGCTATACACTGTCCCCATACAACCACCTTCAACCCATCCCATACACCAGCCGGTCCCATTTCACACCCTGCATTGTGGCCCATATACTCCCTTATAATGCTCTGTAGGCTTTTTTGCCCTTCCACCTCATCTATAAGGGACTCATTCAACTTCCAAAAGCAAAGACCACCTCCTTTCTTTCGTAACTTCAAAGAAGCCTCTACTGGGGCATGGTCTGACCAACTTACATAAGAACATAAGATATGCCATACTGGGTCAGACCAAGGTCCATCAAGCCCAGTATTCTGTTTCCAACAGTGGCCAATCTAGGTCATATGTACCTAGCAGTTTCCCCAAGAGACACAAGTTCCACAATGCTTGTACTGGGTCAAGCATTGATATCTTCGGTCACTTCTTAATAATGGTTTATGGACTTTTCCTCCAGGAACTTGTCCAAACCTTTTTTAAACCCAGCTACACTAACAGCCTTTACTACATCCTCCGGTAACAAATTCCAGAGTTTGATTACACGTTGAGTGAAAAAATATTTTCTTTTATTAGTTTTAAATAGTTTACCCTGTAGCTTCATTGCATGTCCCCTAGACTTTCTATATTCTGATAAGGTAAACAATCTATCTACGTTTACCCGTTCCACTCCGTTCATTAATTTATAGACTTCTATCATATCTCCCCTCAGCTGTCTCTTTTCCAGGTTAAAGAGCCCTAACCTTTTTAGCCTTTCTTCATAGGAGTATCCTTCCATCCCCTTTACCATTTTGGTGGCTCTTCTCTGAACCTTTTCTAAAATCGCTATATCCTTTTTAAGATATGGTGACCAGAATTGCACACAATATTCAAGGTGCATTCTCACCATGGAACGATATAGAGGCATTATAATATCTTTTGTTTTATTTTCCATTCCTTTCCTTATCATACCTAGCATTCTATTTGCTCTCTTGGCCGCCGCTGCACACTGGGCCGAGGGTTTTAACATGGTATCCACAATGACGCCTAAATCTTTTTCCTGGGTGGTGGTTCCTAATGTGGAACCTTGCATCGTGTAACCATAGTTTGGGTTGTTCTTCCCTAGGTGCATAACCTTGCACTTGTCCACATTAAATTTCATCTGCCATTTTGATGCCCAGTCTTCCAATTTATCAAGATCCTCTTGCAATTTTTCACAATCCTCTTTGGTTTTAACAACTTTAAATAGTTTTGTGTCATCTGCAAATTTGATAACCTCACTCGTTATTCCATTTTCTAGGTCATTTATGAATATGTCAAAAAGCAGCGGACCCAGCACAGATCCCTGGGGTACACCACTATTCACCTTTCTCCATTTGGAAAATTGGCCATTTAGCCCTACCCTCTGCTTTCTATCTTTTAACCAGTTCCTGATCCACAATAGTACACTGCCTCCTATCCCATGACTCTTTAGTTTTGCCAAAAGTCTCTGATGAGGGACCTTGTCAAAGGCTTTCTGAAAGTCCAGATACACAATATCAACCGACTCACCTTTGTCCACCTGTTTATTCACTCCTTCAAAAAATCATAACAGATTAGTAAGACAAGATCTTCCTTGTCTAAAGCCATGTTGGCTGTCTCCCATTAGGTTGTGACTATCTACATGCTGAGTAATTTTATTCTTTATGATGCTTTCTACCATTTTTCCCAGTACTGACGTCAGGCTCACTGGTCTGTAGTTTCCCGGATCACCCCTGGAACCCTTTTTAAAAATTGGTGTTACATTGGCGATCCTCCAATCTTCAGGTATTAGAGATGATTTTAATGATAGTTCACAGATTACTGATAGCAGGTCTGCAATCTCATATTTCAGTTCTTTCAACACCCTTGGATGTATACCATCCGGCCCAGGTGATTTGCTACTCTTCAGTTTATCTAATAGTTGTAAGACATCTTCCTGATGTATCGATATTTCCTTCAATTCTTCTGCACCTTTAAATACCACTTCAGTCATGGGTAACATCCCTACATCTTCCTCAGTAAAGACCGAAGCAAAGAATTCATTCAGTCTCTCCGCTATTGCCTTGTCGCCTCTTAGTGCTCCTTTAACCCCTTTATCATCTAATGGACCAACTGACTCACAGGTTTTTTGCTACGAATGTACTTGAAAAGGTCTTTATTTCGCGTTTTTGCTTCCGCAGCAAGCTTCTTCTCAAATTCTCTTTGCCTGCCTTATCAGTGCCTTGCATTTGACTTGCCAGTGCTTGTGCTGTTTCCAGGTTTCGTCGTTTGGCTCTTTTTTCCATTTCCTGAAAGATGCTTTTTTGGCAACAACAGCCTCTCTGACCTCACCTTTAAACCATGCTGGCAGTTTTTTGGACTTCCTTCCACTTTTCTTAAAGCGTGGAATACAGCTGGTCTAGGCTTCCAAGATAGTATTTTTCAACAACACCCAAGCTTGATGTACATCTTTAACCTTCGCAACTGCTCCTTTTAGTTTTTTCTTAACTGTTTTCCTCATTTTATCATAGTGTCCCTTTCGAAAGTTAAAAGGTAGTACTGTGGATTTCCTTACTATCCCTCCTCCACTAATTAATTCAAAGGCGATCATGCTATGATCACTATTGCCAAGTGGCCCCAACACCCTTATCTCTTGCACTAGATCTGGTGTTCCACTAAGGACTAGGTCTAATATGACTTCCCCTCTGGTCGGTTCATGAACCAGCTGCTCCAAGAAGCAGTCATTTATTTCATCTAGGAACTTTATCTCCCTAGCATGTCCTGACGTCACACTGACCCAGTCAATAGGCCCGATCTCCATCTTCTTAGCCTATTTTAGGGTCCTCCCATCCACCCATATCCATATCTATTCTACTGTATCTCTTATGTGGGTGAGAGTAGTGTGTATAATCCCTCATCTCCAGGAACAAGCAGGAATCTAGTCATCACATATGGGTACCGACGGAGCCTGCATGAGAACGCTCCCCAGCGTCCAATTAGAACGCTTTTGGGAGCATCCCACAGCGCCTGCGTGCTGCCTTCCCGCCTCTCTCCAGTTCTTTTTCCGCGGAGCCAGCAGGTCGTGTTCCTGTCACTGCAGAAGAATTTCTTTATTTCTTTTTGTGGTCGCATCTGCGTTCTTCGACGCTCTACCAGTACAGCCGGTCTTTCTTTTCCTATTTCTAAAAAAAAATATATATATATATATATTCTTTTTCTATTTTCCTCAGGTGCACCCACCTTTTTGGCCCTTAGGCCCAAAAACATCCTTAACATGGAAAAACCTGCCTCAGGTTTTAAAAAGTGCACCAAGTGTGGCGGTACCATTTCCGTCACCGACACCCATGAATGGTGTTTAAAATGTTTAGGTCCTGACTACGCCATCACGGATTGTGTGTCCTGTGCCATGATGTCTAAAAGAGGTCGGCAGAACCGAGCGGCAAAGCTCAGTACCCTGTTTCCCTCTGATGCAGCTTCGGTGGCATCGACGTCTTCCAGGGCTGCTTCTTCCTCCCGTGGATCTCAGGTAACTAAACATAAATCCAGCCGGTCCTCGAAGGGTAGATCTCCTTCTAAGCATTGAGATGCCTCTGGCGTTGCCCTCTAGGATTCTGCACCGGCAAAATTACCCCGGCGGGAGCCTTCAGCTTCTAAAGCATTATCGGGGTTCCAGGATGTTCTAGATGGCTTGACCTTGACAGATCTCCTGGTGCCATGCTCTGGGGTACCGGTGGCTTCCACCGGTATCGATTTCCAGGCATTGGCGGCGTCCATGGACCAGAGAATTCTGAGCATGGAACGCAGTCTGGCAGCTTTCATTGCGGCATCGACGCCCTTGGTACCGCGATAGACAACTCCACCGGTACCGGCACTAGCATCGGTACCGGCACCGGCACCGACACCAGTAGCATCGACATCGGCATCGTTGTCTGCGATGCCAGTACTCTGTCCTACGATGCCCTCCGGTACTGATTCCCTGATACCGGTTGTTCCCGGTACCGACATTGGTCGGTACGGGTATCGGGTTCTGGAGGAGCATCCGGACAGACGATACTTCGAGTCCTCAGAAGATTCTGAGGATTGTGAAAGTTCTGTCGATGCAGAGATACTTCTTCCAGAGGAGTCCTCCTTCCCTAAACGCAGGATGTCTCCTCCAGAGGACATGTCTTTCCAAGACTTTATCAGGGAGGTGGCTCGGGGCCTGTCCATCACTGTGGCCCCTGAAACAGAGCCAAGGGCCAAGGACTTGGAAATTTTACAATATCCCAAAACTCCTAAGGAGGCAGCTACCTTACCCATTCATGAGATTCTATATGATCTCATGTTGAGGATTTGGGAAACACCTCTTACCACCTCTCCTCATTCTCGTAGGTTAGATACTATATATCGTGTCCTTCCTTGTCCTGGGTTCCATAAAACTCAGCTTCCTCACCACTCTATTGTGGTGGAGTCGGCTATGAGAAGGATTAGAAGTGCAAAAAGATATGCCTCTAATCCTCCAGGACGTGAATGCAGAACCCTGGATGCTTTTGGACGTAGAGTCTTTCAAGCTTCCATGCTTGCTGCAAAAATCAGTTCCTATAGTCTGTACATGGGAATGTTCCTAAAGGAGGTCACAGATAATTTACAGACTTTAAGTCCTTTCATTTCTGAGGAGAAAAGACAGGATTTTCTCACTTGGGTCAAACATGCCCAAGATGTCTCTAAATTCTCCAACCGTGCAGCCTTTGACTGCTTTGAATGTATAAGCAGAACCTCGGCTATTGCCATAGGTGCACTTAGAATTGCTTGGCTCCAAGCATCTGATTTAGAGCTCTGGGTACAAGATAAATTGGGAAATATCCCTTGTACTGGTGAGAACCTGTTTGGGAAAGATTGGCAGGAAAAAGCCAATGAAATGGATGCTGATAATTCCATCTTGGATAGACTATCCAAGTCCACTGCTGATCCTGTTAGAAAGAAGTTGTTCAAGAAAGCACCTTTTTCTAAAAAGAAAAGATTTTATCCTGCTTATACTCAGCAGGCTTCTTCTGCAGGTCAGTTTTCAACTAAACGTCAGCAACCACCCAAACAGAAGAAAGCAAAGGCTGCTAGGCCTCCACCGGCTCAGCAGCCTCAGCCTCCTCAGGGCCTTTGACTTTCAACTAGAGAACTTAGCCTTTCTGGTTCTGGAAGGACCAGAACCGTCCACCATTCCAGGAAGGTTATGTCATTTTGCCCCCAGATGGGGGCAAATAACAGCAGCAGAGCATTGGACACTCTCCATCATAAAGGAGGGGTACAAACTTCATTTTTCAAGCATGCCCCCTCACACAATAGTGAAGCAGTTCAATTCTCCGACACCTCTCATCAACCTCTTAGGTCAGGAAGTTGCCATTCTTCTTGCCCAAGGGGCGATAGACGAAGTGCCTCTTCATCAACAGGGTACAGGGTTCTATTCCCCTTATTTTCTTATCCCAAAGAAAACAGGGGGATACAGACCTATATTAGATCTCAGAAAATTGAACAAATTCCTTGTCAAGGAGAAATTCAAGATGATTTCTCTCGGTGCTCTGCTTCCATACCTTCAGAGTCAGGATTGGCTTTGTTCTCTAGATCTCAAGGATGCGTACACCCATGTACTCATCCATCCAACCCACAGAAAGTTCCTTTGGTTCCTTTTTCAAGGAAAGCACTACCAATACAGGGTGCTTCCTTTTGGTCTGGCCTCTGCTCCAAGGGTGTTCACGAAATGCATGGCTGTGGTAGCAGCATTTCTCCGTACTCTGGGGATATTCGTCTTCCCTTACTTGGATGACTGGCTCATTCGAGCTCCAACACAGTCAGAGGCCAAGACTTCTCTATCCTGCACAATGCGTATCCTTCAGTATTTAGGGCTGGTAATAAACATCCCAAAATCCAGTCTGACTCCCACTCAATCTTTAGAGTTCATAGGAGCTCTGCTGGATGCCACAAGAGCAAGGGCCTATC
The DNA here is from genome assembly GCA_033557465.1 of Ichthyophis bannanicus. Classification (NCBI taxonomy): domain Eukaryota; kingdom Metazoa; phylum Chordata; class Amphibia; order Gymnophiona; family Ichthyophiidae; genus Ichthyophis; species Ichthyophis bannanicus. Next base: position 667,071,086 of record CM066032.1, read on the forward strand.
TCCCCCAGGCCTGTTGCCTTCGCTTAGTGCAGTTAGCTTCTCAAGCAGCGCTAAAGCCTCTCCTAACTGCTCGAGAAATGTTGCAATTGCTGGGCCACATGGCATCCACCGTGCATGTGGTTCCATATGCTCGCCTCCACATGAGGGCAGCTCAGTGGACTTTATCCACCCAATGGACCCAAGCATCAGGGTGCCTGTCAGACAAAATAGCAAACACAAGTCGCCTCATTTTGTCCCTCCAATGGTGGAGGTCCACTCAAAATCTGTTGCTGGGGTGCCCCTTCCAACAACCCTTACCCCAAGCAACTCTCACAACAGATGCTTCTCCAAAGGGTTGGGGAGCTCATCTGCAAGACTTCTCCACCCAGGGCACCTGGTCTCCACAAGAGAGTTGTCTACATATCAATCTCTTGGAACTCAGGGCAATTTTCCTGGCTCTGCGAGTGTTCCACTCCCTGCTCAGCTACAATACAGTCCTCATTCACATGGACAATCAGGTAGCCATGTTCTATGTGAACAAGTAGGGGGGAAAGGGCTCTCTGTCGCTTTGCAATGAAGCTTTGCGACTATGGGCCCTCGCCAGAGAGCATCAGATTCATCTGCTGGCAGTATATCTTCCAGGCATTCAAAACTCTTGGGTGGACAGACTCAGTCGAGTTCTCCTTCCACACGAGTGGTCTCTGCATGCAGACCAGGTGATCAGGATATTTCAACTTTGGGGAACCCCGGACATAGACTTCTTTGCAAGTCCGTGGAATGCCAAACTTCCCCGGTTCTGTTCCAGAATTCCGGCTCAGGGGGCTCTGGCCAAGGATGCTTTCCTCCTTTACTGGGGTCAATTTTCCTGTATGCCTTTCCACCCATTCCCCTAATTCCCAAAACCCTCTTCAAGCTTGAGAGAGACAGAGGCCACATGATCCTCTTAGCACCATATTGGCCATGGCAAGTGTGGTACCCTCTGCTTCTACATCTCTCTCAAGCTCCCTCCCTGGAGTTAGGGTCTGCTCCAGACCTCCTATCTCAGGAGAACGGGACGTTATGGCATCCCAATCCCCAGTCCCTGCATCTCAGGGCTTGGTTGCTGAAGGCCTAGATCTCCAAGATCTTCATCTTTCTCAGCAAGTGAAAGATGTTCTTTGTGCTTCCAGAAAACCTTCCATTAGACGTTCTTATGCTTTCAGGTGGAAAAGGTTTACTATTTGATGTTCAGAAAAGGGTCTTAACCCCCTTGCTATACCTCTGGAATCATTGCTGGAGTATCTCCTTCATTTGTCTAATGCAGGCCTTAAGACAAATTCAGTAAGAGTCCATTTGAGTGCTATTGAAGCTTCTCTTAAACCTCTAAATGGACAACCTATTTCCTCTCATCCTCTTATAGCAAGATTCATGAGAGGCCTCCTTCTAACTAAGCCTCCCATTAGACCACCTCCGGTGGCATGGGACTTGAACCTGGTTCTTTGGCAGCTCATGAAGCCACCTTTCGAACCCTTAGCTACCACCTCCTTGAAATTCCTTTCTTGGAAGGTTATCTTTCTCATTACAATCACATCAGCACGCCGCATTGGTGAATTGCAAGCACTAGTAGCTAATCCACCTTATACAAGGTTCCATCTGTCACCACCAGGTGGGCAGGCTGCCGCCTAGGGCTAGCAGGTCTGGGTCTGATGGTGGTTAATGAAAATAAAGTAGTTGTAGAGACGAATGATAAGGTAAATTAGGATTTATTTCCCCTCCCGGGGTCGCATTCTCCAGATATATATAACACAGCAAACTTAGGACACATAAACCATACTTTCTGGTATAATATAAAGGAAACAGAAAAGCTTCTTCTTGCTTCTTAAAGTAAAGGTAATTGTAAAGCATATGAAAACTCAGCACACAGCTCCTCTCTGTACAAACAGGCACTCTTCACATATAGTGTTAGCTTCCAGCGCTATACAGCCTCTTATCTAACAAAGAGAGGTTATTCTATCAGAGAATGTTAATGTACAGTCCATCGGGTCTCCGAATGAGCATTCACTGAGGCTATCAGTGATCATGGGTTCATGCAGGTTCTCAGAAAGGCCTGAGTTTTCCTGGCTACAAAATGTCTGCAAGTTACCTTGCAGCATCTCTTCACAGAGCCTATCTGGCCAGCTCCCTCTAGGGCTGGAATAGCTGCTGCTGTACTTCTCTGTGTCTGGGAGAGAAGGAAGCCACCATTCAGGGTTTCTGGAATCCAACTTCTTATAGGTGTGTTTCTACCTTTGGGATATTTGTTGGCTCTAGTTTCAGGCTTTGGCACCGAGTAAAAGTATTCCTCTCTCTTATCAGCACAAGGTTTAGCTCTGTGTGGCTTTCTTTGAGGTTTAGGAAATTCTAACACCTCTTCCTCTGTCATGCAAATATCTTCAATGGCATACCTTTCCCTTTCAGGGACTTTTAACTGCTCTCTCTTCAGCTCTCCAGATAAATCCCTCGGCTGGGTGATACAGCCCTGCCCCCACCTAGGATTTCTCACACGAGGCTTCTCAGTATTAACCCTGTAGGTATTTCTACTGTCAGTATACTCTCTTAGCTCTCTGCCAGAATCACTCTCAAGGTTACAGCTTTCAGATACATACTGTTTGGGTTTCTTAGGCTTCCATTCACACCAGCTAGAACGTTGCCTCTGAGTTTCAAACGGCTTTACTTCAGCAGAACACTCACAGCTGCTCGCTGACCTCACTGCTCCTAGCTGCTTTCTCCTGAGGTATTCTGGGTAGCTTCTGGGTTGAACTCTTCTTGCTTCCTGAACTCTTCCTGGTTCTGAATCTGAATCACCTCCTGGGTCAGACTCTGAAGCTGAAACTGAACCCGAAGCTGGAACTGGAACTGAACCTCTATTTCCTGCATGACTCTTATAGTTGCTAATAGCCCTCCCTCTATCCAGGTGCAAGCTATTAGGAACTGGGGAATGTTTTTCAGCTGGGCGTGTTTGCAAACCCCGTGGCTGGGTTTGTTTATGTTGCCCCTTACAACTACTGCTCACATGGCTTGCCTGCCTGTCAGCTTATAGGCTAGAATTCACTGAATCCTGTGTTTTTAGGGCAGAGAATGAATCTTCCTCATCACACATCATGACAAGGTAGTCCTTAGGACTCATCCACACTTTATGCCTAAGGTGGTCTCGCCTTTTCATCTCAACCAAGAGGTCTACCTACCTGTCTTTTTTCCAGGACCTCATGCATCAAATGCAGAGAGGAATCTTCATGCCCTGGACTGTAAAAGAGCTCTAGCTTTTTACTTACAAGGGACACAGCAACATAGAAAGTCCTCTCAACTCTTTGTTGCTTTTGACCCTTCTCATTTGGGACTTCCAGTCTCCAAGAGAACACTATCTAACTGGATTGCTCAGTGTATTTCTTTCACCTATCAGAGTAGGAACCTTTCTCTGGAGGGCCATGTCACAGCTCACAATGTGAGAGCCATGGCAGCCTCAATGGCTCATCTGAACTCTGTGTCTATTGATGACATCTGTCGAGCAGCCACTTGGGCCTCTGTTCATATCTTCACAGCCCATTACTGTTTGGACAAGGACTCCCGCTGGGATGCCTTGTTTGGTCAGGCTGTTCTCAAACACCTGTTCCATACATAATCAACTCCTACCCACCATCCCTTTTAGAATGCCAGAGATCCATGGGGGGAGGTGGAGCCCTTCTCAGGGACACACAACTTCTGGGGTCTCTCCCTGGCATCTAAAGCTAGGTAGTCCCCATATGTGATGACTACATTTCTGCTTGTTCCTGGAGATAGCATAGTTACTCACCTGTAACAGGTGATCTCCGGGAACAGCAGGAATTTAGTCCTCACAACCCACCCACTTCCCCTAGGAGTTGTATCTCTCTATCTCTCTCTTTTCCTTTCCCTCGCTCTCTCTCTCTTTGTCTCAGCTCTAAAACTCAACTGGAGAGAGGCAGTTGGGAAAGGCGGGAAGGCAGCACGCAGGCGCTGTGGGATGCTCCCAAAAGCGTTCTAATTGGACGCTGGGGAGCGTTCCCGCGCAGGCTCCGTCGGTACCGACGATACCCATATGTGAGGACTAAATTCCTGCTGTTCCCGGAGATCACCTGTTACAGTTGAGTAACTATGCTTTATTCCCATGTATGTGCCTCCATGCATCCACTGAACCCAATTTATGCAACAACTTCCCCAACTTGTTACTTACTCCCTTTGGCCCACACTTATTGTCCCCCGTAGTGTCTATTCTGAGATTCATTGTTGCATTTAAATCCCCTCCTAATAGTACCGGACTTTGCAAATAGGGTTCTTCCACATCATATAACTTCCCATAGAACCACCCTTGCTGTATATTTGGCGCATATATACTCCCCACTTCTACGGGCCTTTCTTCTATTTTCCCTTTTCACAAAATGTAGTGCCCTCCTGGGTCTCTCTCCACTAAGGAGCACTAAGAGGCGACAAGGCGATAGCGGAGAGACTGAATGAATTCTTTGCTTCGGTCTTTACTGAGGAAGATGTAGGAATGTTACCCATGATGGAAGTGGTATTTAAAGGTGTGGAAGAATTGAAGGAAATATCGATACATCGGGAAGATGTCTTACAACTATTAGATAAACTGAAGAGTAGCAAATCACCTGGGCCGGATGGTATACATCCAAGGGTGTTGAAAGAACTGAAATATGAGATTGCAGACCTGCTATCAGTAATCTGTGAACTATCATTAAAATCATCTCTAATACCTGAAGATTGGAGGATCGCCAATGTAACACCAATTTTTAAAAAGGGTTCCAGGGGTGATCCAGGAAACTACAGACCGGTGAGTCTGACGTCAGTACCGGGAAAAATTGTAGAAACCATCATAAAGAATAAAATTACTCAGCATGTAGATAATCACAACCTAATGGGAGACAGCCAACATGGCTTTAGACAAGGAAGATCTTGTCTTACTAATCTGTTATGTTTTTTTGAAGGAGTGAATAAACAGGTGGACAAAGGTGAGTCGGTTAATATTGTGTATCTGGACTTTCAGAAAGCCTTTGACAAGGTCCCTCATCAGAGACTTTTGGCAAAACTAAAGAGTCATGGGATAGGAGGCAGTGTACTATTGTGGATCAGGAACTGGTTAAAAGATAGAAAGCAAAGGGTAGGGCTAAATGGCCAATTTTCCCAATGGAGAAAGGTGAATAGTGGTGTACCCCAGGGATCTGTGCTGGGTCCGCTGCTTTTTGACATATTCATAAATGACCTGGAAAGTGGAATAACGAGTGAGGTTATCAAATTTGCAGATGACACAAAACTATTTATTGTTAAAACCGAAGAGGATTGTGAAAAATTACAAGAGGATCTTGATAAATTGGAAGACTGGGCATCAAAATGGCAGATGAAATTTAATGTGGACAAGTGCAAGGTTATGCACCTAGGGAAGAACAACCCAAACTATGGTTACACGATGCAAGATTCCACATTAGGAACCACCACCCAGGAAAAAGATTTAGGCGTCATTGTGGATACCATGTTAAAACCCTCGGCCCAGTGTGCAGCGGCGGCCAAGAGAGCAAATAGAATGCTAGGTATGATAAGGAAAGGAATGGAAAATAAAACAAAAGATATTATAATGCCTCTATATCGTTCCATGGTGAGACCGCACCTTGAATATTGTGTGCAATTCTGGTCGCCGTATCTTAAAAAGGATATAGCGATTTTAGAAAAGGTTCAGAGAAGAGCCACCAAAATGGTAAAGGGGATGGAAGGATACTCCTATGAAGAAAGGCTAAAAAGGTTAGGGCTCTTTAAACTGGTAAAGAGACGGCTGAGGGGAGATATGATAGAAGTCTATAAATTAATGAATGGAATGGAACGGGTAAACGTAGATCGATTGTTTACGTTATCAGAATATAGAAAGACTAGGGGACATGCAATGAAGCTACAGGGTAAACTATTTAAGACCAATAAAAGAAAATATTTTTTCACTCAACGTGTAATCAAACTCTGGAATTTGTTACCGGAGGATGTAGTAAAGGCTGTTAGTGTAGCTGGGTTTAAAAAAGGTTTGGACAAGTTCCTGGAGGAAAGGTCCATAAACCATTATTAAGAAGTGACCGAAGATATCAATGCTTGACCCAGTACAAGCATTGTGGAACTTGTGTCTCTTGGGGAAACTGCTAGGTACATATGACCTAGTTTGGCCACTGTTGGAAACAGAATACTGGGCTTGATGGACCTAGGTCTGACCCAGTATGGCATATCTTATGTTCTTATGTTCTTATGTTCTTACATGCTCTTCTTCCACATTCAATCCCCTTGCAAACATTATGCCCACTCCTCCCTTTTTTAGCGCTTCCTGGTTATGGGCCTAGTACACTTTGTCATAATCTTTACTCATCAGCCATCTTTCTTGTACTTTTTAAAAATGTGTTTCTTGTATAAGCAGAACATCTGCTCTTTGCTGCCCTCTTTCAATTTTTTTTTTTTTTTTTTGTGCTTTCGAGTCAGTCCTGACTCCTGGCGACCCAGAAGCTCCTGGGTTTTCTTGGCAGCGTCACCGTTAGTAGATTGCCAGGCCTTTCTTCCGAGGCAGTGGAGGGTTAAGTGACTTGCCCAAGGCCACAAGGAGTGCTAGTGGGAATTGAACCCTGGTTGCTTGGTTACCAAGCCAGTGTTCTAACCACTAGGCTACTCCTCCACTCTTCCTCTTTCAATAGGGCCTGTCTTTTAAACCAGGAAATTAAGGCCTTTCACATTTATGGTTACAATATTACATTCATCCACTTGTTTTTGATTACTGCTCATAACTGCCAATCTCTGCACTTCCTCTTTTTACACACACAGGATACGGGTACCCTCCCTCTTCCCACCCCTTCCTCCCCTCCCTTAGTTCCCTTCCTCCTGGCCTCCCCCCTCTCCCCATTCTCTCTACCTTTTAGTAGTTTCCACTTCCTCCCAGACATCATCCTCCCCTCCCACTCATGTTACACATTTAACATTTAAATTCACTTCTTATCTTTAACCCCCCCCCCCCCTTTCTTATTACTTCACATTTAACTTTATACCCTTTTCCCCCCTCACATCCCAAACTCAGTCCATCTTTGCGGCTTCTTCAACCTTGCTGTTGCTTTCCAGTCTTTTTCCTTTTCTCTTTCCTCTGCTTATTTACTCAGTCCTATGTCTTTTCTTTTCTGCATCACACGTTTACTTTTTCTCTCTTTGCTCTCCACTCTCTGCCACCTTATTGTCTGTCCATTCGTAGTTTTTTTTCACTTTTCCCACCTCTGGTAAACGTGTCACTCCTGCCTCCTTCATCTCTGCCGCCAACTGCGTTGCTGTTAACGCCCTCCTTGTGATGCCTTGACTGGTGAACGCAATTCCTGCGGGGTACAGCCATTTATGTTTAATGTTATCTTCTCTTAACCTCGTTATAAATCCTCTCCATTCTCTTCGGCATTGTAACGTGGCTGCAGCTAAGCCACAAAGATTGCAACTTTGTTGCCTTTCCACTCTAGGGGGCCTGCTCCCCTCACTTTATTTATTATTTTTTCCTTAATTTTAAAGTCATTTAGGCAGATAATAATGTCCCGTGGTGCCTCCCCTCTTCTTGGGCCCACCGTATGATGCACTCTGTCTATTTTTGCTTCCAGTGCCTGCCCTCCATCCTCGGGCTCCTTAAGCACCGCCATACATATCTCTCATGCAGTCTGCTCACAGTCTCTCTAATCCTCATGTTCCGGCACTCCCTTTATTCTGAGATTTTGCCTTCTCACATGATTTTCCAAGTCTTCCAGCTTTAACTAAGTCTGTTCCTTCGCAGCCGCTAAACTGTTCATAGCTTTGTTTATGGCAGTCACATTGCTTCGCACCTCTTCCACTTGCCCTTCCCTGTCCTCCACACTTTTCCCCAGCTCCTGCACATCTACATGAAACTCCAGTATGGCCGCCTCCATATCATTTCTGAATCCCGCCATTTCAGCTCACCAAACCATGACTGGAGTTCTTTCTTTGAAATCTGCACCACAGCACTTCTGCTCTGCACCTCTTCCAAAGTATTTAACTGTTCCTCCGCTTTGGCCTCAGTGTACGCTTCACCTCCCATTTTTCCTCCTCTCTGCTCACCTCTGACAGCAGCACACGTATATTCTCTTATATCTGCCGTCTTTTTCCTCGCTGTTGTCATACCTCCAGCCTCTGCTCCCAATAACCTTTCCACTCCACTCGAGGTGCTTATATCATTATATTTCGGGGAGGATTAAGCACTTTTGCGGGGATGAATGGTAGAGCTCGTTTTCAGCCGTCCATGTGATTCGGTGACGTCACCGGAAGCCTCCCCCAGGTCCTCTTTTTAATAATGGTATCTCCAGGAACAAGCAGGAATGTAGTCTTCACATATGGGTATCGTTGGTACCGACGGAGCCTGCGCGGGAATGCTCCCCAGCGTACATTAGGAAAGCTTTCGGGAGCATCCCACAGCGCTTGCGTGCTGCCTTCCCTCTTTTCCAACTGTCCCTCTCCAGTTCTTTGTTTTCCGCGGAAACAACAGGTCCCATACCCTGTCACCGCAGTAAATTTTCTTCTTTAATCTTTATTTTTTGTGGTCGCTGCCTTCCCTCGATGCTATACCGGTACCGCCGGTTCATTCTTCTTTAAAAACAAAACAAAAAAAACCCCTATAGTTTCTGAGTTATTTTTCTTCAGAAACCTTTTTCCTTGGTGCTAGGCGCCATTTTGGGCTCTAGGCCCAAATTTCCTTAAAAATGGAAAAACCAACATTTGGTTTTAAAAAATGTTCTAAGTGTGGCTGTACCATCTCTGTCACTGACACCCATGATTGGTGTCTCAAATGTTTAGGTTTTGACCACTCTATTTTGGAGTGCCTCTCCTGTGGAATGATTTCAAAAAGGGGTCGGCAGAATTGAGCTGCAAAACGTAGCACCCTTTTTCCCTCAGACGTGGTGTCTGTTGCATCAACGTCCTCCAGGGCCTCATCTTCCTCCCATGGATCTCAGGTAACTAAACATAAATCTAGCCAGTCCTCAAAGGGTAGATCTCCTTCTAAGTATCGAGATGCCACTGGCGTTGCCTTTGAGGAATTTTCACCGACAAAACTGCCCCGGCGGGAGGCTTCGGCTTCCAAAGCATCAACGGGGCTCCAGGATGTTCTTGAGGCCTCAACCTCGGCAGAACTACTGGCGCCAGGCTCTGGGGTTCAGACCGCTTCTACTGGTACCGACACCCAAGCATCGGCAGCGTCGATAGACCAGAGATTTCTTGCTATCGAACGCAGTCTAGCAGCTCTTCTCACAGCTTCGGTACCGTTGAAACCGTTTGACACCTCAGCCAATACCGGTACCGATGGCATCGACATCGATGGGTATGCCACCCATACCGAGTCATGCGTCTGTCTCTGGCATCGACAGATCAGTACCGGAGCAACCCGATACCGACTTCGATCGATTCCGGTACCGTGCGCTGCACGATCACCGGGATGGAGGTATTTTAAATCCTTTGAGTCTGATGACTCTGAAGACTCTGCCGCTACAAGAGTACTTCTCCCAGAGGATTCTTCTTCTCCTCAGTGCAGAATGTCTCTGCCAGAGGATATGTCCTTTCAAGATTTTATCCGTGATGTGGCCAGAGGCCTTTCCATCACAGTAGCTCCTGAAAAAGAGCCTAGGGCAAAGGAGTTGGAAATTCTCCAATACCCTAAGGCTCCTAAGGAGGCAGCTACTCTGCCTATTCATGAGATCTTACATGATCTTATGCTAAGAATGTGGGAAACACTTCTAACCACATCTCCTCATTCTCGGAGACTCAATACTATGTATCAAGTTCCACCTTGTCCTGGCTTTCAAAAAACTCAATTACCACACCATTCAATGGTAGTGGAATCAGCCATGCGTAGGATGAAAAGTGCATAGAGACATGCATCCAATTCTCCAGGTCATGAATGCAGGACTCTCGATGCCTTTGGGCGTCGATGCTTTCAAGCTTCCATGCTCTCAGCTAGGATCAGTTCCTATATCTTGTATATGGGAATGTTCCTTAAAGAGGTCACAGGAGACTTGGAGCTTATGAACATAAGATATGCCATACTGGGTCAGACCAAGGTCCATCAAGCCCAGTATCCTGTTTCCAGCAGTGGCCAATCTAGATCATACGTACCTAGCAGTTTCCCCAAAAGACACAGGTTCCACAATGCTTGTATTGGATCAAGCATTGATATCCTGGGTCCCTTCTTAATAATGGTTTATGGACCTTTCCTCCAGGAACTTGTCCAAACCTTTTTTAAACCCAGCTACACTAACAGCCTTTACTACATCCTCTGGTAACAAATTCCAGAGTTTGATTACACGTTGAGTGAAAAAATATTTTCTTTTATTAGTCTTAAATAGTTTACCCTGTAGCTTCATTGCATGCCCCCTAGTCTTTCTATATTCTGATAACGTAAACAATCGATCTACGTTTACCTGTTCCACTCCGTTCATTAATTTATAGACTTCTGTCATATCTCCCCTCAGCAGTCTCTTTTCCAGGTTAAAGAGCCCTAACACTTTTAGCCTTTCTTCATAGGAGTATCCTTCCATCCCCTTTACCATTTTGGTGGCTCTTCTCTGAACCTTTTCTAATAACGCTATATCTTTTTTAAGATAAGGCGACCAGAATTGCACACAATATTCAAGGTGCGGTCTCACCATGGAACGATATAGAGGCATTATAATATCTTTTGTTTTCTTTTCCATTCCTTTCCTTATGATACCTAGCATTCTATTTGCTCTGTTGGCTGCCGCTGCACTCTGGGCTGAGGGCTTTAACATGTTATCCACAATGACGCCTAAATCTTTTTCCTGGGTGGTGGTTCCTAATGTGGAACCTTGCATCGTGTAACCATAGTTTGGGTTGTTCTTCCCTAGGTGCATAACTTTGCACTTGTCCACATTAAATTTCATCTGCCATTTTGATGCCCAGTCTTCCAATTTATCAAGATCCTCTTGCAATTTTCCACAATCCTCTTGGGTTTTAACAACTTTAAATAGTTTTGTGTCATCTGCAAATTTGATAACCTCACTCATTATTCCCTTTTTCAGGTCATTTATGAATATGTCAAAAAGCAGCGGACCCAGCACAGATCCCTGGGGTACACCACTATTCACCTTTCTCCACTGGGAAAATTGGACATTTAGCCCTACCCTCTGCTTTCTATCTTTTAACCAGTTCCTGATCCACCACCTTCCTGATGACAAAAAACAGGACTATCTTACTCTTGTCAAACATGCCCAGGATGTTTCCAAGTTTGTAAATCGTGCAGTCTTTGACTGTTTTGCGCGCATAAGCAGAACCTCTGCTATTGCCATTGGTGCACGTCGGATTGCCTGGCTTCAGGCATCCGACTTGGAAATTTGGCTACAGGTTAAATTAGGAAACATTCCTTGCACAGAAGAAAATCTCTTTGGCAAGAATTGGGAGGAGTAGGCTAATGAGATAGATGCAGACAATATCACTTTGGATAGATTGTCCAAATCTACAGCCGATCCTGCAAGGAAAAGATCCTCTAAAAAAAAACATTTTTCAATAAGAAAAAGAAGTTTTATCCTTCCTATACCCAACAGGGACACCGTCCAGGTCAGCCTGCCCAAAAGGGACAACAGCAACAACCTGGACAACAAAAGAAGCCAAAATCGGTAAAACTTCAGCAGGCTCAGTCTCCTCAGGGGCTTTGACTCCTCTCTAGAGAACTTCGCCTTCCTGCCCCTGAAGTGTCCGGAACCCTTGGACATCCCAGGCAGGTTATGTCATTTTGCCCACAGATGGTACCAAATAACAGCAGAAAATTGGACTCTGTCCATTGTACAAGAGGGGTACAAGCTTCATTTTCACCGCATGCCCCCTCCTACAATGATAAGACAGTTGAATTCTCAGACCTCTCTCGACAATCTCTTAGGTCAAGAAGTCACAACACTCCTTGCGCAAGGAGCAATAGAGGAAGTACCCATTCCGCAACAGGGTACAGGGTTCTACTCCCCCTATTTTCTTATTCCAAAGAAAACAGGAGGATACCGACCCATTTTAGGCCTCAGAGAATTGAACAAATATCTATTCCGAGAGAAGTTCAAAATGGTCTCTCTAGGAACTCTGCTGCCATACCTTCAAAGTCAGGATTGGCTTTGTTCTCTAGATCTCAAGGATGCATATATTCATATTCTCATCCATCCAAATCACAAAAGATTCCTACGATTCCTGTTTCAAGGAAAGCACTTCCAGTACAGGGTTCTTCACTTTGGCCTGGCTTCTGCACCAAGAGTATTCACAAAATGCATGGCTGTGGTAGCTGCATTTCTCCGCACTCTGGGAATATTCGTCTTCCCTTACTTAGACGACTTCGAGCCCCTACAGTGCCAGAAGTCAGCTCTGCTTTGTTTCGCACAATGCAAATCCTTCAGTATTTGGGACTAGTCATAAACCTCCCAAAGTCCAATCTTGCTCCCACTCGATCCCTAGAGTTCATAGGAGCTCATCTGGATACCAGACAGACAAGGGCTTTCCTTCCGCAGCCCCTCTGTCTTCGCATAATACAGCTAGCTTCCCAAGCAATGCTCAAACCTTATCTCACTGCTCGAGAAATACTACAACTGCTGGGCCACATGGCATCCACCATGCATGTGGTTCCTTATGCTCTCCTCCACATGCGAGCAGCCCAGTGGACTTTATCCACTCAGTGGACACAGGCCTCAGGTTGCCTGTCGGACAAAATAACAAACTCAGACCGTCTTATTTCGTCCCTCCAATGGTGGCAATCGCTCAAAAATCTCCTCGTGGGGTCTCCTTTCCAGCAATCCCTATTCCAAGCCACCCTAACAGATGCATCTCAGGTGGGATAGGGAGCCCACCTGTACAATCTCTCTACCCAGGGTACCTGGACTCCACAGGAGGCCTGTCTTCACATCAACCTCCTGGAACTCAGAGCAATCTTCCTTGCTCTTCAAGTATTTTACGCCCAGCTCAGATACAAGACACTCCTAGTTCAAACGGACAATCAGGTAGCCATGTTATATGTGAACAAGCAGGGCGAAACAGGCTCTCTGTCGCTATGCAACAAAGCTTTGCGACTATGGGCCCTCGCCAGAGAGCATCAGATTCATCTCCTTGCGGTGTATCTTCCAGGCATTCAAAGCTCTTGGGCAGACAAACTCAGTCGAGTTCTGCTACCACACGAATGGTCTCTCCATGCAGACCAGCTTGCCCAGATATTTCAGATTTGGGGGACCCCGGACATAGACCTCTTTGCAAGTCCACTGAATGCCAAACTTCCCTGGTTCTGCACCAGAATCCCAGCTCGACATTGTCAGGCAAGGGATGCCTTCCTCCTCCACTGGGGTCAGGACTTCCTATATGCCTTCCCACCCATTCCCCTCATCCCCAAAACTATTCAAGCTTCAGAGATACAGAGGTCATATGATTCTCATAGCTCCACGTTGGCCACGGCAAACGTGGTACCCTCTGCTTCTACATCTCTCTTAAGCTCCACCTCTGGAGTTGGGATCTGCTCCAGATCTTCTCTCCCAAGAGAACGGGATGCTGTGGCATCCCAATCCCCAGTTTCTGCATCTCAGGACCTGGTTGCTGAAGGCTTACAGCTTCAGGATCTCAACCTTTCTCAGCAGGTAAAGGATATCCTTTATGCTTCTAGGAAACCCTCCACAAGACGCTCATACGCCTTTAAGTGGAAAAGGTTTACCATATGGTGCTCGCAGAAGGGTCTTAACCCTCTTGTGATACCTCTGGAATCGATACTGGAGTATCTCCTTCATTTGTCAAATGCGGGTCTTAAGACAAATGCAGTAAGAGTCCATCTTAGTGCTATTGCAGCTTCTTACAAGCCTCTAAGTGGACAACCTATTTCCTCTCATCCTCTCAGAGCGAGATTTATGAGAGGTCTTCTTTTAACAACGCCTCCCATTAAGCCATCACCGGTGGCATGGTACTTGAATCTGGTGCTTGGGCAGCTCATGAAACCGCCCTTTGAACCATTAGCCACTACATCTTTGAAATTCCTTTCCTGGAAAGTCATCTTCCTCATTACAATCACATCAGCACGTCGCATCAGTGAATTGCAAGCATTAGTGGCTAATCCTCTTTACACAAGGTTCCACCATGATAAGGTAGTTCTTAGGACTCATCCACACTTTATGCCAAAAGTGCTTTCGCCTTTCCATTTAAACCAAGCGGTTTATCTTCCTGTATTCTTTCCAAGGCCTCATGCCTCCAGTGCAGAAAGGAACCTTCATACATTGGACTGTAAAAGAGCTTTAGCCTTTTACTTGGAGAGGACACAGCAACATTGAAAATCTTCTCAACTCTTTGTTGCTTTTGATCCTAATCATTTGGGACTTCCAGTGTCCAAAAGAACTCTATCTAACTGGATTGCACAATGCATATCCTTTGCCTATGAGAATATTTATTTATTTAACATTTCTTTTATACCGTGCTCTTTATCATCAGTGCGGTTTACAATTAACAGAACGACTCGAGGACCACAGGGCACTCTCGAGTTTACATTGAACAGGGAGGACAACTTGGAGAGAGAACAGGGAACACTATGTACAAATTATGTACTGATGTGACAATAATGTTAAATAGGTGGAGCAGGGATTGAGATTAAGTGTGCATTCCACTTACGGACCAATAAGAACCTTCCTCTTGAAGGCCATGTCACAGCTGACAATGTGAGAGCCGTCGCAGCCTCAATGGCTCATCTTCACTCTTTGTCTATCGACGACATCTGTTGAGCAGCTACTTGGGCTTTGGTACATACCTTCGCGGCCCACTACTGCTTAGACAAGGACTCCCGCCGGGATGCCTTATTTGGTCAGGCTGTTCTTCAACACCTTTTTCAGATTTAGTCAACTCCTACCCACCATCCCTGGTAGGATGCCAGAGATCCATGGGGGGAAGCATAGCCCTTTCACAAGGGCTGACAACTTCCTGGGGCCATCTCCCTGGCTTCTGCAGCTAGGGAGTCCCCATATGTGAAGACTACATTCCTGCTTGTTCCTTAAGATAGCGTAGTTACTCACCTGTAACAGGTGATCTCCAGGAACAGCAGGAATTTAGTCGTCACAACCCGCCCACCTCCCCTAGGAGTTGTATCTCTCTCTCTCTCTCTCTCTCTCTCTCTCTCTGGTCTCAGCTATAAACTCAACTGAAGAGGGACAGTTGGAAAGGCGGGAAGGCAGCACACAGGTACTGTGGGATGCTCCCAGAAGCTTTCCTATTGGATGCTGGGGAGCGTTCCCGCGCAGGCTCCGTCGATACTGACGATACCCATTTGTGAAGACTAAATTCCTGCTGTTCCCAGAGATCACCTGTTACAGGTGAGTAACTATGCTTTATAGACTTTTACTCCAGGAACTTGTCCAAACCTTTTTTAAACCCAGCTACACTAATAGCTTTTACTACATCCCCCAGTAACAAATTCCAAAGTTTGATTACGCATTAAATGAAAAAATATTTTCTCTAACTACTCCTTAAATGGATTACATTGTAGCTTTATTGCTTGTCCCCTAGTTTTTCTACTTTTTGATGGAGTAAACAACCTATCTATGTTTACCTTTTCTACTCCATTCATTAATATGATAGAGGTCTATAAATTAATGAATGGAGTAGAAAAGGTGAACATGGCTCTTCAACTTGGGAAAGAGACTGATAATCTCCCCTCAACAGTCTCTCTTCCATGTTGAAGAGCCCTCATCTTTTAAGCCTTTCCTCATAAAGGTATCCTTTCATCCCCTTTATCATTTCGGTGGCTCTTCTCTCTACCTTTTCTAATTCTGCTATATCCTTTTTAAGATATGGTAGCTAGAATTGCACACAGTATTCATGGTTTTATTTTCCATTCCTTTTCTTAAGAGTCCTAGCATACTGTTTGCTTTCTTGATCGCCACTGCACACTGGCAGAGGGTTTCAGTGTATCCATGAGGACGCTTAAATCTTTTTTCCTGGGTGGTGGACCCTATCGTGGAACCTTGCATTGTGTAACCATAATTATAATTTGAGTTGTTCTTTCTTAGGTACATAACTTTGCACTTGTCCACATTAAATTTCATCTGCCATTTGGATATCCAGTCTTCCAATTTATCAAGATCCTCTTGCAATTTTTCACAATCCTCTTGTGTTTTCTAAGAACTTTGAATAATTTTGTGTCATCTGCAAATTTGATCACCTCATTCATTATTCCTATTTCCAGATTCTTTATGAATATGTTAAAAAGTAGTAGGCCCAGCATAGATCCCTGGGGTACTCCACTATTCACCTTCCTCCATTGAGAAAATTTGCCATTTATCCCTATTCTCTGCTTTCTATCTTTTAACAAGCTCCTAATCCACAATAGTACACTGCCTCCTATCCCATGTCATTTTAATTGTGCCATGAGTCTCTCATGAGTGATCTTGTCAAAGACTTTCTGAAAATCCAGATACACTATATCGACCGGCTCACCTTTGTCTACCTGTTCATGCCTTCAAAAAAATATAACATATTAGTAAGACAAGACTTACCTTGCCTTACGGCGAGAATAATTCAAAAGGTAAAGAAACATGATCACATCACTCCTGTCCTAAGGGAACTATATATCCTCCCCAAAGAAGCACGAATAAAATATAAAGCACTGGTTCTAACACACAAAGCTCTTCACCAACAGCCTTCATCCTATCTACAAACAATACTAGCTCAGATGAACTCGAAGATTAACACATCAGTCCATGAACAGTACACTCATTGTGCCACATGACAGAACAAAATTTAACCAGCAGACATGTAACCGTGCATTCAACCTCTATGCACCCTCACTTTGGAACTCCCTTCCAACTCAAATCCGCTGCAGCAATGACCTGTCTGCATTTAGAAAGCAGATAAAAGCCCTCCTTTTCCACGAACACCTAGGGTCAACACAGAACAGCACCCAGTGAAGTTCTCCAAGGGAGGGCTAAGACAAAAGAGAAAACTAGAACTGTAAAAAATATGACCTAAGAATATGACTGTAGAGATAACCAGAAATGTAACCATGACTGGATACATCTCGCAAGAATGTAAATATGTATCCCCCTGTTTATTGTAAACCGCTTTGATCTGGTGAAAAGCGGTATATATAAACAGATAAATAAATCTGTTAGTTTTCTCCCATTAAACCATGACTATCTACATGTTAAGTAATTGTATTCTTTATAATGGTTTCTACCATATTGCTCAGTACTGACGTCAGGCTCACTAGTCTACAGTTTCCCAGATCACCCCTGGAACCCTTTTTAAAAATTGGCGTTACATAGGCAATTCTCCAATTTTCAGGTACTAAAGATAATTTTAGTTATAGTTCACAGATTACTAATAGTAGGTCGGCAATCTCATATTTCTGTCCTTTCAGTTTATCAAATAATTGTAATACATCATCTCCAGGAACAGGCAGGAATATAGTCTTCACATATGGGTATCGTTGGTACCCCAGCGTCCAATAGGAAAGCTTTTGGGAGCATCCCACTGCGCCTGCATCACTGCCTTCCTGCCTTTTCAACTCTCCCTCTTCAGTTTTTTGTTTTCCACGGAGCCGACGGGCAGCAAACCCTGTCACCGCAGAAAATTTCTTTTTGTGGTCGCATCTACCTTCACCGGTACTACTGGTCTTTTCTTCATTTTCTTCTTTTCCTTAAAAAAAGAAAAGAATTCTTCTTTTTGAAGGTTCTGTTCCCTCTAGGTGCCAGGCGCCATTTTGTGCACTAGGCCCTCTTCTAAAATGGAGAAACCATCTAGTGGTTTCAAAAAAATGTTCAAAGTACTACCGACACCTATGGCTGGTGTCTTAAATGTTTAGGTCCTGATCATTTACCATCGGAGTGTCTCCTCTGTAGAAAGATGACCAAGAGAGGTCTGCAGAACAGAGCTGCAAAACTCGGCACCCTCTTTGCCGCAGATGCGATGTCCATTGCATCAACATCTTCCAGGGCTTCATCTTCCTCCCATGGATTTCAAGTAAGTAAACCCAGGTCTTCCAAGACCGGCCGGTCCTCAAAGGGTAGATCTCCTTCGAAGCATCGAGATGCTACTAGCGTTGCCCTCGAGGAAAACATACCAGCAAAACAGCCCAGGCGGGAGGTCCCGGCCTCCAAAGTATTAATGGAGCTTCAGGATGTTCCTGAAGCTTCCACATCGGGAGAACTCCTGGTGCCATGTTCTGGTGTCGTGGCTTGTTCCACCGGTACCAACATCCAGGCATCGGCAGGGGCTATGGATCAGCGCATCCTAGCCATCGAACGCAGTCTAGTGGCTCTCTTAGCCTCAGTACTGCTAAGACCGCTTCAGGCGGTTCTGCCATCATCGGTACCGGTACCAACTGCATCTGCTTTAACTGATGTGCTTCCCCCCATGCCGGCTCTTGAATCAATATCCGATATCGAGGGCCTGGTATCAAGACAGTCCGATGTCGCAGTCGATACCGGCGTCAAGCGATGAAAGAGCACCCGGCGCGGAGATACTTCGAGTCCTCCGATTCCGATGACTCCAAGGACTCCACCGGTACCGGGGTGATTCTACCAGAGGATCCCTCTCCTCCTCCTCAACGTAGGATGTCTCCTCCAGAGGGACATGTCTTTTCAGGATTTCATATGTGATGTAGCCTGAGGACTTTCAATCACGGTGACCCCTGAGAAGGAAACGAGAGCAGAAGAATTAGAAATTCTTCAGTACCCGGCAGTTCCTAAAGAGTCTGCTACCCTTCCCATTCACCAAATCTTGCATGACCTCATGCTAAGGATGTGGGAAGTTCCTTTAACAGTGTCTCCACGCTCTTGGAGACTCGATACCATGTACCGAGTTCCACAATGCCCTGGTTTTCAGAAGACACAAATACCACACCCTTCAATGGTAGTGGAATCAGCGATGCATAGGATCAGGAGTGCTAAAACGCATTCTTCCAATCCTCCAGGCCATGAAGCGAGGACACTCAATGTCTTTGGGCGTTGATGTTTTCAATCCTCGATGCTATCAGCCAAGATCATTCTCTATATGGGAATGTTTCTTAAGGAGTTACAAAGGATCTAGAGCTCATGGCTCCACTTCTCCCTGATTATAAAAGAACAGACTTCCTCACTCTGGTCAAACATGCCCAGAATGTGTCTAATTTCATGAATCGTGCAACCTTTGATTTCTTTGAGTGCATTTGCAGAACCTCTGCTATTTCCTTCGGTGCATCAGATTTAGAACAATGGGTGCAAGATAAGCTAGGAAATATTCCTTGCACAGGAGAAAATCTCTTTGGCAAGGACTGGCAAGACAAAACTAATCAGCTTGAGTCTGAAAATACCACCTTAAACAGATTATCAAGGGCTACAGCCAACCCAGCAAATAAAAAGACAACGAAGAAACCCTTTTTCAACAAGAAAAAGAAATTCTACCCATCTTACACCCAGGCTGTCCACTGTCCAGTTCATACTCCCCAGAAGGTGCAACAGCAACCCAGACAGCAAAGGAAGGCCCAAGTCCCCAGAGCTCAACCAGCTCAGCAGACACAACCTCCTCAGGGGCTTTGACTCCTTCCTAGTGAACTTAGTCGTACAGAGCCTCTCTCCATCCCCGGCAGACTTTGTTATTTTGCCAAAAGATGGCAGCAAATAACATCAGAACACTGGACTCTTTCCATTGTAAGAGAGGGGTACAAACTCCATTTTCACAGTATGCCCCCTCCCACCATCACAAGACAGTTCAATTCTCAGGGCCCTTCCACCACTCTCTTGCGTCAAGAGGTCACCTCACTACTTGCTCAAGGAGCAATAGAGGAGGTATCCAACAGGGCATGGGTTTCTACTCCCCCCTACTTCCTTATTCCAAAGAAAACAGGGGGATACAGACCCATACTGGACCTCAGAGAGTTGAACAAGTATCTATTCCGAGAAAAATTCAAGATGATCTCCCTCGGAGCACTTCTTCCTTACATTCAGAGTCAGGATTGGCTATGTTCTCTAGATCTAAAGGATGCATACACGCATATCCTCATCCATACAGATCACAGAAGGTTTCTTCAATTCCTTTTTCAAGGAAGACATTACCAGTACAGGGTTCTACCCTTCAGACTGGCTTCTGCCCCAAGAGTCTTCATGAAATGCATGGCAGTAGTAGCAGCATTCCTGAGAACTCTGGGAATATTTGTCTTCCCCTACTTAGACAACTGGCTCATCCGAACATCAACAGCTCCAGAAGCCAGTTTCATGCTCTCATGCACAATGCAAATCCTGCAGTACCTGGGATTGGTCATAAACCTCCCAAAATCTCATCTCACCCCTTCTCAATCTCTAGAGTTCATAGGGGCTCGTCTAGACACAAGGCAGTCAAGGGCTTTCCTGCCACAACCATGTTGTCTTCAAATACTCAAGCTGGCCTCTCAAGCAGCTATGAAAACTCTGCTAACTGCTCGAGAAATGCTTCAGCTGCTGGGGCAAATTGCATCCACTGTCCATGTGGTTCCCTATGCTCACCTACACATGAGGGCAGCCCAGTGGACCCTAACCTCTCAGTGGACACAGGTCTCGGGTCGCTTGACGGGCAAAATCAGAAACTCTACACACCTCATTTCGTCCCTACAGTGCTGGCAATCGCTGGAAAACCTTCTCGTAGGCCCTCCTTTCCAGCAGCCACTACACCAAGCCACCTTGACGACAGATGGTCCAAGTTAGGCTGGGGGGCTCACTTGGACAATCTCTCCACTCAGGGTCTCTGGACCCAGCAAGAGGCTTGTCTTCACATAAACCTCCTGGAACTCAGAGCCATCTTTTATGCTCTTCAAGTATTTCAGGCCCACCTCATCTACAAGACAATTCTAAACCAGACCGACAATCAAGTAGCCATGTTCTATGTGAACAAGCAGGGTGGGGCGGGGTCTCTAACGTTGTGCAACGAGGCTTTTTGCCTCTGGGCCTTTGCCAGAGATCTTCAAATCTGCCTACTAGTGGTGTATCTTCCAGGCATGCAAAATCTCTTGGCAGACAAACTCGGTTGAGTACTGCTGCTACACGAGTGGTCTCTTCATCCAGAGCAAATTGCTCAAATTTTTCAGATCTGGGGAACTCCAGATATAGACCACTTTGAAAGTCTTCAGAATGCCAAACTTCCCTGGTTCTGTTCCAGAATTCCTGCTCAGAACTGTCAGGCAAGGGATGTTTTCCACCTCCACTGGGGTCAGGACTTCCCCTATGCCTTCCCACCCCTTCCCCTAATTCCCAAAACTCTGTTCAAACTTCAGAGAGACAGGGGCCATATGATCCTCATAGCCCCATGCTGGCCACGACAAACGTGGTATCCTCTGTTTCTTTGTCTCTCTCAAGCCAAACCTCTGGAGTTGGGATGTGCTCCAGATCTTCTTTCCCAAGAGAATGGGACGCTATTGCAACCAAATCCTCAGTCTCTACACCTCAGGGCGTGGCTGCTGAGAGCCTAGAATTCCAGGATATCAACCTTTCTCAAAAGGTTAAGGATATCCTTTTGGCTTCAAGAAAACCTTCCACAAGGCGGGCATACGCCTTTAAGTGGAAAAGGCTCTCTATCTGTTGTTCAAAAAAGGAACTTAATCCCTTTTCAGTGCCAGTGGAGGCGTTACTGGAGTATCTCCTCCATTTATCATCCTCTGGTCTTAAGACCAATTCAGTAAGGGTCCATCTTAGTGCCATTGCAGCTTTCCACAAGCCCTTGGATGGACAGCCTGTTTCCTCTCAACCACTTGTAGCAAGATTTATGAGAGGTCTACTCTTAACAAAACCTCCCATTAAGCCACCACCCATGGCATGGGATTTGAATCTTTTCCTGGGGCAGATCATGAAACCGCCCTTTGAACCCTTAGCCACTACATCTCTAAAGTTTCTTTCTTGGAAGGTGATCTTCCTAATTGCTCTCACTTCTGCAAGACGCATCAGTGAGCTACAGGCTTTAGTGGCTGATCCTCCTTATACAAGGTTCCAGCATGATAAAGTAGTTCTTAGGACTCACCCTCACTTTATGCCAAAGGTGGTCTCGCCTTTTCATTTAAACTAATCGGTTTACCTTCCTGTATTCTTCCCTAGGCCTCATGTCTTCAATGCAGAAAGGAATCTTCACACTCTAGACTGTAAAAGAGCCTTGGCTTTTTACCTTCAGAGAACTAAGCAACATAGAAAGTCTTCCCTACTTTTTGTTGCCTTTGACTCTAGTCATCTTGGACTACCAGTTTCCAAGCAACCTTTGTCTAAATGGATTGCAAATTGCATATCCTTTGCATATGAGAGTAAGGGACTTTCTCTTGAAGGGCATGTCACAGCTCACACTATGAGAGCAATGGCAGCCTCTATGGCTAACCTTCGCTATGTGTCCATTGACAACATTTGTAGAGCAGCCACTTGGGCTTTGGTACACACCTTTGCAGCCCACCACTGTTTAGACAAGAACTCCCGTCAGGATGCCTCATTTGGCCAGGCTGTTCTCCAGCATCTCTTTCAGACTTAGAACAACTCCTATCCGCCGTCCTGGGTTTCGATGCCAGAGATCCATGGGAGGAAGCATGACCCATCTCAACCTGGGTTTCGCAGATTTCTGTGGTCATCTCCCTTGCATATCTCAGCTGGGGAGTCCCCATATGTGAAGACTACATTCCTGCTTGTTTCTGGAGATAGCGTAGTTACTCACATGTAATGGGTAATCTCCAGGAACAAGCAGGAATGTAGTCATCACATATAGGTATCATCGGTACCAACGGAGCCTACGTGAGAACGCTCCCCAGCGTCCAATTAGGAAGCTTTTGGGAGCATCCCACAGCGCCTGCGTGCTGCCTTCCCGCCTTTCCCAACTGCCTCTCTCCAGTTACCGCCGTTTTTTTCTTTCTTCATTCTTTTCTTTAAAAACAAACAAAAAAATTTCTTAGTACTTTTTCCTTTTCTTTTCAGGTGCATGCGCCATTTTGGGCCTTAGGCCCAGACTTTTTTCCATAATGGAGAAACCCTCATCGGGTTTTAAAAAGTGCACCAAGTGTGGCGGTACCATCTATGTCACCGACACCCATGAGTGGTGTCTGAAATGTTTAGGTCCTGACCATTCCATCTCGGAATGTATGGCCTGTGCCGTGATGTCCAAGAGAGGTCGACAGAACCGAGCTGCCAAGCTCAGTACCCTGTTTCCCTCTGATGCAGCTTCGGTGGCATCGACATCTTCCAGGGCTTCGTCTTCCTCCCGTGGATCTCAGGTACTAAACATAAGTCTAGCCGGTCCTCAAAGTGTAGATCTCCTTCTAAGCATGGAGATACCTCTGGCATTGCCCTGGAGGATTCTGCACCGACAAAATTGCCCCGGCGGGAGGCTTCTGCTTCCAAAGCATTATCGGGGCTCCAGGATGTTCTCGAGGCCTCGACCTCGGCAGAACTACTGGTGCCATGCTCTGGGGTACCGGCAATCTTCTCCGGTACCGACATCCAGGCATCGGCAGCGTCAATAGACCAGAGAATCCTGGCTATTGAGCGCAGTCTGGTGGCTCTCCTTACGGCATTGGCGCCCTCGGAACCGCGACAGACAATCACACCGGTACCGATGACATCGACATCAGTGTCTGCATTGCCGGTACCCAGTCATCCGATGCCTTCCGGTACCGATACTCCGGTACCGATTACCCCCAGTACCGACTTCGGTCGGTACGGGTATCGGGCTCTTCAAGAGCATCCGGACAGACAGTACTTCGAGTCCTCAGAAGAATCTGAGGATTCTGACAGTTCTGTCGATGCAGGAATGCTTCTCCCAGAGGAGCCCTCCTCCCCTAAGCGTAGGATGTCTCCTCCAGAGGATATTTCCCTTCAGGATTTTATCAGGGAGGTGGCTCGGGGTCTGTCCATTACTGTTGCCCCTGAAACAGAGCCCAGAGCAAAGGAGTTGGAAATTTTACAATATCCCAAAACTCCTAAGGAGGCAGCTACCTTGCCCATTCATTAGATTTTGCATGATCTCATGTTAAGAATGTGGGAGACACCTCTTACCACCTCTCCTCATTCTTGTAGTCTGGATACTCTGTATCGAGTCCCTCCTTGTCCTGGTTTCCAAAAAACTCAGCTTCCTCACCACTCTATTGTAGTGGAATCAGCTATGAGAAGGATCAAGAGTGCAAAGAGGCATGCCTTTAATCCTCCAGGACGTGAGTGCAGAACTCTGGATGCTTTTGGATGTCGTGTCTTCCAAGCTTCCATGCTTTCTGCCAGGATCAGTTCCTATAGTCTATACATGGGAATGTTCCTGAAAGAGGTCACAGGTGATTTAGAGGCTTTGAGTCCTATTCTTCCTGAGGATAGAAGACAGGATTTTCTCACATTGGTCAAACATGCTCAAGATGTTTCTAAATTTGTCAACCGTGCAGCTTTTGACTGTTTTGAGTGCATAAGCAGAACCTCTGCCATTGCCATAGGTGCACGTAGAATTGCTTGGCTCCAGGCATCTGATCTGCAGCTCTGGGTACCAATACAGGGTGCTTCCTTTTGGCCTGGCCTCAGCTCCAAGGGTGTTCACGAAATGCATGGCTGTAGTAGCAGCATTTCTCCGCACTCTAGGGATATTCGTCTTCCCCCACTTAGACGACTGGCTCATTCGAGCCCCAGCAGAGTCAGAGGCCAGGATTTCTCTATCCTGCACAATGCGTATCCTTCAGTATTTGGGTCTGGTAATAAACATCCCAAAATCCAGTCTACCTCGTAACTCCCACTCAGTCTT
Organism: Ichthyophis bannanicus; assembly: GCA_033557465.1. Taxonomy (NCBI): domain Eukaryota; kingdom Metazoa; phylum Chordata; class Amphibia; order Gymnophiona; family Ichthyophiidae; genus Ichthyophis; species Ichthyophis bannanicus. Next base: position 667,095,806 of record CM066032.1, read on the forward strand.
TAGAGTTCATAGGAGCTTTGCTGGATACCAGAAAGGCAAGGGCCTATCTCCCCCAGGCCCGCTGCCTTCGCATTGTGCAGTTAGCTTCTCAGGCAGTGTTAAAGCCTCATCTCACTGCCCGAGAAATGCTACAACTACTAGGCCACATGGCATCTACTGTGCATGTGGTTCCCTATGCTCGCCTTCATATGAGGGCAGCCCAGTGGACTTTATCCACTCAATGGACCCAGGCATCAGGATGCCTGTCAGATAAAATAGCAAACACATGTCACCTTATTTTGTCCCTCCAGTGGTGGAAGTCCACTCAAAACCTGTTGCTGGGGGTCCCCTTTTCAACAACCCTTACCCCAAGCAACTCTCATAACAGATGCTTCTCCGATGGGTTGGGAAGCTCATCTGCAAGACCTCTCCACCCAAGGCACCTGGTCTCCACAGGAGACTCATCTACATATCAATCTCTTGGAGCTCAGAGCAATCTTCCTTGCTCTTCGAGTGTTCCACACCCTGCTCAGCTACAAGACAGTCCTCGTTCATACGGACAATCAAGTAGCCATGTTCTACGTGAACAAGCAGGGTGGAACAGGCTCTCTGTCGCTTTGCAACGAAGCTTTGCGACTATGGGCCCTCGCCAGAGAGCATCAGATTCATCTCCTGGCAGTGTATCTTCCAGGCATACAAACCTCTTGGGCAGACAGACTCAGTCGAGTTCTGCTTCCACACGAGTGGTCTCTGCATGCACACCAGGTGGGCAAGATTTTTCAAATTTGGGGAACCCCGGACATAGACCTCCTTGCAAGTCCGTGGAATGCCAAACTTCCCCGGTCCTGTTCAGAATTCTGGCTCAGGGGGCTCAGGCCAGGGATGCTTTCCTCCTTTACTGGGGTCAAGACTTCCTGTATGCCTTTCCACCCATTCCCTTAATTCCCAAAACCCTGTTCAAGCTTCAGAGAGACAGAGGCAGTATGATTCTCATAGCTCCACATTGGCCAAGGCAAGTGTGGTACCCTCTGCTTCTACATCTCTCTCAAGCTCCCTCCCTGGAGTTGGGGTCTGCTCCAGATCTCCTATCTCAGGAGGATGGAATGTTATGGCATCCCAATCCCCAGTCTCTGCGTCTCAGGGCTTGGTTGCTGAAGGCCTAGATCTCCATGATCTTAATCTCCCTCAGCAAGTAAAAGATATTCTTTTTGCTTCCAGGAAACCTTCCACGAGACGCTGTTATGCTTTCAAGTGGAAAGGGTTTACCATATGGTGTTCGCAGAAGGGTCTTAACCCCCTTGCGATACCTCTGGAATCATTGTTGGAGTATCTCCTTCATTTGTCCAATGCAGGTCTTAAGACTAACTCAGTAAGGGTCCATTTGAGTGCTATTGCAGCTTCCCTCAAGCCTCTAAATGGACAGCCTATTTCCTCTCATCCTCTTACAGCAAGATTTATGAGAGGCCTTCTTCTAACTAAGCCTCCCATTAGGCCACCATTGCTGGCATGGGACTTAAACCTGGTTCTTGGGCAGCTTATGAAGCCACCTTTTGAACCCTTAGCTACTACCTCCTTGAAATTCCTTTCTTGGAAAGTTATCTTTCTCATTGCAATCACATCAGCACGTCGCATTAGTGAGTTGCAAGCGCTAGTTGTGAGTTGCAAGCGCTGATCCACCTTACACAAGGTTCCATCATGACAAGGTATCGCCTTTTCATCTAAACCAAGCAGTCTACCTGTGTTTTTTCCAAGGCCTCATGCATCAAATGCAGAGAGGAATCTTCATACCTTGGACTGTAAAAGAGCTTTAGCCTTTTACTTACAAAGAACACAGCAACATAGAAAGTCCTCTCAACTCTTTGTTGCTTTTGATCCTTCTCATTTGGGACTTCCAGTCTCCAAGAGAACACTATCCAACTGGATTGCTCAGTGTATATCACAATGTGAGAGCCATGGCAGCTTCAATGGCTCATCAGCACTCTGTGTCTATCGACGACATCTGTCGAGCAGCCACCTGAGTCTCGGTTCATACCTTCACAGCCCATTACTGCTTGGACAAGGACTCCCTCCGGGATGCCTTGTTTGGTCAGGCTGTTCTCCAGCACCTGTTCCATACCTAATCAACTCCTACCCACCATCCCTGGTAGGATGCCAGAGTTCCATGGGGGGAAGTGGAGCCCTTCTCAGGGACGCACAACTTCTGGGGTCTCTCCCTGGCATCTAAAGCTAGGTAGTCTCCATATGTGATGACTACATTCTCCAGGACCAAGCAGGAAGTCAGTCCTCACATATGGGTGACGTCGGCGCCGACGGAACCCTCGTGCGTAGCATTTCTCCAGCTTTCAAAGAAAGCCTTTGGGAATTGCAGCGCGCATGCGCGGTCCCCTTCCCGCCCAAGGGTGCCATCTTGCTCAGTCTTCTTTTTTCCGCGGAGCCCGACGGACGTAGTTTGTTTTTCCCCAAGGAAAAAGTTGATTTTCCTTATTTTTCTCTTTTTTCTCCGGTTCGACACCAGATCCTTTTCCCGCTTAGACTGATACGCCGGTACCGAGTCCTTTTCTCTCTTTTTCGGTTTTTGTCCTTTGTGACTGGCGTTCGCGCCTTTTTTCTTTTTTCCCTGGCAGCCCGGTCTTTTGACCTAGCAGGGGCCCTTTTTCCCCCGATGGCTACCAGCGGGTTTAAGAAGTGTGATCAGTGTAAGAAACTTATGTCTCTTATCGACACACACGACTGCTGCCTCCGTTGCCTCGGACCCGATCATGACCCGATGATCTGTGGTCTGTGTGGCAAAATGTCCTCGAAAGCGTTGAGGAGTCGGCAGCACCAGAAGGATCGAATTTTTTCTGATTCCGCGTCCGGCCGAGCCCAGACCTCGTCAGAGGCCTCGACATCTCGGGACTCCAGCCCCGAGCAGCGTCGGGGTTCCTCTGAGCGGGGGTCTCCTTCGCAGGAACATCGCAGGAAGAAGAAACCCGCGAGGGCGGCATCAGTGGACGCTCCTTGTTCCTCGAGGGCCAGGTCGCATAGCCCCGATAGCTGTCCCAGGTCTTCAGAGTTGGAGAGGCCTGCAAAGCATCCTCGTGTCGAGATGGAGTCTCCTGGACACGTAAGTGCTGTTGTCCTCGTGGACTCTTCTCCGAGGGAGCCGATGTCGGGCCCGACGCCGTCGGGGCCCGAGTAGGGGGCTGCTGGGTCTCCTGAGCTCGGACTCAGGTTGACGGCCTTGGAGAGCAGCTTTGCTGCCTTCATGGAACAGCAGCGGGCATTGATCGCCGGTCTCACCGGTGCATCTGCCCCGACCACCGGGACCTTGACGTCCAAGTCGACTCCGGAGGCCGAGCCGATCCTCGAGTCCCTGCGGGCTTGAGTCGATCCTTGGCCACGGTCTCCCTCGACCTCCCATTCGGAGCCGAGGTCGTCGACACCGATACCCTCGGTGTCGGGGCGGAGGGCATCGGTGCCCGCCCGACCGGAGCCGCTCGATTCCTCCTCCGAGGAGTCGGGCTGGGAGACGGAGGACGATGAGTCACCCGACACTCATCGGACTCGGTGTGTCCCATCGGACTCGCCAGAGTCCAAACCTTGGAGACGATCCCCACCGGAGGATACCCGGTTCTCGGACTTCGTGCGGGATATGGCCAAGGCCTTGGCCTTTCCCCGCGGATCCCGAGGAGGAGCCTCGAGCCGAGGAGCTCGAGGTCCTCCAGTATGACTCTTCCGCAATGGAGGCCTTTACTGTTCCGGTTCCTCCGATGCTGGAGCGGCTGCTCTTCCGCATGTGGGAGACCCCGGCCTCGACGCCGGTGTTAAGCAAGCGGGTCGATTCCATCTATCGAGTCCGCAAGAGCCACGGGTTCCAAAAGGCACAATTACCGCACCACTCCATGGTTGTGGAATCGGCCATGCATCGACTGAAAAGTCAGAAGATGCACTCCTTGGTGCCTCCCGGCCGGGAGGCCCGGAACCTGGATGCCCTCGGTAAGAAGTGCTTCCAGGGCTCTATGCTTGCTTGCCGTGTCCAGACTTACCAGCTCTACATGGGCATGTACCTCCGAGACCTGGCAAAGGAAATTGCCGGGTTCTCTGCTGGTCTCTCCGAGGAACCTTTGCAGAGGTTCCAGGCCTTGTCCACCAGTATTCGAGAGTGCTCGAAGTTTATCTCTCGAGCAGCCTACGATGGCTTCGAGGCTTCGGCCCGAGTAGCCGGGGCCGGCATCGGTGCCCGCCGACAGGCTTGGCTACAGTCATCCGACCTCGAGCCATGGGTCCAGGACAAGTTGGTCGATGTCCCCTGCCGAGGTGAAAACCTCTTTGGCAAGCCCATGGCTGAAAAGGCTGCAGAACGCGAGACCGAGACTCTGACCAGGACTAGGCTGTCCAGGAAAACCTCTGCCCCTTCTCAGAAGAAGAAGGGCTCGGGAAAAAAGTCCTTTTACCCGAGGAAGTCGTCTGCCTATAAACAATACCCTCATTATCAGGCCTCTGCAGCTCCCCAAGAGGGTCAGCAGGCCAAGGGGCAGGGTCAAGGGCCCCGTAGGCAGAAGGCCCCCAAGCCACCTACATTGGCCCCTGCTCAGCAGGGTGGGGTTTTTTGACTCAAGCAGCATAGCCTCGTCTCCTCAGCTGGCTTCTCTCAGCACAGGAGGCCGGCTGGCCCACTTTGCCCACAGGTGGTCAGCCGTCACATCAGATACCTGGGTTCTTCATATAGTCCAAAAGGGCTATCTTCTCCATTTTCACCAGGTACCTCCCTCCTATTTTCCAGGGTAGCCTCCAAGACCCCCTCTGCACAGGAACCTACTCCTTCAGGAGTTAGCAAGTCTGCTAAAGGATCAGGCTGTGGAACCGGTGCCCCACCACCTGAGAGGTCACGGCTTTTATTCCAGGTACTTTCTGGTAACAAAAAGAACAGGAGGCCTCAGACCCATCCTAGACTTGCGAAACCTCAACAAGTTCCTGGAGAGGGAAAAGTTCAAGATGCTTACCCTTGGAATACTGCTGCCCTACCTCCAGCAGGGAGACTGGCTATGCTCCTTAGATCTAAAGGATGCGTATAGTCACATCCTTATCCATCCAGACCACAGACAATATCTCAGGTTTGTTGTGGGAGGAAACCACTATCAGTACAGAGTATTTCCCTTTGGCCTGTTCTCCGCTCCCAGGGTGTTCACCAAGTGCCTGGCAGTGGTGGCGGCCTACCTGAGGCTTCAGGGTCTCTTTGTGTTTCCGCACCTGGACGACTGGCTCATAAGGGGCCAATCTTCCCAAGAGGCCAACCAGGCCACCCTTCGCACTGTGGCTCTGCTTCAGCACTTGGGGTTTGTCATAAACTTCGCAAAGTCCACTTTGCTCCCGTCCCAGAACTTAGAGTTCATAGGGGCCAGACTAGACACTCTTCAAGCAAAGGCTTTTCTGCCTCTGGACAGGGCCCACAGGCTGATGGATCTGGCCAGCCAGTTTCACAGCAATTCCCTGGTCTCTGCCAGGCAATTCTTGAGACTACTCGGCCATATGGCTTCCACTGTTCATGTCACCCCCAATGCCCGCCTGCACATGCGACCTCAGTGGAGCCTTTGCACTCAGTGGCATCAAGCCACAGGTGGTCTAGCGGACTCAGTAAAGATATCCGACCTCCTGGTCTCCTCTCTGCAATGGTGGCTTCATCTTCCGAATCTGGTGCTCGGAGTGGTTTTTCAATCCCCTCCATATACTCTGGTGCTGACAACCGATGCCTCTCTTCTCGGTTGGGGAGCACATTGCCAAGGGACATGTACTCAGGGTCTCTGGACCCCTTGGGAGGCTACTCAACAGATAAACTTCCTGGAGCTACGGGCGATACGCCTAGCTCTGAGAGCCTTCTCCCACCTCGCCTCTCACCAGTCTGTACTGGTCCAGATGGACAATCAAGATGCCATGTTCTATGTGAACAAACAAGGAGGCACAGGCTCCTTCCTTCTTTGTCAGGAGGCACAACGACTGTGCTCTTGGGCTGTCAATCACGGAATCCTTCTCAAGGCTGTCTATCTCCCAGGTCAGGAAATTTGCCTGACAGACAGACTGAGCCGGATCCTGCAACCACACGAATGGAGATTGAACCCATTGGTGGTTCAGCAGGTCTTTCTCAAGTGGGGGCTCCCCACCATGGATCTTTTCGCCAGTCCTCTGAACCGGCAACTCCCGAGATTTTGCTCCAGACAACCGCATCCTCTCAGAGTAGCAGCGGATGCGTTTCTGATCTCGTTATCCACAGGCCTACTGTATGCGTTTCCTCCCACACCACTAGTGTCCAGAACGCTGTTCAAAGTCCTCAGGGACGGGGCTTCCTTGATTCTCATAGCCCCCAGGTGGCCGAGGCAACCGTGGTTCCCGCTTCTGCTACAGCTGGCGGTGGACACACCTCTTCCTCTGGGGTTTCAACACGATCTCCTGTCTCAGGATCAGGGGACTCTCTTGCACCCCAACCTCCAGTCCCTTCATCTGATGGCCTGGCTGCTGAAAGGGTAGTCCTAGCTCCCCTTCTACTACCTCGAGAGGTGGAAGATGTAGTCTTGGCCTCTCGGCGTCAATCCACCAGGAAATCCTACGCTCTTAAGTGGCGTAGATTCTCCGCATAGTGTGCTCAGCACAGTGAGAATCCCTTCTCATGCTTGGTAGCGGTAGTATTGCAATATTTGCTCTACCTCTCCAATCTGGGCCTTAAGTCTAACTCTGTCAGAGTTCACCTTAGTGCTCTCTCAGCACACCACTCGCCGGTGGACGGCAGGCGTCTTTCTAACCACCCTTTGGTGGCCCGTTTCCTCAGAGGCCTCCTGCTTAAGCCTCCTTTGCGTCCACCGGCCCCTGAGTGGGATCTGAATGTGGTCTTACAGCGGCTTACTTGTCCGCCTTTTGAACCTATGGCTACCTGCCCTTTCCGTTTTCTCTCCTGGAAAACTTTATTTCTGGTTGCTCTCACCTCTGCTAGGCGAGTGAGTGAACTGCAGGCACTAGTGTCTGATCCTCCTTACACTAGGTTCTACAGGAATAGGGTAGTCCTACGGACTCACCCTAAGTTTCTTCCTAAAGTTGTCTCACCTTTTCACCTCAATCAGGAGGTGGTTCTTCCGACCTTCTTTCCCAGGCCGCATGCCAACCGGGCTGAGATGGTCTTGCATACCCTGGACTGTAGGAGGGCGTTATCCTTCTACCTTGACCGTACGCGGGAGCATCGGAAGGCTGTTCAGCTTTTCGTTTATTTTGACCCCAATAAGTTGGGCTTCCCTGTCTCCAAGCGTACGTTGTCCATATGGGTAGCTGACTGTATCGCCTGGGCTTATGGGGCAGCCGGCCTCTCGTTGGAGGGTCGAGTCACGGCTCACCGTGTCAGGGCGAAGGCTGCGTCAGTGGCTCATCTCAGCTCTGTTCCGTTGGCAGACATCTGCCGGGCCGCTACTTGGTTTTCAAGCCAGACTTTTGCGGCCCATTACTGCCTTGAGAGGGAGTCCCGGAGGGACAGTGCTTTTGGACAGGCAGTACTCCATAATCTCTTTGGGGTTTAGGCAACTCCTACCCTCCGACCCTGGTGTTGGGCTACCGGTCGAGGGCGTTCTCAGAGAAGATTCCTTCCTTCTGTGCTGACGAGCTCGAGGGAGCTCTTTTTTCCGCTTGGGGTCTCCGGTAGCCTTAAGCTGGGGAGTCCCATATGTGAGGACTGACTTCCTGCTTGGTCCTGGAGAAAGAGTAGTTACTCACCTGTAACAGGTGTTCTCCAGGAACAGCAGGAATCAGTCCTCACAACCCTCCCTCCTCCCCTTGGAGTTGCAGTCATATGATTTAGTTTGCTAATTTTTTGCTGTCTTTTAGCTATGTCATCAGACTGAGCAAGATGGCACCCTTGGGCGGGAAGGGGACCGCGCATGCGCGCTGCAATTCCCAAAGGCTTTCTTTGAAAGCTGGGGAAATGCTCCGCACGAGGGCTCCGTCGGCGCCGACGTCACCCATATGTGAGGACTGATTCCTGCTGCTCCTGGAGAACACCTGTTACAGGTGAGTAACTACTCTTTCCTGCTTGTTCCTGGAGATAGCATAGTTACTCACCTGTAACAGGTGATCTCCAGGAACAGCAGGAATTTAGTCTTCACAACCCACCCACTCTCTATCTATCTCTTTCTCTTTTTCTTTCCCTCTCTCTCTCTTTGTCTCAGCTTTAAACTCAACTGGAGAGAGGCATTTGGGAAAGGCAGGAAGGCAGCACGCAGGCGCTTTGGGATGCTCCCAAAAGCTTTCTAATTGGACGTTGGGGAGTGTTCCCGCACAGGCTCCGTCGGTACCGACGATACCCATATGTGAAGACTAAATTCCTGCTGTTCCCGGAGATCACCTGTTACAGGTGAGTAACTATGCTATATCGCTGCTGCCCGGTTAGTTTTGGCAGCTTCCAGATTGTGCGGCGATACCTGGATATTCAATGCCAGGGCTGAATATTACCCCACCATTGAATATCCGGGTTTAAAGGTTGTCGGGCATAGCCTGCCCAGAAGAATATCGGTCCTTTATTTTTCACTTTAGTTTGCAACTGCCATTTAGCAACAGCTACCCTTGCTATGCTACCCTTTCTGTGAAAAAATATTTCCTGAATAGCTTTAAAGTTTTCTTCATTTCATGTCTACTTTTATAGCTTCCCCTTTTATAGAAAAGGTTTGTTTGCTCATTAATACCACAAGTATTTAAATATTTGTGTCATAGCCTCCCCTGTTCCTCCTTTCCTCTAAGGTATACACACTCAGGTCTTCAAGTCTCTTCTCATATGACTTCTGGCCCAATCTCCATACTGTTTTGGTTTCTCTTCTCTGAACCACTTTATTTTTTATAACTTAGCGAGGCCTCACCAATGACCTGCACAGGGGCATTATCACTTCCTTCTTTTGGCTGGCTATGCCCTCTCAATGCAGCCTAGCATCCTTGGTCTGGCCACCATTTTGTCACATTATTTCACAATATTGAGGTCTTCAGACACTATCACCCCGAGGTCTGACTCCTGGTCCATGTACATCATCCTCTCTCGCATACTGATCTTTTGGATTTCTGCACTCCAAGTGCATCACTTTGCACTAATTCGCATTAAATGTTAACTGCTGAGCATTAGATTATTCTTCCAATTTTTATAGATCATTTCTCGTGTTGTCAGTTCCCTTTGGAGTATTAAATCTATTACAGATTTTCGTGTCATCTGCAAAAAGCAAATTTTTCTTTCTAACCCTTCAGCAATGTCTCTTACAAAGATGCTGAACAGAATCTGTCCCAGTACAGATCCTCGAGGCACTCCACTATTCACCTTTCTTTCTTCTAAGTGACCAGTTTCTAATCCAGTTCACCACCTTGGAACCTAGTTTCCGGCTGCTCAATTTTATTCATGAGCCTCCTATGAGGAACAGTGACATTTATTTTTTTAGCAACTCTTTCTATACCGCTGTATCTACCAGTCATAGCAGTGTACAGGGAACAATTAGAACAAGTAACATTATATGGAAAGAAGGTAAACAAAGTGAACAAAAGTTAACAAGAACTGATGGATATACGTAACAAGTATACAAAATAATTACATGTTAACCGATAAATTAAGCAAGTAACAGGTATAACATTATCAAGATAACATTCCATGGAACTCAGGTGAATAAATTAAGGCTTTGATGAAATCCAAATAGACCACTTGCAGCACATGTCCTTCATCAAGTTCCTGTTGTTGCCCAGTCAAAGAAATCAATCAGATTTTTCTGACATGATTTGCCATTGGTAAAACCGTGTTGTCTGAAGTCTTGAAATCTGTTGAATATAGAAAGTTCATTATCCTTTCCTTTAGTAGCGCCTCCATTATCTTTGCAGCCATTAAGATAAGGCTTACTGACCCGCATGCTGGGCAGTACCAAGCCATAACTGCACCCTGTGCTATTTCCACATCTGGCATGTCACACCCCCCCGTCCACGTTGCCCTGCCATGCAAATGCTGAGTTGCAAAGATCTGCGTTTGAATGGCTGGTTTGGCCCCTCTCTCCCTCTGACACGACCTACATCAGAGAAGGAGGAGGGACCCTACCTGCCTAAAAACACGGGTCTGCCTTACTGCTGCTGTCATCACCTCTGAGAAAATAAAAAAGTGGCGGGGGACGGCTGGCTTGCAGCCTGTCATATGCCCCTAATCCTTTTGAGCCCTGTGCGACTGCACTGCTCACACAGGGCTAGATACGGTGCTGCCTATATTTACCCACTTCTTCTCTGTTGCCACTTTTGTAAAGAGGGAGCACATCAGTTCTCCAATCCTGAGGAACCTCTCCTGTCTCTAAGGATTTGTTAAAAAGACCCCCCGAATCTTTCCAAGCTCCCTCGATATCCTGGGATGCATATCATCTGGCCCCATGGCTTTGTCCACTTTTCATTTTTAAGTTATTCTTAGAAACTTTCTTCCTTGAATGGTGGTGTATCTACTCCATTTCCCTATGTATCTTTGTCAGCCATCTCCTGGATTTTCTTTTGTGAACACAGAACAGAAATATTTGTTCAACATTTCTACTGTTTCCAAGTCATAACCCACTCAGTGGTCCTCAGCATCTTTCGGTCTTAAAATTCCACTTCTGGCCTGCCTTCTCTCTACAACATATTTTTAAAAAACTCGTCAGTTCGCTTTACATCTTTAGCCATTTTTTTTTCTGCCTGTGTTTTTACCGATGTGATTTCCCTCTTTGCCTCTTTAAGCTTTATCCAGTATTCTTTTCTCTCAGATGCAGTTTCTCTAAATGGGTATGTTCTCCAGGACCAAGCAGGAAGTCAGTCCTCACATATGGGTGACGTCGGCGCCGACGGAGCCCTCGCGGAGCAATTTTCCCCAGCTTTCAAAGAAAGCCTTTGGGAATTGCAGCGCGCATGCGCGGTCGCCTTCCCGCCCAAGGGTGCCATCTTAGCCAGTCTTCTTTTTTCCGCGGAGCCCTACAGATGTACCCGTCGTGTCCCCGCGAAAAAGTTGATTTTACTCATAATTTTCTCTTTTTTCCTTCGGTTCGACGCCGGTCTTTTTCCCGCCCGGACTCGCGACGCCGGTCACGAGTCCTCTTCTTCTTTTTCGGTTTTTCTGACTTAGTCAGTTTCGTTTTCGGTTTTTCCCTGGCAGCCCGGTCCTTTGACCTCGCAGGGGCCCTTTTTCCCCCGATGGCTGCCAGTGGTTTCAAGCGGTGTGGTCAGTGTGACTGAAATATGTCACTAACTGACACACACGACAATTGCCTCCGCTGCCTGGGCCCGGATCATGAAGAAATGATCTGTGGGGCCTGCGGCAAAATGTCCTCCAAAGCGTTGAGAAGTCGGCGGCATCAGCGGGATAGGATCTTCGCTGACCCCAGCCGTACCCGGACCTCGTCGGAGGCCTCCGGGTCCAGAGGTTCCAGCTCGGACCGTCGCCGGAGTTCCTCCGACAGGGGTTCTCCCTCCGGGGACCATCGACGGAAGGTGAAACCCGCGAGGGCGGCGTCAGTGGACGCTCCTGGCTCCGCGAGGGCCAGGTCGCATAGCCCGGATAGCCGTCCCGGGTCCTTGGAGAAGGAGCACCTCTCGAAGCGACCTCGCCTGGAGTCTGAGCTGCCTGCTCGGGTAAGTCCTGTGGTCCTCCTGGACTCGCCTCCGAGACCGCCGACGTCGGGCCCGACGCCGTCGGGGCCCGAGTCGGGGGCTGCTGGGTCACCTGAGCTCGGACTCAGGTTGACGGCCTTGGAGAGCAGACTGTCTGCCTTCATGGACCAGCAGCGGGCACTGCTCGCTGGCGCCGCTGCCCCGACCGCCGGGACGTCGACGTCTAAGTCGACCCCGGAGACCGAGCCGATCCTCGAGTCCATGCGAACTCGAGTCGATCCTCAGTCGAAGTCACCCTCGGCCTCCCGTTCGGGACCGAGGTCGCCGACGCCGACTCCCTCGGCGTCGGGGCGGCATGCGCCGCGCCCTGCCCGGGCCGACCCCACCGATTCCTCGTCGGAGTCGGTCTGGGAGTCTGAAGAGGAAGAGTCACCTGATTCTTTTCGGACTCGGTGTGTCCCCTCGGACTCACCTGAGTCCGAACCTCGGAAGCAGTCCCCCCCGGAGGATGCCCGTTTCTCGGACTTCGTCAGGGATATGGCCAAGGCTTTGGCCTTCCCTGCGGATCCCGAGGAGAAGCCTCGAGCCGAAGAGCTCGACGCCCTCCAGTATGACTCTCCCGCCAGGGAACACTTTACTGTACCGGTTCCTCCCATGCTGGAACGACTACTCTTCCGCATGTGGGAGAGTCCGGCCTCCTCGCCGGTCCTGAGCAAGCGGGTCGATTCTATCTATCGAGTCCGCAAGAGCCCTGGCTTCCAAAAAGCACAGCTACCACACCATTCCATGGTAGTGGAATCGGCCATGCATCGTCTTAAGAGCCAGAAGATGCACTCTTCGGTGCCTCCTGGCAGGGAGGCCCGTAACCTGGATGGCCTTGGTAAGAAGTGTTTCCAGGGCTCTATGCTTGCATGTCGTGTCCAGACCTACCAGCTATACATGGGCATGTATCTCCGGGACCTGGCTAAAGAGCTAGCCGGATTCTCCGCTGGTTTGTCCGAGGAACCCTTGCGGAGGTTCCTGGCCTTGTCCTCTGGCATTCGGGAATGCTCAAAATTCATATCCCGAGCAGCCTATGATGGCTTTGAAGCATCGGCTCGAGTGGCCGCAGCCGGCATCGGTGCCCGCCGACAGGCTTGGCTTCAGTCGTCTGACCTTGAGCCCTGGGTGCAGGACAAGTTGGTCGATGTCCCCTGCCGAGGCGAAAACCTCTTTGGCAAGCCCATGGCTGAAAAGGCTGCACAAATCGAGACGGAGACTCTCACCAGGACTAGGCTTTCTAGGAAGACCTCCGCCCCTTCCCAGAAAAAGAAGGGCTCGGGAAAGAAGTCCTTTTACCCGAGAAAGGCGGCTGCCTACAAACAATACCCCCAATATCAGGCCCCTGCAGCTCCCCAACAGGGCCAGCAGGCCAAGGGACGGGGTAACGGGTCCCGTAGGCAGCAAGCCCCCAAGCCTGCACCACCAGCCCCTGCTCAGCAGGGTGGGGGCTTTTGACTCCTTAAGCATAGCCTCTCCCCCTCCGCTGGCTCCTCCCAGCACCGGAGGCCGGCTGGTTCACTTCGCCCACAGGTGGTCCAGCATCACTTCAGATGCCTGGGTGCTTCAAGTCGTAAGAGAAGGCTATCTTCTCCACTTCCACCAGGTCCCTCCCTCCTATTTTCCGGGAGAACCTCCACGACTCCCTCTGCACAGGGAATTACTCCTTCAGGAGTTAGCAGGTCTTCTACAGGAACAGGCGGTGGAACCGGTGCCCCACCACCTGAGAGGTCAAGGCTTTTATTCCAGGTATTTTCTAGTACCAAAAAGGACGGGAGGCCTCCGACCCATCCTGGACTTGCGCAACCTCAACAGGTTCCTCGTGCGGGAAAAGTTCAAAATGCTTACCCTTGGAATCCTTCTGCCCTACCTCCAGCAGGGAGATTGGCTATGCTCCTTGGATCTAAAGGATGCCTACACGCACATCCTCATCCACCCAAGCCACCGCCAATACCTAAGGTTTGTGGTGGCAGGAAATCATTACCAGTACAGAGTACTGCCCTTTGGCCTGTCCTCCGCACCGCGAGTCTTCACAAAATGTCTCGCGGTGGTGGCGGCCCATCTCCGGCTTCACGGCCTCTATGTCTTTCCATACCTCGACGACTGGCTCATCAGAGCAGCGTCCGCTCCGGAGGTCACCAACGCCACGCGCCGCACGGTGACTCTTCTGCAGTACTTGGGCTTTGTTATAAACTTCGCAAAGTCCACTTTGCTCCCCTCACAGGATCTCGAGTTCATCGGCGCAAGGCTGCACACTCCTCAGGCACGAGCGTTCCTACCGCTCGACAGGGCTCAACGGCTCATGGACCTAGCCGACCGTTTTCGCAGCCAGCCCCTGGTCTCCGCCAGGCGCTTCCTGAGACTACTCGGCCATATGGCTTCCACCGTCCATGTGACCCCCAATGCCCGCCTGAATATGCGGCCTGCTCAATGGTGTCTTCGCAAGCAGTGGCAACAAGCCACAGGCGGCCTAGCAGACCTAGTGCGCGTCTCCGAGCCGCTGGCCTCGTCTCTCCAGTGGTGGCTTCATCGGCCGAACCTGGTACTCGGCATGCCTTTTCAGTCACCTCAGCCGGCCCAGGTGCTGACAACAGATGCATCCCTCCTGGGCTGGGGAGCACATTGCCAAGGGGCACGTACTCAGGGCCTCTGGACCACGTGGGAGTCTGCTCAGCAGATCAACTTCCTGGAGCTCAGAGCGATCCGCCTGGCTCTCAAGGCCTTCTCCCACCTGACCTCTCACCAGTCCGTCCTTGTCCAGACGGACAATCAAGTTGCCATGTTCTACGTGAACAAGCAGGGGGGCACGGGCTCCTTCCTTCTCTGTCGGGAAGCACAGAAGCTCTGCTCTTGGGCCGTCAGTCACGGCGTTCTTCTCAAGGCAGTTTATCTCCCAGGCCAAGAAAATTGCCTGGCGGACAAACTCAGCAGGATCCTCCAGCCGCACGAGTGGCGCCTGGATCCCTTGGTAGTTCAGAAGCTCTTTCTAAAGTGGGGCCTCCCCACGATGGATCTCTTTGCCAGCCCTCTCAACCGGCAACTTCCTCGCTTCTGCTCTCGTCAGCCACATCCCCTTCGAGTTGCGGCAGACGCTTTTCTACTCTCATGGTCGGAGAGCCTTCTGTACGCTTTTCCTCCCATCCCGCTAGTCTCTCGGACTCTTTTCAAGGTTCTCCGAGACAAAGCCTTCATGATCCTGGTGGCCCCTCGCTGGCCCAGACAGCTGTGTTTTCCACTCCTGCTGCAATTAGCGGTAGAGGATCCATTCCCTCTGGGGTTACAACCGGATCTCCTCACTCAGGATCAGGGGTCTCTGCTACACCCCAACCTCAGATCTCTCAATCTAATGGCCTGGCTGCTGAGAGGGTAGTCCTTGCTCCCCTTCTCCTTCCGGCAGAGGTGGAAGAGGTCGTCCTAGCTTCTCGGCGACCTTCTACCCGCAAATGCTACGCCCTTAAATGGCGTCGCTTTTCCGTTTGGTGTACCCAACAGTCTCAGGATCCCTTCTCCTGCCCGGTGTCGGTGATCCTGCAGTACTTGCTATACCTCTCTAATCTGGGACTTAAGTCCAACTCCGTCAAAGTTCACCTCAGTGCTCTTTCAGCACATCATGTGCCGGTGGACGGCAGACCTCTTTCCAGCGACCCTCTTGTAGCGAGGTTTCTCCGAGGTCTCCTTCTGCTTAAACCACCTCTGCGCCCGCCAGCGCCTGACTGGGATCTGAATGTGGTTTTACAGCGGATCACCTGTCCGCCTTTTGAACCTATGGCTACCTGTTCTCTCCGTTTTCTTTCTTGGAAAACATTGTTCTTGATAGCCCTCACTTCCGCTAGACGCGTAAGTGAATTGCAGGCCCTCGTGTCTGATCCCCCTTACACTCGGTTCTACAAAAATAGGGTAGTCCTACGGACTCACCCAAAATTTCTTCCAAAAGTGGTCTCCCCTTTTCACATCAATCAGGAGGTGGTACTTCCGACCTTCTTTCCCAGACCACACTCCAGCCGAGCTGAAACGGTCCTCCATACCCTGGACTGTAGAAGGGCATTGAACTTCTACCTTGACCGTGCGCGGGAGCACCGTAAAGCTGCTCAGCTTTTTGTGTCTTTTGACCCCAATAAATTGGGGCTCCCGGTCTCCAAGCGTACTCTGTCCATCTGGGTTGCGGACTGTATCACTTGGGCTTATGGGGCAGCCGGACTCTCCTTGGAAGGTCGAGTCACGGCTCATTGCGTTCGGGCAAAGGCTACGTCAGTGGCTTATCTCCGCTCTGTTCCGCTGGCAGACATCTGCCGGGCCGCTACTTGGTCTTCGAGCCAGACTTTTGCGGTCCATTACTGTCTCAAGAGGGAGTCCCGCAGGGACAGTGCTTTCGGACAGGCAGTCCTCCGTAATCTCTTTGAGGTCTGAGCAACTCCTACCCTCCATCCCGGATGTGGGCTACCGGTGGGTAATAATTCAGCGAAGATTCCTTCCTTCTGTGCTGCTGAGCTAGAGGGAGCTCATTTTTGTGCTTAGGGTCTCCGGTAGCCTTAAGCTTGGGAGTCCCATATGTGAGGACTGACTTCCTGCTTGGTCCTGGAGAAAGCGTAGTTACTCACCTGTAACAGGTGTTCTCCAGGAGCAGCAGGAATCAGTCCTCACAACCCTCCCTCCTCCCCTTGGAGTTGCAATCATCTGCTTTAGTTTTTTGCAAATTTTTTATGCTGTCTTTTTTAGCTATGTCATCTGACTGGCTAAGATGGCACCCTTGGGCGGGAAGGCGACCGCGCATGCGCGCTGCAATTCCCAAAGGCTTTCTTTGAAAGCTGGGGAAAATTGCTCCGCGAGGGCTCCGTCGGCGCCGACGTCACCCATATGTGAGGACTGATTCCTGCTGCTCCTGGAGAACACCTGTTACAGGTGAGTAACTACGCTTTTTGCGCATAAATATAAAAAATCCTGCTGTAAGAGTAAACTATTTCAACATAGCACAAAAAACTCTTAGTATTTCACGATCTACCTTAATATTCAAACACTTATTGCCATTACACAAAATAACTTCAGTAATGATAGAACACCCAAAAGCTAAACTATTATTTATAGGGAGAGATCTCAGGATGGCTATACAACCCTTCATACAAAAATTACTTTGGCATAGGGAATAGCGAGATACTCACATCATTGATCTCTCCGATCAGAGATCTTATATTTGTATCAGTTGATTTATACAGTTTTTCCTTTGAGATTTTTCCTCTTTTTTCCAGTTTTTGGCAAGCTCTCTTTGTGTATCCTCTGTAATCAAATACAGGTTATCTCCAGGAACAAGCAGGAATGTAGTCTTCACATATGGGTATCGTCGGTACCGACTGAGCCTGCGCGGGAACGCTCCCCAACGTCTAATAACGCTTTTGAGAGCATCCCTCAGCACATGCGCGCTGCTTTCCCGCCTTTCCAACTGCCCCTCTTCAGTTCTTCGTTTTCCGCGGAGCCGACAGGATCCATACCCTGTCACCGCAGAAAATTCTGTCTTTAAAATTGTTTTCTTGTGGTTGCGTTTGCCTGCCGCATGACGCTTACCGGTACCGCCGGTTCTTTTCTTTTCTTTTCCAAAAAAAAAAAAAAAAAACCTTTGAGCTGTTTCTCTTCAGAAACTTTTCTTTTTGGTGCTAGGCTCCATTTTGGGCACTAGGCCCCATATTCCTAAAATATGGAAAAACCAACTAGTGGTTTTAAAAAATGTACTAAGTGTGGCGGTACTATTTCTGTCACTGACACACCCATGATTGATGTCTTAAATGTTCAGGGCCAGACAGAACCAGGCTGCAAAGCTCAGTACCCTCTTTTCTTCGGATGCCAGATCCATTGCATCGACATCTTCAAGGGCCTCCTCTTCCTCCCATGGATCTCAGGTAACTAAACATAAAAGCCGGTCCTCAAAGGGTAGCTCTCCTGCTAAGCATCGAGAGGCCATTGGCATTGCCCTTGAGGGCCCCACACCGGCAAAACAGCCCCGGCGGGAGACTTCGGCTTCCAAAGCATCACTGGGACTCCAGGATGTTCTCGAGGCCCCGACCTCGCAAGAACTACCTGTGCCATGCTCAGGGTTTCCAGCCGTCTTCTCCGATACTGATACCCAGGCATCAGCAGCGTCGATAGACCAGAGGTTCCTCGCTATCGAACGCAGCATCGCAGCTCTTCTCTCAGCTGCGGTACCGTTGGTCCAACGGGCACCGACATCGGTACTGGTACTGACGATACCGGCCCTGGTGGGAATTCTTACCACGCCATCTTTGGTTGGAATCGACAGGTCGGTACCGGATCAACTCGGTACCGACTTCGATTGATACTGGGACCGTGCTTTGCATGAGCATCGTGGTCAGGAATACTTCGAATCCTCAGATTTGAAAGACTCTGACAATTCTGCTGGTACTAGAGGGTTTCTCCCAGAGGATCCCTCTTCTCCCCAACACAGAATGTCACCTCCGGAGGACATGTCTTTTCAGGATTTTATTCGTGATATGGCCAAGGGCCTTTCAATCACGGTAGCTCCTGAAGAGGAATCCAGAGCAAAGGAATTGGAAATTCTCCAATATACTAAAGCTCCAAAGGAGGCAGCCACTCTGCCCATACATGAAATTCTGCATAACTTAATGCTCAGAATGTGGGAGACGCCTCTGACTACATCTCCTCACTCTAGGAGACTTGATACTATGTATCGAGTTCCCCCATGTCCTGGATTTCAAAAGACTCAGCTGCCACACCATTCAATAGTGGTGGAGTCAGCCATGCGTAGGATGAAAAGTGCAAAGAGGCATGCATCCAATCCTCCAGGTTGTGAATGCAGGACTCTGGACACTTTTGGGCGCCGAACCTTTCAGGCTTCCATGCTTTCAGCTAGGATCAGTTCATATATACTGTATATGGGAATGTTCCTCAAGGACGTTACAGGAGATTTGGAGCTTATGAGCCCATTTCTCCCAGATGACAAGAGACAAGACTTTCTTGCTCTGGTTAAGCATGCTCAAGATGTCTCCAAGTTTGTAAATCATGCAGCCTTTGACTGCTTTGAATGCATCAGCAGAACCTCTGCTATTGCCATTGGTGCACGACGGATTGCCTGGCTTCAGACATCAGACTTGGAGACTTGGGTACAGGACAAGTTAGGCAACATTCCTTGCACGGGAGAGAATCTCTTTGGCAAGAACTGGCAGGAAAAGGCTAACGAGTTGGATGCTGACAATACTACTCTAGATAGATTGTTGAAATCTACAGCCACTCCAGCCAAAAAGAAGTCTTATAAAAAAAACCTCTTTCAGCAAAAAGAGGAAATTTTATCCTTCCTATACCCAGCAGAGTCAATCTCAGGGTCAGGTTGCCCAAAAGGGACAAACTAGACAGCAAAAGAAGCCAAAAGGCCCCCGAGCCCAACCAGCTCTGCAGGTTCAGCCCCCTCAAGGGCTTTGACTCCTTCCTAGAGAGCTTAGCCTTCCTGCCTCTGAGGGTCCCCCAACCCCCCAATATCCCAGGCAGGTTATGCCACTTTGCCAACAGATGGCATCAAATAACAGCAGAAGCTTGGACTTTGTCCATTGTAGGAGAAGGGTACAAGCTTCATTTTCACAGCATGCCCCCTCCTACAATTCTAAAGCAATTCAATTCTCAAAACTCCGCAAACAATCTGCTAGATCACGAGGTCTCAACACTTCTTGCCCAAGGGGCAATAAAGGAGGTACCCATTCTTCAACGGGGTGCAGGGTTCTATTCCCCCTATTTTCTTATTCCAAAGAAAACAGGAGGACACAGACCCATTTTAGACCTCAGAGAATTGAACAAATACCTGTTTCGAGAGAAGTTCAAAATGATTTCTCTAGGAACTCTTCTGCCATACCTTCAAAGCCAGGATTGGTTTTGCTCTCTAGACTTAAAGGATGCATACACTCACATTCTGATCCATCCAGATCACAGGAAATTCTTACGATTCCTTTTCAGGGGAAAACATTTCCAGTACAGGGGTCTTCCCTTTGGTCTAGCTTCAGCACCAAGGGTATTCACGAAATGCATGGCAGTAGTAGCTGCATTTCTACGAACCCTGGGGATATTCGTCTTCCCTTACTTAGACGACTGGCTCATTCGAGCCCCTACAGTTGCAGAGGCCAGCACTGCACTGTCTCGCACAATGCGAATCCTCCAATACTTGGGGTTGGTAATAAACTTCCCAAAATCCCAACTTGTTCCTTCCCAATGCCTGGATTTCATAGGGGCCTGTCTAGGTACCAGACAGGCAAAGGCTTTCCTTCCACAGGCCCGGCGTCTTCGCATAATGCAAATAGCTTCTCAAGCAGCAGGGAAATCCTCCCTAACTGCTCGAGAGCTACTACAGTTGCTGGGACATATATCATCCACAGTTCATGTAGTCCCATATGCTCGCCTCCACATGTGAGCAGCTCAGTGGACCCTATCCACACAGTGGACATAGGCCACAGGTCATTTATCGTACAAAATAATAAACTCTCACCGACTAATTTTGTCCCTCCAATGGAGGCAATCCCTAAAAAATCTGACACTGGGGTCTCCTTTTCATCAACCCCTTTTTCAGGCCACCCTAACAACAGATGTATCACAGGTGGGTTGGGGAGCACATCTGAATCATCTCTCTTCCCAGGGCACCTGGACTCCACAGGAGGCTGGTCTACACATAAACCACCTGGAATTAAGAGCAATCTATTTAGCTCTTCGAGTATTCCATGCCCAGCTCAGCTACAAAGACAGTCCTAGTCCAGACGGACAGTCAAGTAGCAATGTTCTATGTGAACAAGCAGGGCGGGACAGGCTCTCTGTCGTTATGCAACGAAGCTTTGCGACTGTGGGCTCTCGCCAGAGAGTATCAAATTCACCTTCTAGTGGTATATCTTCCAGGCATTCAAAACCTTTGGGCAAACAAACTCAGTCGAGTACTGCTGCCTCACGAGTGGTCTCTCCACCTGGACTAAGTGGCAAAGATATTTCATCTCTGGGGCACTCCAGACATAGACCTCTTCGCAAGTCCACTGAATGCCAAACTTCCCCGGTTCTGTCCCAGGATTCCGGGTCACAGTTGTCAGACAAGGGATGCCTTCCTCCTTCACTGGGGTCAGGGCTTCCTTTATGCCTTTCCACCCATTCCCCTCATCTCCAAAACACTCTTCAAGCTTCAGAGAGACAGGGGTCGCATGATTCTCATAGCGCCAGGATGGCCACGCCAACCGTGGTATCCCCTGCTTCTACATCTCTCTCAAGCTGCACCTCTGGAGTTAGAGCATGCTCCAGATCTCCTTTCCCAAGAGAACGGGACGCTATGGCACCGAAATCCCCAATCCCTGCATCTCATGACCTGGTTGCTGAAGGCTTAGACCTCCAGGATTTCAGCCTGTCCCAACAGGTAAAGGTTATCCTTCAGGCTTCTAGGAAACTTTCCACAAGAAGATCTTATGCCTTCAAGTGGAAACGTTTTACCATATGGTGCTCCAAGAAGGGATTAAACCCCCTTGACATACCCTTAGAATCGATACTAGAGTATCTCCTTCACTTATCGAATTCTGGTCTAAAGACCAATTCGGGAAGAGTCCATCTTAGTGCAATTGCAGCTTCTTATAAGCCTCTGAATGGACAACCAATTTCCTCTCATCCACTCATATCCAGATTTATGAGAGGTCTTCTATTAACTAAACCTCCCATTAAGCCACCACCGGTGGCATGGGATCTAAATCTAGTTGTCGGGCAGCTCATGAAGCCACCTTTTGAGCCTTTAGCCACTACAACCCTTAAGTTTTTGACCTGGAAGGTCATCTTCCTAATTGCAATCACCTCTGCACGTCGCATTAGTGAACTGCAAGCTTTAGTGGCTAATCCTCCTTATACTAGGTTTCACCATGATAAGGTTGTTCTTAGAACTCATCCACACTTTATGCCAAAGGTGGTTTCGCCTTTTCATTTAAATCAATCAATTTATCTTCCTGTATTTTTTCTGAGGCCTCATGCCTCTAATGCAGAAAGAAACCTTCATACTTTGGATTGTAAAAGGGCCTTAGCCTTTTACCTACAGAGAACACAGCAGCATAGAAAGTCCTCGCAACTTTTTATAGCTTTTGACCCTAGTCATTTGGGACAACCAGTCTCCAAAAGAACTTTATCTAAATGGATTGCCCAATGCATATCCTTTGCTTATGAGAGTAAGGGTCTTCCTCTTCAGGACCATGTCGCAGCTCATAACGTGAGAGCCATGGCAACTTCCATAGCTAATCTCCACTCTGTCTATCGATGACATTTGTCGAGCAGCCACCTGGGCTTCGGTACACACCTTCACAGCCCACTACTGCCTGGATAAAGCCTCCCGTCGGGATGCCTTCTTTGGCCAAGCTGCTGTTCAAAATCTCTTCAGACCTAATTCAACTCCTACCCACCAACCCCGGTGGAATGCCAGAGATCCATGGGAGGAAGGATTCCAACCTTTCCAGGGTGGCACCTTCCTGGGGCTTTCTCCCTGGCATCTTCAGCTAGAGAGTCCCCATATGTGAAAACTACATTCCTGCGTGTTTCTGGAGATAGCGTAGTTACTCACCTGTAACAGGTGATCTCTGGGAACAGCAGGAATTTAGTCTTTACAACCCACCCACCTCCCCTAAGAGTTCTCTCTCTATCTCTTTGTCTCTTTCCTCTCTCCCTCTATCCTTTTCATTCAGCTACAAACGTAACTGAAGAGGGACAGTTGGAAAGGTGGGAAGGCAGCGCGCATGTGCTGAGGGATGCTCCCAAAAGCGTTCTTATTGGACGCTGGGGAGCGTTTCCGCACAGGCTCCGTTGGTACCAATGATACCCATATGTGAAGACTAAATTCCTGCTGTTCCCGGAGATCACCTGTTACAGGTGAGTAACTATGCTTTATGGCATAATAGTAATGCTATAGCAGGGGTGTCAAACTCAAATACACAGTGGGCCAAAATGTAAAACTTGAACAAAGTCGCGGGCCAGCATTGAACAAATGAACCTTTTAATATGGACCCAAACAAGATTTGCTTTAACATTGAATATGAAGCAACACTTATTACTATACAATTTATAACTTAATAGTTCAGATATGCAAAAACCAATTTCAAATAAAAAAAACATCAATGACATTCATTTATTAAATAAGATTTAAATAATAATAAATAATAATTTTTAAAATAAAATAACAATAATAAAATTAATCAACCATTCAAGCCCATGTCTTGGAGTAGCAAGAAAAAGTGCATAAAGAAAACGTTAATTATTGCTCAGTTTGCTGCACACTGATCTAATCTGATGTGCCCAAGCCAGATACCTGGCATCTCTTCTTGGATGATAGTTCATCAATGTCTGGGCTCAGGCTTTGAGCTGAGGAAATCCTCAGTATCGAGCGAAGGTGTTCATCAGTCAGACGTCTCCTGTGAGATGTTTTGGTCATCTTCATCGAGGAGAAATGTTGCTCACATAGATAAGTGCTGCCGAACATGGAGAGCTTCTGAGCAGCTTGGGTGCGGAGCTGAGGCATTGTGTCAGGGATGAACTGTGGAAACTGGGCGGCGCCCACAGCATCATACTTTGACTTCAGCGTGTCATTACACTGGAGTTCAATTAGCTCCATTTGGAGGTTGGTTGGTGCGTTTTCCACATTAACTGCAAAGGGATTACTGAGCAGTTCAAACCTACATTTCTGGACATCAAAGTCGGCAAATCGCCGGCTAAACTCAGCGCCGAGTACACTGAGTTTTTCAGCAAACTGTGCGCATGGGAACAAGTTGGTAAAGAACTGCGTTTTCATGGTTTGGCAGCAGGGAAAATGGCCAAGGTTTCCTTGCAGCATCTGATTCTCCCACAGGCACAGTTTAGTTTTAAAAGCCCTCACTGCAGCGTACATGTCTGTGATGATGCGCCCCCGCCCCTGAAGCTGCAGGTTCAGCGCATCGAGATGGCTCGAGATGTCACACAGAAAGGCCAGCTCACACAGAAACTTTTTCTCCCGAAGCTCTGCTGTGTCCTTCCCTTTGCTTTCCAGAAACTGACATATTTCCTCATGCAGCTCAAAACATCTATTCAGTACTTTTCCTCGGCTTAACCATCTCACCTCTGTGTGATACGGCACGTCTGCGTATTCCGAACCACACTCCTCCAGAAAAGACTTAAACTGGCGGTGATTCAGACCTTTGGCTCTTATAAAGTTAACTACTTGTGTTACTGTGGTCATAACATGTTCCATCTTTAGGGCTTTGCCACACAATGATTCCTGATGTATGATGCAGTGATAAACAGTTAGTTCACCTACACAGTTCTCTTCCTGCATCTTCTCCCGGACCCTGCCCACCAGTCCACTTGTTTTGCCGCACATCGCTGGCGCACCATCTGTCGTTAATCCCACGAGTTTATCCCACGGCAGCTTTATTTCAGTTACGCATTTGGAAACCTCCTCAAAAATTTCCTTTCCTGTGGTTGTGCCATGCATTGATTTGAATCCCAATAGCTCCTCCGTAACACACATATTTGAGTCCACTCCACGGATGAAGACTGACAGCTGAGCAGTATCAGATGCGTCGCTGCTCTCATCCACAGCAAGGGAGAATGCAACGAAATCTTTTCCCTTTTCCAAAAGCTGGTCATACAGATTGGTGGCAAGATCACATGTGCGATCAGCTACTGTGTTTCTGCTCAGGCTCACGTTTGAAAAGGCTTGCTTTTTCTCTGGGCACACGATGTCACAAACTTTCAACATGCACTTTTTCACAAACTCTCCCTCATTAAAGGGCCGGGCTGATTTTGCGATCTCTGCTGCCACAATATAACTAGCCTTTACAGCAGCCTCACTTTGTGATGTGGCTTTTTTGAACATATTCTGTTGTGAAACCAAACTTCTTTTCATCTCCTCCACTTTCTGGCTCCTTTGAGTCATGTCCAGGTCCTTGTACTTGTCATGGTGTTTTGTTTCATAGTGTCGTCGAATGTTATACTCCTTAGTTATAGCCACGTTGACTCCACAAATCAGACAAACAGGTCTGTCTTTTACATATGTAAACAAATATTCTGTCTCCCACCTGTCCAGAAAGTTCCTGTTGTCTGCCTTTCTTTTTGCCATTTTTGGGAAGGGGTTCCACAGTGACAGTTGTAGCTTGATCTCGCTATGACTTCTGTCACACAGGAGAGGGCGTTTCTGGGACCTGTCCTGATTGACGTGCCAAAACAACAGCAAGGCATTATGGGATTTGTAGTATTAGCGATGAATGAATGCGCTGTATAATACCGGCGGGCTAGCTCTAGTAGTCATTTGGTATAGCCTCGCGGGCCAAATATAATTACACTACGGGCCAAATTTGGCCCGCGGGCCAGAGTTTGACACCTATGTGCTATAGTATCTTTTTTTTCTTCTTCTTCAGGAATCCACCTAGCAGTTTTCCGTCCTCTTAGTTTTTTCATTAAATTTCTGTGGTTTTATCTCTTGCTGCAGTTGGTCAATGAACAAGGTCACAATGACCTATGGCTGCATCAGGGATATTATCTTCTGAAGGTTTTGCACTATTGTTACCACCATCGTTAACCTAGTGCATAAGCCATGGTGGATACCTTTTTATCCTGAGTGATGTGTGGCCACTATGTATCCTTTTTCCTACCTACCATACTTTTATCATAGTGTCACATGGCTGAGATATGGTATAATTTTATACAGTGGGGTCACCTCGTGAAGGTACTTGGCAAGTCTTGGGGAGAAAAATAGTATTCCCTCTTCCTCAGAGATACACAGCAATTCACACTTTTTCTGTTGAAGTTTTTGTGGTGTTCCTGTTTTCTATGGTGTTTTGCTTGTCATATATATTTTGAAATTTTATAAAAGGTATTATATGTGGGTAAAGCACTGTTATTACCTTCAGAAATGCTTTTGGGTAATTCTGTACAGCATATAAAGAATGCTTTACACAGGAAAAAGGGCTCATAATATTGTTTATTTATTTAGACAGTTTTGTATACCACCTTATCCCTTCAATCAAAGCGGTCACAGCACAGTTAGGGGATACATTTAACATGAGGGGATATGAGACACATACACTAATACTTACAGGGAACATGGGCAATGGTGGGTTAAGTGGCTTGCCCAAGACCACAAGGAACACCTGTGGGACTAGAAACCCCAGTCTTTCTGGCCCAAGGTTGCTGTCCTCTAGTGGGATTTGAACTCCTGACCTTCTGGCCTGAGGTAACTTGCCCCAACCACTAGGCCACTCCTCCCTCCCATTGTGCATGTGTGTATACACATGTAAAAATGAGATGCAGAGAAAGAGTGTACTTGCCACTGTACAAGTCGCTGGTGAGGCCTCACTTGGAATAGTGTTCAGTTTTGGACCATATCTCACAAAAGATATAAAAAGGCTTGAAGCTGTTAAGAGGAAGGCGACCAAAATGATTTGGAGCTTGCATCAGAAGGCATATGAGAAGAGATTTGAAGACCTAAATATGTACACTCTGGAGGAGAGGAGGGACAGGGGAGACATGATTCAGACCTTTAAATATTTAAAGAGTATTAATGGACAGACCTCTTCCAAAGACGGGGAAGCTGTAAAACTTGAGGGCATAACATGAAGCTGCAAGGGGGTGAAATGAAAGGCAATGTCAGGAAATACTTTTTCACTGAAAGGGTGGTAGATGCTTGGCATGCCCTCCCGATGGAAGTGGTGGGGGCAAACACAGTGACAGAATTCAAAATGGCATGGGACAGATACAGTGAATCCCTTTATTGAAACGGGATAAAATCAAAGCATAACTATCTCTTATATCTGAAAAAATAGGGGTGACCTACACGGAGCGGTGGGTACATCCCTAAACAAAGGCATGGGGAAGAGGTGACCTGTGCGGAGCGGCAAGTGCACCTACTCTTACCGCCTTGCTGGGCAGACTAGATGGGACCATATTGGTCTTTATCTGCCGTCATATACTATGTTACTATGTTTTTATGAAGTCTGCCTGTTGGCATTCTCAAGGGTGTAGTTGGGTGAGCTGGGGCAAAATTGTGATGTATGGATGTATATGATAAAATACATTTGTACATGCATATGGGGGAATTTCATAATAGGACACCTAGGTTAAGAGAGCTTGAAGGGATATATTTTGACACTATTTTATAAAGAGACATAGGCGCCTATACTAGCAAAAATCCAGAAGTAATTGCGCACGCATTCAAGGTGCGTACATTAAGCCTGCACATGAGCCGATATAAATGTTAGTGTGTGCTTTATAAAATACACATATAAATCACACCTCTGCTCATGCTCAATTTACTGTGTAAATATATTCTGGCTTGTATCACACATACTTTTAAGCATGACCAAACTTTATAAGAGCCCATTTACTTGCATAAAAAGCTATTTTAAATGTTTTATAAAATTACCCTCATAGTGTATATACACAAATTTATATCTTTGGAGCAGGTGTAACATTTTTGCAAGAACTTTTGTACGTGACCAAACTGTTTTTAGATGCCTATTTTATAAAGGCACATAAACACAGGGATTACCTTTATAAAATAGGAACGGTTACCCAACCGTGACATAGATGCCCTGTTATAAAATTAGCCACATAACAGAAGTAATTTTATGTCACTTGTAATTGTAGGTATTTTAGTCAGATATGCATATGAACATAAACACGTAAATAGATATTTACCTGTGTATTTGAAGCAGTCACTGTTGTGAACATACAGGTGCTGGGCTGATTGCCTGTACTTTTGCTGTGGGTGTGTACAGAAGCGAAGTTTGGGTGGAACACAAAATTGCATGTGTAGCTTACAAAATATTATAATTTATGCACATTCTTGAAAATCTAGACATGGTCATTTATACCAGTCATAGGGTTAGCATAAATGCTCACAGCTTAAATTAATACATGTTTTCAAAAAATTTATGCCCCTTTTTTGTAAAATAAAGTACGCATGTTAAATTAGGTGTGCCTTATAAAATTGTCCTCAATATACAGCGTGTTTCAAAAAGAACGACCCGATCATAAAATGTTATATTTAGAACAACAAACATCTTGTGAATGAAATGTGTGTTGCTCGAATTGGCGCGGCCTAGAGTTTTAGGGAACAGACGCTAGATGCCACTCCGTGCGTTGGACATGTCCTTAAAATCAGTCTGTTGAAAGAAGGCGTCCTCTCAACGAAAGGCTTTTTGCGTTCTGCAGTTTACCAAGACTGAGTTGGTGATTACGGTCCAGCGTGCTTTTTGTAACCATTTTGGGATTGATCCGCCTTCAGCGAAGAACATTCGTTGTTGGTATCACCAGTTTGAAGAAACAGGATGTTTGTGCAAGGGTAAGAGTTCAGGTTGACCTTGCACTTCTGATGAAAATGTGCAAAGAATTGAAGAAACATTTGTACGAAGCCGACGAAAGTCTACTCGCTGTGCCAGCAGAGAAGTTGCAGTTCCTCATACGACTGTTTGGCATGTGTTAAGACAATGTTTGGTCTATAAATCATACCGATTACAACTAGCGCAAGCTCTTCGTGATGGTGATAAAAGGAAACGTGGAGTTCTGCAATCCTTTCTTAGAGGACATAGAAGACGACAGGTTTTTACAGCGGTTGATGTATAGTGATGAAAGTGCATTTCATGTAAGTGGCAAAGTTAACTGTCATAATGTGCGCATATGGGGACTCCAGAATCCTCATGCAATCGTAGAGCATGAGCGAGATTCACCAAAAGTAAACATTTTTTGTGCGATTTCTCATACGAAGATTTATGGGCCATTCTTTTTTGAGGGAAACACAGTGACGGGACTGAGCTATCCTGAAATGCTGCGGACCTGGCTTTTACCAAAACTTCATGAGGACTCTGATGATTTTGTATTCCAACAGGACGGAGCCCCACCACACTGGCACAACAATGTACGACAATTCCTCAATGACACACTGCCTCAATGCTGGATAGGGCGCATGGGACCTCGAGACACTGCCCTACACTCTTTGTCTCCAAGATCTCCAGATATGACTCCATGCGACTTCTTCTTGTGGGGATACTTGAAGGAACATGCTTGTGTTCCACCGTTACCTTGTGACCTAGACGAGCTCAAAAACAGGATGTAAGAAGCAGTGAATTCAGTCAAAGAAGTTACCTTGCGAAAAGTGTGGAACGAGTTTAGCTATCGTCTTGTTGATGCCCGTGCTGCTGATGGAGGACATATAGAGCATTTGTAATTGAAACTGTTATTTTATTAGTATTTTGCACTTTGTTCCATTATTGTAATGTGCTCTAATCAATAAATATAACGTTTCAAGGAACAGCAGCGGGTCATTCTTTTTGAAACACGCTGTATTTCTGCACATGAATGCCTTGTGTTTAAGTGGATGGATAACTTTCTATTCAAAGCATTGCTTCACAGTTAGTAGGATCTCTTTATTGGTGTTTTACTTGTATAGTGAAGAACAATTAGGAATATTAAAATATTTTTTCTCTACTCGTGATGGCTTCCAACAAAGAACATCCTGTTGTCTGATATCTTGTGCTGGACAGTTTGTCATTTATTTTTTTATTTTATTTAACAGTTTTTATATACCGCCTTATCATTAAATCAAAGCAGTTTACATCGAACTTACATGTTTACAGAGAACATTTGAAACTTTTGGTTACATTAACTTATGAACTTTTTGTTACATTAACTTATTAACTTATGAAGGAGCTAGGGTGGGGAGGAGAGACATGCAGATGGAAGTAATAAAGCATAACTTATGTACAAAGAATATATATATATATACAATGATGTTAGTTGAATGGGTTTTTCTGTTCCAGAGTTAGATGGGGTCAATTGTATTCAAGTTAGGTGAGTTCATTGTAATGATCTGTAAAGAGGAAGGTTTTTAGCTGCTTTCTAAAATCCTTCATGTCGGTGGTGGATCTCAGTTTCATAGGTAGGGAGTTCCAGATCATAGGTGCTGCGAGCAAGAATGCGCTATTGGTGATTGACTCGTTTGCTTTTTTGTAGCACAGGGGGGTAGGGATGGTGTTTGTTGTGCTTTGTCTCCTAGGCCTTTCATTGTGATTATAGCAGAGTGTTTCCTCTAGTGCTTCCGCTGACATGCTGTTTCTTATCTTGAATGCAGCGAGGGCAGATTTGTATCTTGCACGGGCGGTGATAGGTAGCCAATGGAGTTGGTGTAGAAGGGGTGTTATATGATCATGTTTCTTTGAATCAGTGAGGATTCTGGCGGCAGTATTTTAAACTAGTTGTAGCAGTCTTGTGGTTTGCTTAGGTAGTCCTTGGAAAATGGCATTGCAATAGTCCAGTAAAGGGGTTATTATAGTTTGACAGACTGATCGGAAGTGTTCCTGATTAAGAAGAGGCTTGAATCTTCGAATTGTTGCTAGCTTATGAAAAGCATTCTTGGTAGTTCTTTTGATGTGTGGTTGTAGGTTTAGATGGTGATCAAGGGCTACTCTGAGATATTTGACTTCTTCTTTGATAAGGATTGTAGAGTCTGCCACAGTTATTGAAGTAGGGAGGATTGATGAAGTATTCCGCGTGATGATAAGTGCCTCAGTTTTTTTCATGTTTATGTTCAGGTTGTTATTGGACAACCAGGTGGATACTACTTGGAGGCAATTTGTCATGCGTGAATACTATGGGGAGTCTATGTTGTTCGGGATGTACGCCATGATGTCATCAGCATAGATGGCGTATTTTACTTTGTGCTTTTTGAAGATTGAGCAAACTGGCTGTATGTATATGTTAAAAAGAAAAGCAGACAGGGATGATCCTTGAGGGACTCCCTGTGATGTGTGAAATGGAGCAGAGAGGTGTTCTCCTACTTTGACTTTCTGTTTTCTGTCACTGAGGTATGATTGGAACCATTTTATGGGTGGTGTTAAATAGGCGAATGTCCGTAAGTCTTCTCAGGAAGATGTTGTGTGATAGTGTCAAATGTGGCAGAAATGTCAATAAACACTAGCAGGAATCCAGTTCTGATATTATCAATTCCTTTGAGAAGGGTGTCAAGTAAGTAGATGAGTAGTGTCTCCACACTGTGATTAGGTCGAAAGCCGTGTTGGTGCAGGTCCAGTGGTACATGTGTGCCTAAGTGATCTTGTAGTTGTCTAAGTACTGTTTTTTGGGGTTTTTTTTATAATTTTGGTCATGAATGGGAGGCTGGAGATTGGTCTGTAAGCAGCTGGATCTGTGGGGTCCAGTGAAGTAGCTTTCAGGATTGGTCGTATAGTGGCTTCTTTGAGTGCAGCGGGTATGTAGCCTTGGGTTAGGGATGTGCAAATTATTGTGTGTATGAACTTTGATAGCTCTTCTTTTGCTGATTTTATCCATGCTACCGGGCAGGGATAAGATGGGGCTGTGCTAGAGTTCAGCTCGGAGATTGTATGGGTTATTTGTTTGGTGGTTGGCATGTGGAACTCTGACCATTTGTGTAGTCCAGTTGGGTTTGTGCTTTGTACCGCATGTGAGGTGATGGTAGGCTCTGAGGTTGTTGGAGGTGAGTTGTTTTTTTGTAAGGAGGAAGTCTGCAAATGTTTGTGGGAGAATCTTGTTGTTATCTTTTTGTGATGGTTCCTTTGTGAGGTTTCGGACTATCTCAAAGAGTTCTCTAGGCCTGTTGCTGGCTTTTAAGATAAGGTTAGTGTGATATTGCTCTTTTTGGTTATTGATAAGGTTATTGTAGTGCTGTTGCGTTCTTTGGTATTCTTGTTGTGTTTTATGCGATCGTTCTCACCTCCATTGTCGCTCCTCCTTGTGTAGCTCTCTTTTGGTCGTCGTTATTATCTCGGAGTACCAGGGGGCGGGATTGTTTCTTCTGTTTCTTTGCTTCTTACTAATTCGCTCGGGAGCTCTAGTTGCATTGTTAATGCTGGTGTTCCATATGTTAAGTGCTCTGTCAAGATCAGTGCAGTGCAGGGGGAGATTATGTATTATGTCACTGAGGATTTTTTTTCTGTCAAAGTTCTTGAACCTTCTTATTTGGTTGGGTGTCTCTTGTGATTCTTGTGTATGATGTAGCTGAATCTTGAGTTCTGTGGCATGATGGTCTGACCAGGGTATAGGTGTGACTGTGGGGGTGCTTATTCTGTTTTGTTCTATGAGGCTCTTCGTTGAGAATATAAGATCTGGGTGGATCCTGAGCGGTGTGTAGGTTGCGTTGGAATGTGGTGGAGTTGGAGGGAGCTCATAGCTTGATGGAAGTCTGATTTTGCTTTATTGGATGTTGAGGTAAGGTTTAGATCCCCTAGTAGAATCAGTGGTTTGTGAGGGGACTTGGCTGCACATAGAGATTCGAGTATTATAGAGGTGTCTTCATCTCTTGCACTGGGGGATCTGTATGTTAGACTAATGGTCAAAGTCTTGCTCTCGATATTGATTATCTCACAGTTCTTTGAGCTTGATGAGCTGGTTTTCTTGAATCTTAGCTTGGTTCGGGCCAGAATGAGTACCCCTCCACCTTTTTTGTCGGCACGGGGACAATTGTAAGATGAGTGGGGGGGGGGGGGTAATTTGATTTAGTATAACTTGGTCTGTGTCTTTGAGCCATGATTCTGTGATGCATAAAATATCTATTTGGTTGAATTGAATGTGGTCTATTATTGTGTTGATCTTATTGCAAATAGAGCAGACATTGATTAGACCAATTTGAAGAGGGATGGTGAGGAGTAGCTTGTGGGAATGGTTGGATTCTTATAAGCCTCGAGGTCTTCCTGGATGCTCATTTGTAGGTGGTTTGCCAACCTAGATGGTTGATTTGTATAGTTGGAGCTTGTAGTAGTAGGGTTGGCAGGGAATTAATTGTGAGGTATGTAGCTTTGAGGGGTCGACATAGAGTGACAGCTATGATGATAAGTGCCAGGAGTTGTTTGTATGATATGGGGCTGTGCATCTTTGATAGGTCTTGGGGAACACTTTGTAGAGGTGGGGTGCAGTTATAGTAAGAGGGTTCTCCAGGACCAAGCAGGAAGTCAGTCCTCACATATGGGTGACGTCGGTGCCGACGGAGCCCTCGTGCGGAGCATTTCCCCAGCTTTCAAAGAAAGCCTTTGGGAATTGCAGCACGCATGCGCGGTCCCCTTCCCGCCCAAGGGTGCCATCTTGCTCAGTCTTCTTTTTTCCGCGGAGCCCGACGGACGTAGTTTGTTTTTCCCCGAGGAAAAAGTTGATTTCCCTATTTTTTCTCTTTTTCTTCGGTTCGACGCCGGATCCTTTTCCCGCCTTGGACCGATACGCCGGTATCGAGTCCACTCTCTCTTTTTCGGTTTTATGTCCTTTGTGACTAGCGTTCGCGCCATTTTTCTTTTTTCCCTGGCAGCCCAGTCTTTTGACCTCGCAGGGGCCCTCCCCCGATGGCTACCAGCGGGTTTAAAAAGTGTGATCGGTGTAAGAAACTTATGTCTCTTACCGACACACATGACTGCTGCCTCCACTGCCTCGGACCCGATCATGACCCGATGATCTGTGGTCCGTGTGGCAAAATGTCCTTGAAGGCGTTGAGGAGTCGGCAGCACCAGAAGGATAGGATCTTCTCTGACTCCGCGTCTGGACCGGCTCGGACCTCGTCAGAGGCCTCGACGTCTCGGGACTCCAGCCCCGAGCAGCGTCGGGGTTCCTCTGAGCGTGGGTCTCCTTCGCGGGAACATCGCAGGAAGAAGAAACCCGCGAGGGCGTCGTCGGTGGACACTCCTGATTCCTCGAGGGCCAGGTCGCATAGCCCTGATAGCCGTCCCGGGTCTTCGGAGTCAGAGAGGCCTGCCGAACATCCTCGTATCGAGATGGAGTCTCCTGGACACGTGAGTGCTGTAGTCCTCGTGGACTCTCCTCCAGGGGAGCCGACGTCGGGCCCGACGCCATTGGGGCCCAAGTCGGGGTCTCCTGAGCTCGGACTCAGGTTGACGGCCTTGGAGAGCAGCCTCGCTGCCTTCATGGAACAGCAGCGGGCATTGATCGCCGGTCTCACCGGTGCATCTGCCCCGACCACCGGGACCTCGACGTCCAAGTCGACCCCGGAGGCCGAGCCGATCCTCGAGTCCATGCGGGCTCGAGTCGATCGATCCTCGGACACGGTCTCCCTCGGCCTCCCATTCGGGACTGAGGTCGTCAACGCCGGTACCCTCGGCGTCGGGGCGGATGGTATCGGTGCCCGCCCGACCGGAGCCGCTCGATTCCTCCTCCGAGGAGTCGGGCTCACCCGATACTTATCGGACTCGGTGTGTCCCATCGGACTCGCCGGAGTCCAAACCTCGGAGACGATCCCCACCGGAGGATACCCTGTTCTCGGACTTCGTGCGGGATATGGCCAAGGCCTTGGCCTTCCCCGCAGATCCCGAGGAGGAGCCTCGAGCCGAGGAGCTCGAGGCCCTCCAGTATGACTCTCCCCCGAAGGAGGCCTTTACTGTTTTGGTTCCTCCGATGCTGGAGCGGCTGCTCTTCCGCATGTGGGGAGACTCCGGCCTCGACGCCGGTGTTAAGCAAGTGGGTCGATTCCATCTATCGAGTCCGCAAGAGCCCCGGGTTCCAAAAGGCACAATTACCGCACCACTCCATGGTTGTGGAATCGGCCATGCATCGACTGAAAAGTCAGAAGATGCACTCCTTGGTGCCTCCCGGCCGGGAGGCCCGGAACCTGGATGCCCTCGGTAAGAAGTGCTTCCAGGGCTCTATGCTTGCTTGCCGTGTCCAGACCTACCAGCTGTACATGGGCATTTACCTCCGAGACCTGGCAAAGGAGATTGCCGGGTTCTCTGCTGGTCTCTCCGAGGAACCTTTGCGGAGGTTCCAGGCCTTGTCCATTGGTATTCGAGAGTGCTCGAAGTTTATCTCTCGAGCAGCCTACGATGGCTTTGAGGCTTCGGCCCGAGAAGCCGGGGCCGGCATCGGTGCCCGCCAACAGGCTTGGCTACAGTCATCCGACCTCGAGCCATGGGTCCAGGACAAGTTGGTCGATGTCCCCTGCCGAGGTGAAAACCTCTTTGGCAAGCCCATGGCTGAAAAGGCTGCAGAACGCGAGACCGAGACTCTGACCAGGACTAGGCTGTCCAGAAAAACCTCTGCCCCTTCTCAGAAGAAGAAGGGCTCGGGGAAAAAGGCCTTTTACCCGAGGAAGTCATCTGCCTATAAACCATACCCTCATTATCAGGCCTCTGCAGCTCCCCAACAGGGTCAGCAGGCCAAGGGGCAGGGTCATGGGCCCCATAGGCAGAAGGCCCCCAAGCCACCAACACCGGCCCCTGCTCAGCAGGGTGTGGGTTTTTGACTCAGCAAGCATAGCCTCTTCTCTTCAGCTGGCACACATCAGCACAGGAGGCCGGCTGGCCCACTTTGCCCACAGGTGGTCAGCCGTCACATCCGATACCTGGGTACTCCATATAGTCCAAAAGGGCTATCTTCTCCATTTTCACCAGGTACCTCCCTCCTATTTTCCAGGGGAGCCTCCAAGACCCCCTCTGCACAGGGACCTACTCCTTCAGGAGTTAGCAAGTCTGCTAAAGTACCAGGCTGTGGAACCGGTGCCCCACCACCTGAGAGGTCACGGCTTTTATTCCAGGTACTTTCTGGTAACAAAAAGAACAGGAGGCCTCAGACCCATCCTAGACTTGCGCAACCTCAACAAGTTCCTGGAGAGGGAAAAGTTCAAGATGCTTACCCTTGGAATCCTGCTGCCCTACCTCCAGCAGGGAGATTGGCTATGCTCCTTAGATCTAAAGGATGCTTATACTCACATCCTTATTCATCCAGATCACAGACAGTATCTCAGATTTGTTGTGGGGGGAAACCACTACCAGTACAGAGTACTTCCTTTTGGCTTAGCCTCCGCTCCCAGGGTGTTCACCAAGTGCCTGGCAGTGGTGGCGGCCTACCTGAGGCTTCAAGGTCTTTTTGTGTTTCCATACCTGGACGACTGACTCATAAGAGGCCAGTCTTCCCAGGAGGCCAGTCAGGCCACCCTTTGCACTGTGGCTCTGCTTCAGCACTTGGGGTTTGTCATAAACTTCGCAAAGTCCACTTTGCTCCCGTCCCAGAACTTGGAATTCATAGGAGCAAGGCTAGACACTCTTCAGGCGAGGGCTTTTCTGCCAGTGGACAGGGCCCTCCGGTTGATGGATGTAGCCAGGCAGTTTCACAGCAATTCCCTGGTCTCCGCCAGGCAATTCCTGAGACTTCTTGGCCATATGGCTTCCACGGTTCATGTCACCCCCAATGCCCACCTGCACATGCAGCCTGCTCAGTGGAGCCTTCGAACTCAGTGGCATCAGGCCACAGGGAGCCTTGCAGACTCGGTGAGTGTATCCACCCTGCTCGTCTCTTCTCTACAGTGGTGGCTTCATCTTCCGAATCTGGTACTCGGAGTGGATTTTCAACCCCCTCCGCATTCTCGAGTGCTGACGACAGATGCTTCTCTTCTAGGTTGGGGAGCACATTGCCAAGGGGCATATACTCAGGGTCTCTGGACTCCTTGGGAGGCTGCTCAGCAGATCAACTTCCTAGAGCTACGGGCAATACGCCTAGCTCTGAGAGCCTTCTCCCACCTCACGTCGCACCAGTCTGTACTGGTCCAGACGGACAATCAAGTTGCCATGTTCTACGTGAACAAACAGGGAGGCACAGGCTCCTTCCTTCTCTGTCAGGAGGCACAACGGCTCTGCTCTTGGGCCGTCAATCACTGAATCCTCCTCAAGGCTGTCTACCTTCCCGGTCAGGAAAATTGCCTGGCGGACAGGCTGAGCAGGATCCTGCAACCACACGAATGGAGATTGAATCCCTTCGTGGCTCAGCAGATCTTTCTCAAGTGGGGTCTCAACCCACCATGGATCTCTTCGCCAGTCCTCTGAACCGGCAACTCCCGAGATTCTGTTCTAGACAACCGCATCCTCTCAGAGTAGCAGCGGATGCCTTTCTGATTCCATGGTCCCAAGGCCTGCTTTATGCGTTTCCTCCCACGCCACTAGTGTCTCGGACACTGTTCAAGGTCCTCAAGGACAGAGCCTCAATGATTCTGATAGCCCCCAGTTGGCCGAGGCAGCCGTGGTTCCCACTCCTGTTGCAACTGGCGGTGGACACTCCCCTGCCTCTGGGACTTCAACACGATCTCCTGTCTCAGGACCAGGGGTCTCTCTTGCACCCCAACCTCCAGTCCCTTCATCTGATGGCTTGGCTGCTGAAAGGGTAGTCCTGGCTCCCCTACTCCTGCCTAGAGAGGTGGAAGACGTCTTGGCCTCTAGGCGGCAATCCACCAGGAAATCCTACGCTCTTAAGTGGCATAGATTCTCCACATGGTGTGCTCAGCACAGCGAGAATCCCTTCTCGTGCTTGGTAGCGGTAGTATTGTAATATTTGCTTTACCTCTCCAATCTAGGCCTTAAGTCCAACTCTGTCAGGGTTCACCTCAGTGCTCTCTCAGCGCACCACTCGCCGGTGGACGGAAGGCCTCTTTCCAGCCACCCTTTGGTGGCTCGTTTTCTCAGAGGCCTCCTCCTGCTCAAGCCTCCTTTGCGTCCACCAGCCCCTGAGTGGGATCTGAATGTGGTTTTACAGCGGCTTACTTGTCCGCTATTTGAACCTATGGCTACCTGCCCTCTCTGTTTTCTCTCCTGGAAAACCTTGTTTCTGGTAGCTCTTACCTCTGCTCGGCGAGTGAGTGAGCTTCAGGCCCTAGTGTTTGATCCCCCTTACACTAGGTTCTACAAGAATAGGGTAGTCTTACGGACTCACCCGAAGTTTCTTCCTAAGGTTGTCTCCCTTTTTCACCTCAATCAGGAGGTGGTTCTTCCGACCTTCTTTCCCAGGCCGCATGCCAACCGGGCTGAGATGGTTCTGAATACCCTGGACTGTAGGAGGGCGTTGTCCTTCTACCTTGACCATACGCGGGAGCATCGAAGGGCTGTTCAGCTCTTCGTTTCTTTTGACCCCAATAAGTTGGGGCTCCCTGTCTCCAAGCGTACTTTGTCCATATGGGTCGCTGACTGTATCGCCTGGGCTTATGGGGCAGCCGGCCTCTCGTTGGAGGGTCGAGTCACGGCTCATCGTGTCAGGGCAAAGGCTGCATCAGTGGCTTATCTCCGCTCTGTTCCGTTGGCAGACATCTGCCGGGCCGCTACTTGGTCTTCAAGCCAGACTTTTGCGGCCCATTACTGCCTTGAGAGGGAGTCCCGCAGGGACAGTGCTTTCGGACAGGCAGTACTCCATAATCTCTTTGGGGTTTAGGCAACTCCTACCCTCCGGCCCTGGTGTTGGGCTACCGGTCGGGGGCATTCTCAGAGAAGATTCCTTCCTTACGTGCTGACGAGCTAGAGGGAGCTCATTTTTTCGGCTTGAGGTCTCCGGTAGCCTTAAGCTGGGGAGTCCCATATGTGAGGACTGACTTCCTGCTTGGTCCTGGAGAAAGAGTAGTTACTCACCTGTAACAGGTGTTCTCCAGGAGGAGCAGGAATCAGTCCTCACAACCCTCCCTCCTCCCCTTGGAGTTGCAGTCATATAATTTATTTTGCTAATTTTTTGCTGTCTTTTAGCTATGTCATCAGACTGAGCAAGATGGCACCCTTGGGCGGGAAGGGGACCGCGCATGCGCGCTGCAATTCCCAAAGGCTTTCTTTGAAAGCTGGGGAAATGCTCCGCACGAGGGCTCCGTCTGCGCCTTCGTCACCCATATGTGAGGACTGATTCCTGCTGCTCCTGGAGAACACCTGTTACAGGTGAGTAACTATTCTTTCTACTCAGGATGTCTTCAATTCCCTTGTGTGAGGTTGTTGTTTGAGGATCAAAAGGTGTGGATGTTTGGAGTCGTATCCTCTTGGTGCTTGGGGATCTTTTCTGGTCTTGGGCACTCCTAAGGCATGGGCGTGCTCTTGGTGCTTGCTGCTTAAAGCCTGGATCTTCTTCAGGCTTGATTGGCCTTCGGTGCAGGGAGCAGGAGGAGCTTCTGCAACCGCTCTCTGTGTTGGTCTCCGATCAGGCTTGATGGTGGTGGTGAGCTGCTGCTGTTGCTCTTTCTCGCTCTATTCATGTAATTCAGCGCTAATTGAACAGCTCCATGGTAATTATGATGCCTCTGGACCCTGCCTAAGGGCCATACCAAAGGGCCCTCAGGCACAGGCCCACCGGCGCGGGCGCGCCAAGGGGCGCAGAGTGTTTTAAATTGAAGTGTTGGGCCTGATTGGCCTTGCGGGGCTGATCGGGGAGGAGCAATCACCCCGCTCGACTCTCCGACGCTGTATCAGGCCCTTGATGGAGTCCGGCGGCATTCCTGTTTCGCACCAAGGGGCGCAGAGTGTTTTAAATTGAAGCATTGGACCTGATTGGCCTTGGGGTGCTCATCGGGGAGGAGCGATCGCCCCGCTCGACTCCCCGACGCTGTATCAGGCCCCCGATGGAGTCCAGCGGCGTTCCTGCTTCGCGCCAAGAGTCATCACTGAACAGGTTCTAAATTGAATGCCTTTATATACTTGAAACCTAAATATCTCATTCTAACAAAGATAAAGATAGGAATGCTTTGAATAAAATGTAAGATGTGTATATTTTGATGTCCTGCAACATTGCTCATTTATTAAGTATAGTCATAATTTTTTAATAAGCCTGAACAAGGAACACATGTAGCAGAGGTCATATCAGCAATGCTGAAATGACGAATCGGTTCAGAATATAAAATAAAACTGGTTGTTGGTACTTTTATTCCCTGCACATTATTTTGAAAATGCCATTTAAGGTAGCATTATCACAAAGCTTGACTAAATCTGTTGGCATACAATAACATTCTTACATATGATATTTCTTTGTTTATCTTCTTGCTGCTAAGCTTCACAGATAGCCTTAATTATTTTTGCTCTCTGATATTTGCAGGGTATGGCCTGCGTTGGTCGCACTAAGGAATGCACTATTGTTCCTTCTAACCACTATGGGCCTATACCTGGTGTTCCTGTTGGTGCAACCTGGAAATTCAGAGTGCAGGTATGTTGCTTTGTAGTTATCTAATAGAAAAGAAAAGTTCTAGGTGTCATGCTGATTTAAGAAACTCTAACATTTTGTTCCAAAATATGTGCAACCAGGGATTCACATATCTGCCTTGTATATACTGGGATATTATACAGGACAAATCCCTAACACCTTCAGGCTCTTGGAACTATTGAAAAAAAAAATCCTTCCAGGGCCTGGAATCAGGATTAAGAACTTGTGCCAGGTAAGAGAAGCATGTTCAGTAAATATAGAGAAAGGTGGTCTACCCTTAATATATGCACTGTACCAACACTGCTATCCTGTCATTTATTGTAATTTCCTTCCTTTCTTCCAGTCATTGGCCCTCTTTGTATATTTGATTATTGTAAACCGCTTTGATTTTTAATGAATGGCAGTATATCAAATGAATAAACATAACATAAACATCAGAATTACTAGTGAGACAGACAGGGTGAAAAACAAAATTAGCAGATTTATTAACTTAAACTGGAACACCATTTTTGTGTAGGATATTATATGAGAATATTTACAATAACATAAGAATAGAATTACACATGTACAGTCTAGAACTAAAAGCTGGTAGAGGGTGAATTTCTGGGTATACCATGGCATGATATGTTGTTGTGTGCCATCAAGTCAGTGCTGACCCCTGTGTTTTCTTGACAAGGTGCAACCGGAATAAAACCAGACATGCACAAATTTCCAGACTGACAGAACAGTCCAACAAGAACTTAATGCAACATGAAGAGAAAGCAAAGCTTGAATTAGCCAAAATAGATAAACACTGTCCAATGTTGTAGCCTTATACTTAGATGAAAGTTCTCTTAAGCCGTTCCTTGAGGTCAAATAAATGAATTACTCTGTGGCAGAGCTTTTCCTAAACTCTTGGGCCACACAGTCTTTAGGGGACCCCCCTATCAGGTCCTTTTTTTTTTCAGAGTCCAAGAAGGCTTGGCACTCTTTCTTAAAAGAATGAAATTGAGTCCATAAGGATTACCTTGAATTTGAAGACAGAAGTTTCAGTCTGAAGTTTCTCAGCACTGCTTTGGCCTCAGCAAAGGCAAAGCTCTATTCTGGTTTCAGAGGAGCAAGTTTATCTAAATACTTGTTTCCTTGCAGTTGCTTGAAGCTCTTGGTAGTCTGCTTTTTCCTTTATTTCTTTTCAGTCAGATGTACCTGCTCTTTACTGAGAGCCCTTGATTTTTACTGGGACTCTAGTCTTCCCTTACTGCTTGAACCTAAGAATATAAGATACGTCATACTGGGTCAGACCAAGAGTCCATCAAGGCCAGTATCCTGTTTCCAACAGTGGCCAATCCAGGTCACAAGTATATTTGAAATGTGAAAATGTATATATGTTTGTAAAAAATGTAATATTTATTTAAAAGTCAAATAATCATATAATGTATGACATTAAAGTTATAATGGTAACAGAGCCAAAGTATAAGATGTACTACATTTATCTTTAAAAAAGGGGATTATTGGTAAAATTGGATAGAGACTGGGAAGCCTTAGAACACTCGCTACTTGATGCAAAACTAAAGGAGTAATTGGAAAGGAATATGCCTACAGTAATGAATAAGAGGGGATAGATGTTAAAAAAGACTTTGTATACTGCACATAAAATCTTGCCTTGAAACCAAGGATGAGACAGTGTGAAACAGAATATCAGTATATAAGAGACATAAAAATTGTCATGTATGTTCAATAAATTATACACATGCAGAAATTATTGGGTAAAGTAGTGATATCTATGTAACAATTAAAAAACAAATTTGGTCATCCACTTAATAAAACTTCGATGGAAAAACATGTCTGTGCGACAGAAAAATTCAAATTAATCTTATAAAAAGCAGTCAAATTAATCTGATTTTGGTTCAGTGCACTGTATGCGATAGTGGCTAGGCGTTTGCGGGGTGCTCCCCTTATTCCAGGTTCCCAAAAGGTATACAGATTCCATGCTGCTTGTCCAATGAGTAAGCAGTGGTTTTCCCAGGTCCTCTTTAATAATTGTTTATGGACTTTTCCTCCAGAAACTTGTCCAAACCTCTTTTAAATCCAGCTACACTAACAACTTTTACTACAAACTCTGGTAACGAATTCCAGAGTTCGATTACGCATTGAGTGAAAAAAATATGTTCTTAAAGTAGTCTTAAATGTGCTACATTGTAACTTCATTACATGTCTCCTAGTCTTTCTACTTTTTGAAGGGATAAACAACTGATCTACATTTATCCATTCTACTCCGTTCATTATTTTATAGATTTCTATCATATCTCCCTTCAGCCATCTCATTTCCAAGTTGAGGAGCCCCCTAACCTTTTAAGCCTTTCCTCAGAGGGATATTTTTCCATCCCCTTTACCATTTTTGTAGCTCTTCTCTGTACCTTTTCTAATTCTGCGCAACTCCCCTCCCCCCCATAGACCCCCCCCCCAAAAAAAAATCAGCTGCCTCAACTCGTGACACTGTCTTGTAAATATTGTATATACCCCTCTTTGCAACCCAGTAAGAAACGTGTAATGCAAAAAGGACGTAAAAGTAATAATTCCTTATCGTTCCTCCAGTTTAGTCCTCTACTTCTGGGTTGTGCACCTCTTCCTGCAGCTAGGAGACTGGGCATGTCAAAGTCGTGACATCACTGGATATAGCCTGCTGGTATCTCCCATCAGCCTCCAGTGTGTCCAGTCTCCTTGCAGCAGGAGGATGTAGTGAACCTAGCTTCTGGGCTCACTTGGGGGGAACAGATAAGGAGCATTTAGTGTGACAAATTCTATTCTGATTTTACTTTTGATTTTTACCTTTAATTTACTTTTAATTTTACTTTTAATTCAGTTACCTTTGGTTAATTGGCAATCAGGGATTAGTTCCCTTTAGTTAGGAGCAAATTTCCTTATTTACAGTAATTTTAAATTTGAGGCTGGTTCTTTAAATTAGTAGCAGTTCTCGCCTTCCCTCCTTGTCAGTTATTTTCACTTGCTGCAGGCATTTGCCGGTGCGGATCTCTCTTCCTTGACTGTACGGGAGAGAGCT
The DNA here is from genome assembly GCA_033557465.1 of Ichthyophis bannanicus. Classification (NCBI taxonomy): domain Eukaryota; kingdom Metazoa; phylum Chordata; class Amphibia; order Gymnophiona; family Ichthyophiidae; genus Ichthyophis; species Ichthyophis bannanicus. The sequence goes on from CM066032.1 coordinate 667,138,392, forward strand.
CCGGGACCCGTACAGCCACACTGAAGCTGTGTGAGACGGAGCCTCTCCGTTGCTGCGGGATTTTAATTTTACTCTGTGGACCCGGCTGAGCGATCCTCGCCGCGGCTGCCAGGCGCATCAGCGTGGCTTGAGGATCGGATGAATTCAAGGTGGTAGGAGCAGGCGGTGTGGCTTTTGGCCCTGCAGGTAAGGCCTTCGGGCTCGGTCGGTCTGCTGAGGCCTCCTTTTTGCAGCGCCTGTTGTTCTTGGCGCCAAAATTCATTGGTGAAGGGGCAGCCATTTCCTCTCTAGGTATTTGGACCGCATGGCGAGAGTTGCAGTGAGCTGCCTGCGTGAGGGAAAACAGGCAGAATAGCTAAATTTTTGGGCCTAGTGTTTGTTTCTTTCTTTTGTTTGTAGGATTTTTTTTTTGAGGCTCAGGGGGTTCCTCAGCATTAAGGGAGACTGTTGTCAATCCTCTTTATAGAATAAATAAGAATAAACGTAAAAACAGGACAGCAGTTTTGGCATTGATCCCTGATACCACATGGTCTTTCCCTCCTAATCATGTCTCTGAGGAGCATCTGTTAAGGCCCAGGATATTAGGCAAATTGCCAGCTTTTAAGTTCAAGGGCAGAGCCCTAACTTGCAGTTGGCAGGAGGGAAAGCCTAGAAGTGTGCCTTTATGTATTCTATAGTGAAAGTTGCCCAAAATTCACAGGGACAGGTTTAGGAAACCTTAGGATATAAAAAAATAGACAGTTAAACTGTCAACCAGGAAGTGCCTGTGCTACGGTCTATGGCCACCAGAGGGCAGCTGGTACACTCAATAGTGCCTTTCTATGACTGTGGGTATGCATGCAGCCATTATCTGCAGGTCAGGAAAGAAATCCCCACAGAGCCTCGGTGTTGTGATGTAAGGTCTGAGAATCCAGTTTATATGACCAAGATTTAAAGCTCTTAATTTCTGTATCATTGGTCGGGCTCTGCTGCCCTAAAGGCCACCGAATGACGGCGCTGCTCATGAATCACATATAGTATTCAGTGCCCCCATCCCTGGGGGGTGAGTGGTACCATACAAAATCATATTACTCATCAGGTTCACACAGGCAACAACCTCTCAGACCTCCATTTGCAAGGTGGTCGATGTATTCCACTGCTATTTCTCTGGCTGCAGGAAGGCCTGGGGAGGTGCTTGTGTGTTTCATAGCAACACTTAGCAGGCCCTTCCCAGGAAATTCTCATCTGTTACTAGAGCAGGGTTGCATTTCATTTCATTTCTCTGGTTGTGGTTAATGCACAGCGTCAGGGGCTGTGTTCGAAAGCTTGGGTCCCACGGACTTCGGTGGGATTTCAAAAAGAAAAAGAAACTCGCTTTAGTGAGAGATAGCCTTGTTCATTTTTAGCTAACACTGTTGATTTTACTTTTGATTTTTACCTTTTGCGCCTGAATCCCAAGGACGGGACACTGTTTGCTTCCAGGGGTTCTACTTTCTATTTTGCTCTTCAGCTCCCTGGCAGATGCAGTAGGCTGGCATGGGGTGGGCAACGCCTCCTGCAATGCAGAATCTCCCAGGATAAGGGGGGGAAGGACAACTGGGTGCAGCGGGGGCTGGTAGCTTCTTGCAAAGCTATAGTAGCAGTTCGGGTAATTTTAGCGGATCTGCTTTGATTTCATTGGAGTTGGCGGAAACTTGGTTTTTGGAGTCCTATCCTTTAAAAAAAAAAAAAAAAAAGCAAAGAAAACGGCATAGCTATGTTGATTTACCAGAATCTCCTTCCGCTATCCATAGAAGGTCCTATAAAGCGTTAAAGTCGGTTTATATGGCAGGATAATATTTTGGCTTAGCTGCTGTGATATAGCGCTATGTTCCGCTGTAAACATATTCAAGTCAAAAGGAATTATGGTGATAACTCTCTTGGACAGTTGTAACAGGTCCTTGGGTGAGCGCCATGGCCAGTCCACAGATGTGGAATGCTCTGCCATAAGCATTATGTCATGGGAAGAATTTTATAGTTGTGTGGTTTCTTAATGGAAAATGTTCCCGTTTAGTTTGACTTTACAAATCTACCGTAAAATCGTATAATTTGGCAGTGTCTTAATTTTGGCTATATGTGGTTTAATTTTACATATGGAAAAGGCAGCTCAGCGGAGAGGGATTGCAAAATAGAACTCTGGCCTTTGGAGCTATCTATGCTCCCATTCCATTTATCAGAGGTTCTCCAGTACGGAGAGTCTCTGCTAGTGTTCGGTGAATGCCTTAATGGGGGGCCAGAAGCAGCTAGGCTAGTTCTCTAGCAGCAATGGCAGCGGCTCAGACTCTAGTAGGCATACTTCATATGCTGGGCTTACAAGATGGCTTCCGCGCTGATCGGCATCAGCCAAGGTGACTGCCGGTTTAGACTGTGGATGTGGAGTCAGCCTGGAGGAGGGGCCTTGCGTTCTCTGGACAATGCCCTGCATACACTGAATTCCTTCAATTCGATCAGCTGCTGGCAGGACAAAAGTGCACCTTCTGCTTCCCTGATCGGGGCCAGCAACACCTCCGGCCAGCCGGCCCTCCCGATCAGCAACTCCGGCCCAATTCGGGGCTGTGGGAGGGGAGGAGCAGCAGGCCGGCATAAGAGCGAGCCGCCGCCGGCGGGAAATTTAAAAGTGCACCTTCTGCTTCCCTGATCGGGGCCAGCAACACCTCCGGCCAGCCGGCCCTCCCGATCAGCAACTCCGGCCCAATTCGGGGCTGTGGGAGGGGAGGAGCAGCAGGCCGGCATAAGTGCGAGCCGCCGCCGGCGGGAAATTTAAAAGTGCACCTTCTGCTTCCCTGATCGGGGCCAGCAACACCTCCGGCCAGCCGGCCCTCCCGATCAGCAACTCCGGCCCAATTCGGGGCTGTGGGAGGGGAGGAGCAGCAGGCCGGCATAAGAGCGAGCCGCCGCCAGGCGGGCCCGCGCCTGGTCGGGCCCGCGCCTGAGGGCCTCGCCAGAGGGCCCTTTGGCGTGGCCCTTAGGCGAGGCACGACAGGCGACACGAAATATCCTAAGCAGCGCTCCAGCGACCCGAAACCTGCCTCTCGCAGCACCCTTCGACACAACCAAGAAACCAGCTATCTGCTCACCCGCCCGAGGACAGAGAGGAGGATCACCAGATGTCCAACGCACCCAACACAACTCCTAACGGCTCTCGCTATCAGCAATCCCTTCAACTACAGTCAGCAGCACCGGTCAGTATCCATGTACCAGACACCAAGCCCACATTGGAACACTACGATCCAATTCTATGGACTATCATTAAGTCACTTGTAACTTGTAAAGTAACCTATATATATAACCTATACACATAAAATATATATATGAATAACCTGTATTTATAGATGCTATATATATGCCAGCAAACACAGTGTAGGCTGTACCACCTTAATACTGCTATTTTGTCAATTGAAGATCAATATACTGTTAAGTTCTTTCTTGAGAAATGTATTATCTCTGTATCACACCCTCTCTCTTTTAAGATAGGTTATATATTAACATCTAAACCGTACCTCCTCATTATTTGCAATCTCGTATAACTGCTCCTCTGTACTGAAGATTTCTCAGCACTACTTTGGGGCTCATAAAAGCTTCATACCAATACCACAGTAGAGCTCTTCCACACTTCGTGCCTACATATAGGGTCTCACACCCAATCGAAATCCTCAGAATGGCCCTCCAGGTCGCTGCCTTGCTTAGCTTCTACCTCTTCCACTGGCTTGGAACCTCCCAGGCTCTTTACACACCACAAAGCAGGATCCCAATCCTGAATAGCCATGGAAAAAGATGGAATTGCCCCCCTTACTCCAACCCAGGAAGTAGCACCTACACGCGTCACTCCCACCTGATTCATGTGGCACTCCAGCTATCCAAGTCAACCAGACAAGAAAAGCCTTTGAGATGCCGACCCCTAAAATGTGCCATCATCAATGCACGCTCCATTCGCAATAAATGGCCAGTGGTCCTTGACACAATCTCCTTTTATGACCTGGAAATACTTATGATCACAGAAACATGGCTATCTTCAGAAGACAACGTCATACTACACCAGCTACTACCCCCCAATTTCTCAATACATACGCGGCATAGGGAAAACAAAAAAGGAGGAGGTGTACTCATAATCTCCAAATCTGAGCTCAACTTCCACATTCTAGACTCTTCCAGCACAAACAGCCTAGACATCCTCTCCATTGCTAATCAACAATGTTCCCTCAACCTGATATATAGATCACCATCCACTTCTCCAGAAGATCTTCCATCCATTATTGACCTCGCAGCTAACACCCTCTCTCCCAATAAGCCAAATTGGTTAATGGGCGATTTCAATCTCCCGTCCTTACCACAAAGCCATGCAAATGTGTTCCTTGAGGCAATGGATGACCTAGGTCTCAAACAAATCATCGGTGAACCCACACACACAAAGGGGAACATTCTTGACATGGTATTTGCTCCACACCCTGTCATTGACCAAAGCCACTATCCTCCGATATCAGTCATAGAAGTACCCTGGTCCGACCACAAATTGATCATCATACAGATACCCATCAACAATGTCCAACTAGACAGAAGCCGACCTTCGAACACATCCTCTCGAACTACCACCAGATGCTTTCGCCCCTTCGATAGGGAACACATCCTGGCGGAGACCCCATCACTCATCAACAAAACTACACCAGACCTTGATGAACTAATCGCTTACTGGAACTCTAGCCTACTTGCCATCTCACAACGCCCAAACCCGAAGATTACAGCAAGGTCAAAAAGATGCCCCGCCCCCTGGTTCTCTCCTGAGCTGCGAACATCCCTTACGCAACTACGTAAACTTGAACGCCGATGGCGCAGATCGCATTCAACTGAAGATCAGACCGCTTACCGAACCCACCTTGCAATACACCGAGAATCAATCACTACCAAAATGAAACAATATCACACTGACACCTTAAAGAGGTCCCTGAACAAGCCACGTGATCTTTTCAATCTAGTAAAATCCCTCTCAAAAGAACCTTCCCCGATACAGCACAGCGAAATTCACCCGCAGGAATTTGCGGATTATCTACAATCCAAGATCGTGCAAACCAATAAGGTGGTAGCAGCCCCATATCAAGAACCAACGGGCCTATCACCACTTAACATATTTTCTACACCATCCACTAAATGCATCGAGGACACCATAGCATCTCTCAACACCTCCACCGCACAAACTGACCCATGCCCAGCTTTTTGGATCAAGGAGCTACGTGATGTGTTCAGCCCGGTCATCGCAAAAATAATGAAACTATCCTTCACTACATCATATTTCCCCACTTCACTTAAGCAGACTTCCATTAGACCACTATTGAAGAACCCCAAGCTTGATCCACAAAGAACTGACTCTTACCGACCAATAGCCAGCATCCCCCTCTTGGCCAAAATAATTGAGAAAGAAGCACAACGGCAAATTCAAGATCACATCGATGCTGCTTCCCCCTTAGATAGCTGCCAACACGGATTCAGAGAATATCATGGGGTAGAGACACTACTCACTGGTCTTTTCAATGAAATCATCACTGGAATTGACAACATCCGTCAAGGTTTTGTGCTCATATTTCTAGACATTGCCGCGGCGTTCGACTCCGTGAGTCACGAAATTCTCCTCGGAAGACTGAAGGAGAAGGGAGTCTGCAACAGTGCACTAGAATGGTGCAAATCTTACCTTGACGGCAGATGGCAATATGTGAAATCAGGATCAGAGGAGTCAACACATTTCCATCAAAAGCAAGGAGTACCCCAGGGCTCATCGTTATCCTCATTACTTTTCAATATCTACATGCAGCCCATCTGCAACATCATAAGATCATTCAACGTGAATTGTTTGATATATGCAGACGATATCCTATTATACATGCCCTTCTCCACAACTCACATGGACCTGACCCCCCTCACAGACTGCTTCAATGCAGTTTCAACTTGGCTCCAAACACAGAACCTTCGCATCCAACATAAAAAAACGGAAGTGCTATTCATCACCAGAGACACCTACTTTACCCCCCCATCCCATGTCAGTGTCAATGAAGCTGATTTGCAAACCAAAGATGCAATAAAATATTTGGGAGTTACTTTGGATCAACATCTTAACATGAAAAGCCACATAAGCAACATAGTCAAAGCCGTCTACTTCAAAATACGCTCTCTCAAGCACCTACGCTCCCTATTGGACCCAGATGACTTCCGAACCATATATCAAGCGCTGATACTGCCGCACTTTGATTTTGCAAATGCCATCTTACAAGGTCTCCCCCAATCCACATTAACCCCCTTACAGTTGGCCATGAACACCGCAGCTAGGATCCTTTACGGAGCATCCAGATACGACCACGTGACTCCCATTCTCAAACAGCTGCACTGGCTACCAATCAATGGGAGAATCACCTTCAAAACCCTTCTACTAGCTTTCAAAGCAATCAAAGGTATTTCAGCCTCCTCACTCACTCATCTTATCCACTTTGTCCCTCCCAACAGATCCAGAAGATCAACAGCTGTAAACTTGCTTGCAATACCAAAGGCTTCGACAAAGTACAACTTGTCAACCACAAACAGGACTTTCAGCTGTTACGTACCCAAATGCTGGAATGCTCTACCCCCTGACATTAGGGCCATAGCCAGCCTACATCAGTTCAGGAAGGCCCTCAAAACCCACTTGTTCCTCCAACACTTACCTGACAGCAATTGATCCTAGACATACCCTCCAGGAATTGACCCAATTTAGTTAGAAAAGACCTACATGCATTATCTGACTTTTATCTATCCTTCCAATGTAAATAGATTATGTATATAGTTAACCCTGTTTTCCAAGTTTATACTCCTGTTCGATGTAAACCTGACAGCTTGTTGTTATGGTCGTTAAGTTATAATGTAAACCGCACTGATGCTAAATAGCGCGGTATATAAGAAATTGTAATAAATAAATAAATAAATAAATAAATAACAAGGCACGCTCGCATGCTTTTTTGCTTCAGTGGTCTAAAAGTGGAGTCTTTACCAGGTGGTATAATGGGAACTTGTCTGCAGTTTCTCGGCTTCTTCATTGCTGACTCAATTGCCACTGCGGAATGAGAGCTGTATTTCATATCACCAGGTGCTAGTTGATCTTAAAATATAAAGTCCATCTTTGTGCAGTCAGACTGAATGGGGCGTTACTCTAGCAGGAAGGCCGTGGATCAGTATGCCTGTGTTTGGGAGTTCTTTCTACTTCATATTGTTGGCACGGAAAGAGCGTCTCTTAACATATGCTGACGGCATTTTTGGTTTAGAGGTGTCTTTGTAAAAATAAATAAATAAATAATAATAAAAAAAAAAAAGAAAGAAAGAGAGAGAGAAAATCAAGAAAGTATTCAGCTGTCCTGAATTCGCCTGTTCTTGATTGACATTTTGAGGCTAAGCAGGGGCAGGCCTGGGTACTACGTGGGTGGGTGCACACCTTGCACTACCAGGGGGTGCGGACTCACTGTATGGAACAGAGCCCTAGCAATCTTCTTTATCGCAAGATGGGAAAGTAGATGGTTCACTGAAGCGATCGTTGGGGGCAATGCTCTGGCCTTACAAGCTCCCATTTTTGGAGCCTGGGGAGGCGAGAGCATGCTTCAGGTGGTCGCAGTGTTTACGGCAGTCTACTCGCCTGGAACAGGAAAGGATCAGGGAGTTGAATCGACTAGAGCCTGATTTGCTTTATGGGGCAAATGTGCATTATGGCTTAATTCAAGCGCTAGCTAATATTATTGGCTTCCTTGGGGTTCACCCAGAGGTCTCTCTGGTGGAGGAATGGGGCAGCTGATGGTTCGTCCAAGTCGAGGGTCAGTAAGCTCCCAATTAATTCTTTGTCTTGTCCTTTCCCCGTGGGCTCTCATAGCGCAACTAGTTGGCGTATCGAGGCTTTCGGAGAAAGGCGCTCTTGGTAGCGCCCGGTTGGGCAAGACGGCCTACTAGGCTTTTCTCATTCGCCTACTCGACAGGCTTTTCCTAGAAGTTGTCGGTAGCAGACGTTCTGCTGCGGCTAGGTCTGTGACGAATGTCTCAGGTGGATCGGTGCCCGCCTACGGTTTGGCCTTTGTATGGGCGGGGCTCAAGTAGAAGGGTTATTCTGCGGCAGTCTTCGCCGCCTTGTTGAGAGCAAGGAGGCAGGCTGCTTCTGCTACGTAGGTCCATGCTTAGCGCCTTTTGGAAGGCTGCTGTTCACGGCGGCAAGTCCGGGCGACAAAGGTGTCTGTATCCTTGGTCTGAGTTCTCTGCAGGACAGTGTCTGAAGGAACTAGCGGCCAGTTCCTTAGAGGATCCAGCGAGTGACTGTTTCCGGCTGTAGAGGTCTGTGAAGGGAATAGCGCTAGGTGTTCGGATCAATGTGTAGCGTTTCCTTAAGTTGGGTTCCGACTGCGCTCCTCAAGGAGAGTTTGGGTGCCGCTGGGGAATCCCGATTGGGCCTTACAGGCGTTAGCTAAAGAGTCCTTTGATTCTTTACTCCAGGCGTCGGTAAAGGATTTGCTGTTATAGACGGTGGCTTTGATAGCTCATTGTTCGGCGACGAGTTTCGGAGTTTCAGGCGTTGTCATGTAATGAGCCGTTTTCACCCTTTCTGGATAGAGGGTGGTGTTTGCGAGCAGTCCTGTCGTCCTTCCAAAAGGTAGTTTCTGATTTTTCTCCTGAGCCTATTGGTTTCTCTTCCAGTTCTCGGTTTTTCTGGAAGGGGAGGTGTTTATTCGTAGCTTACGCCGGTAGGAAACATTACATGCAGGGTGCGATGTTCGTTTCTTTGTTTTTGTGTGCTGGTTGGAGGTCCCCACAAAGGGGAAGCAGCAGCGAAGGCGGCCATTTCGCACTGGGTTAAGGCGGTGGTTGCCTCAGCTTGCTGCTGGCGAGGTTGTATGATTCCGGGGGGCTTTCTGACTCTTGCTACCAGGGCACAAGCGGCTTCATGGGTGAATCACTGTGTCATTCCACCAGGGGGGATTGGTAGAGTAGCTTCCAGGTCGTCTCTTCATTTCCTCAGTAACCTCTACTGCCTAAATGTTTTGGCAGTAAAGGAAGCCTGTTCCGGGTCGGCGGTGTGGTGAGTTGGCTGGATAGGTCCCTCCCAATGATTACTGCTCTGTTACATCCCAGAAGTAGAGGACTAAACTGGAGGAACGATAAGGAAATAGAAATTACACTTACCTGGTAATTGTCGTTCCTTGAGTGACGACAGTTTAGTCCTCATTCCCGCCCAGGAGTATGATTTCTTCAGTTTATTTTCAGGCGGAGTGGAGCATCAATCTCAAGGAGTAGACAGATCCTTTCAGTTTCTAGATCGCAGTGAGTATCCCTCTGTTCTTTCTTTCTTTTCTCTTATTTAAACGAGGTGATGGTATAGGATACGTGTTTGCATAGGGGGGACATGAATGTAAAGTTAAAAAAGAAGAGAAAAGAAAATATAAGACGGATACGGTTTAAAAGGCTCCTCTGGTTGAGGAATGGGGAGTTATTTAAAGTTATGGTATAGTTACTTATTTGTTGTTCCTTTGAGTTTGCTTTGTCAATAGTACACTGGAGGCTGATGGGAGATACCAGCAGGCTATATCCAGTGATGTCACGACTTTGACATGCCCAGTCTCCTAGCTGCAGGAAGAGGTGCACAACCCAGAAGTAGAGGACTAAACTGTCGTCACTCAAGGAACGACAATTACCAGGTAAGTGTAATTTCTATTTTTTATTTAAATATACCACTTCAGCCGCTGGCCCAGCACAGACTGTGTTTCGTAAAACCTTCCTCAGGGGCTTAGATGACTGAAAACAATCATAAAACAAATTTAAAAACATACAAAAACAAACTATACTAAATAAATAAATAAATAACACAGGTACACTACCAAAAAACTGCCTCCAGTTTTGCAACTGATTCCTATAGATTTTGGGGTGCTGAATCCAGGAAAAATAGCCAAAATGTTCCATCACGTCACGTTTTCTTGCAAAATTAGATTTCTTACCCATATAAGGAATGTTCACATAATTTCTTTTTAGCCGACTGCAGTTTATTTTCTTGGCCCAAAATAGAGGTGGTAATGGTTAACTAACTAGAAACACTCCCTCATGATATTTTAGAGTGTTTTGTATTCATTTTATACATTAACAGGACAATTGGGAGGCGGGGGGCTAAATCCAGTACTCGCGCTGGCGCATGTTCTTTCCTGTTCGCCTCGCCTCGTTCGCTCGCTCAAACACGGTGGTTGCGACATGAACGTTCCTGTCAAATTTCAGTTTCTTGCAAGTTCATTATTACCTTTTGTTTGCTCAGTCGTAATCCAGCTTTATTCCGAAGTGGTTCACTACAGGTGTAGTTTGCAGTGCTGTGTATTTGTGATGGCTCACAGAGCCAGAGGTTGCGTCAACTCTCCGGACAGTTTTTGTTTTATTTGTGGGGAATATACCGTGAAAAAGCGGCAGAGGAACATTTCTGCATTTATTAAAAAAGTATATTACGCCTATTTCGGTTTGAAGTTAGGCGATCAAGACAAACCGTGGGCTCCTCACAAAGTGTGCAAGACATGTGAGGAAGATCTACGCTTATGGATGAAAGGTAAAAAACAAGCATTTCGTTTCGGAATACCTATGATGTGGCGTGAACAAAGAGACCACAGCAGTGACTGCTATTTTTGCTCTTGCATTGTGAAGGGATACAACTTAAAAAATAAGAACGTAATAAGTTACCCCAACCTTCCCTCAGCAATTAGGCCTATGCCTCATAGCAACGAAGTACCTGTGCCTGAACCACCAAAATCTTTGGATCATATTTGTGTGGACGGTTCTGATCATGATGAGACTCATCAGATGGCTTTTCCCGATGAGTCCAGTACTTCCGAGTTTGAAACTGAACCAGATCCGAAACCTGAACTTTTCTCTCAAGCTTAATTGAATGATTTAGTCCGGGATTTAGGACTCCCAAAAGATGCTGCCCAACTGCTAGGTTCTCGGCTTAAACAGAAAAATCTATTGTCACCAGGAACAACTTTTTATTGGTACCGCAACCGCGAGACACAATTTTTGAAGTATTTCAGCAAAGAGGAAGATTTGGTATTTTGCAACGATATATACGGAGTGATGGAAAAGTTTAAACTCAAGTATGATCCTGCTGAATGGCGGCTGTTCATTGATTCGTCAAAAGACAGCATAAAAGGTGTTCTTCTTCATAATGGCAACACATTCGCTTCAGTTCCTATTGCTCACTCTGTTATTCTCCAAGAAAAATACGAGAATTTGGCCCTGATTCTTCAGAAGATTCGTTATGATGAGCATAAGTGGATGATTTGTGGAGACTTTAAAATTCTATCCATGCTATTAGGACAGCAATCCGGTTTCACCAAATATCCCTGCTTCCTTTGCTTGTGGGATAGCCGGGCCCGCGACCTACACTGGGGGAAAAAAGACTGGCCAATTCGGGAGTATTTGAGACCCGTTGAGAAAAATGTTCTTCATGAGAGCTTGGTACCTCATGATAAAATTCTATTACCACCTCTCCACATTAAGTTGGGTCTCATTAAGCAATTCATCAAGTCCCTTCCAAAAGATGGTGAGTGCTTTCGGTACCTTTGCTCAAAGTTCCCCCGACTTTCTGAAGCAAAGCTAAAGGAAGGAGTGTTTGTTGGCCCTGATATAAGGAAACTCATTTCAGATGGAGCATTCTCCAGGAACAAGCAGGAAGTCAGTCCTCACTTATGGGTGACGTCGGCGCCGACGGAGCCCTCGCGGAGCAATTTTCCCCAGCTTTCAAAGAAAGCCTTTGGGAATTGCAGCGCGCATGCGCGGTCGTCTTCCCGCCCGAAGGTGCCATCTTAGCCAGTCTTCTTTTTTCCGCGGAGCCCTACAGACGTCCCCGTCTTGTCCCCGCGAAAAAGTTGATTTTCCTCTTTATTTTATACTTTTTTCTTTCGGTTCGACGCCGATCGTTTTCCCGCCCGGACTCGCGACGCCGGTCTCGAGTCCTCTTACTTTTTTTCGGTTTTTCTGACTTAGTCAGCTTTCGTTTTCGTTTTCCCTGGCAGCCCGGTCCTTTGACCTCGCAGGGGCCCTTTTTCCCCCGATGGCTGCCAGTGGCTTTAAGCGGTGTGGTCGGTGTGACCGCAATATGTCACTAACCGACACACACGACTTTTGCCTCCGCTGCCTGGGCCCGGATCATGAGGAACTGATCTGTGGGCCCTGCAGCAAACTGTCCTCGAAGGCGTTGAGAAGTCGGCGGCATCAGCGTGAGAGAATCTTCGCTGACCCCAGCCGTACCCGGACCTCGTCGGAGGCCTCCGTGTCGAAAGGCTCCAGCTCGGACCGTCGCCGGAGCTCCTCCGACCGGGGTTCTCCCTCCGGGGACCATCGTCGGAAGGAAAAACCCGCGAGGGCGGCGTCGGTGGACGCTCCTGGCTCCGCGAGGGCCAGGTCGCATAGCCCCGACAGCCGCCCCAGGTCCTTGGAGAAGGAACATCTCCCGAAGCGACCTCGCCTGGAGTCGGAGATGCCTGCCCGGGTAAGTCCTGTAGTCCTTCTGGACTCGCCTCCGCGACAGCCGACATCGGGCCCGACGCCGTCGGGGCCCGAGTCGGGGGCTGCTGGGTCACCTGAGCTCGGACTCAGGTTGACGGCCTTGGAGAGCAGACTGTCTGCCTTCATGGACCAGCAGCGGGCACTGCTCGCTGGCTTCGCTGGCGTCGCTGCCCCGACCGCCGGGACGTCGACGTCCAAGTCGACCCTGGAGACCGAGCCGATCCTCGAGTCGATGAGAACTCGAGTCGATCCTCGGTCGAGGTCGCCCTCGGCCTCCCGTTCGGGACCGAGGTCGCCGACGCCGACTCCCTCGGCGTCGGGGCGGCTGGCGCCGCACCCTGCCCGGGCCGACCCCACCGAGTCCTCGTCGGAGTCGGTCTGGGAGTCTGAGGAGGAAGAGTCACCTGATTCTTTCCGGACTCGGTGTGTCCCATCGGACTCTCCGGAGTCCGAGCCTCGGAAGCAGTCCCCCCGGAGGATGCCCGGTTCTCGGACTTCGTTAGGGATATGGCCAAGGCTTTGGCCTTCCCTGCGGATCCCGAGGAGGAGCCTCGAGCCGAAGAGCTCGACGCCCTCCAGTATGACTCTCCCGCGAGGGAACACTTTACTGTGCCGGTTCCTCCTATGCTGGAACGTCTACTCTTCCGCATGTGGGAGAGCCCGGCCTCCTCGCCGGTCCTGAGCAAGCGGGTCGATTCTATCTATCGTGTCCGCAAGAGCCCTGGCTTTCAAAAGGCACAGCTGCCACACCATTCCATGGTAGTGGAATCGGCCATGCATCGTCTTAAGAGCCAGAAGATGCACTCCTCGGTGCCTCCTGGAAGGGAGGCCCGTAACCTGGATGGCCTTGGCAAGAAGTGCTTCCAGGGCTCTATGCTCGCCTGTCGTGTCCAGACTTACCAGCTATACATGGGCATGTATCTCAGGGATCTGGCTAAAGAGCTAGCCGGATTCTCCGCTGGTCTCTCCGAGGAGCCCTTGCGGAGGTTCCTTGCCTTGTCCACGGGTATTCGGGAATGCTCAAAGTTCATGTCCCGAGCAGCCTATGATGGCTTTGAAGCCTCGGCTCGCGTAGCCGCAGCCGGCATCGGTGCCCGCCGACAGGCTTGGCTTCAGTCGTCCGACCTTGAGCCCTGGGTACAGGACAAGTTGGTCGATGTCCCCTGCCGAGGCGAAAACCTCTTTGGCAAGCCCATGGCGGAAAAGGCTGCACAAATTGAGACTGAGACTCTCACCAGGACTAGGCTTTCTAGGAAGACCTCCGCCCCTTCCCAGAAAAAGAAGGGCTCGGGGAAAAAGTCCTTTTACCCGAGGAAGGCGGCTGCCTACAAACACTACCCCCATTATCAGGCCCCTGCAGCTCCCCAACAGGGCCAGCAGGCCAAGGGACGGGGTAACGGGTCCCGTAGGCAGCAAGCCCCCAAGCCTGCACCACCAGCCCCTGCTCAGCAGGGTGGGGGTTTTTGACTCGCTCAGCATAGCCTCTCCCCCCCCGCTGGTTCCTCCCAGCACCGGAGGCCGGCTGGTTCACTTCGCTCACAGGTGGTCCAGCATCACCGCAGATGCCTGGGTGCTTCAGGTCGTGCGAGAGGTCTACCTTCTCCACTTCCATCAGGTCCCTCCCTCCTATTTTCCGGGAGAGCCTCCACGCCCCCCTCTGCACAGGGAGTTGCTCCTTCAGGAGTTAGCAGGTCTCCTGCAGGATCAGGCGGTGGAACCGGTGCCACACCACCTGAGAGGTCAAGGCTTCTATTCAAGGTATTTTCTGATACCAAAGAGAACAGGGGGCCTCAGACCCATCCTGGACTTGCGCAACCTCAACAAGTTCCTTGTGCGGGAGAAGTTCAAAATGCTTACCCTTGGAATCCTTCTGCCCTACCTCCAGCAGGGAGATTGGCTATGCTCCTTGGATCTAAAGGATGCCTACACGCACATCCTCATCCACCCAAGCCACCGCCAATACCTAAGGTTTGTGGTGGCAGGAAATCATTACCAGTACAGGGTACTGCCCTTTGGCCTGTCCTCCGCACCGCGAGTCTTCACAAAATGTCTCGCGGTCGTGGCGGCCCATCTCCGGCTTCACGGCCTCTATGTCTTTCCGTATCTCGACGACTGGCTCATCAGAGCAGCGACCGCTCAGGAGGTCACCGACGCCACGCGCCGCACCTTGACTCTTCTGCAGCACTTGGGCTTTGTTATAAACGTCGCAAAGTCCACTTTGCTCCCCTCACAGGATCTCGAGTTCATCGGCGCAAGGCTGCACACTCCTCAGGCACGAGCGTACCTACCGCTCGACAGGGCTCAACGGCTCATGGACCTAGCCGACCGTTTTCGCAGCCAGCCCCTGGTCTCCGCCAGGCGCTTCCTGAGACTACAAGGCCATATGGCTTCCACCGTCCATGTGACTCCCAATGCCCGCCTGAATATGCGGTCCGCTCAATGGTGTCTCCGCCAGCAGTGGCGTCAAGCCACAGGCGGCCTAGCAGACCTAGTGCGCGTCTCCGAGACGCTGATCTCGTCTCTCCGGTGGTGGCTCCGGCAGCTGAACCTCATGTTCGGAATGCCTTTCCAGTCACCTCCGCCGACCCGGGTGCTGACCACCGATGCATCCCTCCTGGGCTGGGGAGCACATTGCCAGGAGGCACGTACTCAGGGCCTCTGGACCACGTGGGAGTCTGCTCAGCAGATCAACTTCCTGGAGCTCAGGGCGATCCGCCTAGCTCTCAAGGCCTTCTCCCACCTGACTTCCCACCAGTCCGTCCTAGTCCAGACGGACAATCAAGTTGCCATGTTCTACGTGAACAAGCAGGGGGGCACAGGCTCCTTTCTCCTCTGCCGGGAGGCGCAGAAGCTCTGCGCTTGGGCCGTCAATCACGGCATTCTCCTCAAGGCAGTTTATCTCCCGGGCCAAGAAAATTGCCTGGCGGACAAACTCAGCAGGGTCCTCCAGCCGCACGAGTGGCGTCTGGATCCCTTGGTAGTTCAGAAGCTCTTCCTCAAGTGGGGCCTCCCCACGGTGGATCTCTTTGCCAGTCCTCACAACCGGCAGCTTCCTCGCTTCTGCTCTCGTCAGCCACACCCCCTTCGGGTTGCGGCGGACGCCTTTCTGATCTCGTGGTCGGGGAGCCTCCTGTACGCTTTTCCTCCCATCCCGCTAGTCTCTCGGACTCTTTTCAAGGTTCTCCGAGACAAAGCCTTCATGATCCTGGTGGCCCCTCGCTGGCCCAGGCAGCCGTGGTTTCCGCTCCTGCTGCAACTGGCGGTGGAGGATCCAATCCCTCTGGGGGTACAACCGGATCTCCTCACTCAGGATCAGGGGTCCCTCCTGCACCCCAACCTCAGGTCTCTCAACCTCATGGCCTGGCTGCTGAGAGGGTAGTCCTTGCTCCCCTTCTCCTGCCGGCGGAGGTGGAGGAGGTCGTCTTGGCTTCGCGACGGCCTTCTACCCGCAAATGCTACGCCCTTAAATGGCGTCGCTTTGCAGTCTGGTGTACCCAACAGTCTCAGGATCCCTTCTCCTGCCCGGTGTCGGTGATCTTGCAGTACTTGCTGCACCTCTCTAATCTGGGACTTAAGTCCAACTCCGTCAAAGTTCACCTCAGTGCTCTTTCAGCACATCATGTGCCGGTGGACGGCAGACCTCTCTCCAATGACCCTCTCGTAGCGAGGTTTCTCCGAGGTCTCCTTCTACTTAAACCACCTCTGCGCCCGCCAGCGCCTGACTGGGACCTGAATGTGGTTTTGCAGCGGATCACCTGTCCGCCTTTTGAACCTATGGCTACCTGTTCTCTCCGTTTTCTGTCTTGGAAAACTCTGTTCTTGATAGCCCTCACTTCCGCTAGACGCGTAAGTGAATTGCAGGCCCTCGTGTCTGATCCCCCTTACACTAGGTTCTACAAGAATAGGGTGGTCCTACGGACGAATCCGAAATTTCTGCCTAAAGTGGTCTCCCCTTTTCACATCAATCAGGAGGTGGTACTTCCAACCTTCTTTCCCAGACCACACTCCAGCCGAGCTGAGACGGTCCTCCATACCCTGGACTGTAGAAGGGCTCTGAACTTCTACCTTGACCGTACGCGGGAGCACCGTAAAGCTGCTCAGCTTTTTGTGTCTTTTGACCCCAATAGATTGGGGCTCCCGGTCTCCAAGCGTACTCTGTCCATCTGGGTGGCGGACTGTATCTCTTGGGCTTATGGGGCAGCCGGACTCTCCTTAGAAAGTAGAGTCACGGCTCATTGCGTTCGGGCAAAGGCCACGTCAGTGGCTTACCTCCGCTCTGTTCCGCTGGCAGACATCTGCCGGGCCGCTACTTGGTCTTCGAGCCAGACTTTTGCGGTCCATTACTGTCTCGAGAGGGAGTCCCGTAGGGACAGTGCTTTCGGACAGGCAGTCCTCCGTAATCTCTTTGAGGTCTGAGCAACTCCTACCCTCCATCCCGGATGTGGGCTACCGGTGGGTGATAATTCAGCGAAGATTCTATCCTTCTGTGCTGCTGAGCTAGAGGGAGCTCATTTTTGTGCTTAGGGTCTCCGGTAGCCTTGAGCTTGGGAGTCCCATAAGTGAGGACTGACTTCCTGCTTGGTCCTGGAGAAAGCGTAGTTACTCACCTGTAACAGGTGTTCTCCAGGAGCAGCAGGAATCAGTCCTCACTACCCTCCCTCCTCCCCTTGGAGTTGCAATCGTCTGCTTATGTTCTTTTTGCAAATTTTTATGCTGTCTTTTTTAGCTATGTCATCTGACTGGCTAAGATGGCACCCTCGGGCGGGAAGACGACCGCGCATGCGCGCTGCAATTCCCAAAGGCTTTCTTTGAAAGCTGGGGAAAATTGCTCCGCGAGGGCTCCGTCGGCGCCGACGTCACCCATAAGTGAGGACTGATTCCTGCTGCTCCTGGAGAACACCTGTTACAGGTGAGTAACTACGCTGAATCAGTTGCAAAACTGGAGGCAGTTTTTTGGTAGTGTACCTGTGTAATAAACACCATGTTTAAAATTAAATAAATAATATAAAACAGTATAAATAATAAACGTGTATACGAACCAATAAATAACATACATATTGTCAAAAATGTTAAAAAGTATTGGTTCGTATACACGTTTTTTTTATACTGTTTTATATTATTTAATTTTATTTATTGGTTCGTATACTTTTGTTCACATGTCCATCTCGACTAAGGTTACATTTATTTGTGGTTGATCATCTTTTTTTAGCTCCTTTTGCTGTACATGTTCTAAGTACGTTATATTTTGTTTTGATTTGCATTAACTATTTATTGATTTGCTTGTGTTTGCTTGTTTCATTCAATTCCATGGGTTTTTAATTATTTATTTATTTAGTATAGTTTGTTTTTGTATGTTTTTAAATTTGTTTTATGATTGTTTTCAGCCATCTAAGCCCCTGAGGAAGGTTTTACGAAACACGGCCTGTGTTGGGCCAGCGGCTGAAGTGGTATATTTAAAGAAAAATTATTACTTTTACGTCCTTTTTGCATTCCACGTTTCTTACTGGGTTGTTCGTTTGCACGTGGAATCATGCTTTTTCTGTTGGACTCTATACACCTCTTTGTAAATAAGTTACTACCAAGAACCTCCTGCATGTCCCCCCACCCCACACAACTATGTAATGTATAACTGTAATGTATCGTGTTTGTATATCATGTAAACTGCTTTGATTATAAGATAAGGCGGTATACAAAACCTGTTAAATAAATAAATTCATCCTTTCTAAGATATGATGACCATAATTGTACACATTCTTCAGGAACAAGCAGGAAGTCAGTCCTCATATATGGGTGACGTCGGCACCAGCAGAGCCCCCGTGGAAACATCTTCCCAGCCCAAGGGTGCCATCTTCTTACTCAGTCTCCTTTTTTCCACGGAGCCCAACAGACGTCCGTCTTTTTTCCCTGGAAAAAGTTGATCTTTTGTGCATTAAAGTGTCTTTTCTTTCTCCGGTTAGCACTGGTCCCTTTCCAGCCTCCAAGCTTGGTTGCCCTGACATCAAGTCTCGGACCCATTTTTCATTTTCTTTTCCAGTGTGGTTTTGTGCCTTTTTCTATCCACTGGCCGCGTCAAGGGTCTTCGACCTCGTAGGGGTCCTTTTTGCCCCAATGCCCAGTGGGTTCAAAAAGTGTGATCGGTGTGCAAAAAACATGTCCTTCACAACTGCTGCCTCTAGTGTCTAGGTGCCGACCATGACCCGGAGGTCTGCACCCTGTGCAGAAAGATGTCCGCAAAGGCCATTCAGCATTGTCGGCAAAAGCAAGATGACATCTTCCACAGGTCAGATTCTGCCCTGGTATCCCCAGTAACCTCGTGCTCTAAGGCCCGCACGGATCCTGAGAGTCTCGTAAAGCCCCCGCAGCACCCAATCGGGTCCGCAGACACTCCAACAAGGGTTCCCCGGAGTGGGAATGCAAGAAGAATAAGTAATCTTCGAGATCTTCATCCTGGGACATGGACACACAGGGCAAGTCCCCGCCAGGTCGCACAGTCCACGGAGAGTACACGAGGAGTCTGAGCAGGAGTGGCCAGCGAAGGCACCATGAACGCCGAGGCCTTTGGTGACAGATCCCAGATCCCCGAGGCCTCTCTTCACTGATGCCGGAGCCGGTAACCCCGGTGTCCCCGTCGAAGGCTACATCTCCTGAGAGGGAAGCCAGAATGATGGTGCTGGAACACAGTGTCACTGCCTTCCTTGCCTTGCAGCAGCCGTTGACGCCCAGTCCTGTCAGTGCTCGTGCCGTGACCACAGGGACCTCGATCTCGAGGACTCCCTGGGCCACTGAAACGATCCTCGAGAGCCTGGAGCCTCAAGCCGATCCTCAGCATGGGTCTCGATCCCGCTCCTGGTCCTTGGAAACGAGATCCTTCCCAGCAAGCGCTTGTGGCTCCAGCCAAGCAGTTGCCGTGGGTCGCCGTAGCCCCGACCCGGGCCCTGCACCCCAGGCATCGTCGGTTCTAGAGTCCTTGACCAATTACTCTAATTGGAAGTCCGAGGACAAGGCATCCCTGGAGACACGTAAACACCGCAATTTCCTGTCGGACCAGTCTCCCCCGGCGTCGCAGCACCAGTCCTCGCCTGAGGACACATCATTCCTTGAGTTCGTTTGGAATATGGCAAAAGCCTTGCCCCTCACCACAGAGTCTGAGGAAGACCCTCGCACAGAGGAGCTTGAAATCCTCCAATATGAGGCTCCACTCAAGGAGGTCCTGATGGTCTCTGTCCCCGCTAGCCTCGGACAGCTCCTCCTTTGAATGTGGGAGATGCTGGCATCGGTACCAATAGTTAGTTGATGCCTCGATACCATGTACCAAGTCTCAAACATGCGCTGGCAGAAGTGCCCAAAAACTCAATCCTCCATACCCCTGGGCAAGGAGTCCCAAGCCCTCAACACCCTTGGACGCAAATGCTACCAGGGCTTGATGCTGGGATGCTGAATCCAAGCCTACCAGCGGTATATCAGCATGTATCTCTGAGACCTGGCAAAGGAACTCACAGGTTTCTCGGCAGGTCTCGGTGAGGATCACCTCCAGCGATTCCAAACCCTCACAAAGTGCATCGGGGAGTGCTCAAAGTACATGTCCCGGGCCACTACGATGGCTTTGAGTCAAACATAAGGATGGCCGCCGTAGGCATCGGTGCTCGAAGCCAGGCCTGATTCCAGGCATCGGACCTCAAGCAGTGCCCAGAAGTCTGTGGTGATTGCAGGCCACCGATGGGCAAAATGAATCAGATGCCCCCCTGTTGGCAGCTGCTCCCCTATGGGTAGAGAGGCTATGCTCAGGAAGTTAAAACCCCGACCCAGCCTAGGCAGGAGCCGGGGTCTGGGGCTTGGAGCCCTTAGGCTTGCGTGGGCCTTGGCCCGCTCCCTTGCCCTGGTGACCCTGTTGTGGGGTCTGGGGGGCCTAGTATTGGGGGTAGCCTCAATAAGGCTAGACCCTTTCTCCGAAAAGGGGGCTTCTTCCCTGATGGTTTCTTCTTAGGAAAGGTGGAGGTCTTCCTGGAGAGTTGAGTCCTCTTAAGGAACTCAGTCTCAATCTCCACCATCTTTTCCTCCATCAGTTTGCCAAAGAAGTTTTCCCCAAGACAGGGGACCTCAAGCAGTTTCTCTTAGACCCACTCCAAGTAGTGAGAGATGGCTACCTCCTTCACTTGGACCAATGCCTCCCCCTTATGCCTCTAGTGCAGAAAGGAATCTGCATGTGTTTTAAATTAAACTGAAAGCTCTTTGCTGCTGCTAGGTCCTGACTGAGTATTAAATTTAAACTGGATGCTCTCTGCTGTGTTCTAAATTTAACCAGAAAACTCTGCTGCGTTTTAAATTTAAATTGAAAGTTCTTTGCTGCTACTAAGCCCTGACTGAGTATTAAATTTTAACTAAAAGCTCTCTGCTGGGTTTCAAACGTAAACTGAAAGCTACCTGTTACGTTTTTAATTTAACTAAAAGCTATTTGTTGATACTAAGCCCTGACTGATTTAACAAATGCATAGGATTCACAGATTAATCAGCTTTAATCAAAAGAATTCCTTTTTCACCAAGATTTAGAAAAATTCCCAGAATTAAATACTTAAAATTGCAGATCTCTCTCCAGAAGTAGCAGTCCCTTTTTGTAGTCCTTCAAGACAACGCAGTAGAACCTGTACCCACATATCTGTGGGGCAAAGCCCTCTATTCCAGGTACTTCCTTGTCCCAAAGAGGACGGGGGGGGGGGGGGGGGCCTCAGGCCCATTCTAGACCTGCAAAACTTAAACAACTTTCTGGTGAGGGAGAAGTTCAAGATGCTCTCCCTTGAAACACTGCTGCCCTAGCTCCACTGGGGAGATTGGCTTTGCTCCTTGGATCTAAATGATGCTTACATAAACATCCTGATCCACTCCTCCCACAAGCAGTACCTAAGGTTCGTGGTACGAGGCGGGCACTACCAGTACAGAGTGCTACCCTTCGGCCTGGCCTCACCGAGTTTTCACAAAATGCCTAGCAGTTGTCACTGCCCACCTATGTCTGTAAGGGACCTTTGTCTTCCCCTACCTGGACAACTGGCTTATTAGAAACCCTCCAGGCCACAGGGTGTGCAACTCTCCTACTGCAGCACCTGGGGTTTATCATCAGCTACCCCAAATTTCAACTCACTCCATCCCAGAGCCTTGAATTCATAGGTGCTCAGTTGGACACTCTGCAGGCCAAGGCCTTTCTTTCCTGGGAAAGGATAGAGCGCCTCAGGAAGTTAGTGGCAAAGGTGCAGCACCTGTCGCTCAGTACCAATCTGTCTCCTCCTCCACCTTTTCGGCCACATGGCCTCCACTGTCCACGTGACCTTGCTAGCCTGCCTGCATATGCAGAAAGCCCAGTGGTGCTTACGTGCTCAGTGGACACAAACCACAGGCACATTGAGGATCAAGATCGGATAACCCGCCAGCTGGCGGAGTCCCTCGACTGGTGGAAACATCCCTGCTACCTCTGGGCTGGAAGCCCTTCCAAGCACCCCTGCCTCAGAGGGTTCTGACCACGGAGACCTCCCCCCTCGTTTGTTGGGGCACATTGTGGGGACAGTTGCGCACACAAGGCAGCTGGTCCTAAGCGGAATCCCTGCTACAGATAGTCTCCTGGGACTCAAGGAGATCTTCCTGGTCCTACGTACGTTCTGCCACCGTCTGCAACACCAGTCAGTGCTGGTACAAATGGCAACCAAGTCGTGATATTCTACATCAACAAACGGGGGCGTGAGGTCATACTCCCTCTGCCAGGGGGTGATAGCCCTCTTCTCCTTTGCAGCACGCAACAACATGCTCCTGCAGGCCGTCTACCTTCCGGGCCAGGACATCCTTCTGGCGGACAAACTCAACAGGGTGCTCCAGCCACACGAATGGCGCCTGAACCCCAGGGTCGCCTCACGGCTCTTCTGTCTCTGGAGGACACCAGCAATGGACCTCTTTGCCACCCCAGACAATGCGCAGCTGCTCCGCTTTTGCTTGCTGCACCCAGCAAGGTGGGCAGCGGATGCCTTTCTGATCCCATGGACAGAAGGCCGCCTCTATTCCTTTTTGCCGACTCCTCTGGTTGCCAAGACCCTCTTCAAGGTCTAGCGTGAGGGGGCCGCAGTGATACTAATTGCCTCCATGTGGCCTAGGCAGCCTTGGTTTCCACTGTTGCTCTCCCTGTCAGCAGCACTCCCAGTACCACTGGGCTGTGCCCCGGACCTCCTGTTCCAGGAGAGGGGATCCCTCCTACACCCCAACCTGGGGTCTCTAACGTTAACTGCATGGCTGCTGAAAGAGTAGCCTTGGCCCCTTTCAACCTCCCACAAGAAGTTGAGGAGGTCCTGCTGGCCTCCCGCAAGCACTCCACGAGACGAGCGTATGCCTTTAAGTGGCGTAGATTCTCGGTAAGGCGAATGGAGAGGCGGGAGAACCTGTCCTCCTGCCCGGTACAACTGATGTTCCAATACCTTCTGTAGCTCTCGCACACTGGGATAAAGTCCAACTCGGTGCAGGAGCACCTGAGTGCAATTGCCACACACCACCACCCTATCGAAGGGAAACCTCTCTCTAGTCAGCCCCTGGTCTCTCGGTTCCTCCGGGGCCTCCTACTGTCTAAGCCCCCATCTGCTCCCCGGCAGTGAAATTGGACCTCAATGTGGTGCTCTCACAGCTCACCAGGCTGCCATTTGAGCCCCTGGCTACTTGCCATCTGTGGTATCTTCCATGGAAGGTGGCCTTCCTGGTAGCTCTCACATCCGCTCGCAAAGTCAGCGAGCTTCAGGCTCTGGTGGCAGAGCCACCATGGACAGGATTCTACAAGAACAGAGTGGTGCTTCGCACTCACCCCAAATTCCTCCCAAAGGTGGAATTTCCTTTCCACCTCAATCAGGAGGTGGTCCTTCCCACCTTTTTCCTGTGACCTCACGCCAGTCGGGAGGAAACTATACTCCATACATTGGACTGCAAACAGGCCCTGCCCTTCTATCTACAATGGACCCAAGGCCATCACAAAGCTCCTCAGCTCTTCATTTCCTATGACCCCAGTAGACTGGGGCTTCCTGTGACTAAGCATACTCTGTCCACTTGGTGGTGGACTATATTGACCTCGCCTGTGAGCGAGCTGGGCTCTCCCTGGACCACTGGATTACAGCACATCGCGTGAGAGTGATAACCACGTCCGTGGCAAATGTGCTCTCAGTCCTGGTGACAGAGATCTTCAAAGCCTCCACATGGTCTTCAATCCATATGTTCACAGCTCACTACTGCCTGGAAAGCGAGTCTTGTCAGGACAGTGCCTTTGGCTAGACGGTTCTCCGTAATCTTTTTGGGGTTTAGACAACTCCTGCTCTCTGACCCTTCTATATTCAGGCTACCGTAGTGATAGTACTGCTGGACACTAGGGTCTTGCAGAGTCTCTCAGTTGGGGACTCTTCTGCAATTCACGGCTACCAAACTCTGTCACTGGTGGTGCTGTCATGGTTTGGTCTTTGGCAGCCTGGAGCTGCGGAGTCCCATATGTGAGGACTGACTTCCGGTTTGTTCCTGGAGAAAGCATAGTTACTCACCATTTAACAGGTGTTCTCCAGGGACAGCAGGAATGAGTCCTCACAACCCTCCCTCCTCCCCTGGGAGTTGCCTCCCTACCTTGTTTTAATTTTATTACTGTTCTAGCTATGTCATCTCACTGAGCAAGATGGCACATTTGGGCGGGAAAGGGAACATGCATGGTGGCATCTCCCAAAGGCTTTCTTTGAAAGCTGGGGAGATACTTCTGCACGGGCTCTGTTGGCGCCGACATCGCCCATATGTGAGGACTGATTCCTGCTGTCCCTGGAAAACACCTATGTTTTTGTTACTTCAGTCAGGGCATAGTACAGCCAGAGAGCTTTCATTTAAATTTAAAGTCTGTCATCACTTAGTGCCACTAGAGAGCTTTTCATTTAAATCAAGTGAGAGTATAGCTTCATGTAGAAGGTAGAATAAAGTAAATATTCTTTGAGTATAAAGAAATAAATTGCTTCTAGAGACCTTTACAAAGCGCTCTTCCAGTAAGGAGGCAAGAGATCTGTGAAATTGTTTTAAATAGGTGTTAAAGACAAGTGACAGATGAAAGGGGCAATTTGAAAGGCTCCCTC
This sequence comes from Ichthyophis bannanicus, assembly GCA_033557465.1. NCBI lineage: Eukaryota > Metazoa > Chordata > Amphibia > Gymnophiona > Ichthyophiidae > Ichthyophis > Ichthyophis bannanicus. Next base: position 667,163,051 of record CM066032.1, read on the forward strand.
TATCATACTAAGAGCTGTGTGAATCACCCAGGAAATTAAGAGATTACCTTAGAAGCACAGGTCAGGGGACTGTGTAGCAAGCCAGCTTTTACTAAGTGTTCTTTCCCTCCCTTCCACCCACCCCAGGCATAATCTTAGCTTTATAGGCTCTTAAACCTATTAAAGAGAAAGGGGTGTTCAAATTCACTTTCATGTTCAGCTGATTATCCTTATCAGGAATAGATTAATTAAGGCCCTAAAATTCATTAATCTTGAGGTGAACACAGTCATTTAAATTTAGGTATAGTTGTATTAGTGCAAGTATCCCTAGCAACTTTAAGTAAGTAAACAATTTAAATAGATAAACAAAACCTTAGATGCAGACAGCAGTCCAGCAACGAGATGTGGGTTATCCAGTCTTTTGCATTGAGTGTCACATGTAATATATTCTTCCAGTTGGTGAGGGGTCTTACATGTGCACTAGGTGCAAGGAGCTCTTTGCTCTTAGGGAACGAGTCCGATTTCTGGAGGCTAGAGTAGCAGACTTGGAGGACCTAAGGAAGACAGAGAGGTATATAGATGAAAACTACAGGAACATAGTACTGAGGAACCCATTTCCAGTATGGCAGCCTCTCTCTTGCTATGGAGGAGAGAGGTCACGTGAAAGGAGAGCATCACCTTGGTATGGCCTGAAGTGAGCCTGTAGCTAGGACATATCCTTGAGGTGATGTAAAACCCTCTTAGAAAGAAGAGGTTTCTCCAGGGACATGTGTCCCAAATGGAAGGGTTAGGATGGCCATTACAGATGGAGATTCAATCATTAGGCATGTAGATAAAGATGGGTGTTTGGTGGACATGAGGACTGCCTGGTAACATGCCTGCCTGGTACGAAGGTAGTGGAGCTCATGTGCCACCTAGATAAGGTTTTATCATTCTGTGAAATACTTCCCGTTCCATGGACAAGATCTGAAAGGCAGGCAGTGCTCCGGAGTCTCAATGTGTGGATGAGACAATGGTGCAAATAAGAGGGTTTTGGATTTGTTATGAACTGGGCAACATTCTGGGGAAGGGAGGGTTTTTTTCAAAAGGATGGGCTTCTGGTATTAACCTTTAAAAGGGAGATACAGGAGCATGGTTCAGAAGGATGTATCCTTGAATGATACTAGCAAAAAAAGGGGAAGTTAGGGCATCCCGCTGAGAGGTTCTAATAAAGATAAAAGTAACCTAGATACCCTTAAGTACAGTGTTGAAAGATATGGTAGTTATGTTATGATGTAAACCGTTATGGTAGTTATGTTATGATGTAAACCGCGCTGATACCGAATAGCGCGGTATATAAGAAACTGTAATAAATAAATAAATAGCGTTACTTACCTGTAACAGGTGATCTCCGGGAACAGCAGGAATCAGTCTTCACGTATGGGTATCATCGGCACCGACAGCCCACTCGGATATGCTCTCCAGCATTGAATAGGAAAGCCTTTAGGAGCATGCCACTGCACCTGTGTGTCTGCCTTCCCACATTCTCTCCTCAGATTGTTTATATAACAGTGCTCTATGTAACTCTTTATCCTATGGTCAAAGCAGTTTACACTGTAACATAACAGAATACATATAACGGTAATCAATTTGGTACTGTAACATAAGTGTTTGGATACATTATGACAGAGTAATCAACTTCAAGCATTTTACGATGAGGTAAGTTGGATATGGAGGGGGAGCGGTAATGTTGGGATAATTAAGGCAGGAGCTCATGTTGGAGGATACATAAGATGGGGAGGAGAGGGAGGAGTCTGAGGTGAATTCATGATGAATAGTCAAGTTGTGTTTTGAGTGAAGCAGTCAATGAACAGATGTGTCTTGAGGTTCCTTCTGAATGCTGTTAGGTCCTTTGTGGCTCGGAGGTTGTCAGGGATTGAGTTCCAGAGGGATGGTGCGAATAGTGAGAAGGTTCTCTTAGATGTGGTGGAGTTGGTTTTGGTGAATAGTGCTGGTATGCATAGCGCGTTGAGGGAGCCAGTGCGTCTCTTCTGGTGGTTGGGTGTCTCTTGTGTTAGTGATTGCAGGTGGAGGGAAGATAAGTCATTGATGACTTTGAAAATTGTGAGGATGGATTTGAATTTTATGTGTTTTATGATGGGTAGCCAGAGACGACGTTTGAGTAAGGGGGTTATGTATAGAGATCTGGGAGCGTTGCATAGAATATGGGCTGCATTGTTGAGGGCAAGTTGAAGTAGGTGGATAGCTGTTTTGGTAAGCCTTGAAAGATGAGGTTGCAGTAATCCAAGTGTGAGAAGATGAGTGCTTGAAGGACTGTGCGGAAATCGTGGTGGGTTAGGAGAGGTTTGAGGTGCTGGAGTGTTTTGAACTTAAAGTAGATGCTTTTTGTGATGTTTGTGATGTCGGTTAATAAGGTTCTAGGCAATGATCTAGGGTGATCCCTAAGTAATGAACTTCCTGCTTTACTTGTATTTGGGTTCCATTGATTGTTATGGTGTCAGGCGGGGTGAAGTTACTGTCTCTGGTGATGTAGAGAACATCTGTTTTCTGGAGGTTTATAGTCATGTTGTGATCTGTGAGCCATTTATGAATGGATATGAAGCATTTTTTTTATATGCATGATCACTGGGTTGGTTGTGATGATGGGAACATATATTATTACATCGTTCGCATATATGTGGTGTAGGATGTTGTGGGCTTGTATCAATGTGCATATCGACTGTAGGAAGATGTTGAAGAGGAAAAGGCAGAGCCTTGAGGGACTCCTTGACATCGTGTGTATGGTAATGATTTTGTTGAGCCTGATTTTACTAGAAGCTGATGGTCTATTAGATAGGACTTGAACCAGTTTAGAGGGATATCTGTTATTCTATTTGATTGAAGACAGTGAATGATTAGGTTGTGTGGAATTGAATCAAAAGCAGCTTATATATCAAGGAAGATGAGTATAAATCCCGTCTTGGATTTGTCCCTGCCCTTTTATGAGGTTGTCCAACAATGTGGCCATAAGGGATTCAACTCCATGGTGGGGAAGAAATTCATATTGCTGTGGGTCGTGTGGAGAAGGCTGTGTCTACGTGATCCTGGAGCTGCTGTTATACAATTTATCTCCAAGAACAAGCAGGAAGTCAGTCTTCACATATGGGTGACGTCAGCACCGACGGAGCCCAGAGCCGGGAACATTCCCCAGCATCCAATAGGAATGCTTTTGGGAGCATTCCTCCATGCATGCATGGCTGCCTTCCCTCCTGGTCTCCTCAGTCGTCTTTTTTCTGCGGAGCCATCGGGACCTTGTCCCTGTCAGCCGCATCTAGAGACTTCAATAATTTTTTCGCTAGTACCGTCAAAGTACTTAGATTGCCTTCCCGTCAATTCCGGTTCCCCCCTTTTTATTTTTATTTTACATAATTTTTACTTTATTTTCAGTTTTCTCACAAACTTTGTTTGAGGCCTATAGCGTCATCGGACACTATTGCCCAGTTCGATTTTGCCTCCATATTATTTCCTAATATGGAGAAGCCCCGGAATGGTTTCAAAAAATGCTCCAAGTGTTCCAGCACAATTTCTATCACTTATGAGCATTCTTTGTGCCTAAAATATTTAGGCCCAGACCATGTCGTCGATTCTTGTCCATCCTGTCACTACATGACTCATCGAGGTAGAAAGAACTGGAACAAACAGAAGGCTAAGCTATTTCCTACAGACTCAACTCCTTCAGTGCCCTCCTCCCGGACGTTGACTCCTTCAAACTCTTCCCATGCGTTCAAGTCCACAACCAGCAAAGGAACAGCATCACTCGGAGTCACCACTGCTTAAGAAAAAGAAGACACTGGCCTCGGCATCGAGGTCCTCAACTTCCAGGTCGGTGTCTGCTTCGGACACCGAGCATTGGCATCGGCACAGACACCATTATTCATCGCATTCCGATGCAAAACATCCATCGAAGCAATCCTAGCGGGAGGTGTCACCCTCCAAAGTGGAGCCCCCAATAGTGGCATCGGGAGTTGTGGCGCACACAGCTGTGTCTGGAGTCACCTCTCCCCGGTACTGTCATCGGATGACCGTGTCATCGCCATCGAGCACAGCATCAACAGCCATAGAGCTTGGCATGCTTACGCAGGCATCCCTGTTTCGCATAGCTCCACGGAGCAGCCGATACAAAGGCCCTCGGCACCACCATGTCTGATACCCTCTACATCAAAACAGCGAATCTCTGAGCAGCAAAGGTATTGAACATCTCATAATGATTATTTGACTTCCTTCTGGACTCTGATTCCGAAGAGGCCTCCGAGGTGGAATCCATCAATTCTGATACCCATAGGGAGGTACCATTGAATCCATTGCCACCTTATGAATGTTGACGTTCGCCGCCCAAGAACATGTCCTTTCAAGATTTTATTAAGGACACGGAGAAAGCTCTCGATGTTTCATTGGCTACGGAAATAGAACCAAGAGCTGAGGAGTTCAATATTCTCTAATAGTCATCGGCGCCAAAGGAGGCTGCTACCCCTCCCAGTGCATAACATCTTAAAGAATCTAATGGCTCGGCTGTGGGAGGGCCCCCATGTCTACCCCTGCAGTGAGTAAGAAGCTCGATACCCTTTATAGGGTCCCTCCCTTCCCAGATGGTTGTGGAGTCTGCCATGAGGAGGATAGAAAGCCAGAAAAATCACTCCTCAGAGGCCAGGACCCTAGATGCATTTGGAAGGAAGGCATTCCAAGCTACCATGCTAGCCTCTAGGATAGACTCATATATGCTATATATGGGCATGTTTCTCAAAGATATATCAAGATATTTGTCAGAGTTTACCATCCTGCTGCACCCTGACAAGCAGGTGGCACATTAGGTCTTGGTAACACATGCCCAGAATACATCAAAGATTTTAACAAGAGCAGCATTTGATGCATTTGAAGCCAATAGCAGATCTGCTGCATCCTGCTTTGGGGCTAGGAGAATGGCATGGCTCCAAGCATTTGACCTGGAACAGTGGGCCTAGGACAAGTTAATCAACATACGCTGTAATGGTGAAAACCTCTTTGGTCAGAGGTGGAGGGAGAAGGCCTCACCATGAAGAGGCTTTCAAGGAAGACAGCAGACTCTTCTAAGAAGAAGACTACCACTAAGAAACCTTACTTCCTTAAGAAGAAAAGGTTTTATCCTCCATATCATTTCTATTCTGGCTACTCTGCCCACAACAGCAACAGACAGCAGGGCCAGAAACAGGTCATGAAACCCAAGTTCTCCAGGACCAAGCAGGAAGTCAGTCCTCACATACGGGTGACGTCGGCGCCGACGGAGCCCTAGTGCGGAGCACCTCCCCAGCTTTCATAGCAGCGCGCATGCGCGGTCCCCTTCCCGCCCAAGGGTACCATCTTGCTCAGTCTTCTTTTTTCCGTGGAGCCCGACGGACATGTTTCGTTTTCACCCGAGAAAAAAGTTGATTTTTTTGCGTGGATCCGTGTTTATCTTCGGTTCAATGCCGGTTTCCCTTTCCCGCATGGGCCCGGTACACTGGTATCGAGCCCGGACTGTATTTTTCGGTTTTTGTCCTTTGTGACTAGCATTCGCGCCATTTTTCTATTTTTCCCTGGCAGCCCTGTCTTTTGACCTAGCAGGGGTCCTTTTTCCCCCGATGGCTGCCAGCGGGTTTAAAAAGTGTGATCGGTGTAAGAAACTGATATCTCTCACCGACACACAAGACTGCTGCCTCCGCTGCCTCGGACCCGATCATGACCCGATGATCTGTGGTCCGTGTGGGAAAATGTCCTCGAAGGCGTTGAGCCATCAGCACCAGAAGGAAAGAATCTTCTCTGACTCCGCGTCCAGCCGGGCCCGGACTTAGTCAGAGGCCTCGATGTCTCGGGACTCCGGTCCTGAGCATCACCGGGGTTCCTCTGAGAGGGAGTCTCCCTCGCGGGAGCACCGCAGGAAGAAGAAACCCGCGAGGGCAGCGTCGGTGGATGCACTTGGCTCCTGGAGGGCCAGGTCGCATAGCCCCGAACGCTGTCCTGGGTCTTCGGAGAGGCCTGCTAAACAACCTCATGTAGAGACGGAGTTCTCGTAGACTCTCTTCTGGGGGAGCCGACGTCGCGCCCGACGCCGTCGGGGCCCGAGTCGGGGGCTGCTGAGTCTCCTGAGCTCGGACTCAGGTTGACAGCCTTGGAGAGCAGCTTGGCTGCCTTCATGGAACAGCAGCGGGCACTGATCGCCGGTCTCACTGGTGCATCTGCCCCGACCACCGGGACATCAACGTCCAAGTCGACCCCAGAGGCCGAGCCGATCCTCGAGTCCATGGAATCTCGAGTCGATCCTCGGCCAAGGTCTCCCTCATCCCCCCTTTCGTGACCGAGGTCGTCGGGGCGGATGGCATCGGTGCCTGCCCGACTGGAGCCGCTCGATTCCTACTCTGAGGGGTCCCCGGACACTTTTCGGACCCGGTGTGTCCCTTCGGACTCACCGGAGTCTGAACCTCGGAGACGGTCCCTCATCAACAGCCAGCCCATCTCTACACACCTGCTGTTGGGCTGCTTTATGAAAAGGCTTCTCCTCTCGCAACTCCCCATATGTCCACCGCTGGTGGTGTGGGACTTGAACATTGTCTTTGAGAAGTTGATGGCTCCTCCCTTTTGAGCTCTGGTGATGTGCCATCTCAAGTACTTGTTATGGAAAGTGGTGTTCCTGGTAGTTCTCATATCGGCCAGAAGACTCAGTGAGCTGCAGGCATTGATGGCTTATGCCCCCTACACCAGATTCCACAAAAACAGGGTGGTTCTCCGGACACACACTAAATTCCTGCCTAAGGTAGTGTGTGCTTCTCCAGGACCAAGCAGGAAGTCAGTCCTCACTTATGGGTGACGTCGGCGCCGACGGAGCCCCCGCGGAGCAATTTTCCCCAGCTTTCAAAGAAAGCCTTTGGGAATTGCAGCGCGCATGCGCGGTCCTCTTCCCGCCCAAGGGTGCCATCTTAGCCAGTCTTCTTTTTTCCGCGGAGCCCTACAGACGTCCCCGTCTTGTCCCCGCGAAAAAGTCGATATTTCTTCATTATTTTATTCTTTTCCTTCGGTTCGACGCCGGTCTTTTTCCCGCCCGGACTCGCGACGCCGGTCACGAGTCCTCTTCCTTTTTTTCGGTTTTTCTGACTTAGTCAGCTTTCGTTTTCGATTTTTCCCTGGCAGCCCGGTCCTTTGACCTCGCAGGGGCCCTTTTTCCCCCGATGGCTGCCAGTGGTTTTAAGCGGTGTGGTCAGTGTGACCGAAATATGTCACTGACTGACACACACGACTTTTGCCTCCGCTGCCTGGGCCCGGATCATGAGGAACTGATCTGTGGGCCCTGCGGCAAAATGTCCTCCAAAGCGTTGAGAAGTCGGCGGCATCAGCGTGATAGGATCTTCGCTGACCCCAGCCGTACCCGGACCTCGTCGGAGGCCTCCGCGTCCAAAGGCTCCAGCTCGGACCGTCGCCGGAGTTCCTCCGACCGGGGTTCTCCCTCCGGGGACCATCGTCGGAAGGTGAAACCCGCGTGGGCGGCGTCGGTGGACGCTCCTGGTTCCGCGAGGGCCAGGTCGCATAGCCCCGACAGCCGCCCCGGGTCCTTGGAGAAGGAACACCTCACGAAGCGACCTCGCCTGGAGTCGGAGATGCCTGCTCGGGTAAGTCCTGTGGTCCTTCTGGACTCGCCTCCGCGACAGCCGACGTCGGGCCCGACGCCGTCGGGGCCCGAGTCGGGGGCTGCTGGGTCACCTGAGCTCGGACTCAGGTTGACGGCCTTGGAGAGCAGACTGTCTGCCTTCATGGACCAGCAGCGGGCACTGCTCGCTGGCCTCGCTGGCGCCGCTGCCCCGACCGCCGGGACGTCGACGTCCAAGTCGACCCCGGAGACCGAGCCGATCCTCGAGTCGATGCGAACTCGAGTCGATCCTCGGTCGAGGTCACCCTCGGCCTCCCGTACGGGACCGAGGTCGCCGACGCCGACTCCCTCGGCGTCGGGGCGGCAGGTGCCGCGCCCTGCCCGGGCCGACCCCACCGAGTCCTCGTCGGAGTCGGTCTGGGAGTCTGAAGAGGAAGAGTCCCCTGATTCTTTCCGGACTCGGTGTGTCCCCTCGGACTCACCGGAGTCCGAGCCTCGGAAGCAGTCCCCCCCGGAGGATGCCCGGTTCTCGGACTTCGTCAGGGATATGGCCAAGGCTTTAGCCTTCCCTGCGGACCCCGAGGAGGAGCCTCGAGCCGAAGAGCTCGACGCCCTCCAGTATGACTCTCCCGCAAGGGAACACTTTACTGTACCGGTTCCTCCTATGCTGGAACGACTACTCTTCCGCATGTGGGAGAGTCCGGCCTCCTCGCCGGTCCTGAGCAAGCGGGTCGATTCTATCTATCGAGTCCGCAAGAGCCCTGGCTTTCAAAAGGCACAGCTACCACACCATTCCATGGTAGTGGAATCGGCCATGCATCGTCTTAAGAGCCAGAAGATGCACTCCTAGGTGCCTCATGGCAGGGAGGCCCGTAACCTGGATGGCCTTGGTAAGAAGTGTTTCCAGGGCTCTATGCTCGCATGTCGTGTCCAGACTTACCAGCTATACATGGGCATGTATCTCCGAGATCTGGCTAAAGAGCTAGCCGGATTCTCCGCTGGTTTGTCCGAGGAACCCTTGCGGAGGTTCCTGGCCTTGTCCACTGGCATTCGGGAATGCTCAAAGTTCATGTCCCGAGCAGCCTATGATGGCTTTGAAGCATCGGCTCGAGTGGCCGCAGCCGGCATCGGTGCCCGCCGACAGGCTTGGCTTCAGTCGTCAGACCTTGAGCCCTGGGTGCAGGACAAGTTGGTCGATGTCCCCTGCCGAGGCGAAAACCTCTTTGGCAAGCCCATGGCTGAAAAGGCTGCACAAATTGAGACTGAGGACTCTCACCAGGACCAGGCTTTCTAGGAAGACCTCTGCCCCTTCCCAGAAAAAGAAGGGCTCGGGGAAAAAGTCCTTTTACCCGAGGAAGGCGGCTGCCTACAAACAATACCCCCATTATCAGGCCCCTGCAGCTCCCCCACAGGGCCAGCAGGCCAAGGGACGGGGTAACGGGTCCCGTAGGCAGCAAGCCCCCAAGCCTGCACCACCAGCCCCTGCTCAGCAGGGTGGGGGTTTTTGACTCACTAAGCATAGCCTCTCCCCCCCCGCTGGTTCCTCCCAGCACCGGAGGCCGGCTGGTTCACTTCGCCCACAGGTGGTCCAGCGTCACCTCAGATGCCTGGGTGCTTCAAGTCGTGCGAGAAGGCTATCTTCTCCACTTCCACCAGGTCCCTCCCTCCTATTTTCCGGGAGAACCTCCACGACCCCCTCTGCACAGAGAATTACTCCTTCAGGAGTTAGCAGGTCTTCTGCAGGAACAGGCGGTGTAACCGGTGCCACACCACCTGAGAGGTCAAGGCTTTTATTCCAGGTATTTTCTAATACCAAAGAGAACAGGAGGCCTCAGACCCATCCTGGACTTGCGCAACCTCAACAAGTTCCTTGTGCGGGAGAAGTTCAAAATGCTTACCCTTGGAATCCTTCTGCCCTACCTCCAGCAGGGAGATTGGCTATGCTCCTTGGATCTAAAGGATGCCTACACGCACATCCTCATCCACCCAAGCCACCGCCAATACCTAAGGTTTGTGGTGGCAGGAAATCATTACCAGTACAGAGTACTGCCCTTTGGCCTGTCCTCCGCACCGCGAGTCTTCACAAAATGTCTCGCGGTGGTGGCGGCCCATCTCCGGCTTCACGGCCTCTATGTCTTTCCGTACCTCGACGACTGGCTCATCAGAGCGGCGTCCGCTCCGGAGGTCACCAGCGCCACACGCCGCACGGTGACTCTTCTGCAGTACTTGGGCTTTGTTATAAATTTCGCAAAGTCCGCTTTGCTCCCCTCACAGGATCTCGAGTTCATCGGCGCAAGGCTCCACACTCCTCGGGCACGAGCGTACCTACCGCTCGACAGGGCTCAACGGCTCATGGACCTAGCCGACCGTTTTCGCAGCCAGCCCCTGGTCTCCGCCAGGCGCTTCCTGAGACTGCTCGGCCATATGGCTTCCACCGTCCATGTGACCCCCAATGCCCGCCTGAATATGCGGCCTGCTCAATGGTGTCTCCGCCAGCAGTGGCGACAAGCCACAGGCGGCCTAGCAGACCTAGTGCGCGTCTCCGAGCCGCTGATCTCGTCTCTCCGGTGGTGGCTTCGGCAGCCGAACCTGATATTCGGGATGCCTTTCCAGTCACCTCAGCCGACCCGGGTGCTGACCACGGATGCATCCCTCCTGGGCTGGGGAGCACATTGCCAAGGGGCACGTACTCAGGGCCTCTGGACCACGTGGGAGTCTGCTCAGCAGATCAACTTCCTGGAGCTCAGGGCGATCCGCCTGGCTCTCAAGGCTTTCTCCCACCTGACTTCCCGCCAGTCCGTCCTTGTCCAGACGGACAATCAAGTTGCCATGTTCTACGTGAACAAGCAGGGGGGCACGGGCTCCTTCCTCCTCTGCCGGGAGGCACAGAAGCTCTGCTCTTGGGCCGTCGGTCACGGCATTCTCCTCAAGGCAGTTTATCTCCCGGGCCAAGAGAATTGCCTGGCGGACAAACTCAGCAGGATCCTCCAGCCGCACGAGTGGCGTCTGGATCCCTTGGTAGTTCAGAAGCTCTTCCTAAAGGGGGGCCTCCCCACGGTGGATCTCTTTGCCAGTCCTCACAACCGGCAGCTTCCTCGCTTCTGCTCTCGTCAGCCACACCCCCTTCGGGTTGCGGCGGACGCTTTTCTAATTTCATGGTCGGGGAGCCTTCTGTACGCTTTCCCTCCCATCCCGTTAGTCTCTCAGACTCTTTTCAAGGTTCTCCGAGAGAAAGCCTTCATGATCCTGGTGGCCCCTCGCTGGCCCAGACAGCCGTGGTTTCCGCTCCTACTGCAATTAGCGGTGGAGGATCCATTCCCTCTGGGGGTACAACCGGATCTCCTCACTCAGGATCAGGGGTCTCTACTACACCCCAACCTCAGGTCTCTCAACCTCATGGCCTGGCTGCTGAGAGGGTAGTCCTTGCTCCCCTTCTCCTGCCGGCAGAGGTGGAGGAGGTCGTCTTAGCTTCGCGACGGCCTTCTACCCGCAAATGCTACGCCCTTAAATGGCGTCGCTTTGCCGTCTGGTGTACCCAACAGTCTCAGGATCCCTTCTCCTGCCCGGTGTCGGTGATCTTGCAATACTTGCTACACCTCTCTAATCTGGGACTTAAGTCCAACTCCGTCAAAGTTCACCTCAGTGCTCTTTCGGCACATCATGTGCCGGTGGACGGTAGACCTCTCTCCAGCGACCCTCTCGTAGCGAGGTTTCTCCGAGGTCTCCTTCTACTTAAACCACCTCTGCGCCCGCCAGCGCCTGACTGGGACCTGAATGTGGTTTTGCAGCGGATCACCTGTCCGCCTTTTGAACCTATGGCTACCTGTTCTCTCCGTTTTCTGTCTTGGAAAACACTGTTCTTGATAGCCCTCACTTCCGCTAGACGCGTAAGTGAATTGCAGGCCCTCGTGTCTGATCCCCCTTACACTCGGTTCTACAAAAATAGGGTAGTCCTACGGACTCACCCAAAATTTCTTCCAAAAGTGGTCTCCCCTTTTCACATCAATCAGGAGGTGGTACTTCCAACCTTCTTTCCCAGACCACACTCCAGCCGAGCCGAAACGGTCCTCCATACCCTGGACTGTAGAAGGGCTTTGAACTTCTACCTTGACCGTACGCGGGAGCACCGTAAAGCTGCTCAGCTTTTTGTGTCTTTTGACCCCAATAGATTGGGGCTCCCGGTCTCCAAGCGTACTCTGTCCATCTGGGTTGCGGACTGTATCTCTTGGGTTTATGGGGCAGCCGGACTCTCCTTAGAAAGTCGAGTCACGGCTCATTGCGTTCGGGCAAAGGCTACGTCAGTGGCTTACCTCCGCTCTGTTCCGCTGGCAGACATCTGCCGGGCCGCTACTTGGTCTTCGAGCCAGACCTTTGCGGTCCATTACTGTCTCGAGAGGGAGTCCCGCAGGGACAGTGCTTTCGGACAGGCAGTCCTCCGTAATCTCTTTGAGGTCTGAGCAACTCCTACCCTCCATCCCGGATGTGGGCTACCGGTGGGTGATAATTCAGCGAAGATTCTTTCCTTCTGTGCTGCTGAGCTGGAGGGAGCTCATTTTTGTGCTTAGGGTCTCCGGTAGCCTTGAGCTTGGGAGTCCCATAAGTGAGGACTGACTTCCTGCTTGGTCCTGGAGAAAGCGTAGTTACTCACCTGTAACAGGTGTTCTCCAGGAGCAGCAGGAATCAGTCCTCACTACCCTCCCTCCTCCCCTTGGAGTTGCAACCGTCTGCTTATGTTCTTTTTGCAAATTTTTTATGCTGTCTGTTTTAGCTATGTCATCTGACTGGCTAAGATGGCACCCTTGGGCGGGAAGAGGACCGCGCATGCGCGCTGCAATTCCCAAAGGCTTTCTTTGAAAGCTGGGGAAAATTGCTCCGCGGGGGCTCCGTCGGCGCCGACGTCACCCATAAGTGAGGACTGATTCCTGCTGCTCCTGGAGAACACCTGTTACAGGTGAGTAACTATGCTTTTTCACATGAACCAGGAGGTGGTCTTCCCACTTTTTTCCCAGGCCTCATGCCCCTCGAGCGGAAGCCTTGTTACACACCCTGGATTGCAAGAGATATCTGTCCTTTTATCTTCAGAGGCCACAGCCCCATCGCCGCTTGTCGCAGCTGTTCATCTCCTATGATGCTAACAGATTCGGGGTTGCAGTCTCCAAGCAAATTTCTTTTGTATAAGGAGTGTAAGTTGGCTGTTTGTTTCTTGCTGTACTTTTTAAGGGGAAATGCTTTAGTTCTCATATTTTTATGTCGTTTTTCTTCTTTTTCATATCCAGATTTTTGACTTCTTGTATTTAAAATTGATAAAAATATTTCTCCTTCTAAAAAGAGACCCAAATAACGTTAACTAAAAATTATAAACCAATAGCTTGTCTGTCTAAAATTTACAAGCTGTTCACTGCAGTAAACACTGATAGAATATACGACCATATCAATTCCAGTAACAACATGGCATTAGTAAGAAGGGTAACAAGGGTTGTATATGGAACCAAAGACCAACTATTGCTAAAGAAAGCCATCATGGCTATTGCTAAGAAAAGCAGAAATCTCAGTGTAGCATGGATTGACTGTAAGAAATTCTTTGATAGCGTCACACAGTCCTGGATAATAAATTGCCAGGAAATATATAAAATAAATTCTAAATTGATTGTGTACATCAAATTCACTATGAAAATCTGACAAACTACACTCTTCCTACAGTATGAAGATGGACAGTTGATCATTACTAATATCAAGATCTAGAGAGGCATATGTCAGGGAGACTTCTTGTCATCACTCTTGTTTTATATAGCACTTAATCCTTTGAGGATGTGCCTTTTAACTCTTTGGAGTATGGTTTTAAACTTAATCCTAAAGCTGGCTAAGACTCAGAGGTAATTTCACACCTACTGCTTGTAGACAACTTGAAGCTCTATAGTCCCAGTTGTCGACATCTGGCAGAACAACTCCATTTAGTAAAAAGCTTTTTAGATAACATCAGGGTGACCTTTGATCTGTACAAATGTGCTAAGGCAACCTTCCTAGGAGGAAAATAGAGGAAAACTGAAAGCATCTGTCTGATGACTGTGACATAAGAAAAATTGAATAGGAAGGTATATATAGATATCTAGGAGTAGAGGAAGAAGTAACAATTCAGCTTAAAACACTGAGCGTAAAGACCAGCAAAGAGTATTACAGGAGATTAAAGCCAATACTGAAAAGTACACTAACAGTAAAGAATAAGATGCAAGCCATCAACTAGCTTGCAATCCTTGTACTCTGATACAGCTTTGGAATTGTAGACCGCCCTCTGAAATAGCTTGAGAAATGGTATGTACTAATGTGAAAACTCCTCATTGCCCATGAGGTGGCTTATAAAAATTAGTATATGCCAAGAGGGTACATCCTTAGAGCTGAAAGAAGGAATGGGCCTCATTGAAATTGATTATACATAAAAGGCAACCATCATAGGCCTCTAGGCCTTCTTAACAGAATCAACAGATTCAAATGCATGAAAAGTGTTGCAAAATGAAAGTAAGCATCCAGAATTCAGTTTCATCATTAAACTTAGATAGGCATTCCAACAAGCAGAAGGAACGAGTGAGACTCTACCTGTATGCATAGGAAAGGAAGCAACAGAATTTGCAAAAATCTTTAAAGAATTAGATCCGAAGATGGCAAATTCACAAATACAGTGAATTACTCCTGGAACCATACATAGATGAAACCAGGACATATGATAGGCTAAGGAAAGATTAATTGAAACCCAAGTATAAGAGATTCATAGGTGCAGCCTAGGGCAGTGGATTATGGATGGGATGGTTCATAGCATGCATACAAAAAAATTGTAAAACAGACATATGTAGATTCTGTAAGACAGAGCTGGAAATGGTTACTTATATCATAGTTGGTTGCGAAGTTCTGAGGGCAGAAAATTTCTATACAAGAAGGTGCAACAAGTGGCACCTGTCACCCATTGGAAATATTGTAACCCCTACAACAGTGATGGCTAACCTTTTTGAGCCCGAGTGCCCAAACTGCCGCACAAAACCAAAGAATTTCCTCAAAGTGCCAGCACGTCCATTAAAGCCTCATTTGCATAAGGTGCCTCATTTGCATAAATATTTGCATAATGTTACCATACACTAACTTTAGTAAACATGCCTCTTAATGAGTATATGGATAAAGAAAGACTAAAAGGTTTCTACATTACTATAATCCAGTACCAACCGCCAGGCACATTAGGAACTACTACAAACGCTGCCCATTTAGAACCCATAGCAAACCCGCCGTATCCTAACAGTACTACCAGGACTCACAAAGCACCATACCCTAACTATCAAAAGGCAACACTGCAAATATTAAACCAATACATTTCAGAGAACAACAATACATGACCTACTGGGGAAAGAACAAGTGGCAATGTCAAATAGGAATTATATAAACAGAATACCTCAGCTCAGTTACACATGCAGAACAGACCATCACCAAACAAGGAATCACAATTTAAAAACAGGAAGACAATAATTAAACTGGGAACCCCAAAAGCCAAACTTGGAATATACAACAACACTGTAGAAATAAAACTATAAATTAATTTCCTCTTGTACTAAACAAAGCGCAAAAATTAATGATGCACATTTCCCAGAGCTGACATATTCCAGTTAATAAATTCAAAATAAAGAGATATTTTTCTACCTTTTGTGCATTTTTTTTCAGTTGCAATTGCTCCAGCCACTTTCTTCTGGTTTCTTCGTGTCTTCTCCTAACTCTCCATCTGCTGTCCATTTGTCCTTTCTTCTGTCTTCTTGGTTTTTTTTTTTTACATTCTCTCTCTACATCTGCTTTAACATACTAATCTTTCTCCTTTTGCTCTTTCCTCATTCCTATTTCATCTACTCAAAATTTACCCCTCCATCCTCAATCCCCACTTATTCTCCCAATACCCGGCCAATTGTAGATTTTTTATCCCTCCCACACAAAATATTTTTCCCCTCTCCATTTTACTCTCCCAGCCCCATCCCATTCTAATCCTCCCCCAACACCAGCTCCCTTCTAGTTCCAGCCTCACCCAGCATCCATTCCCTTCTAGTCCCTGCATCAGCCCATTTCCAGTCCTAGCAGCGGCGCCACCCAGGTCCAGTCCTAGCCACCTCCCAACCCAATACCAGTCCTAGCCCCCCCTCATCAACCCACTTCCAGTCCTAACCCCCCATAAGCCCATTTCCAGTCCTAGCTCCCCCATCTATTTGCAGTCCCATCCGAGTCCCTCCATCAGCTCATTTCCAAACCCAGCCCCCCATGAGCCCATTTCTAGTCCTTTCCTAGCCCCACCATCAGCCCATGTCAAATCCTAGCTCCCCTCCACTCAGCCCATTTCCAATCCAAGCCCCCCATGAGCCTACTTCCAGTTCTAGCCCCTTCATGAGTCCTTTTGTATCCTTACCCCCACCAGAGCCCATTTCCAATCTTAGCACCCCCCCAACAGCCAATTTCCAGTCCTATTCTAGCCCCTCCATCAGCCCATTTCCTGTCCTAGCCCCCCCTCACCCATTTCCAGTCCTAGCTCCCTCCCCCTCACAACCCATTTCCATTCCAAGCCCCAATCCCATCAGCTATTTGCAGTTCAAGCCCTCCTTCCACTCAGCCCATTTCCAGTCTTAGCCCCCCCATAGCCCATTACCAGTCCTAACCCCCCCCATCAGCCCATTACCAGTCCTAACCCCCCCATCAGCCCATTTCCAGTCTTAGCCCCCCCCCCCATAGCCCATTACTAGTCCTACCCCCCCCCAAATCACCATCACCATCACCAGCCCACTTCCAGCCTTAGCACCCCCCATGGCCCATTACTAGTCCTAACCCCCCCCCCCATCAGCCCATTTCCAGTCTTAGCCCCCCCCATGGCCAATTACCAGTCCTAACCCCCCCCCTGGCCAATTACCAGTCCTACCCCCCCCTGCCAATTACCAGTCCTACCCCCCCCCCCGGCCAATTACCAGTCCTAACCCCCCCATCAGCCCCTTTCCAGTCTTAGCCCCCCCCCATGGCCAATTACCAGTCCTAACCCCCCCCCCCATCAGCCCCTTTCCAGTCTTAGCCCCCCCCATGGCCAATTACCAGTCCTACCCCCCATCCGCCCATTTCCAGTCTTAGCCTCCCCACCATAGCCCATTACCAGTCCTAAACCCCCTTCCCCCCTATCATCCCAAATTACACAAAACAAACCCCAACAAAGCGCCTGCTTCTGCCGCGGCAGCCTCAAGAGCTCTGCCGCGGCAGCCTCAAGAGCTCTGCCGCGGCAGCCTCAAGAGCTCTGCCGCGGGGCCGGGCCCCCCCCCCCTGCCCGGCAGAGCCTCCCTGCATCATCTACCTTCAAGTCGCAAAACGCGGGCTTCTTTCAGAGCCGCGAGAGTTTCCTTTCTCGCGGGAGAGCCGCGAGAAAGGAAACTCTCGCGGCTCTGAAAGAAGCCCGCGTTTTGCGACTTGAAGGTAGATGATGCAGGGAGGCTCTGCCGGGCAGGGGGGGGGGGCCCGCGGCAGAGCTCTTGAGGCTGCCGCGGCAGAAGCAGCCGGTTTGTTTGGTTTTTTTTTTTTTTAAATTTGGGACCTTTTAAATGCGGACCTTCCCGCGTGCCAGCTGCAAGGCCTTCGCGTGCCACAGCTGGCACGCGTGCCATAGGTTCGCCATCGCTGCCCTACAACATTCCTATACTGGAAAAGCACTGGGGTCCACGACCTTAAGAAGATTGTGTAGAATAAAGAAATTATGATCACTTGGAACATTTCCATTCCGATAGATAAGATGCTGCAGGCGAGGAAAACAGGGGATTATATACAAGGTTAACAGGGTAACTATGTACAAGATAACTTGCTGTCATATGTTATGATTATTCTTTGTGTTGTGTGGAGAGGGGAGAGATCTTCAGGTACCAAGAAAAGTAGTCAGATACCAAGAAAATGGGAAATAGTTCTGTATCTTTCTGCCACATCATATTAGGTGCCACAGGTCTGATTAAGAGAATTCCCAATCATACCTTGACAAGCTGCCCTATACATGTTGCATCTTATGAACTCCAGAAGAAGACACTCTTTGACTCAATGAAAAAACTATGGAGACCGTTAGCAGTACATTTGACAGACTGAGATCATACTCTACATACCCTAGCTTCAGAATGAGGTTTATTGCTGTCATGGCATGCACAAAACTAACCCACTTGGGGATATTGCTCCCAGTTCTGCATTATCAAGGTTGGAAAGGTTTGGAACCTGCATGGAGGAAGAACAAAGAACATAAACTTTTGAGAAGAGTTCTGATAAGGCCAGTACAGTGCTATGTTGTAAACTAGTTATGATGAGACCAGTAAACAGGATTAATCAGGCACACAGTTCCCCCTACCCTCCCCAAAGGTTGTATTTCTCCTTGAGCAATGGAATTAAGGGCACCAAGGAGAACAATGCACTCTGGGAGAGCTGTTCTACCCTGACATCTTGCAGTATCATCCTCATGTGTGCCTGATTAAAACTGCTGTCTGTGGAAAACATCTGTTACATATAAGCAAATTGGCTTAAAATACATAGGACCAGATTACTTAAGAAAGCGAGTAACTCCTTATAGGGAGAAGTGGCCTAGTGGCTGGGGCAAATTGCCTCAGGCCGGAGGGACTGGGGTTTCTAGTCCCACAGATGCTCCTTGTGGCTTTGGGCAAACCACTTAACCCTCTGTTGCCTCAGGTACAAAATGTAGATTGTGAGCCCTTCGGGGACAAGGGAAATATATTCTATACCTGAATGTTCTCCAGGAACAAGCAGGAAGTCAGTCCTCACTTATGGGTGACATCGGCGCTGACGGAGCCCGCGCGGAGCAATTCCCCAGCTTTCAAAGAAAGCTTTTGGGATTGCTGCCATGCATGAGTGGTCCTCTTCCCGCCCAAGGGTGCCATCTTGCTCAGTCTCCCTTTTTCCGTGGAGCCTTTCGGATGTACGTCCTCGTCCCTCGGAAAAGTTTTCATTCTCCAGGACCAAGCAGGAAGTCAGTCCTCACATATGGGTGACGTCGGCGCCGACGGAGCCCTCGCGGAGCAATTTTCCCCAGCTTTCAAAGAAAGCCTTTGGGAATTGCAGCGCGCATGTGCGGTCGCCTTCCCACCCAAGGGTGCCATCTTAGCCAGTCTTCTTTTTTCCGCGGAGCCCTACAGACGTACCCGTCGTGTCCCCGTGAAAAAGTTGATATTTACTCATAATTTACTCTTTTTTCCTTCGGTTCGACGACGCCGGTCTTTTTCCCGCCCGGACTCGCGACGCCGGTCACGAGTCCTCTTCTTCTTTTTCGGTTTTTCTGACTTAGTCAGTTTCGTTTTCGGTTTTTCCCTGGCAGCCCGGTCCTTTGACCTCGCCGGGGCCCTTTTTCCCCCGATGGCTGCCAGTGGTTTCAAGCGGTGTGGTCAGTGTGACCGAAATATGTCACTAACTGACACACACGACAATTGCCTCCGCTGCCTGGGCCCGGATCATGAAGAAATGATCTGTGGGCCCTGCGGCAAAATGTCCTCCAAAGCGTTGAGAAGTCGGCGGCATCAGCGGGATAGAATCTTCGCTGACCCCAGCCGTACCCGGACCTCGTCGGAGGCCTCCGCGTCCAGGGGTTCCAGCTCGGACCGTCGCCGGAGTTCCTCCGATAGGGGTTCTCCCTCCGGGGACCATCGTCGGAAGGTGAAACCCGCGAGGGCGGCGTCGGTGGATGCTCCTGGCTCCGCGAGGGCCAGGTCGCATAGCCCCGATAGCCGTCCCGGGTCCTTGGAGAAGGAGCACCTCTCGAAGCGACCTCGCCTGGAGTCGGAGCTGCCTGCTCGGGTAAGTCCTGTGGTCCTCCTGGACTCGCCTCCGAGACCGCCGACGTCGGGCCCGACGCCGTCGGGGCCCGAGTCGGGGACTGCTGGGTCACCTGAGCTCGGACTCAGGTTGACGGCCTTGGAGAGCAGACTGTCTGCCTTCATGGACCAGCAGCGGGCACTGCTCGCTGGCGCCGCTGCCCCGACCGCCGGGACGTCGACGTCTAAGTCGACCCCAGAGACCGAGCCGATCCTCGAGTCCATGCGAACTCGAGTCGATCCTCGGTCGAGGTCACCCTCGGCCTCCCGTTCGGGACCGAGGTCGCCGACGCCGACTCCCTCGGCGTCGGGGCGGCAGGCGCCGCGCCCTGCCCGGGCCGACCCCACTGAGTCCTCGTCGGAGTCGATCTGGGAGTCTGAAGAGTAAGAGTCGCCTAATTCTTTTCGGACTCGGTGTGTCCCCTCGGACTCACCTGAGTCCGAACCTCGGAAGCAGTCCCCCCCGGAGGATGCCCGGTTCTCGGACTTCGTCAGGGATATGGCCAAGGCTTTGGCCTTCCCTGCGGATCCCGAGGAGGAGCCTCGAGCCGAAGAGCTCGACGCCCTCCAGTATGACTCTCCCGCCAGGGAACACTTTACTGTACCGGTTCCTCCCATGCTGGAACGACTACTCTTCCGCATGTGGGAGAGTCCGGCCTCCTCGCCGGTCCTGAGCAAGCGGGTCGATTCTATCTATCGAGTCCGCAAGAGCCCTGGCTTCCAAAAAGCACAGCTACCAAACCATTCCATGGTAGTGGAATCGGCCATGCATCGTCTTAAGAGCCAGAAGATGCACTCCTAGGTGCCTCCTGGCAGGGAGGCCCGTAACCTGGATGGCCTTGGTAAGAAGTGTTTCCAGGGCTCTATGCTTGCGTGTCGTGTCCAGACCCACCAGCTATACATGGGCATGTATCTCCGAGACCTGGCTAAAGAGCTAGCCGGATTCTCCGCTGGGTTGTCCGAGGAACCTTTGCGGAGGTTCCTAGCCTTGTCCACTGGCATTCGGGAATGCTCAAAATTCATATCCCGAGCAGCCTATGATGGCTTTGAAGCATCGGCTCGAGTGGCCGCAGCCGGCATCGGTGCCCGCCGACAGGCTTGGCTTCAGTCGTCTGACCTTGAGCCCTGGGTGCAGGACAAGTTGGTCGATGTCCCCTGCCGAGGCGAGAGAACCTCTTTGGCAAGCCCATGGCTGAAAAGGCTGCACAGATCGAGACGGAGACTCTCACCAGGACTAGGCTTTCTAGGAAGACCTCCGCCCCTTCCCAGAAAAAGAAGGGCTCGGGAAAGAAGTCCTTTTACCCGAGAAAGGCGGCTGCCTACAAACAATACCCCCATTATCAGGCCCCTGCAGCTCCCCAACAGGGCCAGCAGGCCAAGGGACGGGGTAACGGGTCCCGTAGGCAGCAAGCCCCCAAGCCTGCACCACCAGCCCCTGCTCAGCAGGGTGGGGGTTTTTGACTCCTTAAGCATAGCCTCTCCCCCTCCGCTGGTTCCTCCCAGCACCGGAGGCCGGCTGGTTCACTTCGCCCACAGGTGGTCCAGCATCACCTCAGATGCCTGGGTGCTTCAAGTCGTGAGAGAAGGCTATCTTCTCCACTTCCAACAGGTCCCTCCCTCCTATTTTCCGGGAGAACCTCCACGACTCCCTCTGCACAGGGAATTACTCCTTCAGGAGTTAGCAGGTCTTCTACAGGAACAGGCGGTGGAACCGGTGCCCCACCACCTGAGAGGTCAAGGCTTTTATTCCAGGTATTTCCTAGTACCAAAAAGGACAGGAGGCCTCAGACCCATCCTGGACCTGCGCAACCTCAACAGATTCCTCGTGCGGGAAAAGTTCAAGATGCTTACCCTTGGAATCCTTCTGCCCTACCTCCAGCAGGGAGATTGGCTATGCTCCTTGGATCTAAAGGATGCCTACACGCACATCCTCATCCACCCAAGCCACCGCCAATACCTAAGGTTTGTGGTGGCAGGAAATCATTACCAGTACAGAGTACTGCCCTTTGGCCTGTCCTCCGCACCGCGGGTCTTCACAAAATGTCTCGCGGTGGTGGCGGCCCATCTCCGGCTTCACGGCCTCTCTGTCTTTCCGTACCTCGATGACTGGCTCATCAGAGCAGCGTCCGCTCCGGAGGTCACCAACGCCACACGCCGCACGGTGACTCTTCTGCAGTACTTGGGCTTTGTTATAAACTTCGCAAAGTCCACTTTGCTCCCCTCACAGGATCTCGAGTTCATCGGCGCAAGGCTGCACACTCCTCAGGCGCGAGCTTTCCTGCCTCTCGACAGGGCTCAACGGCTCATGGACCTAGCCGGCCGTTTTCGCAGCCAGTCCCTGGTCTCCGCCAGGCGCTTCCTGAGACTACTCGGCCATATGGCTTCCACCGTCCATGTGACCCCCAATGCCCGCCTGAATATGCGGCCTGCTCAGTGGTGCCTTCGCAAGCAGTGGCAACAAGCCACGGGCGGCCTAGCCGACTTAGTGCGCGTCTCCAGGCCGCTGGCCTCTTCTCTCCAGTGGTGGCTTCATCGGCCGAACCTGGTACTCGGCATGCCTTTTCAGTCACCTCAGCCGGCTCAAGTGCTGACGACAGATGCGTCCCTCCTGGGTTGGGGAGCACATTGCCAAGGGGCATGTACTCAGGGTCTCTGGACCGCGTGGGAGTCTGCTCAGCAGATCAACTTCCTGGAGCTCAGAGCAATCCGTCTGGCTCTCAAGGCTTTCTCCCACCTGACTTCTCACCAGTCCGTCCTTGTCCAGACGGACAATCAAGTGGCCATGTTCTACGTGAACAAGCAGGGGGGCACGGGCTCCTTCCTTCTCTGCCGAGAAGCTCAGAGGCTCTGCTCTTGGGCCGTCAATCACGACATTCTTCTGAAAGCTGTCTATCTCCCAGGCCAAGAAAATTGCCTGGAGGACAAACTCAGCAGGATCCTCCAGCCGCACGAGTGGCGCCTGGATCCCTTGATAGTTCAGAAGCTCTTTCTAAAGTGGGGCCTCCCCACGATGGATCTCTTTGCCAGTCCTCTCAACCGGCAACTTCCTCGCTTCTGCTCTCGTCAGCCACATCCCCTTCGAGTTGCGGCAGACGCTTTTCTACTCTCATGGTCGGAGAGCCTTCTGTACGCTTTCCCTCCCATCCCGCTAGTCTCTCGGACTCTTTTCAAGGTTCTCCGAGACAAAGCCTTCATGATCCTGGTGGCCCCTCGCTGGCCCAGACAGCCGTGGTTTCCACTCCTGCTGCAATTAGCGGTAGAGGATCCATTCCCTCTGGGGTTACAACCGGATCTCCTCACTCAGGATCAGGGGTCTCTGCTACACCCCAACCTCAGATCTCTCAATCTAATGGCCTGGCTGCTGAGAGGGTAGTCCTTGCTCCCCTTCTTCTGCCGGCAGAGGTGGAAGAGGTCGTCCTAGCTTCTCGGTGACCTTCTACCCGCAAATGCTACGCCCTTAAATGGCGTCGCTTTTCCGTTTGGTGTACCCAACAGTCTCAGGATCCCTTCTCCTGCCCGGTGTCGGTGATCCTGCAGTACTTACTATACCTCTCTAATCTGGGACTTAAGTCCAACTCCGTCAAAGTTCACCTCAGTGCTCTTTCAGCACATCATGTGCCGGTGGACGGCAGACCTCTTTCCAGCGACCCTCTTGTAGCGAGGTTTCTCCGAGGTCTCCTTCTGCTTAAACCACCTCTGCGCCCGCCAGCTCCTGACTGGGATCTGAATGTGGTTTTACAGCGGATCACCTGTCCGCCTTTTGAACCTATGGCTACCTGTTCTCTCCGTTTTCTTTCTTGGAAAACATTGTTCTTGATAGCCCTCACTTCCGCTAGACGCGTAAGTGAATTGCAGGCCCTCGTGTCTGATCCCCCTTACACTCGGTTCTACAAAAATAGGGTAGTCCTACGGACTCACCCAAAATTTCTTCTAAAAGTGGTCTCCCCTTTTTACATCAATCAGGAGGTGGTACTTCCGACCTTCTTTCCCAGACCACACTCCAGCCGAGCTGAAACGGTCCTCCATACCCTGGACTGTAGAAGGGCATTGAACTTCTACCTTGACCGTACGCGGGAGCACCGTAAAGCTGCTCAGCTTTTTGTGTCTTTTGACCCCAATAAATTGGGGCTCCCGGTCTCCAAGCGTACTCTGTCCATCTGGGTTGCGGACTGTATCACTTGGGCTTATGGGGCAGCCGGACTCTCCTTGGAAGGTCGAGTCACGGCTCATTGCGTTCGGGCAAAGGCTACGTCAGTGGCTTACCTCCGCTCTGTTCCGCTGGCAGACATCTGCCGGGCCGCTACTTGGTCTTCGAGCCAGACTTTTGCGGTCCATTACTGTCTCGAGAGGGAGTCCCGCAGGGACAGTGCTTTCGGACAGGCAGTCCTCCGTAATCTCTTTGAGGTCTGAGCAACTCCTACCCTCCATCCCGGATGTGGGCTACCGGTGGGTAATAATTCAGCGAAGATTCCTTCCTTCTGTGCTGCTGAGCTAGAGGGAGCTCATTTTTGTGCTTAGGGTCTCCGGTAGCCTTAAGCTTGGGAGTCCCATATGTGAGGACTGACTTCCTGCTTGGTCCTGGAGAAAGCGTAGTTACTCACCTGTAACAGGTGTTCTCCAGGAGCAGCAGGAATCAGTCCTCACAACCCTCCCTCCTCCCCTTGGAGTTGCAATCATCTGCTTTAGTTTTTTTGCAAATTTTTATGCTGTCTTTTTTAGCTATGTCATCTGACTGGCTAAGATGGCACCCTTGGGCGGGAAGGCGACCGCGCATGCGCGCTGCAATTCCCAAAGGCTTTCTTTGAAAGCTGGGGAAAATTGCTCCGCGAGGGCTCCGTCGGCGCCGACGTCACCTATATGTGAGGACTGATTCCTGCTGCTCCTGGAGAACACCTGTTACAGGTGAGTAACTACGCTTTTTCTCCAGGACCAAGCAGGAAGTCAGTCCTCACATATGGGTGTCATCAACGCCGATGAAGCCCCAGTGGAGCATTTCCCCAGCTTTCAATGAAAGCCTTTGGGAATGCAGGCACGCATGCGCGGTTCCCTTCCCACCTAAAGGTGCCATCTTACCTCAGTCTCTCTTTTTCCGAGAAGCCCACCGGACGTGTGTCCTGTCATCCCGGATAAAAGTTTGATTTTTCGGCGATTTTCACTATTTTTTCTTCCCGGTTCGACGCCGGTTCCCCTCCCACCGGGTTCGGTACACCAGTATCGAGCCCGATTCTTCTTTTTCGGTTTTTGCCCTTCGTGGCTGGCGTTCGCGCCCTTTTTTGATTTTTCCCTGGAAGGCCGGTCCTTTGACCTCGCGGGGACTCTTTTTTTCCCCGATGGCTTCCAGCGGTTTCAAGAACTGTGATCGGTGTAAGAAGTTGATGTCTCTCACCGACACACATGACTGCTGCCTTCGGTCCCTCGGTCCTGATCACGACCCTAAGACGTGTGGACCATGTGGGAAAATGTCTTCCAAGGCACTCCGAAGTCGCCAGCAGCAGAAAGAAAGGCTTTTCTCGGACTCAGCCTCCGGCCGGGCCCGGACCTCGTCTGAGGCCTCGACATCTCGGGATTCGGATCCCGAGCGCCGTTGAAGCTCCTCGGATAGGGGGTCCCCCGACCGGGAACGCAAGAGGAAGAAATGGCTCATGAGGGCGTCGTCGGAGGAGGTCCCTGGCTGCTCGAGGGCCAGGTCTAAGACCCCCTACCATTGCCCCGGGCCCGTGGAACAAGAGAAACCTGTAAAAGTTCCTCGCGTGGAGCCAGAGTCTGCTGGACACGTAAGCCCTGTGATCCTCGAGGACTCTCCTCCCAGAGAGCCGACGTCGGGCCCGGCGCCGCAGGGGCCCGAGTCGGTGGCTGCTGCGTCTCCTGAGCTGAGTCTCAGGATGACAGCCTTGGAGAGCAGATTGTCTGCCTTCATGGAGCAGCAGCGGGCACTGATGGCCAGCCTGTCTGGCGCATCTGCCCCGACCACCGGGACATCGACATCGAAGTCGACCCCGGAGACCGAGCCGATACTCGAGTCGATCATGGCTCGAAGTCGACCTCGGTTGTGGTCCCCCTCGACCTCCCGTTTGGGACCGAGGGCGTCGACGCCAGTGCCTCCGGCGTCGGGGCGGGTGCTCCAGGGCCCCGCGGGGTCGGATCCTGACTCCTCGTTGGACGAGTCCGCCTGGGAGACGGAGGATGAGGAGTCACCCGACACGTTCAAGACTCGGTGTGTCCCGTCGGACTCACCGCAGTCTGAGCCCCGGAGTAGATCCCCTCCGGAGGATACTCGGTTCTCGGAGTTTGTCCGGGATATGGCCACCGCGTTGGCTATCCCAGCGGACCCCGAGGAAGAGCCTCGAGCTGAAGAGCTCGAGGCCCTACAGTACAACTCTCCTCCGAAGGAGGCCTTTACTGTCCCGGTTCCTCCGATGCTTGAACGGCTCCTCTTCCGGATGTGGGAGGCACCGGCCTCGGCGCCGGTTCTAAGCAAGCGAGTCGATTCGATTTATCGACTCCGGAAGAGCCCTGGCTTTCAGAAGGCGCATCTACCATACCATTCCATGGTTGTGGATTCGGCCATGCATCGCCTGAAGAGTCAGAAGATGCACTCTGCGGTGCTCCCTGGCAGGGAGGCCCGGAACCTCGATGGTGTCGGTAGAAAGTGCTTCCAGGGCTCGATGCTTGCTTGCCGTGTCCAGTCTTACCAGCTGTACATGGGCATGTACTTGCGAGACCTGGCCAAGGAGTTGGCCGGGTTCTCTGCTGGTCTCTCCGGGGAGCCCTTGCAGAGATTCAAGTCCTTGTCCTTGGGGATTCGGGACTGCTCGAAGTTTATGTCCCGTGCCGCCTACGATGGCTTCGAGGCTTCGGCCCGAGTTGCGGCAGCCGGCATCGTGGCTCGACGCCTGGCATAGCTGCAGTTATCGGACCTCGAGCCATGGGTTCAGGACAAGTTGGTCGATGTCCCTTGCCGAGGTGAAAACCTTTTTGGCAAGCCCATGGCCGAGAAGGCCGCACAGCTCGAGACTGAGCACCTTACAAGGACAAGGCTGTCTAGGAAAACCTCTGCCCCTTCTCACAAGAAGAAGGCCTCGGGTAAGAAGCCCTTTTACCCGAGGAAGGGCACTGCCTACAAACAGTACCCTCAGTATCAGGCTGCCGAAGCTGCATCCCAGGGTCAGCAAGCCAAGGGGCAGGGTAATGGGCCCCGTAGGCAGAGGACCCCAAGCCTCCGGCCCCTGCTCCCACTCAGCAGGGTGGGGGTTTTTGACTCCTTGAGCGTAGCCTCTCAGTCCCTGCTCTCCCAGCCCTGCACAGGAGGTCGCCTCGCCCTCTTTGCCCACCAGTGGCCCCACATCACTGGGGACAGTTGGGTGTTGAACATAGTCCACAGGGGCTATGCACTGCATTTTCACCAACTGCCTCCGCCATACTTTCCAGGTGAACCTCCAAGGCCTCCCCTGCACACAGACCTTCTCCTTCAAGAGCTTCAAGGTCTGTTGGTGGACAGGGCGGTGGAGCCTGTGCCTCCCTACTTGCAAGGTCACGGATTCTACTCCAGATATTTCCTGGTGCCCAAAAGAACCGGTGGCCTTCAACCCATTCTGGACCTCCGGAACCTCAGCAAGTTCCTAGAGAAAGAAAAGTTCAAGATGCTTACTCTTGGAACACTTCTGCCCTACCTCCAGCAGGGAGATTTAGTGGTCAAATATGCACATTAATCTAAGCCTTAAGCATTTACTCCAGCCCTAGAGTTCATTTAAATACCCATACCTAGATTCGTAAAAAGCACACATAAATAGTAGTATTTTATAATTTATGCACGTACCTCTTGCTCTGTCCAAACATAACTTTAGCTCCTTATAAAATACCCTCTGCATATTTAAGATCTGTTTATGAATGGCATTTGTCTCACAATGTTGAAAGAGGTGAGACTTCAAAATGCTAGAAATTGAACCTTATGGTGATCCAGATCACTGACATGCCCTCCCTAAAGTACTCTAGGAAATGGTAGATTTTACTTCCTTTAGGAAAAAGATTTAGATCTCTAGAGGATCTTGATATCATGGCATTAATTTAATTAAAATTCTTTTCTGATGATAATAACAAAGTAGACTTTTTTGAACAAAATAAAAGCAATTCATTAAAATAAAAAAAAAAATACATAATCCGAAACATAGATGAACAAAGCATTTTAAAGCTAATACAGGAATTCCTTATCATCCCTCCAGTCTAGTACCGGAAACTCTGGGTTTTCATCCTCTTCCAGCAGCTTGGAGACTGATAACGTCATTCTTTGATGACACTGGTATAAGGACACAGGCACCGCCTCCTCACACTCCAGTTATATCAGTCTCCAAGCAGCTGGAGGATGAGAGCCAGGTGTCTGGCTCTCTTGAGAGACAATTAAGGACTTTAATGTATGTTAGTTATTTTGATGGGGTTGCTTTAAATCTCAAATTAGGTATTTTTTGTTTTCATTTGGATTTTACTACTTTCAGTTCTTTTTTTGGGTAGTTTAAATTGAAAAGGTATACCGCTTTAAATTTTGGCTGCTGAGGGCCTTACTTCCCTTCTTCCTTTCTTTTACCGGGGAGACAGAGAACAGGAGGATTCAGGTACCAGAGGAAATCCGGGGAGTCCCAATCTGTTTTAAAACTGCCTTCTCCAGCGCGGCACAGAAGTTTTGCCTGTAGGCGCTTTGGAGAATCGGCAGACAGAAACCGCGAGGGCTCAGTTCCCTTCTCAGTCTCTTTACAGCAGCATTTTTCAAAGGAGAGTTTGGGCACGGCTTTGAGACAGCCTTCTGTGGTGAGGGGCTAATTAGCCGGTTCGCGGCTGTCAGGTAAGCTGCAGTTATGCCTTGTCTCAACTGACTGATTTGTGAGGGGCAATTCTTCAGGCTCGGCCCGAGTAAGCAGTAGTCTCGCGCTGCGTTCCGTTTTGGGCGGGAAACGCCGGTAGCGAGTTCAGGGAAACAATCTCAAGTACTGAAGGGAGAGAGCTTCATTTTAAGTTTGTTTCAGTGCGATTCAGGTCGGGTTTACCTCCTGCTTTCTTTTGAACAAAGAAAAAAAAATGGTTCGGGGACAACGGGTCAGGTCTCTGCTGCAGATCCCTTTCAGGTTTATGTGGTTTAAAACTGTGGATAAGGGATCTAGGGGATAGAATGCCTGCAAAGACCTTATGTTAACTTTGTGGAGTGAAGAGGTCTGTAGTGTCAGAGGCAGGCATCTGTAAGAGCTGTAGCCAGGCTTCAACAATAGAGCATCAGCGCTTAGATTCGACGGAGGAGAGGGAGGTAGCGGCGCAGAGGCCGCTGTCTCCTCTAGTAGAGTCCGGGGAGCCTGTGCCAGGTCCCTCCTCGGCTCCTGATGGGACTGCGTCCTCCGGTGCCCTTGGCTAGTGATTTGGCGTCCATTTTTTCGCCAGACTTTGTGACTCTGATCCAAAGGGCGTTCGGCGGTACTTCTAGAGAAGCTTTTTCCTCAGCCTTGGGTCCCATGAGTGAAAATTTGGGTCACAAAAGGCCAGGCACTCCTCTGTTGGTGACACATTCGTCCCTAGGGCCAAAAAGGGCTCGAGTGGAGACGGATAAGCGGTGTCCGTCGGAGTTTTCAGAGGATTTACGCACGGTAGATGAGGAGCGTGATCCAGAGTTGGAGGAGGAATTGGCAGAAGGAGAGATTACTGAACAGGAGGATCAGGCTAGAGTAGTGCGTATTTTTCGTAGGGACTAGTTACCCGCACTGATTTCGGAGACATTGAAGACGCTTAATATGCTGGCGTCTGCGCCGGCAGAGGAAGCTACCTTAGAAGATCCACTCTTGCAGGCCTTTTGGAAGACACAAAAAGCATTTCCCATGCATAGAGTTATTAAAGAGATGATCCAAGGTGAGTGGGACATGCCAGAGTCGTCACTCAAAAGCTCTCGGGTAATGTCTCGGCTGTATCCACTAGTGGAGCAAGATAAGGAGCTCTTTAAATCTCCAAGAGTGGATGCGGCTGTCTCAGCTGTGACCGAGAAGACGACCGGTGGAAGGGAGTGCAGCTCTTAAGGATACTCAGGACAGAAAGCTTGAAGCGTTCTTAAGACAGGTTATTGAGGTTAATGCTCTCTCCATTCAAGCCTCTATTTGCGGGGCTTGGGTGGCAAGAGCCTGTCTCCGATGGGCTCAAGGAGTCCAGGGGGAGCGATCTGAGGACTCAGTTAGTGAGGTGGCTCATTTGGAATCCGGAGCGGCGTATCTCGCGGATATTCATTATGATCTCATTAGAGGATTATCGAACAGTATGGCTTCGGCAGTGGCTGCAAGAAGGTATCTGTGGCTGCAGAATTAGGCGGCGGATACTTCTTCGAAGGCCAGGTTAAGTAAGCTTCCCTTCAAGGGACGACTACTGTTTGGAGATGATTTAGAAAAGATAGTTAAGGTTCTGGGAGAATCCAAGGGCGGACAGCTGCCGGAGGATAAGCAGAGGCAGGGGAAATTTCCGCCAATGGTTAGATTACCACAGAGAGATTTTTGTCATTTTCGCTCCTCTAGGTTCCCGCAGACTCAGAGAGGGCATTTTCCCTATAGAAGCCAGGGCTTTCGGGGATTCCGAGGTGCTAGCAGAGGTTTTGCTGCCGCCGCTTCGGGTGCCAAAAAGCCACAATGAAGTCAGGGAGGCCCAGGTGGAGGTCGTCTACAGGAGTTTTGCGCTGCCTGGGTCAGGATTACGTCAGATCAATGGGTGTTAGAAGTGATTCGAGAAGGCTATGCATTAGAATTTCAAAAACCGGTGAACGACGCTTTCGTTCAGTCCCCTTGCGGGGCTCTTCGCAAGCGCGAGGCAGTGAAACACACCTTGCAGAGGTTACTAGATCTCAAAGCGGTGGTGCCGGTGCCTCGAGATCAATGCGGGTTAGGTCGATACTCCATTTATTTTGTGGTTCCAAAAAAAGAGGGAACTTATCGGCCAATTTTGGACCTAAAAAGGGTGAACAAGTGCCTCAGGGTTTCTCATTTTCATATGGAAACTCTGAGATCGGTCATCATGGCTGTCAGAAAAGGGGAGTTTCTTACTTCTCTCGATTTATCCGAGGCATACCTGCACATTCCGATTCGGCAAGAACATCAGAGGTTCCTCAGGTTTGCGGTTCCAATGGGACATTTTCAGTTTCGAGTGCTACCATTTTGGCTAGCGACGGCGCCAAGGACCTTTACCAAGGTCATGGTGGTGGTAGCAGCGGAGCTGAGGAAAAACGGTGTTCTGGTTCATCCATATCTGGACGACTGGTTGATTCGAGCAAAATCCAAAACAGAAAGCGAGGAGGCTACTGCCAGAGTGGTCAACTGTCTGCAGAAGCTAGGTTGGATAGTCAATGTGGCCAAGAGCAGTCTGGTACCCTCTCAGGATCTCGAGTACCTCGGAGCGCGTTTCGATACCAGGGCAGGAAAGGTCTTTCTGCCTCCGCATCGGGCGGTGGCCTTACAAAGGTTGATTCAACGGTTTCTCGACCGACCGCGTCCAATAGCATGGCACTACTTGCAAGTCCTAGGCACAATGGCAGCAACGATCAACTTGGTACCCTGGGCGAGAGCACATATGAGGCCCTTACAGCGAGCGTTACTCAGAAGGTGGTCTCACCAAAACGATTCGCTATCCCAGAGACTTATCTGTCCGGAAACGGCTTGGGAAGCGTTACAGTGGTGGTTGCTTCCGGAGTCCCTGGCGAGGGGCATGCCCTTGGACACGCCGTGCTGGGTTCCACTGACTGCGGATGCCAGTCTCCTAGGTTGGGGGGCGCATTTTCAGGGAAGAGTCACGCACACTGTTCCCTCTAAGCTGTGCGCGTGTGCGCGCGCACACACCTCGCCGAGCGAGCGCACATACTTTACAACAAAGCGCACAAAAATTATGGTTCTGATTCTGATAGAAAACAACACATTCATCTTAAAATTTTAAAAGTTGTTATGTATTTATGGTTTTCACAAGTTCTACAATATTTTCTAGTGCAATCTATATGGTGTACATACTGTATTCTGATGTGTAGTCAAATTTTAAAGTATATAACTCAGAGTGTCGTTATGTGGCGCACAAAAATTTAACCTTCCTTCAAAAGCTGCACAGCTGATATTTTATGCGCACACAGCCTACAGAAAATTAGAGGGAACATTGGTCACGCAAGGTCTGTGGACAGTTCAGGAGAAGTCTTGGTCAATCAACAGGTTGGAACTGCGAGCAGTGGGATTGGCGTTGCTGGAGTTTCAGCGGTATCTGAGGGGAACAGCGATCAGAGTGTTTTCGGACAACGCGACTGCAGTAGCCTACATCAACAGACAAGGGGGCACCGGCAGTGCTCCCTTAGAGGCAGAGGCAGATCAGTTATTCAGATGGGTCGAGCAAAACCTTCAGGCTCTGTCGGCAGCTCATGTCGCAGGGGTGGAAAATGTAGCGGCCGATTTCTTGAGTCGAGTAAAAGTAGATCCCGGGGAGTGGACGCTTCACCCGGACATTTATGACGCGATAGTTCGGCGCTGGGGTTCGCCCGTTATGGATCTCATGGCAACATTCAATTCAGCGAAAGTAGATCGATTTTTCAGCAGACGCAGAGAAAGGATGTCGGAAGGTCTGGATGCTCTCATCCAGGAGTGGCCAATAGATCAGCTTCTATATGTGTTTCCTCCATGGGTATTAATAGGCCGTGTAGTACAGAGGATTGGTGGTTCTGATAACGCCGGATTGGCTGAGAAGGCCTTGGTATGCGGATCTCCGGAAGCTGGTAGTGGAGAAGCCATGGAGGCTACCGATCAGACAGGATCTCTTGAAGCAAGGTCCGTTGTTTATGCCTCAGGTAGCTCGGTTCTCGCTTACGGCATGGCTCTTGAAAGGGCGAGGTTAAGAGCTAAAGGCTATTCGATGGACGTCATTACGACCTTGTTAAGAGCGCGCAAAAGATCTACTTCCTTAGCGTATATTCGTGTGTGGCGCATTTTTGAAGCTTGGTGTATGGATAGGAATTGCGAAGCCTTGCGAGCTTCGGTACCGCAGGTATTAGCGTTCTTGCAAGATGGATTCCAAAAAGGATTAGCGGCCGCTACCTTAAGAGTGCAATTGGCAGCGCTTTGCTGTTATAGAGGGAAGGTCAAGGGGCAAGCGCTTGGCTCCCATCAGGAAGTTAAGAGATTTCTGAGAGCTGTAAGTCTTTTGAGACCACCGTGCAGGCAACTTGTTCCATCTTGTGATTTGCAATTGGTCTTGGCAGCGTTGGGTTTGCAGCCATTGGAGCCTTTGGCTAAAGCAATTTTGAAGGATCTCACTCTGAAGGTCGTGTTCTTAGTTGCCATTTCATCGGCAAGGAGAATTTCAGAGTTACAGGCATTATCTTGTAGGGAACCGTTTCTGGCCTTTTATGAGTCAAAGGTAGTCTTAAGGCCGGTACTGTCCTTTTTACCGAAGGTAGTGTCTCCTTTTCACGTAAATCAGGTGGTATCTCTGCCGGTGTTCCGTACAACATCAGAGGGTTCTTCTAATCAGCAGCTGCACCTTTTAGATGTGCGGAGGGCCTTGAAACGGTACCTCAGTCGGACGGCAGCCTTCAGATTGTGTTGTTCGGAGGTCCGCGCAAAGAGGAGGCAGCGTCCAAAGCGTCAGTTGCTAGATGGATAAAAGAAGCAATAGCGTCAGCGTATCTCCTGAAGGGTAAACCGGTGCCGGAAGGTTTAAGGGCGCATTCTACTAGAGCGCAAGCGGCTTCCTGGGCGGAGTACAGTTTTGTGCCGGCAGTGGAGATTTGTAAGGCGGCGACGAGGTCGTCTTTAAATTCTTTTGTCAAGCATTATCGTCTCGATATTCAGGCGAGTAGGGATACCTGTTTTGGAACAGCGGTGCTTCAGGCTGGTCTAGCAGGTCCCGCCCATTGAGTTTTTTACTACTCTGTTACATCCCCAGAGTTTCTGGGACTAGACTGGAGGGATGATAAGGAAGTTTAAATTAGATTTACCTGCTAATTGTAGTTCCTGAAGGAACTCCAGTCTAGTCCCGGATCCCGTCCCGATCCTTTAAGAGGGTTGGAGCCTGAAGCAGACATTTCACAGGTAAGAGCACATAGGGAACTGTGGAGCTTCTGGTTCAGGGGGCGGGTTTCTCGTTAAGGGGTGTGAAAGGGTAAGGGCAGTTGTTCTTCCTGGAGGGGAAGCAAGAGCCTTACCAGTTAAAAGAAAGATCATAATGTTGATGTTAATGTTATGTGATGTTTGGTGGTTAAACAGTTAGTGGGCACTAGATTTATGTGGGTGTTCTAACTTAATTGTTGCTCTGGTGAGTCTGCTTTGACAGTAGGTTACTGGAGTGTGAGGAGGCGGTGCCTGTGTCCTTATACCATTGTCATCAAAGAATGACGTGTATCAGTCTCCAAGCTGCTGGAAGAGGATGACAACCCAGAGTTTCCAGGACTAGACTGGAGTTCCTTCAGGAACTACAATTAGCAGGTAAGTCTAATTTAAACTTAAGCTAAAACACATAAAACAAATTGTGGATCCATAATTAAAAATAATTTTTACTGCTCTTTCAGCCTCTCAGCCACATCCTATTTTTCTGAAAAACCTGCCATAATAATCCAGAGGAAACAAGTATATTCTATTCTCCATTCCTTTACTAATAATTCCTAACATTATGTTTGCAGTACACTGAATGAAGGATATAAACATGATGGCAGAAAAAGACCATATGGTCTATCTAGTCTGCCCTTCCATATCAACTGCTATAGTCCCTTTTTTTCCTTTAGAAATTTTCTCTGTTTGTCCCATTCTTTCTTGAAATCAGATACTGTTCTCGTGTCTACTACCTCCACTGGGAAACTATTCCATGTACCTACCACTCTAAGAAATAGTTCCACATATTACTCCTGAGTATATCCCTTTTCACCCTCATCCTATGCCTGCTCCTTGCAGAGCGTTCTTTCAATTGAAAGAGGCTCTCCTCCTGTCCATTTATGCCATGGAGTTATTTAAACATCTCTGTAATATCTCATCTATCCTGCCTTTCTTCTAAAATATACATTTATTTATTTATTTAGCTGTATTTATATCCCGCTTTTCACCGGGTCAAAGCGGTGAGATCTTTAAGTCTGTCCCCATATGGTTTATAATGAAGCCCACTAACCATTTTGGTAGCCACCTCTGCACCGACTTCAACCTATTTATATCCTTTCGAAGGTGTGTTCTCCAGGATTGCACACACTACTCCAAATGAGATCTCACCAAAGACTTACACAGAGGCACTATCTCCTCCTTTTTCCTGCTTGCCATTCCTCTCCCTGTGCACCCAAGCATACTTCTGGCTTTCACCATCACTTTTTCTACCCGTTCAGCCACTTTGAGATCATCAAAAACAATCATGCCCTGGTCCCACACTTCTTTCATGGACAGAAGTATTTCGCCTCCCTATATACTGTCCTGCTACCTTGGATTTTTGCAGCCAAATGTATGAACCTACATTTCTTAGCGTTAAATCTCAGCTGGCAAATTCTTGACCATTCTTCAAGCTTAGCTAGATCCCTTCTCGTGTTATCTACTCCTTCCAGATTTTGGCATCATTCGCAAACAGGCAAATCTTACCAGACATCCCTTCTGCAATATTACTAACAAAATGTTAAAAAGAATGAGACCAATGAACAGATCCCTGCGGCATGCTACTGGTAGCATCCTTCTCAGAGTAAGCTCCATTTATCTGTACCCTTTGTCGCCTCCCACTCAACCAATTACTAACCCAGTCAGTCACTTTAGGGTCCATCTTTAGGGTGCTTTTATTTATATGTCGCCTGTGCAGAACAGTGTCAAAGGCTATCTCCAGGAACAAGCAGGAATGAACCTTCATATATAGGGTATCGTCGGTACCGACGGAGCCTGCGCGGGAACGCTCTCCAGCGTCCAATCAAAACGCTTTTGGGAGCATCCCACCACACCTGCATGCTGCCTTCCCGCCTTTCCCAACTGTCTCTCCTCAGTTTTCCGCGGAGCCGGCAGGACGTATTCCTGTCACCGCAGAAAATTCTTCGTTTTATTTTTTACTTTTTTGTGGCTGCGTCTGCCTTCCCTCGATGCTACCTGTACCGCCGGTACTTTTCTTTCTTTTTCCTGAAGAATTTCTTCTTTCCTTAGAAATTTTTTCCTGTTTAGTGCCTGACGGTTCTAGGCCACCAGGTCTCTACCCTTCCGTTATGGAAAAGCCAGCCACTATCCTTAAGAAATGCTCAAAGTGTAGCGGTACAGATATTTTTTCAGACACTTATACTTGGTGTCTAAAATGTTTAGGTCCTGACCATTGCCCTCTGGAGTGTCTCTCCTGCTGGAGCTCAAACAGAAGAAGTCTTCAGAATCGAGCAGAACTCGATACCCGGTTCACATCCCCTTTGATGTTACCAGCTAGAATATCTTCTTCTTCTCAGGATCAGGTAACCAAACAAAAGTCTGTAAAGACTAGCCAGTCCTCGAGTGGTAGATCTCCCTTCCAGCATCGAGATGGCTTCGGCCTTGCCCTCGAGGACATCTTTGCATTAAAGCCCCGGCGGGAGTCTTCGGGCTTTAAAGCATTAACGGGGCTCTGGGTTGTTCCCGAGGTTCTTACCTCGATGAACATACCTGGGCCATGCTCGGTGGTTGTGGCCGCTTCGGGCGGTACCGATACCCTGGCATCAGCTATGGTGATGGACGAAACACTCCTCACCGATGAACGTAGTCTAGCACTCTCGGCTACTTCGGTACCGTTAGAGTTGCTGCAGACCGTTCCTCGAGTATCGGTATCGCCTTCGGTACTGGTACCGGTATTGGCATCGGTGTTGGTACCGTCCATGCTTACTTCTACAGAATCACTTCCCTCGATGCCGAGCCTGGAATCGATCTCTAGCATGGAAGATTCGGTACTGACTCGTCTTGGTACTGACCTTGGGCGGTACCAAAGACATCGCTTTAAAGAAAATCCGATGCTTCATCCTTTTCAGTCTTCTGATCCCGATGACTGGGATGAATCCATCGGTACCAAGGCTGATTTTTCTACAAGTCTAGCCTTTACCCCTCATTTTAAGGATTCCTCTTCGGGGGAGATTTCTTTTCAAGCTTTTCTGCTTGATATGGCAAGGCTACTTGCCATTTCTATACCTGGTAAAGAATCCTTACCGGGGAATTCAGAGACACTGCAATTTCCCTGGATTCCAAATGAGGTGATCATGCTGCCTGTACATCAGATCTTACAAGATCTACTGTTAAGAATGTGGGAAACTCCTTTAACGGTATCCCCACATTCCAAGACACTTGACACTATGTACAAGGTGCCACCTTCTCCAGGTTTTCAAAAGACTCAACTTCCTCATCATTCTATTGTTGTAGAATCAGCAATGAGGCGTATTAAGAGTGCAAAGAAGCACTCTTCTTATCCGCCAGGTCGTGAGTCTAGGACTTTAGATGCCTTTGGACGTCGATGCTTCCAGGCATCCATGCTTTCAGCAAAAATTATCTCATATTTTCTATATGGGATTATCTCTTGAAGAGGTCACAAAGAACTTAGTTTTTGAACCCTTTTCTTCCAGAGCATAAAAGAGCAGACTATTCCTTATCAGTCAATCATGCTCAAAATATCTCTAGGTTTCTTAATCATGCTTCCCTGGACTGTTTTGAGTCTATTAGCAGAACTTCTGCTATAGCCATAGGAGCACGACGCTTAGCCTGGCTCCAAGTTTCTGACTTGGACAGATGGGTTCAGGAAAGGCTGGGAAATACTCCTTGTACTGGTGAAAATCTCTTCAACAAGGAGGCTTTATTTCAAGCTAATCAGTTGAGCACTGATCCTATTACTTTCAGAGGATTGTCCAAACTCTCCTCTATCCCAGCTAATACAAAATCTCATAAAAAGCTTTATTCCCCCAAGAGGAAAAAGTTTTATCCATCTTCTACCCATGCTACAGATGTGTCCAAGGATGGGCAACACCACACCAGACTAAGAAAATCAAAACCTCAATAGGCTCAGCAAACCCAGCAATCGCAGGGTTTCTGATATTTTCTTCATTTTTCTGTGTGAGGTTGAACCACCTTCTTTTCAACAGAAGCATCTAAAAGTCATCTCATCCATGCTGAGATATCAGTCATACATTGACTCAATCCTCGGCTCTGGGCATGAATCTCTTGCTATAAGAGAAATCTATCCTTCTAGCTAAGAGCTATTAAGGACTATCATACCCTAGAGATAACAGGTTTCTCCTTTTAAAACAAAAAGGAGAACTAACAACTAACAACAGGTGAACTATACCTTTCACCTTGTCAGTTTTCCTGTACGAGGATATCTCATACTTTTAACTGCAAGGGGACTCTATCCCTTAAAAGACTTACTAAATTGTAAGTCTTCTCAACTCTGTATTTATTTCTATCCCTCTTAGTCCAGGCATTCAGTCTCTTAGAGTACTACTGATCAACTGGAGGGCTTATCCTCTAAGCCATACAGTTTTCTTCAAAACTTACTCCAGTAACTAGTTTCCATACAGAGTTTTCTCCCCTTTATGCAGTTCATCTCCTTCTCACGTATCTTTTTAAGGCAGCTTTTCAGACAGAAATTGGATATTACTACTCCAAATTATGTTTGTCGGTCCTCTCCAACGTATGGGACCTAACTTTTAGGCTGCCTTAATAACAGATAAGTCCAAAGGAGATCCAGAACTCATTTGGACTATTTATTGTTGCAGGCATCAAGCCTGTCTACTATTCTTTGCCACGTTCAGTTCTCTTGGCTCCAACAAAATAGATTAGGTTGCACACTGGCAATTCAACAGCCAGATCTAAGCACCCTACAACATGCTCTCTGCAATTCTACAACAAAGCTCTGCAAATGTGGGCCTTTGCCAGAGACCCTCAGAGCTACTCCTAATAGGTAGCTGGCCAGATAGTTATAAGGGCTTCAGCTGGTAGACTCTACCAGTCATATTCCTACATGACTGGTTTTTTCCTACTTTTACCATATTCCTTAAAATTTCCTTTTAAGAAAAGGAAACCAGGGTTTAGACCACGTGAAAGTGTACAAAATTGCACAATTCCCTGGTTGTTCCACATCTCACTGGAACCTCCTCAACAGGGATGAATTTTTTTCACTGCAGTTGGTCCTTATTCACTACTCTCCTTCTTATTTCCTATACTTCATAGTAGCTTATGTTAAACAGGAGAACGCATGATACTCATATTGCCCTCATAAAGAGGCAAACATGGTATCCCCTTATATTGCGTCTTTTCTCCAGCTACTAATTGAAATTGTAGAAGGATCCAGACTTGCTGTCTTAAGACTAAGGATCTCCTCTGCATTCATTCACATACGTCTCGGGACCTGGTTATTCAGGGGCGAGATCTTTTCAAGAAGTCTAATCCTATCCCTGTAAGTGAAGAACATATTACCAGTTTCCATGAAACTTTTTCTATAGTTCTTCCATATTTAACCAGACAGAGATTCTCTATCAAGATTCTCAAATAGGTCTTAATCCTTCTTGTTGTTACATCATCTGACTTTGAAAGATTCGTCTACTGTCCATATTAATGCTGCCCCAGCATACCATAAGCTCAGCGGACAACCAATTTCTATGGTATTTTACCAAATACCTTCTTTTACCGTTACCTTTTAGGTTACGTCACACCTGAAGCTCTACAGGTAAAGTCTTCATCATAAGTGACATCACTTACAAAGACTTTTACTGATCTTCAAAAAATTAGAGGCTCAACGCCTAGTACAAATATCTTTCTCTTTCATTGGAATAAAGGGGGTCTTAAAGACCTATCCCCTTTTTTCTGCAAAGGGTATTTCTACCTTTTCATCCTAACCAGTCAGATTGTCTTCACTCTTCCTAGGACCTTATTCTGCTCCAAGGACAAGAAGTTCAATTTTTTGGACTTTACAGAAGCTTTACCTATTCTCAAAGGTCCAACTTCATTGAACTCCCCCAGTACTTCTTCTAGGGTTAGTTCTGGCCATGAGGACTTCTCATCTCTTCCTGTATTGCAAAATTATTTTTTCCCTCTACTTCTCATTAGGGGAATTTCTTTGAGGATAATGATCTGGCTCTCAACCACAGACCCTTATTACCCTCAACAAATATTTTTGCAATATTTCTGAGTGAGATCCATATTAGAAAATTAAGACTCAACATTTTTCTAATATTTATGATTTACACAAAGACTCCCCTCTGGATACCTTGTTTAGTTGAGCTGTTCCACAGCATCTCTTTTTCTTTTCTAGTTCAACTCCTACCCTCCATCCCTTGGATGCTTGAGGTTTTGAGGGTTAAGCATGTCCCATCTTTAGATTTCAACATGCTGGGGCCTCCTCCAGGCATCTTAGCTTGGGAGTCCCCATATGTGAAGACTCATTCCTGCTTGTTCCTGGAGATAGCACAGTTACTTACCTGTAACAGGTGATCTCTGGGAACAGCAGGAATAAGTCTTCAAAACCCACCCACCTCCCCTAGGAGTTGTATCTCTCTATCTGTCTCTTTCCCCTCTTTCTCTCTCTTTGTCTCAGCTTTAAAACTCAACTGAGGAGAGACAGTTGGGAAAGGCGGGAAGGCAGCACGCAGGCGTGGTGGGATGCTCCCAAAAGCGTTCTGATTGGACGCTGGGGAGCATTCCCGCGCAGGCTCCGTCGGTACCGACGATACCCCATATGTGAAGACTTATTCCTGCTGTTCCCAGAGATCACCTGTTACAGGTAAGTGACTGTGTTTTACTGAAATCTAAGTACACCACATCTAAGGCTCTCCCTGGATCCAACTCTCTGGTCACTCCAGGTCCGGCCCAGGGTTCTGTCGACCTAGGCAGAAGCCCCGTGCCACTCTCCCCCACCCCACCCCATGCTGAGCCGCGCTACTGCCCCTTGCGGCCGCTGATTCCAGCAGCAAGGTCAGGGGGCAGCTTAGTGGCAGTGGCAGACACAGCTTCAGGGGGTTAGAAACAGCTGAAGCACATGGCCTGCTACGGGCCGCTGCCCCTGAGCATAGCTGCCCCACCCCCAACCCTGCTGCTGGAATCGATGGCAGCAGGGGGCAGCAGCCCAGCTTGGCGAGCGGGAGTGTAGCAGTCCATATGTGCTAAAACACATGGGCGCCATGCCGCTCACAGTGATTTGCCCCCCCTAGGTGGCTGCTGTCTAGCCTGCCTAGTGGACGGGCTTGCCCTGGGTCACCTAGTCAAAGAAATCAATCAAATTTGTCTGATCTAGTAAACCCATGGTGCCTCAGATCCTGCAATCCATTGGACTCCAGAAACCTTACTATCCTCTTTTTTTTTTTAGCAGCATTTCCATTAATTTACTCGCCAAAGAGGTCAGAGTAATCAGCCTGTAGTTCTCAACCTCATTCTTACTTCTGCTTTTGTGTGAAGGGGCCATATGTGCCTTTCTTCAGTCCTTTTCATCTGCTTCTTTAGAGGACCATAGAGGCCTCCTTTTCCTTTTTCTTTTACATTTATTTACCTTTCTAACAAAAAGGTTTGTTTTACTTAAAATACTTTTATATGAGCAGTATATAATACAGCCATTTAAGCCCCTGAGGGAAGGCTTTTATGAAACACGGCCAGTGTCGGGCCAGTGGCTGAAGTGGGTTTACTAATAAAGTTCACGTTTTTATACGTTCCTTCGTTGCAATCCACGTTTCTTACTGGGTGGCAGATGGATGCCTCCATACACCTCAGAGTCACCAATCACCACTACCTTTCCCTTTCTTGTGGTCACTGGTTGCGCAACGTTTTGGTAGTTGAGCTCTGGTTCTTCCCTTGCCTGGTATGTTTACACCTCACTTCCAGGGCTAGGGTCCTGGTTCTTCAATTTGAAGGTTAGAGGAGTTGGATTGTTGATTCTGCAGGCTCTGGTGACTCATGTTCAACTCTTTTCATTCTATAGTATACCATCTTCACCTCTGTTGGAGAGCTTGAATGCTTCAAGAAGCATCTCATCATTGTACTTCTCACTGTCACGAATGTTTCTCAGCCTCGCCACCTCTGAGCTCCTCCACTTGTTTCATGAGGGCTTCAGCTTGCAGGTATCATGGAACCAGTCCCTCAACTGGCATCGGGTTGGCTGTCTGGACAGA
This sequence comes from Ichthyophis bannanicus, assembly GCA_033557465.1. NCBI lineage: Eukaryota > Metazoa > Chordata > Amphibia > Gymnophiona > Ichthyophiidae > Ichthyophis > Ichthyophis bannanicus. The sequence goes on from CM066032.1 coordinate 667,204,590, forward strand.
GGCAGAAACTGTAATGGGGGCAACAGTTTTGGCAATACGATTTTTCCCAGTCATCATTCAGTTGGTGGGTCTTTGGTATCTGTTGAAGTAAACGAGAGAGGATCTCAACTTATTGTTCACAGTGACCACTTAGGTTTTGTGTAGTGACTCCTGATGTAGACCCTAGCATTGTGTAACCTGGTTTCCCCATCTTGCAAGGTTCTGCAATTTCTCACAATTAGTGGTTTTATTCTTGGAGCAGTTTCATTATTTTATTTCAGCTGTTTCATTTTTGTTGTTTTATTGTGATTGACATTTTCTGTATTATAATTTAATAGTTAAATTTTATTTCATTTTTATGTCATTTTATTTTTTTAAGTTTTGATTGAAAATTTGTTTCAGATCTGTAAATGTTTGCAAAATGGACTAGGAATCCTAGTTAAGAAAGCTTTTCATTGAAGGTCTCTGGTCTGTTCATAAAAGTCAATGCGAATTCTCAGTCATTATGGAGAGATTCTCCTCAAACTGCCTGCACCTCCAATCCCTCCTTGGTGCTCTGCCTAGACTTTGGTTGACTACTTTCATGACAAGGTTCTCAAATTAGTCTTAAGATCTCCACTGGGTCACCTCCATATCTCCTTCCCCCACTTCATTCTATATTTATTTATTTAGCTGTATTTATATCCCGCTTTTCACCGGGTCAAAGCAGTCAATTGGGGGATACATTTAACATGAGGGGATATGAGACACATACGCTAATACTTACAGGGAACATGGGTAATGGAGGGTTAAGTGGCTTGCCCAAGACCACAGGGAGTGCCCATAGGACTAGAAATCCCAGTCCCTCCACCTGAGATTGCTGTCCCCAGGTGGGACTTGAACCCCCGGCCCTCCGGCCTGAAGTACCTTGTCCTAACCACTAGACCACTCCTCCCTATAATCCTTCCTTCAACCATTGCCACCTTTTCTTCCTTTCCTGTGGAGTAAACTACACATCTTTTCTCCTCCTCTAAACTCTGTACTTGATCCCAATCCCACCAGCCTACTAAGCTTCATCTCCCCCACTGTCATCCCTTCCATCTATTATATTCTCATTCTCAACCTATCACTTTCCACTGCAGCTGTTCTTGCTGCCTTCAAAAATGCTGTGGTTGCACTGCTCCTTAAAAAGCCTTCACTGGATCTTACCTGCCCTTCCAATTATAGGCTTATCTCCCTCCTCTCTTTCACATCCAACCTACTTGAACATCTGGTTCACCACCACTATCTTGACATTTTCCTCTCAAGCCATTCTGGATCCACTGCAAACTGGCTTTCATCCTTTATAATCTACAAAAACAGCCCTTGCCAAATTCTCCAGTGGGCTGTTCCTGGCCAAATTCCAGGACCTTTATTTGAACGCCATTCTTCTTGACCTATCTGCTGTTTTGACATTGTTGATCACCACCTTCTCCTATATACCCTATTATTGCTTTGATTTTAGGGCTCTGTTCTATCTTTGTTTTCTTCTTATCTCTCCTATTTCATTTCTAGTGTATACTCTAATGGATTATTTTCTTCTGCCTTTTCCTGTGGCCCCACTTCTTTCTTTCTTCCTTTTTCTGATCCCTCTAACCTTTTTCCATCATTTCACCAACCCATTACCCTTCGTCTCTCTTGTCCTCTTCCCTTGCCTCAAATTCTTATCCTCCTCCTCCTTTTTTCTTCTGGTGACATTCATCCTAACTCTGGCCCCCCCTAGACTAAGTCTCTCGCTCTCATTCCTCTCTCATCCATTCTAATCTCATCTATATTCCTCTGTTCTCCAGGAACAAGCAGGAAGTCAGTCCTCACATATGGGTGATGTTGGCACCGATGGAGCCCGCGCAGAGCATTTCCCCAGCTTTCAAAGAAAGCCTTTGGGAATGCTACTAAGCATGTGTGGTCCCCTTCCCTCCCAAGGCTGCCATCTTGCTCAGTCTCCTTTTTTCCACAGAGCCCAATGGTTGCATGTCCTGTGTCCCCGGAAAAATCCCTTAAAAATTATCCTCTTAGTGAATTGTTCCCATTTTGCGTACCAGTTCCTCTTCCCGCCTCGAGTTGGCACTGTTCTCTGCTCCTTTCTCTTTTTTCATCGAGGCTCGCCTCAACCGGCGTTCGTGCCCTTTTTCGCCCGGGGGCCGTCGACCCCATCCAGGTGTGATCTACCATGTTTCCCGGTGGCTTTAAAAAGTGTGGTCGTTGCCGTCAAATTATGTCTGTCACAGACACCCACAACTGCTGCTTGCACTGCCTTAGCCTGGACCACGACAGTACCTCCTGCGACTTGTGCTAGGCCATGACCCCAAAAAGAAATGGTCGGAGTTGCAGGAGATGATGTTCACGCGGTATGGCTCTGCTCCAGCTTCCCTGACGCTGAGCCTGACGCTGAGCCTGAAGCCGAGCACCTCCTGTGAGCATTGTGGAACTTGTGTCTCTTGGGGAAACTGCTAGGTACATATGACCTAGATTGGCCACTGTTGGAAACAGAATACTGGGCTTGATGGACCTTGGTCTGACCCAGTATGGCATATCTTATGTTCTTATGAGGCCCTGGCATCTTCGCAGTCCAACGGCAGCAGCTCCTCTGGAAAGATGCCAGACCCTGGCAAGAAAAAGAAAAAATCCTCGAAGCCAGTCGAGGTTACACCAGGGAAACCTGGTAAGGTCCCATGGCGTGACTCTGGTGACTCAGAGCAGCACCCTCCTAAGGTCTCTAGGGAGGAGGCCAGCGGTGACCATGCGAGGCTCCCTGAAGCCACGGTCATCTTAGAGAACACGCTCGCCAGGGCACCGGCATCGGGTCTGAAACCCTCGGCACCCACTCCAAAAGCTGCGGAGCCTTCTGGCATTGAGGCCAGAATGGCAGTCCTGGAACAGAGTATCTCTGCTATCCTGACCATGCAGCAGGTGATGATGTCAGGTTTGTCCGCATCATCTGCCCCGACAGCTGGGCCCCCGACTGCGGTGGCATCCCTGGGCATCGAGCCAGGCCCCAAGTACTATCAGCCTCGGGCCAGCCCTCTGCACCGATTGAGGGCCTGGTACTGATCATTGGCTGTCTGGTTCTCCCCAGCTAGTTTCCAGGAGTCTGACCTGAGACCAGTCGGGGGTTTCGATTCCCCTAGACAGGCCTCGAGTCGTGGGAGCTCCAAGCCTCGGACTCCTCGACACCCTCTGAGTCAGAATGGGAGACCAACGTCGAAGCCTCCCCTGAGACCTCTTGACACCAGGACATCCCCTCGGAGCAGTCTCCCCCGGAACTCTGTCGCCATTCCCCACCCGAGGACTTGTCATTCCACAACTTCGTCTGGGACATTGCCCAAGCCCACTCTGTCCCCACCAAGTCCGAGGAGGACCCACGCACTGAAGAGCTGGAGATCCTCTAGTATGAGTGTCTCCCGAAGGAGGCTCTATCAGTTCAGGTGCTACCCAACCTCAAACAGTTGCTCCTAGGGATGTGGGAGACCCCAGCTTCTGTACTGGTGGATCAGCTGACACCTTGACGCCATCTACCAAGTCAGGAGGAGCCCAGGCTTCCAGAAGACCCAACTCCCCCACATTTCTATGGTGGTGGAGTCCTTGAAGCAAAAGCTCAAGAGCCAGAAGACTTATTCTTCTGTACCCCCGAGTAGAGAGGCCAGGGCCCTCGATGCCCTGGGGCGTAAATTTTTCCAAGGGTCTATGCTGGGCTGCTGGATACAAACCTATGAGCTCTACATAGGGATGTATCTTAAGAGTCTCATCCAGGACCTCGCTGGCTTCTCAGCAGGGCTCGCCGGGGAATGCCTGCAACAGTTCCAGACCTTGGTAGCCACCATCCGGGACTGTTCTAAATTCCTGTCCGGGCCGCTTATGATAGGTTCAAGGCTGCAGCCCGGGCAGCTGCCGCAGGCATCGGTGCTTGGCACCAGGCCTGGCTGCAGACCTCTGACCTCGAGCAGTGGATCCAGGAAAAAAAACTGATGGATGTCCCCTGCACAGTGGAGAATCTATTTGGAAAACCTGTGGCCAACAAGGTGGTCGAGATTGAGGTCAAGGTGGTGACCAGGCAGAGGCTGTCAAAGAAAACCTCTACCCTTCCCATAAGAAAGCTTCGGGAGAAAGGCCTTCTCAAGGAAGAAGGGCCCTTTCCATCAGAGTCAACACTACCAGGTCTTTCCAAGCCAGCAGTACCAGGGACCCAGCCCAAAGGCCAGGGACATGGACCCAGGAAGCCAAAGGCTCCCAAACCACAGACTCCAGCTCCGGCTCAACCTGGTGGGAGCTTTTGACTCCCAAGGTGAGGCCTCCCTCCCCCTGGGAGACTCTCACCAACCCACAGGGGGCTGCTTGGCACTCTTCGCCTATAGATGGCCCGAAGTCACCTCAGACTGGTTACCACCTATGCTTCCATCTACCATCTCTGGGGAATTTGCCAGGAGAGCCAGTGTGATCTCTCCTTCACCAGACCTTCTTGCTCTCAGAGCTAGCAGGTCTACTAAGGGATAGGGCAGTAGAACCTGTTCTCCAGCACCTCTGGGGCAAGGGCTTCTACTCAAGGTCCTTTCTTGTCCCCAAGAGAACCAGAGGTCTCAGGCCCATCCTGGACCTCCGAGACCTGAACAAGTTCCTAGTGAGGGAGAAGTTCAAAATGCTTTCTTGGAACACTGCTGCCCTACCTCTACTAGGGAGACTGGCATTGTTCCTTGGACCTAAAGGATGCCTACACCCACATTCTGGTCCACCCATTTCACATCTAGCCCCGCGGGATCAGAATCGTGACTAAGCAGGTAGGTGCAGGCCGGGACTGCGATTCAGTCCCAGCCTGCACGTACAGCCACAGCCCGGCTAACTCAGTCAGGGCTGTTAAATGGAGCCGCAGCTCCATGGCATCATGTTGCCACAGCACCGTGGCTCCATTCAAAAGCCATGATGCCAGCCGCCGGGTTAAAGTGATTATTCCCTGCAGCCCGACCCCCCCAGTTCCATCCGCGCCGCAGCCTTGTCTAAAAGAAACATCTATGGACGTTATTCCACCCCGTGGGTGGAATAATTTCCCCGGACATTTCACCAGCCCTGGACATACAGGGTTGACATTAGAATTGGCCTTGTTATGTCTAGGACCAGCAACCGCCCCTGGGTCACCTATTCCCTGCCTCCGACTAGCTTCCCCACACAACCAGCAGGAAAGTTAGTCGGGAGCTGCCGCCGGCACGAATAGCAGGGATGGATGTTCCATTGGGATGTCCATCCCTGCTATTAATGTCTCAGAATAACCCCCAAAGTGTCTAGCAGTGGTAGCCGCCCATCTGCCCCTATAAGGGTGTGTTCATCTTCCCCTACCTGGATGACTAGCTTATCAAGGGCAGCACAGCAGCAGAGGCCAGTCAGAGCACAACGTATCATCCTCCTCCTGCAGCACCTGGGGTTCGTCATTAACTACCCCAAATCACATCTCTCTCTCTGGTGCAAGACCTAGAGTTCATCGGTGCTCAGCTGCACATGTTTCAGGCCAGAACCCTCCTTCCTCAGGACAGGGCAGAATGCCTCAAACCGCTGGCAGGGGAGGTCCAGCACCGCACAACAGTACCGGCTCACCTTCTCCTCCGCCTGCTGAGACACATGGCCTCCTCGGTTCATGTCACACCCCTAGCCCGTCTGCACATGTGGACAGCCCAGTGGTGCCTGCATTCTCAGTGGACCCAGGCCACAGTCCGACTCCAGGACAGGGTCAGAGTCTCCCGCCAGCTGGCAACATCCCTTGCCTTCCAGGCACCCCCACCACAGAGTACCCTGACCACAGATGCCTCTCTCCAGGGCTGGGGTGTTCACTGCGGAGTTCACCGCACTCAGGGTTGCTGATCCAGGGAGGAGTCTCTGCTACAGATCAACCTCCTGGAACTCCGAATGGTAGCCTTCACCCTACTTGCGTTCCGCTCCCTTCTGCAAAACAGACCTGTGCTGGTCCAGATGGACAACCAGGTCACAATGTTCTTTATAAACAAGCAGGGGGGCACGGGTTTGTACTCCCTCTGCCAGGAGGCCATAGCCCTCCTCGGCTTTGCAGTGCGGAATGGCTTGCTTCTGCGAGCGGTCTACCTCGGGCCAGGACAACTACCTGGCATACAGACTCAGCAGAGTGTTCCGCCCTCATGAGTGGCATCTCGACCCTACAGTGGCAAAGAAGCTCTTCCGCATTTGGGGCTGGCCAGAGATGAACTTCTTCGCCTCTCCCGACAACGCGCAGCTGGCTTGCTTCTGCTCCAGGCAGCCACACCCACAGAGGGTAGCGGCAGACATGTTCCTGATCTTGTGGTCCGAGGGACAGCTGTATGCATTCCCACCGACTCCCCTAGTCACCATGACTCTATTCAAGATTCAGAACAAGAGGACATCGGTGATACTGTTCGCCCCCAGCTGGACCAGGCAACCCTGGTTTCCATGCTGCTCTCACTGGCGGCTACACTCCCAGTACCCCTTGTGGCTCTCTTCTGCACCCCAGTGTGGGGTCATTAACTCTAACGGCCTGGCTGCTGAGAGAGTAGGCTTGGCCCTGCTCAACCTACCAGAAGAGGTTGAAGAGATCCTGCTAGCCTCCAGGAAACCCTCCACAAGGTTTGCTCTGTGGTGCGCAGAAAGGAAGGAGAACCCATTCTCCTGCCACGTTCAGCTGGTACTCCAGTACCTAGTGCATCTGTCGCCATAGCCGCTCACCACCACCCATTGGGGGGAAAGCCCTTATTTAGCTAGCCCCTGGTTTCCTACAGGGCCTTCTGCTTTCCAAGCCCCCTGTCCGCCCTCCGGCAGCAGAATGGGACCTCAGCGTGGTGCCCTCCCGCCTCAATAAGCCACTGTTCGAGCCACTGGCCACCTGCCACCTCAGATACATATCCTGGAAGTTGTCCTTCCTGGTGGCCCTGACTTCAGCTTGCAAAGTCAGCAAGTTCCGAGCGCTGGTGGCGGACCTCCTGTACACCAGGTTCTTCAAGAAAAGGGTAGTGCTCTGCACTCACCCTACGTTCCTCCCGAAGGTGGTATCCCCGTTTCACCTCAACCAGGAGGTGGTACTCCCCACCTTCTACCCGCGGCCTCATGCCGGCAGGGGGGAGCTCATACTCCACACACTGGACTGTAAACGGGCCCTGTCCTTCTATCTGCAGCAGACCCAGGGCCACTGCAAGGCACCTCAGCTTTTCGTGTCCTATGACCCCAGAAGACTGGGGCTCCCTGTAACCAAGCATACCCTATCCTCTTGGATGGCGGACTGCATTGCCCTTGCTATGAGCGGGCGGTCCTCTTCCTGGAGCACCAGATCAGAGCGCATCGCGTGAGGGCGATGGCCACGTCGGTGGCCCACCTCTGTTCTGTGCCAGTGACAGAAATTTGCAGAGTCGCCAGTTGGTCATCCATTCATGTTTGCAGCACACTACTGCCTGAAAAGTGAATCCCATAGGGGCAGTGCTGCATAATATTCTTGGAGTGTAGGCAACTCCTGCCCTCCGACCCTCTGTGTCCAGGCTACCGGAGTGATAGTGTTGCTGGACGCTAGGGTCTTGCAGAGTCTCTCAGCGGGGACTCACCTTCTGCAATTCACGGCCACCCGATCTGTCGCCGTTGGTACTGTCATGGTTCAGTTCGCGGCATCTTGGAGTTAGGGAGTCCCATATGTGAGGACGGACTTCTGCTTGTTCCTGGAGAAAGCGTAGTTACTCACCTGTAACAGGTGTTCTCTGGGAATAGCAGGAATCAGTCATCACAACCCTCCTTCCTCCCCTTGGAGTTGCCGTCCTTTTTGTTTTTGCCTGACTGCCATCTTAGCTGTGTCATCTGACTGAGCAAAATGGCACCCTTGGGTGGGAAAGGGACCACACATGCGTGGAAGTATTCCCAAAGGCTTTCTTACAGATGAGTAACTATGCTCTCTCCCCCCCCTTGTGCATTATGGATTGCACATTCCATTTCTAAGAAACTTCCCTTTACTCATGACCTTTTCATTTCTAATTCTTTCAGTCTTCTGGCTCTCACTTAACCTGGCTCCTCCCCAATGACACTGCTTCTATTGCTGCCCTCTGTTGTGGTGGTTACCGATTTTCCCACACTCCTCATACCACTGACCGTGGTGGTGGTGTTGGGTTTCTGCTTTCTCCTTCCTGCCAATTTCAACCACTCCTTCCTCAGTCTCTCTCCTCTTCCTCCTTTGAAGTCTATTCTATCTTTTTTTTTTTTTTTTTTTAATTTAACATTTCTTATATGCCGCCTTTCATGATATCAAGGTGGTTTACATTGAACAAACTGAAATTACATTGAACAGGGCATTATAACTTGGAGATAACTATTTTACAGGGAACATGGGCAATGGAGGGTTAAGTGGCTTGCCCAAGACCACAAGGAACACCTGTGGAACTAGAAACCCCAGTCCTTCCGGCCCAAGGTTGCTGCCCTCTAGTTGGATTTGAACCCCTGACCTTCCGGCCTGAGGTAACTTGCCCCAACCACTAGGCCACTCCTCCTATCTGCCTGTTTAATCCCTTATCTTTTCAGAAAGCTGCTATTTATCGACCACCTGATAAGTCCATCTCTACCTTTCTTATGGACTTTGACTCCTGGCTTTCCCTATTTCTTGATTCTTCAACTCCCTCACTCATTTTTGGTGATTTCAATATTTATGTTGATAATCTCTCTGACACCTATACTAATAAATTCTTTTCCATTACCTCCTTTTTTAATTTCCAACTTTGCTGTAACACTCCTACACATCAGCATGGCCACTGCTTTGATTTAGTTTTCTTCTCTAATTGTTTACTTTCAATTTCCGTACCTCAGTTCTTCCCTTATCTGATCATCAACTCCTAAGCTTCTCCATTTATCACTCACCATCTCATTCCCGTTCTGTCTCCTCACACCTTTTTGGAATCTTCATGCTATCGATCCATTGGCTCTTTCCACTATGGTCTCATCACTTCTTTCTTCCACCTTATCTTCAAAATCTGTTGATGAAGCCATAGTTTCCTACAATACTGCCCTCTCCTCTGCTCTTGATACTCTTGCTCCACCCATCCCATGTTCTGTGAGACATACTACACCCCAGTCCTGGTTGTCCTGAACTTGCCACTATCTCCGCTTCTGTGCCTGCTCAGCTGAGCTCATCTGGCTTAAATCTCATTCTCTTTCTGACTTCCTTCACTTCAAATTCATATCTACCTCCTCCCAGTCCGCATTAGCTCTTGCCAAGCAAGACTACTATATCCACCTGACTAACTCTGTTGCTACTAATCTCCGCAGACTTTTTTCTAGTCTCAGCTATTTATTTATTTATTTATTTATATTCTCTTATATACCGCACTATTCAGCATCAGCGCGGTTCACATAGAACAAAAATCTCAGTACAGTCAACATGCATGAGTTTACAGATAACAAGGGAAGGAACTTGGATAACAAGGGTAATTATTTACAATCTATTTACAAGGATAATACTATTTATTTATTTATTTATTTACATTCTCTTATATACCGCGCTATTCTGCATCAGTGCGGTTTACATTGAACAAACTCTCTCCTCAAGGAGCCTCCCCCTCCTATACACCTTTCTCTCTCTTCCCAAACCCTAGCTGAGTTCTTCCATAACAAAATCCATGAAATTTCTCTCCATTTCCTCCCTAGAATAACCTCTTTCCCTTCTCTCCCTCAATGCCAACTTTTCCCACCAATCACTATTACCCTTTCTTCCTTTCCCAGATCTCCAATGATGAATTGTCTCATCTTCTTTCTACCTCTAAACTTACTACCTGCTCCTCTAATCCCTTCCCCACCCATCTCCTTTCCATTTCCTCCACTGTAATCCCTTCCATATCATATATTCTCAACCTCTTTCTACTGCTACTGTCCCTTTTGCCTTCAAGCATGCTGTTGTCACACCACTACTAAAGAAACTTTCTCTTGATCCTAACTCTCCTTCTAATTATCGTCCAATCTCCCTTCTTCCCTTTGTTTCCAGACTTCTTGAGTGCACTGTCCTCCACCGCTGTCTTGAATTTCTTTCCTCTCAAGCCCTTCTGAAACCTTTTTAGTTGGGCTTTCGCCCCTTACATTCTATTGAAATGGCATTTGCCAAAGTTTCAAGTGACTTGTTCATGGCTAAATCTAAAGGTCTCTTTTCCATCCTTATCCTTCTTGACCTTTCAGCTGCTTTTGATACTGTTGACCACCACTTTCTCCTTGACACATTGTCATCACTTGGTTTTAGAGGCTCTGTCCTGTCCTGGATCTTTTCTTATCTCTCCAATCGTTCTTTCCGTGTTTGTTCAAATGGCTCTTCCTCTTCCCCTGTACCACTCAATTGGTGTTTCCCAAAGGTCTGTTCTGGGCCCTCTCCTTTTCTCTCTCTATACCCAGTCCCTTGGTGCTCTCATCTCTTCTCATGGATTACAGTACCATTTTTATGCAGATGATTTTTCAGATCTATCTTTCTACACTTGTTATTTCTCCAGCATTGCAGGCCCGTAACTCTGCCTGGCTCTCTGACATCGCTATCTGGATATCTCACCACCGGTTGAAACTTAGCATGAACAGAACTGAACTTATCTTTTCCCCTAAATCTTCCTCTCCCCTTCTTTCTCTATCTCTGTCGATAATACTCTTTTACTTCCTTTTTCTTTAGCCCTTAGCCTTGGTGTCATTTTTGATTCCTCCTTTTCCTTCTCCTCACATATTCAACAGATTACCAAAACCTGTCATTTCTTTGTCTATAACATTTAACAAATTTTGCCCTTCCTCTCTGAAAACACTACTGAAACACTTGTCCACTCTTTAATTACTTTCCGACTCGACTATTGCGACATCCTTCTTGCTGGTTAGCGAGTAGGGACTGTCGTTATTTGTGTTTGTAGAGCTCTGTGCATGCCTTGTAGCGCTTGTCGTGAGGGCTACCCTGGTGGCTAGTAGAGGTCAGGGCAGGTCAGACACAAAAATTATAAAGTTGAGATTGGCAAGTATTCCAAAGGCCCAATTGACTTTTGGTCCTAGTAGTTTCCTTGATACCAATCTTCAATGAAAACAACTGCTCAGAGTGGTGGGAAAAATAAAGGCTTTTTATTTCCCTTCTTTGCAATGGTTCAAATGATTGGAATACAACTATAAAGCAAAATGTCCTTACTTCAGGTGAGGAAAAGAAAAACTCAGGTTTAAAGCAAAAACTGTTACTTTCACAGGACTGGTGCTATTTACACAAAACAAGAATGTTCAATTCAGCAAGTCACACAGCTCACAAGCCTGACAAGGATTCTAGGCTTCCTGTAACACAGTATGTACAATCCATTTCTGGATCTGAAATATCCCCTGCTAGTTCCACTTGCATTGGCTCCTCTTCTGAAGCCTCTGAATCTGTGTCCCTGGTTTCAGGTAAAATATATTCAGGCTTTTTATACAGCTCCTGTATCACTTCCCAATGTTCTGGGCTAAGCCTAGGGCGTCGGCTATGTGCTGTTTTATACTGAAAAGATTCCTCTTTATTCAGAGGTTTTATAGCAGCTCTATATAAACATTTTTCATTCAGAACTTTCTTCTTAGGTAAACATTTTTCATATCTTGTATCGTAGGAACCTTCAGACAAACGGTTTTCTTCTACTGCCTGTCTTGCCCATACAACAGCTTTCTGAAATCTTTTTCCAGGAAAGTATGGTTTACCTTGTGAGGTTGGAGTCCCTTCTCCAAGTGAAGGTCTGGGCCTGTACCGGCTTAGCTTCTGGCTTGCCTGTGCAGCACGGCTTAGGTTCTCCAGCTGTCTCTCATTTGACTTTAGACTACAGTTGCAGCAATGCTTTCGCCTCTCTGGACAAACAGCTCTCACTCTTGTTTGAGCTGAGACCTTCCCAGGTCCTTCATTAGCTCCAGGGAAATCACCTTCCACTCGGGGTGGTTTGCTAGCAGTAGAGTAATCAGGTTTCCATTCTAACTTCTTTCTCTCTGCGCTGCAAGTGATCCTTCCCTTGCTTCTGCTGGACTTGCCTCCTTGGCCTGCTTCTCTCTTTCCACTGCTGCTCTTCTCTCTCTCCTTCCTGCCGACCACCTTCCTGCCGAACTGTCTCCTGCCGAACTCCCTCCTGCCCAACTCCTTCCTGCCGAACTGTCTCCAGTCTTCCACACTCTCCTTAAGAAGCACTCCTGCCCTTGAGGATTGGAAGCTGGCTGGCATTACCTTGTGACCAGCGGGGTGTGGTTCCTCAGTGTCTCTGAAGTCGCTCTGGCTCCCTCTAGCTGGTTCCTCCGAATAATGCAGCTTGTGCACGTCTTTTTCTCCGTTTAAAACATTTTCTTTTCTTTCAAGAGGGTCTGCTGCATGACACGCTTCATAAATGTTTAATAATAATAGTCCTCCCCTGCTATCCTGCTTTCAGTCTGTACTTCAGGGCTCTGTCTTGGAACCTCTTTTCTCTAAAGGAAAAATGGGGACTGTTGTAGTGATTGATATGGAAGGACAAACTAGATAGGCCTTGTGGTCTTTTTCTGTCGTCATGTTTCTATTTTTGTTGCCTTGATGTCCTGATCTCCTCCCATGGTTTTCAGTATCATGTTTATGCTCATGACTCTTAGATTTACCTCTCTATACCAGAAATTGAGGTCTGAATTAGTCTGCTTGTCTGATATTGCCTCCGGAATGTTCTGCTGACTGAAACAGAACATGGCCAAGACAGAACTTCTCATCTCTCTCCCTAAACCCACCTCCCCCCTTCCTCTCGTCTCTAGTTCTGTAGATAACTCTATCCTCCTTCCCGTTTCCTCAACTTTCAATCTTTGGGTCGTCTTTGACGCTTTCTCTACACATATTCAACAGATTGCAAAAACTGTCGTTTCTTTATGTAACATCAGCAAAATTCATCCCTTCCTTTATGAACACACTACCAAGCCCCTTATTCACACTCTCATCACCTCCCATTTAGACTAATGCAACCTGCTCCTCGCTGGTCTTCCCATTAATCAGCTCTCTCCCCAGTGTCGCCATGCTCATATATCACCTCTTCTCAAGTCGCTTCAATAGCACACATTCTATTGCTGCATACAGTTCAAACGTCTCCTTTTAACCGGCAAGTGCATTCATGCTGTGGCTTCTCATTACCTCTCCTCCCTTCTATCTCTGCACTCCTCCTTGGGAACTCTGCTTGTCAGGCAGATCACTATATTGGTGCCGTTCTCCAGGAACAAGCAGGAAGTCAGTCCTTACTTATGGGTGACGTTGGCACCGATGGAGTACGCGTTGAGCAATTCCCCAGCTTTCAAAGAAAATCTTTGGGATTGCTACCATGCATGCATGGTCCTCTTCCCGCCCAAGGGTGCCATCTTGCTCAGTCTCCCTTTTTCTGCAGAGCCCTTCGGACGCGCGTCCTCGTCCCTTGGAAAAAGTTCTTCTTGACTTCGGCCTTTTGGCCTTTTTTTCCGGTAGCACCAGTACACTTCCGTCCTCCCCTTCACCCCTGCTTCATCTGTGGGCCAGGGGATTCCTTTTTTCTCTTTAGTGTTTTTTTTTTGGGCCCTTTTCGTGCCCTTTTTTCTCCAACCGCTAGCCTCAAGGGTTTTCAACCTCGCAGGGGCCCTTTTTGCCCCTATGGCCACCAGCTTCAAAAAGTGTGACAGATGCTCCAAAAATATGTCGCTCATGGACACCTACGACTGCTGTCTACGGTGTCTGAGGGCTGACCACAACCTGGAGCTCTGCTTGCTTTGTAAGAAAATGTCCACAAGGCCTTACTAAGCCGCATGCAGAAGTCGGACAACATTTTCCACAAGACAGCCCTGGAGTCTCTGGTGGCACCTCACCCTGCTGATCCACTGCTTGCGGGGTCCCCCGCAGTAACCCCGCACCCCAGGCGTCACTCTGATCAGGGTTCACCCGAGGCGGAGCAGCGAAAGAAGAAGACCTCAAAGTCACTGTCAAGGCTTCAGACAAGCACGAGCGGTCTCATGCTTATTCCCTTAGCCCTTCCTGGCCTTCCCGAGGGTCGGACAAGGAGTGGCCTCGAAAGGTACTTCGTACGGACACGGAGTCCTCCGACGATGGCACCCGGTCTCCTGAGGTTCATCCCGGCGAGATCACCCTCTCCTCCTCCATGCCAGACCCAGTAACACCAGCCTTGGCGTCGCAGGGACCCAATCCTGAGTGGGAGTCCCGTATGCTGACACTGGAGTGCAGCGTTTCTGCCTTCCTAGCTGCCCAGCAGGCACTCTTGCCCTGCACAGCTGGCTCGCGCCATAAGATCGAGGGTCACCCGACTGGGGTCCTGAAAACTACCTTGGAAACACCCAAGAGCCGCAGGCCTCGTGAGGGTCCTCGGCACCGGTCGGTCTTCCAGAGCCAGTGCCTCCGGCTCCAAGCAGGTCTTGGCCACTGGACGCGGGGATCAGCCTGACTCGGAGTCCTTCTTGGGCTGGGAATCGGATGGGGACAATTCCCCGGAGACCCGCGCCCATAGGGATCTACCCTCTGACCCATCTCTGCCCACCTTGCAAAGTGGTCGCCTCCCGAGGACACCTTCTTCATGGTGTTTGTGCGGGATATGGCTCGGGCCCTCATTCTGCCTATGCAGACCAAGGAGGAACCGAGGGCAGAGGAACTTGATATCTTGCATTACGAGTCTCCACCCAGGGAGTCTCTTACGGCGCCATTACCATAATCCTATCCCGGCTGCTCCTCCGCATGTGGGAAGCACCAGCCTCTGTTTCCTACTGTCAGTAAAAGACTCGATGCCATGTATAGGCTCCAGCACGTCCCAAGGTTTCAAAAAACCCAGCTTCCTCATACCTCCATGGTAGTCAAATCCGGGATGTGAAGTCACATTCTTCGGTTCCACCTGGTAGGGAATCCCGTGCCCTCGATACCCTCGGCTTACCAGGGATCCATGCTGGCATGCCGCATCCAAGTGTACCAACTGGTTCTGCAGGCCTTGGTGGGGAGCACCTCCTCAGTTTCCAGAACCTCCTGAGGTCGGTCGCAGACTGCTCGAAATACCTTTCCCGCACCGCATATGATTGGTTCGAGTCTTTTGCCCATGTGTCAGCGGCTGGCATCGAAGCCCGACGCCAGACGTGGCTCCAGTCTTCGGACCTGGAACAGTGGGTCCAGGAGAAGGTCCTGGATGGTTCCCTGCCTGGGTGAGCAGCTGTTCGGCAAGCCCATGGAGGATAAGGTGGTCAAGATTGAGATGGAGTTTGTCACTCGCACCTGTCTGTTGCGCAAAACCGCCTCTCTTCCACGGAAGAAGCAGCAGAGCAAAAAGCCTTTCTTCCAGAGGAAAGGGCTCCTCTCCCAGGGATACCCACCATACCCACCTACCCCTGCACCAACGACCAGCACTCAGGGCAAAGGGGGAGCTCAGGGTCACCGGAAACCCAAGGGGCCCAAGACCCAACCACCAACCACCAGCGCCACCCCAGCCAGACCCGGGGTTTTGACGCCGAAAGCATAGCCTCTCGCCCCCCTGGGGGCGCTTCTGCCTGTGGGAGGATGCCTGTCAATTTTCGCCCCCGAGTGGGCGGCCATTACATCAGACACCTGGGTCTTGCAGGTGATC
Organism: Ichthyophis bannanicus; assembly: GCA_033557465.1. Classification (NCBI taxonomy): domain Eukaryota; kingdom Metazoa; phylum Chordata; class Amphibia; order Gymnophiona; family Ichthyophiidae; genus Ichthyophis; species Ichthyophis bannanicus. The sequence goes on from CM066032.1 coordinate 667,220,129, forward strand.
TGGGATGGGTATTGTCTTCGTCTAGACAGACTTCCGCCTCTCTTCTCCCCAGCGGAGCCTACGCGGCTTCGCTTGCACCAGGCTTGCTTGCAGCAAGAGCTGAACAACCTCCTCGGTCAACGAGCGGTCAAGAGAGTTCCACCGCACCTCTGAGGTCGGGGGTTTTACTCCCAGTACTTCCTCATTCCGAAGAGGATGGGGAATCTGCGCCCCATCCTTGCTCTCAAGAATTTGAACAAGTTTCTGGTGCGGAAGGGGGATTGGCTATGCTTCTTGGATCTCAGAGATCCTTATGCTACATTCCTGTCCACTCCAAGCACAGGAAGTACTTGCATTTTAGGGTGCAGGGAGAGCACTTCCAGTACAGAGTGCTCCCCTTCGGGCTTGCGTCTGCCCCGCGAGTCTTCACCAAGTGCCTGTCAGTGGCCGCGGCCCACTTCTGGCTGCAGGACATACCCGTCTACCCTTACCTAGACGACTGGCTCGTCTCAGGCACATCGGCGGAGGAGGCTCACCTCGCGGCGTCGTGCACAGTCGTCGTCCTTGATCAACTGATCAACTACTCCCAAGTCCCACCTCAAACCGGTGCAGACACTGGAGTTCATTGGCGCTCTTCTCAACACAACATGTGACTGCCTTTCTCCCTTGAGCACGCACGGATCAGTTCCACACTGTGGCCACCGAGCTCCAAAGCCGGCCCAAGGTCTCGCCGCGGGCCATGCTGCGCCTCCTGGGGCACATGGCCTCGACCATCCACGTCGTTCCCCACGCTGGCATGCATGCCCAATGATGCCTCAGAACACAATGGACCCAAGCCTCGGGCCACCTACAGGACCCCATCTGGGTGTCTCGCAGCCTATTCAAGTTCCTAGTCTGGTGACAGAACCCCCCTGAGCCTCCTTTGGGGCATGCCCTTCCAGGCTCGACAGCATGAGCTTGTCTTGACAACGGATGCCTCGCTGTTGGGCTAGGGAGGCCACTGAGACCATCTCTGCACCCAGGGGTGGTGGTCACCCAAGGAATCTCGACAGCAGATCAACCTGTTTGAGCTTCGAGTGGTCCAGCTGGCCCTGAAGGTCTTCAAGTACCTCCTGAGGGGCAACTCGGTGCTCGTGCAGACCAACAACAGGGTCGCGATGTTCTAGATAAACAAGGAGGAGGGAACTGGCTCCCGCCTCCTCTGTCGGGAGGCAGTCCTCCTTTGCTCTGCCGTATGCATAGACATGACGTTGAGGGCAATCTACCTCCTGTGCCAGGACGACCTCCTCGTGGACAGACTCAGCAGTCTCCTTCACCCATACGAATGCCGCCTGAGTCCGAGGTGGTTCTCCACCTGTTCTGCCACTGGGGGATTCCATCCATCGACCTGTTCGCCAGCTTGGCTAACACGCAGCTTCCCTGCTTCTGCGGGCCGATGCCACATCCGAGCAGGGTGGCCCCGGATGCGTTGCTCCTGAACTTGACCTCCGGGCATCTATATGCATTCCCTCCCACTCCCCTCCTTGCGAGAACCCTACATAAGATCCAGCGCAACTGAGCCTCAGTGATTCTCGTGGCTCCTTCATGGCCTCGACTCCGCTTCTACTCCAGCTCTCGTCGGAGTCTCCGTTTCCCCTGGGCAGTGCCCCAGGTCTGCTAAAGCAGGAGAAGGGACGGGTGCTTCACCTAACTTGGCCTCGCTATCCCTGACAGCCTGGCGGCTGAACTGGTCTCTTTAGCCCCTCTGCATCTCCCAGTGGAGATCGGGGACGTCGTCCTCGCGTCGATGAAGGTCTCAACGAGGCAGGCCTAAACCCTGAAGTGGTGGCGGTTCTCAGTCTGGTGCTCCCAGCTCCAGATCGACCCGTTCTCCTGCTCCACCCATTGGGTTCTCCAATACTGGTGCTGAAGTCCAACTCGGTCAGGGTTCACCTGAGCGCCATCTCGGCCAACCTCTTGCCCGTCGAGGGTAAACCCCTCTCAGGCCAGCCTCTGGTCTCCCGCTTCATGCGGGGCCTCTTGCTTTCCAAACCCCCCAACCGGCTTCCACCGGTGGAATGGGATCTCAACATCGTGCTAATGCAGCTGACTCGGCCGCCCTTTGAGCCAATGGCGACGTGCTTGCTCCAGCACCTCTCCTGGAAGGTGGTCTTCCTGCTGGCACTGACCTCGGCGCAGCGAGTCAGCGAACTTCAGGCCCTCATGGCCGAGGCCCCCTACACCAGGTTTTACAGGAACAGGGTGGTCCTTCGCACCCGCCCCAAGTTCCTACCATAGGTTATCTCGGATTTCCACCTCATTCAGGAGGTGGTCTTGCTGACTTTCTTCCCGAGACCCCACGCCGACCGGGCATCGGAGGTCCTGCATACATTCGACTGCAAGAGGGCTCTCGCCTTCTATCTGCAGCACACCCAGGGTCATCGTATTTCTGACCGGCTCTTCATCGCCTACGATCCCAACCGCATGGAGCTGGCAGTCACTAAGCGCACCCTCTTCATCTGTGTGGCGGACTGCATCGCCTTCACTCAGGCAAAGGCGGGCCCCCCGCTGGATCGTCTGGTCACCGCGCCAAGGCTGCGCTCAGTGCCTCTGACGGACATCTACCGGGCTGTTACCTGGTCTTCAGCGAATACCTTTGCTTCGCACTACTGCCTGGAGAGGGAGTCCTGCCGGGACAGCACCTTCGGCCAGGCTGTACTCCTTATCTGTTTGGGGTATAAGCAACTCCTGCCCTTCGACCCTTCTTCTGCGGCTACCGAGAGCTTGCCCCGAAGGCTCGAGGACTCAGGCTTCCTTCGGACATCGGCTTCTGCTCATGGCTTCGTGGAGCCGTTTTTGGCTTACAGGTTTGGTAGCCTGTAGCTGGGGAGTCCCATAAGTGAGGACTGACTTCCTGCTCGTTCCTGGAGAAAACGTAGTTACTCACCTGTAACAGGTGTTCTCCAGGGACAGCAGGAATCAGTCCTCACTACCTTCCCAACTCCTCTGAAGAGTTGCTATTTTTGTCCTTCCCTTGCCATCTGCTTAGTAGGGCTCTAGCTCTGGGACCTGACTGAGCAAGATGGCACTCTTGGGCAGGAAGATGACCACGCATGCGTGGTAGCAATTCCAAAGGCTTTCTTTGAAAGCTGGGTAATTGTTCCGCGTGGGCTCCGTCTGTGCCAACGTCACCCGTAAGTGAGGACTGATTCCTGCTGTCCCTGGAAAACACCTGTTACAGGTGAGTAACTACGCTTTCTACTGCCAACTCGACTCCATTCATTCCACCTTGCTGTGTTGTATGCCTTGAATAGATTACTTGAGCCAGTATGTCAGGCTCTGTGTCTGCTCCTATTCAAATCCAGGCTAATAGTCTGCCCCTTCCAAGGCTGCTTTTGGATCCTGCTCTCTTATTCTCCTGTTTAAGAGCCTTTGTGTTTTAATCATTTCCCTTAAAGAATCGCCCTAGTACCCTGTATGCTTTATTTGTTGGTCTTGAATAGATTGTAATCTCTGTGGAGCAGGGATTATCTTTTACTATACGTGTACAGCACTGCATATGCCTTGTAGCACTATACAGATGATAAGTAGTAGTAATCTCCCAGGCTCTGTAAATATCTTTAGAAGTTAGGTGGCCAGCAAAATTGTCATGGTCTGGATGTGCAAGCAAGAAGTTGAGTATTACTTGGAACAAGCAAAGAAGAACAAAATCTATCCTCCAGTATGGGGTCAGGAATTTTTATTTGTTTGTTGAGCTTTTTTGGAGCACCCAATATCAGAAGTTCTAAGGAGTTTACAATGTGACTTAACCTGAAAAAAAGAACAGAGAAAATGCTCTAGCATTGAGTCTAAGGTGTGAGACCTTATTTGGCTCTCCATGCATGGTTCTTGGATGTACAAGTGATGGAGATCTTCCTTGAATATAAGTGGACCTTAGTTTTGATGCGTCTGTATGAACTAGAGGCTGTTTGAGATTTGGACTGGACCTGCTTGGAGGAGCAGCCTGATGCTTTTGTTCAGTGAGCCAAAACTTCAGCATGGGGAAAGGTGAGGTGTGAGGGTGAATGAACAGTGGCAATAACCAGGGAACCTGATTGAGCCCTCAACCTTGAGAAAGAATTGCTGGAGGGCCAGGAAGCTGTCCCTGGCATCATGAAGGGTACCTAGTCCAACACCTGCAACTGAGATTCTTCACTAAGGCATGGAGGTATGGCATTCTGAAACAAGTGCTAGCTTTATTTGCTTGGACTGAACTGACTGTCTTCCGAATATGCCTAATACTGTTCGCTACTGCAAGACTGGTCAAGGATTTCTGTTAATCCCACATACTCCATACCAACCTGTTCCCCCCTGCTCACTGGTGGAGGACAGTTCACCATTGTTCCAGAACTCAAGGTAATCTGGACTTAAAGACAGTTTGCGTTAATCCTAAACAGGAACCTACCAATGTCCTGCTGCAGGAAGAAAGCATAAGGTTCACTAGCAACAGAAACTGTTCCCATTGACTAGGGAGCAGCTGGTCTAATTTTTTATTCAATGTATGGCAACTAAAAAGCTGCTCTAGAGTGCTGTTCAATGGTCCTCTTTGCCTTTTATTATGCAGGGTAAGTATGGGATTCCTTCTCTTGATGAATGTGATAATCATAGAATACATCAGATTTAAAATCTTACAAGAATCTGAGATACTGTAAGGACTTGGAAACTGACAGTCAGCTTGTGTGTCTCAACTTCTCATAAGGAGTCTATCATGATGTACTTTGTGAAAAATATTCCATATAGTGTAAGAACAAGTCCCAGAATCCATTTCCTTGTCCTGCTTCCTCCTCCCAAACATTAGTTCAATACTTTTTTACAACTCAAGGAGTCTGATTTAAAGTTTTAAGTTCACTTACACACTTTTCATGAGTGCTTAGAAGGGAAACTAATTATGGCCCAGCCTTTAGTTTAATGTATGTATGTAATCTTTCATGTATTTGAAGCGTTGCATAAAAACTATTGGAACATTAATGTGGATGTCGTCTAGTTTGGAATCTTTGGTCCCTTGTGACCTCAGATATCTGATCTGTTAGAAGATCATGTTTTTGGTGATGCTATAGCAGGGAGTACTTTGTAATACTGATTGATGTATGATATAACGAGATTCCACAAAGACAAGATGATGCTTCACGTACATCCAATGTTTCTTCCTAATGTGGTTTTAGAATCCAACTTTAACTTCTCAAATGATGTTCTACCATTTTCCCTTCCTTTAACAAACCTGATTTCTAGTGCCCATATTTTATTCCTCTAGGTGAGTGAAGCAGGTGTCCATAGGCCTCATGTTGGTGGAATTCATGGTCGCAGTAATGATGGCTCCTACTCTCTTGTACTCGCAGGAGGATTTGAAGATGAAGTGGTATGTGCTTAATTACCAGTTTATAGAAGTATATATGAATTAAATCTTCTAAAGTAAGTTCTAAATAACACATTTGCACATAAGTAATAGAAGTTCTCTAGTATAAACAATTTGTTAGCTGTTTCAAAAGTTTAAATGGCGATAAAAGCATTTTTGGGGTGGTGGTATTTTGAAATTCATCAAGCAAGTCTTTGTATTTCACCTCCTCTCTTCAGAACAGCTGTGCTTTGAAGAGTGGCACTAAGTGCATTATATACTGATATCATTGATGTATTTGGTTTAGCAATATTTCTCCAGGAATAAGCAGGAAGTCAGTCCTCACATTTGGATGACGGCTGCACTGACAGAGCCTGTGTGGAGCATTTCCCCATGCATAGTCCCCTTCCCGTCCAAAGGTGCCGTCTTGCTCAGTCTCCTTTTTTCTGCGGAGCCCAGTGGACATCTGTCCTGTTTCCCAAATAAAATACTTGCTAACTATCCTTAAAAATAGTTAGTTTCCAACTTTGCATACTGGTTCCTCTTCCTGCCTCGAGCCAGCACTGGTACCGGCACTGTTCTCGGCTCCTTTTGTCTTTTTGATTGAAGCTCGCCTCGACTGGCGCTCGTGCCCTTTCTTTGTCTGGGGATCATCAGCCCTGACTGGGTGTTTTCCCTACCATGTCCCCCAGTAGGTTTAAGAAATACGACCACTACAATCAGACCATGTCAGTCACTGACACCCATGACTGCTGTCTGCGCTGCCTGGATCCTGGACCATGACAGCACCTCTTGCGACTTGTGCCAGGCCATGATGCCTGAGACCACAAAAAGAGATCAGAGTTACAGCAAAGACTGTTCCCCAGATCAGACTCGGCACCGGCCTCCCCAACGCCGATCTCAAAGTCCAGCACTTCCCGTGAGTCCCGTGGCAGTGGCTCCTCCAAGAAGATCCTGGATCCTGAGAGGAAAAAGAAACAGAGAAACATGATGACAGAAAAAGACCACATGGCCTATCTAATCTGTCTTTCCATATCAACCACTGCAACATTCCCCATTTTTCCTTTAGAGATCCTCTGTGTTTGTCCCATGTTTCTTTGAATTCAGATACTGTCCTCATTTCTACCACCTCCACTGGAAGACTATTCCACAGATCCACCACTCTTTCTGTAAAGAAATATTTCTGCATAATCATTCCTGAATATCCCCTTTCACCCTCATCCCATGTCCCCTTGTAGCAGAGCTTGCTTTCAATCGAAAGAGGCTCTCCTCCTGTGCATTTATGCCGCAGAGGTATTTAAACATCTCAATCATATCATCTCTATCCCCCCTTTCCTCTAAGGTGTACATATTAGGATCCTTAAGTCTGTCCTCATATGCTTTATAATGAAGACCACTAACCATTTTAGTAGCCACCCTCTGTACGGATCCAGCATGTTTATATCCTTTTGCAGGTGCACACAATACTCCAAATGAGGTTGCACCAAAGACTTATACAGAGACACTATCATCTCCTTTCTTCTGCTGGCCATTCCTCTCCCTATGCACCCTCCTAGCTTTTGCTGTCACCTTTTCTACCTGTTTAGCTACTTTAAGATCATCAGACACAATCACACCTATTTCACACACTTCTTTGGTGGACAAAAGTACTTCACCCCCTATACCAGAGGTTCCCAACTCCAGTCCTGGAGGGCCAAACACCATTCAGGTTTTCAGGCTGTCCCTAATAAATATGCATGAGATGCATTTGCATGCACTGCCCCATTGTATTCAAATGTATCTCATGCATATTCATTAGGGACATCCTGAAAACCTGAATGCTGTTTGGCCCTCCAGGACTGGAGTTGGGAACCTCTGCCCTATACTATATTGCTCCCTTGGATTGCTGCAGCCCTAATGCATGACCTTGCATTTTTTAACATTAAATCTCAGCTGCCAAATTCTAGACCATTCTTCAAGCTTAGCTAGATCCCTCCTCATGTTATGTATACCTTCCTGGGTGTCTACTCTATTGCAGATTTTGATATCATCTGCTCTTCCGCTATATCAAAGATGTTAAAAAGCATCAGACCAAGGACAGATCCCTGGGGCACACCACTGGTAACCATCTCCTCCTCGGAGTGAGCTCCATTTACCTGTACCCTTTGTCGCCTCCCACTCAACCAATTTCTAACCCAAGCAGTCCATCCCTAGGGTGCTCAGTTTGTTTATAAGTCGTCTGTGAGGAATGGTGTCAAAGGCTTTACTGAAATCTAAATACACCACATCTAAGGCTCTCCCTCGGTCCAACTCCCTGGTCACCCAGTCAAAGAAATCAATAAGATTTATCTGACAAGACCTGCCTGTGGTGAATCCATCCTGCCTCTGTTCCTGTAATCCGCTGGACTCCAGAAACCTCACTTTTTCAGCAGCGCTTCCAATAATTTACTCATCACCAAAGTTAAACTAACCAGCCTGTAGTTTTCAACCACATCCTTACTTCCACTTTTGTGTAAAGGGTTCACATGTGCCTCTCTCCAGTCCTTTGGCACCACTCCCGACTCCAACGAGGCATTGAAAAGGTCAGTCAGTGGAGCTGTTAGAACGTCCCCAAGTTCCCTCAATATTCTAGGGTGTATTCCATCCGGTCCCATCACTTTGTCTACTTTACGTTTAGCTAGTTTCTCATAAACACAGTGTTCTGAAAATTGTTCAAGATGCCCCTCGCTTCTGTTCCTGTTTGTGGGTGTTTTTTGAGGTCCTGCTCCTGATTCTTCATCTGTGAACACAGAACAGAAATATTTGTTAAGCAATTCCGCTTTATCCTCATCAGCTTCTACATATTTCTCCCCTTCATCCTTGAGTCTCACAATATTACATTTGCCCTTCCTATTCTCACTAACATATCTGAAAAATGTCTTATCCCACATTTAACTGCATTGGCTATTTCCTCCTCTTTTTGAATCTGCTTTCCTGACTACTTTGCTAGCTTCTCTAAGTTTTTCCAAATATAGATGCCTGTTTTCCTCTCTCCGTGATCTCTTGTATTTTATGAAGGCCTCCCTCTTTTTCTTCAACTTTTCAGCTACTTCTTTCGAAAACCATAGAGGTCTCCTTTTCCTTTTATCTTTATTTACCATTTTAACAAAAAGGTTGGTTGCCCTTAAAATATCACCTTTTAGTTTTGCCCACTGTTTTTATACATCCCCCAGCTGTTCCCATCCCGCTAACAACTCCCTGAGGTATTGGCCCATCTTGGCAAAGTTAGTTTTTCTAAAATCTAAGACCCTCGCTTTTGAATGGATTTTAACAGCCCTAGTCCTAATACTGAACCACACCATCTGGTGATTACTGGATGCAAAATGATCTCCCACTATAACATCAGAAACACTTTCACCATTGGTAAACACCAAGTCCAGTATGGCACCTTCACGTGTGGGTTCTGACTTCCTGCTTGTTTCTGGAGAAAGCGTAGTTACTCACCTGTAACAAGTGTTCTCCAGGAACAGCAGGAATCAGTCTTCACAACCCTCCCTCTTCCCCTGGGAGTTGCCTCCCTACCTTGTTTTAGTTTTTACTGCTGTCCTAACTATGTCATCTGACTGAACAAGAAGGCACCCTTGGGCGGGAAGGGGACCACGCATGCATAGTAGCATATCCCAAAGGCTTTCTTTGAAAGCTGGGGAAATGCTCCACATGGGCTCTGTCAACGCCGATATCACACACATGTGAGGACTGATTCCTGCTGTCCCTGGAGAACACCTGTTACAGGTGAGTAACTACGCTATATGACAATATCAATACAAAGGAGTCTGATGATACTCTGAAGAAATAGGGGACACTTGTCTAACTAGAGCAGATAAACCTATAAATGGTAGATAAGCTGCTACCAGTTTCAAAAATAACTTAAACGGATTTTCTAAATTTTATTATGTGTAATTGTCGATATTTGCTAAAAGAATTTTTGAAATAACATTATATATTATAAAGTTCAATATTTAGGTATGATGATATAACTCTACTTGCAGTAGTAACTGTGCATGATGACATATTGTTTGTTAGCTGCAAGCGCTGTTCACCCCTATAACCCGTCCATTCTCTACCCTTTTCCTGCTGGAGAAAGGAGTTAATGTGATTTATAGCTTAAAACATTTGTGGCTACATGGTAAATTATTAGCACATGCTAGTTCACACGTTAACTGCTTAGCGCACTCTAGTAACATGTCCCTAAACTTTACAACCTTTTTGTAAATCTATATTTGTTATTGATCCCTCCCTGTTTTAAGCTGCTGTGTTCTGGCTGTGCTCCTTCATGACAACACTTGGAATCTTCTCACTGGATGGTTAGACATTACTCTGGGGGTCTTCCCTTCATCCTTAGTGTAGATATTTGGGAAAAAGAGGTCATGGCATAGTTCTTTTTTATTTCACTTCTCGGGGGAGGTCTGTGGGTCTGTCTGTTCTTGGGGTCCCTATGTGGAATTGTCAGACCTCTTCTCAGATAGTTCCCCACTTGAATACATAGGAATAATTCCTCCAAGGGTTACTATGATATATTTCTTTGATTAGGTATCCTGGATCCTCTCAATGACAGCTTTAGGCTTTGCACTTGTGCTGACCATAGCCCCAATTACTTGTCATTCAAAGGATAGTAAATTTGGCTATTTAGTGCTAAGTTGGCACAGGAGAGTTTGGCTGTAGCTAGAGTTCTTCAGGTATGTAACCCCTATGCTGATGATTAGCCTGAAAAAAAATTGTCTTTCCTAGTTTTTGGAGTGTAAGGGAGTCCTTTTGACTCCAAAGAAGAACGTGGCATTGTGGCCTTGGACGTCAAGAGCTCAAAACCTTACTTCCAGTGTTCAGTTCTTGTGTTTTCATATCCAGCCAGAAAATAGTATTTCCAGATCATCCTGCTAGACCAGTCCAGACTAGTGGGTTATTTCCCTCTGTTAGCAAATGGGAGACAGAAAAGAAAGCAAAATTATGCTATGACATCACCACTGGCATAAAACATAGCATAGCTAGAGGGAGCCCTCAATATTTTCTCTGTCTCAGCAGATGGTGGTGGTTCTTTTCTTCTGTTCCTGAATTCTTCCAGAGAGGTTGAGAGGCCTATAGCTCCTGCCCAGTCTGCATCTGGGTGCAGTGTAGCTTGGCCACTTTAGATCCCAGTGGGTATATGAGATACTCTTTTTCTGGTTGATCTGTTCTCCGGGAACGAGCAGGAAGTCAGTCCTCACATATGGGTGACGTCGGCGCCGATGGAGCCCTCGTGGAGGCATCTCCCCAGCTTTGAAAGAAAGCCTTTGGGAGGTGCCACCATGCTTGCATTGTACCCTTCCCGTCCAAGAGTGCCATCTTGCTTAGACTCCCTTTTTCTGCGGAGCCCTTCAGACGTTTGCCTGTTTTCCCCCGGAAAAAGTTGTTTTTTTGTCGACTTGAGTTTTACACTCTCTCTGGATGTGCGCCGGTACTCTTCCCACCACCTGAACCCGCTACCCCGGCATCATGTCTCGGGTCCCTTTGTTTTTCTCTTACTTCCTTTTGGCGCTTTCGTGTCCTTTTTCCCCAACTGGCAGCACCACAGGTCTTCGACCTTGCTGGGGTACTTTTTTCCCCCATGGCCTACCAGTGGTTTTAAGAAATGTGATCGGTGTGTCAAAATAATGTCCCTCCCTGACACACATGACTGCTGCTTTGGGCTGGACCACAACCCCACAGCTTGAAATCTGTGTAAAAAGATGTCCACCGAGGAGGAAGTGACATCACCGTGCCCGATGGCGGTGTGAGGAAACTTCTCTAGCGCCAAATCTGCTAAAACCTATTAAAAAAAAACCTCCAGGAAGAGCGGAGGAAAGCAGAACAGGCGGCTGCCAGCTCCAGGAGCAAAAGAAGAGAGGCGGAAAACTTTGCGGTGTACAGCAGCAAGGAAACACCAGCAAACGGAGCCCAGCTGAGGAAGGTTGCAGAGAACAAAACGGCGAATGGAAGAGGGTGAAACTTATCAGCAGTAATGAGGGCAGAGTGAGATAACAACAAGAGGGGGAAGTAACAGCTCGGAATCAAAAATCGGAGACAAAAGGCAAGAGTGAAAGCCCAAACAAATTGCAATAAAAGGTAAAATGGGAAAAGGCAGAAGCAGCAGAGCAGGGGGGTGAATTTTGATGGAAAACAAGTGAAAGAAAAAAAAAAAAGAACAGTGAATACTGCTGATTGAAAGAATGAGCTTTAGAAACAAAATTAAATAAAACAGACAGATGCACCCACAAAGGATAAAATCAAATAACGCAGCTATATAAATCCGGGGGGGGGGGGGGGCGGGACAAAAGGGAAAAGATGGCAACAAGAAGAAAAGCAGCAGACTTAAGAGAGTATGCATATGCAGGGGCGAGTGTGAGCAGTAATGAAAATAATACAGCATCAGGCATCCTGAAAATACAGAACATGCAGAGACAGACTCAAATGAGCAATCAGATACAGGGAAGAGAAACCATGCAAGGAATAACAAAACTAGAACTGCGAAAGTGGTTCACAAAGATAAAAACTGAAGTACAAGCGGTGAAAATAGAGTTGAGTGACTTATTGGCAACTTAAAAGAGGATATAGCGGAGTTAACACACAAGTCAGGAGACCTTGAAAACCGACTACAAGAGATAGAACAGCAACAAGAAGTGCAACAGTGGATATCCAAAACACAAAAATGGCAAGACACAATTCAGTATAAGTTGGAAGACTTGGAAAACCTTTCCCGAAGAAACAATGTACAGATCCAGGGAATACCAGAAGAATTCCAGGACAGTGCAAAAGTGGCAGCCTCAGTGTGCTCTGAAGTGCTGAAGAAAGGGGGAGAAGCAGTAACCTCCGAGGACATATTAATAGAGCACACAGAACACTAGGAGTACCAAGCATGAACAGACCTAGAGACATTATTTGCCTGACAAGGTGCAAAATGAAGGAATGTACCATGACCAAAATGAGGAGTCTGGGGACCCTTAATTGGCAAGGCTACCCGGGGAATATATACAAAGACCTATCCGCAGGTACCTTACAACGTAGAAGGGCCATTCAACCAGCAACACAAGCACTGAGAAGAGCAGAAATTAAATAAAGATGGCTACACCCTTTTAGAGTATCATTTACACAGAAAGGGAAAACTTGGCAACTGCACTCGATGGAAGAAGCCAAGGTAGCACTCCAAGAAGCATGGATAAGCCGACAGGGAGCATCAAATGAACAAGAGATAGAAGGAATGAGACAAAAACAGCAAAGAGAACAGCAACAAGAAATAAACAAAACTAGAGGAATACACCAGGATCAAAAAGAGAGAAGAAGCAAAGACTGCAGATGGACCTAAAAGTTGAGAGACATTAAAATAATAAAAGGACTATAAGTAATAATGCAGTGAGTTGAAAAAGTGGAGGAGAAAGAGACGGAAAAGGGGTAAAAAAAGAAGTAGAGCTGTTACTGAAATGTTTAAAGCGTTTGAATAATAGAGTATGTAAACTAACAAAAGAGAGGAGGGAAGGGGTAATAGGAAAAAAAAAAGAATAAAATGAAAGAAGAGAGCCGAAGGGAGAGGAAACATGGAAGGGAGGGAACAAGAGGGGGGGGGGAGGAAATGAGGGAGGGACAGAGAAATGGGGAAAGTTATTAAAAAAGGGAAGGTTTAGGCCACACAAAGTAAAGGAAAAAGGGAGAGGTAGGGAAGAGGGGGAGGAAGAAAGAGGAAAGGAGACATGGAGAGGGGAGGCAGGGGATGCACTACTCTAGACAACACTTCTGGTTAAAGCGGTGATATGGAAAGGGGGAGAAGAGGAGGGGGAGACACGGAAGGGAGAGGAGGAACAGAACAAATGAGAGAAGAAGAAATAAGAGGGGAGGGGGGAGGAAGGGAAGCAGGGAGAGAGAACGAAGGTAGAGGAAGGAGGATTGGAGTGAAAGGAGTAAACATTGCCACAAATAAGAATAGGAACAAGAGAAAACTAACGATAGCCACAATAAATGCTAAAGGACTGTGTATTTGGCACAAAAGACAACTTTTAGAAAAGGAAGGCAGATGCTTAAATGCAGATATCCTTCGTGTCCGAGAGACACACCTCCGGGTAGGGCAAGAATATATGCTAACCTCAAAATACTATCCAAACGTTATACCAGCAGGACAAAGGGCAAATCCCCATAAAGGATGGGTGGGGATCTTGATAAGTGAAACATAACCGCTATTCAATAATAGGAGAGTGTAGAGGCAAAGAAGGGAGATGGGTAGGGGTATGCCTACAGAGTTTGTAACTTGCATCCGTCTCTCTTGCAAAACCACCTCACTTCCATGGAAGAAGTAGCATACCAAAAAGCCTTTCTTCCAGAGGAAGGGGCTCCTCTAGCGTGGATACCCACCATACCTGCCTACCCTTGCGCCGATGACCGGTGCTCAGGGTCACTGGAAACCCAAGGGTCCCAAGACCCAGACACCGGCGCCACCCCAGCCAGCCCCCGGGGTTTTGATGCAGAAAGCATAGCCTCTCGCCCCCCCCCACCCCACCCGGAACGCTTCCGCCCGTGGGAGGACACCTGTCTTTTTTTGCCCCCGAATGGGCGGCCATTACATCAGACACCTGGGTCTTACAGGTGATCCGGGTTGGGTATCGTCTTCGTTTAGACAGACTCCCTTCTCTCCGGCGGAGCCTACCTGGCTTCCCTCGCACCAGGCTTGCTTGCAGCAAGAGCTGAACAATATCCTTGGTCAACAGATGGTCGAAATGGTTCCGCCGCACCTCCGAGGTCAAGGATTTTATTTCTGGTACTTTTTCATTCCAAAGAGGACGGGGGGCCTGCGCCCCATCCTCGACCTCAGGAACCTGAACAAGTTTCTGGTGCAGGAGAAGTTCAAAATGCTATTCCTTGGCGTTCTGCTGCCCTACCTCCGGCAGGGCGATTGGCTATGCTCCTTGGATCTCGGAGACGCTTACACCCACATTACTGTCCACCCCAAGCACAGGAAGTACCTGCGTTTCAGGGTGCAGGGAGAGCACTTCCAATACAGAGTGCTCCCCTTCGGACTCGCGTCTGCTCCAAGTCTTCACCAAGTGCCTGTCAACAGCTGCGGCCCATCTCCGGCTGCAGGGTATACCCTTTTACACTTACCTGGACGATTGGCTCTTCTTGGGCCCCTCGGCGGAGGAGGCTCATCTCAGCGTCATGCATGATGCTCCTTCTCGAGCGCCTCGGTTTCCTGATCAACTACTCCAAATCCTCTGCTGCTCCTTTGCAGTGTGCCGGGGCATGACCCTTTCTACCTCCTGGGCCAAGACAATGTCCTTGCGGACAGGCTCAGCAGGCTTCTCTGCCCGCACGAGTGGCGCCTGAGTCCGGAGGTGGTTCTCCATCTGTTCCGCCACTGGGGGACTCCGTCCATGGACCTGTTCGCCAGCCCGGCGAAGTGCAGCTCTCCCGCTTCTGTGGGCCGACACCACACCCGAGCAGGGTGGCCCCGGATGCATTCCCCCTGAACTGGACCATCGGGCTTCTCTATGCATTCCCTTCCACTCCTCTTCTGGCGAGGACACTCCACAAAACGACCGAGCCTCGGTGATTCTTGTGGCTCTTTCGTGGCCTCGACAACCTTGGTTCATGCTTGTGTTCTGGCTCTCGTCGGAGCCTCCGGTTCGGTTCCCCTGGACAGTGCCCCCAGTCTGCTGACACAGGACGACGGATGGGTGCTTCACCCGAATTTGGTCTCGCTATGCCTAACAGCCTGGAGGCTGAACGGGTCTCTTTAGCCTTGCTGTACCTTCCAGTGAAGATCAAGAACGTCCCCCTCGCGTCGAGGAAGGACTCGACAAGGCGGGTCTACGCCCTGAAATGGCGGCGGTTTTCGATCTGGTGCTCCAAGCTCCACATCGACCCATTCTCCTGCTCCATCCATTGGGTTCTCCAGTGCCTTCTCCATCTTTCGCAGGTGGGACTGAAGTCCATCAGGGTTCACCTGAGCGCCATCTCGGCCAACCACTTGCCTGTTGAGGGCAAACCCCTCTCGGGTCAGCCTCTGTTCTCCTGCTCGGGTCATGCAGGGCCTCCTGCTTTCCAAACCCCCTATCCTGCCTCCCCTGGTGGAATGGGACCTGAACATAGTGCTCATGCAGCTGATATGGCTACCTTTCGAGCCAATGGCAACATGCTTGCTGTGGCATCTCTCCTGGAAGGTGATTTTCCTGGTGGCACTGACCTCGGCGCAGCGAGTCAGAGAACTTCGAGCCTTCATGGCCGAGGGCCCCTACACCAGGTTTTACTGGAACAGGGTGGTCCTTCGCACCCACCCCAAGTCCCTACTTGAAGGTTGTCTCGGATTTCCACCTCAATCAGGAGGTGGTCTTGCCGCCTTTCTTCCCGAGACAGGCATCGGAGGTCCTGCATATGCTCGACTGCAAGAGGGCACTTGCCTTCTACCTGCAGTGTACCCAAGGTCATCGCAGGACCGACCAGCTTTTCATCGCCTACGATCCCAACCGCTTGGGGCTGGCAGTCACCAAGCGCACCCTCTCCATCTGGGTGGCAGACTGCATCAGCGCTGTTCAGGCGCGCCCGCGCCGTCGGGCCTCGACAGAGGGCCCTTTGGCGTGGCCCTTAGGCGGAGGCCCTGTGGAGGCCCTACGGAACCCAATCTGCCACCGAAGTTTTACTGCATCCTATCTGGCGTCATAAACAAGATTTCTCACCACCAACTGTTCGTTGCAGAACCTAAGTAAGTGAGAATCCCCCACCGATTTGCAAGGCAATCCCTTCTTGTAACAAAGTAACTGATCGAAACTGAGACCTCCTGCAACAAAGTATCTAAGTGGAACACTGAGACTCTATCTTAGACCATTCTCCTCAGCCAAGTGTTAGATTTCTCTATATTTGCATATTGCTCCAAAGAAACCCATAGCCTTATGACTTAAGCTGTTTAGACACCCTGCGATCCCTGCTGATCCCTGTACTTAACTGCCTGTTGATCCTTGTCGATCCCTTGCGATCTGTTTTGATCTGTGCTTAACTGCCTACTGCACCAAAGCACAAACCACTGTATTTTATGGTCCACACTCCCACTCTCATCCCCAGCCTTACACTTTCAGCTAAAACACCAAGATGTGCCTAATCCTACCACTGGTTGTCTCCCTCCTCACATCAGGGCTCATCAGCATATCACATGCCTTTAGTACCTGCCCCAACTATATCCCGATTCTCCACAGCAATGGAAGGAGATGGTCAGAAAAATACCACCACATCACAACAAGGTCTACTAACACATATCACTTGCACCTATTACACATCCCCCTACAGAACACCCGAAAGAATCAATCTGAGAAACACCAACCTAAACAGCCATGGAAATGCACACTCATAAATGCAAGGTCAATACGCTCAAAATGGCCAGCAATCACTGATCTTATAACACTCCATGACCTTGATATCTTAATGATCACTGAAACATGGCTTTCCGACTGTGACAATGCGCTCATTAATCAAATGGTACCAGATGGTTTCTCACCGTATGCTTGCCACAGAGCCAACCAGAAGGGCGGAGGAGTTCTCATACTTGCAAAAGAAGAACTACAATTTAGATTGAATGTTGCCTCTACCACAACCCATCTAGATACGATCTCCATATCAAACGATCACTGCACCATCAATCTATTTTACCGAGCCCCATCATCATCACCAGATGACCTGCCAACAATCATCAATCTTGCCTGCAACTCAAGCAACCCACGCTCCTCAAACTGGCTGCTTGGAGACTTCAATCTCCCTTCCCTACAAGACTCACAAGCAACAGCCCTCCTTGAAGCACTGAAAGAGCTGGGCTACAAGCAACTTATCGATTCTCCCACACATGTGAAGGGGAGTATACTAGACCTGATCTTCGCCCCCCAGTCCGTGGCTGACTCCACCCAGCAATTGCTGATGTCCATAACCCCAGTACCTTGGTCCGACCATAACCTGCTCAATTTCTACATACCCACCAGCCGCTGCCTCAAGAACAGTAACATAACCAACGCTCCCTTCTCTAGAACCCCAACAACAAGATTTTGCCCCTTCATTAAAAATGAAGTCCTTGAGAAGGTCCTCCCCCCTCCTCACTGTCACAACCCTTGACCCAGATGAGTTGGCAGCTAACTGGAACAACAGCCTCAGCGCCATAGCCTGCCTCTCTTCCGCTAGCAAGGGACCAAAGAAACGTGTACATGCCTCATGGTACTCCAAAGACCTGCGAGCATCCCTCCTACACCTACGTAAACTTGAGAGGCAGTGGCGCAGAACCCAAACTGCAGAAGCACACTGCGCATATAACTCATACCCGTCCTCACATAGAATAAAAATAATGGAAAAAAGGAAGCAGTACCACACAGATATCCTAAAGCGATCACTAAATAAATCACATCACCTGTTCAGTATTGTAAAATCACTAACAGGCGACCCAGCACTAGCGCATCCACCCATGCCCCAACCCCAGGAGTACTCTGACTATCTGCAATCGAAGATGATCCAGACCAGTGCGAACCCGACCACCTCCAACTTTACCAGCATATACAAAGCGCCACAGCCAACGCTATTGCTCAAATTCCGCAAAGTATCCAGCAAAGAAATCGAAGACACTATTCTCGCTATCAATCTTACCACAGCACCCAACGACCCATCTCCAGCTAGCTGGATAAAAGTTATGCTGCGATCTAAGTAACACACTGTGCAAAATACTGAACCAATCTTTACTAACGGGCTCTTTCCCACACATCAATCAGGCCTCTGCTAAAGAATAGTAGACTTGACACATCCAAAGTCGAATCCTACAGACCAATTTCGAGTATCCCTCTGCTTGCCAAGATCTTCGAAAAAGTCATCCAGCGGCAGATCCAACAACATGTAGATGCCGAGGCACCTCTCGACCCGTCTCAACACGGCTTCAGGGAAGCACACGGTGTTGACACCATCCTAACGACCCTCATCAACGATTTGATCACAGGAATCGACAACATACACCAAAGATTCGTTCTCATCTTCATGGACATTGCAGCTGCCTTTGACTCAGTGAATCATAAGATACTACTACAACGTCTCCAAGAAAAAGGGATACAAGGCACGGCTCTACAATGGTGCGAGTCATACCTGACTAATAGATGGCAGCAAGTTAAGACGGGTACCATGACTTCGGAGCCGTTCCTACAGAAACAGGGGGTACCTCAGGGATCATCCCTGTCTGCACGTATGCAGCCCATCTGCACCCTGGTCCGTTCCTTAAACGTTCAATGCCTCGCCTATGCAGACGACATCCTGCTATACCTCCCGTTCTCGATCAAACAGCCTGATTTCTCTCCTATCATTAGATGTTTTGAAGCAGTTGCAGATTGGCTTCTCACACAAAACCTGCGGATTAATCACAGTAAAACTGATGTTCTTTTCGTCACAGGAAACCAGAAGTTCATCCCACCTCCCTCCCTACAAGTCAACAATGCGGAACTCAAAACAAAATCCACAATTCGCTATCTGGGCATCACCCTAGACCAGCGGCTTGACATGGTAACACATGTGAAAAATGTTGCAAGAGCAGTGTATCATAAGATACGAACATTACGCCATCTTCGGCCTCTACTTGACTTCACTGACTATCGGACGATTTTCCAGGCCCTAGTTATCCCACATCTGGACTTCGATAATATCATCCTCCATGGTCTCCCACAGGTAACTCTAAACCCGCTCCGGCTTGCCATGAACTCTGCCGCCAGAGTACTGGCAGGTGTACCAAGATCAGAACACATAACGCCAGTGTTGAAGGAACTCCACTGGCTACCACTACAGGCCCGAGTCCAGTACAAGGCACTCGTCCTTACTTTCAAAGCCATGAAGAACCAGCCCCCTACACCCATATGCAAGCTGCTCAATAACTTGCCTGACAACAGAAACAGAAGATCTTCAATGCTGAATGCGTTAGACGTCCCTAAGATAAAAGCAAAATGCACAAAGGCAACCGCCAGTAGGGCCTTCTCGATTTACGCACCCATAGCTTGGAATGCCCTTCCCACTGGAATCCGAGCCATCTCTAGTCTTACTCATTCAGAAAAGCGCTAAAGTACCATCTGTTCCAAATACACTACCCAGAAACTAGACCTGGAAAATATAGGAAGTGCCCTCTGACCCCCCCCCTCCTAACTGTTCCAACACCCTAACCCGATGGGGGGATGGTTAATCAGCCTACCCCTTGTGCATACTCCCTGATGCCATCAAACCTGTTTCAAATATGACTACTCTGCAGCTCTGTAAATATCTTGTAAATAGTTTGCCCAGGTTCTCCCCTAAGCTATTACCCTGTTCTCTGTAAGCGCATTGTGTCGTTGACTCATTGTAGCATTGTTCTGTTCATTGTGAACCGCACTGATTTTTAATAGCGCGGTATATAAGAAATGTGAATAAAATAAATAAATAAATAAAAAATCACCTTCACCCAGGCAAAGGCGGGCGCCCCGCTGGATCATCGGGTCACTGCGGACGGCGTCCACACCAAGGCAGAGTCGGTGGCATCGCTGCGCTCAGTGCCTTTGATGTACATCTGCCATGCTGCGACCTGGTCTTCAGCAAACACCTTTGCTTCACACTACTGCCTGGAGAGGGAGTCCTGCCGAGACAGCGCCTTCAGCCAGGCTGTACTCCGTAGTCTGTTCGGGGTATAAGCAACTCATGCCCTCCGACCCTTCTGTGACTACCGAGAGCGTGCCCTGAAGGCCCGAGGACTCGGGCTTCCTTCGGACATCGGCTTCTGCTCATGGCCTCGTGGAGGTGTTTTTGGCTTACAGGTTCGGTAGCCTGTAGCTGGGGAGTCCCATAAGTGAGGACTGACTTTTTGCTTGTTCCTGGAGATAGCGTAATTACTCACCTGTAACAGGTGTTCTCCAGGGACAGCAGAAATCAGTCCTTACTACCCTCTCACCTCCCCTGAAGAGTTGCAGTTTTTTTGTCCTTCCCTTGCCATCTGCTTAGAAGGGCTTTAACTCTGAGACCTGACTGGGCAAGATGGCACCTTTGGGTGGGAAGAGGACCACGCATGCATGGCAGCAATCCCAAAGGCTTTCTTTGAAAGCTGGGGAATTGCTCCGCGCGGGCTCCGTCGATGCCAACGTCACCCATAAGTGAGGACTGATTCCTGCTGTCCCTGGAGAACACCTGTTACAGGTGAGTAACTACGCTTCTACTCACATACACATGGATCATATAAAAGGACAGACATGATATGGGGGAGTGGGAAGTGGACATCAAGGGCGCAGGAGGCAGAACAAGGCATAATAACCTTGACAGATCATGCCCCAGTTAGTGTAATATTTGATTTAAGTGAAGAAGATGAGGGAATTAAATTCTGGAAACTAAATGACTCACTACTAGAATATGATAGTCAAGTTGATAAACTCCGAAAAGATATACAAGAATATCTACACTTGGGATGGGTTAAAGACTGTAATTAGAGGGAAGCTAATTAGCTTAGCAGCAAGTCAAGTGAGAGAAAGGGAAAGCAGAAGTAGAACTGCTAAAACTGATAAGGGAATTAGAAGGGAAAAATCAGAGTGATCAAGAACTAGCTATAATCACAGAGTTAACTAAAGCAGGAGCAGAACTAAGCAAGCTAAGAGCCCGCGAAATGGCTTACAGACTAGCAATGCTGAAACAAACGCACTTTGAAGGAGGCAATAAAGCAGGAAAAATTGTAGTTAGTCATTTGAAAACCCAAAGACAAGCAGCATACATAGATGGGATCAGAAATAGCAAAGGGGAAATGTTCAATCGTATGCTGGAGATTAGCAAAGTATTTCAGGAGTATTATAGAAATCCATATAAAAGTGAAATCATAAATGGACAGGAAGAGGCAAAAGCATTTTTAAAAGAAAGCAACTTGAAACAAGTAGAACCAGAAGAGAAAGAACGAATAGGATGGGAAATTAATGAGGATAAAGTTAAGGGTGCAATTAAAATTCTCAAAATAGGAAAAGCCCCTGAATTAGACAGGTATACAGCAAACTTCTACAGAGTAATGATGGATCAAGTAACACCGATCCTAACCCAAGTTTTTAACAAGGTTCTCCAAGGTGAAGGGATCCCAAAATCCATGGAAAAGGTGGGAATTACAATTCTGCCAAAACCAGGCAGAGATAGAGGGGTGTGTGGCTCCTATAGGTCTATATCATTGATTAATCTAGATGCAAAACTACTGGCAAAGGTATTAGGGAACCGCATCCAAGATGTGGTACCTAAACTGATAAATAGAGACCAAACCGGGCTTGTAAAGGGGAGACAAGAGAGTGACAATATTAGAAAGCTACTAAATATTGCATGGTATCTCCAGAAATCCAAAGAACAAGCAATACTAGTAATGGTGAACACAGAGAAAGCATTCGACCGAGTGGAATGCCAGTATATGTTTCAAGTGTTAGAATGAATGGGCTTCGGAGGGAGTTTTTTAAGATGGATGAGGGCACTTTATGAATACCCCAATAGCAAGGGTTTGAATAAATGGAGTATATTCTGAGAGCTTTAATTTATCAAGGGGAGCAGATAAGGATGCCCACTATCACCACTCTTATTTGCTTTGATGATTGAGCCCTTGGCAGAATATGTTCGGCCGGAAACAGATATAAAGGGAGCGATGTCATTTTCACTTTGAGACAACCCATAACTACGTTACCAATATTGATGGGAATAATAAAAAGGTTTAGTAGAATAGCAGGAGATAAAATAAATCACAGCAAGACTGACGTGTTAGGGTTCAGTCTAACACAGAACTTGGAAGAGAGATTAAAAACACATTTAAATTTAAGTGGGTCAAGCAGCACTTCAGATACCTAGGGATACAGCTAGGGAAACCACTAGAAAATATCAAACAGTGGAACTACCAAGTAATGGCAGAAAACATTAGAAGAGACTTCTCCAAATAGGTGGGACTGCACTTGTCTTGGTTAGGACGTATAGCAGTAGTGAAAATGAATGTGCTACCACAAATACTATTTCTGCTTGCTTTCTTACCATGCAAAGTGCCCAAAAAGGAAATGGGAAAGTTGCAAAATATAATTATGCAATTTATTTGGGTAGGAAAGTTTCTAAAGCTAGCAAGAAACATTATGTATAAGCCGAAAGAGGGGGGGAGGGGGTGGCTGGGAGTACCTTGCACAGCTAAATACTATGATGCTGCGCAGCTTAGAGCATTATTTGTATGGAGAGAAGAAAGGGACACTCCAAGTTGGGTGTAGATTGAAGCAGAAGGGGAAGGAAACAGGGAAATAAAGATATGGGATCTCACAGAAAGAAAAAAGGAGGAGGATGAAAACTAATACAAGGAGCTTACCCTTCAAGTATGGAGAAAATGGATTATGTGTGGGGGGGAGGGGGGAATATTCCAGACACACATTTATTCAAAGTATAGTAGAGTTCAGACTAGGGAAAACAATGAAGGTGTATGTGATATGGGCAAGTAAAGGGTTGAAAAGGATAGGCCAAATGGTAGGAAAGGTGGAGGGGGGAGGGGTAGAAATGAGAACATTCACGTTGCTACAACTGAAATACCAGCTAGATATGGCAGACCATTATGCCTGTGTACAAATATGGTACTTCTTACAGCAAAAAGAGATAAAGTTGAACTTACTAGCTAAACCCACACCATTTGAGGAGCTGATGGGGAAACGGGACATGCAGAAAGGATTAATATCCAAACTATATAGAATAATATCTACAAAGGGAGAGGAAAGGTCAAAAAGCCAGAAAAGATGGGAAGAAGAAATACCAGGACCCTGGGATATAAATAAATAGGAAGGCATATACGAAAGAGCATATACAGTAGCATCCGGGACACTGTTCCTGGAGAATAGTCTAAAGGTCCAGCTAAGGATGTACTGGACTACAGTAAAATTTAAAAGAAATTTATCCTGAAAGCTCAAGTGAGTGCTGGAAGGGATGTGGGGAAAGAGGATAACTTTTACATATGCTCTGGAGCTGCCCAAAAGTGCAAACATACCGGGAAAAGGTAGAGGGATTATATGGGAAAACTACCAAGGTGCAAGTTAAACTAACCCAGCCATGATAGCCCTAAATGAAGGAACATGAAGATTTAGCATCCTATCTAGGATACTGCATAATAACAGCACGTATGAGTCTTCTCAGATGGTAGAAGAACACAGAAATACCACCTCTAAAAGAAGTAGTAGGAAAATTGGAACTAGTATGGAGTCTATGTGCAATAGCAGCATATAGAAAACACAGTGTCATAAAATACAGAAATATGTGGCAATGATACAAAACGTGGAGGGTAGAAGGGATAAAGAAAGTGATGGGAGGAAGATAAAGGAACCAAATATAATAACAATAAATAAGATAAACTGTATAAAGAAGGGTTAAGAGGGGGAAGAAGGGGGAAGGAAAGGAGAGTAAGAGGGGGAAGGGAGGGGAGAAATAGAATAACACAAGTTGAAAAGTTATCAATATTACAATATAAATGGATATGTTGAAGGTTCGAAGCAAGATGTAAGAATATGTTGAAAAATGAATAAAATATAAATTATATTAAAAAAAAAATGTCCACCAAGGCCCTCAAGAGCCGTCAGCAGCAGCACGACAAGTTTTTCCTGGATTATCCAGCTCCAAAGGCCCCGGCCCCCTCTGAAGCCATGGAATTCCGTGATGACCCCGTGGACCCCAGTCGATGCCATGGCTCTTCAGAAAGAAGGTCTCCCTCAAGGGAACACAAGAAGAAGAAACCCTCAAAGGCAGCATCTCTGTATGGTTCTGATGGGTGTGGTAAGCCCCAGACCAGGTCCCGCAGTCCTCGACAGCTGTTGGAGGGATCGGAGCAGGAACAGCCTACTAAGATCGCCCGAAAGGAGTTGACCGCAGATCAGTCTCAGTTACTTATCCTCGTTGAGGACTCCCGTTCTGGGAAACAGGCGCCAGGCCAGAGTTTCTCAGTGCCCACGCTGATGGCTGCGGAGCCTTCTGGACTTCAATCCAGGATGGCGGCCCTGGAGCACAGTCTGACTGCCTTCATGGACCAGCAGCAGGCGTTGCTGTCCAGTACTACCAGCTCCTCCGCCCAGACCACCGGGCCCTCGACATCGAGGACTTGATGATCGTCAAGACCATATGGCCCTGAGTCGATCCTCGGCCTAGGTCTCACTCCAGGTCCCGCTCAACGGGACTGAGATCTAACCCAGCTAGCTCATTATCTCAAGCTTGCGAGTCACCCTTCCCTCGAGTCTTCCTCCGACTACTCGGAGTAGGACGAGAAGTCCCCAGACACCCAACGCCATCATAATGTCCCCTTGGACTCGTCACCCTCTGAACCACGGCGTCTGTCCCTGCCCAAGGACATGGCATTCCTCGACTTTGTGCAGGATATGTCAAAGGTCCTCGCATTCCCTACGGAATCGGAGGAGGACCCTCAGACACAGGAATTAGAAATCCTCCAGTATGAGGTCCACCAAGGGAATTGCTCACTGTACCCATCCCCACCCATCCTAGAAAGGCTAATGCTCCGTATGTGGGAGACACCGGCATCGATGCCGGTGGTGAGCAAGCGTTTCGACTCGATATATCTGTGCTGCTGGAGCCTGGGCTTCCAGAAGTCACAGCTGCCGCACAGCTCCATGGTGATGGAGTCGGCCTTACGTCAGCTCAAGAGCCAGAAGACACAATCATCGGTGCCCCCAGGTAGGGAGGCCTGCACCTTGGACGCCCTCAGCAGAAAGTGCTACCAGGGCTCAATATTCATCGGTCAGATCCAGGCCTACCAGCTGTACATGGGCATGTACCTGAGAGACCTGGCGAAGGAACTCACCGGGTTCTCGGCTGGGCTCTCCAAGGAACCTCTGCAGCGGTTCAGGAACCTGTCCAAGGCCGTCCATGAGTGCTCCAAATTCATGACTCGAGCAGCCTATGATGGCTTTGAGTCGGCAGCTAGAGTAGCTGCGGCAGGCATCGGTGCCTGACGCCAGGCCTGGCTACAGTCTTCTGACCTCGAGCAATGGGTTCAGGACAAATTGGTTGATGTCCCATCCCAAGGGGAGAACCTCTTTGGCAAATCCATGATGGAAAAGGCTGCCGAGTTGAAGTCCGAGTTAACGATGAAGACCACTACCTTTCCCCGATTGAAGGGCTTGAGTAAAAAGCCCTTTTACTCAAGGTAAGAGGCTGCTTAAAAAAGCTACTCACATTTTCAGGCCTCCCCAGCACGGTCAGCAGGCTAAGGGACATGGGCAAGGTCCTCATAAGCAGAAGGCTCCCAAGCCCCAGGTGTCGGATCAGGCCCAGCCAGGCGGGAGCTTTTGACTCCTTGCGCATAGTCTCTCTACCCCAAGAAGGACAGTCCACAGGAGGATGTCTAACCTCGTATGTCCACAGACGACCAGCCATCACCACTGATTCCTGGGCCCTCCAGGTGGTCAAGGAGAGCTACCTTCTCCACCTGTCTCAGACACCTCTTCTTTTCTTCCTGGAAGAGCCTTCCAGGTCTCCCCTTCACTGGGACCTCCTTTGGAAGGAACTCACAGGCCTTTTCGAGGACAAAATGGTAGAACCAGTACCCCTTCATTTCAAGGGCATGGGGTTCTACTCCATGTATTTCCTTGTACCAAAAAGAACAGGAGGCCTAAGGCCCATTCTGGACTTGCGCAACCTGACCAAGTTCCTGGTGAGGGAGAAGTTCAAGATGCTGTCCTTGGAACACTGCTGCCTTACCTCCAGCAGCAAGACTGGCTATGCTCCTTGGATCTGAAGGATTCCTCCAGCCACAGGCAGTACCTTTGCTTCATGGTGGGGGGTGTTCACTACCAGTAGAGGGTGCTACCCTTCAGCCTAGCCCCCAGGGTCTTCACCAAATGCCTGGCAGTAGTAACTGCCCTCCTCTGTCTCCAGGGGGTATTTGTCTTCCCCTACCTCAATGACTGGCTCATAAAAGGAGGCATGGCCAAAGAGATGCAGCAAGCCACAGCATGCACCATCCAGATCCTACAACATCTGGGGTTCGTGATAAACTACCCCAAATCCCACCTCCTCCCAACACAGTGTCTGGAATTCATAGGAGCAAGATTGGACACACTTCAGCAAAGGCCTTCCTTCCCCTGACCGAGCAGACCATTTCAGGGCACTGGCCGGAGAGGTGCAACACTGTCCCTCGGTGTCAGCTCAGCTTCTACTGCGCCTACTCGGGCACATGGCCTCGACGGTCCATGTCACCCCGGACACTCGCCTGCATATGAGGGCCGCTCAGTGGTGCCTTCGGGACCAGTGGGCACAGGCTGTCTCCAAGACAGAGTCTCAGTGACCCGCCAGCTGGCGGAAATCCCTGAGTTAGTGGCAAAATCCCCGACACCTGCAGGCAGGGATGCCCTTCCAAACCCCAAGCCCTCTAAGGGTCCTCACTACAGACACCTCCCTGCTGGGATGGGGAGCCCACTGCGAAGAACTCTGTACCCAGGGCAACTGGTCTCAAGCCGAGAGCAACCAGCAGATCAACCTCCTGGAACTTCGAGCAATATATCTGGCCACCGAGTATTCTGCCACCACCTGAGACACCAGCCAGTGCTGATCCAAATAATCAGGTGGCAGTGTTTTTTGTGAACAAGCAGGGGGGTATGGGGTCTTGCGCCCTCTGCCACGAAGTGATGATACTTTGCTCCTATGCAATTCAGGGAATACTCCTGTGGGTAGTGTACCTACCAGGCCAGGACAACGCTTTGGTGGACAGGGTCCCCCAGCCACACGAGTGGCAGCTGGACCCCAGAGTAGCCAACCAGCTCTTTCGTCTCTGGGGGACCCCAAGGTTCGACCTCTTTGCCAGCCCGGACAACTACCAGTTGACCCGCTTCTATTCTCGGTAGCCCCATCCATCCCGGGTAGTGGCAGATGCGTTCCTCATCCCATGGTTGGACGGCCTTATGTATGCCTTCCCACCCATGCCGCTGATTGCCAAAACACTCTTCAAGGCTCTTTGCGTCAAGGCATCGCTGATTCTGGTGGCTCCATGGTTGCCCAGGTAACCGTGGTTCCCGCTACTCCTCCATTTGTCCCCCTGGGGAACTCCCCGGGACTCTTGTCTCAAGAGGAGGGCTCTCTCCTGCACCCCATCCTGGGGTCCCTATCACTGGTGACGTGGCTGCTGAAAGGGTGACCTTAGCCCCTTTCAATCTCTCAGGAGAAGTGGAAGAGATCCTGCTGGCCTCCCATAAGACCTTTACTGGAGGGCTTACACATTCAAATGGCGCAGGTTCTCGGCCTGGTGTGCAGAGCAGCGGGTGAACCCGTTCTTCGGTCTGGTGTAGCTGCAATACCTTCTTCATCTCTCACTATCCGGACTCAAATCAAACTCCGTGAGAGTGCACCTCAGTGCCCTGGTGGCACATTACCACCCTCTTGAGGGCAAGCCCTTTTTGGTCCAGCCACTGGTTGACCCACTTCTTGAGAGGACTCCTGTTGTCCAAAGCCCCCTCCAGTAATGGAATGGGACCTCAATGTAGTTTTGGCGCAGCACACTCACTCACCATTTGAGCCTCTAGCTATGTGCCACCTGAGATACCTCTTGTAGAAGGTTGTGTTCCTAGTAGCACTCACCTCCGCTTGCAGGTTCAGCGAGCTCCAAGCCCTGGTGGCATATTCACCATACCAGATTCTATAAGAACAGGGTCGTGCTACATACATACCCCAAGTTCCTTTTGAAGGTGGTATCTCCTTTCCACAACCAGGAGGTGGTGTTACCTGCCTTCTTCCCAAGGCCTCACTCCAGCAGGGTGGAGACCATCCTTCAGACCTTGGTTTGTAAGAGGGCCCTGTCTTGCTACATTCAGCAGACCCAGGGCCACCGGAAAGCTGTTCAGCTTTTTATTTCTTATGACACCTGTCAGTCAACCAATTTCTGATCCAGTTCATCACCCTGGGACCCATCCCAAAGCTGTTTAGTTTATTGGTAAGCCTCCTATGAGGAGCAGTATCAAAGGCTTTGCTGAAATCTAGGTAGATCACATTCATCGCATGCCCTTGATCTAGTTCTCTGGTCACCCAGTGAAAGAACTCAATCAGATTTGTTTGGCAAGATCATCCTTTCGTAAAACCATGTTGCCTCGGAACATGCAACTTGTTGGTTTCGAGAAAGTCCACAATTCACTCTTTCAGGAGCGCCTCCATTACTTTTCCCGCCACCAAGGTAAGGTTTTATGACCTGTAGTTTGTCATTTCTTTTCTATTACCACTTTTGTGAAGAGGTACCACATCAGCCCTTCTCCAGTCCTGTGGAAGGGGGAAGCGGTGACCAAATGGACACTGTCCACCTGACTGGCAGACTACATTGCTCTAGCCTCTCAACAGGCTGGGCTCACACTGGATGGTCAGGTCACAGCATCAGGGCCATGCGGCCTCTGTGGCAAACTTGCGCTACATCCCGTTGCTAGACATTTGATGGGCCGCCACCTGGTCTTCAGTCCATACCTTCGCAGTTCATTACTGCCCGGAAAGGTAGTCCCAACGGGGACAGCGCCTTCGGCCAGGCTGTGCTCCATAATCTCTTCAGGGTCTAGGAAACTCCTACCCTCCGACCCTTCTGGGTTCAGGCTACCGGAGCATTGGTTTCCATCGGACACACGGGTCTGTATATGCGGACTCAATTGCTGCTGCTCACAGCTCCCCCTGAGGGCGACCGTGGCCTTTTCTATAGGCTTGCAGTAGCCTGTAGCTAGGGAGTCCCATATGTGAGGATTGACTTCCTGCTTGTTTCCGGAGAAAGCGTAGTTACTCACCTGTAACAGGTGTTCTCCGGGGACAGCAAGAATGAGTCCTCACAACCCTTCCTCCTCCCCTTGGAGTTGCTTTTTTACCATCTTTTGCTGTCTTTTAGCTATATCATCCTCTATATGCAACCCATTTGCAACATTCTCAGGAAACGTAAAGTACATTATCATCTATATGCATACAATAAAATGTTCTATCACCCAATAGATATCTCCAACCCCCTTTGCCTCCAAATTCAAGAGTGTCCAAGGACATTACCAATTGGCTGTCCGCACACAGCCTACGTGCCAGTTTCAATAAAACAGAAATTTTATACCGCTTTTCACCACCCGCTAAAATTTATATAAATGAAGTTGCCATAGAAGTTAAACAGGATGTGAAGTACTTAGGTATCATTCTCGACCAGTCACTATCCATGTCCTCATATATAAAAGCTGTAACCAAGGCATTTTACTTCAAACTAAAAACAATTCAACCACTAAGACACCTTCTGGATAATAGCGACTTCCGCTCAGTTCTACAGGCCATCATTATACCTCACCTTGATTATTGTAAGAGCATATATGAAGGCCTACCCAAATAAAATACACATCAACTTCAAATGGCACAGAACCTTTGTGCGCATATAATTCACAGCGCTCACCGATATGACCACATCACACCACTATTCCAGTCTCTCCACTGGCTACCCATAGAAGCATGTATCAAATACAAATATCTACTGATAACTTTAAAACTATACAATAAGATTGCCCCTCATGCCTTTCGTCTCTTATTACCCCTAGTGACCCCATTAGATCCAGAAGAACGTGCACCCAGAATACCCTCGCAATTCCAGCCCATTTTCGTAACACAATCAAAGCTACAAGTTCAAGAGCGTGCTTGTTTGTAGCCCCTACGCTCTGGAATGCTCTCCCAGACAACCTAAGACTAATAAAAGATCTTTAGACTTAGAAAAGAGCTTAAAACATTCCTCCTCATTCAACACTTTAACCTCAATACCTCTATTACCTCCCTTTGAACACCATGATCCCCCCCCCCCCCCACACACACACTTCTCTCCGCTATATACTGGAGAAATACAAATACAATAAATACATACCCTCCTGATCCTCTTTCTCACTTGATATCGCTTAATTAGGTAATTACTCTTCTCTCCCCCCCAAACCTTTCTTTTTATGAAACTTCATTTAATATATTTCTCACTTATCCCGTTCCCTTCCCCACCCTACACTGTAAATAGCTCTGCCTCAGCATCCGCTATTCTGCTGTATATGTGAACAACTGATTTGTAAATAGCACCTTGTAATATAGTTTGATATATTCTATGTTCTTTGTAAACGAGTTCTGTTCAATGTAAACCACCCCTGATCACTGGAAGGGGTGTTATATAAAAACGTTTAAATAAATAAGTAAAAATAAATCTGACTGAGCAAAATGGCACATTTGGGTGGGAAGGGTACCACGCATGCATGGTGGCACCTCCCAAAGGCTTTCTTTGAAAGCTGGGGAAATGCCTCTGCGAGGGCTCCGTTGGCACTGACGTCACCCATATGTGAGGACTGATTCCTGCTGTCCCTGGAGAACACCTGTTACAGGTGAGTAGCTACGCTTTACTTTGGGGCTAACTCCTGGCTAGGAGAGCCAGCATAGTTTGTTGGGGGCGTTGAATCACGAGGATCCTTCTGAGAGACCCTTAACTGTTTTTTGGCCTTTTTCTTTTCTTTCTCCCTTTACTTTTGTTTATTTTAAAAAAGAATAAATAAATAAATAAATAAAAGGTCTGAGAGTCTTCTGCACAGCTCCATGTAGCTCCTTAGCATGTTGCTGATAGGGGGTTTCCCTCCTGCGTTCCCCCACCACCGCCACTGCATTCCAAAGGGATTGCAGCACTGAGGCTGCAGTGGGTCGCCGCCTTTTCCAGCGGTCAACTGCAGAGGATCATCGCCTGAACTTTGCTCGCGGCAAAAAGGGACCGCTGCACCTAACCGTGAGCATTTGCTATGATCCTGCCTTTCTCGCCTGACATCCCTGGCCTGTGCAGGCCGCGCACCAGTGGCAGAAAGGGGTCGCTGCACCTATTCGTCAGTGCTGCGGTTCTGCCTTTCCTGCCTGACATCCCCAACCTGTGCAGGCCATGCACCAGCGGTAAAAAAGGGGCTGCTGCACCTAACCATGAGTGTTTGCTGTGATCCTGCTTTTCGTGCACTATTTTTCCTTCCTTAAGGCCTACAGCTCCTGGTCAGTTTGAGACTGGTTTCAATGCAGCTTGGCTAGCCGAGACCTCGGGGACTATATGAGATACCCCTCTGGTGGTCTTCTCTCTTCCTCCTGGGGTGAGCTCCTGGCTATGAGAACCAGTATAATTCGGTGGTGCATTAGGATCAGTACCTGTCTCATTGCCCTGATGCCTCAGCTGCAGTAAGTGGCGATGGTTCCCTTGTTGTGATAGTGTCTGCGCCGCTTGCACAGCCGATCCGGGGGACATTTCTGCCAACTCAGCATCCTTGTTAGCTGTTTCGGCTTCTGATGCAGTTGAGGCTTCATTGCTACTTTCCACATAGGGATTATCAGTGCTCTTCTCCAGACAGACCTGCTGTTCCCGCAATACCAAATTTCACCTTGGGACCGGCTCTGACAGAGTCTGCTTTCCCTCTGTTTCCACAGTTGCAGCGCTCCCAGCCACAGCAGTTACAAGTGTTTCAGCCACAGCAGCTGCCTGACCCCCCGCAGTGGCAGATTTTGCACCCATGTTCCAACATGGATGGGGGGTGAAGGCCTTATTCCCTCTTGGCCGGCTCATCTTCTACCGCTCCTCCAATAGTCTTTGCTCGTGGATCCTGCAAATGATCAAGAGGGCAGGGTTCTGGCGCGCTCCAAAGTCCCTTATTGTAGTGAGGCAGCATCTTTTGACGTTGAGTACCCTAAGGACATTTTCCTGATGACTCTGGTTCAGCTACCTCCAATGCAGAGGAGGGGGAACTCTTTCAGGGCAAGGACCATAGCGACTCTCGCATTGTGTGTCTGTCATTGAGAGGAGACCCCCCCCCCCCCTTGATTGTCCAGTTTGCCACTGAACTGCACATTCCAGATCTCTCTGGACCAGCCCAGACTCCCTCCACTTCTGATCCTGGCAACAGGGGGCCTTCCAGAGGAGCCTTTCCTTTCCCACCGGAACCTCTCCTGATGTGCCCCTCAAGAAGGCCCAGCGATTGGGTCACATTTACACCTGATCACTTACAGTCTTGGAAAGTAGTTGTGGTTTCCCTGGGTCGACATCTTGATCACGGCGGTCACCAAGTGTATCATCATTCCCATAGAAGTGGAGCTGCCTTTCAGGGCCAGAAGGTGGGAAGAATCCTTCAGACGGCCGCCTTTTCCTCCTCCCTAGACCTTCAGGTGACAACGTGGGATGGCCTCGGTGCATGTGTCCTCCTCCACTGGGTTCAGCTCCTTCCTGAGGATGAGTATTCTGCCCACCTCAAATATCTGGCAGCCTTCTTGGTGGATACCTTTATGATCTTATGCCTTTCCGCGTGGGGAGTCGTGGTGGTGACAGTGACTCACCGAGGGCTATGACTCAGAAATTGTTTGACAGGTGTCTCATTTAAGGGTTGCTTAGCCAAATTGCCCTTTAGGGACAGACTACTGTTTGGCAAACACTTGGGAAAATTAGTCAAGGATCTCAGAGAGGTCAAGCCACAGTGGCTGCCTGAGGGTAAAGCCAAGGGTTCCTCCAAGCACTCGCCATCTTCGTCATTGGGAACATCATCTTCTCTGCCAAAGTTCTGCGATTCTAGTCTGTATCAACAGAATAAGCAAGCCTTCTCCGCTTCTGGAACTGGATCCAAGTCTCAGTCCTTTCAAGGAGGATGCCGGGCCTATTCGCAGACTTACGTAGCAAGAAAGCCCTCTTCCTCTCACCTCTCCTGCTGACTGTTCCAGGGCCCATTCCTCTCTCCCGCAAGGCCATCTGTGACAAGTTTTTCGTGAATGGGCCCATCTGATGAATGATCACTAGGTACTCAACATTATAACACAGGGATACGGATATCAACGCTACGGACCTTACCTCATTAATAATGAATTGGAATGACGCCATCACATCAATTGCTCTTGCAGCACAAAGGTCAAAGACATTGCAAAGATCAAGCAAGTCATCATGGTACTCATCAGATATAAGACAAGACAAGCTCACGTTAAGAAAAGTGGAAAGACGCTGGCGAAGAACTAAAAATCAAATACATCTCCAGGAATACATGGTAAAACAGAGGGAATATAATGAGCTCATTCTAAATAACAAGAAACAATACCACACAAATATTATCATGAAATCTTTAAACCACCCAAGAGAGCTGTTTGAGATAGTAAAATCCCTCACTTGGTCTCCAGAGAACCAGGTAGTTGATGCAATAACACCAGAGGCATTCGCATTGCATCTCCAGAACAAACTCACCTGCACAAACTATGCAACATCCCAAGCCCATGCACCTAAGACAAACTCAGCCTACCCAAACAACTGGTCCTCCTCCTACTCAGTCACTGAAGAGCATTGCAACAAACTACTTAAATCACTGAACACAACCACATCACCACTCTACCCTTGCCCGACCTCCTGGATAAAAATGACCATACAAGAACTAGCACTGTGTGCTCTGCAGAATAGTAAACCTATCTCTATCACAAGGGTTCATACCACCTCTGCTAAAAAACCTCCTCTATAAGAGGAGGAGCAAAGTTCCTAACCTGGAAGCCTTAATGGTGGAAATGGACTTGGGCATTGTGGCCATTACAGAAACATGGTTTAACGAGTCGCATGAATGGGATATAACCATAGCTGCCTATAATCTATTTAGAAGAGATAGAGAGAGTAGAAAAGGAGGAGGAGTAGCCCTATATGTCAAAAGCAGCATTAAGGCTGCGGAAATGCAGGGGACATGGGGAAAAGAAGAAGTGTAGCAGATTCTGTTGGAAAGAGGAGATGGCACTGTCATCCATACTGGTGTAGTCTGCAGGCCTCCAACTCAAACATAAGAAATGGATAGCGAATTGATTATTGATATTGCAAAGATAGCCATGAAGGGGGACATGATCATATTGGGTGACTTTAATCTATCTGACGTGGATTGTAGTATTCCTTCTGCAAATCTGGAAAGAAGTAAAATAATTGTGGATGTCTTCCAAGATGCATTACTTTAGACAAATGATGATGGAACTGACTAGGAAAAGCTCGATGCTGGATTTAGTACTCACCAATGGAGGTAGCGTGTCGAATATCCGGGTGGGTGCCCATGTGAGCAGCAGCGGTCATCACAGGGTGTGGTTTGAGATAAAAGCCAAGGTGGAGTGCAATCACAGCAAGCTTAAAGTCCTAGACTTCAAAACCACTGACTTCAGTAAAATGGCCAAGTGTCTGAAGGAGGCAGGGTGGGAGGGGATAAGGGAAGTGGAATTGTAGTGGGCTAAACTAAAGGAGTCAATAAAAGGGGCAACAGATACATATGTAAGGAAAGTAAATAAAAACAAGAGAAAAAGGAATCCTATTTGGTTCTCTAAAGAAGTGGCTGCACAAATAAAAGCAAAAAGCACAGCTTTCACAAAATTCAGAAGTTCGCAAACAGAGGAAAACAGAAAAGAATACAGGATAAAACTAAAAGAGACAAAAAGAGAAATAAGGATAGCAAAATCAAAGGCAGAAGAAAAGAAGTCTAAAGATGTGAAGTGTGGCGACAAAACATTTTTCAGGTATATTCGGGAGAGGAGGAAAATCAGAGATGGAATTGCAGGACTCAAAAGTGCCAGGAATAGATTGTGGAAAGTGATTTTGAAAAAGCGAAAATGCTAAACAAATACTTCACTTCCGTTTTTACTAGAGTAAATCCTGGAGAACGACCACCTGTGATTGATAAATATACAAATGGGAATGGAATAGATACCACATCATTCACAGAAGTTGATGTGTTAGAACATCTTACAAAACTGAAAGTGGACAAGGCCATGGGACCAGATGGGATACATCCCAGGATACTGAAAGAGCTCAGAGACGTTCTGGCAGGGCCGTTAAAGGATGTTTTAATAGATCCTTGGAGACAGAAGAAGTTCCACAGGACTGGAGAAGGGCTGATGTGGTACCTCTTCACAAAAGTGGTAATAGAAAAGAAATGACAAACTACAGGTCAGTAAGCCTTACCTCGGTGGCGGGAAAAGTAATGGAGGTGCTCCTGAAAGAGTGAATTGTGGACTTTCTCGAAACCAACAGGTTGCATGATCCGAGGCAACATGGTTTTACGAAAGGATGATCTTGCCAAACACATCTGATTGAGTTCTTTCACTGGGTGACCAGAGAACTAGATCAAGGGCATGCGATGAATGTGATCTGCCTAGATTTCAGCAAAACCTTTGATACTGCTCCTCATAGGAGGCTTACCAATAAACTAAACAGTTTTGGGATGGGTCCCAAGGTGATGAACTGGATCAGAAATTGGTTGACTGTCAGATGACAGACTGTGATGGTAAACGGAACTCACTTGGATGAAAGGAAGGTGATCAGCGATGTGCCTCAGGGTTCAATTCTGGGACCAGTAATGTTCAATGTATTTGAGAGTGATTTTGCTGAAGGACTGAATGGAAAAGTCTGTCTTTTTGCAAATGACACGAAAATTTGCAACAGAGTGGACTCCCCTGACGGAGTGGATAACATGAGGAAAGATCTACAAAAGCTGGAAAAATGGTCTAATGCTTGGCAATTAAGATTTAATGTGAAGAAGTGCAGTATCATGAACATAGGAAGCAGAAATCCAAGGGAATTGTATGCGATAGGGGGCGAGAGGTTGGTGTGCACGGACCAGGAGAAGGACCTCGGAATGATTATTTCTGAGGATCTCGAGGTGGCAAAACAGTGTGACAAGGCGGTGGCAAAAGCCAGAAGAATGCTGGGTTGCATACAGAGAGGAATTACCAGCAGAAAGGAAGAGGTACTAATGCCACTGTACAAGTCGCTGGTGAGGCCTCACTTGGAATATTGTTTTCAGTTTGGAGACCATATCTCGCAAAAGATATAAAAAGACTGGAAAGGCGACCAAAATGATTTGTAGCCTGCATTAGAAGATTAGGAGAAGAGACTTCAAGACCTAAATATGTACATTCTGGAGGAGAGGAGGGATAGGGGAGATGTGATTCAGACCTTTAAATACTTTGAGTATTAATGAACAAACAAACCTCTTCCAAAGACGGGGAAGCTGTAAAACTAGAGGGCATAACATGAAGCTGCAAGGGGGTAAACTGAAAGGCAATGTCAGAAAATACTTTTTCACTGAAAGGGTGGTGGATGCTTCTAATGCTCTCCCGATGGAAGTGGTGGGGGCAAATACAGTGACAGAATTCAAAATGGCGTGGGACAGACATAGTGGATCCCTTTATAGCAACAGGATAAAATCAAAATAAACATAACTCTCTCTTATATCTCAGCAAATAGGGGTAACTTACACGGAACGGTTGGTACACCCCTAAACCAAGGCATGGGGAGGGAGCGGCAGGTGTACTACTCTTGCCGCCTTGCTCAGCAGACTAGATGGACCATATTGGTCTTTATCTGCTATCATATACTATGTTACTATGTAAGACCTTATTTAAAAAGCAATGCTTCTGACCTCAACTTACCATCCTCATAACGACCTATATCCAGCATATCTATAGCAAAGATAATAGACAAAACAGTACAATGGCAATTACAAGATCACATTGACTCATACGCTCCACTGGACCCACAACAACATGGGTTCAGACAATATCATGGTGTAGAAACACTTTTAACCTCACTAACACACACAGTACTTAAAGGAATTGAAAACTCCATACAAGGATACATACTTATCTTCATAGATATAACATCTGCCTTCGACTCAATAAACCATTCCATACTTTTAGACGGACTGTGGAGGAGTAGTCTAGTGGTTAGGGCACTGGCTTGGTAACCAAGCAACTAGGGTTCAATTCCCACTAGCATTCCTTGTAGCCTTGGGCAAGTCACTTAACCCTCCATTGCCTCGGAAGAAAGGCCTGGCAATCTACTTCCGGTGTCCGGTGACACTTCCAAGAAAACCCAGGAGCTTTTGGGTCGCCAGGAGTCAGGACTGACTCGAAGGCACACATTTGCATTTTTTTTTTTTATGGAGGTAGGAATCAGTGGCACTCCATTGTTATGGTTCCGATCATACTTATCCGATCAACAGTCTCAAATCAAGAACAGAACTTCCAAACCTTTCGCACTGCACCAAGGAATACCTCAGGGCTCTGCTCTGTCAGCTCTTCTATTCAACATATATGTACAACCAGTCTGTAAAATTATACAAGAACAGAATATACAGTACCACCTATACGCAGATGACCTGATGATATATGCGGACCCGCACCTGAGGACCTCGCCACAGGGCCCTTTGGCTTGGACCTTAGGTGGAGGCCCTTACATCGATGCCATCCTGAAGTGAGACCCGGAAGACCCAAAAGCAAGACGAACAACTACCACTACCACAGGAACACACCATAGTGAGAACTCTAAAACATTTACTATAGTCTAATAAAATTCCAGCTGCCCACCCAGCATGCTTGGACAAGACATCAGCCCACCGCTGACGGCTACCCAAAAGCAAAATTCCGCCATTTCAACAAGGAAGAGATACTTAACAAAACCTTACCCCTGTTCAACACCACAGAGACCAATCTCGAGGAAATGATCTCCGCTTGGAACAACAGCCTAAACTCCATTGCTAACCGCCCAACTGATGATGCAACACCAAGAAAAAGAAGGACCACCCCATGGTACTCTCCCGAGCTACGAACATCCCTCCGACACCTAAGGAAACTTGAAAGAAAATGGCGTCGCCCACGTACCACCGGTGATCTGGACATCTACACCTCACACCTGAGGAAACACCGTGTGGAAGTAGCTGAGACAATGAGACACTACCATGCAGAGATACTGCAGCGCTCTCTAAACAAATCAAAGGATCTATTTAACTTAGTAAGAACCCTTACAAAGGAACCTTCCCCCACACAGCGAAGCATGCCAGAGCCACAAGAATACGCTAACTACTTACAATCAAAAATAATTCACACTGACAAAATGGCATCACCCAACCCTGCGAAAGGCCCATTGCACCCATCACCACTATCCACCTTCTCAACACCAACACCGAAGAACGTCGAAGACACTATCAACGCAATCAACACCACCACAGCACCAAACGATTCCTGCCCGGCCTTCTGGATAAAGACACTGCACAAGGAATTTAGCCCATTCTTAACCAAACTCATCAACCTCTCCTTTGATATGGGAGCATTCCCACAAAGCCTAAAGCAAACATCCATTAGACCACTCCTAAAAAACTGTAAACTTGACACCCAGAAAGTGGATTCATATAGGCCAATCTCGAGCATCCCACTATTGGCCAAAATAATCGAAAAACTAGTCCAACAGCAAATCCAGAATCATATTGACGCCAATGCACCCTTAGACCCATGCCAACATGGATTCAGAGAAGCCCACAGTTTTGAGACGCTTCTGACTATCCTCTTCAACACCCTAACCACACGCCAAAAGAGGATATGCCCTAATCTTCTTGGACATCGCAGCAGCCTTTGATTCTGTCGACCACGAACTACTTTTGGCGCGCCTGGCAGAGAAAGGGATCCAAGACACAGCCTTGAGATGGTGCAAATCTTATTTATTTATTTATTTATTTAACAGTATTTCTAAACCGCCTTATCTTAATAATCAAGGTGGTATCACAGCAAGCAATCAGGTAAAGTGTGTGTGTTGTACATGCAGTGAGGATAAAACTTAGTTGTGTGAGGGATGTGTTGGGTGCTTGATTTGTTTGAGCTATATACAGGGTGGGCTATTTACAGTGGTGCTAGAATCATATTTTATATATATTCAGTTGTTTGGGAGGATTGGAGTGCTGTTATCCATTCTCTTAGGTTATGTGATGTGACCATAGTGCTCTATGAACAGCATGGTTTTCAGTTGTTTTCTGAAGTCTTTGAGGTCTGGAGTTGCCCTTAGATCGTCCGGTAGATTGTTCCATATTGTTGGAGCAGCCATGGAGAGAGCTCTGTCTGTTGTGTCCTTGCGTGTGTGCTTGTACTCATTTGGGGTGCTGACTCGGTTGCGTGTTTGACTTCTTCTGGGACGTGCGCTGGTTTCCGGTTGTATGAGCAGGTGGAGGCTGTTGGCTGATGTGTGTTCTTTTATCTTAAATAGGTTTATGATAGTCTTGTATCTGATGCGAGCAATGATTGGGAGCCAGTGTAAGTCCTTTAGTGTAGGTGTGATGTGCTCCTGCCTTGCGGCTCCGGATATGATTCGAGCTGCAGTGTTTTGTGCCAGCTGTAGTGGTTTGAGAGCTTGTTTTGGTAGTCCGAGGTATATCGGATTGCAGAAGTCCAGTATTGGGGTTATCAGTGCTTGACAGACTGTACGGAAGTGTTCTGGAGCGAGGAGTGGTTTCAGTCTCCTGATGATTCGCATCCTGTAATATGCTTTTTGGATTGTTTTGTCTATGTGTGGTTTGAGGTTGAGTTTACTGTCCAGAGTAACCCCAAGGTATCTCACCTCCGATCTTATCGGTATCGTGGTGCTTTGTATCTTTATGTTTGGTGGGTGTGTGAAGCTTTGGTTTCGAGTGATGATTAAAGCTTCAGTCTTGTTGTAGTTTATAGCTAGATTGTTGTTTTGGCACCACTTCGCCATTTGGGTAAGGCAGTCTGCTATCTTAGAGAAGTCCGGGTTTTCGATTGATATCGGGGAGTATACCATTATATCGTCTGCGTATATTGTGTATTGGATGTTGTTCTCTTTCATAATGTTGCATATTGGTTGGATGTAGATGTTAAAAAGGAGTGCTGAGAGTGCGGATCCTTGTGGTACTCCTTGTTGGACGTTTATGGGCCGGGAGGTGTCTTGTCCCACCTTGACCTGTAGCTGTCTTTCTGTTAGGTACGAGTGGAACCATTTTAGAGTGGTACCGTGTATACCAGTGTTCTTCAGTCTCTCCAGGAGTATATTGTGATCAACTGTGTCGAACGCTGAGGAGATGTCGATGAAGATCATTATAATTCCATTCCTGCTGTCATCAATTATTCTTATGATGCTGTCGAAGAGGTAGATCAGGAGAGTTTCGACTCCATGGTTGGGACGAAATCCGTGTTGGTTGTCGTCGAGAGTTCCGTGTTCGTCAATGTGTTCCTGAAGTTGTAGTTGAACCGTCTTTTCGATTATTTTTGCGAGGAAGGGTATGCTGGAGATTGGTCGGTATGCTGCTGGGTCCTTTTTGTCGAGAGAAGTTTTCTTTGTGATTGGTCTTACTGAGGCAAGCTTTAATTGCTGTGGCATGAGTCCTTGAGTGAGTGAGTTGTGTACCATTTTATGAATGTTTGGTATGAGGCTTGCTTTGGTGGCTTTGACCCATGACACTGGGCAAGGGTCTGTAGGAGCAGTGCTTGTGTTGATTGTGGAGATGATGTCTGATATCTGCTCTTTTGAGGGTGAGTGGAATGTGCCCCAGGTTTTGGGGTGGACGTTCGTTCTGTTGGTTCTACTGGGTGTTGTGCGCTCTGTGGAGTGAAATTTGTCTTTGATGTGGTCGGCGAATATCTGTGGATCCACTTGTATTTCTCTTTCTGCTGCTTGCTCTTTTGTCAGGGTTTTTACTATTTCGAAAAGTTCTCTGGGTTTGTTGATGGAAGAATTTATCAGGTTTGTGTGGAATTCTCTCTTTGATTGGTTGATGTGTTCATTGTATTGTTTTTGCTTTGTTAGGTAAAGATGTTGGTCGGAAGTAGTTTTGTTTTTTCTCCATCTCCGTTCAATTTTCCTGAGCTCCCTCTTTTCCTGTCGTATTTTTGCTGAGTACCATGGTTTGTTTTGTCTCTTGTTGTGGTGTTGTTTCTTGGTCCTGTCAACGGATGGTTTGGCGGCGTTAGCTAGGACATTGTTCCAGTTGGAAACTTGTTCCTCCAGGTCCTCTGAGTCAATGTTCAAGTGTTGTATTGTGTCCTGGATGAATTCGTCCTTGTCAAAGGACTTGAATCGTCTTTGTGTGTGTGGGAAGTTCGCTCTTTCGCTTGTCCAGTCTTCTTGTGATTGCAGATTTGTCTCGATTAAGTAATGGTCAGACCATGGTACTGGGGTGATGGTGGGTGTAGAGATTAGGTCTCTTGAAGTTAGGTAGTTTGATGCGAAGATGAGGTCTGGGGATGATCCTAGTCTGTGTGTTGGTGCATTGACTATCTGTGTGAATTGAAGTGATGACATTGCCTGAAGGAAGGCCTCTGCATCTTTTGTATTGGCGGACTTGAGGTTGAAGTCTCCGATTAGTAGTGCTGGTTTGTTGTTTGACGTTATGGCACAGGCTTCTTCGAGTATGAAGGCTAGTTCGTCGGGTGGAGCACGGGGTGCTCTGTAGGTTAGGCAGATTGCAATATTCTTGTTCTTGATGCTAATTGTGTTACACTGCTTTGTATCTGTGAGATTCAGTGTCTTGAACTTGAGTTCTGTTTTTGCTATTATTAGGACTCCTCCTCCACGCTTGTGGATGCGTGGGCAGTTGTATGCTGAGTAGTTGTTCGGTACTAGTTGGTTGAGTAGTACACTGTCGGTAGGGTTGAGCCATGTCTCTGTGATGCATATTATGTCTGGCTGTCGCTCTTCAATGTGGTCTACCAGAGTGTGTATCTTGTTGCAGATGGATCTGGCGTTTATGAGCTCAATTGATGTTTTCTTTGTGGAAGAGGTAGTTGCGACGTGTGCTTCCTTAGGGCCGGTGTTGGGGTTTGATTTGTGTCTGTTTTGTCTCTTTGTTTGGGAGGTTGCGAGTGTCTCTTTGTGTGTGTGTTGTGGACCGAGATATGGCAGTGCAGTTGGTGGGTACCATGGTGTGTTTGTTTGGGGGTAGTGGGGGTG
Organism: Ichthyophis bannanicus; assembly: GCA_033557465.1. NCBI lineage: Eukaryota > Metazoa > Chordata > Amphibia > Gymnophiona > Ichthyophiidae > Ichthyophis > Ichthyophis bannanicus. Next base: position 667,262,170 of record CM066032.1, read on the forward strand.
TGTAGTTGGTGGGAGGAGTTGTGTGACTAGTAGGTATAGTGGGAGGAAGTATGTGGTGTGCATGTTGATAGCTTGTGATGTGCTGATAGGGCGACGCCTGTGTCCTTAGGTTTTCGTCTGTTGTTTGCTTTTTTGAGGAGAGCTGTACTTGTTGCAGGGGCTTGTCCTGGGGATGTGAAGTTGTATCTGTTGCGGTGCGGGAGCCTGTCCCGTGGAGGGAGCCTGTCCCTTGGATGTGAAGCTGTATCTGTTGCAGTGCGGGAGCCTGTCCCGTGGAGGGAGCCTGTCCCTTGGATGTGGAGCTGGATCTGATGCGGTGCGGGAGCCTGTCCCGTGGAGGGAGCCTGTCCCGTGGATGTGGAGCTGGATCTGTGGCGGACGCCTTGGTGCGGGAGCCTGTCCCGTGGAGGGAGCCTGTCCCGTGTGTGTGGAGCTGGATCTGTGTTGGTCGCCTTGGTGCGGGGGCCTGTCCCGTGGATGTGGAGCTGGGTCTGTCGCGGTGCGGGAGCCTGTCCCGTGGAGGGAGCCTGTCCCGTGGATGTGGAGCTGGATCTGTGGCGGTCGTCTTGGTGCGGGGGCCTGTCCCGTGGATGTGACGCTGGATCTGTCGCGGTGCGGGAGCCTGTCCCGTGGAGGGAGCCTGTCCCGTGGAGGTGGAGCCGGATCTGTGGTGGTCGCCCTGTTGCGGGGGTCTGTCCCGTGGATGTGGAGCTGGGTTTGTCGCGGTGCGGGAGCCTGTCCCGTGGAGGGAGCCTGTTTCGTGTATGTGCAGCTGGATCTGTTGATGAACTCTTGGTCTGACCCACTATGGTACATCCCAAGTCCCTATGTTCTTATCTAGCTAAAGATGACATTGCTCTAACATAGCATCAGCACTGGCATATCTCTGGGTTTAAGGTATCAATCTGGACAAACATGGTAATACCAAATATGGCCTATAAACGATGGTAGTTAACAACACTGGCATATCCCTGGGTTTACAGTATCGATCTGGACAAACATGGTAATACCTAATATGGCCTGTAAACGCTGGAAGCTAACAACAGTATCCAGAGGGAACTAGTCACTAGAGTGCCCAACACTGATCTTGGATTCTAGTCCCAAACATGAATTTCTACCCTTTAAATTAGTATTTTTATGAGAGGCAGGAGGATAATCCTAGCTGTAGAGAGTGGTGCTGCTGCAATCAGATGATTTAAACAGAACTATACATTCAATTATTGTTAGGAGTGCAGTTAATTCATATAAGTAATGAAGCAGTGTTGATAGTTTAAAAATCACTCAAATGGCTGCAATCTCTCAGACAGATGGCAGCATGTGAGGACAGGGCCTACGACCTCCAAACCATTCCAGCAGAAACAGGGAGTCCCACAGGGATCCTCACTTTCAGCGCTGTTCTTCAACATATATATATGCAGCCCATCTGCGCACTTGCCCGCTCCTTCGGCATCTCATGCCTTATATACACCGATGATGTGTTACTCTACATGCCATATGTGACCAACCAGCCGGATTTCTCACCATTAACCGCTTGCTTCGACGCCATAACTGACTGACTTCAAACCCAAAACCTTAGGATAAATTTCAAGAAAACAGAGGCTCTGTTCATCACCAGGGACCAGTCTTTTGTTCCGCCAACAACACTAAAAGTAAGAGGCGCCAAGCTCCAAAGCAAGTCCACAATTCGCTACTTGGGCGTGACACTCGATCAACAGTTGGATATGAAAGCCCATATAAACAACTCTGTCAAGGCAGTATGCTTCAAGATTTGGACAATCCACCACCTACGCCCCCTTCTGGAACCAGATAACTTCAGGACAATCTATCAGGCATTAGTCATCCCACACTTTGATTTCGCCAATGCCATCCTTCAGGGTCTACCGAAAAACACGCTGCTCCCACTCCAGCTGGCCATGAATACAGCAGCCAGAATACTACACGGTGCCACCAAGAGGGATCACATAACACCAATCTTGAAGCACCTCCACTGGCTACCAGTCTACTGTAGACTCACCTTTAAGATTCTACTACTGACATTCAAAGCCATCAACAGACTCACCTCCTCCATCTCAGACCTCATTCTCCACACCCCTCCAAATAGAGCTAGAAGATCCGTTTCAGCCAATACATTATGTATCCCCAGCAAGATTGCAAAATGCTTACAAGTAACAAGAAAGAGGACCTTCATGCTCTATGCCCCATCGCATTGGAATGCTCTCCCACCCGACATACAGGCAATTACGGACATCACACAGTTCAGAAGGCACTGAAACACTACCTCTTCCTGCAGCATTATGGTACCACACAACAACCACCTAACAGCACTCACCAAAACACATACAACAGACTTCCTGCTATACACGCACCCTGCGCGCCACGGTAGCACTACCAGACCCCAGCTAGGGCATGTATATAGTCACATAATACTGTAAAATACCTTAGCCCAGAACTTGTATATAGTTTCCCCAGTTAATCCAAGTTGAATAACCCTGTTTTCTGTAAGTCCAGTACGGGCGTTACCTGTGTCTGAACAAAGCTGCTGTTATCTGTAAACCGAGCTGATTTTGAAGAGCGCGGTATAGAAAAACCTTTAAATAAATAAATAAAAATAAAAAATATGCCCCATTTAACACCAGAAAACCTGATTACTCTACCATTATTTCATGCATGACATCAGTTACAAAATGGCTGGAACATCGCAACCTCACAATCAACTATAACAAATCTGAAGTTCTCATAATTATGAGAGACACCGCCTACAATCCACCAGATAATCTACTAATAGGAAATCACCCAATCCCCATGAAGAAGGAAATGAAATATCTAGGTGTAACTCTAGAACAAAGGCTTAACTTTCAATCACACATCAAGAAAATTACATTCACAGCCTTCTATAAAATGAGGACCCTACAAAACCTAAGACCTCTACTTAACCATAACCACTTCCACACTGTATGGCAAAATCACTCGACAAATAGATTATTGCAACCTGATACTTCAAGGACTTCCCAAATGCACCACTCAGATTTTCAAATTTCACAGAATACTGCTGCCCAAGTAATCACCAGATCAAAAAGGCAAGAACACATCACTCCAGTCTTAAAATCCCTTCACTGGCTCCCCATACAATCCTGAATAAAATACAAATCAATAATGATGACATTCAAGACCTTGCACAATCAGTCAGCTGAATGCTTAAACACCCTTTCATCAACAACTATCAAGACCAGTGCCTTCCAAACAACATTCCAAAGAGTGTTCAAATACTTCAGCCCGTTTCTCTGGAACTCACTCCCACATCAATTAAGATCAGCTACAGACACCACCGATTTCTGGAAGCAGTTAAAAACACATCTGTTCACGGAATAAGCAGTTAAAAACACATCTGTTCACGGAATACTTCAACTCGACACACAGCCTTAACATTCAAAAACTGCTGCTGATCTCCCCACCTACATTATCATACGCTACATTAAACTGAGTTTATAAAACTATAATTGTAAATAGTTGTACTTGAAATGATAAAGTTCAAATTGTGATATACACAGTTGTAATGTTAGCTGTTCCATGTAAAATTATTGTTGTGTTCAATGTAAACTGCCTTGATAAAGGCGGAATATAAGAAATGCTAAATAAATCAATAAATAAGATATGTTTTAGAGTGCGCTCAAAAGGGTCAACTGCAGTTTGAGAGTTCCACGTTTCCACATGAAAACACTGCAGTTTGTTATCCAAGCTGTCCAGAAGGATGAGTCCTCACCTCCTTGGATTTGGCAGAGGCCTATGTTCACATTCCCATCCGGGAGGACCAGCAGCGCTTTCTCCAGTTTGCGATTTTGGTCTCTCACTACCAGTTTTGTGCGATGCCCTTCAGCCTGGCCACTGCCCCTTGGATGTTCTCCAAAGTGATGGTGGTAGTTGTGGCAAGACTCTGGCATGTGGGCGTCTGTGTACCCTCTACCTAGATGATTGGCTTATCCGGGCCAAGTCTCGGCCGGAAGCCAATCAGGCGCTGCATCGAGTGATCCAACTCCTCAAATGGCTCGTCTGAGTAATCTACAGCAGCAAGAGCTGCCTGATGCTGTCTCAGAACCTGAACTTTATTGAGACTTGTTTTGACACCCGCATAGGCAAAGTCTTCCTTATGGGGAGTGCTGGGCCAAGTTCCACGACCAACCTGTGGACGTTTTTGGGAGCTCCACTCCCACAACCTGGGGCTGCCTTTGGGAGCTATGGCTGCAACCCTGGAGATGGTGCCCTGTGCACAACCACACATGTATCCTCTACAGTGAGCCTTGCTGACTTGCTGGTTCCTGTGCTCACAGGACTATCGAGTCTACCTCCTGCTTCCTCTCTCGTATCGACACAGCCTCCTCTGTTGGGCTTCCCCTGACAACATGTTGAGGGGGATGCCCCTCGAAACGCCAACCCAGGTGCTCCTCATCATCAATGTCAGTCTCTCCACTTGGAGAGTTCACTGTCTTGGCCAGACCGCACAGGGTCAGTGTCTCCGGTGGAAGCGAAATGGGCCATCCATCACCTAGAGGCCATGACCATCCATCTGGCATTGCTGTACTTAAGCGAGCTGCTCCACGGGAGCACTGTGCAAGTCCTGTCTGGCAAAGCAACCGCAGTGGGTTATGTCAATAGCAAGGGCAGAATGAACTGCCTGGGATTAGCTCAGGAAATGGCTCTACTGTTCCCCTGCATGGAACTGCACCTCCAAGCGCTTAAGTAGTAGTAGTACAGCCCAGCACATCGCGGCTGAGGACAATTGGGAAATGGATTTCCTCAGTCGTCACCACCTCGATCCCAAGGATTGGGAACTTGCCTCATGGGCATTCAACCAGATAGTGGATCAGTGGGGCCTCCTGGAGGCGGACTGGAAGGTGACAGTAGCCAATGCAAAGGTCCCCTTCTTCTTCAGCCATTGTTTAGAGCCCAGGTTCAAGAGGGTGGATGGTACTGGTCCAGCCCTGGCCCCGGATTATCTGCTCTGTGTGTCCCTCCCCATGAGCCATGATACCCAGAGTCCTTTGGAGGATCGAGGGTCACCTGAATCTGGTGATCCTGGTGGCCCCAGACTAGCCTCATCGGCTATTGTACATGGACAGTCTTATCTCCTCACCTCCCAGCCCCTGTGCCTTGGGGACTGGAGGGGCTTACTACGTCACTATCGCCTAAGGCAGGGGTGGGCAAGTCCGGTCCTGGAGAGCTGCAGACCAGTCAGGTTTTCATGATATCCCTAATGAATATTCATGGACCTGTTTCCATACAGTGGAAGGCAGTGGATTCAAATAGATCTCATGAATATTCATTAGGGACACATGAAAACCTGACTGGTCTGCGGCTCTCCAGGACCGGACTTGCCCACCCATGGCCTAAGGCGTAAGGGCTATTCCCTATTGAAGACCAGGTGGTGCCCCGCCTCATTTTCTTATGCCTGAGTCTGATATCTCTTTGAGAATTGGTGTCTTTGATGTTGCCTTTCCCCATAGGGGGTCTTGATCCCCTCAATTCTAGCCTTCCTTCAAGAGGGAGTTGAGAAGGACTTGTTGAGCTCGATCAGGGTGCATGTAGTGGCATTTTCCTGTTTTCGCGGTCCGGTGGTGGGCCATTTGATGGAGGCGCACCAGGATGTGAGCTGCTTTCTCCATGGTGCCTGGTGTACCATCCACCAGTACACCCCCATAGTCCCGCCATGTGACTTGATGCTTATTCTCTGAGCGCTCATGTGTCCGCCCATCAAGCCGCTCAGGTGGTCTACCTTCAAGGATCTGCCCTGAAAATGGTGTTCTTGGTAGCTGTCACTTAGGCGCAGCGGATTTCAGAATTGCAGGTGCTTTCCTACTTGCAAGCCTTTATTAACATTCTTGGCAAAGGGGTGACCTTTCACCCGGTTCCCTCCTTCTTGCCCAAAGTGCTCTCTCCCTTTCACATCAGTCTGGTGCTGTTCTTGCCGGCCTTTTTGTCAGACGAATGCACCGGATCAGACAAAGGCTTGCGTTTTGTGGATGTCCATCATGCACTCGTGCGGTACTTAAAAACGATGAATTACTCTAGTCTTTCCAATCACTTCTTTGTCCTTTTTCCACTGCGACCTTAGGTTGCTGGACCAAGGACACTTATCGCTTCAGCCCACCTGATGCAGTATAGGCCCGTTTCCCCAGGCCTCAAGGCTCATTTGACTCAGGCCCAGCAGCTTCTTAGGTGGCGTCATCTCGTGGGTCGTCCTTGAACAATTGCAGGGCGGCTACTTGGTCCTCCTTGGCTCCTTTGCGTGGCACCATTTGCTAGACATGCAGGTCCAAGTGGCCACGCGGTTTGGCTCTGGTGTTCTTACACTGCACTTGAATGACGGTCTAGCAGGATGATCTGGAAGGAGAAATTTTTACTTACCCGTTAATTTCCTTTCTTGGAGTCCTGCTAGACCAGTCCAGGATCCACTCTGTTCAGCCTTGTGCCTTGGACTGCACTTTCTGTATATTTTGTCCCTTCGGACCATGGCAAGATTATATATTTTGGGGCTCCTTGGAAGGATTTGACTACCTTCCATTGCTTATTACGAAAATACTGAGGGCTCCCTCTAGCTGTGCTATGTTTTCTGCCAGTGGTGATGTCACGTCATAGTTTTGCTTTCTTTTCTCTGTCTCCCATCTGCTGACAGGGGGAAATAACCCAGCTAGTCTGGACTGTTCTAGCAGGACTCCAGGAAAGGAAATTAACGGTAAGTAAAATTTCTCCTTCTTTGGGTCTTAGGCTTCAGGACACTGGACCCTGTGTGTGGTACCTTGGGCTTAGGCCGAAATATTTCCCCCAGTTCAAATTCCTTTTGGGATGACCTCCATTAGCTTAATGTCACAAGGCTACTTTTTCTCTCTCTCTTTTTCTAGGGAGGCTAGAAAGAGTCTGAAAAGGTTTTCGCAGTTGTCTTTGGCAGGGAATGGATCTGGAGGTCCACTTCATGTGATTCAACCTTTGGTGATGCAAAAGAGGACCACATAGTGGGTTTGTGTTAGTATGAAGATTGCGAGATCAGTTTATGGGGAAACTCTATTTCTCAGTGGACAAGCAGAATATGGATGGCATTCACCAAAAGAGCCTAGCGTGTGAGCAGTGCCCCAGCTTCAGAGTTTTCCTGAAGCTTTTGCAAGTGCTCTTCTGTGCATGCATGTCTGTTCCTACCTGCCACTGTCTCGCAAGAGCACCTCAGACTCATTTTCTTTGGCACTGTGTAAATGCATCTCACTGTTATCGTCAACTGCTGTTATTTAGTATTTCTGTTCCTTTATTCATGATCTCTTTGCATTTTTCCCTCAATTTTCTTCATATTTTTGCTACTGTAGTCATGTAGTGCTGATTCCTATTAGCGTCTTTTTTGCTTGTCACTTTAATAGGCCCAAATACAGGTTTTAAGTGTCCCAGCTGGGAGTATTTTTCACAGTTGAGCCTCTTGATTTTACTGCGGCAATCTTTTTCACCAATATATATCCCAGAGTAAATGTCCCAGTGAGTTTCAGAGGTACACCAGATACAGCAAGACTATATCATCATAGATACCCATAACTGTTGCCTGCAGTGTCTTGGCCCCGACCATGATCCATCTCATAATTTGTGTTCACAAGTGTAAAAGAGAGGACTCAAAGTATCTAAAGAGAAGTGCAAACGCATTTTTGGTACCGATATGTACAATCCATAGAAGCTGAAGATGCATCAACATCAAGAGGGCATTGTTTACCCTCGACCTCGAGTATCAGTAGAGGTCACTGAGAACACCACCATCCAATACACACTAGAAGAAGATGAAAGATTGGATCTAGTCTTTATCAACATTGAGGGCTTGCAGCATCAAACACTGAATAGAGGCTGGAGTGCATGGTAATCAGAGCTCATCGGAGCACAATTTCGCGAGCATCAAGGCACCAAGGAATCTGGTATCCTTGAAGCATTTCTGCCATAAGGAGGAGTAGTCTAGTGGTTAGAGCAAAAGCCTAGCACCCAAGAGATCCAGGTTTGATTCCCACTGGCACTTCTTGTGACCTTGGGCAAGTCATTTGCAACTGGTGATGGAACCAACCAGGGAAAGTTTGATGCTGGATTTAGTATTCACCAATGGGAGATAGCATGTCGAATATCTGGGTGGGTGCCCATTTGAGCAGCAGTGATCATCACACAGTGTTTGAGGTAAAAGCCAAGGCAGAGTCCAATCACAGCAAACTCAACATCCTAGACTTCAATAACACTGGCTTCAGTAAAATGGGAAAGTACCTAAAGGAGACATTGGTAGTGTGGGAGAAAATAAGGGAAGTGGAATTGCAGTGGGCTAAACTAAAAGAGGCAATAAAAGGGCCAACGGATATAGATGTAAGGGAAGTGAATAAAAACAAGAAGAAAAAGAAACCTGTATGGTTCACCAAAGAAGTGGCTGCACAAATAAAGGCAAAAAACACAGCTTTCACAAAATTTAGAAGTTAACAAAAAGACAAATATAGAAAAGAATACAGAATAAAGCTAAAAGAGACAGAGAGAAATAAAGATAGCAAAAGCAAAGGCAGAAGAAAAGATGACCAAATATATGAAATATGGAGACAAAACTTTTTTCAGGTATATTCAGGAGAAGAGGAAGCTCGTAGGTGGAATTGCAAGACTTAAAAATGTGTAGAGGATGGATTTGTGGAAAGTGACATTAAAAAAGCAAAAATGCTCAACAAATAATTCTGCTCTGTATTCACGAAGAAAATCCTGGAGAAGAACCACATATGATTGACAAATATACAAATGGGAATGTGGTAGATACCACACTATTCACAGAAGATGATGTTTTTGAACAGCTTGCAAAACTGTCCCATGGGACAAATTGGGACACGTCCCAGGATGCTTAACGAGTTCGGAAAGGTTCTGGCAGGGCCTTTAGAGGATGTTTTTAATAGATCCTTGGAGACAGGAGAAGTTTTGCAGGACTGGAGAAGGGCTGATGTGGTATAGTACCCCTTCACAAAAGTGGTAATAGGGAAGAGGTGACAAATTGTAGGTCAGTAAGCCTGGTGGGAAAAGTAATGGAGGTGCTCTTGAAAGAAAGAATAGTGGACTTTCTGGAAACCAGTGGGATTGCATGATCCAAGGCAACATGGTTTTACCAGGGGAAAATCATGCCAAACAAATTTGATTGAGTTCTTTGACTGGGTGACCGGAGAACTAGATCAAGGGCATGTGATTGATGTGATATATCTAGATTTCAGCAAAGTCTTTGATACTGCTCCTCATAGGAGGCGTACCAATAAACTGAGCAGCCTGGGGATAGTTCCCAAGGTGGAGAACTGGATCAGAAATTGGTTGACTGACAGACAACAGAAGGTGATGGTAAGCGGAACTCACTCAAGAAAGGAAGGTGCATAGTGTGTGTCTCAGGAATTGGTCCTGGGACCAATACTGTTCAGTGTATTTGTGAATGGTATTGCAGAAGGACTGAATGGAAGTGTCTGCCTTTTTGCAGATGACACAAAAATTTTCAACATAGTGGACACTTCTGGGGTCATGGACAACATCAGAAAATATCTAAAAACTCTAGAAGTATGGTCTTATGCTTGGCAGTTAAGATTTAAAGTGAAGACATAAACAGACCAGGAGAGGGACCTCTGAGCACTAGTGTATGAGGATCTCAAGGTGGCGAAGCAATGAGACAAGGTGGTAGCCAAATTCAAAAGGATGCTGGGTTGCATACAGAGAGGAATTTTCAGCAGAAAGGAGAAGCTATTAATGCCCCTGTTCATGTCGTTAGTGAGGCCTTACTTAGAGGATTGTGTTCTTTTTTGGAGCCATATCACACAAAGAATATAAAAAGACTTGAAACGGTTCAGAAGGAAATCAAAATGATTTGGAGCCTGTGCCAGAAGATGTATGAGAAGATATTTGAAGACCTAAATATCTTTACTCTGGAGGAGAGGAGGGACAGGGAAAATATGATACAGACTCAGTGTATCAGTGAACAAACCTTTTTCAAAGAAGGGGAAGCTGTAAAACTAGAGGGCATCCAATTACGCTGCAAGACTATAAACTTAAAAAGCAACATCAGGAAATAATTTTTCACTGAAAGGGTGGTGGATGTTTAGAATGCCCTCCCAATGGAGGTGGTGGGGGTAAATACAGTGACGGAATTCAAAATGGCATGGTACAAACACAGTAGATCCCTTTATTAGTAAGAGGTTGAAATCAAAGCAATAAATACTTCAATAAATAGAGGGGAGCTGTCCTGCATGGATCGGCACATACAGCCCTAAACACAGGCATAGAGGGGGTTGACCTGCACGGAGCTCTGGTTAAAACTACTCTAGCCACCTTAATGGGCAGACTAGATGGACAATATTGGTCTTTATCTGCCATCATATACTATGATACTATGACCACTCATCCTCTGTACCGGAGGAAACGTGAGAGAGTCCAAGAGGCTGAGACCAGCCTTCTGATTTCTCCAGAATGACTCCAAAAGATGTGGCCACTCCTGTTTGGTCCAGCACCTTTGTTAATGGAAGCCTTCGCGAAGCATCTCATGAAGAGATTGAAGAAGCAAATGGAAGGCTTCTTTGCTCTGTGCAGTGCTGTAGCATTGATTGCATTGAGGTCAGTGCAATAAGACATCCTCGATTCATGCTCTGCCTGGGAGAGAGGCATCAACATCAAGACATCTGAGCTAGTGACTGCCTAGCCAATGTCAATCTCGAGTCCATTGGGAGAAATATTTCATTGACACTTCAGAGATCCTCAGTGCATTGATGCTTCACATCAAGAGATCCACACCCTAAGATGTGCAGAGAATGAGCCAAACAGAGACCTAGATATTGCCACTGGAGTCCTTTTCTGGGTTGAATTCAGAGTGCTCTTGTGATTCTGACTATGGACCAGAGGTATTTTCTGAAGAGGATTCCAGTGTTCTGTTAAATCCCTCTCTGCCTCATGAGTTGAGGAATTCACCTGCTGAGGAACTCGCCTTCACTACTTTTGTTATGGTAATGGCTAAGTCCATTCCATTTACATTAGAGATGGAAGAGGATCCCAAAGCAGAAACATTAGAAATCCTCTAAGTCCTCAACCCACCCAAGAAGGCTGTGAAAGTGCCCTTCACAGAATCCTGACGGATGTACAGATGAGAATACGGGAGACACCCCCCCCCCTCCCCCTATAAACAAGAAGGCTAACTCAATGTATCAAGTCCAGAAGGCTTCCAGACTTGCAAAGTTGCAACTACCTCACCATTCCATGGTGGTCAAATCCACTCTCAAACCGACCAGATGTTCCAAAACTCACGCTTTGATGCCCGAAGGGAGAAAAACTCAGACATTGGAATCTTTTGTGAAGTTATTCCAGAACTCTATGCTCACCTCCAAGCTGTTCATGAGCATGCACTTGTATATTATGATGCAAATGCAGGGTTTGGTTGACATGCTCTATCAAGAGAACACTGAGTAACTCCAATTACTAGTGGACAAAGGGAAGAACTGTGGAAAATACATAGTCCAAACAACCTAAAGGAAGCCACTATGGTTTTCAAAAGAAGTAGCTGAAAAGGTAAAGAAAAAAAGGAAGGACTTCATGAAATACAAGAAATCACAGAGAGAAGAAGACAAGCATCTATATTTGGAAAACCTTAGAGAAGCTAGCAAAGTAGTCAGGAAAGCAAAGGTACAAAAGGAAGAAGAAACATCCCCGCATTTTATTGCATTGGCTAAGACATTTTTCAGATATGTTAATGAGAGGAGGAAGGGCAAAAGTGGTATTGACACTCTGTAATCTAATAAGCAAAGAACCACCTAAGCCTACTTATAGAAAAGGACAATCAAATAAACTTAAGATGCCAAAAGAATATATAAGAACTCACAAATTAACAAATAAAAGAGCCTTTTCCCACGTAGCCCCAACAGTCTGGAACTCTTTACCAGAGGACTTACGATCACTAACAGAGATAACAGAATTCAGAAAAAAATTGAAAACCTACCTATTCACTAAACACTATAATACCATAGAAAACCCTCCAATCAACTTAGATAAAGGCTAAACAAGAACCTGTCTAAAATCAAGATTATACTCCCTATTACAATAATACGTACAACTTAAATGAATAATCATTCCATTCCAATGCATCAATACCCCACTTGTATATAGTTAAAATTGAGTTAGAAACAGTACTTCAGTTTAAATTGTTACACAATCTGTGTTAGTTGATTTATTGAACTATTCCGCATAGTTTTTACATACACTTTGTTGTTCAAGTTAAGATGTTCATTGTAAAAAGTTATAACTGTTCTATGTAAAACAAGATCTGCATTGTTAATTGTTGTTAAATGTACACCGCAACTGATCGCTGGAAGATGCGGTATATAAAAAATAAGTGTTAAATAAATTGTCAGACTCAAGGGTGCAAGGCATTACTAGCGGACCCTGACTTAATAGATCCTCCCTCAGCGGCACGCGCCATGGACGGTCTATTAACAACCTCATTAGATCCGCATACCAAGGACGTCTTGGCCAATCCGGTGCTATCAATATTACTCTTCCTTTGTGAGATTCTATCCTTCGAAGAACACGATTTATT